>CM077666.1:351508408-352758408 GCA_039707655.1 Elymus sibiricus
AAAAAGATATATGTGAAGCATGAGAGTGCAACTATTTCTTTAAAATATAACCACTGTCGTGCTCTAAAAGATATAAGTAAAGCACTAGAGCAACTGCCTAGCTCAAAAGATATAAGTGAAGCTCATAGAGTATTCTAACAAATCACGAATAATGTGTGTCCCTCTCAAAAAGGTGTGTTCAGCAAAGATGATTGTGGCAAGCTAAAAAGCAAACAAACTATAGCACAAGACGCTCCAAGTAAAACACATATCATGTGATGAATAAAAATATAGCTCCAAGTGAGTTACCGATAGATTGTAGACGAAAGAGGGGATGCCATCCGGGGCATCCCCAAGCTTAGACGCTTGAGTATTCCTTGAATATTACCTTGGGGTGCCTTGGGCATCCCCAAGCTTAGGCTCTTGCCGCTCCTTATTCCTTTATCCATCGTAGTCTCACCCAAAACTTGAAAACTTCAGCACACAAAACTCAACAGAAACCTCGTGAGATCCGTTAGTATAACAAACAAATATTAAACTTTAGGTACTGTTGTAAATTGATTCATATTTAATATTGGCATAATGCTACTGTACTCCAACTTCTCCATGACTCATACCCCCCGATACGATGCATAGATTCATCAAAATAAGCAAACTATGCAACAAAAAACAGAATCTGTCTAAAACAGAACAGTCTGTAAAGACATGAATTAAAGTCATACTTATTTAACTCCAAAAATTCTGAAAAATTAGGAAGACGTGGGAAATTCATATGTCAATATTTTGTAAAAAATTCAGAATGTTTTGACGCTCCAGAAAAAAATCAAAATTCCAGCACTGGACGCAAAAGTTTCTATTTTCGAACAGCATCAATTATACTATCATCCAAATCATCCCAAAGGCATTACTTGGCACAAACACTAATTAAAAGATAAAAACACAATCATAATAGAGGCTACAATTGTGTACACACACAAAAACAGAAAGTAAAACAAAAAATTATTTTATTCATTGGGTTGCCTCCCAACAAGCGCTATTGTTTTATGCCCCTAGCTAGGCATAATGCATAGTTTCAAGTGTTATCATATTTCGTCTTTGCTAATTTAGGTGGGTTGTTCTCGAAACCGGGAGGCTCCTTGCATTTCCCATTACTTTCATAAAATAAGACAATTCTATTGTCCAAGGTTTCTAGACGCTTATTGCAAATAGTAAGAAGATTATTCATGCGATTGAGATTACCACTAACATTTTTAAGAGGCTCATTAGATTTTTGTAACTCAACCAAATTTTTTTGAATGTCACCTAATTTTTCCAAGATTTGTATCCCATCTTGGGTATAATTAAGTCCTTTCTGCAAGGGTGGAGTTCCCACCATTCCTTCTATTAGTTCATAAGCAGCATTAGGATAACTATCAATGAAATTTCCTTTAGTGGCAAAATCCAAGAGTTGTCTATTTGGCATAGTTAACCCTACATAAAAGTTTCGCAACAAAATTTTCATATCCCCTTTTATGGTGCAAACACGATAGGACTCCATTATTCTATACCAAGCATCTTTCAAATTTTCTCCTTGTTTCTGTTTGAAGTATAGAACTTCAAAGTCAGGAGACAAAGGAGGGACGATAGTACTAGTCATAATGACAAGGCAAGCAACTAGCAAACAAGCAAGCGATTTTTTTTTGTGTTTTTGTAAAATTGTTTTAGAAGTGGGGGAGATGAAAACGAGAGGCAAATGCAAATAAAAAGGCAAATAAAATAAATGCAAGTGGATGATAGTTTGTGCGAAGGTACTTGATAAGTTATGGTGATGTCTCCCCGGCAACGGCGCCAGAAATTCTTCCTGCTACTTGTAGACTGTGTTGGTATTTCCCCGAAGAGGAGAGGATAATGCAGTATAGTAGAGATAAGTATTTCCCTCAGTTAAGAACCAAGGTTATCAATCCAGTAGGAGAACCACACAAAACCTCGTTAGCAGCACCTACACACACAAAAGCAAACACTTGCACCCAACGCAAATAAGAGGGTTGTCAATCCTCTTAGCGGTTATTTGCAAGGATTAATTCTGATAGTGATAGATAAAAAAATTGCAAAATAAAATAAAAGTAAATAAATTGCAGCAAAGTATTTTTGGATTTTAATATATGATAAAGGTAGACCCGGGGGCCATAGTTTTCACTAGAGGCTTCTCTCTTGAGCACAGAACATACGGTGGGTAAACAAATTACTGTTGGGCAATTGATAGAAAAGTGCATAGTTATGACGATATTCAAGGCAATGATCATTTATGTAGGCATCACGTCCGAAAACAAGTAGACCGACTCCTGCCTGCATCTACTACTATTACTCCACCCATCGACCGCTATCGAGCATGCATCTAGGGTATTAAGTATAAAACAGAGTAACACCTTAAGCAAGATGACATGATGTAGACAAAGTAAACTCAAGCAATATGATTAAACCCCATCTTTTTATCCTTAATGGCAACAATACAAATACGTGTCATGTCCCTTTCTGTCACTGGGATTGAGCACCGCGAGATTGAACCCATCACAAAGCACCTCTCCCATTGCAAGATAAATCAATGCATAAAAGAGTTCAGAGAAGACTCAAATATTTGTCATGAATAATCTGATCATAAATCCACAATTCATCAGATCCCAACAAACACACCGCAAAAGAAGATTACATCGGATAGAACTCCAAGAACATCGAGGAGAACATGGTATTGAAGATCAAAGAGAGAGAAGAAGTCATCTAGCTACTAGCTATGGACCCGTAGGTCTGTGGTAAACTACTCACACATCATCGGAAGGGTAGCAAGGTTGATGTAGAAGCCCTCCGTGATCGATTCCCCCTCCGGCAGAGTACCGAAAAAGGCCTCCCGATGGAATCGCGGAAGAACAGAGGCTTGCGGCGGCAGTAGGGCTTTCTCGTCTGGCTCTCTATTGGTTTCTGAATATTTGAGAATTTATAGAAGTGGAATTAGGTCAAAAGGAGCCACGAGGGGCCCACAAGGCATCAGGGCGCCCCCCTGGGGCCGCGCCCTGTTACCTTGTGAAGCCCTCGTGAGGCTTCTGGCTTCCTCCCGAAGCTTCCAGGGTCTGTTTTGTCCAAAAAAAAATCGTCAAAAAGTTTCGTGGCATTTGGACTTCGTTTGGTACTGATTTCCTGAAAAACCAAAAACAAGCAGAAAACAGCAACTAGCACTGGGCACTAGGTTAATAGGTTAGTCCCAAAAAATGATATATAATTGCATATAAAACATCCAAGATTGATACTATAATAGCATGGAACAATCAAAAATTATAGATACATTGGAGACGTATCAGTTGCATGTTGCATATGGTGTCTAGCTTGTATTGCTTCCAATTTGGTTAAATTGCATCTGCTTAGTTTAGACATTATACCTTTGATAATGACATGCCTTCCTATTTTTGGTACATACTACATATGTCTATTAACCATGTTCTTACATCAAACTACTGTTCTTGTGTATCCCGCATCAATCACTTATGATGAGACAGTCACACCCGTTTGTTAGTTTGAGACAAGCTACTCTTTTAAAGAGTGCAATGTCATCCTCCCCACGTGATTCTCAAGAAACAGCAAGGCTATATGAAAATAGTCAATGTAGCTCTGCAGTTGATGACCGCATTTCCCCTAACCACCATCACAGGTGCTTGCTCTAATTTGGTTAAATTGCATCTGCTATTCTACTTAGTTTACACATTATACCTGTTAATGTGACATGCCTTTCTGTTTTTGGTACATACTACATCTGTCTATTAACCATGTCCTTACATAAAACTACTGTTCTTGTGTATCCCGCATCAATCACTTATGACGAGACACCTTTAGTATATGCAGCGTGATATTTGTTACATCTTGCATATGATTTATAGCATGTACTGCTTCTAATTTGTTGAAACGCCATTTATGATGAGACGCTTTTAACTTGGCAGAATCATATTGGTTGCATCTTTCATGTGGTGTCTACCTTGCATTGCTTCTAATTTGTTGAAATGGCTTCTACTTAGTTTACACAAATAGGTGTGAATATGCCATGCCGTCCTGTTTTTCGTACATATTCCATCCTCGTATCATGTGTTTGCCTTACATCAAAGTAGTGTTCGTCAGTATCATGCATGAATGAGTTCTGAAGAGTGATTTTTATTCCTTTTTCTTGTCGGTTTGACTTGACAATGCAAAATCAATAAAGCGTAAGGAAATTAGCAAGGCAGTGGATGATGGTACTCCTTCCGACCAACTGAAATGGAGGGTCTCTACAGATTCTACTCCGCCATCCTCCCAACAAGATTTGCAAGACAACACATGCATAGACAGTCAACGTAGTTGTGTTGATGATGAGCACATCTCCCCTACCCCACCATCATAGGTGCCTGCTCTAACCTGGCACTGTTATATGTGGTTGCATGTTACGTATGATGTCTAGCTTGTATTGCTTCTAATTTTGTTGAATTGCATCTGCTTAGTTTACACATTATACTTGTGAATAAGACATGTGTTCCTGTTTCTAGAACATACAATATATGTCTATCATGCCATGTTCTTATATCAAAGTACTACTATTGTGTAACCTACAACAATCACTTATCATAAGACACATTTAACTTGGGAGTGTGACATAGGTTGCATCTTGCATTGTTTTCTAGCTTGTACTGCTTCTAATTTGTTGAAATGGCACTATTGGTGTACTAAGACATGGGTGCCCTCGTACCCAGACTTGTGCACAGGCAGTTGTAGCCTCCCTTCCGACAAGGGCTTGACAGAGGATAACTACGAATCAAGACTCAACACCAAGACCGTGAAGAAGACCTCAAGGCAGGTCATCGAGAAGTACTATTCGCGTACTGAAGATCGACGTTGCCCTTGCCGGCAAGCTCCGCCCCGGCAAGGTGAAGACCAAGACTATGGTTGCCGGCAAGCCCCCTTTGCCGGCAAGCAAGGACCGGCGAGCTCCGTGCCGGCAGGCTTGTTCTGTCCCGTTACCACTCCACCTCACCATCAACCAGATAGGCTCGTATGCTAGGTGTCGAGCGGGCAGACAGTCAACATAGCCGGCCAAGGCACATGTCAGCACGCCACGCCAAGATTAACTTTAATGACACCCATCCCTGGGATGTGTCAAGATTATAGGAGGGTGCCAGGACTGGTGGTACAGATCTTTTGCCCAAGGCCTTGCCTCCCCAACGTAGCACCTAACGGTGCATTAAATGCGTTTGTCTTACCCCGTCGGAAGATAGACGCGGTGATGGTGCAAGTCACTGTTCATACTCTGTAATGACCGTATTAGCCATTGTGGTAACCCCTTGGCCTATAAAAGGAGGCCCACGGCTATAGGTAGAACGGTCGACACCCAGCTCAATTACACGCAGTAGCTGCATTTCTCGCGCACCTTGCCGAGAAACTACGCTCCCTGTAACTAGAGTTCATACACGATCAAACACAGAACATGAGTAGGGTTTTACGCTCATAGCGGCCTGAACCTGGATAAACCCCCCGCCTGTCCTTGCACCTACTGAAAATCTGCTCTTTGTCCCATGCATGTCCCCTGAGCCGAATCGCAAAGGGGCCCGTTCGGTCCCATAGATCGTCGTTTCCCATGACATCTTTGGCGCGCCAGGCAGGGGCATTGTGTGTCACAAATCAGCTTTTTGGTAGTGTGAGTACCAATTTCATCATCTTCATCGATGGCGCCGAAGAAGAAGGGTGGAGCCACGACGGCTCCTACCGCGTCCAAGCCACCTTCCCAGGCGGCGCAGGCAGCGCAGCCGGCGCGGGCGCTACAGTTGGAACGGGCGGAGCAGGAGGCGCAAGTGGTGCGGGTGCCCGGCACCCTCGCCATGTTGTTGAGCCTAGCCACAGGACCGGTGACGTCACAGCCGGTCAACTTCCAAGACATTCTGGTGAGCACAGTCATCATAGTAATATAGTTCATACTGCTGCGACCCAGAACACAGCCGCCGCAACATCCAAGAATGTAGCGGCGACGTCCAACAACGGCGCGGGGAGGCATACGCCGCGACCATCGCAAGATGGGCACGACACGCTCCCCCATGTTGCTGGCGGTTCCAGGCGACCGCAAGGCGAGATTCCTGTGTAGCAACTTCCGATTGCTCATGGAGCGCCGCCGCCACCACCACGTCTGCCTGTTGGTGAGCATGAGCCGCGGCGGCATGGACGTAACGAAGCTCCTTCTGGCTCTGCCAGGAGTCGAGCGATGCCTCGTTCTGTGCTCCCAGCCATGCCAACCACGGCGGCAGAGGCCATGGCGTGGGTTCAAATACTATTGAACTTCCCGTCAAGCCCTGACAAGATGGATGAATGGAGAGCCACCATTCAGAGTCTCATCAATTTTGCCGATCCCGGCAAAACACAAGACGTGGGGCCCTCACGGCGACCACCCACCATGCTAGCGGGACCGTTCGGCTACCTTGCCGGAGACGCCGCGCCAACAGTGCAGTCACCTCAGCACCCCCCCCCACTGTCACAACGGCCGGCCCGCCGATCAGACGACCATGACGTGTTGTCTATGGCTTCATGGGATCCACGGTGCCGCCAAGATCAGCGCCAAGTGCTCTGCGAGCGGTGCGACGAAGACTCCCGCATGAAGATCGAGCGGCGCCGGGAAGCACGCCGTCAATTAGATGACCGTGCCAGGCCGGCAGTGAACGTGCTCGCTCCAGTAGCCGCTGGGTACTTGCCCTACGATGTGGGGTGCCCAGCGTTTACTCGTGAATTGCGGCAGGTTCGCTGGCCGTCCGCCCGTGCCTTCAAGCCGGAGCTGCCCGACAAGTATGACGGCACGCTCAACCCAGCCAAGTTCCTTGGCATCTACACCATCGCAGTGGAGACTGCCGGGGGACGGGACGAGAAAGTACTCACCAACTACTTCCTGTTGGCGCTTTGGGCGGATCTGTGCCATCATTTCATTGGCGCTTACCAGGGTGGCCACAAGCTCCCGGGCCAGCCCAGCGATTTGCAGGTGATCCCCCAAAGGGATGGAGAGAACCTCCGCAAGTACATACAACAGTTCAGCCGTGTGCACCACAACATTCCCGACATCCATCCCGTGGCTGTTGTTGCCGCGTTCCACATGAATGTGCGCAACCGCAGGATGCGGTCAGAGATGAATGTCGACCAGGTCAAGACCATCAATGATCTGTACGCCTTGGCGGATAAGTGTGCATGTGCTGAGGAAGGGAGGCGACTCCCCAGGGAAGATGCTGGTGCAGACGTCGATTCTGAGGACGACGACGCATCAACCCTGCAGAAGAAGAACAGAAAGCGCAATAGAAAGCACAAGAACAAGACTGTACTGGCTGTCGAGAGCTTCGGCGACACCAACGCCACCAAAAAGCCAAAGGCAGACATCCCCGGCAAGGAGGTTGCTGGGTGCGATGGCTGCCGGGAAGTTGCGGCAGGCGAGAAGGCCGGCAAGACCGGCGGGCCGTACTGCAAGATCCACCGCACCAAGGGCCACGACCTCCAGCAATGCCGACAAGTAGAGCAACTTGTCGAAAAGCAGAAGCAAGAGTACGAGAAGCGTGGCAAGGAGAAGGCCCAAGATGGTGCTGGTGGGTCCGGCAAGCAAGACCATGGTGGCCGCGGAGACCGCCGCGGCAAGGCCAAGCAGCCAAAAGAGAAGGCTGCTCAGGGCCAGCAAGAAGAGGATGATAGTGATGAGGACGGAGGTGGGTCCGACAAGGAGATCCAAAATGCAGTGGATGCCATGTGTGTTGACGGAGGCGCATCTTTGCACTCCTCGCACCGGCAACTAAAGCAGTGGATCTGTGAAGTCAATGCAGCGGAGCCGGTGATGGAGGCACAGAAGCCACTCAAGTCGTCGCAATCGCCCATCGTCTTTGACGCCGAGGACCACCCTGATCGCACCACTACGGTCGGGTGTTTGCCGTTGTTGGTCTCACCAATAATTCGCAAACTCAAGGTGACAAAGATGCTGGTTGGCGATGGGGCTGGCTTGAACTTGATCTCTCTAGATGTGATCAAGAGGCTGCAGATCCCCGACAAGGATCTCGAGGAGACAGGCAGTTTCCAAGGGATCAGTCTGGGGAGGAACAAGCCGAAGGGCCAAGTCACATTGCTGGTCACGTTCGGCAGCGAGCTCAACCATCGGACGGAGAAGATTACCTTCGACATCATCAAGATGCCGTTGCCGTACAACGGGATTTTGGGCCGCCCGGCCCTGGCAAAGTTTATGGCCGCGTCGCACAATGTGTACAACATCATCAAGATGCCGGGGCCGATGGGGGTCCTCACCATCAAGTCAAACTACAAGGACGCAATCATCTGTACTAACAAGCTCTACAGGGAGGCGGCGGCAGCAGCTGCCATCGAGGCACTTGCCCCTGCCGTCAAAGCTCCCGGGGGAGGGAAGAAGAAGAAGATCGGCAAGACCTCTGTGAAGGACTCCGGGAAGCGCACTTCAGAGTGCAGCGTGCCTGTCGAGGACACACCAGAGAGCTCTACCGGCAAGAGTAAGAGAGCCAAGGTTTCTGCGCCAGCGACTAAACAAGTTTCTGCGAAAGAAGGTGGGACGAGTGGCACTTTCTCTATAAGTGCCACTCTCAGTGACAAACAGGAAAGTGAGCTCGTTGCCTTCCTACGGGCGAATGTCGATGTGTTTGCTTGGCAAGCATCTGACATCCCCGGTGTTCCTAGGGAGGTAATTGAGCACCACCTTGCTGTCTGCCCTCATGCGAGACCCGTCAAGCAGAAGATCAGAAAGCAAGCCTTGGAGCGGCAAGAGTTTATTGCCGAGGAGATTAAGAAGTTAGAAGCAGCAGGCCTGGTTAGAGGAGTGCTACACCCTACATGGTTAGCCAATCCGGTGGTGGTGCGTAAGGCGAACGGGAAGTGGAGGCTTTGTATCGACTTCACTGATATAAATAAAGCCTGTCCCAAGGACCCTTTCCCTTTGCCGCGCATTGACCAGATTGTGGACTCCACTACCGGCTGTGACTTACTCTCTTTCCTTGACGCCTATTCTGGTTATCATCAGATCTTTATGGCCAAGGAAGATGAGGAAAAACCGCATTCATCACTCCATGTGGCACATACTGCTTTTTGCGTATGCCTTTCAGATTGAAGAGTGCCGGCGCAACCTTTGCCAGAGCGGTCCAGATTGGTTTTGAGCCACAGCTGCACAGAAATGTGGAAGCTTACATGGATGACATTAAAGTCAAAACCAGGGACAAGCCAACCCTGATCCAGGATCTAGAGGAAACTTTTGCCAACTTGCGCAAGCTCAACTTGAAGCTCAACCCCGAGAAGTGTGTGTTCGGTGTTCCATCCGGCAAGCTCCTTGGTTTCTTTGTGTCTCAGAGAGGGATTGAAGCCAACCCCGACAAGATCAAGGCAATTGAGCAGATGGAAGCACCGAGATGCGTCAAGGATGTCAGGCGCCTTGCCGGCTGTGTTCCCACCCTTAGCAGGTTCATCTCCAAATCGGCAGAGCGCGCCTTGCCGTTTTTCAAGATATTGAAAAAGGCAAGTCCAGTGAACTGGACTCCGAAAGCGGAGGCCGCGCTCCAAGATTTGAAAGAGTACATGTCCTCTCCGCTAGTCCTAGTTGCGCCTAGGTCGCAAGAGACGTTGCTGCTATATCTAGCGGCGATGAATCAAGTGGTTAGTGCTGCACTTGTGGCTGAAAGAGAGGCCGATGAGGAAAAGGTAGCAGCCGCAGAGCCACGACCCTACGAGCCGGAATCTTCTCCGGCAAGGTCAGGTGCCGACAAGCCAGAGATTGTGCAAGCCAGCCAGCCAGATCAGCAAGTTGTGAAGAAGAAGATGGTGCAGTGCCCAGTCTACTTTGTCAGCTCCCTCCTGCAAGGGGCTAGGTCAAGGTACTCTGGTGTGCAAAAGTTGCTTTTTGACCTTCTCATGGGCTCAAGGAAGTTGCGCCATTATTTTCAAGCACACCCAGTCACCGTCGTCACTCGCTTTCCGTTGCAACGCATCTTGAGAAATCCAGAGGCAACCGGCAGGATTGTGGAGTGGGCATTGGAGTTATCAAGTTTTGATCTAAAATTTGAGAGCACCTCGACGATCCAGAGCAGAGCCTTGGTAGAATTCATTGCAGAATGGACCCCAACGCCAGATGAAGAAAAACCAGAGACCTCTCTCCTCGGCAAGGAAACAGTTGACGATTGGGTTATGTACTTTGACGGTGCTTTCACGCTGAAAGGCACCGGTGCCTGTGTGTTGCATATGGCACCCACCGGAGAGCACCTCAAGTACGTGATCCAGATGCACTTCCCCAGGGAGCAGGCCACCAACAACACTGCTGAGTACGAGGGTTTGCTTGCCGGTCTGCGCATTGCAATCGACCTCGGTATCCGAAAACTGATTATCAGAGGTGACTCGTGGCTTGTGGGGAGGCAGGTCAACAAGGATTACCAGAGCCCTTTGATGGAGGCATATGTCGATGAAGTGAGAAAGTTGGAAGAGCACTTTGACGGTCTACAAGCAGAGCACGTTCCTCGTGCCCGGAATGAGATTGCCGACGACCTGTCAAAGCTTGCCGCCCAAAAGATGCCTATGGAGCCAGGAACTTTTGTGCTCCAACTAACTCAGCCATCTGTTACACCATCGAAGCTGGCGAAGAAAAGAAAACAAGATGTTGATGGTTACTTTCTGGCAGAGCTACCCATAGCCGCCAAGAAATCAGATACCACTGACAAGCCGCCCTTTGCCAGTGAGCCGCAGCATCCGGCAAGCCAGATCCTTGCCGTCGAGCAAGCGCTCCCGTAGAGGAAGAAATGCCTTTAGTCCTTGTCGTCGAGCCACAAGCTCCGGCATGGGCGCAGCCAATTGTCCAATTCCTCCAGACAGGAGACCTTCTCGATGAGCAAGAAGATGCAGAAAGAGTGGCCCGTCAATCAAGGATGTATAAGTTTATTGACAGCACCTTGTACAGGAAGAGACCAAACGAGGTAAAATTGAAATGCATCTCCCAGGAAGATGGACAAAGGCTGTTGGAAGAAATACATGAAGGGATGTGCGGCTCTCATATTGGGTCACGCGCACTTGTCGGCAAGGCATTCCATCAAGGATTCTACTGGCCGACAGCCCTTCAAGATGCCTTGGCGGTGGTTATCAGGTGCGAAGCATGCCAGTTCCACTCCAAGGACATCCACCAACCAGCTCAAGCCCTCCAAACCATCCCTCTTTCTTGGCCCTTCTCGGTCTGGGGGCTCGACATTGTCGGCCTTTTCCCCCGTGCTACCGGGGGCTTTGAATTCTTGTACGTTGCAATCGACAAGTTTACAAAGTGGCCTGAAGTAGAGCCAGTGATAAAGGTGACGGCACAGTCAGCCATCAAGTTCCTCAAAGGATTGGTTGCCCGTTTTGGTGTACCCAACAGAATCATTACCGACAATGGCACCCAATTCACGAGTCGTGCCTTCACAGCATATTGCCAATAACTTGGAAATAAGATCTGTTATGCCTCCGTTGCTCACCCAAGAAGAAATGGGCAGGTAGAGAGGGCAAATGCGGAAGTGCTGCGTGGTTTAAAGACTAGGACTTTCGACAAGCTGCACCAGTGTGGAAGGCGCTGGGTGGAAGAATTGCCGGTGGTTCTTTGGTCAATCAGAATGATACCAAATCGAGCCACTAGCCAGACACCCTTCTCCCTTGTATATGGTGCAGAAGTGGTACTCCCCACGGAACTCAAATACAGGTCACCTCAAGTCTTGGCCTTCGATGAGGAGGACCAAGATGAGCTGCGGCATGACGATGCCATGCTCCTTGAGGAAGATCGTTTCCGGGCTGCTGTTCGTGCTGCATGGTACCAGCAAGCTTTGCGCCGCTACCATAGCCGCAAACTGAATGCCAGGAACCTTGAGGAAGGCGACCTTGTTCTTCGTCGGATTCAATCCACGAAGGGTAAAAACAAGTTGACGCCGAAGTGGGAGGGCCCTTACCGGGTAGTACGAGTCTCTAGGCCCGGCGCAGTCCGCCTGGAGATGGAAGATGGCACTCCGGTGCTCAACTCATGGAATATTGAGCATCTTCGTAAGTTCTACCCGTAAGGCGCGGTTGCCGGGCTGCCCGGCAACCTCTTTTGTACAAGTTTGCCGTAAAGGCATGTAAACCTTTGTACAAAGCCGGGCGCAGATCCCGTGCACAATAAATAAAAGTTAAATGTTTCACAATTTTTTGTCGAAGTACATATTTATTTATGTGTTGCAGGCAGTCTTGTGTTGCATTTTGCCTTGCATAAGGTGATTAACAAACCGTCAAGGTTCCAGCCTCCTCTTTTCTCTTCTTTCTTTTTCTTAAAGGAAGGAAGGATTCCTCGCGTACAAGTTTCCCGGGGGGAGTGACGATATGATACCAAAGGACGCGTTCAAGATATCACCCTACGGCAAGAAGTACAGCAAGGAATGAGCTAAGTTCCAAAACTTTGAAATAAATTCTTTGTTATAGTTGCGACTCTCCTTGAACAATTTTGGCCTTTGTATGAGAAACCTGCACGCTAAGGAACCTTGCCGTGATCAACTGCGCTTTTGCTTTGCTTCGAGTCCGCTCGGCAACTTAAGTAGCTGCGTTGTGATCGTCAAGCATGACCTTGCCGGCAGCGGCACTTCCGGCAAGCTGCTGAGGACCTGTTCCTCGAGTGCTCACGGCAAGGGTATGCGCACCGGCAAGTTTCCGGCAAGCATAGGGTACAAAAATCATGCAAAGACAGAATAGAATAAGGAGAACAACATGCATACATCCATTCAAAACACGAACTACAGAAACTGTTTAACGCTTAGGTGCAAAAGTTATCTTCTACGCCCCCACGGGGTTACATTGTTTTTGATACAGGAGCTAAGGAGAGGAGCCTAGGCAGAGCGCAGCTCATATCCAAGATTCGACTCGGGCACTACTATGCACCTAGTCAGAATCGTCACCTTCGCTCTTGATACACGAGGAGCTTTCGTCGCTCTCGCTCTCGCTGGTGGAGTCGGTGTCGCTGCTGCTCTCACTCTCCGCGCAGCATTCCATGCGACCGCCGGAGACCCCGAAGAACTTCACGAAGAGGGTGGCAGCTCCGTCATACCTAAACTGGAGGAGCTGCCCCCGCCTTAGACCGCGGGAGCGGACGAACGACTTCCACCCCCGCGTCAGGAACAGAGAGCCTGCAGTGGAGAACTCGGCCACCACCTAGGAGGGGCCGTTGCAACAGCCATCCGCTTGTAGCCACAGGCCCGAAGGCCTGCTGTTCTCCAACGCCCTCGCAAGGGGGTCCAGGAGCCGGAGCCAACTGCGAAGCCGGCGGTGCAGCCCCACGACAAACTCGTGCGCCGCCACCACCGTGTGGGACTCGTGCGCCGTCACCACCGTGCGGGCTTCCGCCTGAGGGGAAAGGGCGGCCGCCCCGCCCCGTCCGCCACGCCCGCCTCGACCACGAGTGTCGCGCCCTCTGCGGCCGCGGGGGGCGGCCCTGCTGTGGGCGCTAGGGCTGGCATTCACGATAACCACCGAAGAACGCATCCGGCCTCGAGGAGGGACCCTCGACGCGGAAGCAGACGCGCGGGCCCGACCTCCACTCCTCGCGATCGCGACAGTAGACCTCAAGGAAAGCAAGGATGGACGAAAGGTTGGAGGAGGAGAATGGCAAGAGTAGAAGATGGGTGGGGAAGATCGCCACTCCCCCGCCCTCTTTTATAGCGCCCTAGGGGTATTACTCTCCCCGCCGCCTCGCCTCCCTTAGTGGCGGGAATCGAGGAAGGAGATGCGAGAAGTCAGGCAAAACGAGCAGCGCCCTCCACATTTTTCCTTTTTTGGAGAAGACGCTTTTCAGGCGCACCACCTCCCGCTGCCGCTTCACTCCACCTCTCCCATGCCCGCATTTAATGCGCATCGTGGGTGGGTGCGGTAAAAGAGAAGATTATGACAGTTATCCTCTACCACGCGCCACCTGTGCACTGTTTGGGCCTAGCCCAACGACGCCTCGCATGCGCGTGTGGCCTAGGCCCAGGGGCTTCTGTCGGTGTACTAAGACATGGGTGCCCTCGTACCCAGACTTGTGCACAGGCAGTTGTAGCCTCCCTTCCGGCAAGGGCTTGACAGAGGATAACTACGACTCAAGACTCAACACCAAGACCGTGAAGAAGACCTCAAGGCAGGTCATCGAGAAGTACTATTCTCGTACTGAAGACCAAGACTATGGTTGCCAACAGGCCACCTTTGTCGGCAAGCAAGGCCCGGCGAGCTCCATGCCGGCAGGCTTGTTCTGTCCCATTACCGCTCCACCTCACCATCGACCAGATAGGCTCATATGCTAGGTGTCGAGCGGGCAGACAGTCAACATAGCCGGCCAAGGCACGTGTCAGCACGCCATGCCAAGATTAACTTTAATGACACCCGTCCCTGGGACGTGTCAAGATTACAGGAGGGCGCCAGGACCGGTGGTACAGATCTTTTGCCCAAGGCCTCGCCTCCCCAACATAGCACCTAGCGGTGCATTAAATGCGTTTGTCTTACCCCCATCAGAAGATAGACGCGGTGACGGTGCAAGTCACTGTTCATACTCTGTAATGACCGTATTAGCCATTTGTGGTAACCCCTTGGCCTATAAAAGGAGGCCCACGGCTACAGGTAGAACGGTCGACACCCAGCTCAATTACACGCAGTAGCTGCATTTCCCGCGCACCTTGCGGGGAAACTGCGCTCCCTGTAACTAGAGTTCATACACGATCAAACACAGAACAGGAGTAGGGTTTTACGCTCATAACGGCCCGAACCTGGATAAACCCCCCGTGTGTCCTTGCACCTACTAAAAATCTGCTCTTTGTCCCATGCATGTCCCCTGAGCCGAATCGCAAAGGGGCCCGTCGGTCCCATAGATCGTCGTTTCCCACGACAGGCACTTATGACGAGACAGTTTTAACTTGGTAGAGTGGCATTCGTTGCATCTTTCATTGCTTCTAGTTTGTTGAAATGCCTGCTGCTTAGTTTACACATCATAGGTGTGAATATGCAATGCTGTCCTTTTTTCTTACATATTCAATCCTCCTATCATGCGGTCGCCTTACATGAAAGTAGTGTTCGTCAGCATCATGCATCAATGAGTTCTGAAAAGCGAATTTTATTCATTTTTCTTGTGGTTTGACTTGACAAGGCAATAAAAATAAGAGAGAGGAAGGAAAAAAGTAAGGCAGGGGCTGATGGCAGTCATCTGGCGCCACCGGTAAGTAGACGCTCTAGAGATTCTACTACTACTGCTAGTGCAGTAGAAGTTCCAAGTAAATATGATGGGCCCAACAACCCTACTCCAGCATCCCAGGTGCTTTCTCTAGCTTGGTAGTGTGATATTTGCTTGCATGTTGCATACGGTGTCTAGCTTGTATTGCTTCTAATTTGATTAAATTGCATCTGCTTAGTTTACACATTATACATGTGAACATGGCATATCTTCCTTTTTTTGCATATACTACATCTGTCTATTACATGTTCTAACATCAAAGTACTGTTTGTGTCTATCCTGCATCAATCACTTATGACGAGACACCTTTAACTTGGTAGTGTGATATTGTTTGCATCTTGCATATGATTTATTGCTTGTACTGCTTCACATTTGTTTAAATGCCACTTATGACGAGACACTATTAACTTGGCAGAGTGATATTTGTAGCATCTTTCATATGGTGTCTAGCTTCCATTGCATTGCTTCTAATTTATTGAAATGCCTTCTGCTTAGTTTACACATCATAGGTCTGATTATCTCATGCCATCCTGTTTTTCGTACATATTACATCCTCCTATCATGCGGTTGTCTAACATCAAAGTTCAGTTCGTCTGTATCATGCATCAATTAGTTCTGAAGAACTAAATTTGTATTCCTTTTTCTTGTGGGTTTGACTTGACATGGAAAAAAGAGAGGAAGAAACACAGAATGGTAGGGGATGGTGTTGGTACTCGGGAGGCACGGAAACGGAAATGGAACAACTCTGCAGATTCTGCGGGTACTGATAGTGCAATAGAAGGTCGAAGTCCACAGGATAAATGTACAAACACAGTATCCCCTGCTACACCACCTGCAAAACGTACCAAAGACAAATGAACCAAACAAGCAACGACAACCCTAGTGGTTGCAGCACCTTCTTCCACAGTACCAACATGTGCACGAGTTACTCGTTCGTCAACTCTGCTAGCGGCAAGTTTCCCAAGCTCCCTTGCCACCTGACACTACTTCCGAAGCACTCTTGGCACAAGAGGACTTGCCAAGATTAGATGAACCTTGTGAGCTTCGACACCAAGAAGGTAGTTGATCGAGTCAAGTTACAGTTGCATGCTTCTTTATATGTAGTCTCACAGTTTGATGTACACTAACACTTCCCATGTTCGTTGTTGAACTAGCACCTAGGCGCAAGAGGAAACAGACATCAGGGATAATGCTCGATAGGTTAACTAAATCTAAAGGAGGAAGAATGGAGATCCATTTTGAGGCAGGTTTAAAAAGGCCACGTGATGCTACAGAGTCAGCCAAGTTAGTATCAGAGGCAGCCGTTGCCGTTAGGTGTCATGCACGTATCCTCCCAACATGGATTCAGTACAGGAATGACAAATACGAAACCTAGTTTAACACCTTCCTCGACCATTTATCTGTAAGTATGGTTATTTATGGAAATTAGTAATATCGTCTTGCTCTATCCCATACTTTCTAGGTTGCTGGTAATGAGACTCCTATAATTTTGAACATATGAGGTTCAAGTTGGATCGGCAAGATGATGCAACCAGACAAGCATGCACTCATGTTTTCAAGTCTGCTCTGCGACAGTATTGGTATAACCTGAGGAAAACTCACTTTGAAGGCAAGGCTAACAATGAACTTGTCCAAACATCTCCAGTGGAAAATATAACGGATGAAAACTGGACAGCCCTTGTTAAACACTGGTCTGATCCAAAGTATCAAGTATGTTATATATATGTGATCAGATCACATGTTGAACTCCTATTTACGCATGTGCCTTACAAATATATATTCTCCTAGGTGAACTATTCAAAGAACAAGGCCAACCGTACGAAAGTGAAATTCCAACAGACGACAGGATCTCATAGCTATATTGCACACTGCGAGGCTCTTGTAACTAGATGTTGTTTCACTCTTTTGGTTGTGCCATATTATCAGATCTATATTGACTTGTTCCAAATGCAGAGGAAAGCCCGCAAGGACCAAAAAGAACCTGAACCAAATGCGGTGGAAATCTTCAAGGACTATCACACCAGCAAGACGAAGGGCATGACTACACCAGTCAAAGCCATTGTTGTAAGTCCTTAATCCTCGGGCCTTTGAACTACTGGTTACTCTGACTTGTGCATTGAACTGCATGATTTGCAGCCAATGTCTATTACTCTTTTTAATTTTATACATAGTTGTCTTAACGTATCATTGCACCTTACAAGGTTTAAAAGAAAGGAATGATGTTCCTTTGCTCTTGATCTGTAATCTAGTTCCGTGCTGGACTTGCCCACACAACGTTCCAATCGCCTATTTGTCTGATCTCAGTTGTTTTCTGATATGAATGATGTCATACTATGCTCACCGTATTATAAAATTTGTCTCTTTATCCTTAGCTGTCAATACAATGTGAAGAAATAGACAATACATTAGCCATGGTACATGGTCATATGTTTGGAACCTGGTTTTATTATGTACTTTGCAGTAAAATACAACTAATATTTTACACGGGTTCACCAAAATAAGTTATGTATATAGACCAAAGCTATTCTGTTTGGTTTTGCTGCCTCATTAATAACTTTTGTTCTGGTACTACTGATGTACAAACTCAGCTTTTCAGCAAGCTATGGAACAAATGGTGGAACCGCCACAACCTCCTGAAGGTGACGAGGCAACCATAACCACAATGCCACCTCTTGATGCAGTGCGTCAGTATCTCTCCACTAACAGTGCCAAAAGCACCTTCCCGCGTAATACTGGATTGGTTGTTAAGGCAACCTCGTCCAAACTGCCTCATGAACAAGATCTGCAAGCTCGACAGAATGATATATCTGCGCTCCAGACACAAGTCCAATCCCTAACAGAGACCCTTTGTGAAACAAGAACAGCCATTGTTCGATGTCGTCAAGATACGCATGGTTTTGAAACCAGACTATCAGACATTTGCTATGTTGTTCAGGAGCCTAGGAGAAATGACGGCGAAGGTTATGGTGCTCCATCAGACACTATAGCATGAAAACGTACCAGTCAGGTCAAATCATCTGAGCTTCTGAAATTCTGATGGTGCATTTACTTTTATGCCAACCCTCCTTTTGTTATATGGCTGTAATTTGTTTTCTTGCGATACAACATTTGTTCTTAACGGGCAGCGACCGGCTGAAGAAAACAGCAAGCCATTTTTGTATAGTGTAGGGTGTTCCCTATACTTGCACGGGTGGCGAACTTTGATGCCCAGTGGATGTAATCTGTGCAATCGTCATAATAGCCTAGCGTTAGCTGCTTGCTTATTTATTTCCTTGTAGTCTTCTTTTTCCTCGGTTTGCTAGTGGCTGCAATAACCGTGGGCCACATACGGACCGTGGTAACCATGGGCCTGCTACCTGCTGTAGTGACCATGGGCCATCTACGGGCCGTAGGATCCGTTGGCCACCTACTATTTGTGGGACAAAACTGGACCGCAATATAGGCCGTAAACGGGCCAAATTGGGAATGGTCCGTTTAAGGGCCCGTACCATAACGGGCTGTTAACAGGCCAAAAGTCATCACAGGCTTAATTCTATCGACAGGCATAACGGGTCGTTAATGGGCCGGAATACATGACGGGCTGAAAATGGCCCAATGGGTTAACAGACCACAAACAGGCCGATTGTAACCACGAGCTGAATTTGGCCCATTAGCATAACAGGTCAGTAACAGACCGTAAGTAATCGAGGGCCAGAAATGAGCCCAGGAATTTATGGGCCCTTAGAAGGCCGAAAGAAAACACAGGCTGGAAACGGCCCAACTGAATCATGGGCCGTTAATGGGCTCAAAGCAGTTTACTGTTCATGATGGGCCAGAATCCCACGGGCCATCAAAGGGCCCAGAGATACAAAAGGCCTCATATGGGCCGAAAGATGTCACGGGCCATAGATGGGCCGAAAGTGACAACGGGCTAGAATCATATGGGACGGCCCACATGACGCTACTGGGCCAAATTTGGAAATGCCATAACGGGCCGTGAGTACTCGGGCCGTAAATGGGTTGTGTGCGAACAAGCCGTTAACAGGCTTTCCATGGGCCGGCCCACTAACTTTTGACCAAGTCAAACGGGCCGGCCTTTTTAACCTAAATGGGCCACTATTGGGCCGTGCCACTTGTCGACGTATCATAGGCGCCTCTCATCCAATGAATGGATGACATCTATCGCAACGCCGAGCTGACACGTGGTTCCGTTGGCGAATGAGAATTTTACACGTGGAAAATCGCCATTGGTCCGGGCTGATAACGGGTTATCGGATCCAAACCCGCACCCGATAGCTTAACGGCGACCCGTTACGGTGGATGCCACATGTCGATTACCCTTGACGAAAACACTTCCATGACGCGACATTTATCGTCATGAAAGTGGACACTTCCGTGATGATAATTTCAGTATTGTCATGGAACACTTCTACGACAGCACAGGTATGACTATCTTGATTCTGTCATAAAATCGTCACGGATGTACATGCATGACAGAAAACGTGACCTACTGTGACAAAAGACGTATCATCACAGAAGTGTTTTTTTTTTGTAGTGTATGTTATCCCTGCTTGGATGTCTGACATTGAAGCCACGCCTACCACAATGATAACAAATGCCAGCAACTCTTACAAGAACTAGCAGCAACCCCAAGTATACACTGTCTAGTGGCATCCTCAGATACAAAAAAAGAGTATGTTTGGGCACTGGAACCGATCTCAAGGACAAAATATTTGATAGCTTCTACTCATCTGTATTTGGGGGCCACTCAGGGCAAAGAGTGACACTGCACAGATTGAAGCAAGTGTTTTATTGGCCCCACATGAAATAGTTTGTGGCTAGTAAAGTCTCCGAGTGTCCAGAATGCCAAATATCCAAAACTGAGCATGTTCCCTGCCCTGGCCTTCTGGATCCATTAACAATTCCCAGCGTGAAATGGGCTGAAATCGGTATGGATTTTGTGGAGGGGCTCCCAAAATCAAAAGGAAAAGATGTTATACTGGTAGTGGTGAATAGATTGACCAAATACGCTCACTTCATACTGTTGTTACACCCCTATTCTGTCAGATCAGTGGCAAAATTGTTCATGGACAACATTTATAAACTGCATGGTGCCCCAAAGGTGATTGTCACTGACAGAGATAGGATTTTCACTAGCAAACTGTGGCAGGAGATCTTTACTGCTCTGAAGGTCAAGTTACACTTCACTTCTGCTTATCACCCCGAGTCAGATGGCCAAACTTAAAGGGTTAACCAATGTTTGGAGCAATACTTAAGAAGCATGGCCTTTCAGGAACCTAGGAAGTGGGCTGAATGGCTATCAGCTGCAGAATGGTGGTACAATTCATCTCACCACACATCCATCAAACCGTCTCCATTTGAAGCTTTATATGGATATGTTCCTCCACAAGTGGGAGAAATTTCCATTCCATGTCATGTTTCAGAAGAGGCCCAAGTGACTATTCAAGAGCAAACAGAGATGCTCAAGAAACTGCAACATAATTTGTCCCAAGCACAGGCCAAAATGAAGAAATATGCTGATATGAAAAGAACAGAGAGAATATTCCAAGAGGGGGATGTGGTCTACCTGAAAATGCAGCCTTACAGAGAAAATGCACTGGGCTTGAGAAATGCATTGAAGTTAACTTCCAAGTATTATGGACCTTTCAAGATTCTACAGAAGATTGGCAGAGTGGCCTACAATTTACTGTTGCCACAGGATGCCAGATCCATGATGTGTTCCATGTGAATCAATTAAAGAAACATCTTGGGCCCTCAGTAGTTCCAAATGCAAAGCTTCTCCTTATCACTTGAAGGTAAAGTAAAAAAACTTACCCTCTTTGCCGTCTTGCAGCGCTATCAGATACCTAGATCAATTGGAGCCTATGCTATTCCTGTGGTACAATGGCTAGTTCACTGGGAAAACATGAACGCTGATGAAGCAACGTGGGAGGACGCCAAGTTCATTCAGGCAACGTTCCCGCGATTCAAGCCTTGAAGTCTTGTCTTAAGGAGGGGGCCTTGTCAGGAACTGCACCTGTTTGCATATTCAGTTAACACCTGCTGCTCTTCTTCAGACAGGCAAGGGCCCTGATGACAGGATACCGCTTCAGGAAGATCGAACGGCTGTAATAGCTCTAGTTCTTAATTCAGTTCCTAAACAGTCACTGACTGTTTTATGTAATACTCCCTCCGTCCCGAAATTCTTGTCGTGAGCTTAGTTCATTTCCAATTTTGCAAAACAGACCTTATGCTTCTAAATCTCATGCTAATCACCCCCCACCCCTCTGCTACTTCCTCCTTTCTCCGTCGCCCGCGGCAGGAACCAGCCCAGCCACCGTCGGCAACGGCGCCGCTGCCCAGCTGCGCCGCCCGCACGGAGGCGAGCTATGTCGTCGCCCACCTGCTGTTTCTGCTCCTCCGCGGCGACCACCTCGACGAGCGCCTCCTCCTCGTCGCCCTGCTCGCGTCCCCAACCACTTCCTCGCGCCGGCGGCGGCCACCCACTCCGGTGCCGGATTTGGGCAAGTCACTGGCCGCCGCCCCTCTCTCTCTCTGCCGACTTCGGCAGGCAGGGCCACATGGGTCTTACCCGGCGGCGAGACGACCACGTGCTAGATCCAGGGCCGCCGCCACCGCTGCTGCCTTTTCCACATTTGCGACCAGCAGCTGCTCCTTCCCCGCAGCTGGTAGGCTTCGCTGCCCCTGCATGTTTTTGGAAACAAGCAATCCATGAGGATTTTTTGGAAACAATCAATCAATCACGATAATTTCTCTGCTAGTTTTTGGAAACAGGTAATTACTCCAATCAATCAATTACTCTGATAATTGGAGTATAACAATCAATCAGGAGTAGTTTGGAAGCAATCAATCAACTTTTTTGGAAACAATAGATATTTTTTAAACAATTTAGAAACAATCAATCTAGAAATGCACCACTGAATTTGTGTAGATCGACCGTCTTACTGCAAATGTTAGTGTGAAGCACAAAAGATGCCCAAAATGTCTATACAGATGCCCAAAAGAACAGAGCTATCTCAAGCAGCCATTCCAACCTACTGTGTAAGCTGACAAAATTCAGTTTACAAGCTGTTCCCGAGACAAGATGGCACTGCACCATTTTACGTTTTACAAGTTGTTCCAGAGACCTCAGTGATCGCAATATAGTTCAAGCAGGCATAAGCCCGCCGTAGACGCGTCAAAAAACAAGATGACAAAATTCATGGAGTATTTTCTTTGATTTCAGTAGTCCAAGTTCATTCTTTTCCCCGAACTACTTACTGTCAAAATCTTTAGTTATCTTCAGTTAATATCAATAAGTTAAGTGTGTGTTTGCTGCTGTCAATGAATTTTCTGAAATTGGTGGACTACGAGCCGGCGAGGAGGTGGTCGACGGCCGGCAGGGGAAGCTCCGGCTTGCCGCCCTCGGGGATGGACACCGCCGTCGGAGAAAACACTGTTTAAAGCAGGCAAACACTCCACATGATGTTGTCTTGTCAGAAAATTTCAGTTTTCTTGTCACAATGTTTAAATTCAGATTGAATTTGTCATACTCCTAGACACTTGGGAGTGCAAGTGTTTGCACTACTAGACACTTGGAAGTACAACTTGACAAACCATGCAAAGGGCAAATTAACTTGACAAAGCATGCAAAGGCTAATTGTTGTTCTGTCCATGCTAGAATTAACTGGTAACAGAAACAACAAACAATTTGACTACTCCCAGTATGATCCCAGTAGAAGACGAGCTGCCTTTGGTCGAGTCAATCACTATTGGTTTGGCTTTAGTTACCTTACACTTTGTTCCTGCCATATTTGGTGACCTCTTGCAAGTTGATTAGGAAAAAATGTTGTGAAGTGGGCTCTTGTGCATGATCATCAACATACAGATAACATTCAGTCAATCAAAAACATGATGGAACCAGAATTCAGTCCAGGTGCTCACCAGTATTGAACAGGTCAGGGTTAAACAACACACAGACAGAATTTTTGCATCCAAGTATACCTCATGGATTGTCCTAAATATAGCACAAATGCTCCCTGTCAATATAGAACATGGAGTACTTAACCATGTTCCTTTTGGTGCACAATTCAAAAAGAGAAAAAGAAAGAACTGCTAGCAAAGCTCTTGCAAATTTTCACTTTTGACAGGTTATTTCACAGTTTATTTTCAGTTTCTAAATAGAAAATACAGTTCTGCAGTACTCCAATTTTACAAACTGAAAATTATGACAAAAAAGCAGATCTCAGTTTCAAAATGGAGTAATTTTACAAGAAGATTTCAGTTTTACAGTGAGTACAGTACTCAAATTTTCAATTTTGACAGTTTGGGGATTCAGTCAAGCATCCTCACCTTTGCTATGTCTTCACAGGAGGCGGCAGTGGTGGCTGCTGGGCGGCGAAGGCGGGGATGGTTGATGCTGCCTACTAAAGAGGACAGTGGTGGACGAGGTTGGCGGCGGGGTAGACAGTGGTGGTTGCTGGGCGGCGAGGTGTTCCCATCGATCCATCCATGCACCAATCTGGCAACAAACTGAGCCGGCAGCCACCCTTGCTTCTTCTTCTTCTTCTCCTCCCCCGCTCCAGCCACTCCGCGTACGCCGCCACCGGCGTCACCGCGTCTATCAAATCGGGTGATGGGGGAAGATGAGATTTTTGGATCGGGACGAGGGAGTACGGGAGCTGCGCGGGGGCGTGGTCCGAGAGGAGGGGCGCGGGAGCTGCGCGGAGCGGCGTCGTGGCGCTCAGGCGCGGGGGAGCTGCGTGGCGCGGCGGCGTGGTGCTCAGGCGCGGGGGAGCTGCGCGGCCGGCGAGCAAGCAGGGAGCAGGGGAGCTACGCGGGGGACTGCGGGTTGTGTCGGATAAAATCAGAGGGTTTTTTTGGAAAACAACCCGTGCGACAAGAATTCCGGGACGGAGGGAGTATAACGCACTTTGTCGTGGCTCCTAGCTTAGTATAAAAGCTGGAGAGTGGGTGGATGGGCGGCACGACATATGAAAACCCTAGTTCTATTATTCCCTCTTTGCGCCGCCAGCTTAGCTTTCCTCTTCTTCTTGTGTTCTTCCTTCCAAGTTAGCTACTTTTGTATCAGTTCTTCCCCTGTCTTGCCGGAAATGCTACACCCCCTACGCGGTGATCACTGAATTCCTTCCGTGATCCTGACACGAAGGATGCAACAGCTCGTAAAACGTAAATGGCCCATGGCAGGTAGGTAGTGGCGTGAGCACGGGTCAAGTGATTGATGCCTGGACACCATGGACTGATGTGTTCCAAAGGTCCACCCATGGTGTGAGCACGGGTCCAATGTGGGGGCTACGCTGTCCCTTACGTAACGGCTTAGCTAATCCTGCACTAGCACCAACGACCGGCTGCTTCTGAAAAAAAAAACTCTAGCTTGCAAAAACGTCTTACATTGTGGGACGGAGGGAGTATAAGATAAGTTTCACCAGTTTATGTCCAAACAGGGCACTGGTTCTATTTATTTTTTATAAAGGACCCGATAAGTTCCGAACGTTCGGATTTTGCCCATGGCAAATCGAACGTTTTTTATGGCAATGATAAGTTTAGTTGGTATAAGCATGACGTTTGTTTTTTGCCAGAAATTGTCATGCGTGCCAACTAAACTTGCCATACTCGCATCAACTAAAGTTGCCATAAAAAACGTTTCGATTTGCCATAGGCAAAATCCAAACGTTCGGGATTTATCTTTTCCCTTTTTAAACGTCGCCAAAGGTATAGACTCTCACCAGAACAGAATTGCACACAAAGCTGAGGCTATGTTGAGATAGTGATGGAGCATGATTAACCTCCCGCAAAGCCCGACCAAGCACGGTTCATTTCCAGTCACACACATCCAGCAAAGCTGTCCGTGCATACGAGCGAGGCAGACACAGCTCTGTCGCTCAGCTAAGCTCAGAATGGTCTGCACTGCAGTCATGCCCCAGAATTTTACACTACATACAAACTCATAGCAGCGGCGCAATCATCAGACAAGCTTGCCTGTGACACACAGTGCGGTTACCACTTATTACATCTTCTTGCCAACTCCCACTTAATTACTTGGCCGGACGACTCAGGCCGCCGCGCCGTCCACCTGCTGCCTGTGCCGCTTACTGGACTCCTTGATCTTCAGCAGCTCGTCGCAGACGATCCACGGGAAGCTCCAGAACTGCTTCTTTCCCGGCCGGCGGTGGTCCGGGTGATAAGTCACGCGGTACCACGCCGCCGCCCTCCTTGACGCCTCCGCCTTCGGGCGGCTCGTGAACCAACCCTGCACCTCCTTGTGCAGGCCCTCCACCGAATCGATGATGCGGTCCTTCATCTCGAAGTACCTCTTGTTGTCCTTCTTCAGGTACAGGAGCCTGTTCCGGATGTTGCCTGTCAGGATCTCGTCCTCGTGCTCCGCGCCGTAGTAGCTCATCAGGGTGCTCAGCTTCTCCGCGTACAGGTCGTAGCACTCCTCCGCGGATTTCAGGAAGTCCTCGAAGCCAGGGACCTCCAGGTCGGGATCGAACGCGGGGCTCGGTTGAGCCGAGGACGAGGGAGCAGGAGCGCTCTGCATACGGCTCGCAGCCGCTCGGTAGAGCTTGCCGAGAGCTCCGTTGGAGATGTACGTTGGTTTGTCCCACCGTTCCATGAAGTCAGGGTACTCCTTTGGTCTCAGTGACCGGGGCATTTCAGCTGGAGCTCCTGACTTGGCGAAGTCGACCGCCATCGAATGCAAAGCAGCTAGCTGGAGACACTCAGGGCTCCGGGCTTTCATTGGATGACGATCCGCATGGACCAAGTGAGCAGTTGAGATTGCACCGAGCGAGTCATTTATCATGTAATCCACAAAGTACTTCTGAATTTCCTGCAGTTCATCAGATGTTTTTGTAAGATTACAGGTATAAACATGTCAGGCAAGGAAAATACATGTGATTGTTGAAAAGACAACTTTGAACTGCTTATTGGAGCTAATTGGTAAATAGTTGTGAACCTATCAAGGTTAGATATATAGATTGAAGAGCATTTTAAAGCCAAGACCACTTTAAAACTCAATCATGCACAACTGTTTTCATTAGAGGATGGCAAAAATGTCCTTTCTGAAATAAGTACCCACATTTCTAAAGATCGTTATTAACTGTGCATGGCGGGGAAA
The DNA here is from genome assembly GCA_039707655.1 of Elymus sibiricus. NCBI lineage: Eukaryota > Viridiplantae > Streptophyta > Magnoliopsida > Poales > Poaceae > Elymus > Elymus sibiricus. The sequence continues at coordinate 351,534,748 of CM077666.1, forward strand.
AAAAACTGTGCATGGCGAGCATATATTTGGTTCAAAGCATTCAAAATTTGTGTTGGCTGTTATTCCATCCTGGCTGAGTTCGACGCTCGTAGCCAGTTCTCTCTGGCTGTTGTGCACTTACCATGTAGGCATGTACCCAGTTTTTGCCAAAGAAATGTTTTAGAAAGATGTGAGGTGCCTCGAGATAATAAATCTCTGAAGTTACTAAGCTCCCAGGAAATATAACGCCCTCAGCGATCTGGCTTTTTTATCATTTCTGGTCCCACTGGTCAGCTGGTGTTGACACAATCTAAACCGCCATTGACTAGGTGCCCTGGATCGCTGCTTTTGGGGGGAACACGCATCTTTTTTCGCCTCTTCATGGACAGCGTGGGGAGGAGAAAAGGCAGTGGGCAGCTTTGTGGCTTCGCTGGATTGATTGCGTGTGGGGACTTTGAGGGGCGGTGCTGCTCCAACCGGCCACCACATCAACAACCACAGGAACCACTTGGTAGTGTGGTCACCTCATTCGCATCGACATCAGTTGTGCATCCCTGAAGGTGAAGTTCCTATCCTTTATCTGATGGTTTGCTATAGCTCTTAATGGAGTTACATATAGGTACCAAACAATCCATCAAGGGTTGTTGGCGCGTCTTCATGTGGCGGCCGATGGGCCTTTGGTCGTTCGATTTATTGGGGATAATCAGTGGAAGATGGACTCTAGCTCGGGCTCACATGGTGCGGCGAAATCGGCCTGAGGCACTTACCACGCAGGGATAGAGAAAACAGAGAGGCAGGAAAGGAGTGGTCGGCCAGACTTACTATTGGAATTTTCAGGTCACTTGCCTTATCTCTCCACTCTAACTAAATTAGTAAATGAGCTGTAAACTTAATTAAACTTGACATGAGTGCAGTATAGAATGCTTGTGTTCCATTTTGAGTACATTCACACCGTCAGGTTCTTGATGTGTTCAATTACGCAATTTCAAAATAGGCTAATATTATCACAAAATTTTCAGCAGTGGCCACTTAGAATGTTTGTCAGGCTACAAAGAATTGGAAGATAGGATGCACTTTTCACCAAATTTGGAAAGTGCACGGCTCAGTCTGGCGTTATTGCTTATTAATAACGTCCTCGATTTGTCAAGTGGTCATGTTGTGGTTTAACAAAATAACTTTTCATCAGACCTAACAGAGTTATAGAGCAGTCAAAAACTAGACCACCGGGACAAGAAAGAGACAAACATGGAAAGAAAGAGAGAAAATAAAAGATGTGAAGCCTTCTTATCTCTTATCAGTATGCAAATAGATGAACAATAAGGTACTTGCTTAGTATTGGAGCTATCATGCTAATTGTTTCAGGTTTGGAAAGAAAAGCACTGGAGTTAAGAATATAGGTTTCACATCAAAAAAATTGGCTGACATGCATTGCAACTTGCCACTGATTGGTAAACATCATCTCCTCTATTTATTGCTCTCAACGAGTGCACCCTACAAATCAAAGCCTTATATATAGTGTTGATGTCGTATTCATAATTCATTCCCTGTTTTTATTGTTCCGCAAACATAAATGTCAATTGCTAAGAATTACTTGATCAAATTGCTGTAATATGGGTAGATGAGACATATTCCTTTTGTGTGCTTCGACAACCTGCAATGCAGTGCTCTCCAATTAATCAATCAAACTTCAAAGATAAGCTCCTTATCTTGCCTCTTGCTATAATTTTTGCAATTATGTGTCAGTTACGCTGATAAGGGGGGGAACACAGGCAGGAAAACGGTCCCTGCAAGGCGGTGGCCGTGGGGTGCAGGATATGCTTTGCTGCTGCCATTGTGTGACTGGAAGCTGACACATCGGTGTGAGGGCTTCTACGTCGCGGTGCTCCGCAGGGCGGCAGTTTGGTTGGGTGTTTTATACTTTAAATTTGTAATCAGCACCTTCCATTACAATGGTGAGTTGCGCGTACGCAAGCAGTCTACTGTGAGATGCATATTAATTTGTTTTTGCAGGTTGATACGAAAAATATACTCTTCATTTGTGGATGTGCCTTCTCTGACATGGGGAAGATTTGTCTCAGAAAGTTTATATGATTGGAGATAATAAAATCTCTACTTTTTGGAACGACCCTTCTTTTATCTATATGCTTCCATAGTGTGTCTGAAAGTATGTGCACTGTGCAAGACATAGCCACTGTCCTTTTGGTTTTGGAAGAATGATATTTCGTGAATTGCGTGATTATGCTTTGATGAATGCTCTCGAGGAATCAAGCTTGCTTGAAGATGTAAGTTTATTTGATGGTCTTGTGACACTTATGAATTTTTATATTATTATACGCTCATATACTAAAGGTAACTTTGGATAACTTCCTACATATACTGCGAATGATGATCTGCCTGACACTAGAATTTATTGGGAGGTTGCTAATGCCATTGGTTTCACTCATCTCACTGAAGCTCAATTGGTTCAGGTCGCAAACTTGTTTGCATGTTTTGGTTTCTTTACTGGCTATCTTATTCAAGATCATCTTTATTCTAATCGATGCTTCCAGGAGGTCAGCTTTGTGGTTCAGTCTACTAGATCCTACACTGCAGTTTTTCCTTCCCATTTTGTCAACTTCAAAATCTAGCTAATATATCTTGTCAGGTTCTCTGGGAGCCCATGAACCAATAGGCAAGCAATAGAAAGAAGTTGTTCAAAATGAATGATGTTAGCCTGTGATTTGTTTGCATCAGAAGTTTTGTTTAAAGAATTCCTTCTTTGAAGATTTATAACAGGAAACATGGCATAACAATGGAAAACAGTGCGGCGAAGCGCACATTTTCTTCTAGTATTATTGAAATGCTACAGATTGTAAAAAACTGATATTTTGATTATATTTGCAATTGCAAGTATAAAAATTGATATTAGTCAAATAAAACAATACTTCGGTAAAAATTAGCAGCAGCAACCTAGTAAGAGAAATTAAAATGAATAAACAGTGAGGAATATACCTCAAGTGTAACAACATGATCCATTATGCGTGGCCTTGCTGCAGTGTAGTCCATAGGTGAATCAACCTTCTCTGGAATCAGTTTCTCATCCCAAGTGATAAAATAGAGGTCACCGTCCAAATCGCCCCCGGAGCATTCATTTGGATGAGGCCTGGTTAACATCAAAGATTAAAGTCTATATGGACGAGGCCTATTAAACATCAAAGATTAATTGAAGGAGAAAGCAAGCATTGGCAACATCCATCAATAGATAGAGATGTAAGTACGTAACATGACTGGATATCAATCTAACATGGAAACGAACACGCTGACAAACACTTCAATAGAGATTTGAGCTCCTCTGAAGGCATTGACAGAGCAATATAAACTCTAGATGATCGTCTTTCAGTTTCAGTATAACATACGGCATTACCTTTCTCCTCTTTGGGGGAAGACAACACAATCAACCAGGTTCTTAGCGTACAATCCATGGTCATAGACAGCTTCAAGTACTCTGATGTCACCAGGATGGAGACAAGGATTTTTCGATACTGCAACTTTTCCAACAACAACTGCTGTTTTCTCTTTTCCATTATCTTCAGTAAAATACGGTTGACAATTATCCTTCTGCTCTTTGCTGTTCTTTGTAATTCTGATGTACACTTGACCATATTCTAATTCACCTGTTTCATCCAAACAACCAATAAGAACACGGCCTTTCGGAACATGAATCTTACATCTAGTTCTTATGTCAGTCAGCCTATTATCCTGATGGGCCTTAAGAATCATCAACAGGTAAGGCTCTAAACTTGGTTCATAACCTTGCAGTAAAATTTTCGATGCTGTCTTCGTTTCTGCACTACCAATTTTCCCCAGAACAGAGAGAGCAGCTTCTCTGTTGGTCAGCATTTCATCTAATTCACGCATATCATCGTGTTGCATCAACTCAAATATCTCATCTCTTATCCCCAAAGTTGAAAGGAGAGAGATAATTTCACGATTCATATAGCATGGTTGGGATTTGCTGCTACTTGTAATGTTAAACATTCTGCTCTTTGATTCGAATTTCTTCATACTAGGTCGCAGAGAAAGATTACGAAAGGAATCAGGGTCGACAGCAACAACTCCTTTGTAGCCACCATACCTTATTTGAAAAGCTGAAGGAGGGTTAGTATAGTCTAATCCAATTCGGCAAGCCATTTCTTTAGCAAGTCTCTCAGAGATCTTCCCGATACCATCAGAAAATATGTATTTAGTGCCATCAGTTGTGACTTCAATATCTGGAATCTCTTCTACATCCCGTGGTAGGATTTCAAGTGTTTGTCTGGAGGAGCTGAACAGCTGGCCCATTCTAGCCGCACACTTAGATACTGAACGAATTTCTTCGAAGTTGCCCATCCACCTTCTTATATCCTCGGCCTTCAGGGAATCATTAGAAGCAAACATCCAAACAGAACTTCCACGAAGTTGACTTGCGGAGAAGGCCAGGAATTCATACTTCTTTGGTCCAATGGAAAATCCTTCTTTCAGGATGGATAAAATACGATAATATAGGCCAGTTTTCAAGGGTTGAGAAAAGAACCCTCGTCCAGTTCTAGCTGAGATAGCATCTGGAAAAAGCTTACTCCAGTCTTCGTCGACAAAAGTAACTCTAGCAAAGTCAGAAGCATACTGTTTGTGATGCTTAACCACATAATTTGAAACTTCTTCCTCAGGTCCCAAGCAGTATATTTTGGATGGAGTAATGTGAATTCTGTAACACATCATTAACTTTCCTTCACCTTCAGTCTTACTGGAAAGCAAAGCATCGTGGCTCCTCTTCCTGCTATGAGCCTCCTGCTGGATGAATTGCAAAGGTCCATAGCATGTAAACTCTAACTTGCTCATTTTCTCAAAAATCCTCCTTGAAATATGAACTGGTATTTCTTCAAGAGCTTTAAACAGATCAGCATTAACATGTTTGGAAACTATCTTCCCCATGTGAACAAGAGAATTGAGACGAAAAAGAACTTCATACGACACTGAACAACCACTTGGGCAGTCAACAAGGGGAACGACTTTGGACGACGGGCCAAAAAATTCCATTGAAGAAATGACCAATTCCCCTAATTCTCCTGACGAAGGTAAGCTGTTGAGAATAAATGACACCGGTGCACCTTCATCAAGTACGAGGGCAAGAGTTGAACACTTCCCAAAAGAGTGGTTGGGTGAAAAATCCAGTGCTCTGACCCAGGTAAACTTCGCATCCTCCTTGCATGCATGAAAGCGGTCATCTGAGAACCTTGAATAAACTGCAGGCCCAGAAATAGTTGTGCATATTCTTGGTGCATACATGAGCTGAAACAAATATTAAATTAACATTAGTCAAGATAATATATATTTTACCAACTTCAGAATTATAGAAAGAATTAAAGGAGTGTTGCGCCTCACCAACTTATAGTCTAAGTATGACAATCAGTAAATTTAGAAAAGTAACGGTGATGTGTATTCATCAGATAAGCTTCATATCCATTTCGCTCTAATTAGTAACCATTAACTAAATATATTTATGTCTAAAAACAAGCAACCACTTGGATAGTTAGGATATCACTTAGTGAAACAACTCTATATGTTTAGACTCTAAATATACCATAACAGAAAGAAAAAAAACTAAAGTTTGAGAACAAACAACTGCAAATTCAGTCACCACTCTACTCACATTTCACAAATTCCAGTCGCATACCATACCACCGAGTTAAATCAAGGTATGCACACCATGCATATCAAACCTATTGTTTGTCTGCACACCATCTTTTTCTTCAAATAAAACTATCAGATCACACTTCACTTGCACGAATCTCATCTGTAACAGGCAAATGCGTCTAACATTTGGAAATTTCTACCTCGCCCTGTAACCGCAACGTCTGACTAATATATAATAATGTACAAAGGAAAAACAGAAGTATCACAGCAACACGGTGAGCAGATCGACTGGTTCTTCATGTCTAACAATTGGACTTCAGTATCCTAATACCAAGGTTACTGCCACTCACTGCCTTGTTTGGTCAGTATTGAATCATCGATCCCCGCGAGCAAAATTTTCAGGTTGGAATCTTACTAGGTGCAGCACAGAGGCTTCTTTGATGTGGTGAATACTTCTTGGTCCAAACCAAGTTATTTGCATAATAGTGCAGCCAGGATTTGCCAGAAAATGAAAAGACTAAGGTACGCCCTTAAGAAGTGGAGAAAAGGCCTCTCACGCCTCAAAGTGCTGATCCAAAACACTGAATGGGCCGTTAACGAGCTGGATGAAATTGAAAACTTGAGAACACTCACAACCCCAGAATCGGAACTTCAGGCGAATTCTAAAAGCTCACCTACTGCAGCTTCTGAACTTTCAGAACCAACACTAGAGAAAAAGATGCACTGTCAGGGTTATTCGTTTGGAGAGGAAAATACGAAAATTTTCCACCGGATGGCCACGGAGCGATACCGAAATAAATCCATCGCCATGCTGAAATTACCCGATGGCACTGAAGTTGAGAACCACGCAGGCAAGGAAGGGGTACTGTTCGATGCGTTTAAAGAACGATTGGGGGAATCTTCGCCTCCAAATCAGAAATTCGACCTAGGCTCTATCATTACAAAGATTGATGGACTGGAAGAACTTTCTGTCCCATTCACTGAGGCGGAAATTGATGAGGTGGCTCGAACCATGCTGGCCGACAGAGCTCCGGGGCCGGATGGGTTTAGTGGTCACTTTATCAAATCATGCTGGCATATAATCAAACATGACTTTTAACAGCTTTGTCATGATTTCCATGCAGGAGAACTCAATCTTGAAAGCATATACACCGGGTTCATCACTCTCATTCCGAAGATCTACTCGCCCCAGACAGCAAATGATTTTCGCCCCATCACACTGCTAAACTGTTGTCTGAAGCTAATAACCAAACTGCTTGCTGATTGGTTACAGAAATGGATTCTAAAAATCATTCACATGAACCAATACGGATTTTTGAAAGGGAGAACAATACAGGACTACTTGGCGTGGGCATTCGAGTATATATACCAATGTCAAGCCTCTGGATCTCAGGCGTTAATTCTGAAACTGGACTTTTCCAAGGCCTTCGATACTATAGAACACCCGGCTATGATTGAGGTCATGAGACACATGGGCTTTGACGATAAATGGTTAGGATGGATCAAATGCATCTTTGGTTCGGGCAAATCCTCAGTACTGCTCAATGGGGTCCCGGACCGTCAGTTTCGATGCCGCCGGGGCGTACGACAAGGTGACCCGCTATCGCCCTTGATCTTCGTCCTCACGGCCGACCTGCTGCAAGCTGCTGTCAACGACGCACTTCGCCGAGGGGTCCTCAAACACCCAATCCCCCCACGCACACGCAAAGACTTCCCCACGATACAACACGCAGACGACACGATAATTGTGATGCAGGCATGTGAAGAACAAGCAAGAGGCATGAAGAAAATTCTGCTTGATTACGCTGACTCGGTTGGACTTCGGATAAACTTCGAGAAGACTACTCTGGTGCCGATCAACCTAGATGCGGCGTCGGCGGCCGGCTTTGCTGCAATCTTTGGATGTACAGTAGGCTCGATGCCGTTCACGTACCTGGGGCTGCCCATGGGGACCACGAAACCCACAGTCGTCAATCTGATGCCCCCACTTGACACTGTAGAGAGAAGACTGTCTGCAACAATCTGCATGGCCTCTTATGGATCCAAACTGACCTTGGGAAACTCTGTGCGATCGTATGCGATGTGCTCCATCCGCCTGCCGCCTAAAATTCTTGCTCACTTGGACAAGATCAGAAGACTGTGCCTTTGGAGAAGGAAGAATGAGAATGGGGAGACAGCAAACTCACTGGCCTCATGGACGATGGTGTGTAAGCCGAAAGACAAAGGGGGGCTCGGTGTGCTGGATACAAAAACATTAAACACGGCCCTTTTACTCAAGTTCCTAGACAAATTCTATAACAGACACGATCTGCCATGGGTGACCTTGATCTAGGACACGTACTATGTGGACAGAATCCCGCACGCCACTGGACCATGCGGATCGTTCTGGTGGAGAGAAGTAATGTCGCTGTCTCCTATCTTCAGAGGAATCTCCACGGTTAAAATAGGGGACGGCTCCAGCACACTATTTTGGAAAGATAAATGGTGCGAGGTAATCTTCCAAGAAGAATTCCCAAGAGCGCACTCCTATGCTATATCTGAAGATGCGACTGTCCGTGAAATCCTAAGCGCGCAAAGTGCAGAAGCGGTCTTCTTTCTGCCTCCGTCTCAATAGGCAACAGAAGAAGCGCGGGATTTGCAGCTGGCGACCGCTGAGTGTCAGATAGACCTAGAGCAGAGAGATGTTTGGACATACACATGGAGGCCCAAATATTCATCGTCCAGATATTACAAGTTCTGCTTTGAAAATGTCACGGCTGATCAGGCTTTTCGGTGGATTTGGAAGTCGAGGTGTACAATGAAGCTAAGGGTTTTTGCTTGGCTCCTCTTGTCCGATAGATTAAACACCAAGAACATGCTCAAACGTAGACATTATGTAGGGGGCTCATCGACGGACAGGACGGACTACTGTGTGCTCTGCCAAACCCAACAAGAAGAAACTCTGGAACATTTGTTCTATACCTGCAGTTTCTCCTACACGTGCTGGACTTCAGTTGGGTTGACCTGGGCAACAGAAGGAGATAGGTTTGACTGGATGGCAGCGGCTAAACAAACTTGGTCCAAACCCATGTTCATGGAAGTGTTCACCACAGCAGCGTGGTCGATCTGGAAGGAGAGGAATAACCTGATCTTCAGAGGAGTGACGCCTTCCCACAGGTCCTGGTTGTCAAGATTCAGAGAAGATTTCTTGTTGTTGCAACACAGGACAAAACCTGAGCTGCTAGGATTCATTACTGAATTTGCCAGAGAGATTACCTAGGGCTAGCCAAACTACTTCAATCCCCTGTAATCACTTATACCTCTGAACCCTAGTACTCTGTGATTGGGGCAAAAGCCACACCACACCCTTGTACACTATGTAAATGCTTTTTTGATTAAGTATATGACTGTGACTGTAGGAGCCTCTCCTACAGTCTTCAACGTTCAAAAAAAAAACACGGTGAGCAGCTCACCTGAAGCAAGATGGCGCCGGCCCCATCGAAGCTGCACTGGTAGCAGTTCCTGATATCCTCGAAGAACACCTCAAGCTTGTACCTCTGGGAATTGTGATTCAGGTACAAGTCTATGCGCCGCTTCCCTGGGATGACCTCCACGTGGACGCTGTCCCAAGAGTCAGCCGCCTCGAATTCGCGCTCGGCGACGCGGTGGCCTACAAGGAGGCGGGCGTCGGCCACGCGGAGAGAAAGGTCGGGCGCGCGGGGGAGAAGGTCTGCGGGGGCAGGGGAGACGGAGAGGAGGGAGCCGAGGAAGCGGGGCAGGCGACCGGAGGAGGCGAGTTCGGCGGCGAGGGTTGCGGTGGCGGTGGAATCGAACTGAACGCTCCCATCGCCTCGACTTAACCAGCCGCATCGGGCGGCGGCGATCTCGCAGGCGTAGGCTTCGCCGGCAGCGGCGACGGCGGAATTGAAGAATGCTAGGAGCTCCTTAGCGACGGCGGAGGGCGGGATATTGGAGACCCGCACCGTCGCCGTGGAGACGGGCGCCGACACCGCCGTCGCCATCGGAATGTAGGGGGGGCAGAAGGGTTTGGTGTTCCGGCGGGGTTACCCAGGGCTCTTGGGGGTTTGTGTGTACTCCGAGCAGGTTTTTGTGTCTGAGTGTCTCCTTTGATCTCAGAATACTTCTTAATGCTGGTTTGACCCTTTTTCAGTCTGCATTGCACGATTTTGAAATATAATTTTAATTTACAAACTTTTTCTAGTACACCTAGCAAATAGTGGAAGTATACTTGACAATTAAAACGAGAAAACCTTTGCAAAGGCGAGTGGGGGCGGGAAGAAAGGTGAAGGCACACGAGGGAAAGTCGGGGTAATCAAGGAAACTGGGGTAACCAAGGCACGGGGTGACGCGAAGAAAGGTGAAGCCATGCTGGTGAGCATGAAAACAGGGGTGACAAAGGTGCATGTTTGGCAGCAATGGTTGAAATGATATTGCACGTAAACTAAATACTCTCATTGCATGGCATACCCGCTTTGGCTTGTAGGCGTACTCGATGACAGTGAATTAAAAAACTTGAGAAGCTCGTCAGCACCGAGAGCGGGATATTGAAGTCTCACACGGCGATCGCAGAGATGGCACCATTATCACCATTGAAAAAAGAGGGCAGAGGACGCTATGGGTTTGATACTCCATCGAGATTAAAAATGATGCCTCCTTTGGTTTGTAGGAATTTTGTAGGAATTCTATAGGATAGGATTTGCAAAGGAAAAATTCCTTTGAAGCCCTTTGGTTTGTAGGAATGAATTCCTATTCCTATGTAGGATAGGAATCGATCCTTCACATTTTGAAGGAAAAAAAACATTAGCCTAGACTCAATGGAAAAATTCATATCCTATGCATCAAATGACATCTCTTTCTCTATAGGAATTGAGATGCATGTCATCTCACTTCCTATGATTTTCCTATTCCTATAACATTCCTATCCTATGAACCGAAGGGGGCCTCAGTGGGAGTTTAATCCTGGCCCACTATGATTTTGTGATTGTTAAAAAGAAATCCATGAGTAAAGGTATTTTCTTAAGAAATTCAAACAGCGGCTGCATTTAGATTTACATGGGGTAATCCTAAAGTATGCTTGCCTTTCTACAATTTTCAATTCATGTTTTTAACAATTATCATAACTAGCCTAAAATGTTGCCAAAGAGTGTAGGCATCGAAAAGAGAAAGCCTTTTGTCGTAAAATGACTGGCGCTTGAAGCTAGGCGGGGAAAGTAAAAGGGGCCATACATTTCATAGTCAATTGTCACACACAATCGATTACCATAGAGAGTTATCACAATCATCAGACACAATAAGCTGCGGGGCAATGGCGCACGCTCGCTGAGTCCACATCGGCAGCAAGAGACAATTGATGCACAGTCAGATGCGTATTGGCCAGGAAAAAGCAAAGGGTGGCCCACCACTTCTCGTTTGCAGAGAGCAAGAGGGAGTCGCCTCGAGCCCCACCCCTTCTCCTTTCTCTCCCACACAACCTCTCCTTTCCTCATTTTCCCTTCACAGTGTGGACGGCTAGGGTTGCCGTCGCCGCCCCCGCCCCATCTGCCCATCCCAGTTCCTCCGACACCGGCCACCGGAGAAGGCGCCTTCCTCAGATCCTCTTCTCCCCCAAACCTTCTCGTCTTCTCGTTCCACCCATCCTCCATGATGGTTGTAGAGGAGGGGTCAGGGAAGGAGATGGCGTGGCCGTCGGCAGGAGACAGAACAGGGTGCTGCCAGCGAGAGAGGCGCCCCTCCCTGCTCCTCGACGAGCGTGGCCACTTCTTCCAGGACCGCTACTTCGTCGAGGACGACGAGATCAACCTCTACAAGACATGGCTCCAGGTACGTGGCCGATGCAAACTCATAAATCCCACCCTTTTAGACTTCTCTGGTTTGCTTCAGATTTATTGCGTACGTTTTGTTTTGTTTTCATCTCATGTGGTGATTCTTTGATGGGTTCAAACTTCGAATTTGATAGGCCCGCAGAAGAAGAGCACGGAGAACATCCTCTCCTTTACATCTACAGTCGAATTTATAGGTGATCGATCCATGGAGTTCAAGTATTTGTCAAATTGCTTGCAAGACTGATAGGTTTACTGATATGCCTCGTATGCAAGCTCCTAACCCATTGTAGAAGTTGTCTGTTATGGAAAAAAGTGAATGCCAATTTGCCTGTATGAAAAAATGCTCTTGTGTGGCATATGCTCATACCCTATCCGATGGTTGCAGCTTAAGGCATGCTAACAAGCTCGCTGGATGGAGTTGAAACTCTTCATCTTTGTGTAGCAGCTCAGAATTACAGTCTAGCAGTATCTCGGGTAAGAAACATATTGCATGGTAAAGCACTAATGCCAATGGGGAGACAGTATGTGAAGATTGGGTTATTGCAAAAAGACAAAAAGCATCACTGATAGTTTATTAAATCAAGTGACATGCTCTTTTTTTTTTTTGCAGGTCACAAAATGCTTTGGATAGCGTATGTACTTCTGTCAGTTGCATTCCATGTGTTTTCTCTCATCTATTTTATTTGGATTAGGAGATGGAAAAATAAAGGTAACCATTCTGCGTTGGAAATAATTTGTAGTTAAAAGAGCATGACATGGCTTAATCTGATAAACATATGATAAGTCCCCTTTTGTGAATTAGGGAAAGGAAAACAACATCATCCCGTGTACTTACATTCAAATTTCTGAGCAGAGAGACATTAGCTTGTAAGGTCTCAGCCAAACTGCAGAGCTCTCTTTGCCACAGGAAAATGAGTGATGGGAGAGCACTTGCTGTCGGGGCTAGCTACGGCGGCGGCAAGATAACATTCACGATAATGATGAGCTGGCTCACGGTGGCCTCCGGCGGGCTCATACTTGGATACGACGTCAGAATCACAGGTTAGTTGTGCCATACGCTGAATATGTGCCTTGATCCTATGATCCTGTTGGATTCCTTCCCAGCATTTATCAATCTCCTACCTTACGGTGTCTTCCTTGTCTCTTCTCTTTTGTTTTGCCTAGACTGAGTGGTGATTTATTTTTCTGCTAACTCTTCTATTAAGAAATGATTTTTATAAGTTTGAATTTGATAAATAACATGGTTTCTGAAAGCCAATTCTGTCAAATATCGCCTACGAAAAACTAAAAGATATTCATCCAGGCCCAACGAATTCTGTATTCTGAACTTGGAGTAGCTTACAAAGTTCTATTGCATATGCATTTAAAATTAGGCAGAGAAGTTCTTTGTCAATTGGTGACATGTCCCTTATTAGTTTGCTATCTTCGACTATTTGTTAGGCAACACACTAATTTCAGAAGAACTATGATGATCTCCCCATGTTTATTTGGTGGTGTTTGTGTGTTTGATGTTATGATCTTTGTACTGACAGGTTCTTTGTATGTAGGATCGAAAGTATGTCTAGAGGGGGTGATTAGACTACTTGACCAAATAAAAACCTAACATTTTCCCAATTTTAGTTGTAGGCAGATTTTAGCAAGAACACAAGTCAAGCATCACCCTACACATGCAATTCTAAGAGTGTAGCAGCGGAAAGTAAACAATTGCATATGTAAGTAAAGGAGGGGATCGGAGATTTCAAACGCAATGAAGACACGGTGGTTTTTGGCGTGGTTCCGATAGGTGGTGCTATCGTACGTCCATGTTGATGGAGACTTCAACCCACGAAGGGTAACTGCTGCGCGAGTCCACGGAGGGCTCCACCCACGAAGGGTCCACGAAGAAGCAACCTTGTCTATTCCACCATGGCTTACGTCCATGAAGGACTAGCCTCACTCGGGTAGATCTTCACGAAGTAGGCGATCTCCTTGCCCTTACAAACTCCTTGGTTCAACTCCACATCATGTCGGAGGCTCCCAAGTGACACCTAAGCAATCTAGGAGACACCACTCTCCAAAAGGTAATAGACGGCGTGTTATTGATGAACTCCTTGCTCTTGTGCTTCAAATGATAGTCTTCCCAACACTCAAACAACTCCTCACAGATTTGGCTATGGTGGAAAAAGGATTTGAGTGGAAAGCAACTTGGGAAAGGCTAGAAATCAAGGTTCAAATGGTTGGATTGAAATGACTTGATCTCAACACATGAGTAGGTGGTTCTCTCTCAGAAAATGTATGGTGGAAGTGTAGGCACGTTCTGATGGCTCTCCTTGCTGAGAAGGAAGTGGTGGAGGGGAATATATAGCCTCCACACAAAATCCAACCGTTACACACTTTTGACCCAACTCGGTGGCACCGATTCGGAATACTCGGTGGCACCGAACTGTGCAAAAGATATGAACGTTAGGAATCTCGGTGGGACCGATAGGAACAACTCGGATGGACCAAAGTGCAATGGCTAGGGCAAACCTCATCTCGGTGGCACCGATTGCATCAACTCGGTTGGACCTAAGGGAAGCAATAAGGCAACAGAGAGTTGGCAAGCCATCTCGGTGAGACCGATTTGCAAAACTCGATGGGACCGAAGTGAGTGCAAATGATCACAGAGAGTTGGCAAGGTCATCTCGGTGGGACCGAGATCCATATCGGTGGATCCGATTTGTTAGGGTTTTGGCAGTGGCTAAGTCTAGATGAACTCGGTGGCTCCGGATAGAAAATTTCGATGGGGCCGAGTTGGAATGTAGGTTTTGGACATATTTGGATAGAGAGAGTGGTTGAGGGTTTAGGAGTACTGTCACTAAGTACTTGAGCAAAAAGATCATTAAGCAACACCTCATCCCCTTTTAATAGTATTGGCTTTCCTATGGACTCAATGTGATCTTGGATCACTAAACCAAAAATGTAGAGTCTTGATCTTTTGCCAATCCTTGTCCTTAGCATTTTGAGGGGTCCACATCTCTAGTCCTTGCCATGCCAATCATTGAACATCCTGAAATCTTTAACTTGAATGGACATTAGTTCAATGAGATATATGTTGTTATGAATTACCAAAACCACCAAGGGAGCAAATGTGCTTTCATTGTACCATGGTCTTTGACCTTGTTTCTAAGATCAAGTAGCTGGACTATTTTGACACATAGTCGAGACAATTACATTTCAATGACTAAAACTATTTTTGCATTATACTTATATTTTATTAGCCTTTGTACAACCATCCAACAAAAGAAAGAGCAGGTATACAGTTTCCTTGGATTGATGATAAAAACATTTCTTGCTTAGGAATAACATGAACATTCAATCTCATGAAGTACCAACATTGCTATTTTTTTGTGACTCTGAGTTTAGTTCGGCATCATTATGAGAGTCCTCTGGATAAAGTTAGGCATAGACCTGGAAATTGCTTCATATGAGTTTCTCTAAACTGTACTAGCCCAGAATGCTAACATACACAGGTATTGCCCAGGGTTTAATATTAACCCGGAACTTTGTTCAGTCTTATGAAAGCTTTACTGAATCCTATTAACATGTATATTCTCATGTATAGTGCAGGATCGGCACTGGCCACTGAGGAACAAGTGAGTTTTCATCCGTTGTCAAATATCACTGAAGTTGTGTATATATGTAGGGTTAATCACATGTCATCAGTGCTTTGTTTGGTCTCTGATCAACTAACTGTTGTTTACTTTGCTATTACTACTATAATTCATAGTCCAGTTACTCAATTTTAATCACATGTCCATCACAAACTCCTCAATTTGGCAGTTAAGGTTTTAATCAACACATAAGGACATGTATTCTGTTTATTAGTTGCCACCTCAATATTTGCATTTATGCTCAAAATAAACCCCGCGGTATATTTAGAACCGTTGCCCTACAAGCTAACTTGCATCATGTATGTATCTTCTATTAGGTATCGTAACAAAGACAGTTTGAAATACATTCCCTAGGATGGTCCATGGTACTATGGTAGCTCTTTTAGGTATCATATCTTTTATTTGTGCATCATTCACCTTTGGTAAATTCAGTTCACTGACCACTAGAGACCACTTTCTTTTCTGTGTATTGGTGCAGTTGTTTCATATTCTGCCAGCATCATTTCCCTTTCTTCTTGCTTGCTCTTTAATTATTTCCTTGAGCAAGTGGATAGCTATTTCTGCTGGTACATGTTTTCTTATGGCTCTAATTGTTTGTATGGCCTTACCAGGAGATGCAGGCCTTTTGTTTTTTCAGTTTCAGGTATTATCGTTGATGAAGATCATCCTCAACAACTCCTCGTCACATGGCAACCCCAAGACGCTAGCGCTCACTAGCTGTAAGACACCGTTCCCTGCCTAATTAGTTTCTTTCTTGTACCCCGAGTTCTTACTTAGTGTGTGTGTATATATATATTCCCTACCGCTGTAGTTGATGGGATTGTTGGGAGATATTTGTGTTTTATCAAATTCATATCGGATTCTTTTAAGTTTGAGAAAAATTGATGCAAGAGAATGAGGAAGGCCCCGATCAGCCGACGGACGTGGCGGCTGGTGGTGCTCTGGGCGCGCAAGGGTAGCTCGGTCCTCCTCCTGGTCGCGCAACCACTGGCTGCAGTACAACGAGTAAGAATTCTAAGTCGACGAGATGCCAGCATTCCGGTTCCACCCCCCTGATACGTCTCCAACGTATCTATAATTTATGAAGTATTCATGCCATGTTTATAACAATTCTATATGGTTTTGGTGTGATTTCATTAGAACTAACCCGGACTGACGTTGTTTTCAGCAGAATTGTCATGGTGTTGTTTTTTGTGCAGAAATAAAAGTTTTTGGAATTGGATGAAACTTTTTAGAGATTTTTTATGGAACAAATGAAAAATACTGGAACCAAGACCCACTGGAGGGGGGCCACCCAGTGCCCACGAGGCACCAGGGCGCGCCACCCCCCCAGGCACGCCCTGGTACCTCATGGGGCCCATGTGGCTTCGTCTGACCTGATTCCAACGCTGAAAAATCCTATATATAAAGAAACCCCCAGAAATAACCCTAGATGAGTTTTTACGCCGCCGCAGCTCTCTGTATCCTCGAAATATCATCTGGAGCCCTATTTCGGCACCCTGTCGGAGGGGGAAATCATCACCGGAGGCCATCTTCATCATCCCGGCGGCCTCCATGATGAGGAGGGAGTAGTTCACCCTCGGGGCTGAGGGTATGTACCAGTAGCTATGTGTTTGATCTCTCTCTCTCGTGTTCTTGAGATGGCACGATCTTGATGTATCGCGAGCTTTGTTGATATAGATGAATCATATGGAGTTTTCCCCTCTCTATCTTCTTGTGATGAATTGAGTTTTCCCTTTGAAGTTTTCTTATCGGATTGAGTCTTAAAGGATTTGAGAACACTTGATGTATGTCTTGCATATGGATATCTGTGGTGACAATGGGATATTCACTTGAGTCACTTGATGTATGTTTTGGTGATCAACTTGCGGGTTCCGTGACCTTGGGGATTTATGCATAAGGGTTGTCACACGTTTTCGTCTTGAATTTCCGGTAGAAACTTTGGGGCACTCTTTGAAGTTTTTTGTGTTGGTTTGAATAGATGAATCTGAGATTGTGTGATGCATATCGTATAATCAAACCCGTGGGTACTCGTGGTGACATTGGAGTGCCTAGGTGACATTAGGGTTTTGGTTGATGTGTATCTTAAGGTGTTATTCTAGTATGAACTCTAGGGCTGTTCGTGACAATTAATGGGGATGGCTCATAAGATTGACCGGGAAGGATAACTTTGAGGTGGTTTCGTACCCTACAACAATTTCTTCGTTTGTTCTCCGCTATTTGTGACTTTGGAGTGAACTCTTTGTCGCACGTGAGGGATTTACATATGATTCAACTATGTCAACAATGTTGGGAGATCACACTAGTGAAAGTATGAACCCTAGGCCTTGTTTCTAAGCATTGCAATACCGTTTTTATGCCCGTTTACTTTCTGCTACCTTGCTGTTTTTATATTTTCAGATTACAAAAACCTATATCTACTATCCATACTACACTTTTATCACCATCTCTTCGCCGAACTAGTGCACCTATACAATTTACCATTGTATTGGGTGTGTTGGGGACACAAGAGATTTCTTGTATTTGGTTGCAGGGTTGCTTGAGAGATACGATCTTCAACCTACGCCTCCCACGGATTGGTAAACCTTAGGTCATCCACTTGAGGGAAAATTGCTACTGTCCTACAAACCTCTGCGCTTGGAGGCCCAACACGAGTCTACAAGAACAAGTTGTGTAGTAGACATCAAGCTCTTTTCTGGCGCCGTTGCCGGGGAGGTGAGTGCTTGAAGGTATATCTTTAGATCTTGCAATCGAATCTTTTGGTTTCTTGTTTTATCACTAGTTTGGTTTTATAAAAAGAAAACTACAAAAAATGGAATTGAGGTTGCCTCATATTATTCGTCTTTATCATGTCTTTCTTGAAAATGATGGAAAGGGAAATTGTTCTCAATTGATAGAAGAAGAATTCAATAAAATGTTTGGCATAAAATCTTTGAATGATGTGCATGATTGCAATGTTGCTAGTATGAATTCTTTGAATATCCATGATGCTAGTGATATGCAAAGCCATAAGATTGGGGATGCTATGTTTGATGAAGATGGTATTTTTAGTCCCCCAAGTTTTGATGAGAAAATTTATTATGATGATTACAATTATGAAAGTGGATTTGGAGAGGTCACAACTTTATTTAATGATGAATCCACTATTTTGGAAGAGGTTTCAATTGAGTATGACAACAAAGTTGCTATCTATGATGATTATTGTGATGACATGTATGCTATAAAGAATAATGATAACCATGAAACTTGTCATCATGATTTTAATTTTCAATTAGATTATGCCAATCAAGTATCTCACGATAGTTATTTTGTTGAATTTGCTCCCACTATTATGAATGAGAAGGAATTTGCATATGTGGGGAGTAATAAAAATTCTATGCTTATGCATCATGAAAAGAATGCTTTATGTGATAGCTATATTGTTGAATTCATTCATGATGCTACTGAAAATTATTATGAGAGAGGATCATATGCTTGTAGGGGTTGCAATAATATCAAGTTTCCTCTCTATGTGTTGAAAGTTTTGAAGTTATGCTTGTTTTGCCTTCCTATGCTAGTTGATTGTTGCTCCCATAAATTGTTTTCTCACAAAATCCCTATGCATAGGAAGTGGGTTAGGCTTAAATGTGCTAGTCATATGCTTCATGATGCTCTCTTTGTATTTCAATTCTTTACTTCTATGTGAGCATCATTGAAATCATCATGCCTAGCTAAAAAGGCATTAAAGAAAAGTGCTTGTTGGGAGACAACCCAACATTTACCCCTAATATTTTTTTGTGTTCACATGATTAAGCTACTGTGTTAATCATATTTTATGTTTTTTTTCTTTCAGTAAAGTGCCAAGTAAAACCTTTGGGATAGTGTGGATACTTGTTGATTCAATTCTGTGCAAAAACAGAAACTTTTGCCTCCAGTGTTTAATTTCCCACATTTTACTGGAGCGTCAAAAAATTCTGAAATTTTTACACAGTATTGATATGCAAATTTTTTATGTTTTCCTAATTTTTCAAAAAAATTAGAGTTCCAGAAGTATGGTAGTTGCTCAGATCATTACAGACTGTTCTGTTTTTGATAGATTCTGTTTTCAATGAATAGTTTGCTTGTTTTAATGTTTCCATAGCTTATATTATGAGATATAAATTGTGGAAATGATAGAATACGGTAGGCATTATATGGGAACAATTGTGAATCTTGTCTTGGACAGTACCTAAGTGATGGTTTATTCTTTATCATACTAACCGTTCTCACGAAGTTCCGTTAAGTTTTGTGTGATTGAAGTTTTCAAGTTTTGGGTGAGATATCGATATGAGGAGAATAAGGAGTGGCAAGACCCTAAGCTTGGGGATGCCCAAGGAACCCCAAGGTAAAATTCAAGGAAGACCCAAGAAACTAAGCTTGGGGATGCCCCGGAAGGCATCCCCTCTTTCGTCTTCAACACTATCGGTAACCTCACTCGGAACTATATTTTTATTCATCACATAATATGAGTTTTGCTTGGAGCATCATTTTCTCCTGTTGATATTTGCCTTGTGTTATCAATAATCATGTTTTGTACCTTTTAGTTCAATAAAATGCCAATTATAGCCTTTACCATGCCCAGTTTGCAAGTTTATGAGTTGCTGTTTCAAAACAGAAAGTTTGCTGCTAATGATTAAATTGCCCAGAAATGTCAGAATGCGATAAAATCTTGAAATTTTGACACAGTCAACTTTGATAAATTATTTCCAGTGTGGTAAATTTTCAGAATTTTTTGAGTTATCTAAGTATGGATTCTTAATTATCCTTTACAGACTGTCCTGTTTTGGCAGATTGCTGTTATGTTTGCATTGTTTGCATATGTTGGCTCTTTTAATGATTCTATTTGAGGATAGGAGTATTAAATATGCAGAGGCATTTAGTATTCAATGTTTAATTATAATTTTAGTGATTTTCTACAGTAGAGAATGTTGAGGTTTTGAGTGGATTTATACTAACATATCTCACAAGTTCTTGTCAAGTTTTGTGTGGATGAAGTTTTTGAAACTTAGGGAAACTATTATATGAGAAGAGTTAACGAGACACAAGAGTTCAAGCTTGGGGATTCCCAAGGCTCCCCAAGTTAATATTCCAAGAAGTATCAAGCATTCAAGCTTGGGGATGCCCCGGTAGGCATCCCATCACTTTTCTTCATCAACTATCGGTTAGTCTCGATTGAACCCAAGTTTTTACTTGTTCACATAATGTGTGCTATACTTGGTTGTGTATTTGTTTTGCTTGCTGTTTGAATAAAATATCAAGATCTGAAACTTTTTAAATAAGAGAGAGTCCTTACATAGCTACTTAATTGTTTCACTACTCATTGATCTTCGTTTATATATTTTGGAGTAGTTTGTCATTAATTCTCATGCTTCACTTATATCTTTTTGAGAGCTAATAATAGTAATGGTAATTTGCACAAGATATGAATTTGGTCCCAAGATGAATATTCGAGAGGGATATAATAAAAACTTTCATATAGATCATTGGATATGATAAGTGTGATTCCTTGCAATGAAAATAATGAAAGAGATCATATGCTAATCTTATGGAAAGTAATGCCATTACATAAAGAAAAGTATAAGTGGTAAAATTTATTGGAGGTTAACAAGCATAGCATTAGTCAATGATGCAATTCATGAAAAAGTTAATAAGGGAAGAGAAGATTCGCATGCAAATATACTATCTTGGACATCTTTTATGATTGCTAGCCCCCATTAAGTATTTTATGTCAAAATGTTGACGTTGGACAAGGAAGACAACGTAATGAATTATGTTTGTTCATATTCACATAGAAGTTATATTGTTATAGATCCTCCAACATGTGGTGCTTGCCCAATATCTTTGCTAGCCAAAAATCCGCACCAAGTAGAGATACTACTTGTGTATCCAAAACCCTTAAACCAGTTTCATGTCATGAGAGTCCACTATATCTACCTAGGGATTGAATAAGATCCTTCAAGTAAGTTGTCATCGGTGCAAAAAGCAATAAAAATTGCCTCTAAATATGTCTGAACTTTTATTGTAAGGGAAATAAGCGTTGTACGAACTTGTGATGGTAAAGAAATAAAAGCGACGGACTGCATAATAAAGGTTGCTATCACAAGGGGCAATATAACGTGACGTTCCTTTGCATTAAGGGCTTGTGCATCCAACAAAAAAAAGCGCATGACAACCTCTGCTTCCCTCTGCGAAGGGCCTATCCTTTACTTTTATGTATTTACTTTTTATGCAAGAGTCAATAGTGTTCTCCTCTACTTCCTTTTTATTTTTTCTCTTTTGCAAGCATCATGTGGTGGGGAAAGATCTAGGCACATATATCCAGTTGGATATGAGTGATCATGAGTTATTATTGTTGACATCACCCTTGAGGTGAATAAGTTGGGAGGCGAAATCACAAGCCCCTATCTTTCTATGTGTCTGGCTGAAACTTTTGCTCCATATATATGTCATGAGTGTTAGCAATCATAGAAGACTAAATGATGGTTGAGTATGTGGACTTGCTGAAAAGCTCCTACATGAGACCCTTCCTGAAAATATGATGAATTGCAATTGCATTGTTGACTAGAATAGTTTGTTAGTTTCCAAGAAAGTTTATGCCTTATACTTCATTGTTGTGATGAATTGTTACTCGCTCATGAGAAGTTTTATGATAATAAATATTGCCGTTATAATAATGATCTTGCTTTGAATCATTCAAGTCCAATGTCCATGCTATAAAAGAAAAGATTATATGATGATTATGATAGGTAGCATTCCACATCAAAATTTCTGTTTTAATTGCTACTTTATCATGTTGAGTTTTATGAGAAAAAGTTGCTGTTATGATGCTAGGAAAAGTGATTGAAATTATCATTGATCAAACTTATACACTATGCTAGCATTCACACTTCATAAATTATTTCTTTTATCATTAACCTACTCGAGGACGAGCAGGAATTAAGCTTGGGGATGCTGATACGTCTCCAACGTATCTATAATTTATGAAGTATTCATGCCATGTTTATAACAATTCTATATGGTTTTGGTGTGATTTGATTAGAACTAACCCGGATTGCGCTGTTTTCAGCAGAATTGCCATGGTGTTGTTTTTTGTGCAGAAATAAAAGTTCTTGGAATTGGATGAAACTTTTTGGAGATTTTTTATGGAACAAATAAAAAAACTGGAACCAAGACCCACTGGAGGGGGGCCACCCAGTGCCCACGAGGCACCAGGGCGCGCCACCCCTCCCCCCAGGCGCGCCCTGGTACCTCGTGGGGCCCACGTGGCTCCGTCTGACCTGATTCCAACGCTGAAAAAGTATGAACCCTAGGCCTTGTTTCTAAGCATTGCAATACCGTTTTTATGCCCGTTTACTTTCTGCTACCTTGCTATTTTTATATTTTCATATTACAAAAACCTATATCTACTATCCATACTACACTTTTATCACCATCTCTTCGCCGAACTAGTGCACCTATACAATTTACCATTGTATTGGGTGTGTTGGGGACACAAGAGATTTCTTGTATTTGGTTGCAGGGTTGCTTGAGAGATACCATCTTCAACCTACGCCTCCCACGGATCGATAAACCTTAGGTCATCCACTTGAGGGAAAATTGCTACTGTCCTACAAACCTCTACGCTTGGAGGCCCAACACGAGTCTACAAGAACAAGTTGTGTAGTAGACATCACCCCCCTCTCGAGCAGGCAATGATGAAGGCGACCGTCAGCTCGGCGGAGTGCGCTAGGGTGGACGTCAAGGCGGACGAATTCATCACAAAGTTCTTGTGTAGATGAACTGCAGCGGCAATTCTGGAGCTGCAATACAACGACATGATGAAGAGGAGCATCTGATAGATATAGTGTTAAGAGTGCTTGTTTATTTGCTGTATTTGGTTCACTTTTTGAGGAAGAGGAGCATCGTCAGCTGTACATACATGTATGTTATCAATCAGAGCTCAAATGCACTGGAAAGGGCACCACCCTACCTGGCACCGCACAAACTTCCTCTCAGGCGGCGCCACAGGGTGGCGCCCCAACCACTAGTTTTACTTCAAATGGTTAATATGCTACATATCGAGCAAGACAAGAGTTTTTCAGAAAGAGAATTATCTCACGAAGCAAGATAATAATTAGATACTTGATTTTTAATACAAAGACTTAGAGAAGTGAAAATTGTTGGCAACCAATTTACAGTGTGATGGTCTTTTTTGTGCGGGGATGATCTTTTAGTTTTGTGCAACAAATGTGAAATTTTGGAGTTTTCCACTATTAAATAAATGGATTGCTTTACTAAGAAAAAATGAATGGACTGGATTGACTTCACTGATTAAACATGTACATGATTCCACCTACTATATGTGCTCCTACTTTGCCATCATGAATCCAAATAAAGCGGGCAGCTCGCTGCCAGCCCGCCACCATAATTTTCCACCACAAGCTGCTCTCATCTTCACTCGGTGTGCCTCGTCCAGATATGGCACGGAGGCGCCACGTTGTGCACGCCCTTGAAAAACAAGTATCTTCCCTTTGGATGGCTTTTCTCACGTCTCTCTCCTCCACTTCGCCTCATGACGACCATCACCACCGACCTCCACCTCCCTTCGCTCATCTCGTGGTGTCGGCGTCTCCTCGCCGACCCTCGTCATTGCACGATGGAGATGACACGCTTAACTCAGTGGTGGTAGGTGCTACTTGTAGACTGCGTTGGTATTTCCCCGAAGAGGAGAGGATGATGCAGTATAGTAGAGATAAGTATTTCCCTCAGTTAAGAACCAAGGTTATCAATCCAGTAGGAGAACCAAATAAAATCCCGTTAAGCGCACCTGCACACACAAAAGCAAACACTTGAACCCAACGCAAATAAGAGGGTTGTCAATCCTCTTAGCGGTTATTTGCAAGGATTAATTATGATAGTGATAGATAGATAAACTAAAATACTAAATAAAATAAAAGTAAATAAATTGCAGCAAGGTATTTTTGGATTTAATATATGATAAAAGTAGACCCAGGGGCCATAGTTTTCACTAGAGGCTTCTCTCTCGAACACATAGCATACGGTGGGTAGACAAATTACTGTTGGGCAATTGATAGAAAAACAAATAATTATGACGGATTCATGGCAATGATCATGTATATAGGCATCACGTCGGAGACAAGTAGACCGACTCCTGCCTGCAGCTACTACTATTACTCCACACATCGACCTCTATCCGGCATGCATCTAGGGTATTAAGTATGAAACAGAGTAACGCCTTAAGCAAGATGACATGATGTAGACAAAGTAAACTCAAGCAATATGATTAAACCCCATCTTTTTATCCTTAATGGCAACAATACAAATACATGTCATGTCCCCTTCTGTCACTGGGATTGAGCACCGCAAGATTGAACCCATCACAAAGCACCTCTCCCATTGCAAGATAAATCAATCTAGTAGGCCAAACCAAATCGATAGATAGGAGAGAAATACAAAGCTATAATAATCATGCATAAAAGAGTTCAGAGAAGACTCAGATCTTTCTCATGAATAATCTCATTATAAACTCACAATTCATCGGATCCCAACAAACACACCTCAAAAGAAGATTACATCGGATAGAACTCTAAGAACATCGAGGAGAACATGGTATTGAAGATCAAAGAGAGAGAAGAAGCCATCTAGCTACTAGCTATGGACCCGTAGGTCTGTGGTAAACTACTCACACATTATCGGAAGGGCAGCAAGGTTGATGAAGAAGCCTGCTACTTGTAGCTTGCGTTGGTATTATCCCCGAAGAGGAAGGGATGATGCAGCACAGTAGAGATAAGTATTTCCCTCAGTTATGAAACCAAGGTTATCGAACCAGTAGGAGAATCACGCAACACCTCATTAGTAGCACCTGCACACAAACAACAAATCCTTGCACCCAACGCAAACGAGGGGTTGTCAATCCCTCGGCGGTTAATTACAAGATTAAATTGTATTTGATAGATAGATATATTGAAACAAAAATACAAAATAAAATAAATAAAAGAAAATGGCAGCAATATTTTTAGGGTTTTAGTAATATGATTTAGATAGACCCGGGGGCCATAGTTTTCACTAGAGGCTTCTCTCAAGAAAATAGCATACGGTGGGTAGACAAATTACTGTTGGGCAATTGATAGAAAAGCAAATAATCATGACGATATCCAAGGCAATGATCATGTATATAGGCATCACGTCCAAGATTAATAGACCGACTCCTGCTTGCATCTACTACTATTACTCCACACATCGACCGCTATCCAACATGCATCTAGTGTATTAAGTCCAATAAAGAACGGAGTAATGCCTTAAGAACGATGACATGATGTAGACAAGATAAACTCACGTATGAATAAACCCCATCTTTTTACCCTTAGTAGCAACGATACGTACATGTCATGTCCCTTTCTGTCACTGGGATTGAGCATCGCAAGATCGAACCCACTACAAAGCACCTCTTCCCATGGCAAGATAAATCAATCTAGTTGGCCAAACCAAATCAATAGATCGGAGAAGAAATACGAGGCTATAATAATCATGCATAAAAGAGATCAGAGAAGACTCAAATATATTCATGGATAATCTGATCATAAACTCACAATTCATCGGATCCCAACAAACACACCACAAAAAGTGATTACATCGGATAGAACTCCAAGAACATCGAGGAGAAC
Organism: Elymus sibiricus; assembly: GCA_039707655.1. Lineage (NCBI taxonomy): Eukaryota > Viridiplantae > Streptophyta > Magnoliopsida > Poales > Poaceae > Elymus > Elymus sibiricus. Next base: position 351,560,515 of record CM077666.1, read on the forward strand.
ATTGTATTGAAGATCAAAAAGAGAGAAGAAGCCATCTAGCTACTAACTATGGACCCGCAGGTCTATGGTAAACTACTCACGCATCATCGGAAGGGCAGCAAGGTTGATGTAGAGCCGCTCCGTGATCGATTCCCCCTCCAGCGGAGTACCGGTGAAGGCCTCCAGATGGGATCTCTCTGGAACAGAAACTTGCGGCGGCTCAAAAAGTATTTCGTGGACTCCCCTGAGGGTTTCTGATTTTTTTCTGAATTTATAGTGCTGGAATTAGGTCAAACGGAGCAAAGGAGGGCCCATGGCTACCTCCTGGGTCTTCTGGCCCTCTCCCGAGGCTTCTACTGTTTATCTTGGCCAATAAAAAATCTCCAAAAAGTTTCGTGGCATTTGGACTTCGTTTGGTATTGATTTTCTGTAAAACAAAAACAGGGCAGAAAACAGCAACTGGCACTGGGCACTAAGTTAATAGGTTAGTCTCCAAAAATGATATATAATTGCTGTAAATGAATATAAAAACATCCAAGATTGATAATATAACAGCATGGAACAATCAAAAATTATAGATACGTTGGAGACGTATCAAAGCCCTCCGTGATCGATTCCCCCTCCGGCAGAGTACCGAAAAAGGCCTCCAGATGGGATCACGGAAGAACACAGGCTTGCGGCGGCAGAAAGGTTTTCTCTTCTGTCTTTCTGGTATATTGGGAATATTTGGGAATTTATAGTGCTGGAATTAGGTCAGGAGGGGCTACGAGGGGCCCACAAGCCTAGGGGGCGCGCCTACCCCCCTGGGCGCCCCCTCCAGGCTTGCCGCCTCCTCGTGGCTCTTTTGGTCTTCTCCCAAAGCTTCGTGGGTCTCTTCTGGTCCAGAAAAAATTAATCCAAAGTTTTTTCTCGTTTGGACACTTTTTGATAATGATTTTCCGAAAAGGCAAAAACAAGTAGAAAACAGCAACTGGCACTGGGCACTGGTTAATAGGTTTGTCGGTGTATAAAACATGGGTGTTTTATACCCTGACTTATGCACAGACAGTAGCAACCTCCTTGCTGGCCAAGCCTTGCCGGGGACCGCCAAGACCAACGCTCAAGACCCAATTACAGAGGCCCAAGACAAAGCATCAACAAGCACTCAACTACTACCGAAGACAGATACATTCCTTTCCGACAAGCCTAAACCCTCCCGCGCTCATGCCAGCCCTCCCGCGCTCCACCTCACCGCACAGGTGTACGCCAATACGCGAGGTGTCGATCGCACAGGCTGGTTGGTAGGGCTTGTCGGGCACGTGTCAGCACGCTGGGACAAGATCTGCCCCTAATGACACTCGTCCAGGAGGCGTGTCAGGATAATATGAGGTAGCTGGGCAAGCGGTGCAGGAACCTTGCCGGGACTACCTCTCCACACGACACCTGACAGTGCATTTAATGCCTTTGTCCTAAACTGGCAGAGTTAGGTATGATAGCACTGTTTGCTATCTAGTCATTATGTAATTACTGTTTTGCCACTGTGGTAACCCCTTTGAGCTATAAAAGGAGAGCCAAGGCAACAGTTAGAGGGGGTCGGACCCCTTTTCAAACACAAGCACCTCTCGCGTAGCTGCTCCTTTCCGCGCCTTGCCGGGAGAAGCGCTCCTTGTACTGTGCCTCTACACCACTAATACACCAAAAGCAGGAGTAGGGTTTTACGCTTCTCAACGGCCCGAACCTGGGTAAATCCCTTGCGTTCTCCATTGTTCATGCTCTTTGTGCACGTCGATCTCCCCCGCCGAACCACAAGGGGCTGCATGGCCCCATAGATGGTCATACCACCATGACAAGGTTAGTCCCAAAAAATGATATATAATGGCATATAATTGCATATAAAACATCCAAGATTGATACTATAATAGCATGGAACAATCAAAAATTATAGATACGTTGGAGACGTATCAAGCATCCCCAAGCTTAATTCCTGCTCGTCCTCGAGTAGGTAAATGATAAAAATAGAATTTTTGATGTGGAATGCTACCTAACATGTTTCATCATGTAATCTTTCTCTTACGGTATGAATAATAAGATCCGAATGATTCAAAGCAATAAATTATAGTTTGATATAAACACATCAATACTCAGGCATATTAATAAACAATCATGTCTTTCAAAATAAAAATGCTAAAGAACGTTATCCCTACAAAATCATATAATCCTGTCATGCTCCATCTTCTTAACACAAAATATTTATCATGCACTACCTCGATGACAAGCCGAGCAATTGGTTCATACTTTTTAACGCGCTTCAGTTTTTTCAACCCCCACGCAATACATGAGCGTAAGCCATGGATATAGCACTATGGGTGGAATAGAGTGTGGTGGTAGAGATTAATGAGAAGTTAAAAATAAGAAGATAGTCTCACATCGACGAGGCTAATCAACGGGCTATGGATATGCCCATCAATTGATGTCAATGCGAGGAGTAGGGATTGCCATGCAACGGATGCACTAAGAGTTATAAGTGTTTGAAAGCTCAACATGAAACTAAGTGGGTGTGCATCCAACTTGCTTGCTCATGAAGACCTCGGGCATTTGAGGAAGCCCGTCATCGGAATATACAAGCCAAGTTCTATAATGAAAAATTCCCACTAGTATGTGAAAGTGACAAAATAGGAGACTCTCTATATGAAAAACATGGTGCTACTCTGAAGCACAAGTGTGGAAAAAGGATAGTAACATTGCCCCTTCTCTCTTTTTCTCTCATATTTTTTTTTCGTGGGCTCTTTTTGACCTCTTTTATTTATTTATTTAGAACGGTCTCATGGACCACATCCCCACTTTTTCGAGGACTCATTAATCTCCACCATTCTTTCCTCACTGGGACAATGCTCTAATAATGATGATCATCACACTTTTATTTACTTACAACTCAATATTACAACTCGATACTAGAACAAAAATATGACTATATGAATGCCTCTGGCAGTGTACACTACAAAAAAAACACTTCCGTGATGATACGTCTTTGTCACAGTAGGTCAAGTTTTCTGTCATGCATGTACATCCGTGACAATTTTATGACAGAATCAAGATAATCATACCTGTGCTGTCGTAGAAGTGTTCCATGACAATACTGAAATTATCATCACGGAAGTGTCCACTTCTGATACGTCCAATTTGCATCATGATTTCCTACTGTTATTTATTATGTTTTTGATCATTATTTCACTTTATGGTACAATTATTATGCCTTTTCTCTCTTAATTTGCAAGATTTACATGAAGAGGGAGAATGCCGACAGCTGGAATTCTGGACCTGAAATAGCCATATCAGAGATACCTATTCTACAGAGCTCCAATTGACCTGAAATTTCACGGAGATTTTTTATTGAATAAATAAAAATAATGGAGAAAAGAGATAACAGAGGGGACCCACCAGCTGCCCACAGGGCAGTAGGGCGCCCTAGTGCCTTGTGGGGCCCACAGCTGGCGTCTGGCCCCCTCCTTCTACTGTATGAAGCCATTTGCCCTAGAAAAAAAATCAAGAGAACGCTTTTGGGACGAAGCGCTGCCGTCTCGAGGCGGAACCTGGGCAGGAGCTATTTTGCTCTCCGGTGGAGCGATTCCGCCGGGGATACTTCCCTCCGGGAGGGGGAAATCGAAGCCATCGACATCACCAATGATCCTCTCATCGTAGGAGGACCAATCTTCATCAACATCTTCACCAGAACCATCTCATCTCAAACCCTAGTTCATCTCTTGTATTCAATCTTTGTCTCAAAACCTCAGATTGGTACCTGTGGGTTGCTAGTAGTGTTGATTACATCTTGTAGTTGATGCTAGTTGGTTTATTTGGTGGAAGATTATATGTTCAGATCCTTAATGCTATTCAATACCCCTCTGATCTTGAACATGAACATGATTTGTGAGTAGTTACTTTTGTTCTTGAGGACATGGGAGAAGTCTTGTCATAAGTAATCATGTGAATTTGGTATTCATTCGATATTTTGATGATATGTATGTTGTTGCTTCCTTTAGTGGTGTCGTGTGAACGTCGACTACATGACACTTCACCATCTTTGGGCCTAAGGGAAGGCATTGTGGAATAGTAATTAGATGGGTTGCTAGAGTGACAGAAGCTTAAACCCTAGTTTATGCGCTATTCCGTAAGGGGCTGATTTGGATCCATATGTTTCATGCTATGGTTAGAGTTATCTTAATTCTTCTTTCGTAGTTGCGGATGCTTGCGAGAGGGGGTAATCATAAGTGGGAGGCTTGTTCAAGTAAGAACAACACCCAAGCACCGGTTCACCCACATACCAAATTATCAAAGTAGCGAACGCGAATCAAACAAACATGATGAAAGTGACTAGATGGAATTCCCATGTGTCCTCAAGAACGCTTTGCTTATTATACGAGTTCATTCCGGCTTGTCCTTTGCTACAAAAAGGATTGGGATACCTTGCTTCACTTTATTATATTTTTTACTAGTTACTTGCTATGAATTATCTTGCTATCAAAACTATCTATTACCGCTACTTTCAGTACTTGCAGAGAATACCTTGCTGAAAACCGCTTGTCATTTCCTTCTGCTCCTCGTTGGGTTCGACACTCTTACTTATCGAAAGGACTATGATTGATCCCCTATACTTGTGGGTCATCAAGACTCTTTTCTGGCACCATTGACGGGGAGTGAAGCACCTTTGGTGAGTGCATTTGGTAAGGAAACATTTATATTACGTGCTGAAATTTATTGTCACTTGTCACTATGGAAAGTAATCCTTTGAGGGGCTTGTTCGGGGTATCTTCACCTCGACCAGAAGAAATAAGAGTTGCTCCTCCACCTATTGAACGTACTTATTATGAAATTCCTTCGGGTATGATAGAGAAATTGCTAGCTAATCCTTATGCAGGAGATGGAACGGTACATCCTGATATGCACTTGATCTATGTGGATGAAATTTGTGGATTGTTTATTCTTGCAGGTTTATCCGGAGATGGAGTTAAGAAGAAAGTATTCCCTTTATCTTTGTAGGGAAAGGCATTGACATGGTATAGGCTATGTGATGATACTGATACATGGGACTGGAACCGGTTGAAGCTGGAATTCCACCAGAAATTTTATCCTATGCATTTGGTTCATCGTGATCGGAATTATATATATAATTTTTGGCCTCGTGAAGGAGAAAGTATCGCTCGAGCTTGGGGGAGGCTTAAGTATATGTTGCATACATGCCCCAATCATGAGCTCTCAAGAGAAATAATCCTTCAAAACTTTTATGCTCGGCTTTCTCATAATGATCAATCCATGCTCGATACTTCTTCTGCTGGTTCCTTTATGAAGAAAACTATTGAATCCAGATGGGACCTTCTTGAAAGAATTAAACGCAATTATGAGGATTGGGAAATCGACAAAGGTAATGAGTCAGGTATAAATCTTGAGTTTGATTGTGTTAAATCTTTTATGGAAACTGATGCTTTTCGTAAGTTTAGTACTAAATATGGACTTGACTCTGAGATAGTAGCTACCCTTTTGTGAATCTTTTGGTGCTCATGTTAATCTCCCTAAGGAGAAATGGTTTAAATATCATCCACCTATTGAATTGAAAGAAGAACCTGTTAGTATTAAAGAAGAAACAATTGTTTACCATGTTGATCCAGTTGTGCCTACTGCTTATATTGAGAAACCTCCTTTCCCTGTTAGGATTAAGGAACATGCTAAAGCTTTAACTGTAGTCAATAAGAGTAAAATTAGAGCACCTAGACCTTCTGAGAAAATTAAAGTTGAACCTAGTGTTGCAATGGTTAAAGATCTTTTGGTTGATAACATTGATGGTCATGTCATATACTTCTGTGATGAAGCAACTAGAATTGCTAAACCAGACCCTAAAGATAAAAATAAACCTGTAGTTGGCATGCCCGTTATTTCTGTTAAAATTGGAGATCATTGCTATCATGGTTTATGTGATATTGGTGCTAGTGTGAGTGCTATTCCGTTTACTCTCTATCAAGAAGTCATGAATGATATTGCACCCGTTGAGATTGAAGATATTGATGTTACTATTAAGCTTGCAAATAGAGACACTATTTCACCGCTTGGGATTGTTAGAGATGTTGAAGTCTTGTGTGGTAAGATCAAATACCCTACTGATTTTCTTGTTCTTGGATCACCACAAGATGATTTTTGTCCCATTATATTTGGTAGACCCTTCTTGAATACTGTTAATGCTAAGATTGATTGCACTAAAGAAATTGTTAGTGTTAATTTTGGTGAGATGTCTCATGAGTTTAATTTCTCTAAGTTTCGTAGACAACCTCATGATAAAGAATTGCCTAGTAAGGATGAAATTATTAGTCTTGCTTCTATTGTTGTGCCTCCTACTAATCCGCTAGAACAATATTTGCTTGAGCATGAGAATGACATGCATATGAGTGAAAGAAATGAAATAGATGAATTATTCTTTAAACAAGCACCTATCCTTAAACATAATCTGCCTGTTGAAACCTTGGGAGGTCCACCTCCACCCAAGGGTGATCCTGTGTTTGAATTGAAGCAATTACCTGATACCCTTAAATATGCTTATCTTGATGAAAAGAAGATATATCCTGTTATTATTAGTGCTAACCTTTCAGAGCATGAAGAAAAGAGATTACTTAAAACTCTGAGGAAGTGCCGCTATTGGATATACTCTCGATGATCTTAAGGGCATTAGTCCCACTTTATGTCAGCATAAAATTCATATGGAGCCAGATGCTAAACCCGTTGTTGATCATCAAAGAAGGCTGAATCCTAAAATGAAGGATGTGGTAAGAACTGAAATATTAAAGCTTCTGGAAGCAGGTATAATTTATCCCATAGCTGATAGTAGATGGGTAAGTCATGTTCATTGTGTTCCTAAAAAGGGAGGTATTACCGTTGTTCCGAATGATAAAAATGAACTCATCCCACAAAGAATTGTAACTGGTTAGAATTGTAACTGGTTATAGGATGGTAATTGACTTCAGGAAATTAAATAAAGCCACTAGAAAAGATCATTACCCCTTGCCTTTTATTGATCAAATGTTAGAAAGATTGTCTAAGCATACACACTTTTGTTTCCTAGATGGTTATTCTGGGTTCTCTCAAATACCTGTATCACCTGAAGATCAAGAGAAAACCACCTTTACTTGTCCTTTTGGAACTTATGCTTATCGTCGTATGCCTTTTGGTTTATGTAATGCACCTGCTACCTTTCAAAGATGTATGACTGCTGAAAGGATCAAGATGACGACTAGAGGGGGGTGAATAGGCGTTTTAAAACTTTTACGGATTTGGCTTTATCCTAATGCGGAATTAAACTAAACGGATACTTTTCAAGCACAAATCCTAAATATGCTAGGCTCAACTAAGTGCACCAACAACCTATGCTAAACAAGATAGGCACTTAAGGAAACTAGCATGCACAAACTATATCACAAGATATGGAAATGTAGGAACAACTAAGCAATTCAACTAGCACAAGATATATCAATATGAGCAAGTATGAATTGCGGAAAGTAAAGGGTGTGGGTATGAGATAACCACAAGTGAGTCGGTGACGCGGATTTATCCCGAAGTTCACACTCGTGAGAGTGCTAATACCCGTTAGAGCGGTGCCGAAGCCAAAGCTTCGGGGCGCCACCAAGTGACTCACCGTATTCTCCCTTTCGAGTCACCCCCAACGGATGAGCCTCGATTCACTCGGGGTTGGTCTTGAAGGCGACCACCACACCTTTACAAACTTCTCCGGAGCACACCACAAGCAAGGAAGCTTCCGGAGGAACCTTGACCACCTAGGCCACTTCACACCCTTCCCCGGAGCACACCACAAGAGGAAGCTTCCGGGGGAACCACGGCCACCTAGGCCTCTTCACAAACTTCTCAAGTATATCACCAAACCGTCTAGGAGGCGGAAACCTCCAAGAGTAATAAACTCACGGATGCTCACTCGAACTAATCGATGTGGGGAGCTCAAACCAATGCAACAAATGCAATGCAAGGTCAAGCAACAAATGCTCAACACACTCTCTCAATCTCACAAGATGCACTCTCGAAAGTAGGAGATTGAAGAGAAGGGATGCAATGGATAGGATCAACAAATGGCTCACAAATCCATCCACAAATCCCCCTTCACATAGAGGGGAGATAGGGGTTTGGGAGAGGTGGTAAGAGGCTCAAAATGGTGTTTAGAAAGTGTATGAACCAACCCCAAACCGGTGGGGAGGAAGGGCTCTTATATAGCCAACTTCCAAAACTAGCCGTTGGGGCTCCAACGGGCTGATCCTGGGCACCCCATGCCCACGGGGGTCAAGACCTCGTGCCCACGGTACAAGCCCCGTACGCACGGGGGCCCCGTGCCCACGGGGTAAAAACCCCGTGCCCACGGGGTACCCAGAACAGCCTGCAGCAGCCCACTAAAACATGCACAACTTTGGCATACGGACTCCGAATTCGATGATCTTGGGCTCGTTTTGAAGCTATGGAAAAGCCCAAGGTCCTCACATAGAGAACCACCCAAGATCAACAAGAAAGAATGATGCAAATTATGCAAAGGTTTGAGCTCTCTACATGCGACGTGATCAAGCTACTCGTCCGAAAGTCCCTCTTGATAGTACGGCTATCAAACCTATAATCCGGTCTCCCACCAAGCACTATGAGACCGGCAAAACTAGGAAAACCTAGCTAAGCTATACCTTTGCCTTGCACATTCCACTTGAGCTTGTTGAAGACGTTAATGCTTGCTTCACAATGGAATCCTTTTCTTGTCCACAACCACTTGGTGAAGATACTCGAATTGCTTCCTCATGTTGCAATGAGGGAAGCCTTAACTCAAGCCCATCTTCACAAGTACATTATCATGATGTGGACCGCAAGCTTCAAAGCATATAACCTCTGGCTTCTCATCTTGCACTTGGACTCCTCGAACCCGATGACCATCACCACTTGATGTCATCCACACATAGGCTACTTGAAATCTTTCCTTTTGATGCAAGCCCATGAGAAATACCTAACCCACATAGACATAACAAACACATAGCATGGGTTAGGTAACAAAGCACAATTCACAATCACTTACCATACCACTAGATCACTTGATCTCACGTGGTACAATGTTTGTGCTTTGTGAGTTGACCACTTAGATATAATCTTCGAGCTTCATCTTGGTCAACCAACATCTTTACTTTAAGCTCCATCTTGGTTTCTTGAAAGCCACAATGAACTCTTCATTTCCCTTCATTGCTTCAAGACTATATCACCAAAGACTCTTTCATGACCATATCAAGTTCCACTATGAATATCATCTTGGTCACCACTTGCCCTTCTAAAAACTCCATCACAAGCTCTTGAGAGGCACAATGAATTCTTCACTCTAGTTGCTTGCTTCAAGACTTGATCAACCGAAACCCAACACATGAGCTCACCATGATCTTGTCTTGAAACCATAACTTGAATTCTTCTCTTCGATTATTCTCTCAAGCCCTTGATCCTTAAAAGCCCAAATATGTCAATCTTTGAGATCCTCCAATGAACTCCACCATGAACATAAATAGATTAGGCATTGAAATCAATCTTGATGGCTTCAATAGAAATTCCTGAAGACCAACTTGAAACCTCACTGGACATGGGATCTCGAAAGCCAAAAACCTAGGCCCCGTTAACACGGGGTATCCAGAGAGTTGACACTCGACCCCGTGCACACGGTACAAGCCCGTGAGCACGGGGTATCCAGAGAGGGATACCATAAGGACTTCTTCGGATGCTTTGATGGCATTCTTCACAAAACAACCCAAAGCACTTCAAGCATCACTATGGAACATATCTTCATATAAGATTCAATGCACTTGATGCTCCATAGGAATTGTCATTTAATACCAAAGCTTAGAGCAAATATATCTTCATATATATGTACTTCATCCTTGATTCCATCCAATATCCTTGAGGCACCATCTATGGACAAAACCTTCAAATATATCTCACTGAAAACATTAGTCCATAGAGATTGTCATTAATTACCAAAACCAGACTTAGGGGCTACATGCCCTTTCAACTGCTATATTCTCTGACTTTTGTGAAAAGATTGTTGAGGTTTTCATGGATGACTTCTCCGTTTACGGAACTTCTTTTGATGATTGCTTAAGAAACCTTGATCGAGTTTTGCAGAGATGTGAAGAAACTAATCTTGTCTTGAATTGGGAAAAGTGCCACTTTATGGTTAATGAAGGAATAGTCCTTGGGCATAAAATTTCTGAAAGAGGTATTGAGGTTGATTAAGCTAAGGTTGATGCTATTGAGAAAATGCCATGTCCTAAAGATATCAAAGGTATAAGAAGTTTCCTTGGTCATGCTGGTTTCTATCGAAGGTTTATAAAAGACTTCTCTAAAATTTCTAGACCTCTTAGCAATCTCTTGCAAAAAGATGTTCCGTTTGTTTTTGATGATGATTGTGTAGAAGCCTTTGAAATACTTAAGAAAGCCTTAATTTCTGCACCTATTGTTCAACCACCTGATTGGAACCTACCTTTTGAAATTATGTGTGATGCTAGTGATTATGTTGTTGGTCCTGTTGTAGGACAAAGAGTTGATAAGAAATTAAATGTTATCCATTATGCTAGTAAAACTCTAGACAACGCTCAAAGAAATTATGCTACTACTGAGAAAGAATTTTTAACAGTTGTGTTTGCATGTGATAAATTTAGATCTTATATTGTTGATTCCAAGGTTACTATTCACACTGATCATGCTGCAATTAAATACCTTATGGAAAAGAAAGATGCTAAGCCTAGACTTATTAGATGGGTTCTTCTGCTACAAGAATTTGATTTACATATTGTTGATAGGAAGGGAGCTGAGAATCCCGTAGCAGATAATTTGTCTAGATTGGAAAATGTTCTTGATGACCCACTTCCTATTAATGATGATTTTCCTGATGAACAATTAGCTGTGATAAATGCTTCTCGTAATACTCCTTGGTATGCAGACTATGCTAATTACATTGTTGCTAAATACATACCACCTAGCTTTACATATCAACAAAAGAAAAAGTTTTTCTTTGATTTAGACATTATTTTTGGGATGACCCACACCTATATAAAGAAGGAGTATATGGTATTATTAGACGTTGTGTACCTGAGTATGAACAGGAACAAATCCTACGTAAGTGTCACTCCGAGGCCTATGGAGGACATCATGCGGGAGACCGAACTGCACACAAGGTATTACAATCTGGTTTTTATTGGCCTACTCTTTTCAAGGATGCACGTAAGTTTGTCCTTTCTTGTGATGAATGTCAAAGAATTGGTAATGTTGGTAGACGTCAGGAAATGCCTATGAATTATTCACTTGTTATTGAACCATTTGATGTTTGGTGTTTTGATTATATGGGACCTTTTCCTAAATCCAATGGGTATACTCATATTTTAGTTGCTATTGACTATGTTACTAAGTGGGTAGAAGCTATTCCAACTAGTAGTGCTGATCACAACACTTCTATTAAAATGCTTAAAGAAGTCATTTTCCCGAGGTTTGGAGTACCTAGATATTTAATGACTGGTGGTGGTTCACATTTTATTCATGGTGCTTTTCGTAAATTGCTTGCTAAATATGATGTTAACCATAGAATTGCATCCCCTTACCATCCTCAGTCTAGTGGTCAAGTTGAATTAACTAATAGGGAAATAAAATTGATTTTGCAAAAGACCGTTAATAGATCTAGAAAGAATTGGTCTAAGAAACTTGATGATGCATTATGGGCTTACAGAACTGCATATAAAAATCCTATGGATATGTCTCCGTATAAAATGGTTTATGGAAAAGCATGTCATTTACCTCTTGAATTAGAACATAAAGCTTATTGGGCAATTAAAGAACTTAATTATGATTTTAAACTTGTCGGTGAGAAAAGGTTATTTGATATCAGCTCTTTAGATGAATGGAGAACCCAAGCCTATGACAATGCTAAGTTGTTTAAAGAAAAAGTTAAAAGAAGGCATGACAAAAGAATTCAAAAACAGGAATTCAAAGTAGGTGATCATGTTTTATTATACAATTATCGTTTGAGATTCTTTGGAGGAAAACTTCTCTCTAAATGGGACGGACCGTATATCATCGAAGAAGTTTATCGCTCCGGAGCCATCAAAATAAACAACTCCGAAGGCAATAATCCGAGAGTGGTGAATGGGCAAATAATTAAGCACTATATTTCAGGTACTCCCATTAATGTTGAAACTAATATTATTGAAACAATTACACCAGAAGAGCACATCAAGTCCTTCCGGAACGCTCCAGAACCCTGAAAAGGGGTAGGTATGTGATACGGTAAGTAAACCGACTCCAAAAATTCCATAAAAATTATTTCTGTCAGTTTGGAATATTAGAAAAAATACAAAAATAAGAAACAGTCGAGGGGGGCCACGTGCTGCCCACAAGGCAGAAGGGCGCGACCCCCCCGGGGCGCGCCGTGGTGCCATGTGGGCCCCACGTGTGCCTTCCTGACTCTGTTTTCTTCCCGTATGCTTGTTTTGCAAGATAAAAATTCTTTATATATACTCCCATCTGTTTTGACCACCGCATCGCGAGTTTCTCCTCTGTTCTTGTTTCAGGCTATTTTTCTGACAGATCTAGGTCGCCATACGTCTCCAAGCTTGTCCAAGGACAAGTTCTATGAGAAGGTCATCAACCCGTACCTACCGGAGGTGATGAAGCACCCTCAAACCATTGAGATGCATGAGGGGGTGCTCCACATCCGGGATGTTCAAGGACCTAAGAAGACCGGGAGCGAGAAGGCCAGGCTGGAAGCGGTGGAACATGAGATCTTCAAGTGCCAGGGCATGGTGGAGCGCGGACTTTGTGCTAACCACTCCATGATCACGGAATTCATCCGTGAGTACAAGGTGGACGGCAAGAATATTGGGGATGTCATCTTCAAGCTCAATGATCGGATTGACTATCTTCAGGCCCAAATATATGATCTACAAAACCAAAACTTTGAGTACGAGGCCAAGTTCAAAGGTATGAGTTTAGCTGCAAATTTCAGGACTCCGGAAACACGTTCGTCCTTTTATGATGGAGAGCCTATGCCTTGGAAGACGGAGGACAAGCCCACCACTTCATCACCACCATAACCGAAGAAGGAGACTTGAGTACATGGGTATGGGCACTCCCCTTGGCTTGTGCCAAGCTTGGGGGAGGCACCCCGGTATCGTATCACCATCACTTTCTCATCATCATTATCTTAGTTCGATCCTTAGTTATTTCATGATTTAGAGGAATAAAGTTTTAGTATGATTTAGTTTTGAGTGCTTGCTTTGTGATCTATCTATCTATGTAATCGAGTGTGAAAGTTATATAATAAAGATTAGTTTGAGTTGAGTGTTTTGCTTTTGAGGATCCAATCTTAGAAATAAAGAATAAAAAGTAAGATCATATGCTAATCCCATGGGAAGTGATGACTTCACATAAAAGAAGTATAATTGATAAAACTTGTAGGAAGTTGACAAACATAGCATTGGTCATTGTAGCAATTCATGAAAAAGTAATAAAGGAAGAGAGGTCTCACATATAAATATACTATCTTGGACATCTTTTATGATTGTGAGCCCCCATCAAATATTCTATGACAATTAGTTGATGTTGGACAAGGAAGACAACGTAATAGGTTATGTTTGCTTATATTCACATAGAAGTTATATTGTTTTGGATCCTCTAACATGTGGTGTTTGCCACCTATCTTTGCTAGCCAAAAAAAATCCGCACCAAGTAGAGATACTACTTGTTCATCCAAAAACCCTTAAACCCAGTTTCATGTCATGAGAGTCCACTATATCTACCTATGGATTGAATAAGATCCTTCAAGTAAGTTGTCATCGGTGCAAAAGCAATAAAAATTGCTCCTAAATATGTATGAACTTTTATTGCAAGGGAAAATAAGCTTTGTACGATCTTGTGATGGTGGAGCAATAAAAGCGACAGACTGCATAATAAAGGTCGCTATCACAAGGGGCAATATAAAGTGATGTTCCTTTACATTAAGAGCTTGCACATCCAAAAACAAAAGCGCATGACAACCTCTGCTTCCCTCTGTGAAGGGCCTATCTTTTACTTTATGTATTTACTTTCATTGAAGAGTTAATAGTATTCTTCTCTATTCCATTTTTATTTTTCTCTTTTGGCAAACATCATGTGGTGGGGATTGATCCATGCATATATATCCAGTTGAATGTAGGTGATCATGAGTTATTATTGTTGACATTACCCTTGAGGTAAAAACGTTTGGAGGTGAAATTAAAAGCCCCTATCTTTCTATGTGTTTGACTGAAACTTTTGCTCCATAAGTATGCCGTGAGTGTCAGCAATCATAGAAGACTAAATGATAGTTGAGTATGTGAACTTGCTAAACAAAGCTCTTACATAGACTCTTTCTGATAATATGATGAATTGCAATTGCTTCAGTGACTGAGATCATAGTTTGTTAGTTTTCAATTTGGTTTATGGTTCATACTTTAACTTGTGGATGAATTGTCACTTTTTCATGAGAAGTTTTATGATGATATATTGCTGTTATAATAAAGATCATGATGCTCCATGTCCGTATTTTATTTTTATCGACGTCTCTCTCTCTCTAAACATGTGGTCATGATTATTGATTTCGACTTTTCGCTTGAGGGCAAGCGAGGTCTAAGCTTGGGGGTTGATACGTCCAATTTGCATCATGATTTCCTACTGTTATTTATTATGTTTTTGTCATTATTTCACTTTATGGTACAATTCTTATGCATTTTCTCTCTTAATTTGCAAGATTTACATGAAGAGGGAGAATGCCGGCAGCTGGAATTCTGGACCTGAAATAGCCATATCAGAGATACCTATTCTACAGAGCTCCAATTGACCTGAAATTTCACGGAGATTTTTTATTGAATATATAAGAAATAATGGAGAAAAGAGATAACAGAGGGGACCCACCAGCTGCCCACAGGGCAGTAGGGCACGCCCCCCTGGGCGCGCCCTAGTGCCTTGTGGGGCCCACAGCTGGCGTCTGGCCCCCTCCTTCTGCTATATGAAGCCATTTTCCCTAGAAAAAAAATCAAGAGAAGGCTTTTGGGACGAAGTGCCGCCGTCTCGAGGCGGAACCTGGGCAGGAGCTGTTTTGCTCTCCGGCGGAGCGATTTCGCCGGGGATACTTCCCTCCGGGAGGGGGAAATCAAAGCCATCGACATCACCAACGATCCTCTCATCGTGGGAGGACCAATCTTCATCAACATCTTCACCAGCACCATCTCATCTCAAACCCTAGTTCATCTCTTGTATTCAATCTTTGTCTCAAAACCTCAGATTGGTACCTGTGGGTTGCTAGTAGTGTTGATTACATCTTGTAGTTGATGCTAGTTGGTTTATTTGGTGGAAGATTATATGTTCAAATCCTTAATGCTATTCAATACCCCTCTGATCTTGAACATGAACATGATTTGTGAGTAGTTACTTTTGTTCTTGAGGACATGGGAGAAGTCTTGTCATAAGTAATCATGTGAATTTGGTATTCGTTCGATATTTTGATGATATGTATGTTGTTGCTTCCTTTAGTGGTGTCGTGTGAACGTTGACTACATGACACTTCACCATCTTTGGGCCTAAGGGAAGGCATTGTGGAATAGTAATTAAATGATGGGTTGCTAGAGTGACAGAAGCTTAAACCCTAGTTTATGCGCTATTCCGTAAGGGGCTGATTTGGATCCATATGTTTCATGCTATGGTTAGAGTTATCTTAATTCTTCTTTCGTAGTTGCAGATGCTTGCGAGAGGGGGTAATCATAAGTGGGAGGCTTGTTCAAGTAAGAACAGCACCCAAGCACCGGTCCACCCACATATCAAATTAACAAAGTAGCGAACGCGAATCAAACAAACATGATGAAAGTGACTAGATGAAATTCCCATGTGTCCTCAAGAACGCTTTGCTTATTATACGAGTTCGTTCTGGCTTGTCCTTTGCTATAAAAAGGATTGGGCCACCTTGCTACTCCCTTTGTTACCATTGTTACTTGTTACTTGTTACGAATTATCTTGCTATCAAAACTATCTGTTACCGCTACTTTCAGTACTTGCAGAGAATGCCTTGCTGAAAACCGCTTGTCATTTCCTTCTGCTCCTCGTTGGGTTCGACACTCTTACTTATCGAAAGGACTACGATTGATCCCCTATACTTGTGGGTCATCAACTTCCATGACGATAAATGTCGCGTCATGGAAGTGTTTTCGTCAAGGGTGACCGACACGTGGCATCCACCGTAACGGGTCACCGTTAAGCTATCGGGTGCGGGTTTGGATTCGATAACCCGTTAGCAGCCCTGACCAATGGCGATTTTCCACGTGTAAATTTCTCATTCACCGGCGGATCCACGTGTCAGCTTGGCGTTGCGACAGATGTCATCCATTCATTGGATGGGAGACGCCTATGATACGTCGACACATGGCACGGCCCAACAGTGGCCCATTTAGGTTAAAAAGGCCAGCCCAGTCAAAATAAGCGGGTCGGCCCTTTTACGGCCTAACTTCGTCTGGCCCATTTAAAAAAAGGCCCATACGAGATCTGCCAATTCGGCCCATCAATGCCTGTTAACGATTTGACACCATTGCGGTCCATCGTCTGTTCCAGCCCGTTAACAGCCCGCTATGTCTTTGGGCTCATTTGCCAGTCGAGGTTCTTTTGGCCTGTTAGAGGCCCATTATAGAGATGGGCCAATTTCCAGGTTGTACGTCTTTCGGCCCGTTAGAGGCCCATTATAGGCATGGACCAAATTCCTGGCGGTACGTATTTCGGCCTTTTAGCGGTCCATGAGCGATTTGGGCCAGCTTCCAGCCTGGTGTATCTTTCGGCCTGGTAACGGCCCACACCGTAGTTGGGCCATTTACATTCCGACCTAACTTTCGGCCTCTTAGCGGCCCATGTTCTCCATGGCCCTATTCCAGCCCGACATGACTTTCGGCCTGTTAAAGGCCCGTTTTGTATATGGGCCAAGAGATGGCCCGATTGGCTTTAGGCCTGTTAACGAACCGTCAAGGATATGGGCCAAGACTCAACATACGATCATTTCGGCCTGCTAGTGGCCCGTGGGCTCGTTTCCATTATAGCGGGCCTATCTAGCGTTCGGCCTACTAATGGCCTGGTAAGAGCCCACATTACGATTGGCCCACATTCGAGCCCCAAATCCATTTCTGCCACGCGACGGCCCATGATTGTAATGGGCCTCGTAGATGGGAACATCCGAGCAATTATGGGGCCACGTAGATTGGGCCTGTTGGACGCCGTTTCTATGATAGCATATATAACAACATAGAACTATCCTACACTACAATCCCCTCAAAAAAACCTACACTATACAATAAAGAGATTTAAGGCATAGAAACGAAGAATAATCCTACACTATACAATAAAGAAATTATAGCAGATTACATCCACTGGGCATCATAGTTCGCCAACAGTGATAATAAAGCGTAAACAAACAGCAAATTACATACATAGGGCACATACAGCTCATACATCATGGACGCGCATCAACACAACTTACCATTTGAACTATAATCTCTTCAGAATATAGAATTGGCCGGATTCAGATAGCACAAATTTCAGTCTGCAAAATCTCCACTTTCTTTGTGGTTTCCTCAGTCTCTTGTTTCATTTTTTGACTGTTGCATCTTTTGTCTGCACCTCCAATCTCAACATGTTGATTAAATCTTGAGACTCATATGCATGCTGTCTTGCCGCCTCTAGTTGACGCTCTAGAACATCAGCACATTCCATTTCCAATCCATAATCATTTGGTAACGGCAATACCACACTGCTCTGAGAGCTTTGTGTTGATGTCAGTTTATCCTGAAATGTTTCTGTAAGTACACATGACTACAACAAAAATATAGTTACAACAGTGAAGCGAGCAAGACAGACTATCTTGTACATGGCAAAACAGGACTAACAATAATGCACACGTCATGAAGCATAAGAAGGTGATATTTTAAAAAGTATAAAGATGGCAGTTTGTGCAGGCCGCATACAGAAATCTCTCTTAGCTCACCACATGAGCATGATGTTGGGGCCAAATCCAAAACACAGACATGTTACAAATTTAAACCACACGCAGCTACTGAACATTAGATATATCTTGCGTATAAGTAAGCAAGCAGTTAGCCATTGTGTAGCTCGTATTAACTAGCTGGAACATTGTGTGCCATGTTTCAAAAGAGTCTTAGGGAGCATAATGAACTGCATAGGGATTCATACAAACCTACTACAACAAGCAAAACTATGCAATCATTAGCCTCGTATAAACTAGATTGTGAGCCTCATGCAGTAATAGTTGGTTAATGGACTTCAAAGCTTCAGGCACACTTCGCCAGAGTAATGAAATGGTAAGGCATTTAATTATGTCAACTAATAGTTATACACGTACCCTACATGAGGCAGCATTGTTTGGGCATCTAATTAACTGAGGACAAATAAAGCAATTGAAAAGAGCAATTTTGCCTGAAGCAAACAAGCAATTGAACTGTTGTGTTGGCAGCATGCATACATGCATGCCTCAATAACATCCTTGGTCTGGCTACATTTGAATCAACTGATGTATCTTCTATATAACGGAACAAGTAATGTAACATTGTTTGCCCCCTATGAAGTATCTTGACTAGTATGTACTCAAGATCCTAGTAATGATAGGGAGGCTAATGATGTGAACATGCGTTTGGTTATGACATTTATGACATCGAGAACTCTACCATAGCAGGAAGGAGTTTCTCACTCTGTTCACTAATATAAGATGTTTTAGATATTTAAATGTTGACTACATCCGTACTGAAATGAGTGAATAGACACATTAAAATGTGTTTACATACATCTGATTTAGGAAAAAGTTAGCACATCTTATCTTATAATAGTGAGCGGAGGGAGTATTAATTAATGGCCCAATGACTGGGTTACAGGTGAAGAACCCTACGCAAGTACAATGTCACACAAATAGGATGTCCTGGTAATTGTAATACATTGACTTACCATAACTGGTTGTACAGGCTCAGTGCTGCTCCTCCTTCTCTTGAAAGGCTCCTTCCTAACATCTTGTACTTGGAAATCCTGAATCTTTGCTTCGTTGCACCCCCTCTGCAAGGTGACACAAACTAGTTACAGGTCTCCTTACATGGAAGATAAATATGCATACTTTCCAGTCTCTGGGCAACACCAAAGCATGAGCTTATAACAAAACGACACCACATAATGAAACATGCCACATCTCTAGCACACACTCAAATGAGCATTTACTATGTGTGCGCTATGTATAAACTAGGCGTACCTTTGTGAACTGGACCTCCACGTACTCTTGGGGAGCCTAGTTTAGTGTACAGGCAAACCTTTATGTCACCTATGAGTTATACAAGGCCCCACTACAGCAGCCATTAGTGTTTAAATCATTGACAAGCTCCATTAAGTCATGAACAACAAGTAATCAAAGCAAACAGTTCTAGTATGGTTGGCTGATACAAACAAGCAATTGAACACATGTGTGAGCAAATCTTGCACAACACTGAATTACATATCAAGAAAACAAGCATAGAAGGAGGCTTAAAGACCATCACTTGACTAACCAGATTTAGGAGGCATTTAAACATCATGTGCAACGTACGAACTAGCATAAACATTGCATATTTCAGATTCTATAATGAGATGCACATGTATTAGGTTATGCCATGTATGATGCCTAAATCTACTCTATAGCAGGCAGGAGTGATTCATCATTGCACGCACAATTGAATTGCAGGTTAAGGACTAGTTCTTTTCCACCTTTTGAGAGCTTATTGTCAAAATAAGCCATCAAAGCTCTAAAGAACTCGTTTTTGAGTTATGGGCTTGGCCTGAACTTATTTCCACCACTTATTCCTTCACAATGAGAAAAGGCTTGGGGGGGGGGGGTTGCTTCCCGTATAAGCTCACTTAAAATTGAAGGGGTATAGCCAATGTTTTTAAGGCAGTAAGGCAAGGAAAGGCGTTGGGGGACACCTCACTGCCTAAGCGATAAGGCATAAGCAAGGCGGACGACTTAGAGAGTTCTAAGCAGCATAATAGAGTAGAATTTGGTTGGTAGGCAACTAGGCATACTGGCATACACACCTTGTAGTTGCTACTGGTTGTAGAGCCCATATAGCATCCATCCTCTTTGCACTTTCTCTGGGAGGAGGAGCTGCTGGACAGGAGGATAATGAGGAGCTGCTGGAGAGGAGGAGGAGCCGTTGGAGAGGAGGAGGGGGAGGAGCTGCAGGAAGGGATCTGCTGCAGAGGAGGAAGCAGATCTGCTAGAGAGGAGCCACTGGAGAGAAGGAGGGGGGAGTGTGTGGATTGGGGGTTGTTTTTCTCTCTCTCTCTCTCCCCCCTCTTACCTGTTGGCGCCAACAACCTTTCTGTTTCCCGCCAAAACTCTGTTTCCAGCCTAAAACAGCTCCCCTGCCTGCCTGGCAAGCTAAGGCGTCCAAAATGGATTAAGGCAACAACCTGGACGCCTAAGCAGACGCCTCGGATGCTCTAAAGCTTAAGGCGGACGCCTTACGCAGGTACATAAGGCAAGCTGGACGCTTCAAGCTCGCAGGGCGCCCTGACGCCTAAGCGTCGCCTAGGCGACGCCTTAGGGACACCTTAAAAACAATGGGTATAGCTAAATGACTCTGTTGTTTGCCCATATTACACTGAAAATGCCACTGCTCAGGCCCGCGTCACACCCGACCCCCAAGTAAAAATTAACACGCAAGCGTTGGTTCCCATGCCCGCCCGCATCTCCTCTCCCCTTTCCCCTACCTGCAGCGCTAGAGTTCCTCCTGCGAGCCGCCACCACCGGTCCCATCTGCCCTGCTCCTCGACGATGCTCTCTCCAGTGAGGCTCGATGGCCTGCGGGTAGGGCTCCATCTCCCCGGCAGCTCCTCCCTCCGGCGCTGCCCCTCACTCTGCTGGTCCCCAGCAGCTGCTCCGCTATGGTTCGTCCAACGCTCCACTCCGGCGGCCGCCGCCCAACTACGGCCGCCGCCCCACTCCGGCAGATGGCCCCTCGTCCCCCCCTCCCCTCCTCCTAGGCTGTGGCCATGAGGTGTTGTTGCGGGATGAGCTCATCCAACAAGGTGAGGATCTCCTCTGATTTTTTGCCAAATTTTCATTCTGATTTGCTATATGATGAATTGCTATGAGTTGCTGCTGCTATATGATGAATTGCTGTGAGCTGCTGCTGCTGCTATATGATGAATTGCTATGAGCTGCTGCTGCTATATGATGAATTGCTATGAGCTGCTACTGCTGCTATATGATGAATTGCTATGAGATGCTGCTGCTGCTGCTATATGATGAATTGCTATGAGTTGCTGCTGCTGCTATATGATGAATTGCTATGAGTTGCTGCTGCTGCTATATGATGAATTGCTATGAGCTGCTGCTGCTACTATATGATGAATTGCTATGAGCTACTGCTGCTGCTATATGATCAATTGCTATGAGCTGCTTCTGCTGCTGCTATATGATGCTTTCAGGTGGTGCTGCTATATGATAAAAACCAGCCACTTGGACCATGAAATTTTGATAGATAATGATTAATCATATAAATTTAGGCAATTATCCTCCGTTTGGAAGACATTGACCAAAGTAGATTGTGCCAAGTAGAATGTATCTTTGTATTTGCATTTTGAACAAATAATGATGGTATGTTTTCCTATCATATTAATTACTGCGATGGGTTCAATTCATGATGTTTGCAAGTCAAATTTATTTTCATATGGGCAGCAAAATGACAAAATATAATGCAATAGACTTTTCACTGATCAAACAACAGATAAGCTAAAAAAGTAGGCAATGAAAAGAACTGGTTGGCTTATTATCTCGAGGTTATATTCACAGGAGCTTATTTTCATAGGATAACTCAAAATAACTGGCCCTAAGAACCCTGGCCAGCAGCAATGCCAAACAAATAACATCACGATGATTGCAATGGAGTGACTTACCATACCACGCTGTATAGGCTCACCGCTGCCCCTCATTTTTTTTGCGATGTTCCATGAAAATGCACCATACATTTTGTACTAAGAAATCTTGTACTTTTTCATTGCTGCGCCCCATCTGCAAGTTGACATAGCTAATTTGAGACATCTCTACATGATAATACATTGCATATCCCTTGCACATAATTAAACCATCAATTAAAAATTGTGTGCGTCGCATAAACTACCCATGACTCTGTGTACTGGACTTGCAGGCACTCTAAGGGAGCCTAATTTAGTGCACTGGCATTCCTTCATGCCACCTATGACATTGTGTAATGTATGACGTCTATATCTCTAATTTAGCAGCCAGTAGTGGTAATCATTGGTTACACAAAGGGATTACTGGTAGAAAATCCTAGCAAAGCACGCTGGCAGGCACACAACAATACAAGAGAGAGACGCACTTACAAGATCATAGCAATGCTTCAGTCCAAGAGTTTGGTTGACCAAGGTGTTAGATCCAGAAGAAACATCGTCCTTGTGGCTCTTGCCAGCTCCATAACATGTAACAGCGACCTGTTAGTATATTTGAAGTACATCTGGCAGGTGATGCTGGACGGGTTTAAAGGTGACAAGTACCTAGGTCGCGGCGGGTGCTTGGCATCTTGCCAGACGGTGGGAACCAGGTTAGAAACGTCAAGGGCGATGACACTACGGTGGCTGTCGGGGTCCAGTAAGGAGATCTAGGACCGTGGACGAGGGCGTCAGTGAAGCTGCTCCGGTGGTAGGGTTGAGGATGGTGTCGACGATGCGGATCTGTGACCATGGACAAGGGCGTCGGTGAAGCTGCTCCGGTGGTAGGGTTGAGGATGGTGTCGACGATGCGGATCTGTGGCCGTGGACGAGGGCGTCGGGAAGTTGCTCCGGTAGGGTGGACGATCGTGTGGACGATGCGGATCTGAGGCCATGGACTTGGGCGTCGGCGAAGCGGCTCCAGTTGGGTTGAGGATGGTGTCGGCGAAGCGGCTCTGGTAGGGTTGAGGACAGTGTCGACGAAGCGGATCTGAGGCCGTCGACGGGGGCGTCGGTGAGGCTCCTCCGGGGGTGTGGACGAAGTGGCTCCGGTGCGGTGTAGGATGGAGCCGCTGCAGATGCGCTGCGGTTGACGAGAGCACCGGCGAAGCAAATCCGGCGCAGTGGACAAGGCCGGCACTGAATGGGCTGTGGTACAGTGGTGGATGAGCAGTCTATGGTTTCTAGGGGAGGTGGGAGGGGTAGATGCGGCCTCAGAAGCAGATCCGGTGAGGTGGACGATGCTGGCAGTGAATAGGCTCTGGTACGCCAGTGGATGAGCAGTCTAGGGTTTCGAGAGGGAAGGGGGTAGAATCGCCGATGAAGTACGGACGGCGTGCTGTAAGATGCTCTGGTGCTGTGGAGTAGTCGTTTTTGCGGGAGGGGAGAGGAAATGGAGGTGTCGTGTGGTGGGGGGAGGGGAGTGGAAGTTACCAAAGCAACCCCGACCTATTATGTAAATGAGGGCCGTGTTGTTCTCCTTGCACCAAGGACAAAAGGGGAATTTCGCATGCTCCAGACTAGGTTGCGGAAATTTTAGAAGTAGGTGGGACATTTTGCCGCCCGCGGGATCATTCGTATCCAGTTTCAACTAATTTTGGACAGTGCTAGCGGGAAGCCGGTGATGCGCGACAGTGTACACGGCGCACACATCAGCAATAACCCAGATGATGCACCGATAAGGGCATGTACAATGGTTAATAAGACAGTCTTATCTTAAGCCTTGCATGTAATTTAGATATGACAAAAAAATATGTTTACAATGGGTTATATCTTAGCGTTATCTCTAATAACTAGCTATTCCTAGAAACGTGGTGAGATATATTGTGCTAAGAGATCATCTCTTAAATAAGAGAAGACAAGCCTTTTCTTATGAATTCTCTCTCCTCCACATCAGCATTTATCCTATGTGGCACTTATAAGATAGCACCATTGTACATGCCCTAACTTGGTACGATCACACGGGCGCGGCTGATCGTACGGGTGTAACTGAGGCGCGTTCATAAAAAAAGGGAGCAAACGCTCAGCCTATGTATTTCTCGTGTAAATATGTAATTTTGTGCCATTGGTTATTTATTTTAAACACAATGCATTGATGTGTTAATTTCAATTATATTGTACAGTAACAAATGGATAATATAGATGCGCAAAAGAAATGGATATTATAGTCCGCTACTTAAAAGTGTTACCTCATATGATTACATGGCATCCATTTCATAAATTGCAGTACCCGTTGAATTCATATATGAATATTATGTATATTGCTTCATAATAGAACCTTTAATCATCCAAAACTAATGAATTTGAATGCAACACTAACAATGGTGCATGTACATGATAACTACAGTGGTTGTTTGAAGAAATATCACTATAACTTTGGCATGCACGATTGAAAAAGGCTATTTGAAAAAAAAGAGTATAACTTATGCGATATGTGATTGTCCAATCTTTATAGCATTGAATCGATATTGTATCTTCGGCCATGATACGAAGTAGATATTGATTATGTTCAAGCGAGGCACGTCCTCGACCGTTAGATAGTGATACGTGAATGAATTGTGCAATCTCTCTCACACACATACAAATCTCCCTTCTTCGTGGGCATCTCAATCACACACGTGCGCTCCGTCTATTTCTCTCCCTCCGTCAAGGTTAGAAATCGTCTTTCTACCTCATCCTACAAGTCTCTCACACAAAAACACACACTCTCTCTGTCGAACACCCCCACCCCTTTAATTCCGCCCACCCACCACCACTCATGACTCAAAGTATAACTACGTCTCGCACACATATCCCTAATTAAGGTTAACTTGAGTCCCTGAAACCATATGAATCCATACAATGGGATTCCAATTGAGCACCTTTTGTTTTGAGATTTC
This sequence comes from Elymus sibiricus, assembly GCA_039707655.1. Taxonomy (NCBI): domain Eukaryota; kingdom Viridiplantae; phylum Streptophyta; class Magnoliopsida; order Poales; family Poaceae; genus Elymus; species Elymus sibiricus. The sequence goes on from CM077666.1 coordinate 351,585,432, forward strand.
GAGAAGAGTTCGCTCACACACACACACACACACACACACACACACACACACACACACACATTGTTTCTCTCTTCATTTATTTCGGGCATTTGCATGCACACACGCTAGTTTATCTCCCTGATGTTTTAGGCATGCCTCGCACACATGCTATCTATCTATCCCCTAATATAGATCTATAACACACAAACTCTCGCTCTCTCTCTCTCTCTCTCTCTCTCTAAGTGTCTCTGGCACCCTCCCCCCTCCCAACACTGGCAGGACCAGGGTGACACCTCGATCTTGATCTTAATCTATCTACTGGCTTCTCTCTCAGACACACACACACACACACTCGCTAGTTGTGTCTCTGTGCCTAGCACACGCACACTCTCGATACGCCTTTCTCTCGCTCTCTCCCGCCCCCGCCCCTCCCAACAAAGACAGGAGCAGGGTGACACCTCGATCTTGATCTTAATCTATCTATTGGCTTCTCTCTCAAACAAACACACTCTCGCTAGTTGTGTCTCTGTGCCTCGCACACACACTCTCGATACGTTTTTCTCTCAGTAGCCCCTTTATATATGTAGATTTCTCGATGGTCGTTGATGGTGCGGCCGGTGTCACGCGTGCAGAGGTGCAATGACGATGACGCTGAATTGCAGCCTCGATGATGCTTTTCTCTTCGACAACATGTGTGCGTTCTTGTGTGTGTAGCTAGCTCGCCCATTGTGCCTTGTTTTTACGGGCCTCATGTGATGGTTTTTGCCTGGTTTTCTATTAATTAACCAGGCAACTCTTTTCTTTGTTATTAATGAATGCGAGATCCTTCGGGGCAGACATAAAATATATCACTTTAAACCAATTATCACAGTAACTATATAAAAAGGCAGATATCTCTTGCTTGTTCGAGGAAGAACATCAGGTGGAGTGGTTAGCGCCCGTTGTTCGAAACGCGTTGTCCTGAGTTCGAATCCTGTTAGAAACTTTAGTTTCTTATATATTTTTATATATACTACTTCTTTTCTCTACCTTACTGACAGTGGAACCCATAGATAAAACGAGAGCGGGCACCTTGCAACGTAGGAGGATTTAATAGAGAGTACTTAGAATACAAGTTTAATTTTTTAAGGATCGATTTGTTTCATTTTTTAACTTTTTGTATGAATCTGTACCCACCGTGCAAGTTCATGTACTGTACATGCAATTAACTTTTTGTTTTCAGAATCATACATGCAATTAACTAACAGGGATTTGATGTGACTATAATTTCCAGCATAAGGGCATTTCCAACGGCAACCAGCAAATTTCCTCCCGCGTCTGTTCGCGAACACGACAACATCCAACGCTAGCCGCATACATTTTGACAACAACTCAAACCAACCGGACGAAATTCGTGCAAACATGGCCGGATTTCATATAAACATGACAGATTTCATATAAAAATGCCGGATTTTCATATAAACATGACGGATTTCATTACATTTACATCAACTAAGCAGTGCTAGTCAGGCTCTGGATGTATAATTAAAACCTAATCTAATTGGTCGCCCGCGGATCCCTTTGTCTTCCTCATGTCCGGCAGCCCGATCAAGACACTTGCAGGGTCAACGAAGGTCCTCGCAATAGAAGAACCGGGCAAGACACCGGCTGCGAACGCCATCATCGCCTCGGCGATGGCCTTCATGGGACCCAAGCGGCAGCGGCCTCCCGTGTTCTACTTCTCCTCGATGATGGCGGCAGACGCAGACGCACTGGCCACCAACTCATCGCTCTCCGCGCACCCGGCTTTTGTCTCTGCTTGCATGGCGCGGCCGCAGGCACGGGAGGTGCGGTCGCAGACACGGGAGCGACGACGCCCGTGCCGGCGTGGAGCAACTCGCCACTCCTCATCGAACTGGCCTGGAGCGGCGAGTTGCTGAACCACGCGCTGGCTTGGGGCGGCAACTGGCTCTGTCGGGCTAGGCGAGGGAGGTGGAGCAGCGAGCTGCCTCGCTCGTATCCGGCGGGCTCGGCGGGCCACCCAGCTGACTTGTATGCCGGAGAACTGCTCCTTGGAAGCCATCGGAAGAGTGGAGAAAATGGTGAAGGAGGACATGGGGGAGCGGCGGAGGGGTGTGATTCTTGCCCATCGTCTGGCCTCAGTTAAAATAGAGGGCGGACGGGAGGAGCTCGGCCGGCATTGCATTTAATGCCGGACTGCTCATGTGGTTGGAGTAGGTTTCTAGGCTTCCACGTGGGTTTAATGGAGGCGTTTGAATGTGGCGAGGAGGTGTGTTCAGCCGGGCGTGCAGCGGGTGGCGCCCTTGGGAGTAGTACTTTTTTTCTTCTGAGAAACGGAGGGTAAACTAGTAAACCAGGACAGTCCCGATACGGTTTGAATGCAGACGAGGGAGAGGGTAGCGGTTCCCTAAACGTTGAATGGCCAATGATGCATCCTCCTTCAATTAGCATGCTGAGGGAATTAATTAATGGGAGAAGCGGAAAGGAGGCAGCACAATGTGAATGCGATGCAGTTTGCACTCATATAAAGGCGCCCCTCCACTCTAATGCATCTACCAGATCGTACGTACCTACGCACCTACACTAAGTGCAACAGTGCTCACTCCAATTCCCATACCAAGTGACCAGAAGCCAGACCCATGGCGGCGATGCGCGCGAGCGGCCTGCGGCTATGCCAGATGATCCGAGACGCTGGCCTGCTGCACGACACCATGGATCATCTCGCGCCGGTGCTTTGGACCGGCTGGTTAATAGCCTACTTCGACGCCAGCTATGACTCTCAGTTGGACAAGATGATCGTCGACACCATCAACAAGTTCACCGTTGTCAAGAAGCTCGCGGACGACATCGCCATACTCCTCCAGCCCGCGCGCCCAGGCTCCTCGTTGCCTGCAACCCTAATCGGCCTCCATGGTGAGAACCTCTTTCAAGCACTGGTGGCCCTGCGACTGCCCGCCGACGCGACGAAGAATGTCCACCTTGAGGTCGCGCTCGCCGCGAGGCGCCTTCCACGTGTACGATCAAGTCGTGCACATAGGCCTCTACAAGGCCAGTGAGGACGCTACGACGTTGGCCTTCCTCAACCGGCTGGAAGCCTTGGACGCCTTTGTTCAGAAGCACCTTGACCTCACCACAAAATTCGCTGCTCCTCAGCCGCCGGTCGGTGGCCCGGCGCACTGAGTCGAGGAGGAGAAGGTCATTGATGGATGCATCTTTCTTCTTGCCTCCAGTAACCACCACTGCGATCACGTCGTCATGGCCTTAATTCTTATTGTATCGCATTCTCATTCCAGTCGATAAAGACATGTGTGATCCCTTTGCTCACATTTGGCGTCAATTATATGCATCACTGTAACTAGTAGTACCTCCGTCCTGGCCCGCCGGTCAACGCGCATTGGCTAGGCATATAGTATCACTAACATGTGGGACCGCATGTGAGGAAACCGACGATGTGCCAAACTGGCTAACTCCCCCACTTACCGCGCGGGAAAAGCCCCACCCTAGCGTTTTCAATCATCATTTCTATCTATCGATCGTGCCAAGGAGGAGAACCAAATGTTACAATTTATATTTCAAAAAAAAATGTTACAATTTATACTCCATCAGTTTCTTTTTAGTCTGCATATAAAGTTTGGTCAAATTCAAGCTTTGTAAAGTTTGACTAACTTTATATTAAAAAATATCAACATTCACAATGTGAAATCAATATGATCAGATGCACCATGAAATGTATTTTCATAGTACTATATATAGTTTTAAAATGAAAAGCCTGCCGTGTTCGAGTCGCACGCCCACACGGTCGGGACTCGGGAGTACTCCACGGTCGGTCCGGCATGCCACATAGCTAGGGAAGGCGTGTTGCCTAGCATTTTCACTGTTATGTGGGACCGCAGTTGAGTAAACCGACTATCGGCAAACCCCCACCCCTCCTGCCGCGCGTCGGCTGAGTTTGAATTGGAAGAAAGAAACGAGGAGGGGAAGAGCGTTGTAGCATGGACGCCAAGAAATTTGGTGTCAGATGGGAGTCGTGTCGATAGAGTAGGAGCACTCCGTACTAGTTTGTACTAGTACCACTGTACAACTACTACTGTACAAAGTTATACTAGTACTCCGGTACATGCACGACACAGCTTCGTAGGAACAAAATTGGGGCAAGATATTGTTTCGGGTGATTTCTCTCATTTCTCAGTAAATGTACTATTACGAATAATATGATGTGGGGGGCACCCATGAAGCCACGTGCCACATCTGGAGGTCTTGTTGCGAGCTTCTTGTGTGGATCGATCACATTGTCGCGCTGCCGGTTCGAGAAGAATGTGTCTGGGTACAATTAGGTTATAGTAGATCCGAATCCCAGCCACCTAGACCATTGGATCAACATCAATCAACGGTTTATATCGTATACGTGCAAATGCACGCATTGACTACATAAAAATAATGAATATATAATATATATATATATATATAATACATAATACCTCATATTAGGTTTTCTAAAGTCAAACTTTGTATACTTTCAGCAAGTTTGCAGAAAAATATATTAACATATACACAACCAAATATATATCATTTGATTCATCGTTGTATATATTTTCACATCATGTAAATTTGTTACTGTAAATGTTCACATTGTTTTCTACAAACTTGGTCAAGGTTTATAAAGTTTGACTACAGTCAAAGCTATATGTGGAGTAAATAAAAACGGAAGGAGTAGTATAGATATAGATATAGAAATAAAAAATCTAGTACTATAGTTTATAGATATATAGCTACCTTTTTTCTATATTAAAACTCGCGTTTTCGTTTAGACATTGTTTAGCTTCGCTACAATTTGCATCTGCGAGATGTGTATGACTAATGCCTTGTTCAGATCGTCTATTAGGAACCCCACCATTATCCTTGATTAATTCATATTATAAATTTAGATTGCATTATTTTAGTTCTTGTCGGTTCTTCGGTTGCTTGCTGGAACTCGATCTCGTTATTCAGGTTGATCGTGCATACGGCAATATCAGTGACCATGGGAGATTGGTTTAATTAGCGATTGTCGATTCGTATCATCGCGTACGATGTAGTTGGATCGTCAACGTCAAAATCCACCAAATCAATAGTTATGCCCACTCTCATCGAAGGATTGGGCCACCATCACATGGCTACCAGCTAGACAATTCCTTCTCTGAAACATACACATGAACACCCATCTCAGTATCTAGGTCCACGCCTCCCTCTCTCTCTCTCTCGGAACACACACACCTCTCCACACAATCCATGTCTATTGGTCTCTCTCCCATCCCATCAAAAAAATAGGCACACCGCCATTCTCTCCTTCTCTCGGCCCCTATCTATGTAGTTAGGTCTCCGTGTGACACACAAGCAATGCTCTCTATCTCTACTCTCTCTCTCTCTTTCTCTCCCACACATAACCTTACCCCTCCCCACGGTGAGTTATGTTGATGACCTCTATCTAGCTCGCGCACACACTATCGCTCGCCCAATATCCCCGCCCCTGTAACCTTGTAGATCCCCTCTATGTTTATATCATGTAACAGGTTGACGTTACACGCACCCCCACACTCTCTCTTTCTCTCACGCACACGCACACACCCTCTTCCTCCCTTTCGGACACCCCTCTCTCTCCGACACACACACAGAGTCTTTCAAACACGCATATGCCCCCTCTCTCTCTTTTGCTCACGCACACGCACACATGCACCCACTTCCTCCCTTTCGGACACTCCTCTCTCTGTGACACACACATAGTCTTTCGAACACGCATATGCCCCCCTCACTCTCTTTCTCTCACGCACACGCACACACCCTCTTCCCCCCTCTGGGACACTCCTCTCTCTCTAGCAAACACACACACACATCAGTCTTTTGAACACGCATATGCCCCCCCTCTTTCTCTCACGCACACGCACACACCCTCTTCCTCCCTTTCGGACACTCCTCTCTCTCCGACACACACACGGTCTTTCGAACACGCATATGCCCCTCTCTCTTTAGGTCTCACTGCCACCCCCCCCGGTCTTTGTGACACAAATATTCTCTCTATATCTAGCTATCTCTCGCAATAATACATGGATAGTCTAAATTGGAATCGAGAAAAGGACCACACTTCTCTGGATTCTCTCTTGGAAAACTGAGCTCCAATTACAAAAAGCGAATCCACTCTCAAACATAATATATGAACATAGGGTGAAATCTTCCACACAAATGTTTGTTGCATGTATGCATGTCAATGATATGGATGTAGTACTACTCGTACATCCACGCTGGCCCAACTCACACAAATTACATCAAAACCCTTCTCAAAATATCGTGTACATGTGATGTTTATTGTACTACTCCTACTAGCCAGCCCCCGACACGTTCCAACATATTGTGCTACTTTAGATTCTATTTTTCTCGGTCAGACGATGTGTAACCATGAAAAGGTCAACCCCTGCCCCCATTGGTACTATAGCTCCAAGCTCCCATACGGACACAACACCCATCGGAGCACGCCGCCATTGCCGAAGTGGACGGCGCCGCGGCCTGGGAAGACGACGGAGTCTCCGACCTCGCCAAGGTGGAGCACGCCCTCGTCGGCCATGAGTAGCGCGCCCTCACTGGCAACGCGTCCACGCGGAGGACAATGTGATCCAGCGGCTCACCCTCATCGGCCACGAGGGGGAGCACGTGCTCCAGCAGCACGCCCTGGTCGGTCACGAGGAGGTGCATCGTGTCCTCGCCGCTCACAAGGTGGACAAGCGCGATCTCCAGCAGCATGCCCGCAAGCATCACATCCTCGCCGCTCTCGACGTGGACAAGCGCGTGCTCCGACAGCACGCCTGCGAACATCGCATCCTCGCCACTCAGGCGCACGAGCGTGTTCTCCAATAGCATGGCCGTGAGCATGGCATCCTCGCAGCTCACGCGGTGGATGAGCGCATGCTCTAGACAGTACCCCAGGAGTCGGGACGCGAGCACCGCGCCCCCGGCGACGAGGAGGACTTCATGGTGGCCATCGCGGTTCAGGAAAATCCCGTGACTCTGCCGCGCCACGGAGGAGCGCGAGCTCCAGTGGGCGCTCAAGGAGTCCCACGCCGATATGCAGGTGGCGGCCGACATGCAAGATTATCCTTCGAGCTCTCCTCCTCCTACGACAACTCCTCCAGCGCGCCCGTCCTACGTCCTCTGCCTCGGCTCCGGTGGATCTTTGGAGTTTAGTTGTATGGAACATGAATATTTGGATTAATCATACGACTACTTAAAAAGAATGTCATTTCTAACAAAATGTGAAGGATTAAGACTAATGCAAAAAACAACCTATGACTAATAGGCATGAATAGATAATGTGGCAGCATTGCATGCTGGAGAGTAACACAATATATTGCAATTTACGGATCGCATGCATGCCTAGCTTATGTGGCATGGTTACATGGCTAGGAAAGAAAATAGATATGGCGTTGTATAGATATTTAGGAATAGAAGATACTATCCACATGCACAGTTGCTCTGAAGCATATAAAGATCTTTAGAGTGCACTCCAATATTTTTTCAGAGGCTTAGGTGCACCGGATGCCATGCCACGTTACAAAATGTTAGAAAAAATAAGAAACAAATCTCGAGTTTGGCACGAGTGGGAAAATATCTAGTGCTACCGCACCTTATATGCTACCGTGATATGGATGCACTAGGGCCATTAGATCTGTGATCCAATGGACAACATCTCAGGATGTGGACTAAAGCGCCATTTCGAAAATGTTTGGGAGTCTTATGCAAAACTCGCACTGACCGATGTTGGCCACTCGATCCACGATCCAATGGCTCAGAATCTTGTATGAAGGTAGCATTTAAAGGTGTGGTAGACGAGCACGGTGGGGTGCAGCTCTCGAAGCACGCGACAGAGGGGTGGTGGGGCCGTGAGGGGGTGAGGCGCACGTTGGGGGACGTGGTGTCGTGGGTTCGAGCGGTGTCGTGGGAATCGCGTGTGGCAGTGGTGGAAACATGATGCTCGTCGTAGTTCAGCGTCCATGGACAAGCTGTCATGTCGTCTGACACATGCATTGCATACTGATCATTGCAAGGAGTAGGAGAGAAAACTAGGCGGATAAATACTTCATTATATTCAAGCGGACCTACGCTACTACATTTGTTCGAAAGACATGCACACCAGCGAAATAGTTCATCTATCCATATATACATAGAGGAAATATATTTTTTAGGAACAAGAGAGGAAATAGTTCATCCATCTATAGTGCCTTGCTTCTTCTTCTTCTTCTTCTTCTTCTTCTTCTTCTTCTTCTTCTTCTCATTTTCTGTGGGGGACGGCTTCGCTACAAGCTCCTTCGACCTTGCAGCTATCTCGAAACTCACACGGGCATCGAGGGATGCATACTTTATCCGCTCGTAGGTCAATGGATAAATCTCCCATCCAGACGTCCTTAATTCCAGTGTCTCGTCGCCCTTGTCAAGCTTTGTCCCGAGTACATAATTAGCTACGTCGAATAAGGATGGTGTTTGTTTGTCACAACCCTCTACAGGAATTTTGGATTGTAGGTCGGCGGTCTTTTTCACATCAAGGTTGTACGGCGCCGGCTTTTTTTTGTCCCCTTCGATGGCTGCTCAACAGAAGAATATGTCCTCCCGAGACAAGAAATCGTGGAGCTCACCTGGTATGGAGGGCATGTGCATGATGTGATACACCAAAACATCATCTCCGAGGCATAGCTGAAGGACGGCGGCGCGTTGAATCTCCCCAGTGACACGCGTGGTGTACTCTGCGTCGAGACCAATGATCTTCATCTCCACATTTTCGAGGGAGTTGGATACATTGTTGATCCACTCTCGAACAACCCTTGCATGGTCGGTGACGGTGGTGGCTATCCTCAACGAGCCTTCGCTGATCACATGTTTGACGCTAAAAACCTGCATACGGATCTCTTTCTCCATTTGGAACCGCCGGACTGGAGGGCAATGGTTTGGAGTATTAGGATTAGGTGGCTAAATAGAGTGGAAGAAGATGGTGGTTAAACAGAGTGGAAGAAGATGATTATTTAAAGGTGTTTCGGAGGTATGTGAAGAGGTTAAAACAGTGTGAATCCAGTGGGGTTTGAATGCAAATGTGTGACGCCCCCGACTCGAACGTGCACTAATCATACACGCAAATGCGCACGATCAAGCCCAGGGACTCACGGGAAGATATCACAACACAACTCTAGACACAAAATAAAATAATACAAGCTTTATATTACAAGCCAGGGGCCTCGAGGGCTCGAATACATAAGATCAAGTTACACAAGAGTCAGCGGAAGCATCAGTATCTGAGTACAGACATAATTAGACAAGTTTGCCTTAAGAAGGCTGAGCAAAACAAAGACATCTAGATCGAAAAGGCGCAGGCCTCCTGCCTGGGAGCCTCCTAAACTACTCTTGGTCGTCGGTCTCAACGTAGTAGTAGGCTCCGTCGGTGTGGTAGTAGTAGTCGTCGACGGGATCATCTGGCTCCGGGGGTCCGTCATCTGATCGCAGCAATCGGGTATGGGGAAAAGAGGTAGCAAAGCAACCGTGAGTACTCATCCAAAGTACTCGCAAGACTTACATCAGAACTAGTCTATTTATGCATCAGTATCAAAGAAGGGGCTGTATCTGTGGACTAGACTGCAGAAATGCCAGAATAGAGGGGAAGGCCTAGCCTATCAAAGACTAGCATCTTGCAGCGTCTTGCAGCATTAGAAGAGTGCAGGTTAGCAGCATATAATAAAGCAATAAGTATGTGGTAGCAAAGCCCAGAGATCCTTCCTCGACTCCCTGCGAGAAAGCGATCCCGGAGCTTACATATTAATTAAAGTAACATGTATCCAGTTCAAGTTGTAGTAGATCGGGATACTACACTGAGCATCCTGTTACCATGGACACGGCTATTCGAATAGATAACTTCCCTGCAGGGGTGCACTACTATTACCCAACACGCTCGATTAACTCTGTCCGGACACACTTTTCCGGGTCATGCCCGGCCTCGGCTGATCGACACGATGTAGTCCTACCTAGGCTCCGCAGAGATGTCCCCGCCGGTCTACATCCTAAGCGCTCAGGGGTCTTGGGCCCATCGCCCTTCGCACTCCGGGTCGTTGTGAGGACGATGGATACCAGCGCCACCTCTCTCCTGGATGGCACGATCCGACCGTGCCACAATGCTGAACTGGACATCTGACAGAGCTTTCAGCTAATACATACGGCACCGAGGGCCCCATTAAACCATTATCCCGAGTGGTGGTAGTGCGTATAGGCCAGTGGCCAACTCAGATCAAATACCCAAATCCGTTAGTGAATTATTAGGAGCTCGCGGAGATGACCAGTGCTTCGGCCGTTCCGACTAGGTATCTCGCGGACCACGACCAGGGACTAGGCCCACCTCTATCCTAGGTAGTCTCCGCTTGCCCTGTCGCCCCGTCTACAGTGTAAGTTCCGTGTCGGCTGTTGGGACAAGTCCCGAGCTACCACCACATCCTGGGTGGTACCGCTAACAGCCAACCGCCACAGGACTCTCTCGCGGGTACCCTTGGGGTCGGCCCGACTTCAACATTATCTCGCGGGTGCTCTTGGAGCCGACCCGTCTTTAACAACGGTCTGAGGTGAAGGTCAAAGTACCCGTGTGTCCATAACATTGTGGGGAATCCGAGGAATCACCCTCGATGGATTCCCACTCGATGTAACCGTCAAGGTGAACTTGAAGGAATCACCCTCGATGGGTTCACACTTGAGGGGCTGCACGACAGAGGCCTCATCGGAGGTGGTGAAAGAGGAATCACCCTCGGTAACCCACAACCGACTAGCTACGCTACAGAGATATCATCAGGAGTGAGGTAGGAGGTATCACCCTCGGCACTCGATAGTAGCCCTGCAGAGTCGTACAACTAAGGGGGTGTGCGGTGATGTGTCGGTCTCTACACGTCGATCACCTGATTGAGTCATCGGTGGTAAAGCATGGCAACAAGGACAAGGGTGCGGGGCCACTGATGGATCACTAACCAACCTACACTAAGCATATAGGACAACAGGTAAAGTATCAACAGAAGGTTACAAAATCAGGCTATGCATCAGAATAGGAGCTGTAGAATACAGTAGCAAAATCTAATGCAAGCACGAGAGAGAAAGAATGGGCGATATAGGAATGATCAAGGGGGTTTTTGAAAGCACATTTGCTCCCTTGGTGGTTTTGGTAATTCATAACAACATATATCTCATTGAACTAATATCCGTTCAAGATTAAGATTTCAGGATGTTCAATGATTGGCCTGGCATGGACTAGAGATGTGGACCCCTCAAAATGCTAAGGACAAGAATTGGCAAAGATCAAGACTCTACATTTTTGGTTTAGTGATCCAAGATCACATTGAGTCCATAGGAAAGCCAATACTATTAAAAGGGGATGAGGTGTTGCCTAATGGTCTTTTTGCTCAAAGTGCTTAGTGACAGTTTTCCTAAACCCTCAACCACTCACTCTACCCAAATATGTCCTAAACCCAAAGTCCAACTCGGCCCCACCGAAATTTCCAATCCGGCCTCACCGAGTTCATCCAAGACTTAGCAACTGCCGAACCCTAACAAATCGGATCCACCGAAATGGATCTCGGTCTCACCGAGATGGCCTTGCCAACTCTCTGTAATCATTTGCATTTACTTCGGTCTCACCGAGTTTGCAAATCGGTCTCACCGAGATGGCTTGCCAACTCTCTATTGCCTTATTGCTTCACTTCGGTCCTACCGAGTTGATGCAATCGGTGCCACCGAGATGAGGATTGCCCTAAGCCATTGCACTTCGGTCCATCCGAGTTGTTCGTATCGGTCCCACCGAGATTCCTAAAGTTCATATCTTTTACACAGTTCGGTGCTACCGAGATTATCGTTTCGGTGCCACCGAGTTGGGTCAAAAGTGTGTAACGGTTGGATTTTGTGTGGAGGCTATATATACCCCTCCACCCCATCCTTCTCAGTAAGGAGAGCAATCAGAACGTGCCTACACTTCCACCATTCATTTTCTGAGAGAGAACCACCTACTCATGTGTTGAGATCAAGATATTCCATTCCTACCATTTGAACCTTGATCTTTAGCCTTTCCCAAGTTGCTTTCCACTCAAATCCTTCTTCCACCATAGCCAAATCTGTGAGGAGTGATTGAGTGCTGGGAAGACTATCATTTGAAGCACAAGAGCAAGGAGTTCATCAACAACACACCGTCTATTACCTTTTGCAGAGTGGTGTCTCCTAGATTGGTTAGGTGTCGCTTGGGAGCCTCCAACCAGATGTGGAGTTGAACCAAGAAGTTTGTAAGGGCAAGGAGATCGCCTACTTCGTGAAGATCTACCCCGAGTGAGGCTAGTCCTTCATGGACGTAAGCCATGGTGGAATAGGCAAGGTTGCTTCTTCGTGGACCCTTCGTGGGTGGAGCCCTCCGTGGACTCGCGCAGCCGTTACCCTTCGTGGGTTGAAGCCTCCATCAACGTGGACGTACGATAGCACCACCTATCGGAACCACGCCAAAAACCGCCGTGTCTTCATTGCGTTTGAAATCTCCAATCCCTCCTTTACATACATATGCAATTGCTTATATTCCGCTGCTATACTCTTAGAATTGCATGTGTAGGGTGATGCTTGACATGTACTATTGCTAAAATCTGCCTACAACTAAAATCTGGGAAAAGGTTAAGTTTTATTTGGTCAAGTAGTCTAATCACCCCCCCTCTAGACATACTTTCGATCCTACAAGTGGTATCAGAGCTTTGGTCTCCGTAAGCCTTGATTTCCATAGCTTTGGTGATCATAGCCTTGGTTTCACAACCTAGGAGAGTATGGCGTCTAGTGAGGGTAACTATCACCGTAGAGGTCCATATTTTGATGGTACAAACTTTGCTAGTTGGAAACCTAAGATGAAAATGCATATTCTTGGTCATAACCCTGCCGTTTGGGCTGTTGTTCGTGTTGGCTTGCAAGGTGACTTCTTTGAGGATGGCAAGGAACCGGATCGTGAAGCAACCCCGAAAGAATTGAAGATGTTGCAATACAATGCTCAAGCTTGTGACATTCTATTCAATGGTCTATGTCCCGAGGAATTCAACAAAATCAGCCGCCTCGAGAATGCAAAGGAAATTTGGGATACTTTGGTTGATATGCATGAGGGTACCGAATCCGTCAAGGAATCTAAGTTGGATGTGCTCCAAAGTCAACTTGATAAGTTGAAGATGAAGGATGGTTAAGGAGTCGCTGAGATGTACTCTAGGCTTGCTCTCATCACAAATGAGATTGCCGGCTTAGGAAGTGAAGAGATGACCGACAAATTCATCATCAAGAAGATACTTAGAGCTTTGGATGGAAAATATGATACCGTCTGCACATTGATCCAAATGATGCCAAATTACAAAGATCTCAAGCCCACGGAAGTCATCGGAAGGATTGTCGCTCATGAAATGTCGCTCAAGGACAAAGAGGAGCTGCACAATAAGTCAAGTGGTGCTTACAAAGCCTCAACCGATGGTCCAACAACTTCAAGTGACCAGCTAGTATCCAGTGAAGAGATTAGCCTAATGGTGAAAAGGTTCAACAAGTTCTACAAGAACAAAGGAAAAGAAAGAAGTAAGGATTCGGAGAGGAAGGACGAGTCATCCAAGAGCTACACAAGAAGAAGACATCAAGCTCATGTTGGTGAATGGGTTTCTGGCTCCGACTCCGACAACCAATCCAAGAGAAGTTATCACTCCAACTCCGACTATAGTCAAGATGAAGGTATTGCAGGACTTGCACTTGTGTCATCCAACTCCTACGATCTATTTGACTCACCAAATGAAGGAATTGGAAGATGCTTCAGGGCAAAAGGCCCTAAGGTATCACACCCCGAGTATCTTGATTTTAATAGTGATGAAGATGATTTGCTTGGTGATGATGATTTACTTGTTGATAGGGCTAGTGATGTGAGCTATAATGAAAATGCTAGTAATCATGATAGTCAAGAGGAAACGAGTGACAATGCTATGAAGGAGATTGAGCGTCTAACTAAAGAACTAAATGCTCTTAAGTTAGCTCATGAAACAACTCAAGAGGATCATAGAGAACTTCTAAGAACTCATGAGAAGCTACGCTTCGAGAAGCTAAATTTAGAGCAAGAGCATGAGTTTCTTAAAGCTATCAATGACGATCTTCGAAAGAAGAGTTCTTCATATCTTGCCAAGCATTTACTCTTGTCTACCTTTATGCCACAAGTTAAACCTAAGCAAACTAGCAACAAGGGTAAAAATGGTTCTACCTCTAGTAGTAACAATAACAATGCTAAATCCAATATTGTTGCTTCTAGTAGTTCTATTGATTCCACTAATGATTCTCTTAGCCAAGTTACACTTGAGCAAGAAAATATGCTGTTGAAAGGAATTATAGAAAAGGTGTCTACAAGAGCCTTGCCGGGAGTAAACAATTTGAGGAAATTGTACGCAAGCAAGGAAGGCATCGGAAGAACCAAGGTGTTGGTTTTGAACGAAAGTTCAATGCCGATGGAGTTGAGTGGGAAGAAGGTCAATACCCGAAGACGAAGTTTGTTCCTCAACAAGAGAAGTATGATCCTACTTCCTTCAAGAGAACACAAGCTCAAGAAGACCTTCCACCACAAGACCACAAGCTAAAAGGCAAGGACAAGCTTCAAGAAGAGATTGATTCATTTGAAGAAGCTCCTCAAGCCATGGTCAAGTGGGTTCCCAAGACTTCATCAAGTTCTACTTCATCAAGTGCTACTACAACTCCAAGGATTCCCATCAAGTTGATGTGGGTCCAAAAGAAGAAGAACTAGAGAGTTCTTGAGGGTGACTCCGCCAACAAACTTCACTCATATTCTTTATGGCAAGGACTTGTGCAACCAACTTCCACATTTTGCACTAGTTCATGGAGTCACAAACCCTCTTGTTGGTAAGGCAAGGGACAAGGTAATCAATGCACTCATGGACATCATCATATGTGTATTTCACTCTATGTCTATGGATATCCTTGTATGTTCCTTGTGTGGGACTAACCCATGTAGGTATTGAAAGCACATAACTCCAAAGGATTGCTCCCAACTCTTGATGATCTACATCAACATTGAGCATCCACATCTTCAACATCTACATGAAGTCATCATCGACAAAACCCAAGGTTAGTTCAACCCTCTTAGGGGGAATATCACATCTAGGGGGAGCTTTGCTCTAAAAATTGAGCTAAAGCAACTCTAATGGTGTGAACACATTAATGCTTTATGAAAAAGTGGTAACCCCACTTGTGCTTAAACGATGAGTATGACCTATGATCAAATGTTCTCATTTGGCTCCTAAGTCAATATACTCATATATAGATGACCTAGTCATCGCCATTGCTTGATAGATGCTAGAATTGGTTGTGCATGTTTGACACATATTTCATTTTCTATCTTATTGTGTGAGCATGTTGATTTGCATGTTTTCATCATTCGAGGACATCCATTTGTTGTTTTGATTGTCTTGGTTTTTCTGGCCAAGTGGATGTACAAGAATGCCTAAGAACCTTCTCTAGCTATCTATGCTTTCTTGTCTCAAATTCTATTCTTGCTGCATCACAAAAATTGAACAAGTCATTTTCGGACCCTCCGGGTGAGGAGCACTCGGAGCCACCGATCTGAAAGGGCTGAACCTCCAAAACCTTCTAATTGATTTCGGTCAGACCAACCTACTCAAACTCGGTCGAACCGAAAGCATTTAGATTGATCTAGGTTTTCATCTTGGTGCTACCGATTAGACCAACTCGGTCGGACCGAGTTGCTGTAACTGCAAGCAGTTGCACGTCTTGGTGCTACCGATTTGTTCCACTCGGCGCCACCGACAGCGAATGGATATATATTCCCAGCGAACCGTGCGGTTGAAAATTTCTTCAAACGTCACGCGCCCGCGCCCCATTGCTGCCGCCCCTTTGGTCTCCGGATTGTCGCCGTCGTCGCCTGTGCGCTCTCGCCGCAGGACTCCGTCGCCGTCAACGGTAATCTCCACCGCCGTTGCCGCCGTAGAGGAACTCCACCGAGTTAGGGTGAGTTTCGATCCCTTTCGTGCTTCCCTTTTCCGATTCAATGCACGATTGGATTGCCTGTAATCTTGCCACGAATGCAATTCACTTTCCACCAGATTAGTTCGTTTGAATGAGATTCGAGCAAAAAGTTTAGGGTTAGGTTTCTGCCGAATGCATCTCGGACCGACCGAATAGGAATTTTCGGTCCCACCGATTTGGCCCTGGCCATAGCACAAGTACATCTCGGTGCCACCGAGTTGTGCGAATCGGTAAGACCGAAAGTAACGTCTCAGTGAAATCCTAGCATCTCGGAGCCACCGAAACCCATCTCGGTCAGACCGAAATGGCATGCCATGTCTCTGTAGTGTGCTTCGGTGTCACCGAGATTACCAACTCGGTCCATCCGAACTGCATTCTGTGAAAATCTAGAACTAAAGTTTGAACTCATTTTTATGAAAAACAATCTGCTTTTTGTGATGACCCATCTACTCTACCCATACCTATCTATTCACAGGGTCAGCTCAGCACAATGTATGATGTCAGTGACAGTCAGAACAGGTCAGAGCAGCATGAAGAGCAAAGTGAAGGATCAAGCCATAATGAAAGTTACTATGAGGGAGAGAGAAGCTCTCCAGATCTTCCTAAAGCAGCAACCAGAACACGGAAGAAGAAAACCTCAGACAGTGAGGATGAGGACTTTGTTGCAAGTGAAACTGCACAAAAGAAGAAGAGAGTAGTGCTAGCTAAGGAGTACAGCACAAAGCCTACTTCTGTCAAGGAAAGAACAACTGTGAGGAAAGTGCCTCAGAAGACTATGCAAGAGCCTAGTGAGGCAGCTGCAGGTGCCAAGAAGAAAAGAGTAAGGAAATCTTTTGCCCGAGTGATTGGCAGACCTACTATGATGATTGATGAGGAAGAAGAGGAGGAGGATGAGCCAGCTGCTGCACCCCCTGCAAAAGCACAGAAGCTCATGTCTGATGCTATCAAGACTGCTGCACCTCCCAAGTCAAAGCCTAAGGCACCAGCACCCAAGAGATCAACCAGAAACATATCTGCTGCAGAGAAGAACAAGGCCCCAGTGCCTGAATCAACTGTTGATGAAGAGCCTCTAGTGCTCAGAAAATTGAAGCCCAAGATACCAGAACATGACAACGCACACCCAGTAGCTGAGAACATGATGTTGAGAAAGGACAAAGGACTGCGTCAATGGAGATTGTCAGATCCTTATGCTATCAGAAGGAGGATTGCTTGTGATTATCGTTTTCACACCCGTGAGCAACAGGATTTCTATGAGACAGTATTGCTTGACAAGAAGCCCATAGTCAGTGACATGAGATGGGTGGACTGGGAATACATTGATGAGAACGAGGATTTTTCCCCTATGTGCATGAAAGCTTCAGAATTGCAGGTGTTGATGAATTTGTTGGGAAGAAATTGACTAAGTGGAATGACGAGATGGTCATGCAATTCTACTCCACAGCACATTTCTATCCAGATGGTCGCATAGTGTGGATGACTGAGGGCATTAGATATCAATCAACTATTTCTGAGTGGGCAAATCTTCTTGGTGCACCCAAGGAAGAAGATGATGATTATGATGTTTATGCCAAGCTCAAGTTTGATCACAATTCCATGAAGAACATGTACACTGCTATTCCCCAGGAGGATCTTGAGACTCATAAGCTTGGATCAGTAAAGCATTTGCTCCCAGGTCTGTCCACCTCAAACACTATACTGCGGTACGCTCTGCTACCCAAGTCAGGAGATGATAAGATGATTCGTGGCCACTCCATCAACTTGCTGCATTTATTCGATACACCTCAGAAATTCAAGGTGATGAGCCTGATAGTAGAGACTATCAAGAGGACAGCAGCAGATCAGAAGAGATCGTGTGGTTATGCTCCACATATTCAGTTGTTGATAAATTACAAGGTTGGAACCAGCACGTATCTTCTTGATCGAGAGCATTTGCCACTCCGTCCAGAGTTTGAGGACAATGTCATAGTGATGGATCCTTCGCATCCCACTTCTGCCCAAGCTCAAGAGGAAATCCGTAAAGCACAAGAAGCTAAAGCAGCTCAGGAAGTAGCAGCTCCCAATGCTCCAATTGCGAATCTCAAGACACCAAAAGACCAAATGCAATATCTTCTTGAAGCCACTCTGAGGATTGAGCGAAGTCTGGCCAACCTCACCCAGACCCAGGCTAGTTTTGAGCGGATTATTGAGACAAAGTTTCATGACTTGGATGTCAAGGTGACAGAGATTCAGACCACAGTGGAACAGCTGCAAGGAGATGTAGATGCTGTCAAGCTTGCCAGATCAGATGATAGTGAAGATGAGAGACCGACTACCGAGCAGTTTCAGTCAGTGCCTAGGGCTGCCAGGTCAGCTGCGATACCAGTTGTGGATCCACGGACCACAGTATCTGCACCAGCCGCCACAACCACAGTGCCACAGCAGGTCTCCACTCCACCAGTCCAGCAGTCGTCAGCAGAAGCATTCGCGGACGCTCTCATCTCAACGCCGTCTACTCACACCGGAGCCGCCAGCAGGAGATCGCCTTCGGAGGATCGTGCCTAGAGAGCCGACTAGTGCTATACGATTCGAATTTTTTGTACTTGTTGCCAAAGGGGGAGGATTTGTATAGATCATAGGCTTCGAGAGAGAGAGTTTCTTGTTTTTGATTTGCTTCGAGAGTTTCTATTGCTACTTGTTTGCTACTTGTTTGATTGTTCGTTGATACTTTGTTATGTGTGTGCTTGCTACAATATTCTGTCATTTATACTTGTGAGATACGATGTCGATTGATCATATTATGCCTATTGTGATATTCCATGTTTATCTCTACTATTATCTTGTATGATCAATTGCTTATGTTGGTGATGCATGCCTATTATTTCAATCATATCATTTTGCGCGCTCCATCAAGATGTATGTGACATGGAAGAGTAACCCATGAGCCTAATCGATTGTGCATTTGCATTCAAACGCAAACTTTTAATAATGCACAAATTTAGGGGGAGCACTTGCTTATCACATACTTCTCAAAGCGACAATGTATTTCATTTACTTAATCATCTGTCGAAGCTTTGATCTATATGTTGTCATCAATTACCAAAAAGGGGGAGATTGAAAGCACATTTGCTCCCTTAGTGGTTTTGGTAATTCATAACAACATATATCTCATTGAACTAATATCCATTCAAGATTAAGATTTCAGGATGTTCAATGATTGGCATGGCATGGACTAGAGATGTGGACCCCTCAAAATGCTAAGGACAAGAATTGGCAAAGATCAAGACTCTACATTTTTGGTTTAGTGATCCAAGATCACATTGAGTCCATAGGAAAGCCAATACTATTAAAAGGGGATGAGGTGTTGCCTAATGGTCTTTTTGCTCAAAGTGCTTAGTGACAGTTTTCCTAAACCCTCAACCACTCACTCTACCCAAATATGTCCTAAACCCAAAGTCCAACTCGGCCCCACCGAAATTTCCAATCCGGCCTCACCGAGTTCATCCAAGACTTAGCCACTGCCAAACCCTAACAAATCGGATCCACCGAAATGGATCTCGGTCTCACCGAGATGGCCTTGCCAACTCTCTGTAGTCGTTTGCATTTACTTCGGTCTCACCGACTTTGCAAATCGGTCTCACCGAGATGGCTTGCCAACTCTCTGCTGCCTTATTGCTTCACTTCGGTCCTACCAAGTTGATGCAATCGGTGCCACCGAGATGAGGATTGCCGTAAGCCATTGCACTTCGGTCCATCCGAGTTGTTCGTATCGGTCCCACCGAGATTCCTAAAGTTCGTATCTTTTACACAGTTCGGTGCTACCGAGATTATTGTTTCGGTGCCACCGAGTTGGGTCAAAAGTGTGTAACGGTTGGATTTTGTGTGGAGGCTATATATACCCCTCCACCCCATCCTTCTCAGAAAGGAGAGCCATCAGAACGTGCCTACACTTCCACCATTCATTTTCTGAGAGAGAACCACCTACTCATGTGTTGAGATCAAGATATTCCATTCCTACCATTTGAACCTTGATCTCTAGCCTTTCCCAAGTTGCTTTCCACTCAAATCCTTCTTCCACCATAGCCAAATCTGTGAGGAGTGATTGAGTGCTGGGAAGACTATCATTTGAAGCACAAGAGCAAGGAGTTCATCAACAACACACCGTCTATTACCTTTTGGAGAGTGGTGTCTCCTAGATTGGTTAGGTGTTGCTTGGGAGCCTCCAACCAGATGTGGAGTTGAACCAAGAAGTTTGTAAGGGCAAGGAGATCGCCTACTTCGTGAAGATCTACCCCGAGTGAGGCTAGTCCTTCGTGGACGTATGCCATGGTGGAATAGGCAAGGTTGCTTCTTCGTGGACCCTTCGTGGGTGGAGCCCTCCGTGGACTCGCGCAGCCGTTACCCTTCGTGGGTTGAAGCCTCCATCAACGTGGACGTACGATAGCACCACCTATCGGAACCACGCCAAAAACCGCCGTGTCTTCATTGTGTTTGAAATATCCTATCCCTCCTTTACATACATATGCAATTGCTTATATTCCACTGCTATACTCTTAGAATTGCATGTGTAGGGTGATGCTTGACATGTACTATTGCTAAAATCTGCCTACAACTAAAATCTGGGAAAAGGTTAAGTTTTATTTGGTCAAGTAGTCTAATCACCCCCCCCTCTAGACATACTTTCGATCCTACAGTTTTGCTTGCCTGGAAGCTCTGCTGAGAAGGAAGAAGGGTCATCGGCGACGTAGTCGTACTCAGAGGGCAGCGACAGTCTCGGGGTCTACCGGAGAGGAAGAGGGAGAAGAAACAGTAAATATAAAGCACACAAATGCAACATGATGTATGACATGGCAGTATGCTATGCTAGGGGTGTTCTAATGCGGTACTAAGTATTTTACTCGGAGCGGGAAAATATTCGGGAATATTTTCCCAGCTCCGAACACTATTCATTTAGCGGTTTCGGTAGCAAATGTTCAACGTTCGGTATGTTAGAGGGGTGTGACAAGTATGTGGATGACATATTCGGATTCGTCTTATTTTTCTGATCAATTTTCATATATAAATTATTTTCATCCGATTTACGGATTATTTTATATGATTTTCTAATGTTTAAATGATTTTCTGGATTTTCTGAATTATTATTAATTCAAAAATTGATTAAATGGGAAAATGCTAGAGGTACCTGAAAGTGTACCCAGCCAGTTGCTGTTGAGGCTGACAGTGGGCCAGTGGGGCCCAGTTGACCCAGTCAAAGGTTGACTGGTCCACTAATGAACAGTGCCAGTGGGGCCCGGTTGTCATTGACTCAGATATTTTAATTTGATCTCTTTATTTTAAGCTAACAGTGGGTCCTACATGTCATTGAATAATTAGACTAACTAGACCTTAATTAATCTAACTAAATTCTAATTAGACCTAACCTAATTTGGGCCGGCCCCACACACACTCACACCCACGTGCACAGACACATCACACACACACGACACACACACACACACACACACACATGACACACACACAGCACACACACACGCTGCACACTCGGCCATGGCCTTGGCCATGGCCCGCAGCAGAGCAGCGGCGGCGGCAGCACGTAGCGAAGCAGCGGCAGCGGCAGCGCAGCGCATAGGAGTGGCAGCAAGCGATAGCAGCGGCTAGCGGCAGCAACAAATAGAGCAGCAGCGGCAAAGCAGCAACAGAGAGCGGCGGCGGCGTCTAGGAGCAGCAGCAGGAGTTAGGACCAGCAGCAGCGCAGCACTAGTAGCATGTAGCAGCAGGCAGAAACAGCAAGAAGCAGGGCACGGCCATGGCCTCAAACAGCAGGAGCAGCGAGCGCGCGTACAGCACGGTGCGGCCATGGACGAGCACATGGCAACAGCTACGGCGACGGATCGAAGGGGGAAAGGAGGGGAATCGGTAGAGAAGCTCACCGCGAAGCTCGTGGACATGGTTAGAAGGTACGGGGGTGGCCGGACGCGTCGTGCTCGTCGACGAGCGGCGGCGGCCGTGGCGGGAAACCAGCTCGATCCCGAGCGTACGGTGTGGCTCGGCTCGGGTTCTTCGGTGGGGACGAAGGAGACGACCGCGGGGAGGCTTCTGGACATCTTGGTGCGGCAAGGGGAGGCCGGTGGCCGCGGTGGCGACGATGACCATGACGAGCAGCGGACGGGCGGAGTCCATTTGGACGAGAACTAGCAAGGGAGGGGAAAAGTGAGGGTTAGGGTTTGTCCACCGCGTCAGGGGGGCTCTTAAACATCTCCAGGGCGCTCCAGATGTTCGACACGGCGACAGAACCGGCCAGGGCGTGTGGATGAATGCCACGCCCAGCCTCTGTCTTCCCTCTGTACAGAGGATGAAGAAAAGGCTTTAGGTGGGCTGGGCTGTGCACTGTAGCACTGGGCCATAAGTGCACAGTAGATTTAGCCCTTTTCTCTTTTTATTTTCTGTTTTGTATTTTCTTCACTGTTTTGTATTTCTTTTTAATACCAAATGAACTTTGTTAAAGGTGAGACTTGTCACATAAATACATGGCAATAATATGGAGCTGTCCACAAGGTTTGGGGATTGTTTCGAATTCACCCAAATTACGTTTGAATTTAAATGCTCCTCTTAAGTGTTGTTGGGTCATTTCAAAAAGAGCTAAGGGCATTTTTGGAGTGTCAGATGATGTTGGGTTCAACATGACTTTTGCTCAGTGGATTATCAGCGATAATGTGAACAATTTTTTATAAGTGTTTGGTGAGATAATTCCTGAGCTTGCAACTATAACTCAAGTTTGATTTGAATTTGGGACAAGTGGCAAATGACTTAGCAAAAAAATGATGACTTGGCATAATTAGGTTGGGATCACTGTATCTTTAATTACCGGGGTGTTACAAAATGAAGGAGAGGTGAAGAAGCCGAGGAAAATCGGTTCTCGATGGTGAATTAATGGAGAAGTGGCATGCAGGTAGTTGATTAGACGGCTAGGTAGACCGGCCTGCAAAACGAAAAGCCTATGCGAGTAGGTGCCGGTTCGGATGGATATTGGCGCGTGCCTGTGACACACAACTTCTGCGTTCGAATACCCGCAGAGCTAACAATTTTGTTTCAGTTTTTTTCTTCCCATACTGTTGTTCTACTCCACGTACACGTATCGGTTTGGCATTTCCCGTTACACTTTGTTCTAATTCCCAAGACATTTTTTTGGGGGGACAATAGACAGTTCATGTGCGTTATCAGAGAACATGGCACAGAGTTCAAGATCCCAAGCCTTCTTCTGGTGGTTTCTTGACGATTCTGTTTGTGTGCTACGTATGTGTGTAACCTTTTCTGGTTAAGGAATATGCAGTTATACTCAAAAAGAAATAAAGGCCTTCTTTGCACTTCCGCATGCATGAGAATTTTGGTCTGCTCGCAATATGGATGCTACCTGGAGGATGAAGTGAACCCAGAGGCATGCTAGCACCTCTTTCCTACTACTCCTATGTTACTAGTACTAGTAGTAATACAGGTGTAGTACTTGTTGGTCAAAATATTATTCATCTGGTCCTCACAGTGAAGTGACAAGACCCTGTGCCCGAGGTGACCCAAGTCCAGGCGGCGTGTTCGGGTTACCAAAGTCAGCCTCACCCTGTGCAGTCACTGTCACCGCCGCTGTATAGCATGCATGCCTCGCCTCGTCTCCCTCTCCCCTAGCACCACTCCATGTCCATCTCGCCGGAGATCCTGAGGCCACTCTTCTTCATTTCACAGTGCCCCCGCGTACCCTCTCGCCTCCCCCAGTACCACTATTCTACTCGCTAGCCACTCCAGCACCGGGAGCCTTCTCCCCCGTAAATCAATCCTCAAAAAACACCACCTTCCAAACTCCACCATGGCCGAACCCGAACCGCGCAGCATCCGTATGAGCCGCGGTTAGAGCGATCTCCCCATGGACATCCTCCACCCCTGTTGTTCGCGTATGGATATGTCCAGTGCCGTGCGGCTGGCTGCATGCTCGAGGGACCTGCACGCGGCCATCATCGAAGCGAGGCCTGAGATTTTCAAGACACCCTGCTTGCTGCTATCTGATGTTGCGGGATGGAGTGCTCACCACTGTGCTCACCATGATATGGTGGCGCACATCATGCCCCTCGACTTCGATCCGACCACCATCACCCGAAACTTCTTGTCAGGTATGTATTGGGTCGGCATGAACTCCCACTGGATGGCTGCCGTCGAAGAATACCGGAAGAAGTGGGTGCTCGTGAACGTCCACACCTCCCATGAGATTATCCTTCCTCCCTTGGATCATATAGGGATTTGCCGCCACGGCCCACTTCCTGTAGATTACCAAGTCAGCTGGACGGACCTTGTTTTGCTGAAGGTTGTAATTTGCCAAGTACCCATGGCATATGGGAATTACACATACTTCAAGCTAATTGCCTTGTTCGACCGTGGAGTCGCCTATCTTTGCGGCGGTGCCGACTGTAGGTGGACACTACTCCCCTCGAAGAGCTGCATCGATGGTGATCCATAGTTCTGTGATACTATTGAACACAATGGCATCATCTACGCGATCGACAATGCAGATGGCACCACATGTTGCTAGGACGCCTCGTGTAAGTTGTTTTCGTCTAATTTTAATGATAATGCCATTACAGTGTTTGAACTTTTGTGATGATTGGCATATCCCTGTTACAGCAGAATTTGAGTAGAACTATGGCAATGTATTAGAGACACCGTAAATCAGGAAATAAAATAGGGAGATTTGGAAGTCCAAATGGTAATCTCTATATTTGGAAATAGTTAAATCATGTGATTGTGACCATGTCTATACAGCCAATTTGTACCCTTGAATAATCAAACGGCTAGGAAGATATGGATATTCTCCTAACTTTATAGTAATCTTTATACTACTAAATAGGAGTGTGTATCAATAGCCATGTTAGTTTCCTCATTTTCATGATGTAGAAACATGCATAACACTGTTGGTTTCATCTAACCATACATTAGTAGGGAAGTAAAAGTGCATATGGAAAACTCTATACTTGGAAGTAGTGAAATCCTTTCACGCTTACCATGTCTACATGCCTATATTCGCCCTTCAGCAATCAATGGCTAGAATATTATCCTCACAAAAAAATTGCACATGCACGGGCTGCTTTTTACGGAATCAACGCAAAGGCTGAGCTGGGATTTTTGTATTGGGTAGAAATCAGGTGAAGGGCCCACCCCAACTGAAAATCAGGGGGGGTGAGATTAATTATAAAGCAGGTCCCGTAAAACCTCCATAGTTGGCCTGTGCGTCTAGAATTATCGGAACATGAGTATATAACAATGCATGGTGTGTTAGTTTCCTCTGAAGAATTTATTTGTGAGAATGGAACATGACTACATAACATGCATGGCTATATTAGTTTCCTCTGAAGAATCGTCTGCGAGATAACATGAGTATAACCATAACCATGCATGGTACTACTATATTTTCGACCCCAGTATACATTTCCCTCTATTTTCCTCTCAGTTCCAACAGGGACAAATCAATGCTATTTCTTACATTATCCTACTCATACTCTGAACATTGCTAATCTTACATTAACAATGTATGTCCTTTTTGTCTCCTTTCTGATATGTTGCAGTGTCCATACGGCTCCTGCCCTTTGTAATCACACCACCTTTGCCGAAAATAGGGAAGCAGAACTGGTTCCTTGCTCGATCAGACGACGGCGAAAGACTAATGATCATTTGCACGCATCAGCCGGCAAGTTTATATTGCAAAACCCCCACTGTGTACAAGCAGCGTGAAATACGTGAGTATCCGGAGAATGTATGTTACATCT
The DNA here is from genome assembly GCA_039707655.1 of Elymus sibiricus. Lineage (NCBI taxonomy): Eukaryota > Viridiplantae > Streptophyta > Magnoliopsida > Poales > Poaceae > Elymus > Elymus sibiricus. The sequence goes on from CM077666.1 coordinate 351,611,267, forward strand.
ATGAGCAGGACACCAGCTTGTTTGGGCCTTCAGGATTTTTGAGTTGGAGGCGGGTAAACAGCCTTGGTTCACACTCTCTGTTTCTCAGACTCAATTATCTGATTAACCAGGAGATCACCTTCAAGGATCCTGATGACAGAGAGGCTCTGTTTGTTAGGGAAAACTATGTGTACACGGTGAACCGATCTACGGGATCAGCCGCCCCTGATTGTCGACGATACATCATGCATCCAAAAGAAGTTGAGAATGCGAAAGGCATCTGGATTAACTTTGATCCTTGGATGTCTCAACTCCAAAAACCAGTGATGTGGTACAAGCCTTGAGGTTGGTAGGTAATGGGGCAGTTGCGTCGAAAGGGTGGAGTCCTGGTGTCTATGAATCACTGGTGGCTGAAGGGGAGCTGCAAATTATTATGGCGCTGGATCATCCCTCTTCGAATGACTTGCTGTATTAGCTGCTTGTTCTGGATGGGTGATGTTATCTTTTGTTATGCAGACTCCTTGTAATTTTATCATACTTGTCTATGTCACTCTTACCATGTACTAGTTCGCTCTGTTTAGAACTTTGTGATTTGTGTGTGGATCACGAGAGTCTGAGCGCTTCAGATGGGTGCGTGTTGGTGGTTTAGCAAGACTTGTGAACTTTCATGTCTTGCTGTTTATGTCAGTAGTAGATGCTAGTCAGTGTTTGCATGTTGTATATATTGTTGTTTCGAACTGTTTTTTGTTTCAAACTGCTGATGTGCTAAATGGGGGCATCACCATTCTCCAGTGTTCGGTGTATATATCCTTTTTTCAAGTTATAATTTTAGCTCAGTGACTTTTCGGTGATGTACACTTGTTTGGGCCATGTGAGGTGCCGTTGAATATGGGCTGAGTAGTAACGCAATGCCAAACAGGCCAATTATGAACTCTAATGGCGGGCGCTAAAAAAAAAGAAATATTAGTCCGACATGTGGGCGCCACCGGTGTTTTCGTGCAGTTGCGCGGCAAGAGCGTACTGGCGCGCATTCGTAATTCATGCTACCTTTTCATCCCGAATCCCCCGCCCCTCCCCCACCTCTGGAATCTCAATTCCTACCCCAGTTTCCCCAAATCCGCTTCCTCTACTCCCTGTACTCAAGCGCACTATCATGTCACCGGTCAACGCGGATCTCCCAGCCGGAGATCCTGAGGTCTGTCCTGCCTTCGGGCGCTGCGTGCTGTCGCTCAACAGTGGCATGGCGGCGCTTGATGACCAGTTCGTCGGCAAAGTGCTGATGGTAACCATCAATGGCGACCGGCCTCCCGTCTCGCCGGACGACCTGGTCAAAGCTCTTGGCATTGCGCACGGCATCCAAATAAGTGACTTGCTCATCGAAGTCTGTCCACCACCGGCTGATTTTTTTGTCAGGTTCCGGACAACTTTCGACTGCAGTCGTGTGTTCGAATCTTCTCGGCTTTTGTTCTGCGATGGCACGCTGGTGAGCTTTGATCGGTGGCACCCAGGATGGGGCTCGGTGCTCTCTGAGCTTGAGTTTTTAACAAAGCTTACCTTCCACGGCATGCCTCGACGGGCTTGGAACAACGAGTCCATGAATGAGCTACAACCTAGGAGGTGAGCTCTTAAGTATGTTTGTTCCTCCAGACAGCTGGGCTCTGACGGTTATGGCATGGATGAAGAAGCCGTCCACCATACCGAAGGTGATTGGTGTTGAGATGCCAGTGCAGGAACCGGGGTTGTACTATTCGTCGCCACCAAGGCCACCGTGGACCACGTTACGTATGTACCTGTATCGAGTCTTCGTGCATGTCGAAGAAGTGGTCAATCCTTCAATCGAAGTCCTGCCGCCGCCGCTGGTGGCGGGGTCCGTCGACGACGTCCATTATAGGAGTCAACGTCAGACTTTCCCCGTGTTGCTCGGAACGATGGATGGCACAGGGCCTACTCCATCGCGCGGCGGAGGCCACTGCTTCTTTGGGAGAAGAGGCCAGGCTGGCTGCCTGGATGTGCTCTAATTTGAGGTAACAACTAAATCTTCTCAGATAGAGTACTACTTATATCCGAGCTATAGGTGTCAAGCTCTGATGTGCCAATACATTTGATTATGACCTGTTCTAATTTTGTACCTGATTTTTTTTCCGGAATGGGTGTATGTCAACTTAATGTGCTAGCAGAACTTATTGTGTTTGTCTGTCTGTTTTCTTTGCACTGCATTCAAGATATTTCCACGTCATTGATCAAGATGATGAATGGTGATGTACGAGTTTGTTGGTTTCAAGATAGCCCTACCCATAGCGATCCACTGCTTCCACCCCTATTGTGCCACCCGCGTGAAATTTTTGTATGCAAGCTCAACGTGCTATGATGTTGTATATCTATATAAGTTTGTACCGAGCATCAACAATGCATATGGCTTAAAAATGTATGCAAGAGCATCGACCGATCGGTTTCTCTCTCTCTCTCCCGCTAACAAGTGGGACCCGCTACATTATTTCTTCGCTTGTGATAGCTTTTAATTAGGTTTCACTGGACTCTACATTTTTTCTTAACTTATAATTTGAGTTCAGTGATTTTACAAAAATTTACAAAAGACTTGTTTGGGCCATTTCAGGCATCGTTGAATGTGGGAGTACCTACGTAAAGTTGTACTGTACTACACAGGCCTTTTTCGTTGAACATCATCAATGCAACTGGGCCGAAAGACGCGTGCCAGCCCAGGTTTTCTTTTGACCTAAAATAAGTGCAGCCCAGCCTATGTTTTTCTTTATAAAAAAAATGCACAACTCAGTTCTATTTTTATACAAGAATGCCAAGCCCAACTTACAGTTTTTCAATAAAATTCCTAGCTCAGAATTATTTTTTTTATAGGAAATGCTCTGTTCAGACCAACATTATTTTTGCACCCATCCCAGAAAATGGGTCTATTTCTACTCTTTTTTTAATAATTGGGTCTATTTCTACTAAAAACAAATGGGTTGTAAACTAACAGATATAATAAATGGGTTGCATGTCCGCAATTTTTTTACCCAGCCCAGTAAATAGGTGTATTCGAACAAATGATCAAATGGGCTGTAAATTCTCAGAAATAGTTAATAGGTCTTTTTTTTTACCCAGACCAGGAAATAGATGTATTGGAAAACAAAATCAAATGGGCTATAAAAACTAAATAAATGGGCTGCATGTCCGCCAAAGCCTTTGAAGTTTACTTTGTTGGCCCACGCCGAGGAGTTCTCAAAAAAAGAATGTTGGCCCACGAGGACGAAGCCTGCGCAAGGCGTGTCCATTTAGTCAACAAAATGATTTATAATGGTCAAAAAGAAAAGTCAACAAACTATTTTGACAACTGTAGCCGTTGGATTGACATTCGACGGCCATCCTGCTTCTTCAATCTCTGATCTTGTTGCTCGAGCCGCCAAAAGCCCAAAACCATCGCAGGTGGGAGCGCCTGCTTCTACCTCCTGTGGCCGGTTATGCTGCTGCACAGGCCTCGCCACCCAACCGTACTCCCACCGGTGGCCAGGTCATACCTGTACTCACCGGTGCCCGGCTGTGCTGCCGCGCAGGCTCCGGGTCGTTCCCACCCTTAGCCTAGCTATCGTCCACTGCCTTGGTGCTCTCAGACGGCGTCGTCAACGCGGTCAACGAACGACAGCCATCGGAAGAGGACTGTACGTGGAGAGGCTAATAGCTAGGACCCACGAGGTCCATGGTCATACGCCACGAAGTGCCTCCTTATCACGCGCAAGAAAAATGATTCCTCCCCCTGACAGCTTGGGCCCACCAGCTACATCTTCGCATGCAAGGAAGTGCCTCCTTGTTACGCGCAAAAAATGACTCGTCCCACTGACATCCGGGACCCACCAGCTACATCTTCGCACACAAGCAAGTGCCTCCTTATTCCGCGAAAAAATGATTCCTCTCCCTGACAGCTGGGACCCATCATCTATATCTTCGCACGGAAGGAAGTGCCTCCTTATTATGCGAAAAAAACGATTCCTCCCCATGACATCACGGACCCACCATATTTGTAGGCTGACTTGTGGGCCTACTAAGTTGATGCATACGCAGGGCTTTGTCAACTTAGTCAATAAATGATTCTAGCAGCAGCGACCGTTGGATGTTAATCCAACGGTCGTGCTGTTTCTTCAATCTCTAATCTTCTTGCTCCAGCCGCCCAAACCAGCTCCGGCGGGACCGCCTGCTCCCGCCTCCCATGGCCGGCTGTGCTGCCGCGCAGGCCTCATCGCTCCACCCTACTCCCACCGCTGGTCAGGCCTTTCCTCTACTCACCCACATCCCCTGTTATTCTCCGGCGACGGCAGCCTCACACCGCAGCCGAACCAGTCAACCCTCGTACTCCCCTCCGCGTGGGCATCCACTACCGTGTCTTTCCCGGCTCCGCTTAGTTTCCTTCCTAGGACTCGCCGTCGTCCACCGCCTTGGTGCTCTCTGCGCGGCGTGGTCAATGTGGTCAATGAACGACAGCCATCGGAAGAGGAATGTATGCGGTGAGGCTGACAGCTGGACCCACCAGCTACATCTTCGCACGCAAGGAAGTGCCTCCTTATTACGCGCAAAAAAAATGATTCCTCCCCCCTGACAGCTGGGACCCAGCAGCAATATCTTCACACGCAAGGAAGTGCCTCCTTATTCTCCCTCACAGCTGGGACCCACCCGGTCGAAGCGTACGTAGCGTTGTCTGTCTGGTCGTGAAAGTGTACGTACATACTGGTCGATCGGTCTCTCTGCAACGATGAACCGTGGGCGTGTAAGGAGCAGCACGTGTCGTAGTAGATCCCCCGACGTAGCAGTTCAGGCAGCCCCGTCTAAATTGTGTACACGTACGTACAGCCACACGGCAAAAAAATACGGGCACGTACGTACATACGGGCGTGGTCTCGAACGCGTACTCGCGCATACGTACGGCCAGGGCTCGTGTACATGGAGAGAGGCAACAGACGGCAGCAACGGCCTCCTGTTCATCGTCAGCCAACCGGCTGGGTCGGAACGGAGGGAACAGCGCCGTGTTCATCGGGAGCCAAGCGACTGGGTCGGAACGCGTCCTGTTCATCGGGAGCCAACCGGCTTGGACGGAACAGCCGTAACGGGGTCCTGTTCATCGACTCGGGGTCTGGTGTACCGCAAAACAAAGGAAACGCCCTTCTGTTCGACCGCCTACGTCCAAAACGGGGTACTGTTCATTGGTTGGGGGTCTGGCATACCGCAAAACAGAGGAAACGGACTTCTGTTCGAGCGCCTACGGTCGAAACGGGGTCCTGTTGATCGGGAGGGCTCTGGCGTACCGCAAAACAGAGGAAACGGAGTTCTCCCAAACTGCCTACGGTCGAAACGGGTGTCTTGTTCATCGGGAGGGGTGTGGCGTACCGCAAAACGGGACTCCATGGGCTACTATTCATCCACGGTCGACCTCCTTCCAGCCTCCACCAGCTACTGTTCATCCACCGTCGACTTCCTCCAGCCTCCACTGGCTATTGTTCAACCAGCCTCCACGGGGTCCTGTTCATCCACTCCCAACCGGCTGGGGTGTGGCGGCCTCCTCGGGGTCCTGTTCATCCAAGCGCCAACCACCTTCACACGGCCAGGGTACTGTTCATCCATAGCCAACCCACCGGCTGGGGTGGGGCGTACGAGCGGGCGGCAGCAACGGGAACTGTTCATCCACTGCCAATACCAACCAGCTCGATCGATGCGTCTCGACTCGTGTCTACGTGTATCACGTGCGCGGCAGCAACGGGCACTGTTCATCGAGAGGCAACCCAACACCGGCTGGCTACGTCTCGCACGGGGGCTCGGTCGGCTTCAGTAAGCAGCGAGAAGGATCGATCGGGTTCAGTTAGTAGCGAAGGGATCGCTCGGGTTCAGTTAGCAGTGAAGGGATCGCTCGGGTTCAGTTAGCAGCGAAGGGATCGCTCGGCTTCAGTATGCAGTGGGATCGATCGCTCGGGTTCAGTACGTGTATTAGTGCGAGGGATCGATCGATCGCTCGGGTTCAGTAAGCGAACGCCTCGCTCGGGTTCAGTTAGCGAATGCCTCGCACACACACGCGCGTACGAGAGAGAAGCGTGCAAACCACACTGCATCGCTCGGCCTCGACCACCCACCGTAACAAGGAACTCCCCGAAATTTTCCTTGCCCTCACTTCTACCACAATTTTTTACGTCATGGACGGCCCAAAGAATGTCATGCGGGTGAGTCTCCGGCCCGCCCAGGACAAAAAGCCCATTTTCTGTCATAATTTTTTGTCATAGAAACAGGAGCTCAGCACATCTATGATGATACGTGTTTTTGTCACAATTATTGTCATAGAAGTGTCACAACCATGACAGAAAAAGTTTTCGTTCGGGTCATAATGTCACGGATGTGTCTTTATTTTTTGTAGTGGTACCAGGATGTGCAATGATGCTAGCGTAACATGTATAGAAATGATGAACGGTGGTTGAGCCACAAATACTATGTCAGCTATATGATCATGCAAAGCAATATGACAATGATGATGTGTGTCATAAGAACGGAACGGTGGAAGTTGCATGGCAATATATCTCGGAATGGCTATGGAAATGCCATGATAGGTTGGTATGGTGGCTGTTTTGAGGAAGATATAAGGAGGCTTATGTGTGATAGAGCATATCATATCACGGGGTTTGGATGCACCGGCGAAGTTTGCACCTACTCTCGATGTGAGAAAGGGCAATGCACGGAACAGAAGAGGCTAGCAAATTGCGGAAAGGTGAGAGTGCGTATAATCCATGGACTCACATTAGTCATAAAGAACTCACATACTTATTGCGAAAGTTTATTAGCCCTCGAAGCAAAGTACTACTGCGCATGCCCCTAGGGGGATAGATTGGTAGGACAAGTCCATCGCTCGTCCCCGACCGCCACTCATAAGGTAGACAATCAAGAATAAATCATGCTCCAACTTCTTAGCATAACGACAGATCATACGTGCATGCTTCGGGAATCACAAACCTTAACACCAATATTATTACTAAACCACAATTATCTACTAGCACCTCCCACATATTACCATCTTAATATCGCAAAACTATTGCAAGGAATCAAACTTATCATATTCAGTGATCTACATGAAAGTTTTTATTATATCCCTCTTGAATACCTATCATATCAGGACCAAATTCATAACCCGTGCATATTACCATTGCTAATTATTAGACTCTCAAAAAGATATAAGTGAAGCATGAGAGTGCAACTATTACTTTAAAATATAACCACCGACGTGCTCTAAAAGATATATGTGAAGCACTAGAGCAACTGCCTAGCTCAAAAGATATAAGTGAAGCACATAGAGTATTCTAACCAATCACAAATAATGTGTGTCCCTCTCAAAAAGATATGTTCAGCAAAGATGATTGTGACAAAAAAAGCAAACAAACTATATCACAAGACACTCCAAGTAAAACACATATCATGTGATTAATACAAATATAGCTCCAAGTGAGTTACCGATAGATTGTAGACGAAAGAGGGGATGCCTTCCGGGGCATAACCAAGCTTAGACGCTTGAGTCTTCCTTGAATATTACCTTGGGGTGCCTTGGGCATCCCCAAGCTTAGGCTCTTGCCACTCCTTATTCCTTTATCTATCGTAGTCTCACCCAAAACTTGAAAACTTCAGCACACAAAACTCAACAGAAACCTCGTGAGATCCGTTAGTATAACAAACAAATCTTAAACTTTAGGTACTATTGTCAATTGATTCATATTTAATATTGGCATAATGCTACTGTACTCCAACTTATCCATGACTCATACCCCCCGATACGATCCATAGATTCATCAAAATAAGCAAACTATGCAACAAAAACAGAATCTGTCTAAAACAGAACAGTCTGTAAAGATATGAATTAAAGTCATACTTATGTAACTCCAAAAATTCTGAAAAATTAGGACAACGTGGGCAATTCATATGTCAATATTTTGTAAAAAATTCAGAAGGTTCTGACGCTCCAGAAAAAAAAATCAAAATTCCAGCACTGGACGCAAAAGTTTCTATTTTCAAACAACATCAATTATACTATCATCCAAATCATCCCAAAGGCATTACTTGGCACAAACACTAATTAAAAGATAAAAACATAATCATAACAGAGACTGCAATTGTGTAAACACACAAAAACATAAAGTAAAACAAAATTTTATTTTATTCTGTGGGTTGCCTCCCAACAAGCGCTAATGTTTTATGCCCCTAGCTAGGCATAATGCATAGTTTCAAGTATTGTCATCCTTCAAGTTAATTACATAGGTGGCCCTCATAATAGATTCATAAGTTGATTTAATTATCTTTATAGGGAAGTGTTCCATCCCTTTCTTTAATGGAAACTGAAATCTTATATTACCTTCTTTCATATCAATAATAGCACCTATTGTTCATAGAAAAGACCTACCAAGTATTATGGGGCAAGAGGGATTGCATTCAATATCAAGAACAATAAAATCCACGGGCACATAATTTCTATTTGCAAGAATAAGCACATCATTTATTCTACCCAATGGCTTTTAAATAGTGGAATCCGCAAGATGCAAATTAAGGGAACAAGGATCCATGTCGGTGAGACCTAGCACATCACACAAAGACTTTGGTATAGTGGAAATGCTAGCACCAAGATCACAAAGGGCATTACATTCATAATCTTTAATTTTGACTTTAATAGTAGGTTCCCATTCATCTTGTAATTTTCTAGGAATTGATACTTCCAACTCAAGTTTTTCTTCATGCGCTTTCATCATGGCTTCTCCAATATGTTTAGTGAAAGCTTTATTTTGTTCATATGCATTTGGTGAATTAATCATGGATTGCAACAAGGAAATACACTCAATTAAAGAACAACTATCATAATTAAAGTCCTTGTAATCCAAAGTAGTGGGTGCATTACTATTTAAAGTTTTGACCTCTCCAAACCCACTTTTTTCATTTTTTTCATTAAGATTATCACCCTCCAAGCAATTGGGACTCCATCTATCTAAAGTTGACTCTTCATCAGTCCCTTTTTCATCAAGTTTTATATTACTAAATAATGATTCAATAGGAGTGACACCAATCATTTTAATATCTTCATCATTACTACGATAGAAACCGGGTGGAATCGCTTTTTCTAGGAATTCTCGCTTAGCTCGCAACCTAGCGGTCCTTTCTTTACTTTAATTAATGGAGACATAGATAGCTTTAATAAACTCATTTATATCATGCTTGGGTGGCAAAATTTTAGTTTTGAGATTTTCCACATCATGAGCAATTCTATCCATGTTCCTAGCCAAGTCATCAACTCTATTCAATTTTTCTTCTATCATAGCATTGAAATTCTTTTGCGAATTAATAAATTCTTTAATATTACTTTCAAGATCAGAGGGCATTCTATTATTATTATTATTATTATTATTATTACCATAGGAAATGCCATAATTATTAGAGGAATTTCCAGGAAACGGTCTAGGATTGAAATTACCCCTATAAGCATTGTTGTTGAAATTATTTCTAGAGACAAAATTCACATCAATAGCATCATTATTTTTCTCAATCAAAATAGACAATGGCACATCATTAGGATCAATATGAGAATTTTTACTAGCAACCAATTTCATAAGAGCATCCATCTTATCACTTAGAGTATTTATTTCTTCAACAGAATTTACCTTCTTACCAGTTGGAGTTCGTTCAGTGTGCCATTGAGAATAATTTGTCATAATATTATCAAGAAGTTTTGTAGCTTCTCCCAATGTAATTTCCATAAAAGTACCACCTGCGGCATAGTCTAGCAAATTTCTAGAAACAAAGTTTAGTCCCGCAGAAATATTTTGTATGATCATCCATAGATTTAAGCCATGTGTTGGGCAATTTCTTATCATTAATTTCATTCTCTCCCAAGATTGTGCAACATGTTCATGCTCAAGTTGCTTAAATTTCATAATTTGATTTCTTAAACAGCGGCAGAAAAATACTTGGTAATAAAAGCATCCTTACACTTATCCCAAGAATCAATACTACTTCTAGGCAAGGATGAAAACCAAGTTTTAGCGCGATCTCGTAGTGAGAACGGAAATAATTTTAATTTGACAATGTCATTATCCACATCTTTTTACTTTTGCATATCACAAAGCTCAACGAAAGTATTTATATGGGATGCAGCATCTTCATTAAGACTACCAAAAAATTGTTCTTTCATAACAAGATTAAGCAAAGCAGCATTAATGTCACACGACTCCGCACTAGTGGTGGGAGGATCAATGGGAGTACTAATAAAATTATTATTAGTAGTATTGGAAAAGTCACACAATTTTGTATTTTCTTGAGACATCGCGACGAAACAAGCAAACTAGCAAACAAGCAAATAAAAATATTTTTGTGTTTTTGCAAAAAAAAATTAGAAGTGGGGGAGATGAAAACGAGAGGCAAATGCAAATAAAATAAATGCAACTGGATGATAGTTTGTGCGAAGGTACTTGGTAATTTTGACGATGTCTCCCCGGCAACGACGCCAGAAATTCTTCCTGCTACTTGTAGACTGCGTTGGTATTTCCCCGAAGAGGAGAGGATGATGCAGTATAGTAGAGATAAGTATTTCCCTCAGTTAAGAACCAAGGTTATCAATCCAGTAGGAGAACCACGAAAAATCCCGTTAAGCGCACATGCACACACAAAAGCAAACACTTGCACCCAACGCAAATAAGAGGGTTGTCAATCCTCTTAGCGGTTATTTGCAAGGATTAATTCTGATAGTGATAGATAGATAAACTAAAATACTAAATAAAATAAAAGTAAATAAATTGCATAAAGGTATTTTTAGGTTTTTTATATATGATAAAGTAGACCCGGGGGCCATAGTTTTCACTAGAGGTTTCTCTCTCGAACACATAGCATACGGTGGGTAGACAAATTACTGTTGGGCAATTGATAGAAAAGCAAATAATTATGACAGATTCATGGCAATGATCATGTATATAGGCATCACGTCCGAGACAAGTAGACTGATTCCTGCCTGCATCTACTACTATTACTCTACCCATCAACCGCTATCCAGCATGCATCTAGGGTATTAAGTATGAAACAGAGTAACGCCTTAAGCAAGATGACATGATGTAGACAAAGTAAACTCAAGAAATATAATTAAAACCCATCTTTTTATCCTTAATGGCAACAATACAAATACGTGTCATGTCCCCTTCTGTCACTGGGATTGAGCATCGCAAGATTGAACCCATCACAAAGCACCTCTCCCATTGCAAGATAAATCAATCTAGTAGGCCAAACCAAATTGATAGATCAGAGAGAAATACAAAGCTATAATAATCATGCATAAAAGAGTTCAAAGAAGACTCAAATATTTCTCATGAATAATCTGATCATAAACTCACAATTCATCGGATCCCAACAAACACACCGCAAAAGAAGATTACATCGGATAGAACTCCAAGAACATCGAGGAGAACATGGTATTGAAGAACAAAGAGAGAGAAGAAGCCATCTAGCTACTAGCTATGGACCCGTAGGTCTGTGGTAAACTACTCACACATCATCGGAAGGGCAGCAAGGTTGATGAAGAAGCCCTCCGTGATCGATTCCCCCTCCGGCAGAGTACCGGTAAAGGCCTCCAGATGGGATCGCAGAAGAACAGAGGCTTGCGGCGGCGGAAAGGTTTTCTCTTTTGTCTTTCTGGTATATTGGGAATATTTGGGAATTTATAGCACTGGAATTAGGCCAGGAGGGGCTACGAGGGGCCCACAAGCCTGGGGGGCGCGCCTACCCCCTGGGCGCGCCCTCCAGGCTTGCCGCCTCCTCGTGGCTCTTCTGGTCTTCTCCCGAAGCTTTGTGGGTCTCTTCTGGTCCAGAAAAAAATAATCCAAAGTTTTTTTCTCATATTAACACTTTTTGATAATGATTTTCTGAAAAGGCAAAAACAAGCAGAAAACAGCAACTGGCACTGGGCACTGGGTTAATAGGTTAGTCCCAAAAAATGATATATAATGGCATATAATTGCATATAAAACATCCAAGATTGATACTATAACAGCATGGAACAATCAAAAATTATTGATACGTTGGAGACGTATCAGTAGGGTGCGTTCACATACCACTTCGCAGGGAGTGGGCCATACCGCGGACATCATATGACCCCTAAATCCTAGGCCTCACTCTGGGTACGTGCACCATGCCGAGACTAGAGGCCAATCAAAACACTTTGCTTGTGGGCCAGGTCGGGGGCCCTGCCTTTATAGGGAGCTCGAGCCAGATAGAACTAGGTATAAGTTTTCCTAGGTCCAACCAGTCCACCCCCTCCTCCCCCATCCTAGATCTCGATCTCCTCTTCCACTACTTCAGTGTAGTGCTTAGGGTTGCCTTCATTTGGTGGGACGGGAAAGTTGGTGTGGACGACGGATTCCTCGCTCAAGTAGATGCCTCTCCTCCTCGACCTCATGCTACGCCACCTATAATTGCGGAACAGGGTGCGCACTTCAACCACGACCATCGGATGGGATGGTTTTGGCATGGGGCATCGCAGTGCAAGGTGAGATCACGGTAGCGGCCACCACAACTATTTGTGGCAGTGTGAGACTTCAAATCCTGAGACATGGCTACCTTACATAGGCTTGAATCCTGAGACTTAAAATCCAAGTGGGTGTTACTTAGAAGCTGACATGGCTACCTTACATAGGCTTGAATCCTGGGACTTAAAATTGGATGTAGAGATGATGAGAATATTCCTAATGTGGCCGAGGGAGTTCTACGATAACATTTTTATGATTTGTCTACTCTGTTGATAAGATCCTTGTGGAAAAAAATAATGGTAATGTATCTATTTATGCTCCTAATAAGGATGGTGCTCCTTCTCCTAAGAGATCTAGAACTGGTGAATTATTGGTATAGACATTGGAGGATCTATTGTTGTTGGCGGTTTTTCTGCCCTCCTAGATTTTGTTTGTGGTAAAAATAGTGCTCCTGTGAGAGATGAGAATGAGGAAAATAACTCCGTTGAAGAGAGTGGAGAAGAATATAATGACCTTTTCATTAATAAAATTGCTCGGGAAAACCAAAATGAACAAGATATGCAAGTTGAGGGCTATGAGGCGCTAAATCAGAACAATTTCCTTATGAGGAGATGGTGGTTAATAGCATGTAGCTAATTCCTGATCAAGTGGTTGTACCTCAATATACTTCCTATGTAGCTGCTAATCTTAGCCAACCTACTGTTATTGAGATGGACCCTGATGATGTTTTCTGCACACAAAATTCCTCTGTTTATGTTGTGCAATCTCCCACTACTTCTGTTGAATGGGTGGCAATCATTCCTACTACTCCTATACATGCACTAACATGGAAAATATGAAAGCTAGAGTTGTCGATCTTAGCAGGAAGAGGAAACTACAAGGTACCGATAATATGTCTTCTCTAAATACTTTTGCTACATTGTGCTAAATTAGAATGGGTGTTGAAATTTCCGGTAATGATTTTATTGCCATAGATGCTGTCAGAAAACTCGAGAAAACAAGAGAACATCTAGCTGGAAAAAGTGATAATTTGGAACAAAAACAAGATGATGTGCTGCATCTAAATAAAGTGGCTGGGGATTAATCTCTTCTTGGCACTAATAGGATTAATGATGGAGATATAGATGAGGAAACTTACACTATTGTTAAATCTAGTAAAGGAGGGAGAGTAAAGTTAATGTTGTCATCTCTAAACGTATTACTAGAAGTTAAATACTGCATGTGTTACCCATTGCTACCCCCGTAGGAGTCGTTGGGTTTCCCCAAAGAGGAAGGGTGAAGTAGAACAGCAGCAAAGTTTTCCCTCAGTTAAGAACCAAGGTTTATCGAACCACTAGGAGCTTCTAAGTTAACAAGATAAACAACACCTATGCACAAACAAAATAAAAACTTGCACCCAACGTGGCAAGAGGGTTGTCAAGTCGATGGATGGTTTTGGTATTTATAGGGATTTATGGCGGTGGAATCATGTCAAGGCGGTATCTATGGGCCAACACGGGCAAGGGGTGCGGCCACCTCCCCTGGTCATGCCACCTGTCTGTGTGGGCCCTCGGTGCTCGTCCCGATCTCTCCCAAAGCTTCATGTGTTTCTTGTCGACCAAAAAAATCGTGATAAATCGGCAACATAGTTTGACCTCCGTAGATATTGATTTTCTGCGAAACCAAAAACAAGCAGAAAACAGGAACTCGCACTGGGCACTAAATTAATAGGTTAGTCCATAAAAATAATATAAATTGCTATAAAAAGTATATAGAAATGATAATATGATAGCATGAAACAATCAAAAATTATAGATACGTTTGAGACGTATCAGCATCCCCAAGCTTAATTCTTGCTCGTCCTCAAGTAGGTAAATCATAATCAAAGATATTTTTTATGTTGAATGCTACCTGCTACGTGTGAACTGCGTTGGGATTTCCCCGAAGAGGAGAGGATGATGCAGTACAGTACAGATAGGTATTTTCCTCAGTTAAGAACCAAGGTTATCAATCCAGTAGGAGAACCACACAGAACCTCGTTAGCAACACCTACACACACAAAAGCAAACACTTGCACCCAACGCAAATAAGAGGGTTGTCAATCCCCTTAGCGGTTACTTGCAAGGATTAATTCTGATAGTGATAGATAGATAAAGTAAATTGCTAAATAAAATAAAGTAAACAAAATTGCAGCAAGGTATTTTTGGATTTAATATATGATAAAAGTAGACCCGGGGGCCATAGTTTTCACTAGAGGCTTCTCTCTCGAACACATATTATACGGTGGTTGATACGTCTCCACTATAATTTTTGATTGTTCCATGCTATTATAGTATCAATCTTGGATGTTTTATATGCCATTATATATCATTTTTTGGGACTAACCTATTAACCCAGTGCCCAGTGCCAGTTGCTGTTTTCTGCTTGTTTTTGCCTTTTCAGAAAATCAATATCAAAAAGTGTCCAAACGAGAAAAAAACTTTGGATTATTTTTTTCTGGACCAGAAAAGACCCACGAAGCTTCGAGAGAAGACTAGAAGAGCCACGAGGAGGCGACAAGCCTGGAGGGCGCGCTCAGGGGGGTAGGGCACGCCCCCAGGCTTGTGGGCCCCTCGTGGCACCTCTTAACCTAATTCCAGCGCTATAAATTCCCAAATATTCCAAAACCAACAAAGAGATAGAAGAGAAAACCTTTCCACCGCCGCAAGCCTCTGTTCTTCCATGATCCCATCTGGAGGCCTTTTCCGGTACTCTGCCGGAGGGGGGATCGATCACGGAGGGCTTCTTCATCAACCTTGCTACCCTTCCGATGATGTGTGAGTAGTTTACCACAGACCTATGGGCCCATAGCTAGTAGCTAGATGTCTTCTTCTCTCTCTTTGATCTTTAATACCATGTTCTCCTCGATGTTCTTGGAGTTCTATCCGATGTAATCTTCTTTCGCGGTGTGTTTGTTGGGATCCGATGAATTGTGAGTTTTTGATCAGATTATTCATGAGAAATATTCGAGTCTTCTCTAAACTCTTTTATGCATGATTATTATAGCTTTGTATTTCTCTCCGATCTATCGATTTGGTTTGGCCTACTAGATTGATTTATCTTGCAATGGGAGAGGTGCTTTGTGATGGGTTCAATCTTGCGGTGCTCAATCCCACTGACAGAAGGGGACATGACACGTATTTGTATTGTTGCCATTAATGATAAAAAGATGGGGTTTAATCATATTGCTTGAGTTTACTTTGTCTACATCATGTCATCTTGCTTAAGGCGTTACTCTGTTTCATACTTAATACCCTAGATGCATGCTGGATAGCGGTCGATGGGTAGAGTAATAGTAGTAGATGCAGGCAGGAATCGGTCTACTTGTCTCGAACATGATGCCTATATACATGATCATTGCCATGAATCCGTCATAATTCTTTGCTTTTCTATCAATTGCCCAACAGTAATTTGTCTACCCACCGTATGCTTTCTGTTCGAGAGAGAAGCCTCTAGTGAAAACTATGGCCCCCGGGTCTACTTTATCATATATAAAAAACCGAAAAATACCTTTCTCCAATTTATTTACTTTTATTTTATTTAGTATTGTAGTTTATCTATCTATCACTATCAGAATTAATCCTTGCAAATAACTGCTAAGAGGATTGACAACCCTCTTATTTGTGTTGGGTGCAAGTGTTTGCTTTTGTGTGTGCAGGTGCGCTTAATGGGATTTTTCGTGGTTCTCCTACTGGATTGATAACCTTGGTTCTTAACTGAGGGAAATACTTATCTCTACTATACTGCATCATCCTCTCCTATTCGGGGAAATACCAACGCAGTCTACAAGTAGCAGGAAGAATTTCTGGCGCCGTTACCGGGGAGACATCATCAAAATTACCAAGTACCTTCGCACAAACTATCATCCAGTTGCATTTATTTTATTTGCATTTGCCTCTCGTTTTCATCTCCCCCAGTTCTATTTTTTTTTTGCAAAAACACAAAAATATTTTTATTTGCTTGTTTGCTAGTTTGCTTGTTTCGTCACGATGTCTCAAGAAAATACAAAATTGTGTGACTTTTCCAATACTAATAATAATGATTTTATTAGTACTCCTATTGCTCCTCCCACCACAAGTGTGGAGTCATGTGACATTAATGCTGCTTTGCTTAATCTTGTTATGAAAGAACAATTTTCTGGTAGTCTTAATGAAGATGCTGCATCCCATCTAAATACTTTCGTTGAGCTTTGTGATATGCAAAATAAAAAAGATGTGGATAATGATATTGTCAAATTAAAATTATTTCCGTTCTCACTACGAGATCGCGCTAAAACTTGGTTTTCATCCTTGCCTAGAAATAGTATTGATTCTTGGGATAAGTGTAAGGATGCTTTTATTACCAAGTATTTTCCTGCCACTATTTAAGAAATCAAAGTATGAAATTTAAGCAACTTGAGAATGAACATGTTGCACAATCTTGGGAGAGAATGAAATTAATGATAAGAAATTTCCCAACACATGGCTTAAATCTATGGATGATCATACAACATTTTTATGCGGGACTAAACTTTGTTTCTAGAAATTTGCTAGACTATGCCGCAGGTGGTACTTTTATGGAAATTACATTGGGAGAAGCTACAAAACTTCTTGATAATATTATGACAAATTATTCTCAATGGCACACTGAACGAACTCCAACTGGTAAGAAGGTAAATTCTGTTGAAGAAATAAATACTCTAAGTGATAAGATGGATGCTCTTAAGAAATTGGTTGCTAGTAAAAATGCTCATATTGATCCTAATTATGTGCCATTGTCTACCTTGATTGAGCAAAATAATGATGCTATTGATGTGAATTTTGTCTCTAGAAATAATTTCAACAACAATGCTTATAGGGGCAATTTCAACCCTAGACCTTTTCCTGGAAATTCCTCTAATAATTATGGCAATCCTTATGGTAATTCTTATAATAATAATAATAATAATAATAGGATTCCCTCTGATCTTGAAAGTAATATTAAAGAATTTATTAGTTCGCAAAAGAACTTCAATGCTATGATAGAAGAAAAATTGAATAGAGTTGATGAATTGGCTCGGAACATGGATATAATTACTCATGATGTGGAAAATCTCAAAACTAAAATTTTGCCACACAAGCATGATATAAATGACTCTATTAAATCTATCTATGTCTCCATTAATGAAAGTAAAGAAAGGACCACTAGGTTGAGAGCTAAGCGAGAATTTCTAGAAAAAAGCGATTCCACCCGGTTTCAATCGTAGTAATGATGAAGATATTAAAATGATTGGTGTCACTCCTATTGAATCATTATTTAGTAACATAAAACTTGATGAAAAAGGGACTGAAGAAGTGTCAACTTTAGGTAGAAGGATGCCCAATTGCTTGGAGGGTGATAATCTTGATGAAAAAAATAAAAAAAGTGGGTTTGGAGAGGTCAAAACTTTAAATAGTAATTTACCCACTACTTTGGATTACAAGGACTTTAATTATGATAGTTGTTCTTTAATTGAGTGTATTTCCTTGTTGCAATCCATTATTAATTCACCAAATGCATATGAACAAAATAAAGCTTTCACTAAACATATTGTAGAAGCCATGATCAAATCACATGAAGAAAAACTTGAGTTGGAAGTATCAATTCCTAGAAAATTACAAGATGAATGGGAACCTACTATTAAAGTCAAAATTAAAGATTATGAATGTAATGCTCTTTGTGATCTTGGTGCTAGCGTTTCCACTATACCAAAGTCTTTGTGTGATGTGCTAGGTCTCACCGACATGGATCCTTGTTCCCTTAATTTGCATCTTGCGGATTCCACTATTAAAAAGCCATTGGGTAGAATAAATGATGTGATTATTCTTGCAAATATAAATTGTGTGCCCGTGGACTTTATTGTTCTTGATATTGAATGTAATCCTTCTTGCCCCATAATACTTGGTAGGCCTTTTCTACGAACAATTGGTGCTATTATTGATATGAAAGAAGGTAATATAAGATTTCAATTTTCATTAAAGAAAGGGATGGAACACTTACCTAGAACGGGAATTAAAGCACCTTATGAATCTATTATGAGGTCCACCTATGGAATTAACATGAAGGATGACAACACTTGAAACTATGCATTATGCCTAGCTAGGGGCATAAAACAATAGCACTTGTTGGGAGGCAACCCAATGAATAAAATAAATTTTTGCTTTTACCTTCTGTTCTTGAGTGTTTACACAATTATAGCTTCTGTTATGATTGGATTTTTATGTTTTAATTAGTGTTTGTGCCAAGTAATGCCTTTGGGATGATTTGGATGATAGTATAATTGATGCTGTTTGAAAACAGAAACTTTTGTGTCCAGTGCTGGAATTGTGGTTTTTCGCTGCACTGTCAGAACCTTCTGAATTTTTTACACAATATTGATATATTAATTTCCCACGTTTTCCTAATATTTCAGAATTTTTGGAGTTACAGAAGTATGATGTTAATTCAGATCTTTACAGACTGTTCTGTTTTAGACAGACTCTGTTTTTTGTTGCATAGTTTGCTTATTTTGATGAATCTATGGATCGTATCGGGGGGTATGAGTCATGGAGAAGTTGGAGTACATTAGAATTATGCTAATATTAAATAATAATCAATTTACTAACGGATCTCACGAGGTTTCTGTTGAGTTTTGTGTGCTGAAGTTTTCAAGTTTTGGGTGCGACTACGATACATAAAGGAATAAGGAGTGGCCAGAGCTTAATCTTGGGGATTCCCAAGGCACACCAAGGTAATATTCAAGGAATAATCAAGCATCTAAGCTTGGGGATGCCCCGGAAGGCATCCCCTCTTTCGTCTACAATCTATCGGTAACTCACTTGGAGCTATATTTTTATTCATCACATGATATGTGTTTTACTTGGAGCGTCTTGTGATATAGTTTGTTTGATTTTTAGTTTGTCACAATCATCTTTGCTGAACACACCTTTTTGAGAGGGACACACATTATTCGTGATTTGTTAGAATACTCTATGTGCTTCACTTATATCTTTTGAGCTAGGCAGTTGCTCTAGTGCTTCACTTAGATCTTTTAGAGCACGGTGGTGGTTATATTTTAAAGAAATAGTTGCACTCTCATGCTTCACTAATATCTTTTTGAGAGTATAATGAATAGCAATGGTAATATGCATGGGTTATGAATTTGGTCCTAATATGATAGGTATTCAAGAGGGATATAATAAAAACTTTCATGTAGATCACTGAATATGATAAGTTTGATTCCTTGCAATAGTTTTGTGATATTAAGATGGTAATATGTGGGAGGTATTAGTAGATAATTGTGGTTTAGTAAGAATATTGGTGTTAAGGTTTGTGATTTCTGAAGCATGTACGTATGATCTGTCGTTATGCTATGAAGTTGGAGCATGATTTATTATTGAGTGTCTTCCTTTGTGTGGCGGTCGGGGGCGCGCGATGGTTAACTCCTACCAACCTCCCCCCTAGGGGCATGCGTAGTAGTACTTTGCTTCGAGGGCTAATAAACTTTCACAATAAGTATGTGAGTTCTTTATGACTAATGTGAGTCCATGGATTATACGCATTCTCACCCATCCGCAATTTGCTAGCCTCTTCGGTACCGTGCATTGCCCTTTCTCACATCGAGAGTTGGTGCAAACTTCGCCGATGCATCCAAACCCCGTGATATCATACGCTCTATCACACATAAACCTATTTATATCTTCCTCAAAACAGCCACCATACCTACCTATCATGGCATTTCCATAGCCATTCCGAGATATATTGCCATGCAACTTCCACCGTTTTGTTTTTATGACACACATCGTCATTGTCATATTGCTTTGCATGATCATATAGCTGACATAGTATTTGTGGCTCAGCCACCGTTCATCATTTTTATACATGTTACGCTAGCATCATTGCACATCCTGGTACACTGCCAGAGGCATTCATATAGAGTCATATTTTTGTTCAAGTATTGAGTTGTAAGTAAATAAAAGTGTGATGATCATCATTATTAGAGCATTGTCCCAGAGAGGAAAGGATGATGGAGACCATGATTCCCCCACAAGTCGGGATGAGACTCCGAACGAAAATAAAAAGAAAAAAGAAAAAAGAGAGGCCAAAAAGAGCCATGAAAAAAAGAGAAAAAAATGAGAGAAAAAGAGAGAAGGGGCTATGTTACTATCTTTTTCCACACTTGTGCTTCAGAGTAGCACCATGTTTTTCATATAGAGAGTCTCCTATTTTGTCACTTTCATATACTAGTGGGAATTTTTCATTATAGAACTTGGCTTGTATATTCCGATGATGGGCTTCCTCAAATGCCTGAGGTCTTCATGAGCAAGCAAGTTGGATGCACACCCACTTAGTTTTCATGTTGAGCTTTCATACACTTATAGCTCTTAGTGCATCCGTTGCATGGCAATCCCAACTCCTTGCATTGACATCAATTGATGGGCATCTCCATAGCCCGTTGATTAGCCTCGTTGATGTGAGACTATCTTCTTATTTTTGACTTCCCCTCATTGATCTCTACCACCACACTCTATTCCACCCATAGTGCTATATCCATGGCTTGCGCTCATGTATTGCGTGGGGGTTGAAAAGCTGAAGAGCATTAAAAGGTATGAACCAATTGCTTCGCTAAAACCGGGGTTGTTCATGATAAATATTTTGTGTTAAGAGATGGAGCATGACAAGATTATATGATTTTGTAGGGATAACGTTCTTTAGCATTTTTATTTTGTAAGACATGATTGTTTATTAGTATGCCTGAATATTGATGTCTTTATATCAAATTATAGACTATTGCTTTGAATCAGTCAGATCTTATTATTCATACCATAAGAGAGAGATTACATGATGAAACATGATAGGTAGCATTCCACGTCAAAACTTATGTTTTTACCATTTACCTACTCGAGGATGAGCAGGAATTTAGCTTGGGGATGCTTGATACATCTCCAACGTATCTACAATTTTTGATCTTCAATACCATGTTCTCCTCGATGTTCTTGGAGTTCTATCCGATGTAATCTTCTTTTGCGGTGTGTTTGTTGGGATCTGATGAATTGTGAGTTTATGATCAGATTATTCATGAGAAATATTTGAGTCTTCTCTGAACTCTTTTATGCATGATTATTATAGCTTTGTATTTCTCTCCGATCTATCGATTTGGTTTGCCCTACTAGATTGATTTATCTTGCAATGGGAGAGGTGCTTTGTGATGGGTTCAATCTTGCGGTGCCCAATCCCAGTGACAGAAGGGGACATGACACGTATTTGTATTGTTGCCATTAAGGATAAAAAGATGGGGTTTAATCAAATTGCTTGAGTTTACTTTGTCTACATCATGTCATCTTGCTTAAGGCCTTACTCTGTTTCATACTTAATACCCTAGATGCATGCTGGATAGCGGTCGATGGGTGGAGTAATAGTAGTAGATGCAGGCAGGAGTCGGTCTACTTGTCTCGAACGTGATGCCTATATAAATGATCATTGCCATGAATCTGTCATAATTATTTGCTTTTCTATCAATTGCCCAACAGTAATTTGTCTACCCACCGTATGCTATGTGTTCGAGAGAGAAGCCTCTAGTGAAAACTATGGCCCCCGGCTCTACTTTATCATATATAAAAAACCTAAAAATACCTTGCTGCAATTTATTTACTTTTATTTTAATTAGTATTTTAGTTCATCTATTTATCTCTATAAGATTTAATCCTTGCAAATAACCGCTAAGAGGATTGACAACACTCTTATTTGTGTTGGGTGCAAGTGTTTTCTCTTGTGTGTGCGGGTGCGCTTAACGGAATTTTGCTTGGTTCTCCTACTGCATTGATAACCTTGGTTCTTAACTGAGGGAAATACTTATCTCTACTGTACTGCATCATCCTCTCCTCTTCGGGGAAATACCAACGCAGACTACAAGTAGCAGTGGGTAAACAAATTACTGTTGGGCAATTGATAGAAAAGCGCATAGTTATGACGGATTAATGGCAATGATCATGTATATAGGCATCACGTCTGAGAAAAGTAGACCAACTCCTACCTGCATCTACTACTATTACTCCACTCATCGGCCGCTATCCAGCATGCATCTAGAGTATTAAGTATAAAACAGAGTAACACCTTAAGCAAGATGACATGATGTAGACAAAGTAAACTCAAGCAATATGATTAAACCCCATCTTTTTATCCTTAATGGCAACAATACAAATATGAGTCTTTTTCCCCTACTTTGTCACTGGGATAGAGCACCGCAAGATTGAACCCATCACAAAGCACCTCTCCCATTGCAAGATAAATCAACCTAGTTGGCCAAACCAAACGGATAGATCAGAGAGAAATACAAAGCTATAACAATCATGCATAAAAGAGTTCAGAGAAGACTCAAATATTTCTCATGAATAATCTGATCATAAACCCACAATTCATCGGATCCCAACAAACTCACCACAAAAGAAGATTACAACGGATAGAACTCCAAGAACATCGAGGAGAACATGGTATTGAAGATCAAAGAGAGAGAAGAAGCCATCTAGCTACTAGCTATGGACCCGTAGGTCTGTGGTAAACTACCCACACATCATCGGAAGGGCAGCAAGGTTGATGAAGAAGCCCTCCGTGATCAATTCCCCCTCCGGCAGATTGCCGGAAAAGGCCTCCAGATGGGATCACAGAAGAACAGAAGCTTGCGGCAGTGGAAAAGTTATTCGTGGTGGCTCTCTGATGTATTGGGAATATTTTGGAATTTATAGCACTGGAATTAGGTCAAGAGGTGCCATGAGGGGCTCACAAGCCTGGAGGGCGCGCCTACCCCCCCTGGGCGCGCCCTCCGGGCTTGTCGCTCCCTTGTGACTCTTCTGGTCTTCTCCCGAAGCTTCTAGGGTCCCTTCTGGTCCAGAAAAAATTAATCCAAAGTTTTTTCTCTGTTTGGTCTCTTTTTGATAATGATTTCCTTAAAATCCAAAAACAAGCAAAAAACAGCAACTGGCACTGGGCACTGGGTTAATAGGTTAGTCCCAAAAAATGATATATAATTGCATAATAAACATCCAAGATTGATACTATAATAGAATGGAACAATAAAAAATTATAGATACGTTGGAGACGTATCAAGCATCCCCGAGCTCAATTCCTGCTCGTCCTTGAGTAGGTAAATGATAAAAACAGAATTTTTTGATGTGGAATGCTACCTAACATGTTTCATCATGTAGTTTTCTTTTACGGTATGAATATTAAGATCCGAATGATTCAAAGCAATAGTCTATAATTTGATATAAAGACATCAATACTCAGGCATACTAGCAAACAATCATGCCTTTCAAAATAAAAATGCTAAAGAAAGTTATCCCTACAAAATCATACAATCCTATCATGCTTCATCTTCTTAACATAAAATATTTATCATGCACAACCCCGGAGACAATCAAGCAATTGGTTCTTACTTTTTAACGCGCTTCAACTTTTTCAACTCTCATGCAATACATGAGCGCAAGCCATGGATATAGCACTATGGGTGGAATAGAATATGGTGGTAGAGATCAATAAGGGGAAGTCAAAAAGAAGAAGACAGTCTCACATCGACGAGGCTAATCAATGGGCTATGGAGATGTCCACCAATTGATGTCAATGCGAGGAGTAGAGATTGCCATGCAACGGATGCACTAAGAGCTATAAGTGTAAGAAAGCTCAAAAATAAAACTAAGTGGGTGTGCATCCAACTTGCTTGCTCATGAAGACCTCAGGCATTTGAGGAAGCCCATCATCGGA
Organism: Elymus sibiricus; assembly: GCA_039707655.1. NCBI lineage: Eukaryota > Viridiplantae > Streptophyta > Magnoliopsida > Poales > Poaceae > Elymus > Elymus sibiricus. The sequence continues at coordinate 351,635,521 of CM077666.1, forward strand.
ATATACAAGCCAAGTTCTATAATGAAAAATTCCCACTAGTATATGAAAGTGACAACATAGGAGACTCTCTATATAAAAAACATGGTGCTACTTTGAAGCACAAGTATGGAAAAAGATAGTAACACTGCCCCTTCTCTCTTTTTCTCTCATTTTTTTCGCTGGGCTCTTTTTGGCCTCTTTTTTTGGATCTCCTCACTGGTTCAATGCTCTAATAATGATGATCATCACACTTCTATTTACTTACAACTCAAAAATTACAACTCGATACTAGAACAAATATGACTCTATATGAATGCCTCTGGCAGTGTACCAGGATGTGCAATGATACTAGCGTAACATGTATGAAAATGATGAACGGTGGCTGAACCACAAATACGATGTCAGCTATATGATCATGCAAAGCAATATGACAATGATGATGTGTGTCATATAAAAAGAACGGTGGAAGTTGCATGGCAATATATCTCGGAATGGCTATGGAAATGCCATGATAGGTAGGTATGGTGGCTGTTTTGAGGAAGATATAAGGAGGCTTATGTGTGATAGAGCATATCATATCATGGGGTTTAGATGCACCGGCGAAGTTTGCCCCAACTCTCGAGGTGAGAAAGGGCAATGCACGGTACCGAAGAGGCTAGCAAATTGCGGAAAGGTGAGAGTGCGTATAATCCATGGACTCACATTAGTCATAAAGAACTCACATACTTATTGCGAAAGTCTATTAGCCCTCGAAGAAAAGTACTACTATGCATGCCCCTAGGGGGGAGGTTGGTAGGAGTTAACCATCGCGCGCCCCCGACTGCCACGCAAAGGAAGACAATCAAGAATAAATCATGCTCCAACTTCTTAGCATAACGACAGACCATACGTGCATGCTTCGGGAATCACAAACCTTAACACCAATATTCTAACTAAACCACAATTGTCTACTAGCACCTCCCACATATTACCATCTTAATATCGCAAAACTATTGCAAGGAATCAAACTTATCATATTCAGTGATCTACATGAAAGTTTTTATTATATCCCTCTTGAATACCTATCATATTAGGACCAAATTCATAACCCGTGCATATTACCATTGCTATTTATTAGACTCTCAAAAATATATAAGTGAAGCATGAGAGTGCAACTATTTATTTAAAATATAACCACTGTCGTGCTCTAAAAGATATAAGTGAAGCACTAGAGCAACTGCCTAGCTCAAAAGATATAAGTGAAGCACATAGAGTATTCTAACAAATCACGAATAATGTGTGTCCCTCTCAAAAAGGTGTGTTCAGCAAATATGATTGTGGAAAACTAAAAAGCAAAAAAAAGCAAGCAAACTATGGCACAAGATGCTCCAAGTAAAACACATATCATGTGATGAATAAAAATATAGCTCCAAGTGATATACCGATAGATTGTAGACGAAAGAGGGGATGCCATCCGGGGCATCCCCAAACTTAGACGCTTGAGTATTCCTTGAATATTACCTTGGGGTGCCTTGGGCATCCCCAATTTTGGGCTCTTTCCGCTCCTTATTCTTTCATCCATCGTGGTCTCACCCAAAACTTGAAAACTTCAGCACACAAAACTCAACAGAAACCTCATGAGATCCGTTAGTATAACAAATACATCTTAAACTTTAGGTACTGTTATAAATTGATTCATATTTAATATTGGCATAATTTTACTGTACTCCAACTTCCCCATGGCATATACCCCCCGATACAATCCATAGATTCATCAAAATAAGCAAACTATGCAACAAAAACAGAATCTGTCTAAAACAGAATAGTCTGTAAAGATCTATTTAGAAGCTATACTTATGTAACTCCAAAAATTCTGAAAAATAGGAAAACGTAAGCAATTCATATTCCAATACTGTGTAAAAAATTCAGAATTTTATCACTCTCCAGTACAGAACCAAAAATCCCGCACTGGACTCAAAACTTTCTGTTTTCAAACAGCATCAATCATACTATCGTCCAAATCATCCCAAAGGCTTTACTTGGCACAAACACTAATTAAAAGATAAAAACACAATCATAACAGAATTTAAAATTGTGTGACACAAGAAAATAAAATTTTGCAATAAAAATAACTATTGGGTTGCCTCCCAACAAGCGCTATTGTTTTATGCCCCTAGCTAGGCATAATGCATAGTTTCAGGTATTATCATCCTTCAAATTAATTCCATAAGTGGCCCTCATAATAGATTCATATGGTGGCTTAATTCTCTTTCTAGGGAAGTGCTACATCCCTTTCTTTAATGGAAACTAAAGTCTTATATTGCCTTCTTTCATATCAATTATAGCGCCTATAGTTCGTACGAAAGGCCTACCAAGTATTATAGGGCAAGAAGGATTGCATTCTATATCAAGCACAATAAAATCCATGGGTACATAATTCCTATTAGCAAGAATAAGCACATCATTTATTCTACCCAATGGTTTTTTAATAGTGGAATCCGCTAGATGTAAATTAAGGGAACAAGGATTCATGTCGGTGAGACCTAGCACATCACACAAAGATTTTGGTATAGTAGAGACGCTAGCACCTAGATCACATAAAGCATTACATTCATAATATTTAATTTTAACTTTAATAGTAGGTTCCCATTCATCATGTAATTTTCTAGAAATTGAAGCTTCCAACTCAAGCTTTTCTTCATGAGCTTTTATCATAGCTTCTACAATATGCTTAGTAAAAGCCTTATTTTGTTCATAGGCATTAGGTGAATTAATCATGGATTGCAACAAGGAAATGCATTCAACTAAAGAGCAATTATCATAATTAAAGTCCTTGTAATCCAAAGTAGTGCACTAGTACAGCGAGCTGCTACACAAATGGTTTTTACCCCCTTTCAGCGACGAAGTTTTAAACCGTCACCTTGCCTGTGTGTGCGATAGGGGGGGGTCCTTTCCACACGACCCAGAAACCGTCCGCGATAGGGCCTCTAGTCACACATGCGGGGCAAAAAGAGCTCGTGTGCGATCGGGTGAGCCATCGCAGACAATTATACTGGCCCAATCGTTTCCGTTCGTATGTACATCCCACACAGTGAATCCAAGATAAACATTTTCGTTCGTATATACATCCCGCACAGTGAATCCCAGACAAACGTTTCCGTTCGTATATACAAAGCACACAGTTTTCCGCATCACATCATTTGTGATAGTGTTGCCATTGCAGATGATAGTAATAATTTTATCGTTTGTGTTATTGAATGCATCACACACGGTGTCTAGAAGAAACTGTGTGGCATAGGCTGTCCATCACACACACTTTTTATGTGGAAAACGTTTGTGTAAGGTGGCCTAACGCAAACAGTTGTCCAGAGGAAGTCATATGTGATTGTTCATTGATCCAACACGTTCACTTCCTATAAACTGTGTGGGTTGTCTGAGATCATCGCCCACGGTGTTGTCTCAATAACCATTTGCACAAGAAAAACCCAATAAGCAGGCTAATTGGCCTATTATTATTAATCCATTTAGTAATCAAATTCGTATAATTGAAATACATCAGAGTACAACATCATATAGCTTCAACACTCACACCATATAGGCATATAGCTAGCTACCCCATTACACAACAGCACCAAGTTTCACATGTAACATCTAAAACCTTTGGAAATTAACATCATAGACTGTAGATAGACAGATGAATCTCATCTGGAAAACTGCTGAAGCGGAAGGTGAATATTGAGCCTTCAATGATGTTGAATGTCCTTGCAACTTTAGGCCAGTGCCTGTGGATGATTGACCGCCCATCCTTCGTCCTCTTGAGGAAGACTTCAATATTGTACCATGGGTGTTGTATGAACACCTTCCTCGCCTCTTGACCATACAGGTGGTTTGAGTGGTAATCATCTGTGAACTGCTTTGGAAAGGCCTGAAAACAAATATATGCATAAATATCTTCTATGAATTTTGAAATGGTGCAAAGGAATTAAAAAAAAGGTACTCCCTCCGGTCCTTTTTACTCCGCGCATTAGATTTGTATCAAGTCAAACTTTGTAAAGTTTCACCAAATTTATTTTAAAAAATATCAACATCCACGATACCAAATATGTAAACTATAAAATTGTATTTCATAATGCATCTAAAAATAATGATTTTGCAGTTTGAATGTTGATGTTTTTTTCTATAACTTTGGTCAAAGTAGAGATACTTTGACTTCGGACAAAACTTATATGCAGACTAAAAAGGACCGGAGGGAGTATAAAACTTAGTACCATCCTGTAGTTCACTGATGTCTTCTTCATTGTGCAGACAAAGATCTTATTGTTTTTCGTCGCTAGTTTCTTTATCCTCACAATCTTTCTGAGTTTCTTGACTTGACTGATATTCATGGACATCTCATTTCCCCATATGCAAAATGGGTCGAATAGTGGGTCAAAACCTCTGACAGCAGGACCTACATGTGCAAGACCAAATTGTTAAAAACCTAAATACTAGAATGGTTCCTGCAATTGCATAATAATATGCTATTAGACAAAGGACCATGCATGTGCGAACCTCAATGGTAAACCTCAGTGCCTCCCATTGTTTCCCTGCAACACATATAAGGTAGTTATTGATCAGGCTAAGTGAGGGTTGGCATACTATCAGTAAAATATGTTGATGAAAAATGAACACATTGCAGATTCAGCAGATTAATTCGAGCCACATGGAAAAGCCATTTATCCAAACCAAGCATGCTTAAGAACTAGGAAATATAGCAATTGTATATATTTCTCATGTATTTAGTACAGCCAAATTCGATTTATTTCTCACATGCATAACAATACAAAATTGTACCCACGACAATTGAACATCGCATTGCAGAATTGAACCAAACAGTTAACTAAGCACCACAACAAATGAACCAAACAGTTAACTGAGCACCACATTGCACAAGAGAACATACTACAAGATCAGACAGTTAACCAAACCTAGTATGCTTAACAACTAGGAAATATAGAAATTGTATTTGTATCTCATGTATTTTGTACAGCCAAATTCGATTATTTCTCACATGCAAGAGAATACAAAATTGCACCCACAAGAATTGAGCTTCACCTTGTAGAATTGAACTAAACAGTTAACTGAACATGACAAAAACATAACCAAACAGTTAACTCAGCACCACATTGCACAATATATAGAACATATATACTAGAGGATCAGATTGCATAGTAAGAGTACATAGGACAATTCACTAGAATTTGTAAAGGAACGGCAGGAGCAGCACATGCAAAAGGTAAACCGAACATGCTTAACCAACGTAGCTAGCTAGCTGAACATAGGTCCTTGTAGTGAGCTAAAAAGACAAGCTACTCCTCATCGTCAGAGATATCGATGACGATGGGCTCCTTAGACTTGGAAGAGGGCGAGGCCTCCACATCGTGGGTGCCCTCCTCGTACTGGTGAGTCGCCTGAGCTGCTCCGGGCACCAACCTGCTGGCTCTGGAGTTGAGGTAAGCACAGGCACGCTGAGAAAACACCTCGTAGCCTTCGTCGAAGGCACCGACGGTGGCCTCGAGAAAATGCCACGAACTCTCGTTTAAAGAAGCCAACCGCGTGGCAGCGTCCGCGTGCGAGGCATCGACGGTGGCCTCGACGACGAGGTGCTCCTCCAAGATCTGGGGGTCGGCACGCATGGCAGCCATCGCGACCTCATCCGCGCGTGTGGCCGCGATTTGCTTCTTCGCTGCCAGATGCTCCTTGAGCTCCTGGCTATACTGCGGGCACCATGGCTTAGGGCAACGCTTATTTGGAGGATGGATCGGTGATTTGGGTGGAAGGTGTAGCGTCGGCGGTCGGGGCATGTGGGATGTAGAAGGAGGTGGAGGATGGTGGTCGGGTGTGGATTACCTGACTAGATCGACGAGGCCGAGCAGCAGGAAGGAGCATCGCCGGCGAGGCGGCGGCGCTGCAAGCAAGCAGTGAAGGTTTGAACTTGGAATGGAAGATGGAAACAGAGGAAATGTGGCTTTTGGTAAGGAGGAGGGGGGCATGGGAGGTAGATATTTCCGCGGATGCCGAGAATTTTCGCTCCATGCAGCGAAAAGCTGGCGCGCGAAGTGTCATCAGACACGGTCCCCTATTCATCACTGTGTACGATATCTGAACATCACAAACGATTCATATGGCTTACCCCGTGTGTGATGAGTTTGAACGTGCAAATTTTGGTTCAAATTTCCCTGGTTACAGTGGTCATCCTCGTCATTGCATAATTTAGGTACACAAAAGAGCCTACAGCACACCCACACTTCTTAATCGAGCAAGTTCAGCAATTAAACAGAGCTAGCTGACCTAGACATTACTCTAACAAAAGACCGGCGCTCTAAACAAAGACTACTACTCCGCCTGGCGCTCGTCGATCTCCGCCGCCTCCTCCATGTCCAGCTCACGCCCGACGATCTCCTGGGGAAGGTGCTCCATGGCATCCATCGCACCATACTCGGCAAGCATCTCGCCATCCGCGTCCGCCATCTCTTTGGAAAAGGCCGCCACGAGCTGGGTGTGGGCGGCTGCGGTCTGGGCTTGGACAGGCTCCATCGTGGCAAGGTATGCCGCAAACGAACGGACGGCTGCTCGAACGCTCTCGGCGATTGCCAAGTCTTCGGCCGTGGGTTGCCCACCGTTGTCGGAGAAGATTTGTGCGATTTGTGCGGTGACCGCCAGGAGCTGGGCGTGGCCGGCCTCGACATGGGCGCGGGCGGCCTCCATCAAGGCTAAGGCGGCCGCCGCGGAACGGACAGCTGCTGTCCCACTCTCGCCATTTGCTATCCCCGTCACAGATGTTGCTACCGCCATATGAGCTGCAGTAGCGGCCGTTTTGGCTGCCGCAGCCGCCCGGTCGCAGATTGCGGCCGCGCTCACGCAGGTTGTGAGCACGCTCATGGCGGCTGCGGCCGCGCTGTCGCCGGACTGGGCCGCCGAAGTTGCCCTCACGACGTGGGTCCACGTCCCCATCTTTGACCGGCGACGATTGAACAGTGAAATGATATTTGGGGGGCTAGTTTGCTTGACGCACCAGCTGTGGACTGTAGCCGATGAACCTTCTCGCGTAAGCCATATATGACGGTGCACCAAGATATTTTGTACTGCATCTCACACGGTTGGTGATAATAAACTGTGTGTGATGTACTTGATTTTTCGTCTTGATTTGAAATACGGAATGGGGTCACAGCAGCAAAGGACGGTGTTTGAATTGCTAGAACATTTGTCTGCAGTGAACATAAAACTGTACCAGTGTCGTGTTAAAATTTGGAATTATTCAGGGTTCGTTTGGACATTTTTATACATTAACTGAGTGTTCTAGGCATTTTATGTGCATATATCAAATTTTAACTACATGTACATGCTCCGGTGCACCAAAATGGGTTGAAAAATCATATGTGTGTCCTTGGGTGCATGCTTAGGTCCCATGCAAGAAATGGGAATGAATATCAAACACCTCGGCATCGTGGCTCGGCCTCAAACGCTGAGATACTTGGTTTTGAAATTCTAGTAAATCCAAAACTCGTCTAAAATTCATGAAACTTGGCATGCTATCATGGAATGGCACCAACATGCTGTGGTAAAAGTTTTGTCCCATTTGAGGTAGGTTTTGGTATAAGCTTCTCACAAGAAGACTCGTGGTTCCGGTAGGGAACGTGTCACCTTTGTGGACAAAACGACATTCGTTGCCTCTTCTTGCCTTGATTTTTTTTCTAGAGGTAACATAGACCAATAGGAGTGTCGTGTTAAATTTTGGAATTATTCGGAGTTCGTTTGGACATTTTTATACATTAACTGAGTATTCTAGGCATACTATGTGCATAATTCAAATTTGAACTACAGGCACATGCTCCGGTGCACCAAAATGGGTTGAAAAATCATATATGTGTCCTTGGGTGCAGGCTTAGGTCCCATGCAAGAAATGGGAATGAATTTCAGACACCTCGGCATCATGGCTCCACCGCAAATGTTGAGATATACTTGGTTTTGAAATTCTAGTAAATCCAAAACTTGTCAGAAATTCATGAAACTTGGCATGCTATCATGGAATGGCACCAACATGTTGTGGTAAAAAAATCGTCCCATTTGGGGCAGGTTTTGGTATAAGCTTCTCACAAACCAGAGCTTCTCACAAGAAGCCTCATGGTTCCGGTGGGGAACATGTCACCTTTGTGGACGAAACGACATTCGTTGCCTCTTCTTGTCTTCATTTTTTTCTAGAGGCAACATAGACCAACAGGAGTGTTGTGTTCAAATTTGGAATTATTCGGGGTTCGTTTGGACATTTTTATACATTAACTGGGTTTTCTATGCATTTTATGTGCATAATTCAAATTTGAACTACATGCACATGCTCCGGTGCACCAAAATGGGTTGACAAATCATATGTGTGTCCTTGGGTGCATGCTTAGGTCCCATGCAAGAAATGGGAATGAATATCAAACACCTCGGCATTGTGGCTCGGCCGCAAACGCTGAGATACTTGGTTTTGAAATTCTAGTAAATCCAAAACTCGTTTGAAATTCATGAAACTTGGCATGCTATCATGGAATGGCACCAACATGCTGTGGTAAAAAATTTGTCCCATTTGGGGCAGGTTTTGGTATAAGCTTCTCACAAACCAGAGCTTCTCACAAGAAGCCTCATGGTTCCGGTAGGGAACGTGTCACCTTTGTGGACGAAACGACATTCGTTGCCTCTTCTTGCCTTGATTTTTTCTCTAGAGGTAACATAGACCAATAGGAGTGTCGTGTTAAATTTTGGAATTATTCGTGGTTCGTTTGGACATTTTAATACTTTAACTGAGTTTTCTAGGCATTTTATGTGCATAATTCAAATTTGAACTGCATGCACATGCTCCTGTGCACCAAAATGGGTTGAAAATCATATATGTGTCCTTGGTTGCATGTTTAGGTCCCAAGCAAGAAATGGGAAAGAATTTCAAACACCTAGGCTCTTCGTGGCTCGGCCGCAAACTTGAGAACTTGGTTTTGAAATTCTAGTAAATCCAAAACTCGTCTGAAATTCATGAGACTTGGCATGGTGTCATGGAATGGCACCAACATGTTGTGGTAAAAAAATTGTCCAATATGAGAGAATTAAGGCACACACATTAACAGCCAACAAATAGCTGTCACGTTATCATCACAAAAGGTTGTATAGTATTATTTCAATCGTGGGCGTTCTACTGACCATTTACGTGCCGCCACGCGTCCCACTTTTTTAATGGCAACGAGGTGCCGTCCGGGCAGCTGTTTGAGTAGACGGGAGGCGTGCGAGCGAAGTCCGCAGCGCAGGCTGACCGGGAGGCGTGCGACCAGTCCTGTGCTGCGCAGGCTGACCGGGAGGCGTGCGACCATTCCTCCGCTACGCAGGCTCACCGGGAGGCGTGCGAGTAGTACGCTGCGCAGGCTCACCGGGAAGCGAGCTCTTTGACCTCCATCGTCGCCCGCCTCGCTCTCAACTTCTCCATTAATGGCGCCCGAGCCACTATTTAATAGGAGGCCTTACTGATCTCTCTTCGCCTACCATTCCCCTCTCGCTCGAATCCTATCTTCCAGAGCTCCACCTACTCCATGGCGCACAAGGATCATCTGCCACTAGTCTTCCGGTTTGGTGAAGTCAACTCCGAGCCAGAGGAGATAGAAAATAAGGAGGAATGGGACCTCAGGGACATGGCCCTGAACGAGCTGGCCGTGGCGGATGCTGCCCCCACGCCCGTCCCAGCTCCCATCCCCGCGCCCGTGCCAGCGACCATACCCATGGCATTGATGGGCTGGTCGCCGCGCACCATCGCAGAGCTGGAAGCCGCTGGCGTCAGCAAGGTCCCCGCGGACCCACGCGAGCTCGTGTACGTGCCAGTGCCAGCGCCCCCGCCCTGTGCTCATGCGCGCCCCAGCACCCACCGCGGCGCCGGTCCCCGTGCGCTTTCCTGCACCAGCCACACCCGTGCCCGTGCGCGCGCCTGCACCCGCCGTGCCCCCCTCAGCGTCATGGGACGCCACCGTCGACCGCTACCTCGCAGCGCCGCGAGTCGCCGTCCCCCCGCGCCATGCCCGTCGATCGCGCGACGAACGGCTCTTGGATTTGGAAGTCCATAACATTCTGGGATGGCTTGAAGACTTGAACAACGGCGTCCCGGACGACGACAACACCGGCACAGCACGCCACCGCTGCTGCAATTAGTTTTTTTGTTTAATATTGTATCCCGATCGTATGAATGAAAAACCAGAGTGTCACTGAATGAAATCTATGGTTTTGATCAACTTAGCGTTTTTTCTCTGAATGTACAGACTTACCAAAGTAAAAAAAACATCAACGTCTTTCTTTGAATAAAACACTCATCGCAAACATTTTCAGACTGAACACCCATATGCAAAGCGAGAGCTGGGTTCCTTCGCAGCTAAGCCAAGGGGAAAATGTGGCGCGCAGGTTTTGTGCATCTCTTCATCGCAAACGTTTCAAACTGAACACCCGTATGCAAAGTGAGAGCTGGGTTCCTTCGCAGCTAAGCCAAGGGAAAATGTGGCGCACAAGTTTTGTGCATCTCTTCATCGCAAACAATTTTGCATGATGACCCGTGTGCAACGACGTACAAACAATGTAGTGAGATTTGCATCTGTCATATTGGGTATAATTGCCATTTGTCAAAATAGAAAAATTGGCATTTGTCAATCTAGTAACATTGCCATTTGTCAATGTAGTAACATTGCCATTTGTTAACCTAGTAACACTGCCATTTGTGATCCTCAGAAAAAACACTGCCATTTGTCAAATTTTGCAGCTAAAAATCACTAGTACTGTAATTTTTGCAAATGAAATTCAGTAAGTATAGATTTCATTCATAGATTAAGCAGTCGTTCTTTATACAAATAGTTCAACTCGACAGCTGAACCGAACAAACTTTTACCCAATTGTTGCCAACCACGTACTGAAATAGCTAGTTCAACTATATATACTAGCTAAATTTAAGTACGTAGTACAGTTCAACCATATCTATAGTCAGATGAACTGAACAAAATAGCCCCTAAATACTACTTCTACGGAGGGGCTTTGTACTACTTCCAGCAGCTTCTCCTCTACCTCGCGCGCTCAGTAAGAGGCCGAGGAGGAGGAGCCTATCGATGAGCTGGAGAAGCGGAATCCGGCGCCTGCCGCTGCTGCACCTTTAGCGACGCCCAGCTCGAACGCCCTCTGTCGCTCCAGACGATCCCTCTCGAAGCGGTGGGACTCCTCGTATATCTCTGCATTCCGCGCCACTGCGGTGGCTTCTCCTGCGGCCACGGCGGCGGTAAGACGCTTTGCGTGCTCGACCAGTCACTCCTCCTCCTCCCGCAGGAACTCGATGTAGCGCGCGGCAAGGTTGCTGATGCTCGTGCGGGCCTCCACATCCCGCCTTCGGGCCGCGGTGGCAGAGCAGGTGATGACCCCGGCGGTCGACTGTGGGGAGGATGCCACGGCGGCCGACGGTGGGGTGGCGGCCACCTGCCACCTTCGGGTCGCGGTGGCGGAGCGGGTGATGGCCACGGCGCCCAACGGTGGGGTGGCGGCCAAGACGGACACCACCCGCCTTTGGGACGCGGTGGCGGAGCGGGCCATGGCCCTGGCGGGCTTTGGTGGTGTGGCGGCCACGGCTGTCGGGCCCGTGGAACCCAGGGTATCATGGCCCGTATGCCTGCGACACAGAGCGCTACGCCGGGCGGCGGCCCCATAGGTGGCCCACCAGCGGGCACCTCGAGACCCCTCATGAGGCCCTAGCCTCCCGAGGACCCCTCCTCCCGGAGTAGGCAAGCAAGGCTCAGCCGCGGCTTCACCGAGAGCCTCGCAAGGCAGCCTCCTGAGGTTGCCTCCCGAGGCACCCTCCCGAAGGTACGCAAGACAAGTGATGTTTAGCCCGGCCGCGCGGTCTCGTGCCCACCACATGGGTGACGCGCAGGGCGACGAACGGCGGCAGAGGCCGTGCCAGCAGGCGCGAATGGAGAGGTTTTCCCCTTTTGTGCTAAGGAAGCAAGGCCAGCAGTCTGTTTCCCAAAGCAACCCCCAAAGGTTGCCCGATCGGTGAAAGAAGACCAAGACGGCGGGTGCGCAGGGCAGAGGTCATCCCCGAGCCCACCGGCGCGTCATGGACGGTCGCTTTGCAGGCGAAGACTACCTTTTGTCAGGATAGACTACGTCCCTGTCCCCCTTCAAACTTGCCGTTGTGTGGCAACCCTTCCCGCCAATGTTTTCGAGGGAAGAGGACCAAGGCAGGTATAAAAGGAGGGCAGGGTGCCACTGTAGGAGGGATCTGGAACCGATTCCGGAAGCCCCGAACCTTGTACTCTTGCGCCTGAGCAATCACAACCAAGTAGGAGTAGGGTTTTACACTGCAAGGTGGCTCGAACCTGGGTAAACCGTTGAGTCCGCAACCCGCTCCCGCTAGCGCGCTCTCGCCGTAGCTTCGCCGTAGTTTAGCTGTGTTAGGGGACGAGGAGGTAGGAACGAGCTCACCCCAGTTTTTGAAACTTTGGGTCCCCAGAGCCCGACTTCTGACATTTGGCGCGCCAGGTAGGGGTGTGCTACTGTTCTTCCTCTCCGTCCTCCACTCCACCAGCCTCATGGCCGACACTCACCGCGACCGCACTGAGCGCAGGGCAGGCCGCGTGGCTCAGACAGAGCCGGTGGTCCGCGGCAACCACCGCTGCCCTGTCGAGGTCGCTGCCGCCACCGACCCTGCTGCCCGGGAGCAGCAGGACTCCTCCCTGCACCCCCCCCCCGTGCAGGTAGAGGGCCACACCGCCACGGCCTCCTCCTCCCTCGCCCGCCGTGGGCCGCCGAAAGCGCAGGCCGCGCTACTCATGGCGCGCGAGCTGCTCCGCTACCGTCCAGTTGACGCCAGCTACGACGCCTGGCTTGGTCGCATCACCGAGCTCGTCAATGCCGCCGAGGATGCTCCGGCGCCTTCCCACTCGCTTCGCCCTCTGCCGTCTCGCGCTGGGGACGTGGCGCATGGCTTTCCCCCGCCACCCCCTCTGAGCGACGAGCTCGCCGGGCACCAGCATGACGCGCGGGCGCATGAGCCATCCCGCGGCGCGTCTTTGTGGGATCGAGGAGATAGGTCTAGAAGGGGGGTGAATAGACTCCTAACCAGCCAAAGGTGCAGTTTTTAATTCTCTTGGAACTTAGGCAGATTTTGGCACAAGTTAAGATCACTCTAATACTTTCTACACATGCATATCTAGAGATTGAGCAGCGGAAATAGTAAAGCATGCAATAGTGCAGAAAGTAAAGGGGTAAAGTATGGAAGATCAAACGCAATGAAGACACGGTGGTTTTTGGCGTGGTTCCGATAGGTGGTGCTATCGTACGTCCACGTTGATGGAGACTTCAACCCACGAAGGGTAACGGCTGCGCGAGTCCACGGAGGGCTCCACCCACGAAGGGTCCATGAAGAAGCAACCTTATCTATTCCACCATGGCTTACGTCCATGAAGGACTAGCCTCACTCGGGGTAGATCTTCACGAAGTAGGTGATCTCCTTGCCCTTACAAACTGCTTGGTTCAACTCCACATCAGGTTGGAGGCTCCCAAGTGACACCTAACCAATCTAGGAGACACCACTCTCCAAAAGGTAATAGACGGTGTGTTGTTGATGAACTCCTTGCTCTTGTGCTTCAAATGATAGTCTTCCCAGCACTCAAACAACTCCTCACAGATTTGGCTATGGTGGAAGAGGGATTTGAGTGGAAAGCAACTTGGGATAGGCTAGAAATCAAGATTCAAATGGTAGGAATGGAATAGCTTGATCTCAACACATGAGTAGGTAGTTCTCTCTCAGAAAATGTATGGTGGAAGTGTAGGCACGTTCTGATGGCTCTCCTTACTGAGAAGGAGGTGGTGGAGGGGTATATATAGCCTCCACACAAAATCCAACCGTTACACACTTTTGACCCAACTCGGTGGCACCGAAACTATCATCTCGGTAGCACCGAACTGTGTAAAAGATATGAACGTTAGGAATCTCGGTGGGACCGATATGAACAACTCGGATGGACCAAAGTGCAATGGCTAGGGCAAATGATTACAGAGAGTTGGCAAGGCCATCTCGGTGAGACCGAGATCCATTTCGGTGGATCCGAGTTGTTAGGGTTTTGGCAGTGGCTAAGTCTTGGATGAACTCGGTGGGGCCGGATAGAGAATTTCGGTGGGGCCGAGTTGGAATGTAGGTTCTGGACATATTTGGGTAGAGAGAGTGGTTGAGGGTTTAGGAGTACTGTCACTAAGCACTTGAGCAAAATGATCATTAAGCAACACCTCATCCCCTTTTAATAGTATTGGCTTTCCTATGGACTCAATGTGATCTTGGATCACTAAACCAAAAATGTAGAGTCTTGAACTTTTGCCAATCCTTGTCCTTAGCATTTTGAAGGGGTTCCACGTCCTCTTGTCCATGCCACGCCATTGTTGAACTTGTCTGAAATTCACTAGATAAAAGCATTAGTCCAACAACATGTATGTTGACATAAATTACCAAAACCACCATGGGAGCAAATGTGCTTTCAATCTCCCCCTTTTTGGTAATTGATGACAACATACATCAAAGCTTCAAATAAAGATATAGCAGAGGTATGTATGAAAGCTTTGAAGGAAACATGTAACATGCATGAGCTCCTATGAACTCCCCCTGAAGATGTGCATATAAAATGATGATATCTCATGGGAAATATGCATGCAACATGTATCTTGGCTATATGCATCAGAGCAATATATATATATATATATATATATATATATATATATATGAAAATGGCTATGTACTCCTGGGAGTACGTACTCTCATCGCTCATATACCACATAGATGAATATTTTATACCTCTTTATTATTTTTAATATACTTCATTAATAATTAGTAGATACCCCAAAATGAGTTTCACGAAAAAAAATCATGTGAGTCTACATATTTTTTAAAGGTTTACGTATATACTGATTTGTTCGTACATGAAAAAGGTATATTACAAAAATTACGTCGCAAATGATATTTTTTCCACAAAACTCGTATTGGGGTATCTTAGAATATTTAATGAAGTATATTGAAAATGGTAAAGAGGTATAATCAATGTGTATATGAGGTATATTGAATATGGGAGTACATACACCCAGGAGTACAGAAAAGTAGTCCTATATATATATATGTATATATATATGACATTTGGGTATCCACATGTCCATGATTTTCTTCTTGCAAACAATATATACTAGCAAGAGGTCAATCATGTACATGAGTGTGATGCATATACTTACCTTGAAGTTCTTGATCAAGTACCTGAAGAAATACACTTGAGAAAATAAGGTTAGATAACACAAGATAATTTCTTCAAGAAAAGACACAAGATCAACAAGAAACCAAGATTGGGATGACATGTAGAGAGAGTATCACCAGGATACTTCTTTGAAGCAAACATGTCCCCAAAAGAAATAGTTGTCTCCCCTTAAAGAACTTCCTCTCCCCCTGAATCTGACATTGGATATTGGGAGTAGGTAAGGAGAGAAAACTAGAACAACCAAAGAACAAACTAATCATGTTTCTCCCCTCTTAGAAATATGTAACATTCTCTCCTCTTGTAAGGTGCATCTCTTTTGTAGTGATAAGCTTTGCTTTGATGTATTTCTCTCTCCCCCTTTGACATCAATTTCCAAGAAGGGACTTCAAGGTTATTGATTAAGTGGGTTTGGTCCTTGAGAAACACATCTAGCCATTGAGTGGCTCTAGATGCAAGTAGAGGATAAGAATCATTGAGTGGAGCTGGAATAGAAAAACTCAGGAAAGATTTGACAGAAAATTCCTTAGAGCAGCAAAATCGGTGACACCGAGTTGAGATAAATCGGTGGAACCGAGTTCGACGCAATGGAATTATTTGTCAACTCAGCTCACTGGACAAAGCAAATCTCACAATGATTTGCAATGAATTAGCTGCGAAACTAACTAAAAGAAAATAAACACAGAAAAGAAGCAAAGAAACGTCTAGATGAAGTTTTTTTTTTTACTAGAGAACTTCATCTAGATGGGTCGGCGACAAGGTCACCTATGTTAGAGTATATTGACTTAGGAGTCAAGTGAGAGCACTTGATCATAGGCCATACTCTTCGTTTAAGCTCAAAATGGGGTTGCCATTTTTACATAAAGCATTTCAATGTATTCACATCTTGTTGAGTTGCTTAAGCTCATGTCTTGGAGTTAAGCTTCTCTAAGATGTAATAACTTACATTGGGATTTTGGTGATGTCCATCATGTAGTTGAACTTGATGTAGATGCTCGTGAGTTGAAGTTGGGAGCGATCCTTTCATGTGTAGTTCATCTTCCTACATGAGTTAGTTTTGCAAGGAACAACATGTGTATCCAAAATGACAAGAATGAAGCATAACTCAAAAGTTTGTCAAAGGATATGCTTAGGATGTCTTGTTCCTTGTTCCACCATCAATTGTCGATACTTGGGTTATACAAGATTGCTTATGATAAGAGTGAGATGCAATCTTGTGGCTTGAAGTTTGTCCAAGTACCTACAAAAGGTTAGATACCATACAAGGGAGCAAAATGTCCAAGATATAAGATGATCATGAAAGATATCATGGATTAGTCAAGAATGCTCATGCCCTTGTATGCATCCACATGAACCTCTAGTTCACGTTTGAAGCATCAATGATGTTCAACTCACTTCTCAAGTGACAAAACACTTTCTCATCAAGGGGTTTGGTAAAGATGTCTGCCAATTGTTTGTCGGTACGAACATGTTTAAGGTCAATGTCACCTTTCTCAACATGATCTCGAATAAAATGGTGACGAACCTCAATATGCTTAGTTCGAGAATGTTGCACGGGATTGTGTGCTATCTTAATAGCACTCTCATTGTCACATAGTAATGGTACATGTCTCACATGCACACCATAGTCTTTAAGAGTTTGTGTCATCCATAGTAATTGAGCACAACATGATCCCGCGGCAATGTATTCCGCTTCGGCAGTAGATAGAGATACGGAATTTTGTTTCTTGGAGGACCAAGACACAAGAGATCTACCAAGAAATTGACATGTACCCGAAGTGGATTTTCTGTCAACCTTGTCTCCGGCATAGTCCGAATCGGAGTAGCCAACAAGATTAAAAGAAGATCCTTTGGATACCATATGCCAAAGTTTAGTGTATGTATCAAGTATCTCACAATTCTTTTTACCACCTTAAGGTGACACTCTTTTGGTGCCGCTTGGTATCGTGCACACATGCACACACTTAGCATAATGTCGAGACGGGAGGCACATAGATATAGCAATGAACCAATCATAGATCGATATACCTTTTGATCAACCGGTTTGCCGTCCTTGGTCAAGTCAAGATGTCCACTCGTGGGCATGGGAGTTTTCATACCTTTACTCTCTTGCATGTTGAACTTCTTGAATAAGTCCTTGGTATACTTTGTTTGAGAAACAAAGGTACCTTCCCTAGTTTGCTTGATTTGCAAACCAAGAAAGAATTTGAGTTCACACATCATAGACATCTCGAACTTTTCCGACATCAACCTTCCAAACTTTTCACTAAAAGAGGAGTTAGTAGATCCAAAGATAATATCATCAACATAAATTTGGCATACAAATAATTCTCCATTAATGCTCTTAGTGAGCAAAGTTGAATCAATCTTCCCCATCTCAAAACCTTTTTCAAGAAGAAACTTTGTCAAGCATTTGTACCAAGCTCTAAGGGCTTGTTTAAGACCATAAAGAGCTTTACGAAGTTTGTACACATGATTAGGTTTCTTGGGATTTTCAAAGCCAGGAGGTTGTTTAACATACACTTCCTCCTCAATTTCACCATTTAAGAAAGCACTTTTAATGTCCATTTGGTAAAGAGTGATATCATGGTGATTGGCATAAGCAAGTAAAATGCGAATGGACTCAAGTCTAGCAACGGGGGCATAGGTCTCACCATAGTCCATACCTTCGACTTGTGTGTAACCTTGTGCTACGAGACGAGCCTTGTTGCGTGCAACTTGTCCATCTTCATCTTGCTTATTCCGAAACACCCATTTGGTTCCGATCATGTTTTGCTCTTCCTTACGCTTCTCAACCAACGTCCAAACTTGGTTCCTCTCAAAGTTGTGTAGCTCCTCATGCATTGAATTCACCCAATCGGGGTCCTTGAGAGCATCTTCCACCTTCAAAGGTTCAACACTAGAGATGAATGAGTAATGCTCACAAAAGTTAGCTAAACGAGATTTAGAGCGAGTGATTCTCCCGGATTGGATATCTCCAAGTATTTGTTCGACGGGATGATCCTTGTCGATTCTTGCTCTAACTCGAGGTAGCTTTTTATTGGGTTGTGCTGAGGCTTCCTCATCATCATCATCTTCTTCTTCTTCGTTGATGTTGTCGTTGTTCGCTTGTGGAGGTGGAGAAGGAGGTTGAGGTGGATCATCTTGTTGCACTTCCTCATTCCCATCGTCTTGACGTGTTCCACTTGTGGATGCCTCCATATCTTGTCGTTCACCTTGATGTGAAGTTGAGGCTTCCACTTGAATAGACGAGGTACTCTCCTTTACTTCCACGGGGAGAATCTTGCCAATGGGCAAATCTTGGATTGCTTCCCATGGTTCTTTATCTCCTACATAAAGTGGCAATTGCTCGACTTGCGAGCCGTTAGTCTCATCAAACTTCACATCTACCGTCTCTTCAACTTTTCGAGTGAAGTTGTTGTAGACACGGTAAGTGTGAGAGTTCGATCCATAACCGAGTAGGAAACCTTCATGAGATTTAGGAGCAAATTTTGAACGACGATGCTTATCAAGAATGTAACATTTTGAGCCAAATACTCGAAAGTATCCAACTTGTGGTTTGTTACCGGTGAGCAGTTCATACGCCGTTTTACCAAGAAGCTTGTGAAGGTAAAGTCGATTTGTTGCATGACAAGCTGTTTCAACCGCTTCCGCCCAAAAGTGTCTTAGCATCGTTCTTGCCATCTCAATAAGTGTCCGGTTCTTCCTCTTAACAACTCCATTTTGTTGAGGTGTGTACGTAGCCGAGAACTCATGTGAAATACCCTCCTCATCAAGAAAGGTGTCCACATTGGTGTTCTTGAACTCCGCTCCGTTGCCACTTCGAACCTTTTTGATCTTCACTTCAAATTGGTTTTTTGCCTTTCTTGCAAAGTTCTTGAAGATCTTTTGTACCTGCGATTTGTCATCAAGAAAGAACACCCACGTGAATCTGGAAAAATCATCAACAATGACCAAACCGAAAGAGTTACCACCAAGATTCTTATAGGAGTTGGGACCAAAAAGATCCATATGAAGTA
This sequence comes from Elymus sibiricus, assembly GCA_039707655.1. Lineage (NCBI taxonomy): Eukaryota > Viridiplantae > Streptophyta > Magnoliopsida > Poales > Poaceae > Elymus > Elymus sibiricus. Next base: position 351,654,815 of record CM077666.1, read on the forward strand.
GCTCGAGTGGTCTCCTCGTGGTCATAATGTTCTTCACGGGATGGCTTCCTCCAACTTGTTTTCCTGCTTGGCAAGCACTACAAAGTCGATCTTTGTCAAATATAACATCTTTCACTCCAAGAATGTGATCTCCTTTAACAAGTTTATCAAGGTTACGCATACCAACATGTCCAAGTCTTCTATGCCATAACCAACCTTTAGAAGATTTAGCAATTAAGCATGTACGAGGTTGGGTTCTCTTAGTGAAATCAACAATGTATAGATCACCTCTACGAATGCCGGTAAAGACCATATTATGATTATCTTGGCGAAACACTTGGCAATCTACTTTAGTAAATAGAACATTGAAACCAAAATCGGCTAGTCTAGATACGGAAATAAGATTGTAACCAAGAGATTCAACAAGCATAACATTTTGTATGGAGCTATCATTGGATATGGCCACCTTACCAAGGCCAAGTACCTTACCCTTGGAGTTGTCTCCAAAGGTCACATACTTGCGTGGACCATCATTTTTCGCAAGCTCGCGAAACATGTCTCTATCTCCGGTCATGTGATCGGTATAACCGCTATCAAGAATCCACTCTTTTCCTCCAGCCATATAATCTCGAAGATTTGCCATAAGACTGAGATTTCTCATGGTCTTCTCGAATTCAATATCAAAGTCTTCGTCCTAATCATAATAGCCATGCTCAACATTATCATCATCATGCATGCGATCCTCACAAAAAACAACAGATTCATTGGTTTCATGATCATGACAATGTTCAAGTTTATGGATTCTAATGGCTTCCATGATAATGTTGCTAATAGTTGTAACATCTCCTTTAGCACGCATAAGATCACGAAGCTCAAACAAGCAATCATCAAACTTAGGATCATTAGGACTCACCTTGTGTAAAGCAACAACCTTATGAAGAATCTTATCGAGACTCTTTAGAGAGTAATCAGGATATCGCTTTTCTAAATCATGCCATAGAGTATAAGCACATGCAAAGTTTTGCATACAACCAAACACAACCTTAGGTAATCCTCTAATGATAAGATTGACGATTCTAAGATTACAAAGCATGTCAATTTCCTCTTCACGAGTAGGATGCAAGGGATCAATAGGGGGCACATAAGGATTATGAATATACTTGCTCAAGTTAAATTCATCAAAGATATCAAGCATTTCATCCCTCCAAAAGTTGTAATACTCCCCATCGAGAATAGGCACTCTACGTCTAAGACTCCCAAACGTAGACATATCCATCTCCCTCCAATGGTGATGAAACCAAGGCAATGGAGACCAAAGCTCTGATACCAATTGTGGGATCGAGAAGATAGGTCTAGAGGGGAGGGTGAATAGACTCCTAACCAGCCAAAGGTGCAGTTTTTAATTCTCTTGGAACTTAGGCAGATTTTGGCACAAGTTAAGATCACTCTAATACTTTCTACACATGCATATCTAGAGATTGAGCAGCGGAAATAGTAAAGCATGCAATAGTGCGGAAAGTAAAGGGGTAAAGTATGGAAGATCAAACACAATGAAGACACGGTGGTTTTTGGCGTGGTTCCGATAGGTGGTGCTATCGTACGTCCACGTTGATGGAGACTTCAACCCACGAAGGGTAACGGCTGCGCGAGTCCACGGAGGGCTCCACCCACGAAGGGTCCACGAAGAAGCAACCTTGTCTATTCCACCATGGCTTACGTCCACGAAGGACTAGCCTCACTCAGGGTAGATCTTCACGAAGTAGGCGATCTCCTTGCCCTTACAAACTGCTTGGTTCAACTCCACATCAGGTTGGAGGCTCCCAAGTGACACCTAACCAATCTAGGAGACACCACTCTCCAAAAGGTAATAGACGGTGTGTTGTTGATGAACTCCTTGCTCTTGTGCTTCAAATGATAGTCTTCCCAGCACTCAAACAACTCCTCACAGATTTGGCTATGGTGGAAGAGGGATTTGAGTGGAAAGCAACTTGGGATAGGCTAGAACTCAAGATTCAAATGGTAGGAATGGAATAGCTTGATCTCAACACATGAGTAGGTACTTCTCTCTCAGAAAATGTATGGTGGAAGTGTAGGCACGTTCTGATGGCTCTCCTTACTGAGAAGGAGGTGGTGGAGGGGTATATATAGCCTCCACACAAAATCCAACCGTTACACACTTTTGACCCAACTCGGTGGCACCGAAACTATCATCTCGGTAGCACCGAACTGTGTAAAAGATATGAACGTTAGGAATCTCGGTGGGACCGATATGAACAACTCGGATGGATTGAAGTGCAATGGCTAGGGCAAACCTCATCTCGGTGGCACCGATTGCATCAACTCGGTAAGACCGAAGTGAAGCAGTAAGGCAACAGAGAGTTGGCAAGCCATCTCGGTGAGACCGATTTGCAAAACTCGGTGAGACCGAAGTAAGTGCAAATGATTACAAAGAGTTGGCAAGGCCATCTCGGTGAGACCGAGATCCATTTTGGTGGATCCGATTTGTTAGGGTTTTGGCAGTGGCTAAGTCTTGGATGAACTCGGTGGGGCCGGATAGAGAATTTCGGTGGGGCCGAGTTGGAATGTAGGTTCTGGACATATTTGGGTAGAGAGAGTGGTTGAGGGTTTAGGAGTACTGTCACTAAGCACTTGAGCAAAACGATCATTAAGCAACACCTCATCCCCTTTTAATAGTATTGGCTTTCCTATGGACTCAATGTGATCTTGGATCACTAAACCAAAAATGTAGAGTCTTGATCTTTTGCCAATCCTTGTCCTTAGCATTTTGAAGGGGTTCCACGTCCTCTTGTCCATGCCACGCCATTGTTGAACTTGTCTGAAATTCACTAGATAAAAGCATTAGTCCAACAACATGTATGTCGACATAAATTACCAAAACCACCAAGGGAGCAAATGTGCTTTCAGTCCTCGCCAGTCCGAGACGAGGCTAGCTGCCAGATCGTCTGCCGCGCGCCGCCTGATGCCCGTGTGCTCCTCGAGCAGCAGCGCCGGCGCCAAGACCGGGCCGTCCAGGAGGTCGCGGTGGCTGGGCGCCAGAACCGCGCCGCCCTCGCCGGCGGTGTTCCCTCGAGCGGCGTGGGCTGCCGCGCCTTCACTCACGAGCTGCGTCGCGTGGTATGGCCCACGAAGTTCAAGCGGGACCTGCCTCCGCGCTACGACGGCACCCCCAACCCTGCAGAGTTCCTTCAGCTCTACGCGCTGAGCGTCGAGGCGGTGAACGGCGACGACAAGGTCATGGTGAACTGGTTCCCCAAGGCCCTCAAGGACGGCCCGCGCTCCTGGCTCATGAATCTCCCTGAGGCATCAATTTCATCATGGAGCGAGCTCTGCAGCCAGTTCGTCGCTAACTTCAAGGGCACGCACGACCGCTCCCTCACCATCAACGACCTGCGGCATGTGCGGCAGCGCCCAGACGAGACCCTTCGCAAGTACATCCAGTGCTTCAGCCAGGTGCGCAACAAGATCCCGCGTGCCTCCGACGCGGCCGTCATCTCTGCGTTCTCCACTGGTGTCACAGATGTCAAGATGCGCGAGAAGCTCGCCATCAACGACGAGTTGGACTCGGTGCTTGAGCTGTTCGACCTCGTCGACAAGTGCGCCAAGGCTGAAGAAGGTCGTCTCTTCGTCCACAACGACCCCGATGCAGCGCCCGACACCGCCAAGGCCAAGAGCAAGGACGTCAAGCACAAGGGCCCTGCCGTGCTTGCGGCGAAGCCCGAGCAGAAGCGCGGCCGTGACCGCGACGAACCCAGGAAGGACGGTCGCCCGCTCTGCGCCTACCACAACATGCATTCCCACAGCACCGAAGACTGCCAATAGCTCAAGCTGCTCCGCGACGAGCGCCTGGGCCTCCGAGGCGATCGCAACGACCGCGGTGCCGGTCGCGGAGGTGGCCGCGGCGGCAACCGCTGGGACGGCCGCAGCGGCAACGGCAACTTCCGCCAAGGCTGGCGTGACCAGCCTCGTGAGGCCGCCTGGCGCGATCAGCCTCGTGAGGCAAACCCTCAGGCCAATGCTGCTCTTCCGTCGCTGCCGCCACCACCCTGGAGGAACGACGTCAACCAGCCTGACGAGGGCGCTGGGGGCTACCAGGAGCCTCGCGCAGTTGCTTGCATCCTCGGCGGGGCTCAAGCTCCCGTGTCCAACTGCCACTTCAAGCAGCTCTCTCGTGAGGTGAACGCCGCCCTCCCGAAGCCTGAGGACACGCGACCCCTCAAGTGGTCGCAGTACGCCATCACCTTCGACTCCAAGGACCACCCTAAGTCCATGGCCACCGTAGGCACGCTCCCCATGCTGTGCACCCCCACCATCAGGAACGTTGCGGTCACCAAGACCCTCATCGACGGGGGTGCTGGCCTTAACGTCCTCTCCATCGAGACCTTTGAGTAGCTCCAGGTGACTTACGAGCAGCTCATGCCGACGAGGCCCTTCTCGGGCGTGACCGACGGCACCACGCTGCCTCTGGGGCAGGTGCGCCTCCCAGTCACCTTCGGCACCCGCAAGAACTACCACACTGAGCTCATCGACTTCAACGTTGCTCACCTCGGCCTGCCCTACAATGCCATCTTGGGCTACCCCGCGCTCGCCAAGTTCATGGCTGTGTCTCATCACGCCTACAACGTCCTCAAGATGCCTGGCTGCAGCAGCATCATCACCGTCTCCTGCGACGAGAAGGACGCAATCTGCTCCCTTGAGCACGCCTACAAGGCTGCTGCTACTGCCCATCTAGCTGACAAGGACGCGGTCGAGCCTCCTGAGGCCGCGCCCGCGAAGAAGAAGCAGTTGTTCTCTCAGGACCGCGCCGAGACGTAGAAGTTGTCGGTTTCTGGCAGCGGCTCAGGCCCTGCCTTCACCATCGGCACCTGCCTTTCTCCTGCATAGGAAGGCGCGCTCGTCGCCTTCCTTCGGGCAAACTCGGATGTTTTCGCCTGGAAGGCATCAGATTTGTCTGGTGTACCGAGGGAGGTGATCGAGCACCACTTAGCGGTGTGCCCCAACGCACGCCCCATCAAGCAAAAAGCACGGCGCCAGGCGCCCGAGAAGCAAGAGTTCATTGTTCAAGAAGTGCACAAGCTGCAAGAAGCTGGAGTAGTCCGTGAGGTGCGCCATCCCGAATGGCTCGCCAACCTAGTCGTCGTCCCCAAGAAGGGCAGCAAGGAACGTATGTGCATCGACTTCACGAGCCTCAACAAGGCCTGCCCTCAGGACCCCTTTCTGCTGCTGCGCATCGACCAGATCGTGGACTCCACCGCCGGATGTGAGCTGCTATGCTTCCTGGATGCCTTTTCAGGCTACCATCAGATTAAGATGGTGGCAGAAGACGTGGAGAAGACGGCCTTCATCACCCCTTGCGGCATATACTGTTACGTCTGCATGCCCTTCGGCTTGAGGAGTGCAGGCGCCACCTTCCAGCGGCTGATGCACATCACGTTGGGGCCTCAGATGGGGAGAAACGCGGAGGCCTACGTCGACGACATCGTGGTCCAGACTCGCGAGGCTGGATCCCTCATTGCGGATCTCAAGGAAACGTTCGCCAACCTGCGCAAGGTTAACCTCAAGCTCAACCCCAATAAGTGTGTCTTCGGAGTTCCTTTCGGCAAGTTCCTCGGCTTCCTGGTCTCCCACTGCGGCATCGAGGCCAACCCTGAGAAGATCAAGGCCATCGAGAGAATGCGTCCTCCCCGGACCCTCAAGGAAATGCAGTGCTTGGCGGGATGTATGGCTTCCCTGGGGCGCTTCATCTCCAAGTTCGGCGAGCGAGCCTTGTCGTTCTTTAAGCTCATGAAGAGGTCCGGCCCCTTCAAATGGACCTCTGAGGCAGAAGCCGCCTTTGAAGACCTCAAGAGGTACCTCACGAGCCTGCCCATCATGGTCGCACCGCGCCCCCGCGAGCCCTTGCTCCTATACTTGGCGGCTACCCCCCAGACAGCCAGCGCGGCGCTCGTAGCGGTGCAAGAGGAACATGTCTGCGCTAAGGAGAAGCCCTCCACGCCTCGCGAGCCTCCCGAGCCTCGTGAGCCTCCCGAGCCTTTCGAGCCTCGCGAGCCTCCCGAGCCCTCCGAGTCTCGCGAGCCTTCTGAGCCTCGTGAGCTTCCCGAGCCCGTCGAGCCTCGCGAGCCACCTGAAGAGCAAGCTGCCACCACAACTACGCGCCGCGTCGAACACCCTGTGTACTTCGTCAGCACGGTGCTAAGGGATGCGCGCGAGCGCTACCCCATGCAACAGAAGCTCCTCCTCGTGCTCCTCATCGCCTCCAGGAAGCTGCGCCACTACTTTCAGGGTCATCCCATCAAGGTCATCTCTTCCTATCCCTTGGAGCAAGTCCTACGCAGCCCCAACGTCGTTGGCCGCGTCGCCGAATGGAACATCGAGCTGCAAGCCTTCCAGCTGGAGTTCTGCACCACCAGAGTCATCAAAGGCGCAGCTCTAGCCGACTTCGTGGTGGAGTGGACAGACACGTATGAGGAGGAGCCTCGCGAGGACAAATCCCTCCTGCCAGGGGACAAAGCACCTGGCGGCTAGACCATGCACTTCGACGGCTCCTTCTCCTGGCAGGGTGCGGGGGCTGGAGTCATGCTCACCTCACCAACAGGAGACAAGCTCTACTACGTTGTGTAGCTCTGCTTTAGGCACATCGACAAGGTTTCCAACAACATCGCAGAGTATGAGGGCCTCATCGCCGGCCTCAAGGCTGCGTTCGCTCTAGGCATCAAGCGGCTTACCATCAAGGGCGATTCGCAGCTTCTCGTCAACTTCTCCAACAAAAGCTACAAGCCCAAAGATGAGCACATGGCCGCCTACCTGGAGGAGGTACGTGAACTTGAAAAGCGTTTCTTAGGCCTGGAGCTCCAGCACATGCCCCGCGGCAGCAACAAAGAAGCAGATGACATCGCCAAGTGGGCGTCTCGTTGCGAGCCTCAAGATCCTGGCATCTTTGAGGAAAGGCTCCTGAAGCCATCCGCTGCGCCACCCACTGCAAGCGTCGCGCTGCTCCACGAAGAGCTTCCGCCCGCTCAGCCCACAGGCGCACCTGACTGCGGCCCAGCATCAGGCGCCCGCCTGCTGCTGGCGCTGGAGCCTCAAACAGACAGCTGGGCTGCCGAGTTTAAGGCCTATCTGCTCCACGGCACACTCTCGGAGGAGGACTCGGAAGCAGAGCGTGTGGTCCGCCAGGCCACCGCTTACTGCTTACAGGACGGCGAGTTATACCGCAGGCACCCGAATGGCATCTCCTTGAGGTGTATCTCTGAGGAGCAGGGGCGCGAGCTGCTCGCCGACATACACGGCGGAGACTGCGGCCACCACTCCTCGTCACGCACCCTCGTCGGCAAGGTGTTCCGCAGCGGCTTCTACTAGCCCACTGCGCTGCGTGAAGCTACCGCACTGGTCCAAGCCTGCGAGGCCTGACAGTTCCATGCCAAGCAAATCCACCAGCCGGTGCAAGGCCTCCAGACGATTCCCCTCTCATGGCCTTTCGCGGTCTGGGGGCTGGATATCCTGGGGCCTTTCTCTCGCGCGGCTGGCGGCTACCGCTACCTCTACATCGCCATCGACAAGTTCACCAAGTGGGCTGAGGTCGAGCCCGTGCGCACCATCCCGGCAGGGTCTGCTGTCAAGTTCATCAAGGGCCTCATGAGCCGCTTTGGCATCCCCAACCGCATCATCACTGACAATGGCTTCCAGTTCACGAGCGGCCTCTTCAAGTCCTACTGCGCCAGCCTCGGCACGCAGATCTGCTACGCCTCTGTGGCGCACCCGCGAAGGAACGGCCAGGCCGAGTGTGCCAATGCTGAGGTCCTCAAAGGCCTCAAGATGAGAAGTTTCAAGAAAAATCTCGAAGCCTGAGGCAAGGGCTGGCTCGACGAACTGCAGTCTGTGTTATGGTCCATCCGCACAACGGCAACCAAGCCTACCGGCGAAACCCCTTTCTTCCTCGTCTACGGAGCTGAGGTGGTCCTTCCTTCAGAGCTTAAGCACGGCTCTCCGCGAGTCCTTGCCTTCGACGACGCGCGTCAGGACGGCTCGCGGGAGGCCAACCTGTTGCTCCTTGAGGAGGCCCGCTGCTACTTGTGAGCTGCGTTGGTAATTCCCTGAAGAGGAAGGGAGATGTAGTACAGTAGAGATAAGTATTTCCCTTAGTTATGAAACCAAGGTTATCAATCCAGTAGGAGAATCACGCAACACCTCGTTAATAGTACCTGCACACAAAACAACAAATCCTTGCACCCAACGCAAACAAGGGGTTGTCAATCCCTCGGCGGTTAATTACAAGATTAAATTGTATGGTGATAGATAGATAGATTGAACTAAAATATAAAATAAAATAAATAAAGTAAAAGTGCGGCAAGGTATTTTTAGGGTTTTTAATATATGATAGAAGTAGACCCGGGGGCCATAGTTTTCACTAGAGGCTTCTCTCATGAAAATAGCATACGGTGGGTGAACAAATTACTGTTGGGCAATTGATAGAAAAGCAAATAATCATGACGATATCCAAGGCAATGATCATGTATATAGGCATCACGTCCGAGACAAGTAGACTGACTCCTGCCTGCATCTACTACTATTACTCCACACATCGACCGCTATCCAGCATGCATCTAGTGTATTAAGTCCATAAAGAACGGAGTAACGCCTTAAGCAAGATGACATGATGTAGACAAAGTAAACTCACGCATGAATAAACCCCATCTTTTTACCCTTAATAGCAACGATACATACGTGTCATGTCCCTTTCTGTCACTGGGATTGAGCACCGCAAGATCGAACCCATTACAAAGCACCTCTCCCATTGCAAGATAAATCAATCTAGTTGGCCAAACCAAATCAATAGATCGGAGAGAAATAAGAAGTTATAATAATCATGCATAAAAGAGTTCAGAGAAAACTCAAATAATATTCATGGATAATCTGATCATAAACTCATAATTCATCGGATCCCAACAAACACACCGCAAAAAGTGATTACATCGGATAGAACTCCAAGAACATCGAGGAGAACATTGTATTGAAGATCAAAAAGAGAGAAGAAGCCATCTAGCTACTAACTATGGACTCGAAGGTCTGTGGTAAACTACTCACGCATCATCGGAAGGGCAGCAAGGTTGATGTAGAGCCCCTCCGTGATCGATTCCCCCTCCGGCGGAGTACCAGAAAAGGCCTCTAGATGGGATCTCTCGAGAACAGAAACTTGCGGCGGCGGAAAAAGTATTTCATGGACTCCTCTATTGGTTTCCCGATTTCAGAGAATTTATAGTGGAGGAATTAGGTCAAACGGAGCTGTGTGGGCCCCATGAGCCACCAGGGCGCCCCCCCCCCCCCCCCCCCCGGGGCGCGCCGTGGTGCCTCGTGGGCCACTGCTTCATCCTCTCATCTCCTCCCGAAGCTTCTAGTGTTTGTTATGTCTAGAAAAAAAACTCCAAAAAGTTTCGTGGCATTTGGACTTCGTTTGGTACTGATATTCTGGAAAACCAAAAATAGGCAAAAAACAGCAACTGGCACTGGGCACTAAGTTAATAGGTTAGTCCCAAAAAATGATATATAATTGATGTAAATGTATATTAAAACATCCAAGATTGATACTATAATAGCATGGAACAATCAAAAAATATAGATACGTTGGAGACGTATCAGCATCCCCAAGCTTAATTCCTGCTCGTCCTCGAGTAGGTAAATGATAAAAACAGAATCTTTGATGTGGAATGCTACCTATCATATTCATCATATACTCTTTTCTTTGTAGCATGGATATTTGGACTTGAATGATTCAAAACAATAGTCTATAGTTTGACATGAAGATATAAATACTCAAGCATACTAACAAGCAACCATGTCTTTCAAAATATCAACGCTAAAGAAAGTTAGCCCTAGCCCATTATGCTCAATCATTGATCCATTCATGAAACACACTCAATATTAGCTACACACAATGCACAAGTATGACAATAGTGCTCTCTAGTTGGTGCTTTGTAAGAGAAAATGGAGACTCAAAATAAGAATAAAAAATGCATAAAAGTAAATAGATAGGCCCTTCGCAGAGGGAAGCAGAGATTTGCAAATGTGCCTGAGCTCAAGGCTTAAATTAGAGAGATAAATTATTTTGAGAGGCATGCTTTTCCTGTCAACGAAAACGACCGAGAATTCCCAATATCTTCCATGCTAGACACATCATAGGCGGTTCCCAAACAGAAAATAAAGTTTATTTCCTTTCGACCATTCTTTCACAATCCATGGCTAACCGTATCCACGGGTGCCCTCCATACCAACACTTTCCAAGAAATTTTGTTGTTATTAATTTTTGATTCATTGTGGGACTGGGCATCCCTATTACCAGCCACTCTCTCGTGCAATGACAAGTGAATAAACACTCATCGTGAGAATAACACACCTAGCATGGAAAATATTGGCCACCCCATGCCGCTTCATGAGTGGTACGGGCACACAAAACGGAAAATTATTTTGAAAAATTAGAGTTGGCACATGCAAATTTACTTGGAACGGCATTGAAATACCGCATATAGGTAGATATGGTGGACTCACTTGGCACAACTTGGGTTTAAGGAGTTTGGATGCACAAGCAGTATTCCTGCTTAGTACAAATGAAGGCTAGCAAATAGATTGAGAAGCGACCAACCAAAAAGCGAAAACGGTCATAAACATGCATTGCACATAACTAACACCGAATAATGCACCATAAGTAGGATATAATTTCTTTGCATAACTATTGACTTAATGTGCATGCATAGGGAATCACAAACCTTAACACTAATATTCTTACTAAATCATAATTACTCACTAACATGACTCACATATTATCATCTCCATATAGCAAAACTATTGCAAGGAATCACACTTATCATATCCAATGATCTATATGAAAGTTTTTATTATATCCCTCTTGAATATTCATCACTTTGGGACCAAATTCATATCTTGTGCAAATTACCATTACTATTATCAACTCTCAAAAGGATATAAGTGAAGCATGAGAGTGCAAATATTTCTTCAAAATTTTAGTCTTATCAACTCTCAAAATAATATAAGTGAAGCATGAGAGTTTAAATATTTCTTCAAAAATTTAGTTTTATCAACTCTCAAAATAATATAAGTGAAGCATGATAGTTTAAATATTTCTTCAAAATATAGCCACCGCCGTGCTCAAAAAGATTTAAGTGAAGCACTAGAACAACTGCCTAGCTCAAAAAATTTAAGTGAAGCACATAGAGTATTCTAACAAATTATGATAAACATGTGGCTTTCTCAAATTGGTGTGTCCAGCATAGATGATTGTGACAAACTAAAAAGCAAACAAAGCAAAGACTCATATAATACACGACGCTCCAAGTAAAACACATATCATGTGACGAATAAAAATATAGCTCCAAGTAAAATTACTGATGGTTGGTAGAAGAAAGAGGGGATGCCTTCCGGGGCATCCCCAAGCTTAGACGCTTGAGTCTTCCTTGAATATTACCTTGGGGTGCCTTGGGCATCCCCAAGCTTAGGCTCTTGCCACTCCTTATTCCTTCATCCATCGTGATCTCACCCAAAACTTGAAAACTTCAATCACACAAAACTCAACAAAACCTTCGTGAGATCCGTTAGTATAACAAAATAAATCACTACTTTAAGTACTGTTGCAAACCCATTCATATTTTATTTTTGCATTATACCTACTTTATTCTAACTTCTCCATGGCTTATACCCCCCGATACAATCCATAGTTTCATCAAAACAAGCAAGCAATGCATCAAAAACAGAATCTGTCAAAAACAGAACAGTCTTCAGAGATCTATTTAAAAGCCATATTTCTGTAACTCCAAAAATTCTGAAAAATTAGGAAAACGTGGGAAATTCATATACCAATACTGTGTAAAAATTTCAGATTTTTCTGATGCTACTATACAGAACTAAAATTCCAGCACTGGATGCAAAACTTTCTGTTTTCCAAACAGCATCAATTATACTATCTCCCAAATCATCCCAAAGGCATTACTTGGCACAAACACTAATTAAAACATAAAAACTCAATCATAACAGTAGCATAATTGTGAAAATACACAAAAACAGAAACAAAAAGTAAAAAATTATTTTATTCATTGGGTTGCCTCCCAACAAGCGCTATTGTTTTATGCCCCTAGCTAGGCATAATGCATAGTTTCAAGTATTGTCATCTTTCTTCTTCTTATCCAAAGATGTACTTTGGTCAAAGGGTTTTTCAAAGGTAATATGAAACACATCGTCCATAGAAATTTTAGCATTAGCAAGTTGTCCATCTGTAAATCCCTCTTGATTACCGGCTACAATCCAAGAATATTGTCTATTAACACTATTAAAAACTTGTTGGATTATATTCAAAGGAGGAACTTCCTTTTTAATATTCTCATCAAAGATGTGGTCATTGCGGAACAAATACCTTAACAAGTAATCATTATTATAAACAATCTCATCTATTACCGGTTTTTCATGGTTCATACGATAGAAATCAAAAATCTCCCTAGCTTCTCGCACTATGCGATCAAATTCATTCATAAGAACAAGGGTAGCTATTTTTTTAGCTCTAGGGTCTTTTATAACCGGTAACTCATAAAACAATCTTTTGAAAGTAGGATGGGTGCGAATAAATCTTCTTTCAAGTTTAAGAACAAGTGCGGAAATAGCATTGGCATAATTCTTAGTTTCTATAAGTATAGGAGCATCATCAAAAAGCCAAGGTCCCAATGCAATAAAGAATTCTTGGATGACACTTTTTCCTATAACATTCCCATGTCCCAACACAAAAAATTTAGCATCAAGATTGGTAGAACTTCCCATTTTAGGAGTTCTACCATCATCAGTTTCTGCCATGCCAAAATCACTCATGATAACACACTTCAAGCAAGCGAACAAGAAGACACGCAAAAAGGCAAACGGAAAATATTTTTGTATTTTTGTAAAAACTTTTTAGAAGTGGGGGAGATGAAAAAGAGAGGCAAAGGCAAATAAAATAAATGCAAGGAGAAGAAAGTTTTATGCATAGGTACCTGATAGAAGTTGATGATGTCTCCCCGGCAACGGCGCCAGAAATTCTTCCTGCTACTTGTGAGCTGCGTTGGTAATTCCCTGAAGAGGAAGTGAGATGCAGTATAGTAGAGATAAGTATTTCCCTCAGTTATGAAACCAAGGTTATCAATCCAGTAGGAGAATCACGCAACACCTCGTTAATAGTACTTGCACACAGAACAACAAATCCTTGCACGCAACGCAAACAGGGGTTGTCAATCCCTCGGCGGTTAATTGCAAGATTAAATTGTATGGTGATAGATAGATAGATTGAACTAAAATATAAAATAAAATAAATAAAGTAAAAGTGCAGCAAGGTATTTTTAGGGGTTTTAATATATGATAGAAGTAGACCCGGGGGCCATAGTTTTCACTAGAGGCTTCTCTCATGAAAATAGCATACGGTGGGTGAACAAATTACTGTTGGGCAATTGATAGAAAAGCAAATAATCATGACGATATCCAAGGCAATGATCATGTATAGAGGCATCATGTCTGAGACAAGTAGACCGACTCCTGCCTGCATCTACTACTATTACTCCACACATCGACCGCTATCCAGCATGCATCTAGTGTATTAAGTCCATAAAGAACGGAGTAACGCCTTAAGCAAGATGACATGATGTAGACAAAGTAAACTCACGCATGAATAAACCCCATATTTTTACCCTTAATTAATAGCAACAATACATACGTGTCATGTCCCTTTCTGTTACTGGGATTGAGCACCGCAAGATCGAACCCATTACAAAGCACCTCTCCCATTGCAAGATAAATCAATCTAGTTGGCCAAACCAAATCAATATATCGGAGAGAAATACGAAGCTATAATAATCATGCATAAAAGAGTTCAGAGAAAACTCAAATAATATTCATGGATAATCTGATCATAAACTCACAATTCATCGGATCCCAACAAACACACCGCAAAAAGTGATTACATCGGATAGAACTCCAAGAACATCGAGGAGAACATTGCATTGAAGATCAAAAAGAGAGAAGAAGCCATCCAGCTACTAACTATGGACCCGAAGGTCTGTGGTAAACTACTCACGCATCATCGGAAGGGCAGCAAGGTTGATGTAGAGCCCCTCCGTGATCGATTCCCCCTCCGGCGGAGTACCGGAAAAGGCCTCCGGATGGGATCTCTCGAGAACAGAAACTTGCGGTGGCGGAAAAAGTATTTCGTGGACTCCTCTGTTGGTTTCCCGATTTTAGAGAATTTATAGTGGAGGAATTAGGTCAAACGGAGCTATGTGGGCCCCACGAGCCACCAGGGCACGCCCCCCCCGGGGCGCGCCATGGTGCCTCGTGGACCACTGCTTCATCCTCTCGTCTCCTCCCGAAGCTTCTAGTGTTTGTTATGTCCAGAAAAAAATCTCCAAAAAGTTTCGTGGCATTTGGACTTCGTTTGGTACTGATATTCTGGAAAACAAAAAACAGGCAAAAAACAGCAACTGGCAGTGGGCACTAAGTTAATAGGTTAGTCCCAAAAAATGATATATAATTGATGTAAATGTATATTAAAACATCCAAGATTGATACTATAATAGCATGGAACAATCAAAAATTATAGATACATTGGAGACATATCACCCGCCATCAGGCCGCTCTTCGTGCCGCGAGGTACCAGCAGGCCCTGCGTCGCTATCACAGCCGCAACATTCGCCCTCGCACTCTCGAGGTCGGTGACCTCGTCCTATGCAGGATCCTCTCCAGAGAGGGACTCCACAAACTCTCACCCATGTGGGAAGGCCCTTTCAGGGTTGCTCATGTCTCGAGGCCTAGCGCCGCCCGGCTGGAGACGGAGGACAGAGTTCCTGTGCCTAACTCCTGGAACATCCAACACCTCCGCAAGTTCTACCCGTGACCCTCACGCGTACGAACGAAATAGGGTTGTACACGCCCCGGAGACTCTCAATGCGTTCGCCTGACGGGCACGCGAGAGCTCCCGCCCACGCCCAAGTGGAAGCCCCATGCTCCGTGCTGGCAGAACGATCAAGCCGCGATCATACCCACACCCCGGTGGAAGCCCCATGCTCCGCGCTGGCGGAACAATCAACTGAGGGCGCCCCACGGGCTGCACCAACCTCAAGCTGACCCGTGCCAGACACGGCAGCCTCTCTTTTTCCCTTTTGGATGTGTAACTGAGGGCGCCCCACGGGTTGCACCAACCTCAAGCTGGCCCGTGCCGGACACGGCAGCCGCATCTCTTTTTGGTCGTGTAATGGAATCTGTTATTTTGCCCCAGTAAAGCTTCAGTTTCCATACGTGGTGTATTTCGTCATGTCTTTGCCTCACGAGCCGTGCGCGCTCGCGACCTCCCTCATGAGCCTCACGCGAGTGGGGGCTGGACACGGTGTCTGTGCTCGGGTCAGTCCCAGCAGCGCTAAAAACCCAAGCAACCGGGCTCTGGCTCACGGGCCTGCTCCCGTGCACGCCACCCCACCAAGGTCCTTGGTGTCTTATCTCCTCGCGTAACGCTCATGAGCGAGCCGGCGAGCGTGTGCTGCTCCCCTGTTGTGGGACTTTCTGCATGCAGTTATCTCAGGAACAGGTCACCTAGAAGGCCTCGCGAGGATGCCTCGCGAGGTGGCCCAATGGCAAGACGCCGCCTTGAGCCTCAGGAAGCTTCGCAGGCCCCGCCTCGGGAGCCAACCTATGACGTCCATCTCAGCAGGGGACCTCGCGAGCGGAAACCTCGCAAGGCACACCCTACAAGTAGCGGCCCACCAGACGCTACCCTCCACAAAGCTAAGTCTACTACCTCGCGAGCCACCCCCGCCATCTCCCAAGCTTTCCCTTCTAGCAACCTCGCTGAGCGCTGGCATTTCTCCTGTCGCGAGACGCTAACGCGTCAAAGGGGGGCTCCCTGAGCATCGCGCCTCGGGAGCTCTTACCGCCCTCGGCATACTACACCTCCTGGCCTTGCTCAGGCGTGAGTCCTAGCATACCAGCGGCGATTATAGCCCGCTCGGGGGCTGGGTCCTAACGACGTAGAGCACGAAAGGCAAGCAAAAAGAGAAAAACAGGCCTCAAGAGAAAGCTTCGCGAGGGCACAAGCATACATCACAGCAAATCATAAAGTACTTAAACACAAAGGCATTGTCTTCACGCCCCCGCGGGGCCACATTGGTCTAGTGCAGGATGACGAAGGAAAGGGGATCCTAAGAAGTCACGCCGTCACCGTCGCTGCCGTCGCCGCCTTCGTGGTCGTCCCCGCCTCCATCGGAGCTCCCGCCGCTGTCATGAGAGAACTTCCCAAGTAGCGCGTCCACATGGCCTTCCACCGCCTTCGCGAGGCCATCGCGGAGCTTCTCGGGGACGGGGGTTATCACCTTATCAAGATCAAAGTTGGGGTCGGCGTGAAGGAGGTGGCTGCAGACGCGAGTCGCCGCCTGGGAGAAGAGGTCGCGGCACTCTTCCTCGAAGATGTCGTCCGCCTTCCTGGCTCCGTCCTCGAGCCACTCCATGAGCTTGGTGAAGAAACCAATATGGTCGGTGTCATGGGGCTCGCGGGGGGCTTCGAACCTCTCCTTGCAGATGGAGCTCAGGGCGCCGCGAACCCGGAGCTCGAGGAGGTGGAATGTCTTGGCGCGTTCGAGCTGCTGCTCCCGCTCCCGGTCTGCCTCGCCTCCGGCTTGTTCGACGGCGCTGGTGGCGCCCCTCGCCTGGGTCCGAAGCGAGGCCAGCTCGGCTTCGGCGACGGCCTGGGCCTTCAGCGCGGCCTCTCGGCGGGACTCTGATTCAGTCAGTGCCACCTTAAGGCTGGCAAGTCCCTGTCGAAGCCCCTCGCACTCCGTCTCGAAGAGGTCCTCCTGCCGCTTCAGCTCCTTGCCGTGCTCTTCGGCGAGTGCTTGGCGCTCCGCCACCATCTTCGCGTCGGCGTCCTCCTGGGCTTTTTTCTCCTTAGCCTCCAGCTGGGCGTTGGCCTTGTCCACGCGCTTCGCGTGGGCATCCTGGGCCTCGGCCACCTGGCGCGCCAGCGTCTCCAGGTGCCCGCGCTCCGTGGCATGTTCAGTCGACACTCTCGCGAGGTCTCACTCGCGAGTCGCAAGGTCCGCCTCGCGGGACGCAAGCTCCCCCTCACGGGTAGCGACGGTACTTTCCCGCGTATGGAGCAGTTGCGCCTGCACGGCATGTTGATCCTAGAGTTCCTTCAGGCGGACCTCCGCCTCCTCGCGATGCTTGACAACCGCTTCGGCCTCCCGGAGAGTGCTCGCACAGGCCCCCTTTGCCTCAGCGGCGTCCTTCTCGCCCTTCACACGAGCGGCCTCGTCCTGGCGCTGACCTATTTTGACGGCGAAGCTAAGCCGGCGCCACCCTTCAGCGAGCCTCAGGCGCTCCTCGACGAGGCGCGCCTCCGCGTCCTGGAAATCTACCCTGAGCCGATCGAGCGCGGCCTTGGCGTCACACAAGGCTCTGTGCCTGAGCAGGGTGCAGTCGCTCATGAGCGCCATGGCCCAGTCCGGGCCCGGCCCCTCACTACCCTCCGTTGCCGCAGTCGGGGAGGCCCCGGCATCATTCACCAGGAGCGGGGTGCTCGTCGGGGTTTCCCCCGCGTTCGGCTACGGCGGCGCGCCGTGGGGGCTCGCCATGCCCGCCATGGGAGCCCCACGCGCGGGTGCAGCTTTAGAGCTCACCGTGGCGCACCCCGCGTCATCCCCCTCCACGTTAAGGGAGGCCTCTGGCGGGGGAGTGGGCGCCTCGACCTCCCCCATCACTGCATCTTCTCTCGCGGTGGGGTTCGCGAGGGGCGCGCCCCCACCTCTGGAGGCGGCCACCCGAGGCACGTCCGTCCCGCCTTCAGGAGCTACACTCACGCGCGGCTCTGGAGGGATGGCCTGCTCCTCCTCGACCCCCGGGCGCCCCGTCTCGGCTTCAGGGCGGCGGGCGGCTTCTCCATGCTCCCTGGCACTCGTGGCAGGCATCGGTGCCCCCTTCGGGCTGGGGGCCATCTTCATCTTCACCGTCCTCTTCTTCTTCTTCTTCTGGTCACTGGCAGACCTCCTTTACAAAACGATGGCTTAGCCCCCGAGCTCAAATAGGCAGTGTGAACATAAAACGCCGGGATGGGCACGGGAACTTACTCGTCGCTGGCGGTCCACTTCCTCTTCTTCTCCACAAGAGGTGGGTCGTCGCCGCCACCCTCAAGCGTCGCTCTGGCTCCACCCTCCGGGCCTCCGGAGTGGGCAGCGGTGGACCCGGCCGTGTCGTCGCCCTTCTCGAGGGCATGGGAAAACTCGGCCCCCTGACCAGCCTCCGCCGCTAGGGGTTCGGCCGCCTCCCGGCTGAGGGCCGCCTCCGACGCGCGTGACCTATCTGTTGCGGCGCCGGAACTTTCCTCTCCCTCCGCGCTAGCTAGTCGGGAGGGCGCCATCACAGGCAGCGCGCTGTCGGCATCGTCATCCTCGAGGTTGCAGAGGAGCTGACGGCGGGTGCGCGGTGGCGCCCTGTCGGCATCATCCTCCGTGGCCTCCCCCGAGTCTTCGTCGCCACCGCTGTCTTCGGAGTCCAGCACCACCACGAGAGGGTTCTCGCGGGGCCCGACGTGGCCCTCTGGCACGAGACCCCACTGGTCAAAGCAGGGCATCTCCGCGACCAGCTCCGCCATCTCCTGATAGCGGAACAGCAGGAGCGCATCCTCAGGCGGATCCGCGGCGGGGCTGCTAAGCAGAGTCGCCAGGGCTCCATCCAGCACTTCTTGGTTCAAGCTGCCGGAGTTCAGCCTCATGGCGTCCCTCGCACCGGTGAACTCCCACACAGGGCGCGAGCACTGTTGGAGCGGCGCGATGCGCCGCCGCAAGTACTCCTTGACGACCGTCGCCCCCGACAGGTCCGCGGCCCGGTGCACGGCCATCCACTCCAAGACGGGATCCATCCTCAGGTCGGTGAGCTTCTCGTGCCCCCACCCGGAGTTCTTCTCAGCCGGGTCCGTCGGGATCATCAGGAGCGGGCTGGTCCAGCACGCGTCCATATAGACCCAGCGCTGTCGGTAGCCCTCCAACTTCTTCGCGACCTTCAGGTTGATGATGCTGTGCTCCATCCCCTTGACGGTGAGGAACGAGGTGCATCCAGAGCGCTGGTCCGCCGCAGTCAGCCGCAGGCTAAAGAAGTGATGGAAGAGCGCCACCGAGGCATCACGCCCACGAAAGCCTCGCAGTAAAAGGCAAACATGGCCAGGAGGAGGATGGAATTGGGTTGAAGATGGAGGGCGTGAATCCGATAATGGGAAAGGATGGCATAGAAAAAGTCCGAGAATGGCGGCACCAACCCGGCATAAACGCTATGGAGGAAGAAGGGGTAGGCCGTCGCCCCCAGGTCACGTCGCGCGCGTGAGCCCGGCCAGTTCTTGATCGCCTGACTCTCATTCTGGTCACTGGCCACCAGCGGGAGCACCTTGTCCAGGCCCTCCTGGTCGATGATGGTGGAGCGCTGCAGCGCCGCCCCGATGACGGGCACGCTTGGGGCCGGGGCCGCCGCTTTTCCCTTCTTGCCGGCGGGCGCCATCGAAGCACGACGGAGTCGCAAGTGGAAGTGGGGGAAGAGGTGGAGCTCGGAGATGGGGTCGTGAGGAGCAGTGCGCAAGAAGGAAGGCGCAGCGAGACGGGATGCGCGAAGGAAGGCGCAGGGAGACGGGATGCGTGAAGGAAGGCACTGATGGTCTCGCGTCACGCGCGGGCAGGTTTTATGTCAGTGCGGGCAGTTACCGAGGCATCGTGGGGGAAGTGGGGGCGTCACCCGTCACGTTGTGCGCCACGAGTCGCGCCTGGCCCGCAGGCAGTTAGGACCCGCGCTGTTTCGCCCCCGAATAGGCGGGAACGTGCGTGCCGCGGGCTCGGGGGCTACTGTCGGGCCCGTGGAACCCAGGGTATTATGGCCTGTATGCCTACGACCCAGAGCGCTACGCCGGGCGGCGGCCCCATAGGTGGCCCACCAGCGGGCACCTCGAGAAAGACCCCTCATGAGGCCCTAGCCTCCCGAGGACCCCTCCTCCCGGAGCAGGCAAGCAAGGCTCAGCCGCGGCTTCACCAAGAGCCTCGCGAGGTGGCCTCCCGAGGCACCCTCCCGAAGGTACGCAAGACAAGTGTTGTTCAGCCCGGTCGCGTGGTCTCGTGCCCACCACGTGCGTGACATGCGCGGTGACGAACGGCGGCAGTGGCCGTGCCAGCAGGCGCAGATGGAGAGGTTTTCCCCTTTTGTGCTAAGGGAGCAAGGCCAGCAGTCCATTTCCCAAAGCAACCCCCAAAGGTTGCCCGATCGGTGAAAGAAGACCAAGACGGCGGGCGCGCAGGGCAGAGGTCATCCCCGAGCCCACCGACACATCATGGACGGTCGCTTTGCAGGTGAAGACTACCTTTTGTCAGGATAGACTGCACCCCTGTCCCCCTTCAAACTTGCCGTTGTGTGGCAACCCTTCCCGCCAATGTTTTTGGGGGAAGAGGACCAAGGCAGGTATAAAAGGAGGGCAGGGTGCCGCTGTAGGAGGGATCTGGAACCGATTCCGGAAGCCCCGAACCTTGTACTCTCGCGCCTGAGCAATCACAACCAAGCAGGAGTAGGGTTTTACACCGCAAGGTGGCCCGAACCAGGGTAAACCGCTGAGTCCGCAACCCGCTCCCGCTAGCGCACTCTCGCCGTAGCTTTGCCGTAGTTTAGCTATGGTAGGGTACGAGGAGGTAGGAACGAGCTCACCCCAGTGTTCGAACCTTTGAGTCCCCGGAGCCCGACTTCCGACAACGGCTGCCGACGGTGGGGTGGCGGCAACGGCTGTCAGCAACAGCTGCCGTCAGGCAGCGGGGGCGGAGCGTGTGGCGGGTGTTGTGACCACACCCAACATGGACGCCACGGAGTGGCTGAGCGATGACGACGGAGTGGCTGAGCGACGATGACGAACCGGTGCCATTGGTGATGGTGGGAGAAGCAGGCGAGATAAGCTACGGGGAGGGAGGGGAAAATGCGATGCCGACTCGCCGTCCATGACTGTTTATAAAGAAGGCCGGTAAGCACTGGTTTTCTTTGGGATTTCGCCGAGTCGGGCGGGAAACTTGCGCGGGAACCTGCGTGGTTGCGCGGGAACGGGCTCACCGACGATTCATTGGCGCCTCTTCGAGCTAACGTTTGGCCAAAAGAACGCCTGTGCGGTGCTCAAGCTTGCGCTCTAAGCCTTCTGCGGCAGCGCGGTGACAAGACGTGTGAGAGGAGGACGAAATGACACGTACACAAACGGTTAATAAAAAAACGTTTGCGATTTAATTACCTAGTACACGGCCGCTCTCTACGCAGCGTCGCAAACGATTGTTCGCCCACTGTGTGATGTGCAACGTGACGTAGTTTCACATCATGCCGCCGGCTCGCAACTGCCAGCCGGCTTGTAGACGACCATTCCCTGTGTGTTCAACTACTCTATGCGTGTGGTTGCTCGCGGTTGAGGTGGCCGTGGCGCGCTCTGCTCGCGTCCCGCCGCGCGCGCTCTGCCTGTGTCCCTCCGCGCACGCTGCAAGCATTTCGGGCTGGCGCATGATCACGTACGTTCGGGGTGCCTTATGCATGCGGTTACGCCGGACGCGGCACCACGACGTAGTTACGTGCGGCAAAAACTGCCTTGCGGACGTGCCGAGAATCCCGGCCGCCCGGCCCTCCTCATTTATTCCCGCGGCCATTTACCTTCATCTCTCGCGCCCCACGACACAATAAGCACACCCACAATGACACATACAGAGAGGATATCCAATGGCTCCAATGGCGCTCCCAGCGGCTGACGACGATGACGGGCGACAGTTCACCACACCTCACGTAGTGGACACGCACATGAGGAGGAAGGACCTCTCGGTGGTGTACACCAACGAGCCGGTCTCGGTGGAGAGCTCCATCCACACTATGGAGCAGTTGCTTGCTGAGGACGAGTACCAAGTGGTCGGCTTCGACCTCGAGTTCACCGGCGGTCATCAGGAATGATCAGAAGGTTGCCGTCGCCCAGTTGTGCATGCGCCATCACGTCCTCGTCTACCACTACTCCCTGGCCACAAGGCCTTGCGAGTGTTTCGCCAGGTTTATCAACAGCCCCGACTACAGGTTCACTATGGTGGACACCTTCAACGATCTAAAGGTGCTCGAGACTACGGGCTTGGCCTGCTAGAATCTTGTCGACATCCAAGGCCAGTACAGGGTCTGGGGCAGAAAGAAGAAGAAGGACTCCCTGGTTGACCTAGCTGTGGCCATCATCGACCCCTACTACAGAGGCATGAAAGATGAGTGTAAAAAGAACAAGGATGCCTGGCACGAGGCCTGGGTGCGGAGACTGGATGAAGAACACGTCAAGTACGCGACCAAGGACATGAGGGAGTGCCTCCTTCCTGTGGATGACGAGGGATCGAGGCACAAGTAGAGTAGTGGCGGCAACGTCACAAGAAGTAGATGATTAGATGATCGTTTCTCCTAGTTTAGAATGCATGTAATTGTTTATTGAGGTGTGTGCGAATGTTTTGTATAGTCACCTATGTAATTGGATGTTTAATTTGGTTATATATGTTGTTCTTCTGTAGACTGAGCAAATTACAATGCAGACGGACTAAACTAGGGAACCCGTCGGTGATGATTTCATCAATCGCTGACAATTGTTTACCAGGAAGTGTTTGCCCACAACACACACGGGTTATTAGCAGGAATCGTCTGTGTTGTTATCGGTCTTCCCACACATATCGGATTACTGACCTGTTTGCCGCGTATCACACACATCTTGTTAAGTTGAACCGTTTCTGTTGTGTTGGGTAATCGCAAACAGTTCATCCGAGTGAACCGCATGCCATATATCGCACACACCTTGATCTGCCTGACCGTTTCTGTTGTGTTGCATAATCACAAACAGTTCATCTGAGTGAACTATATGCCGTGTATCGCACACACCACAAACTGGCTGACCGTGTTTATTGTTCTGGCTTATCGCAAACAGTTTGTATGGATCAACTGTATGCCACGTATCGCACACGCATCTCTAATCTGAATCGTTTTTGATGTCTCCGGAAAAACCCAAACATCAAACGGTTCAATAACAAGTGAATAATTCATAGACATTTCCTGACGTCTGCCAACATTACCAATTCTTTGACATTCATCACAAGAGAGGACAAACTTATGTGCATCTTTGAAAAGGGTAGGCCAATAAAAACCAGATTATAATACCTTGTGTGCAGTTCTGTCTCCCGCATGGTGTCCTCCATATGGCTCGGAGTGACACTTCCGTAGGATTTGTTCATGTTCATGCTCAGGTACACAACGTCTAATAATACCATCTACTCCTTCTTTATATAAGTGTGGGTCAACCCAAAAGTAATGTCTTAAATCAAAGAAAAACTTTTTCTTTTGTTGGTATGTGAAACTAGGTGGTATATATTTAGCAACAATGTAATTAGCATAGTCTGCATACCAAGGAGTATTACGAGAAGCATTTATCACAACTAATTGTTCATCAGGAAAATCATCATTAATAGGAAGTGGGTCATCAAGAACATTTTCCATTCTAGACAAATTATCAGCTACGGGATTCTCAGCTCCCTTTCTATCAACAATATGCAAATCAAATTCTTGTAGCAAAAGAACCCACCTAATAAGTCTAGGTTTAGCATCTTTCTTTTCCATAAGATATTTAATAGCAGCATGATCAGTGTGAATTGTAACTTTGGAATCAACAATGTAAGATCTGAATTTATTACATGTGAACACAACTGCTAAAAATTCTTTCTCAGTAGTAGCATAATTTCTTTGAGCACTAACTAGAGTTTTACTAGCATAATGAATAACATTCAATTTCTTATCAAGTCTTTGTCCTAGAACAGCACCTACGGCATAATCACTAGCATCACACATAATTTCAAATGGTAGGTTCCAATCAGGTGGTTGAACAATAGGTGCAGAAATTAAGGCTTTCTTAAGTATTTCAAAGGCTTCTACACAATCATCATCAAAAACAAATGGAACATCTTTTTGCAAGAGATTGGTAAGAGGCCTAGAAATTTTAGAGAAGTCTTTTATAAACCTTCTATAGAAGCCAGCAAGACCGAGGAAACTTATTATAACTTTGATATCTTTAGGACATGGCATTTTCTCAATAGCATCAACTTTAGCTTTCTTAACTTCAATACCACTTTCAGAAATTTTATGCCCAAGGACTAGACCTTCATTTACCATAAAGTGGCACTTCTCCCAATTAAGACAAGATTAGTTTCTTCACATCTCTGCAAAACTCGATTAAGGTTGCTCAAGCAATCATCAAAAGAAGTTCCATAAACGGAGAAATCATCCATGAAAACCTCAACCTCAACAATCTTTTCACAAAAGTCAGAGAATATAGCAGTCATACATCTTTGAAAGGTAGCAGGTGCATTACATAAACCAAAAGGCATACGACGATAAGCATAAGTTCCAAAAGGACAAGTAAAGGTGGTTTTCTCTTGATCTTCAGGTGAAACAGGTATTTGAGAGAACCCAGAATAACCATCTAAGAAATAGAAGTGTGTATGCTTAGATAATCTTTCTAACATTTGATCAATAAAAGGCAAGGGGTAATGATCTTTCCTTGTAGCTTTATTTAATTTCCTGGAATCAATTACCATCCTATAACCGGTTACAATTCTTTGTGGAATGAGTTCATTTTTATCATTAGGAACAATGGTAATACCTCCTTTCTTAGGAACACAATGAACAGGACTTACCCATCAACTATCAGCTATGGGATAAATTATACCTGCCTCCAGAAGCATTAATATTTCAGTTCTTACCACATCCTTCATTTTAGGATTCAGCCTTCTTTGATGATCAACAATGGGTTTAGCGTCTGGCTCCATACGAATTTTATGCTGACATAAAGTGGGACTAATGCCCTTAAGATCATCGAGAGTATATCCAATAGCAGCACGGTGTTTCTTCAGAGTTTTAAGTAATCTCTTTTCTTCATGCTCTGAAAGGTTAGAACTAATAATAATAGGATATATCTTCTTTTCATCAAGATAAGCATATTTAAGTGTATCAGGTAATTGCTTTAATTCAAACACGGGATCACCTTGGGTGGAGGTGGATCTCCCAAGGTTTCAACAGGAAAATTATGTTAAAGGATTGGTGCTTGTTTAAAGAACAGCTCATCTATTTCATTTCTTTCCTTCATACGCATATCATTCTCATGATCTAGCAAATATTGTTCTAAAGGATCAGTAGGAGGCACAGCAATAGAAGCAAGACCTATAATTTCATCTTTATTGGATAATTCCTTATCATGATGTTGTCTACTAAACTTAGAGAAATTAAATTCATGAGATATATCACCAAACTTAACTCTAACCTTCTCTTTAACACAATCAATTTCAGCATTAACGGTATTCAAGAAAGTTCTACCAAATATAATGGGACAAAAATTATCTTGTTGTGAACCAAGTACAAGGAAATTAGTAGGGTATTTGATCTTAGCACACAAGACTTCAACATCTCTAACAATCCCAAGTGGTGTAATAGTATCTCTGTTTGCAAGCTTAATAGTAACATCAATATCTTCAATCTCAACAGGTGCAATATCATTCATTACTTCTTGGTATAAAGAAAATAGAATAGCACTCACACTAGCACCCATATCACATAGGCCATGATAGCAATGATCTCCAATCTTAACAGAAACAACGGGCATGCCAACTACGGGCTTATTCTTATCTAGCATATCTCGTTCATTTCTAACAGGTTTAGCAATTCTAGCAGCCTCATCGCAAAAGTAAATAACATGCCCATCAATATCATCAACCAAAAAATCTTTAACCATTGCAATATTAGGTTCAACTTTAATTTGTTCAGGAGGTCTAGGTGTTCTTATATTACTTTTATTAACCACAGTTGAAGCTTTAGCATGTTCCTTAATCCTAACAGGGAAAGGAGGTTTCTCAATATAAGCAGTAGGCACAACTGGATCAACATTGTAAACAATTGTTTCTTCTTTAACACTAACAGGTTCTTCATTCAATTCAATAGGTGGATGATATTTAAACCATTTCTCCTTAGGGAGATCAACATGAGCAGCAAAAGATTCACAAAAGGTAGCTACTATCTCAGAGTCAAGTCCATATTTAGTACTAAACTTATGAAAAGCATCAGTTTCCATAAAAGATTTAACACGATCAAACTCAACATTTATACCCAACTCTTTACCTTTGTCGATTTCCCAATCTTCAGAGTTACATTTAATTCTTTCCATAAGATCCCATCTGAGTTCAATAGTTCTATTCATAAAGGAACCAGCAGAAGAAGTATCGAGTGTGGATTGATCATTATGAGAAAGTCGAGCATAAAAGTTTTGAATAATTATTCCTCTTGAGAGCTCATGATTGGGGCATGTGTGCAACATATACTTAAGGCCCCCCCCCCCCAAGCTTGAGCGATACTTTCTCCTTCACGAGGCCGAAAATTATATATATATAATTCCGATCACGATGAACCAAATGCATAGGATAAAATTTCTGGTGAAATTCCAGCTTCAACTGGTTCCAGTCCCATGTTTCAGTATCATCACATAGCCTATACCATGTCAATGCCTTTCCCTCCAAAGATAAAGGGAATACTTTCTTCTTAACTCCATCTCCGGATAAACCTGCAAGCTTAAACAATCCACAAATTCCATCCACATATATCAAGTGCATATCAGGATGCACCATTCCATCTTCTGCATAAGGATTAGCTAGCAGTTTCTCTACCATACCCGAAGGAATTTCATAATAAATATTTTCAGTAGGTTCAATAGGTTGAGGAGCAACTCTCAATGCTTCTGGTCGAGGTGAAGATACCTCGAACAAGCCCCTCAAATGATTACTTTCCATAGTGACAAGTGACAGAAAATTTCAGCACGTAATATAAATGTTTCCTTACCAAATTCCACTCACCAAAGGCGCTTCACTCCCCGGCAATGGCACCAGAAAAGAGTCTTGATGACCCACAAGTATAGGGGATCAATCGTAGTCCTTTCGATAAGTAAGTGTGTCGAACCCAATGAGGAGCAGAAGGAAATGACAAGCGGTTTTTAGCAAGGTATTCTCTGCAAGTACTGAAACTGTAGGTAACATATAGTTTGGTAGCAAGATAATTCGTAACAAGTAACAAGTAGTAACGGTAACAAAAGTGCAGCAAGGTGGCCCAATCCTTTTTATAGCAAAGGACAAGCCGGAACGAACTCGTATAATAAGCAAAGCGTTCTCGAGGACACATGGGAATTTCATCTAGTCACTTTCATCATGTTTGTTTGATTCACGTTCGCTACTTTGATAATTTGATATGTGGGTGGACCGGTGCTTGGGTGTTGTTCTTACTTGAACAAGCCTCCCACTTATAATTACCCCCTCTCGCAAGCATCCGCAACTACGAAAGAAGAATTAAGATAACTCTAACCATAGCATGAAACATATGGATCCAAATCAGCCCCTTACGGAATAGCGCATAAACTAGGGTTTAAGCTTCTGTCACTCTAGCAACCCATCATCTAATTACTACTCCACAATGCCTTCCCATAGGCCCAAAGATGGTGAAGTGTCATGTTGTCGATGTTCACACGACACCACTAAAGGAAGCAACAACATACATACCATCAAAATATCAAATGAATACCAAATTCACATGATTACTTATGACAAGACTTCTCCCATGTCCTCAAGAACAAAAGTAACTACTCACAAATCATATTCATGTTCAAGATCAGAGGGGTATTGAATAGCATTAAGGATCTGAACATATAATCGTCCACCAAATAAACCAACTAGCATCAACTACAAGATGTAATCAACACTACTAGCAACCCACAGGTACCAATCTGAGGTTTTGTAGAAAAGATTGAATACAAGAGATGAACTAGGGTTTGAGATGAGATGGTGCTGGTGAAGATGTTGATGAAGATTGGTCCTCCCATGATGAGAGGATCGTTGATGATGTCGATGGTTTCGATTTCCCCCTCCCGGAGGGAAGTATCCCCAGCGGAATCGCTCCGCTGGAGAACAAAATAGCTCCTGCCCAAGTTCCGCCTCGAGACGGCGGCGCTTCCTCCCGAAAGTCTTCTTCTGATTTTTTCTAGGGTAAATGGCTTCATATAGCATAAGGAGGGGGCCGGAGGCCTTCCAGGGGCCCCACAAGCTTGTGGGGCGTGCCGAGGGGGGTAGAGCGCGCCCCCAGGCTTGTGGCTTCCTGGTGGGCCCCCTCCTGTTGATTCTTTCGCTAGTATTTTTTATATATTCCAAAATAATTCTCCATAAATTTTCAGGTCATTTGGAGTTGTACAGAATAGCTATCTCTGTTTCACCCCTTTTCGGTTCAGAATTCCAGCTGCCGGCAATCTCCCTCTTCATGTGAATCTTGCAAAATAAGAGAGAAAAGGCATAAGAATTGTACCATAAAGTGAAATAATGATCAAAAACATAATAATTATTAATAAGAAATCATGATGCAAATTGGACGTATCAACTCCCCAAGCTTAGACCTCGCTTGTCCTCAAGCGAAAGCCAAAATCGATAATCATGACCACATGTTTAGAGAGAGAGGCATCGATAAAAATAAAATACGGACATGGAGCATCATGATCTTTATTATAACAGCAATATCATCATAAAACTTCTCATGAAAAAGTGACAATTCATCCACAAGTTAAAGTATGAACCATAAACCAAATTGAAAACTAACAAACTATGATCTCAGTCACTGAAGCAATTGCAATTCATCATATTATCAGAAAGAGTCTATGTAAGAGCTGTGTTTAGCAAGTTCACATACTCAACTATCATTTAGTCTTCTATGATTGCTGACACTCACGGCATACTTATGGAGCATAAGTTTTAGTCGGACACATAGAAAGATAGGGGCTTATAATTTCGCCTCCCAACGTATTTACCTCAAGGGTAATGTCAACAATAATAACTCATGATCACCTACATCCAACTGGATATATATGTCTGGATCAATCCCCACCACATGATGCTTGCCAAGAGAGAAAATAAAAATGGAATAGAGGAGAATACTATTGACTCTTGCATGAAAGTAAATACATAAAGTAAAAGATAGGCCCTTCGCAGAGGGAAGCAGAGGTTGTCATGCGCTTTTTGTTTTTGGATGTGCAAGCTCTTAATGTAAAGGAACGTCACTTTATATTGTCCCTTGTGATAGCGACCTTTATTATGCAGTATGTCGCTTTTATTACTCCACCATCACAAGATCGTACAAAGCTTATTTTCCCTTACAATAAAAGATCATACATATTTAAGAGCAATTTTTATTGCTTTTGCACCGATGACAACTTACTTGAAGGATCTTATTCAATCCATAGGTAGATATAGTGGACTCTCATGGCATGAAACTGGGTTTCAGGGTTTTTGGATGCACAAGTAGTATCTCTACTTAGTACAGAATTTTGGCTAGCAAAGGATAGGGGGCAAGCACCACATGTTAGAGGATCCAAAACAATATAACTTCTATGTGAATATAAGCAAACATAACTCATTACGTCGTCTTCCTTGTCCAACATCAACTATTTGACATAGAATATTTAATGGGGGTTCACAATCATAAAAGATGTCCAAGATAGTGTATTTATATGTGAGACCACTCTTCCTTTATTACTTTTTCATGAATTGCAACAATGACCAATGCTATGTTTGTCAACTTCCAACAAGTTTTATCAACTATACTTCTTTTATGTGAAGTCATCACTCCCCATGGGATTAGCATATGATCTTACTTTTTATTCTCTTTTTATTTCTAAGATTGGATTAACAAAAGCAAAACACTCAACTCAACTACTCTTTATTATATAACTTTCACACACGAGTACATAGATAGATAGATCACATAGCAAGCACTCGAAACTAAATCATACTAAAACTTTATTCTTCTAAATCATGAAATAACTAAGGATCGAACTAAGATAGATAACGATGATAAAAAGTGATGGTGATATGATACCGGGGCACCTCCCCGAAGCTTGGCACAAGCCAAGGGTGGTGCCCATACCCATGTACTCAAATCTCCTTCTTTGGTGATGGTGGTGATGAAGTGATGGGCTTGTCCTCCGTCTTCCAAGGCATATGTTCTCCATCATAGAAGGACGAACGTGTTTTTGGAGTCTTGAAATTTGCAGCTAAACTCATACCTTTGAACTTGGCCTCATACTCAAAATTTTGGTTTTGTAAATCATATATTTGGGCCTGAAGATAATCAATCTGGTCATTCAGCATGAAGATGACGTCCCCAATATTCTTGCCATCCACCTTGTGCTCACGGATGAACTCCGTGGTCATGGAGTGGTTAGCACAAAGTCCGCGTTCCACCATCCCCTGGCACTTGAAGATCTCATGTTCCACCGCTTCCAGCCTGGCCCTCTCGCTCCCGGTCTTCTTAGCTCCTTGAACGTCCCGGATGTGGAGCACCCCCTCACGCATCTCAATGGCTTGAGGGTGCTTCATCACCTCCGGTAGGTACAGGTTGATGACCTTCTCGTAGAACTTCTCCTTGGACGAGCTTGAAGACGCCATGGTGATCTAGATCTGTCAGAAAAACAGCCCGAAACAAGAACAGAGGAGAAACTTGCGATACGGTGGTCAAAACACCCGTGAGTATATATAATGAATTTTTCCCGTGCAGAACAAGTAATATGGAAGAAAAATGGAGTCGGGAAAGTCCACGAGGGAGCCACAAGCCTGGTAGGCGCGCCTAGGGGGGTAGGGCGCGCCCCCAGGCTTGTCGCCTCCTCGTGCACTTTTCGGACTGTTTATTATTTTCCTAATTTTTTATATATTCCAAAACAGACAGAAAGTACTTTTATGGAAGTTTTGGAGTCGGTTTACTTACCATACCACATACCTACTCCTTTTTAGGCTTCTGGAGCGTTCCGGAAGATTTCTTCTATGTGCTCTTCTGGTGTCATTGTTTGAATAATATTAGTTTCAACATTAATGGGCGTACCCTAGATATAATGTTTAATTCTTTACCCATTAACCACCCTTGGATTATTGCCTTTGGAGTTGTTTATTTTGATGGCTCCGGAGCGATAAACTTCTTCGATGATATACGGTCCTTCCCATTTAGAGAGAAGTTTTCCTGCAAAGAACCTTAAACAAGAATTGTATAATAGAACATGATCACCTAATTTGAATTCCCGCTTTTGAATTCTTTTATCATGCCATCTTTTAACTTTTTCTTTAAACAACTTGGCATTTTCATAAGCTTGGGTTCTCCATTCATCTAGAGAACTAATATCAAATAACCTCTTTTCACCGGCAAGTTTAAAATCATGGTTAAGTTCTTTAATTGCCCAATATGATTTATGTTCTAACTCAAGAGGTAAATGACATGCTTTTCCATAAACCATTTTATATGGAGACATACCCATAGGATTTTTATAAGCAGTTCTGTAAGCCCATAGTGCATCATCCAGTTTCTTAGACCAATTCTTTCTGGATCTATTAACAGTCTTTTGCAAAATTAATTTTATTTCTCTATTAGTTAATTCAACTTGACCACTAGACTGAGGATGATAAGGAGATGCAATTATATGGTTAACATCATATTTAGCAAGCAATTTACGGAAAGCACCAAGAATAAAATGTGAACCACCATCAGTCATTAAATATCTAGGGACTCCAAACCTCGGGAATTTAACTTCTTTAAGCATTTTAATAGAAGTGTTATGATCAGCACTACTAGTTGGAATAGCTTCTAACCACTTAGTAACGTAATCAACAGCAACTAAAATATGTGTATACCCATTGGATTTAGGAAAAGGTCCCATATAATCAAAACCCCAAACATCAAACGGTTCAATAACAAGTGAATAATTCATAGGCATTTCCTGACGTCTTCCAACATTACCAATTCTTTGACATTCATCACAAGAGAGGACAAACTTACGTGCATCTTTGAAAAGGGTAGGCCAATAAAAACCAGATTGTAATACCTTGTGTGCAGTTCTGTCTCCCGCATGGTGTCCTCCATATGCCTCGGAGTGACACTTCCGTAGGATTTGTTCCTGTTCATGCTCAGGTACACAACGTCTAATAATACCATCTACTCCTTCTTTATATAAGTGTGGGTCAACCCAAAAGTAATGTCTTAAATCAAAGAAAAACTTTTTCTTTTGTTGGTATGTGAAACTAGGTGGTATATATTTAGCAACAATGTAATTAGCATAGTCTGCATACCATGGAGTATTACGAGAAGCATTTATCACAGCTAATTGTTCATCAGGAAAATCATCATTAATAGGAAGTGGGTCATCAAGAACATTTTCCATTCTAGACAAACTATTAGCTACGGGATTCTCAGCTCCCTTTCTATCAACAATATGCAAATCAAATTCTTGTAGCAAAAGAACCCACCTAATAAATCTAGGTTTAGCATCTTTCTTTTCCATAAGATATTTAATAGCAGCATGATCAGTGTGAATTGTAACTTTGGAATCAACAATGTAAGATCTGAATTTATCACATGCGAACACAACTGCTAAAAATTCTTTCTCAGTAGTAGCATAATTTCTTTGAGCGCTGTCTAGAGTTTTACTAGCATAATGAATAACATTCAATTTCTTATAAACTCTTTGTCCTAGAACAACACCTACAGCATAATCACTAGCATCACACATAATTTCAAAGGGTAGGTTCCAATCAGGTGGTTGAACAATAGGTGCAGAAATTAAGGCTTTCTTAAGTATTTCAAAGGCTTCTACACAATCATCATCAAAAACAAATGGAACATCTTTTTGCAAGAGATTAGTAAGAGGCCTAGAAATTTTAGAAAAGTCTTTTATAAACCTTCTATAGAAACCAGCATGACCGAGGAAACTTCTTATACCTTTGATATCTTTAGAACATGGCATTTTCTCAATAGCATCAACTTTAGCTTTCTTAACTTCAATACCACTTTCAGAAATTTTATGCCCAAGGACTAGACCTTCATTTACCATAAAGTGGCACTTCTCCCAATTAAGACAAGATTAGTTTCTTCACATCTCTGCAAAACTCGATTAAGGTTGCTCAAGCAATCATCAAAAGAAGTTCCATAAACGGAGAAATCATCCATGAAAACCTCAACCTCAACAATCTTTTCACAAAAGTCAGAGAATATAGCAGTCATACATCTTTGAAAGGTAGCAGGTGCATTACATAAACCAAAAGGCATACGACGATAAGCATAAGTTCCAAAAGGACAAGTAAAGGTGGTTTTCTCTTGATCTTCAGGTGAAACAGGTATTTGAGAGAACCCAGAATAACCATCTAAGAAACAGAAGTGTGTATGCTTAGATAATCTTTCTAACATTTGATCAATAAAAGGCAAGGGGTAATGATCTTTCCTTGTAGCTTTATTTAATTTCCTGGAATCAATTACCATCCTATAACCGGTTACAATTCTTTGTGGAATGAGTTCATTTTTATCATTAGGAACAATGGTAATACCTCCTTTCTTAGGAACACAATGAACATGACTTACCCATCAACTATCAGCTATGGGATAAATTATACCTGCCTCCAGAAGCATTAATATTTCAGTTCTTACCACATCCTTCATTTTAGGATTCAGCCTTCTTTGATGATCAACAATGGGTTTAGCGTCTGGCTCCATACGAATTTTATGCTGACATAAAGTGGGACTAATGCCCTTAAGATCATCGAGAGTATATCCAATAGCAGCACGGTGTTTCTTCAGAGTTTTAAGTAATCTCTTTTCTTCATGCTCTGAAAGGTTAGAACTAATAATAATAGGATATATCTTCTTTTCATCAAGATAAGCATATTTAAGTGTATCAGGTAATTGCTTTAATTCAAACACGGGATCACCTTGGGTGGAGGTGGATCTCCCAAGGTTTCAACAGGAAAATTATGTTAAAGGATTGGTGCTTGTTTAAAGAACAGCTCATCTATTTCATTTCTTTCATTCATATGCATATCATTCTCATGGTCTAGCAAATATTGTTCTAAAGGATCAGTAGGAGGCACAGCAATAGAAGCAAGACCTATAATTTCATCTTTATTGGATAATTCCTTATCATGATGTTGTCTACTAAACTTAGAGAAATTAAATTCATGAGATATATCACCAAACTTAACTCTAACCTTCTCTTTAACACAATCAATTTCAGCATTAACGATATTCAAGAAAGGTCTACCAAATATAATGGGACAAAAATTATCTTGTTGTGAACCAAGTACAAGGAAATTAGTAGGGTATTTGATCTTACCACACAAGACTTCAACATCTCTAACAATCCCAAGTGGTGTAATAGTATCTCTATTTGCAAGCTTAATAGTAACATCAATATCTTCAATCTCAACAGGTGCAATATCATTCATTACTTCTTGGTATAAAGAAAACAGAATAGCACTCACACTAGCACCCATATCACATAAGCCATGATAGCAATGATCTCCAATCTTAACAGAAACAACGGGCATGCCAACTACGGGCTTATTCTTATCTAGCATATCTCGTTCATTTCTAACAGGTTTACCAATTCTAGTAGCCTCATCGCAAAAGTAAATAACATGCCCATCAATATCATCAACCCAAAGATCTTTAACCATTGCAATATTAGGTTCAACTTTAATTTGTTCAGGAGGTCTAGGTGTTCTTATATTACTTTTATTAACCACAGTTGAAGCTTTAGCATGTTCCTTAATCCTAACAGGGAAAGGAGGTTTCTCAATATAAGAAGTAGGCACAACTGGATCAACATTGTAAACAATTGTTTCTTCTTTAACACTAACAGGTTCTTCATTCAATTCAATAGGTGGATGATATTTAAACCATTTCTCCTTAGGGAGATCAACATGAGCAGCAAAAGATTCACAAAAGGTAGCTACTATCTCAGAGTCAAGTCCATATTTAGTACTAAACTTATGAAAAGCATCAGTTTCCATAAAAGATTTAACACAATCAAACTCAAGATTTATACCTGACTCTTTACCTTTGTCGATTTCCCAATCTTCAGAGTTACGTTTAATTCTTTCCAGAAGATCCCATCTGGATTCAATAGTTCTCTTCATAAAGGAACCAGCAGAAGAAGTATCGAGTGTGGATTGATCATTATGAGAAAGCCGAGCATAAAAGTTTTGAATAATTATTTCTCTTGAGAGCTCATGATTGGGGCATGTGTGCAACATATACTTAAGCCTCCCCAAGCTTGAGCGATACTTTCTCCTTCACGAGGCCAAAAATTATATATATATAATTCCGATCATGATGAACCAAATGCATAGGATAAAATTTCTCGTGAAATTCCAGCTTCAACCGGTTCCAGCCCCATGTTTCAGTATCATCACATAGCCTATACCATGTCAATGCCTTTCCCTCCAAAGATAAAGGGAATACTTTATTCTTAACTCCATCTCTGGATAAACCTGCAAGCTTAAACAATCCACAAATTCCATCCACATATATCAAGTGCATATCAGGATGCACCGTTCCATCTCCTGCATAAGGATTAGCTAGCAGTTTCTTTACCATACCCGAAGGAATTTCATAATAAATATTTTCAGTAGGTTCAATAGGTTGAGGAGCAACTCTCAATGCTTTCAGTCGAGGTGAAGATACCACGAACAAGCCCCTCAAAGGATTACTTTCCATAGTGACAAGTGACAGAAAATTTCAGCACGTAATATAAATGTTTCCTTACCAAATTCCACTCACCAAAGGCGCTTCACTCCCCGGCAACGGCGCCAGAAAAGAGTCTTGGTGACCCACAAGTATAGGGGATCAATCATAGTCCTTTCAATAAGTAACAGTGTCGAACCCAACGAGGAGCAGAAGGAAATGACAAGCGGTTTTCAGCAAGGTATTCTCTGCAAGTACTGAAACTGTAGGTAACAAATAGTTTGGTAGCAAGATAATTCGTAACAAGTAACAAGTAGTAACGGTAAAAAAAGTGCAGCAAGGTGGCCCAATACTTTTTATAGCAAAGGACAAGCCGGAACGAACTCGTATAATAAGCAAAGCGTTCTCGAGGACACATGGGAATTTCATCTAGTCACTTTCATCATGTTTGTTTGATTCGCGTTCGCTACTTTGATAATTTGATATGTGGGTGGACCGGTGCTTGGGTGTTGTTCTTACTTGAACAAGCCTCCACTTATGATTACCCCCTCTTGCAAGCATCCGCAACTATGAAAGAAGAATTAAGATAACTCTAGCCATAGCATGAAACATATGGATCCAAATCAGCCCCTTACGGAATAGCGCATAAACTAGGGTTCAAGCTTCTGTCACTCTAGAAACCCATCATCTAATTACTACCCCACAATGCCTTCCCTTAGGCCCAAAGATGGTGAAGTGTCATGTAGTCGACGTTCACACGACACCACTAAAGTAAGCAACAACATACATACCATCAAAATATCAAACGAATACCAAATTCACATGATTACTTATGACAAGACTTCTCCCATGTCCTCAAGAACAAAAGTAACTACTCACAAATCATATTCATGTTCAAGATCAGAGGGGTATTGAATAGCATTAAGGATCCGAACATATAATCTTCCACCAAATAAACCAACTAGCATCAACTACAAGATGTAATCAAAACTACTAGCAACCCACCGGTACCAATCTGAGGTTTTGAGGAAAAGATTGAATACAAAAGATGAACTAGGGTTTGAGATGAGATGGTGCTGGTGAAGATGTTGATGAAGATTGGTCCTCCCATGATGAGAGGATCGTTGGTGATGTCGTTGGCTTCGATTTCCCCCTCCTGAAGGGAAGTATCCCCGACGGAATCGCTCCGTCGGAGGGCAAAATAGCTCCTGCCCAAGTTCCGCCTCGAGATGGTGGCGCTTCGTCCCAAAAGTCTTCTTCTGATTTTTTCTAGGGCAAATGGCTTCATATAGCAGAAGGAGGGGGGCGGAGGCCTACCAGGGGCCCCACAAGCCTGCGGGGCGCGCCCCCCAGGCTTGTGGCTTCTTGGTGGGCCCCTCCTGTTGATTCTTTTTCCAGTATTTTTATATATTTCAAAATAATTCTCCGTAAATTTTCAGGTCATTTGGAGTTGTACAGAATAGCTATCTCTGTTTCACCCCTTTTCGGTCCAGAATTCCAGCTGCCGGCAATCTCCCTCTTCATGTGAATCTTGCAAAATAAGAGAGAAAAGGCATAAGAATTGTACCATAAAGTGAAATAATGATAAAAAACATAATAGTTATTAATAAGAAATCATGATGCAAATTGGACGTATCACTTCTCCCAATGTAATTTCCATAAAGGTACCACCTGCGACAGAGTCTAGAAGATTTCTAGAAACAAAGTTTAGTCCCGCATAAAAATTTTGTATGATCATCCATAAGCTTAAACCATGAGTGGGACAATTTGTAATCATTAATTTCATTCTCTCCCGAGATTGTGCAACATGTTCATGCTCAAGTTGCTTAAAATTCATTATTTGATTTCTTAGAGAAATAATCTTAGCGGGAGGAAAATATTTGGCAATAAAAGCATCCTTACACTTATCCCAAGAATCAATACTATTTCGAGGCAAGGATGAAAACCAAGTTTTAGCGCGATCCCGTAGTGAGAACAAAAATAATTTCGATTTAACAATATCATTATCCACATCTTCATTCTTTTGCATATCACAAAGTTCAAAGAAAGTATTTAGATGTGATGCATCATCTTCATTAGGACTACCAGAAAATTGTTCTTTCATAACAAGATTAAGCAAGGCAGCATTAATATCAGACGACTCCGCACTAGTGGCGGGAGGAGCAATTGGAGTACTAATAAAATCATTATTATTAGTATTGGAAAAGTCACACAATTTTGTGTTTTCTTGAGACATAGCGACAAAGCAAGCAAACAAGCAACGAAAATATTTTTGTGTTTTTGTAAAATTGTTTTAGAAGTGGGGGAGATGAAAACGAGAAGCAAATGCAAATAAAAGGCAAATGAAAATAAGAGCAAGTAGATGATAGTTTGTGCGAAGGTACTTGATAGGTTTTGGTGATCCCCGGCAACGGCGCCAGAAATTCTTCCTACTACTTGTGAACTGCATTGGGATTTCCCCGAAGAGGAGAGGATGATGCAGTACAATAGAGATAAGTATTTTCCTCAGTTAAGAACCAAGGTTATCAATCCAGTAGGAGAACCACACAGAACCTCGTTAGCAGCACACCTACACACACAAAAGCAAACACTTGCACCCAACGCAAATAAGAGGGTTGTCAATCCCCTTAGCGGTTACTTGCAAGGATTAATTCTGATAGTGATAGATAGATAAAGCAAATTGCTAAATAAAATAAAGTAAATAAAATTGCAGCAAGGTATTTTTGGATTTAATATATGATAAAAGTAGACCCGGGGGGCATAGTTTGCACTAGAGGCTTCTCTCTCGAAACATAGCATACGGTGGGTAAACAAATTACTGTTGTGCAATTGATAGAAAAGCGCATAGTTATGACGGATTCATGGCAATGATCATGTATATAGGCATCACGTCCGAAAAAAGTAGACTAACTCCTGCCTGCATCTACTACTATTACTCCACTCACCGACCGCTATCCAGCATGCATCTAGAGTATTAAGTATAAAATAGAGTAACGCCTTAAGCAAGATGACATGATGTAGACAAAGTAAACTCAAGCAATATGATTAAACCCCATCTTTTTATCCTTAATGGCAATAATACAAATATGAGTCTGATACGTCCAATTTGCATCATGATTTCCTACTGTTATTTATAATGTATTTGGTTATTATTTCACTTTATGATGCAATTCGTATGCCTTTTCTCTCTTAATTTGCAAGATTTATATGAAGAGGGAGAATACCGGCAGCTGGAATTCTGGACCTGAAATAGCTACAACAGAGATACCTATTCTAAGGATCTCCAAATGACCTGAAATTTTATGGATATTTTTTATTGAATATATAAAAATACTGGAGAAAAGAAATATCAGAGGGGACCCGCCAGTTGCCCACAAGGCAACAGGGCGCGCCCTGATGCCTTGTGGGGCCCCTGGCAGGCCTCCGGCCCCCTCCTTCTACTATATAGGCCCATTTGCCCTAAAAAATAGGAAGAAGACTTTAGGGACGAAGCGCCGCCATCTCGAGGCGGAACTTGGGCAGGAGCACTTTTGCTCTCCGGCGGAGCGATTCCGCCGGGGATACTTTCCTCCGGGAGGGGGAAATCGGAGCCATCGACATCACCAACGATCCTCTCATCGTGGGAGGACCAATCTTCATCAACATCTTCACCAGCACCATCTCATCTCAAACCCTAGTTCATCTCTTGTATTCAATCTTTGTCTCAAAACCTTAGATTGGTACATGTGGGTTGCTAGTAGTGTTGATTACTCTTTGTAGTTGCTGCTAGCTGGTTTATTTGGTGGAAGATTATATGTTCAGATCCTTAATGCTATTCAATACCCCTCTGATCTTGAACATGAATATGATTTGTGAGTAGTTACTTTTGTTCTTGAAGACATGGGAGAAGTCTTGTCATAAGTAATCATGTGAATCTGGTATTCGTTCGATATTTTGATGATATGTATGTTGTTGCTTCCTTTAGTGGTGTCGTGTGAACGTCGACTACATGACACTTCACCATCTTTGGGCCTAAGGGAAGGCATTGTGGAGTAGTAAGTAGATGATGGGTTGCTAGAGTAACAGAAGCTTAAACCCTAGTTTATGCGCTATTCCGTAAGGGGCTGATTTGGATCCATATGTTTCATGCTATGGTTAGATTTATCTTAATTCTTCTTTCGTAGTTGCGGATGCTTGCGAGAGGGGGTAATCATAAGTGGGAGGCTTGTTCAAGTAAGAACAGCACCCAAGCACCGATCCACCCACATATCAAATTATCAAAGTAGCGAACGCGAATCAACTAAACATGATGAACGTGACTAGACGAAATTCCCATGTGTCCTCGAGAACACCTTGCTTTATATAAGAGTTTGTTCCGGCTTGTCCTTTGCTATAAAAAGGATTGGGCCACCTTGCTGCACTTTTGTTACACTTGTTACTTGTTACTTGTTACGAATTATCTTGCTATCAAACTACTCGTTACCGCTACTTTCAGTGCTTGCAGAAAACACCTTACTGAAAACCGCTTGTCATTTCCTTCTTCTCCTCGTTGGGTTCGACACTCTTACTTATCGAAAGGACTATGATTGATCCCCTATACTTATGGGTCATCAGAGTCTTGTTCCCTACTTTGTCACTGGGATAGAGCATCGCAAGATTGAACCCATCACAAAGCACCTCTCCCATTGCAAGATAAATCAATCTAGTTGGCCAAACCAAACGGATAGATCGGAGAGAAATACAAAGCTATAACAATCATGTATAAAAGAGTTCAGAGAAGACTCAAATATTTCTCATGAATAATCTGATCATAAACCCACAATTCATCGGATCCCAACAAACACACCGCAAAAGAAGATTACATCGGATAGAACTCCAAGAACATCGAGGAGAACATGGTATTGAAGATCAAAGAGAGAGAAGAAGCCATCTAGCTACTAGCTATGGACCCGTAGGTCTGTGGTAAACTACTCACACATCATCGGAAGGGCAGCAAGGTTGATGAA
Organism: Elymus sibiricus; assembly: GCA_039707655.1. Lineage (NCBI taxonomy): Eukaryota > Viridiplantae > Streptophyta > Magnoliopsida > Poales > Poaceae > Elymus > Elymus sibiricus. Next base: position 351,695,428 of record CM077666.1, read on the forward strand.
GAAGCCCTCCGTGATCGATTCCCCCTCTGGCAGATTGCCAGAAAAGGCCTCCAGATGGGATCGCGGAAGAACAGAAGCTTGCGCGCGGCGGAAAAGTTATTCGTTGTGGCTCTCTGATGTATTGGGAATATTTTGGAATTTATAGTGCTGGAATTAGGTCAAGAGGTGCCACGAGGGGCCCACAAGCCTGGGGGCGCGCCTACCCCCCTGGGCATGCCCTCCGGACTTGTCGCTCCTTCGTGACTCTTCTGGTCTTCTCCCGAAGCTTCTAGGGTCCCTTCTGGTCTAGAAAAAATTAATCCAAAGTTTTTTCTCCGTTTGGACTCTTTTTGATAATGATTTCCTGAAAAGCCAAAAACAGGCAAAAAACAGCAACTGGCACTGGGCACTGGGTTAATAGGTTAGTCCCAAAAAATGATATATAATTGCATAATAAACATCCAAGATTGATACTACAATAGCATGGAACAATAAAAAATTATAGATACGTTGGAGACGTATCACTATCTAGCATAATATTGATCAAATGATGTAATCATGGTGTGAACTCAATGCAAAAGTGATTCAAAGCAATAAACTATATTTGAAAATAAGCAAGTAACATCAAAATGTGTAAACAAAAATTACTATTGCTTTTCATGGTTTAATGTTTTTGTGTAATACAAAATCAACACTCTATGTCATATTCATGTCCCCAATCACTCAAGGCTTTATCATATTCAAATATTTTATCATAACAAAACCTAGAGTTTTAGTCAAGCAATCAATACTTATGATGAACCCTTTTCAGCTACTTAGCACTTCGTTCAATGATCAACTTATAAGCCTTGGTCTTAGCACTTTGGATGGCAAAATAGAATAATGATGGAGATTTATAAGAAGACAAAAAGATAGAAAGTCTCACATCAACGTGGCGGATCGTTAGGCAATGGAGAGGCCTTACAATCGATATTAATGTTAGGAGTAGGGATTGCCATGCAACGGATGCACTAGAGCTATAAGTGTATGAAAATTCTCCTAATGCAATTAAGTGGGTGTGCATCCAATTTGCTTGCTCATGAAGACCTTGAGCATTTGTGGAATCTCGTGATTGGAATATACAAGCCAAGTTCTATAATGTAAATATCCCACTAGCATATGAAATGAAGAATATCAAAACTCTCTATATGAAATACATGGTGCTACTTTGAAGCACAATTTCTATAATGAAATGAAGAATATCAAAACTATATATATGAAATACATGGTGCTACTTTGAAGCACAAGTGTGTCTTTTTTTAATCTCACAAGTAGGGGCACATTCTAGAATGCATCACACTTTTATTTACTTACAACTCTGGAATGAAAATAATGACTACATATGAATGCCTTTGGCAGTGCACCATGATGTGCAATGATCTAGCGTAACATGTATAATGATGATGAACGGTGGCTTTGCCACAAATATCATGTTAGATCTATACGATCATGCAAAGCAAAATGACAATGAATGCTCAAGTCATGTAATGAATAGTAACAATAGAAGTTGCATGGCAATATATCTCGGAATGGCTATGGAAATGCCATAATATGTAGGTATGGTGGCTGTTTTGAGGAAGAAGGTGGTTTATGTGTAGGAGAACAAGTGGAAGTCCTCCCACAGGATTTGGATGTACTGGCGAAGGATGCACCATGTCTCAAGGTGAGAGAGGGCAATGCATGATACCGAAGAGGCTAGCAAAAAGATGTATAGGTGGAAGTACTTTAAAGACCGCAACTCATAAATCAAAACATATCGCTAGTACTTCATAGTCTACACCGAGTTAACCATAAAACTAATTACTCCAAGGGATGAGTTTGACGAACTGAAGTCCAATAAGCTTTCCTGACCTATTCTACAAAGGTGGTTACTTACAATGTTCTTCAATTTAGACCCTTCATAATTAGTTTCACTTCAATGGCGACAAGTATTAACATGTATGACTTTATTGCATCTCTCCACTAATTAGCTCAAGTTCTTTTAGCTACACATAAACTAATTACTCACATCTTATCTCAAAATTATTGCAAGGAACCCCAATTATCAAGTCCAATGATCTACAAGAGTTCATGCAAGTTTTTATTATACCACTTCTACATACCTATTATTTTTAAGACAAACCACATAATTCATGCAAATTACCAATTATTGTTCAACTCTTTGAAAAGATATAAGTGAGACAAGAGAGTCCTGATCTTTCTATAAAAGCATAATTTATCACCATGCTCTAACATGTATAAGTGAAGTGCAAGAGCAAATTCTATAAAAGCCTCAAGTCAAACAGATATAAGTGAAGATCAATGAGCATTTTATAAATAAAAGACAAAAGTGTGTCTCCTTAAGAATGTGATCAAAACATAATGATTGTGATGACCAGCAAACAAAACTAAAACAAAAGCAAAAGACACTCCAAGCAAAGCACATATCATGTGAACAAATAAAAACTTAGGTCCAACCGATACATACGGATAGTTATGGAAGACGAAAGAGGGGATGCCTTCCGAGGCATCCCCAAGCTTAGACGCTTGAGTCTCCTTGGATATTATCGTTCCTTGGGCATCCCCAAGCTTAGGCTCTTGCCGCTATTTGTTCATCTCATATCGATGTCTCCCCTCGATCTTAAAAACTTCATCCACACAAAACTTAATAGAACTCATGAGATAGGTTAGTACATATAAAATAAATCTCCCAATCATGTACTATCAAGACAAGATGCATATTTATTTCCAAGTAATGGCTATTGTATCCACGTTATAGTTAGCCCTTGAGGTGGACCGATCAGGTTGGCCTTGTGCCTCACGCGATGTATAGGGTCGTTAGAGATTTTGTATGTTTAAATCTTTCTCTCTCTCTCTCTCTCTCTTATCTAAATTCCCTATGTAATATGTTCGGTCTCTCTTGATCTCCACGCACGTACGTTGTAACCCTACGAGGTACTCCTCTCGTTTACATCAATATATACGCACGCGGGGCTCTTTGTTGAGAGTTGAGACGCTTCCATTATTCTCTACATGGTATCAGAGCAGGCTCTTCCATCGCATCTAGCTAGTTCTTCTTCAACCCTCCACCTGACCCCTCTTCACCATGTCCACCTCCACCGCCCCCATCCAATCCAGCCTAAACTACAACACCTCCGAGCCGCTTACCCGGATGAACTATGTTCTCTGGAAAACACAAGCAAGATCCCAAATAATGGGCGCCGGCTTGTATGGCTACATCGACAACACCATCGAGGAGCCTCCCAAGGTGATCGCCACCAAAGATAAAGATGGCAAGGATCAGGTCATCCCTAACCTTACCTATGCCCCCTGGCTTGTCCAGGATCAACAAATTGTTGCTTACCTTCTGCGCAATCTGTCCAAGGAGGTCCTCGTCCAAGTCGCATCGCTCGAGACATCACATGCGATATGGACCGCCTTGGCCACCATGTTCTCTACGGTCTCGCTGTCCCGCGCCAATAACCTTCGTGTCGCGCTCACAAACTCCCAGAAGGGCTCCCTGTCGACCTCGGCATACTTTGGGCACATGCGCTCCCTCTCCGTGGGTCGACTTGCAACTAGGATGAAAAAAATTGCGGGCCCAGTTGCGAGTCAAGGGTGGACCTGCAACTGGGATGAAAAACAAATCATAGGCCGAGTTGTGAGTCAAGGGTGGGGTTGCAACTGGATGAAACAAATTACGGGCCTAGTTACAAGTCGAGGGTGGACTTGCAACTGGGATAACCACACAAAACTATGATACGAGTTGCGAGTTGAGGGTGCACTTGCAACTGGCATATAACAAAACTATGCACCCAGTTGTGAGTCGAGGGTGGACATGCAACTGGAGACAAAAAAATGTCAGGTCCAGTTGCGAGTCAAGGATGCACTTGCAACTAGGACAAAAAAGGATCAAGGACCCAATTTCATGTCAATGATGGACTTGCAAATGGGACGGGAAAAAAGTTCAGGCCTAGTTGCGACTCGTTGGTTCACTCACAACTATAGAAAAAACAGATCAAGAGCCCAGTTGTGAGTCGATAGTTGTCTTGCAACTTGGATAAAAAAGGACGAACCGAGTTGCGAGTGGATGGTTGGCTTGCAATTGGGACAAAAAAAAGTTAGCCCCTAGTTGCGAGCCGATTGTAGACATGCAAACGAGGCGCAAAAAAAGTTTGGTTTAGTTGGAAGTTGAGGGTGGACTTGGAACTAATGAAAAAAGGGACATTTACATTTGTGCCCCTAACTGGAACCCACTACTCAGATTTGCCCCTAATTTCGAAGCATGCTCAAATTTGCCCCTCTGCTGTTAGTTGTCCTTATAGAAATGCCCTTCTGCACTGTTACCGGCCGGTCAAAGGGCTTTGACCATCTCGAAAAAAATAGCAAAAAAATTCAAAAAAAACTGAAATTTTGTGGGATCAAAGATACTCAGGTGCGCAAGGTGCATGCAAATTTTTGTGCTATTTAGACATACCAGGAGCTCGTGGCAAAGGAAAACAATAAATATGTATGCCTATGAATAGTAAATTCAAAAAAATAGAAAGAAAATTCAAAAAAAATATGAAATTTTTTGGCATCCAAGATGCTCGGGTGCGCAAGGTGTGTGCAAAATTTTGTTATCAAATGACATGCGAGGAGCTCTAGCAAAAAAACAAAATAGTGTATTTTTTAAAAGTTTTTTCTGAGCCAAATTTTGTTTTTTTCTCCACGAGCTCCTACAATGTCCAAACACAACAAAATTTTGCACACACCTTGCGCACCCAAGCATCTTGGATGCCAAAGAAATTCATATTTTTTTGAATTTTCTTGCTATTTTTTTCGAATTTACTGTTCACAGGCGTACAGATTTACTGTTTTTCCTTTGCCACGAGCTCCTGGTATGTTTAAACAGCACGAAAATTTGCACACACCTTGCGCACCTGAGTATCTTTGATCCCACAAAATTTCAGATTTTTCTGAATTTTTTTGCTATTTTTTTCGAGACGGTCAAAGCCCTTTGACCGGACGGTAACGGCGCAGAAGGGCATTTCTATAAGGGCAACTAACGGCAGAGGGGCAAATTTGAGCATGCTTCGAAATTAGGGGCAAATCTGAGTAGTGGGTTCCAGTTAGGGGCACAAATGTAAATGTCCCATGAAAAAAAGAGTTGGGCCTAGTTGCAATACAAAAGAAACATCGAGCCTAGTTGCAAGTTAAAGTTTGGACTTGCAATTAGAGAAAAAAAGGTTAGGCCCATTTGCAAGTTAAAAAAATGGGTAATCCATTTGCAAATTGACGGTGGAGTTAACCCTAAGGCAAAAAAGAGTCACACAAAAAAGTGTCACTCTAATGGAAGAACAAGGGAAAATGAAGAGAGAAGGAATGGGGAATGAGGAGGAATGGAGCAGTCGCAGAATGGAGGTGATAGAAAGGCAGCGAACAGAGCACCATGTCTCTTCCGCTTCTACAAAACAGACTAATAACAAATGACAAACAAAAACCATAAAATGTTTAGGAAAAATAAAACAGAGGTCAGACAAAAAAATTGACCTAAAAAATGGTCGACAAATTAGACATCACGACGACACGAGACGCGCCACCGCGAGACACGCTCAACAAAAACAAAGCGGGATAAAAAATTGGACAAAAGATTACAACAAATAGATCGGACATACCACAACATAGATAAGACATTGTTAAAGTGTTCAATTATTATTTTTTAAAAATCATGATTTTTTAAAAAACAAATTCAAAAAAAATTCACAAATTTAGAAATTGTGAATTTTAATAAGTGTTCGCACACTTCAAAAGTATTCACGTACTAAAAATATCATGAATTGGAAAAATGAAAAAGAAGAAATTGAATTAAAAAGTTCATAAAATTAAATTAAATAAATGAAGAAACATGATATTTTAATTTTTGCTTTAAAAAAATAAAGTAGTATAAAAAATAAAACCGTTGGTTGAGTGATAATTCACACATCTTCTACATTTCTCCACGATGCATTGACTAAAAAGTTTAAAAAATATATACACAACCAAATTTCTCATCTAGATGATAATTAGCAAATCCGTGGAAAAAAATAAACTCTGCAGCAGAAAAAAAACGCACACAAAAACTGTGTGAATGTACAAACTGCCTAGCACAAGAAACAACGGGACAAACAATGAACATCTGCGCAAAGAAGACCAGGTCATGCAAACTGTGCTAAAAACTCGAATCTTAGTGATTGCTCATGAGTGGTGGACGTACAACTGGTAGCAAATATTTCAAAAGCAAAATTATTTATTTCTAACCTTGACCTTGTAACATATGGCACGTTATTAGAAAAATTAAAAAATACAGTTTTGCTAAAGCACATCTAGATGTGCCATAAGTATTGCACATCTAAGTCTATCTCATTGATCTTACGTGGAGATTCGTGTGGGTATTTTCCTTTATTTATTTATTTTTATGCTTGATTGTGTCACTTAGATGTGCAATAACTAGGACACATCTAGATGTGCCCTAGATAGACCTAAAAAATAAATAACAATGAACCCCACCGGCTGACCACCATGGCAACCCGTCCGTGCACTACCACTCTTTCTCCAGCTAACACAGTTGTCCTTTTTGTTTTAAGTGAAACTAACACAACCGTTCAAGCAACGAAAAGAAAAGGCCTGATAAAAAACAAGCCAAAAGCCCAAAAAATAACGCAAGCAAAAAAAAAGGCCCAAGAAACTTGCGTGAGAAACGTGCCTACTGAATCTTAGCGAGATCAACGTGATGCGAACCAGCGCGCGAGGGATATGATCACGTTGCACGAGTTTTAAAGACAAACAAGATCCAACAGCTCTGGACTTAGATGTGAGATAAGTATTTCACATCTAGATGTGAAATACCAATTTCGAATTTAATTACACATCGATATTGGGTAGGATACCAATTGCAATTTTTTTTTTGCGGGTGCTATACCAATTGCATGTTAATTATGTGATTACTAATTACACCGATATTGATATTTGATATGGTGTTGATTGCACGCTAAACATATTGAGTGCTCGTCATTGGGCAAACCTAGATTGCTCGATTGACTTGGTTTGATGGCCGAGATTTATTGAATCTGCCTCTTTGGGTCTTTTTATATTGGTATAGATGCTTGATTAACATTTTCTAAATACTTGAATAACATTTTTAATACTTGTTTAACATTTTTTTTCAAATGCTTGATTAACATTATCTAAATACATGATCAACTTTTTTCACACATATTGTACATTTTTTGTATACATTTTCCGTATATTTAAGAAACATTTTCTTTATACACATTTAATATTTTTCAAATGCTTGCTTAACATTTTTTTAATACATGGTTAACATTTTTATATCATATTTTTAACTTTTTTCAAATTCTAGATTAACATTTTTCAAGTAAAAATTAATATATTTTTTATACATGGTCAGTGTTTTTTATATACACATTTTAACATTTTTCAAATGCTTGATTAACATTTTTCAAATACAAGTTTGACATTTTTGGAATACATGGTCCACATTTTTTCTATAGACATTTAACATTTTTCAAATGCTAGAGTAACATTTTTTCAAATACTTGTTTAATATTTTTTTAATGCTATATTAAAAAAAATTAAATACATGATCAACTTTTTCACACATATTGTATATTTTTTATATATTTTTCGTATACATGAGAACATTTGCTTTATACACATTTAACATTTTTCAATGCTTGAGTAATTTTTTGAAATGTTTTATGTAAAGTGTTTTTGTAATATATTTATTTGGAATATTTGGAAGTATAAACGAAAGTAAAAAAAAGAAAACAAAAAACATGAAAAAAATAAAACAAGGCCGTGGCCTCCCGCGTGCCTAGGCCGGCCCATTTAGGAAGGCGTCTCACACAAGAGCACGCTAGGTCTCGCTATATGCGAGACATAGCGTTGCCTCTATCTCTCGGAGACCTCCTAATACGCGCCTTTAGCGCCACGAAAGGAACTGGCGCTCACTCCAGCGCCTGGTGAGCCGACCCACGAACGCGCAGTGCAGCGAATCCCAGGAGTAAAGACCCGGAGGGAATGAGCTTCTCATGGCGATTAGGTATTCTGGACCGTTCGATCATTTTTCCTCTCCAATCCTGGTCGTTGGATCTCGGGCTGTTTTGATGTGAGCCGTCAGATTTTCACCGCGATCGTTCTGGACCGTTGGATAAAATTCCAATTGGAACTAAATATAATATCTCTGGCCCCACCAATGCATTTCTGTCATTTCGCCTCGCAGGAGTGGGCTATCCATAGGGCACCGACCGTGCGCTCCTCTCTTCACTTCCCCCTCGCTCCCCATTGTCCTAACCCTAGACCCGCGCCCGCACGCTCGCCCTCACACGGCCGCCTCCGCTCGCCCTCACGCCATCGGCCCTCACGGGAGAGGTCTCCGCCCCCGGTGAACTATGACCGCCTCCTCTCTTCACTTCCCCCCTCCCTAACCCTAGCTTCTCCACTCTGTCGCCGCCACTACTCATTCTCCTTCCCTTTCTTCAACTCGTGTTGCAGTAGCTCCTCTACGCCTGCCTCCTCGCCAGATCGACACAGGCCCTCTCTTGTGCTCAAATCAGCGAGGGGCAGCCGACAGCGGTGGACGAGGAGATTGACGAACAACCGCCAATGATTTACAAGGGAGGGTCTAACCTAGATCCTCCTCTGCGCCGCCACCACATGTTCTTCTCCTCCCGCATCCCCTCCCCATCAGTGGAGAGAAGGAAGTGGCACGCGCATGGCTGCCCCGCCCGACCACCACTCCTCGCTCAAGATCGAAGCTGTTGGAAATATGCCCTAGAGGCAATAATAAATTGGTTATTATTATATTTCCTTGTTCATGATAATCGTTTATTATCCATGCTATAATTGTATTGATTGGAAACTCAAATACATGTGTGGGTACATAGACAACACTGTGTCCCTAGTAAGCCTCTAGTTGACTAGCTCGTTGATCAAAGATGGTTAAGGTTTCCTAGCCATTGACATGAGATGTCATTTGATAACGGGATCACATCATTAGGAGAATGATGTGATGGACAAGACCCAAACTACGAACGTAGCATATGATCGTGTCAGTTTATTGCTATTGTTTTCTGCATGTCAAGTATCTTTTCCTTTGACCATGAGATCATGCAACTCCCTGACATCGGAGGAATACCTTGTGTGTATCAAACGTCGCAACGTAACTGGGTGACTATAAAGGTGCTCTACAGGTATCTCCGAGGGTGTCTGTTGGGTTGGCATGGATCAAGACTGGGATTTGTTACTCCGTGTGACGGAGAGGTATCTCAGGGCCCACTCGGTAATACAACATCACAATGAGCCTTGCAAGCAATGTGACTAAAGTGTTAGCCACGAGATCTTGTATTACGGAACGAGTAAAGAGACTTGCCGGTAACGAGATTGAACTAGGTATAGAGATACCGACGATCGAATCTCGGGCAAGTAACATACCGAAGAACAAAGGGAACAGTATACGGGATTAACTGAATCCTTGACATAGAGGTTCGACCGATAAAGATCTTCGTAGAATATGTAGGAGCCAATATGGGCGTCCAGGTCCCGCTATTGGTTATTGATCATAGAGGTGTCTCGGTCATGTCTACATAGTTCTCGAACCCGCAGGGTCTACACACTTAACGTTTGGTGACGATTAGTATAGTTGAGTTATTTTGTTGGTGACCGAAGGTTGTTCGGAGTCCCAGATAAGATCCCGGATATGACGAGGATCTCCGGAATAGTCCGGAGGTAAAGATTGATATATGTGATAATAGTGTTTTGGTCTCCGGAAGGGTTCCGGAATTCACCGGAAGAGGTTCCGGATGTTTCCCGAAATGTTCGGATACGAGAACACTTTATTTGGGCCAAGGGGTAAAGCCCACGAGGCTTAGGCAAGGTGCGAAAGGAAGTTTTGCTGGCGTCTGGGGCGGTACTACCGCTTATCGTAAGCGGTACTACCGCTACGGGCGGTACTACCGCTTATCGTAAGCGGTACTACCGCTTGTACGCGATACTGCAGGGATCCGAGTTGGACTCTTTCCCTGCGGGCCAAACCGACCTTGTGCGGGCAAAACCGACCTGGAGGAGGCTTTTACTCCAAGTTTAGACCCCAAGGCTCAACATATAAATAGAGGGGCAGGGCTAGCACACGGGACACATCAAGATTTCCCAAGCCGTGTGTCGGCAACCCTAACCCTCTAGTTCTCCCGTCATAATCTCCGTAGTGCTTGGCGAAGCCCTGCAGAGATTGTTCCTCACCAACATCACCACGCCGTTGTGCTGCCGGAACTCATCTACTACTTCATCATCGCTCGCTGGATCGAGGAGGTGAAGGCGTCATCAAGCCGTACGTGTGTTGAACGCGGAGGTGCCGTCCGTTCGGCACTAGTTCGTGATCGGATCGAGGGACAACTTGCGATTTGGATCGCGGAGACGTTCGACTACATCAACCGCGTTTCTTAACGCTTCCGCTTAGCGATCTACAAGGGTATGTAGATTCACTCTCCCTCTCGTAGATGCTCATCACCATGGATAGATCTTGTGTGTGCGTAGGAAAATTTTGTTTCCCATGCAACGTTCCCCAACAGTGGCATCTGAGCTAGGTCTATGCGTAGATGAGATCTCGAGTAGAACACAAACGAGTTGTGGGCGTGGGTGTATACATATTGCTTGCCGTTACTAGTTGATACTTGATTCGGCGGCATTGTGAGATGAAGCGGCCCGGACCGACATTACGCGTACGCTTACGCGAGACGGGTTCCTTCAACTGACATGTAACTTCGTTGCATAAAGATGGCTAGCGGGTGTCTGTCTCTCTCACTTTAGTTGAATCGATTTCAATGAAGAGGGTTCTTTTAGAAGATCAAAAAGCAATCACTACACCACGTTGTCGTTTTGCGTAGGTAAGAACGGTTCTTGCAAACCCGTAGCAGCCACGTAAAATTTGCAACAACAATTAGAGGACGTCTAACTTGTTTTTGCAGGGTATGTTGTGATGTGATATGGCCAATTACATGATGAGATATATGTGATGTATGAGATGATCATGTGTTGTATAGAATATCACGACTTGCATGTCGATGAGTACGGCAACTGGCAGGAGCCATAGAGTTGTCCTTAATTATTGTATGACCTGCGTGTCAATCATTAAGCGCTATGTAATGCTTTACTTTATCGCTAAACGTTAGCAATAGTCGTGGAAGCAACAGTCGGCGCGACAACCTCATGGCGACACGTTGATGGAGATCAAGATGATGGAGATCATGGTGTCATGCCGGTGACGATGGAGATCATGCCGGTGCTTTGAAGATGGAGATCAAAAGCACAAGTTCATGGCCATATCATGTCACTTATGATTTGCATGTGATGTTAATCCTTTTATGCATCTTATTTTGCTTAGGACGACGGTAGCATTATAAGGTGATCCCTCACTTAAATTTCAAGATAAATTGTGTTCTCCCCGAGTGTGCACCGTTGCGAAAGTTCGTCGTTTCGAGACACGCCGTGATGATCGGGTGTGATAGACTCTACGTTCACATACAACGGGTGTAAGCCATGTTGCACGTGCGGAACACTCGGGTTAAACTTGACGAGCCTAGCATGTACAGACATGGCCTCGGAACACAAGAGACCGAAAGGTCGAACATGAGTCATATAGTAGATATGATCAACATGAAGATGTTCACCATTGAAACCACCTCAACTCACGTGATGATCGGACTTGAGTTGGTGGATTTGGATCATGTTACACTCGAATGATCGGAGGGATGTCAATTTGAGTGGGAGTTTTTAAGTAATATGATTAACTAAACTCATTATCTAGAACAATAGTCTAAGTTGTCTTTGCTATATTTATGGCTCGCGCAGTAGCACCCCTGAATTTTAATGCGTTCCTAGAGAAAGCTAAGTTGAAAGATGATGGAAGTAACTTTGTGGACTGGGCCCGTAATCTAAGGATTATCCTTACGGCTTCCCAGAAGGCTTATGTCCTTGATGCACCGCTTGGTGATCCACCCGCTCCAGTTGAGTCTCTAGACGTTGTGAACGCCTGGCAGGCTCGTTCTGAAGATTACTCAATAGTTCAATGTGCAATATTGTATGGCTTAGAACCGGGACTTCAAAGACGTTTTGAACGTCATGGAGCATACGAGATGTTCCAGGAGTTGAAGTTTATCTTTCAGAAGAATGCCCGGATCGAGAGATATGAGATCTCCGATAAGTTTTATGCTTGCAAGATGGAGGAGAACGGGTCTATCAGTGATCACGTACTCAGAATGTCTGGGAACTCCACCCGTCTGGCTGAATTGGGGATGCCCCTTCCGCCAGAGGCTATCACTGACAGAGTTCTTCAATCATTGCCACCTAGCTACAAGAGCTTTGTGTTGAACTATAACATGCACGGGATGAACAAGTCAGTCGCCGAGCTGTTTGCGATGCTGAAAGCCGCTGAGTCTGAAATTCAGAAGGAGCATCAAGTGTTGATGGTCAATAAAACCACTAGTTTCAAGAAAAATGGCAAGGGTAAGAAGGGTAACTCCAAGAAGAGTGGCAAAGCAGTTGCTCCTCTCGTGAAGAAACCCAAGGCTGGACCCAAACCAGAAACTGTGTGCTTTCATTGCAAGGGAACTGGACACTGGAAGCGGAACTGCCCCAAGTATTTGGCTGACAAGAAGGCGGCCAACAACAAACAAGGTATATATGATATACATGTTATTGATGTGTACCTTACCAACTCTCGTTGTAGTGCCTGGGTATTTGATACCGGTGCGGTTGCTCATATTTGCAACTCAAAACAGGAACTGCGGAATAGACGGAGGCTGGCAAAGGACGAAGTGACGATGTGCGTGGGAAATGGTTCCAAGGTTGATGTGATCGCCGTCGGCACGCTCGCTCTTCGATTACCATCGGGATTAGTGATGAACCTGAATAATTGTTATTTAGTGCCTGCGTTAAGCATGAACATTATATCTGGATCTTGTTTATTGCGAGACGGTTACTCATTTAAATCAGAGAATAATGGTTGTTCTATTTATATGAGTAATATCTTTTATGGTCATGCACCCAATGTGAGGGGTTTATTCTTATTGAATCTCGATAGTAATGATACACATGTTCATAACATTGATGCCAAAAGATGTAGAATTGATAATGATAATACCACTTTCTTGTGGCACTGCCGTTTAGGTCATATTGGCGTAAAACGCATGAGGAAGCTCCATGCTGATGGACTTTTAGAGTCACTTGATTTTGAATCACTTGACACATGTGAGCCATGCCTCATGGGCAAGATGACTAAAACGCCGTTCTCTGGAACAATGGAACGGGCAAGTGACTTATTGGAAATCATACATACTGATGTGTGCGGTCCGATGAGTATTGAGGCGCGTGGTGGTTATCGTTACTTTCTCACCTTCACTGATGACTTAAGTAGATATGGGTATATTTACTTAATGAAACACAAGTCTGAAACATTTGAAAAGTTCAAACAATTTCAGAGTGAAGTTGAGAATCATCGTAACAAGAAGATTAAATTCCTACGATCTGATCAAGGAGGAGAATATCTGAGTTATGAGTTTGGCAGTCACTTAAGACAGTGTGGAATTGTTTCACAATTGACACCGCCTGGAACACCACAGCGTAATGGTGTGTCTGAACGTCGTAATCGAACCTTATTGGATATGGTGCGATCTATGATGTCTCTTGCCGATTTGCCACTATCGTTTTGGGGCTATGCATTAGAGACAGCTGCATTCACTTTAAATAGGGCACCATCGAAATCCGTTGAGACGACGCCATATGAACTTTGGTTTGGCAAGAAGCCAAAGCTGTCGTTTCTTAAAGTTTGGGGATGTGATGCTTATGTCAAAAAGCTTCAGCCTGAAAAGCTGGAACCCAAAGCGGAGAAATGCGTCTTCATAGGATACCCAAAAGAGACAGTTGGGTATACCTTCTACCTCAGATCCGAAGGCAAAGTGTTTGTCGCTAAAAACGGAACGTTTCTTGAGAAAGAATTTCTCTCGAAAGAATTGAGTGGGAGGAAGATAGAACTTGATGAGGTTGTTGAACCTTTACTTCAACCTGAAAGTAGCGCAGCGCAGAAAGATGTTTCTGTAGAGCCTACATCAGCTGAAGAGGAAGTTAATGATGATGATCATGAAGCTTTGGATCAAGTTGCTATCGAACCTCGTAGGTCGACAAGGACGCGTACTGCTCCTGAGTGGTACGGCAACCCTGTCTTAGAAGTCATGTTGTTGGACAACGATGAACCTACGAGCTATGGAGAAGCGATGATGGGCCCGGATTCCGAGAAGTGGTTAGAGGCCATGAAATCCGAGATGGGATCCATGTATGAAAACAAAGTGTGGACTTTGGAAGTATTACCTGAAGGGCGTAAGGCCATTCAGAACAAATGGATCTTTAAGAGGAAGACGGACGCGGACGGTAATGTCACCGTCTATAAAGCTCGACTTGTGGCAAAGGGTTTTTCACAAGTTCAAGGAGTTGACTACGATGAGACCTTCTCACCCGTAGCGATGCTTAAGTCCGTCAGAATCATGTTAGCAATAGCTGCCTTTTTCGATTATGAAATTTGGCAGATGGATGTCAAAACAGCGTTCCTTAACGGTTTCCTTAAGGAAGAGTTGTATATGATGCAACCAGAAGGTTTTGTCGATCCAGAGAATGCTGACAACGTTTGCAAACTCCAGCGATCCATTTATGGGCTGGTGCAAGCATCTCGGAGTTGGAATCTTCGCTTTGATGAGGTGATCAAAGCGTTCGAGTTTATACAAGTTTACGGAGAAGCTTGTATTTACAAGAAAGTGAGTGGGAGCTCTATAGCGTTTCTAATATTATATGTGGATGACATATTACAAGAAAGTGAGTGGGAGCTCTATAGCGTTTACGGAGAATCTTGTATTTACAAGAAAGTGAGTCGAAGCTGTTGGAAATATGCCCTAGAGGCAATAATAAATTGGTTATTATTATATTTCCTTGTTCATGATAATCGTTTATTATCCATGCTATAATTGTATTGATTGGAAACTCAAATACATGTGTGGGTACATAGACAACACTGTGTCCCTAGTAAGCCTCTAGTTGACTAGCTCGTTGATCAAAGATGGTTAAGGTTTCCTAGCCATTGACATGAGATGTCATTTGATAACGGGATCACATCATTAGGAGAATGATGTGATGGACAAGACCCAAACTACGAACGTAGCATATGATCGTGTCAGTTTATTGCTATTGTTTTCTGCATGT
Organism: Elymus sibiricus; assembly: GCA_039707655.1. Lineage (NCBI taxonomy): Eukaryota > Viridiplantae > Streptophyta > Magnoliopsida > Poales > Poaceae > Elymus > Elymus sibiricus. The sequence continues at coordinate 351,710,707 of CM077666.1, forward strand.
CAAGTATCTTTTCCTTTGACCATGAGATCATGCAACTCCCTGACATCGGAGGAATACCTTGTGTGTATCAAACGTCGCAACGTAACTGGGTGACTATAAAGGTGCTCTACAGGTATCTCCGAGGGTGTCTGTTGGGTTGGCATGGATCAAGACTGGGATTTGTTACTCCGTGTGACGGAGAGGTATCTCAGGGCCCACTCGGTAATACAACATCACAATGAGCCTTGCAAGCAATGTGACTAAAGTGTTAGCCACGAGATCTTGTATTACGGAACGAGTAAAGAGACTTGCCGGTAACGAGATTGAACTAGGTATAGAGATACCGACGATCGAATCTCGGGCAAGTAACATACCGAAGAACAAAGGGAACAGTATACGGGATTAACTGAATCCTTGACATAGAGGTTCGACCGATAAAGATCTCCGTAGAATATGTAGGAGCCAATATGGGCGTCCAGGTCCCGCTATTGGTTATTGATCGTAGAGGTGTCTCGGTCATGTCTACATAGTTCTCGAACCCGCAGGGTCTACACACTTAACGTTTGGTGACGATTAGTATAGTTGAGTTATTTTGTTGGTGACCGAAGGTTGTTCGGAGTCCCGGATAAGATCCCGGATATGACGAGGATCTCCGGAATAGTCCGGAGGTAAAGATTGATATATGTGATAATAGTGTTTTGGTCTCCGGAAGGGTTCCGGAATTCACCGGAAGAGGTTCCGGATGTTTCCCGAAATGTTCAGATACGAGAACACTTTATTTGGGCCAAGGGGTAAAGCCCACGAGGCTTAGGCAAGGTGCGAAAGGAAGTTTTGCTGGCGTCTGGGGCGGTACTACCGCTTATCGTAAGCGGTACTACCGCTACGGGCGGTACTACCGCTTATCGTAAGCGGTACTACCGCTTGTACGCGATACTGCAGGGATCCGAGTTGGACTCTTTCCCTGCGGGCCAAACCGACCTTGTGCGGGCAAAACTGACCTGGAGGAGGCTTTTACTCCAAGTTTAGACCCCAAGGCTCAACATATAAATAGAGGGGCAGGGCTAGCACACGGGACACATCAAGATTTCCCAAGCCGTGTGTCGGTAACCCTAACCCTCTAGTTCTCCCGTCATAATCTCCGTAGTGCTTGGCGAAGCCCTGCAGAGATTGTTCCTCACCAACATCACCACGCCGTCGTGCTGCCGGAACTCATCTACTACTTCATCATCGCTCGCTGGATCGAGGAGGTGAAGGCGTCATCAAGCCGTACGTGTGTTGAACGCGGAGGTGCCGTCCGTTCGGCACTAGTTCGTGATCGGATCGAGGGACGACTTGCGATTTGGATCGCGGAGACGTTCGACTACATCAACCGCGTTTCTTAACGCTTCCGCTTAGCGATCTACAAGGGTATGTAGATTCACTCTCCCTCTCGTAGATGCTCATCACCATGGATAGATCTTGTGTGTGCGTAGGAAAATTTTGTTTCCCATGCAACGTTCCCCAACAGAAGCTGCCCTCAACCACCCTTCTTTGCTGTCGAATCCAGCGAGGGCACCGTCGATCTCTTCCCAGCCTAGATGTGATGGCCACTACCAGGTTTGAAGCTGGTTGAGGTGACAGTAGTGGAGAAATGTCTAGCCACAACTTTTATTGATGGTGCCACATTTCCAATCAACGTCAGCACTATTTTTTTCAAATAGTGGTGGTGTTGGCATATTTGGTACGCCAGCTTTATAAGGTTAGTGCTGACATGGATATTATTTGAGACGTCATCAATGTGTGGGCCCAGCTGTACTGACCAGTTGGAAGATAGTGGTGGTGTTGGGTTTCTATGTACGACATAGGTAAATACTCTAGTGCTGGTGTTCCTTGTATTGGAACGCCAGCACTAAGTTTTGCCTATATATAGGAGGGCGGCCCTTGTTCCTCAAACACATTCACTTCCATTGTCCCCAAACTCTTTTCCCTAACTAGCTAGCTCTGAGTTTTTGTTATTCTTAGCTAGCTATGTGGGTGATAATGGACCCGCGTGCGAGCCCACGTCGACGGAGCGTGTCGGAAGTTTGGGACTCCGCCGCCTTGGCCGAACTTCCCTCTGGCCATGTTGGCTACGCCATGAGCTCGCCACGGCCAATGCCGCCGGCCCTGTCCGGCGAATCATCACGCTGCAGCAGCGCGACGTCCGTTTGATCCGGCAGCTACGCCACCGGCGCCGAAGCTGTCGGGAATCAGGCGAGGGCATCTGTACTGCTTTGCGGCTGTCGACGCCCTGTTGATAAGCATATCTCGCGCACAGAATGAAATCCAGACCGTGAGTTCTACATATGCGCTCAACGTGGAAAGGTATATGACAGAAAATACCTCTCGATCTATTTCACCTAATTTGCACAATTCAACTCTAGTGTCGCTCACATCATTATGCGTGTACATATATTGTGCTCCGCAGACAGCAGGGACAAAGTATTGCTACACATGTATATGGGTTGATCTCGTGCAGAAATACGTAAGCGAGTTGCTCGAGTACTCCATTGGATCACTAAGACAACAGATAGATGAGATGCAAGTAAAGAATGATGTGATGCAAGGCCAAATCCAAAAATTCAAAAAGCTACTATATGCACTTTTAGCTGGTGTTATGATTGGGCTCGTTCTCCCAGCTGGATGGGTGGCAGCATTTCTTCTCGTGGGAGTCATTACAGTGCTGATGTTTTTAGTCTAGGCAAATTGACTAGATCGAGTAGTAGAAGTTATATTTGTTGTTGTTTTTATCATCCTTGATCGACCAACTATTATGTATTTAGGCCAGATTAATATAATGAGATCGATCTTGTTCTAATAATGGGCTTCAACTATTTTATCATGTGTGTATATATATTAGCCAAAATAAAAATAAAAATATAAACTAAACATACCTATAAAACAATGTTTATAAAAAATAAACAAAAAATAAAATTTAAAAAGTAAAAAAAATAGTATGGCGTGGGCCACGTCAGCCCACGCCAGCAACTACTAGGCCTGCCACTATCCCCCAAACACCCCATCCGATCCCCATTCTCCCCCCCATCCATTCCACCCCGCGCCGCCACCGCCAACGCCCCCGCCCCGTCTTCTCCATCTCCACCGCCGCCGCCAACGCCCTGCGCCACCAACGCCGCCGCCTCTCCATCGTCGTCGTCGTCGTCTCCACCGTCGTCGCCGTCGCCGTCGCCAACTCCCCTGCCTCTCCGTCTCCACCGCCGCCGTCGCCGTCACCAACCCCCCCGGTGAGTTGTAGTGTATATAGTTTAGTGTAGCTAGTGTAGTTGTAGTTGTAAAAAAAAATTAGTGTAGAATTTTTAGAATAGTGTAGTGTAGTGTAGTTGAAGATTTAAGTGTACAATTTTTAGAGTAGTGTAGTGTAGTTGTAGATTGTATTGTAGAATTTTTAGAGTAGTATAGTGTAGTTGTCGATTTTAGTGTAATTTTTTTAGAGTAGCGTAATGTAGTTGTCAATTTTAGTTTAGAATTTTTACAGTACTGTAGTGTAGTTTGTATAATTTTAGTGTAGTTGTATATTGTAGATTGTAGGTTTTGCAGGTACTCGTCAATATGTCCAATTTGTAGACAAGGTCATGGCGAATTTTTTTACTAACTTGTTAGGTTATGCACCATCACAGATGCCTCCGAAGTTTCGTGGTGTGCGATAGAAGGGAAATAAGTACTATGCGATTGTTAGGAAGGAATATGTCGTCCACGAGCTTGGCTACTAGGACACCCCGGAGTTAGTGGCGCGCGCCTACGATGCCAAGGCGGTTGAGTTCTATCAGCAAGGGGCGATTCTAAACTTTCCTGGTTGTCATGAGTACGCGGAGTTCCTCGCGCCAGAGGGCATGATGATATGCACCAGGGTTGAGGAGAAGGACAACCGGGGTTGAGATGAAGGTAAATTACCAGCTATCGCTCTTGAATGTGCTTCAAATCAGACCACCCCCCCCACCCCCTCAATCTTATTTCTTGCTAAATTATTGTTGGGAACAAGTGCGTCTTCCTATTTTTTTCCAGTAGACTACAAAAAACGACAAGTTTCAAATTATTGTTCAAATCTTGTTCATGACAATTTTTATTCAACTTTTACTGAACTATAGATTATTCGTAAGCATGTGCCTCAACAAGATCTTCGATTCAATTCTTGTTCACTCAACAACATATTCACCAACCCTGCAAAAAAACAACATATTCACTGAACAAAATATGGGTCCAACTTATGTCCAATTCACCCTGCTCTGCCTCATGATTGCAGTATTTCCCTGATTAGTCCAAAACATATTTCCTTTCAACCCATAATGACATTTTACCTGCTGCTACATCATTCCCTCCATGGATGATGTTGTAAGGTTAGTAAATTTGCGATTTTATTATGTTGCTTTGTAAGTTCATATGTGTTTTACAACACACAGACACGTGCAACATGCTACAATAACTCCACGGGTGAATGTTGTGTTCATGCGGAAGATGTTTTTGATGTTGCAAACTTATTTAAAAGAAATGTTTCAAGTAGAGAGGGGTTTTTCCTCTAATAAAGATTGGACGGCCCGGGATCACGTCAGATTATTTTTTCCGCAAGTTGTCCAAACGTAAGTGGGTACTGGACTCCTTAAAAAATCCTTTAAAAAAATGAAACCTTCGCAGCCGACCGCGACGTGTCACTGTCGAGCGGCCCAAGTACGTCGCCGCCTTGACATGGGCCCTACCGGTCATCAAGACCAAACCGGCCCCCAACCGCAATCCATTGACCTCCCCGGCCACCGCACTGGTGCACACCCACACTCGCAACCCCGTCCTCCCCAACTGCTTTCCCCCGAAACGAGGGGCGGCTCAACGCGTCCCCATCCCCTCATGGACGCCGCGAGCCGCACCTGGCCGCCGCCGAACCCCTCGCCGGCGCCCTTCTCCTCCCGGCTACGCGTGTCCTCGGACCCCCACCGCCGGCGTCGGCGCCGCCACTCCAAGAAGCCCAAGCCGGAGCCGCCGGCTCCCCCGCCCAAGAACGCCCCCGTCTGCTCCGGCGCGGACTTCGCGTCCCTCCCGCCGGAGCTCCTCCACCGGGCGCTGTCCGCGGTCGGCGCCGCCGACGTGTCGGCCGCCAGCCGTGCGTGCCGCTCGTGGCGAGACGCGCTGCAGCCGCTCCGCGAGGCGGCGGCGCTGCACGCGCACGGGCGCCGCCTCAAGCACGGCTCCGCCGTTCCCTCCGGCCTCGACGGTGAGGGGCGCGAGGCGGCGAGGCAGAGCGCGCTGGCTCTTTTCAAGCGGGCGGCGAGGCTGGGGTCCGCGGCTGCGATGGTGGACGCGGGGCTGATGTGCTGGGAGGAGGGGCAACGGGAGGAGGCGGTGGGGTACTACCAGGCGGCGTCGGAGCTGGGACACCCTGTCGGCATGTGCAATCTCGGAGTGTCCTACCTCGAAGGTATCGTAGATTTGGCTTATATTTCCTTTCTTGGGGGGTTGTTCGAGCTGGTAGCAAAATGGTTACAATCTTATTAGGACGAATTTGTCTGGTCCCATACTATCCTAGATTGGCAGGCGTGATTAGATTTGTTTACGGCGCAGCCGGAGACGATCTTTTATAGGGGGAATTATTGATTGTTCTGGCTCTGGCGTTTGCCTTCTGCTGGGTCTTTTAAGTAAACTCTGGGGCTCTGCTCCAGGTTGATCATAAACTCCGATAGTAGTGACGTGATTAACGCAATGAATGACGGTGGCAATTTCTCAGGACCGGCGGCTGCAATCTTTGATGACTGCTACCATATGTCACGGAATCTTATTCAGGTCCATTTCGAGCACTGTCATAGGGAAGGAAATGCCGTAGCGCATGAGTTGGCTAGAATGGCTAGGTTTTCTTCTCCTAGTACTTGGTTTGATGATGCCCCTAGTGCCATTATTACCCCTTTGCTTGTATTTGATGCTACTGTGATCACCAGTTAATAAAAGGGGTTTGAGTGTTAAAAAAAACTCTGGGGTTCTGCTGGCCTTTTAAGTAAAGTCTGGGGTTCTTTCAGTCTGATTATAACCTCTAAAGAGTGATAAATACCTAACTCGCAGAGGAAATACCTTTAATATATTTTACCAACCTGTTTTCAATCAAACTCTTCATCTCGGAGCATTAGAAATTCAGAATTGACAATGTTGCCAAATCTCTTTACACTACAGCTGATCCACCCCAGGCCGAGGAAGCTGTTAGATGGTTTTATCCAGCTGCATCCGCAGGCAATGTTCGTGCCCAGTACAACCTAGCCCTCTGCTTGCAGAATGGAAAAGTAATCAAGCGTAATCAACGGGAAGCTGTAAGATACCAGCTCTGTGTTACGCAGCTGTGATTTTCATTTTTTTTTCCCAAATCAAAGTAATTAGTTACTCCTGATGCTTACAAGTGGAACCAGTTTCATTGTTTTGATATCTAGTTTCTGTGGGATTTATTGGTAGCGCATCTCATGTGAACTAATTCTGCATTAGACAGTGTCTAGGTGTTCTTATTTAGCTCTATGGGAATTTTGAAGCTGATTTGTTGTGCTTTCACCCTACCAAGGTTATCAGGACTATATCACCTGGATCCATCATAATACATGCACTGGTCGATACAAGATTACCCTCCGTAGCAATTATGTTAAGGTTCTTACCTTTACATTTCAAACTAACAGAAACTTGTAAATGCAGGCAAAGTGGTACTTACGAGCTGCAGAAGGAGGGAATGTACGAGCCATGTATAATGTTTCCTTGTGTTACGGCTTTGGTGAAGGGTTTACACAGGATCCAGTGCGTGCAAAGAAGTGGCTGCAACTAGCTGCTGATTGTGGTCACAGAAAGGCTCTTTATGAGTCTGGTATTAAACTCTGTGCGGTATGTCATCCCTTTTCCTTTTATTCCTCGGGAATGCATGTATTACATATCTGAACTATTATCTTAAACTGATATCGTATTTTCATTTTGGAATGGTTTTCTTGTGAAGAAATGATGCGTTCATTGTATGTACTTATTTTTTCCTGCCATCCTGCATTGTGTGCCATTACATCTAATCATCTATCAATGCATTATCGTTGCCCACGGTGTGATGCTTCGTTGTTTTAGTTTGGAAGTCCTCAGGCTGCATACAATTGTAGGAGCAAGGAGCAGCCGACTTTCTACCTAGGACCTACACCAAACCACACCATTTTGATGTTGGTTTAGTTTGGCATAGATATATTCTCACAAAAAGAGACCTAGGTAGACAGAAACGAAAGCAGCAGTATATAATATCTTTGTCAAGATGGTTGGATTAAGGAAAATTGAGAACAAACAACCATGGTACAGTGCCTGCACTGGTAATGAAGGTCAGCATCGTAAACAAGCTGGGCTATTGACACACATAATCTTTATGATATGCCAACCATTCTTATCTTTATTTCTTTCTCTGAAAAGAAAGGTCAGATGCACTGTCTGTAACATTTTAATGACTGGTTCTTCAGTGTTTTAAGTCATGCATTACCTGTATCTTCTTGTTACATCCTTCTAATGATGATGCCTATGTTGTTTAGGCAGGAGACAAGGTCAGGTCTCTTATGTATCTAGAGCTGGCAACACGCCATGGAGAAAGTGCCGCCTCGCATATGAGAGATGTAATACTCGAATCACTCTCCCCTGCGATTGCCCAACGTGCTCTTTCAGATGCTGATAGATGGCGACCAAAATCTCTCTCTGCCAGAAGATGAGCAGATGGTTCCTTCCAAATACTAGCAACCCCTTTATGGAGCTGGTCATTGACTACATCATTTCCAAGGCAGGCGCATCCCAAAGGGCCAAGTTGGCATGTACGCATCTACATCAAAATCATCTTCATGTCCTTCTCCTTGGCTTGCTTGCAAAACCTACCATTGCAGATTGTGACGGGGAAGTTGGTCAAATGGCGATGAAGGGACACAAAAGTAGCGGAATGCTGGATAAAACTGTATAGTACAGCCCAAATAAGGCTTTGGTTCAGGTAACCTGAAGACTGAACCATTGCATCTTTGTGATCGGTAGAAACGATTGGGTGCTACTACTCTTTAGTCACCAAATGTGTGAAAGGTATATAGTGTTGTACCACAGTCGAAAGAAACGATGCAAACTAGAATTGCATCGCATCTTTGTTTTGGTGATTGAGGAAATGTTGAAGATAAATATGCTTGCAAATGTACTTATGTCTTGTCAAAAGAACCCGGCATGATGAGAAGATTTGGGAAATGTTGGAGGAACGTCAGTGTCATTGCTATAGGGTGCTACCTTAGCAATGCCACCTATGATAATTGCTGAGATAAAAATTAAAAAAGGAGAAATTGAAAAAAATAGGTTTGTCTTCTCTTAGCTAAGATTTTTTTTATTAGGGATAGCTAAGAGTCTTTTTTTAAGGGGTAGCTAAGAGTCTTTCTTTTTAACTTTTAGTAACAAAGCAAGATAATTCTATCAATTGTACCGAACCATTGTATAGCACCTTTTTTTTTTTTCATTCTCCAAGTGGCATAAGATGATTACGTGCTACTCGTATTTCATAGCGTCAGTCAACTCGAGGTAATTGTAACTGAACTCTGTGCTTGTCTCTTGTATAGCCTGGTTCTGTACTTCAGTTTGCCATTGGCAAGGCCGTTGCCGGTTGCACTATAGATACACTATACTTACCTTGCGGCGTTCTCCTTTGAAGTTTGAACATTGTTGGTCTTCGAGGTGTTTGATCATAAGTCTCAGTAGATTTGTGCGAGGATGTGAAACTAGTTTCTCATAGAAGATTACAAACACGACAGAGCAGCTAACAAATACGCCTACATGCATTACGCCAGTCCAGTAAATGATTGATGACATGATAACCACTGCCCCCAAAAGAGGGCATGGCAACACACTTTTATTTATGCAGGCATTATGCCAGTCCAGACATTATTAGATGCTACTTGTGCAGCTCAACATTCACAATCAACCAGTGCAGCAAACAAACATATTACAGAAAACGAAACAGACCACGAGATGATAACTTTTATTGCCGGTTTGTTCTTTTGAGGAGCTACGAAGCTTCAGAGCTTGGAAACAAGGCCGCCATTCTGGATGGCTTTAGGCGACTCTGCTTCCTTGACATCAGCGGCATCAGAAGTGCCAGGAGGCACATCGACAGCAGGCGAGCAGTTGAAGAATCCATGTGGCTGCAAAGGAGAAAACAAGCGTACATTCAGGTGAGATCCCGAAGTAATGACAGAACCTGGCAATTTCCTCTCTGGAATCAAAATCGAAACTACAGAAGGAGGATTTTGAAAGGCTCAAACTGTGGTACCATGAGCATGAAGCCGATGCGTTCCACCGGCATGACCGGCCAGTCTTCCAGCCTTGGGATGTGGGTGAGTCCAAATACATACCTACAGATGCAGAATTCAGTTGTAAGGATCGCGAACTGTAAACTACAGAAACAATGCTGGCTATCAGCGTGCAAGGCGAATGTACCAGAGGACGATGTCAGTTTCCTCCAAAGGCCTATCCTGCTTGACCCAAGTAGCTAAACCCTCGTGAAGACGTGGATTCTGGTTGGGGAACTCCCCTCCAGGAAACTTCTCGTCGCTCTTGTATGGTGTGACCCAAAGATTGTGCTTTAAGAACCCGGCTCTTCGAAGAAACTTGGCCTCAGGCAGAGCAAATGGCAAACAGTTTGAACCAGGTACGAGTCTGAAGCCAGTTGGTTGTCCGGTACGATTTACAGCCCTTGTGTTCCTAACCTGATCAAGATGCAAACAAGAAACATAGAAGGAAAAGCAGTAAGATCAGCAGCCCCAAGGCTCCCAAACAAAAAAATGAAGTGTTTTGCTGAGGTGTGAACATGGTTATCGATAACATTTGACATGCTTCTTGTGCAATTGGTATGTCATTACTGACTAGACTAAAGAAAATCAGGAGATATGCAGCTGCTTGATGACAGAAAATTATGAAGTAATGTTTGCAGTTATGCACAATGTGATATGATCTGCTATCATGGATGATTATAATTTGATGTGTTGCCATGAATAATCGACAATAACATGATAAAAAGAAGAGAAACAACAAGCATGTCCGTGTGTGCTCTTACGATCCAATGTCGCGCAGATGAAGGGTCGCAATCTCTCATTGCTTGCAACTCAGATTTCAGTATTTTTTCTTCAGCATAGAAAGCATTGTTGTGCACATTATTTGTGCTTGCACTTTCAATTTTGACATTTACTTCAACCACCTGTGATAGAAACAAGCGTGTCAAATGCACTATGCCAATATTTAAGGGTGCATTGCACAGAAGGAATACAAAGTTATTCTACAAGACCTGTATAGTCAAAAGGCATGAAGACCATTTAGTAGATGCATGCAGTGGTCCATTTCTTGCACTAGTTTCTCATGGCAGTTTGATAATAAGAAAAAGCATAACAAGGGACCCACCTGATTATGAGCCTCGTTAGGTTTGCAATCAACAGCCATGTCCATACGGGCAACAAAGAAATGCTGGTGGACAGGTGCATACAGACTAGGAGCAATAGTTGTACCATATTTCCTTGATTCCCCAGGCATCAGAGCTCCCAAACTCAGAATTCCAGTAAGTTTTACTTCAGCTTCTATCTTACCATCCTATAACCAAGGAAAAAAATAATACTAAATCATAGAACATAGATGCATCATACCATTCAATAGAAGAGCTAGATTCAAAATATGGATTTACTAAATCTCAAATAGTCTATTCGAATAGTTACCTGATAAAAGTGCCAGTAAAAACCATATTCATAGTTGGCAACTGTGCAGATAAATGATACCGTGAGCCTCCTTGATCGCCTAACTTCTGCTAAACCAGTTCTCCAATCTTGGTGTTTCCAAAGGATTCCATGGTCCTCTTCGTGCAAACACACACAGTTCTCAATTGTCTCCACATGACCGGTAAAGTTCGTGAAGTGTGCATCAAAATACTTGATGTAACCCAAGCAGTCACACCCCTACACAAAAAAAAAAGATATAGTCAGATCAAAGTTAAAATGACAGAAGAGAAAAGGCGCCTAGAACTGAAAAAATGACCTTCTTAAGAGAATGAGCATTTTTGCCAAGTCCATCTTCTCCAGCATCGAAAGCATTCTTGCGATAATGTGGTTCACTTGGATCTCCATAAGGAACAACCATCTCAACAAAGCTCAGCCTATGAGCTATAGGTCTACGTCCACGGCTACCGTCAACATATGCAACAGAGTAGATGACCAAACCCTCTTTAGGGGTGAAGCCAATACGGAAATTCCACTGCTCAACACCATTAAAAGTGTTATTAACTCTAGGTGACAAGTTTTTTTTTAATACTGGTATTTACTGGTATGATAGTTAAACATTAAGCAACCATGTACCTTCTGCCATTCCACAAAATAGCCATTAATACGGAAGCTTGGGCCCTCAGGCTGATTGATAATAAGAGGTTTCACATCACTTCGATCAACACCACCTCTAGTTTCCCCAGGAGTGTAGTTTCTCAAATGATCTGGTGGGGGCAGAGGAACAAACTTCCTGTCTTCAAACTCTATGACAATATTATTCTGCATATCAACAACAACATGGATCCCTTCCACAGGACGAGCATAACCATTCTCCATGGGACTATCACTCTCAGTTCGGCAAAAGATTAGAGGCCTGGCAAGTCTGCGACTGGGAGCATCAGCATCACTGTAGTAGCCAGCACACCTGACGGTTTATGAGCGAAGTCCAAATCAAATATTTAACATGATGATGTAAGTTGAAAGATAACCCACAATGGAAAATGTGATGGAATAAATTTAAGAAGCTAGCTTACCAGGCATCTACCATGACAAGTTCCATGTCGTCCACCCCTCTTTTCTTCATAGCTTCAACAAATGGAGGATAATTTTTGACAGTAGCTTCACACTCAGCATATTCCATAGCATCCTGTGATATATAATAATTAAAAAATAGCAAGAAAATATTTCAAACTAAATGGTGCATAAGGTTCAAAAGGATGTCAAAAGAGACTGTTATGGCAGATGTGTAGGCGCAGATATTGGAGAACTACAGAACTGTTATCTGGCAGCAATCATTGCTGATATAATGGTTGCATATCATTGCATACTATTATATGGAGTAACTGATCAGATTAACAATTGGAATTTGAGACAATGAAAGCAATATACTAAACAAATTAAGTAGGCTTACCATTGCAGGCTGTACATCTGGAACAATTTCAGATGATATCACCTTCCCTCTGTGATGTCCACCTCTAGTAGCTGCATGCACTTCAGATAGTTCTACTATCCAAATGGTAGTCTCATTTGAATGTCTATTGTAGACAACAAGCTTGGCCCTCCTGGGAGGCAACCTGCTCGGAATGACGGCAGAGCCTTTGGTTCTAGGGAGCAGTGATGGTTGGAACGGCGGGAAAAAGTAGGCATCGGCTAATGCTACAACATTCTTTTCTGGTTCCAGTAGCACAGCTTCAACAAAACGCATGCTGTCGCGTTCCTATAATTTTAGAATGCTGCTTGTCAAATCATTTTTCAAGGTTGTACAGGGAGAAGTATCAGAAAGATTCTTGTTGACAAACCTCAGGAGATTTTCCAGCGGCTCTTACAGTTGCAACAGCCACTGCAATTTCGGCAGCAGATAATGGGTCCAAAGGGTGGAATCTTTGAGCTCTCGTCATTATGGGTATCCCTGCATTTTTTTTTCACCCAGCAGAACATTAGGAATGGAATGAATAGTATGATATAGTTCAGCTAAGACATGGCATACATTTCAAACTACTATAATAGTTGATCCCTAGTGGACTCACTCAAATAACTTCCAACAAATTTTAACACATAAGGCACATACACCAACCATAGAGCAACGGATATACATAACTCTTCAATGACATAGGTCAAGCATTCATAATAGAAAATTTGCCAGGTCAAGAGCACCATGCTCCATGTGCATATCAGGATGGCAAAAGGGGCACTTGATAGAGAAATGGCTGTTGTTGACCTCTCTCCTATAAGCAACTAAAAAAACTGCACTGACATGGACCATACTTTATGAATGCAAGTCTTATAATATTGTTCCATCCACTAACGTTCCATCTTGGAGGTTCTTAGTTAGAAAAATAAAATAAACATAGATATGAAAATACACATCGTTTTTACCAACAAAGATTTGTGTAGACTAAATCAGAAAACAGTGTTATCTAATTAGACAAAGCACATAATAATAGTATCAATTATGTACAATCCTCTCACTAGATAATAGTACAAAAATTAATGGTTGACAGCTGAAACGTATCTGATAAGTTAAGATACGAGACATTTCTTACGATCAGGTTAAATTATGACTGTTTCGCAATATTTTTTCGTGAAGATATATGTTCAGCCAAAATAAAACTGGGTGCTTGTCAATTTCCTGAACGGAAGAGATAGGCTACCAAGAATGATTTGTCTACTATTTAGTGATAACTTTGGTTTATATTACATATTCAGATCCTGTCAGACACCAGAAAAAACTACAGATCTTCGAGAATACGATGAACTTGAAAGACCAGCTAGAATGGGTCTCATCAGACAACAACCGAGTGTTCAACATGTGCACACTGCAAAACGATGCAGTTGGACGGTGCAGATAAATCGTGTACCTGCATGGGAGCTTAGCCACAACTTTCCCCCACAAACACTACTTTAAGAATGTCCATTGCCAGCCGTGCGAGCCCGATAGATTATTGTGCATGATTAGCAGCCCCCCACAAACACTACTACAATGAGATAATATGTTCACCGCCCACTGTGCGGGCCAGGCAGATCAGATTGCCTGATCAGCTTGTCCATGGTGCCTAGTGGCGCATCCAGAAAGTGTGAATGCCAAAGTAAAAAAAACTGTGTTGGCCCCATCACTCAAATAATCAAGAAGCTTTTTGGTCCATCTATTGTCAACTACTCCCTACGTCCGGGTTTATTAGCCCTCTTTTATTTTGAGCCAAAGTTTGACCATGAATTCAACTAATAAAATGTAAACTATATGTCACAAAAATTATATCATAGAAAACCGCTTTCAAATACAAATCCTACAATATACTTTATACATTTTTTGTCAAATACATGGTCAAAGTTAGAACCAAATACAATGGGGCCTAATAAACCCGGACGGAGGTAGTACTAACAAGTAACATCATTATATATATCCCTCACACTTTCCCAGCTTTCCCTATACGAAACCTCAGCATCAACCAAAAAGTGAGAGAAAAACAAAATGATCACTGCTATTAGTGATCAGAGAAAAAGTTCAAGGACCCAACAACTATCAACTATCGAGCACAAAAGCCAGAATAGTGAACAACAAAACCAAAACTTGAAATGTGACAGCACGGCCCACAGTAGGCAGGCAACAGCACGTCGTGCCCCAACAATTCAATTATCAATTTACCTAAATAAGGTAGTGTAAACCACAATTTTTGTTATTGATATGGCAGATTAGTGTCGCTAAAAGATCTAATCGGATGCTAATGCACAATGCCCCTGCCACAAAACCCTGCATGCCGATCTGCGTACTCCAATTGCATACATACCAGAAGTATGTGAACTGTATAAATCGCATTTTGGTTTTAATTCCTGCATCTCGTATCTGGTCCTAGAACAATAAATAATTGGCTGATCCTTCTTCATCTGTGCGCTTGCATGCAAACGGGAAGCGGAGAGCTACGCACTCTACAAATCCCACCACTACTGGGTTGCATTCCCACAGTCGCATATGACCTCACGAGAAATCGTGATCAACACAAACACCGTCACGTGCCTTACCCTGCTTTAGCCATCCATGCGCCGCACGGCACCCATTTCCCATGACCCAATCAGCCGCGCCCGCTTACACAAATCAATCATATACCCTCGTCCCTCGCAGATCGCAGACAGCCCATATCATCCACGATCCAACCCGATCGAGAGAGTGAGAGGTGGCGATAGAGGGAAAAAGGGAGGTGGCGATCCCCGGGTTCCCCGTATATACCTTTAGAGGTGGCCTTGGCGGTAGTGGGCTGGGCCGCGGACGCGATGTCCTCCATCACGGCGCCGCCCCCGGCAGCGGAGACGACGCGCTCACCACCGCCGGCCGCGGACATGGAGACCTTCCCGGCCGCGGCGATCGCCGCCCTGGGGGCATCGCGCGCGGGGCCGCCGCAGCAGAGCGCCGCCTTTTCCTGAGCTGAGGCCATTGGAGCGGGTTCGCGAGCTGACCGTGTCCGTCGTCTCCTCCGCCGTCTCCGCCTCGCCGGATCCCACGATCTGACATACAGCACAGGCCTCCGCCTCCCCGCGCCTTCGTCCTCCCCCCGCTCCCGCTCTCACTCCTCCGCGTCAGGACCTCCGCGTCTAGGGGTTCTACGGGATCGGGCTAGGGTTTCGGGAACCCGTCCTCTCCGCGAGAGAGCCGAGGATCGTGCGCCGGGCGGAGGCTGGGGCTAGCTCGCACCGGAGTGGTGGTGGTGGCGGTGGGGAGAGGAGCGGGGAGAGCTTGTGGGGTGGGCGTCGGGTGTTCTGTAGAGCGAGGCGACGGGGGGATCACGTGCATTTATAAAAGGCGAGGGGAAGGAAGGTGACCGTGCGTGCGATGTGGGTGGGTGGGCTGGCCTGGATTCAGGATACTTCCGGGTTATTCGCTCGGCTAGATGCACACGCAACCGTACCCTGACGATCGCTTCGGGCGATGGCCGTTAGGAAAAAATATGTTGGAATGTTTATCACTCTATCTACGAAAATGAAGGAGTGGTAAAAGTATAGCGGTGAGATTTTTTTAAATTTTTTTTTATTTAAAAAAAATCAGGTTGCCCATCTAGGAGACATGTTTTCTGCTAAGTCCACCCATCTGGTGTCCCAAATTCATGCTCAACAGTGCGTTGCCCCAAGCTTGTGGCTTGACATACTCCTGTATGAACATTGATTGCATTAATTATTATTTTTTGCAGGCAATTACATAATTAATTATGGTTAGACCTTTCCCAATACTCAAATTCATATGTTGACCCCGCATGCAAAGAAATCACAAATTAGGTAATTGTGTCCATTTAAAGTCAAATTTTACTTTGATCTACTATATTCCAGAATAAGTCACTGCTATGCTTTGATCATGTACGTCTCTCTGCAATATTACTCCACCACTTCCAGAATAAGTCACCTGTCATTGAAGATAGTGCAAAAAAAAAAAAAAACTCCACCACTTCTCCTTTTTTCTTTTTTCTTTTTTGCGGGGAAAACTCCACTACTTCTAAGATGGTGGATGAAACTAATGTTTGGTGGATGCTGATGGTGTGGTGGGAAATATTTCCACTATGAAGTACTCCCTCCGTTCCTAAATATAAGACATTTTAGAGATTTCACTATAGACTACATACGGATGTATATAGACATATTTTAGAGTGTAGATTCACTCATTTTGTTTCGTATGTAGACCATAGTGGAATCTATAAAAGGTCTTATATTTAGGAACGGAGGGAGTATAACTTGCCAAGTCGGTGCTGCAGCGCCTGCTTGATGCTGCTGCTTCGCCTTCTTGCTGATGTAGCCCAGTATCCATGATTAGCTGCCTCTGTTATGATCTCCTGACAATTGCCCTAGTTATGCCTGTTTGTAGCACTGACCCTAAGCTACCTGATGATGTTGCCTTGGCAAGGCTGTTGTGTGTGTCTCCTGTTAGCACTGATGTAGCCCATGTTTGCAATGAATGAAAATCTTTCCATCCTAAACTGGAATGTTCGCGGACTTAACTGTCCAAATCGCCGCGCTGCGGTCCAGGAGACAATTGCTGCTACCCCGTGCAATCTTGTTTGCCTCCAGGAAACTAATGGCCTCTTTGATTCGCAGGATTTTGAAAATGTAGGAATAGGAAAAGTATAGGATTGGAGTGGCATGCCAACTTGAATCCTATAGGATTAGCAAGGAGTGTTTGATGCCACATGAAAAACAAAGGAATTGTAAAAGAGGTTGGAGTGCATGTTAGATTTCCTATAAAATGTAGTACAAAAGATTTCATAGGAAAAATTTGTAGGGGAACGCGACAGAAAACAAAAAAATTCGGTACATCGAGCACGCCCAGGACCACTATGGAGACTGCATACAAGGTTTGATCTGATCCGTACCGACTCGAAACGCAGCGGAAGAAGAGTCGGTGTAGATCGTCGGTGCAGATCCCTGCAGCTAGGATTTACAATCTCCCAACCGCAAGGATGTACTCCCTCGCCGGACAGCCATTCGGGAGGCGGTCGGACAGTCCCTCGAACGATGTCGCGGACAGCCCTTCGGGAGGACCCTCGAAACCCGAACGGTAACTCGGACAGCCCTTCGGGAGGACACCCGAAACCCGAACGGTAACTCGGACAGCCCTTCGGGAGGACACCCGAAACCCGAACGGTAACTCGGACAGCCCTTCGGGAGGACACTCGAACAGCCCCTCGGGCAAAAGATCGAAACTACAATCTCTCTACGGGGTTGCACACATACGGTGTCAGCTATCCGGCAGGGCTTCGCCGTCCAGAGCTAGTTCCTGCCGGAACCCAGACAGCCTTTCGGCTCTACGAAACTATTTCGCTGTGAGGGAGAGAGAGAGAGCCAGACGAGCATGGCATGTGTATGAGAGCATGGATGAGTTTTGGGGCAGCCCCCTCACCTCTATTTATAGGAAAACCAAGGGGTAAAGTTGGCATTCAAAAATCCCAAAAGTACCCCCATTTTATGCCTTTTCATAAAAGAATAAAGCTAAAAGGAATGGCAAGTGGAGCTCCAAGGAGCCCCACCTCCCTTGGACGGCCACTCTTGGGGGCCCCCCCATGAGCGGGCTTCCTTGGCTCCCAAGTCCTTCTACAAGCCTTTTGGAAAATATCCCAAAAGGTGCTTTCCAAAAAAATATCCATAAATCACTTTTACTATTCACGAAGACATTTTCTGCGTCCGTTAAATCCCAAATTATTTCTGTGTGCCTAGAATAATTACAGTACCCACTAAAACAATTTTGAACGCATTCCGAAACAATTCCGGAACAATGTTTTTCTTCAGCGAAAAGCAACCAAAGCGGTTCCGGCAGCTCCGGAACATTTCCGGTTTTTATCCCGGAAAATTCCCAGAAGTTTCCAGAACACTTCTGGTATCCTCCAAGAATTTCCAGGCGTGTGCCGGAACCAATTTGACTTAATGGAATACCCTGAAACAACTTTTCAGTTTCACCGAAACTATTCCGGTGTTCTCTCCGGAACGTTTCCGTTTCGTCCGAAACTTTTCCGGTAATTTTCTCTCAGACTCCCTGTCTAGTATTCAGCAGATAGATGACCCTTAAGCGTGTGACCCTATAGGTTCGGTGAAGTATAGACATGACCCGGAACACTTTCCGATCAATGATCAACATCGGAGCCGTGGACACCCATATTGACCCCTATACCCCCACGAATGAATACTCGAGTGAACCTCCAGTTGCCGTGTGCTATTCCTGTTGCTTCACGATATATTACAAACACCCGAGGTGAGATTTATTGCATCCCCATGGATCAACAACTTGTCCACCATGCAAGTTACCTCGTTACCGGTTTTGTTCTCTTTTCTCGTTTCCGTGTTCCGGCATCCCAGTGATCAAATCACAATGTGTCTGGCCAGATGATGATGGATACCGTAACACCGAGAGGGCCCGAGAATATCTCTCCATCGTCGGAGGAGCAAATCCCAATCTCGAGCTATCTCGTTACTTGCCATACTTTTCCGTGAACCCGTAAGCCGCCGTAATAGCCACCCAGTTACGGATGACGTTTAACAAACCCCAAAGTTCACGAAGCAAGTACGAAGGAACTCGATACTCTCATGGTCTAAGGAATTATGCAAACATTAACTATCTCTGTGTTATTAACCATTAACTTGTGACGAATGTATCTCATAGCATAACATCAATTCGGGTCGATTCAACACAAGTGTTCTACTAACATTGTGCCCTCAAAATTGCCGGCATAGACATTCCCATGATCAGGAAAACATGATCATCATGCAATACTTGAGCCAGTCTTAGAGGCAAGACTAGGAATACACTTTACCGTTTATTATACCACACGTGCACATGAGTTTCCCTCCGAGCCTCGTGGTTATTGTAGACTCGAGAATCATTGCAGTTATAGCATGGAACATAAACATTCATTACAAACTCGGAGATACAAAATAACTGTTATTACTGCCTCTAGGGCATATCTCCTACAAAATTCCTATGGAATCCAATCCTATGAATCAAAGGGCCAACATAGGAAAAATTCCTAAGGGTTTCAATCCTCCAGAAATCCTATAGAATTCCTTTGAATCAAAGGAGCCCTAAATTGGCTACGGTCGACCCTGTTTTGGCTTCTTTCCTTGGCGGCCAAAGGTTGAAGAACTTTGCGGAAAAGCCTGCTGATGGCACAAAAGGAGGGATTCTCCTTCTCTGGAACGAAGACTTCATCAAGGTTGACAATATTTCCATTGGAAACTTCTGTATTTCTGCAAGCATCACTCTTGTAAACACTATCACTTCCTTCAAGTTCACTTCAGTATATGGTCCTACTAGAAGCAACCTCAAAGATGCTTTTTTCCAGGAGCTTGTGAGCCTCAAGCCCCAACAGGGTACGAGATGGCTTGTGACCGGCGATTTCAACCAGATCTATCGTGCCCGTGACAAGAACCGCACAAATGTAGACCGTAGCCGTCTAGTACGCTTTCGAAACACCCTCAACTCCTGTGAACTAAAAGAGATCCATCTACAGAATAGGAAATTTACGTGGAGCAATGAACAGGCCAACCCGACCTTGAGCAAGTTGGATAGTTTTTTCTGCAATGAAGATTGGGATGTTGACTTTGGCTCTCACATCCTCCATGCCCTCTCGTCTTCGCTCTCTGACCACTGCCCACTCCTCGCCTGCGACAAGGGACCTAAGCGACCAAAAACCTTCTGTTTTGAAAACTTTTGGATCAAGATGCCCAACTTCAATAAAACTGTCAAAGATGCTTGGAACGAAGAGACGACCCATTCTGAGCCATACCAAGTGCTTTTTCACAAGCTTAAAAGAACGAGTCAGCGGCTGCGGTCCTGGAGCAAGTCTATCTTCTCCAACCACAAAGTCCAACTCCACATGACCCTTGAAATAATTCTCCGGCTTGACGTCGCGCAAGAGCTAAGGCTACTCAGCCCGGCTGAATGGAACCTTAGAAAGGCGCTGAAAAGAAAAGTGGTGGCCTTGGCGGTCCTTGAGCGAGCAAGGAAGAGACAAAGCTCGCGAATTACGTTGCTCAAAGAGGGAGATGCTAACACTCATTTTTTTCATCTCCGTATCAACCATCGTCGAAGGAAGAATTTCATTCACCGACTTAAACATCACAATGGCTGGGTTACACACCATGATCACAAGAAAGAGCTTATCCATCCAGCACCACTTTTCGAAAGCTATTGGGAAGGGCCCTCCTTGCGCCAAGGACTTCAACTGGGCTTGCATCCCGCAATCGACGTCTGATCTCTCGGAGCTAGGTGCTTTGTTCACCGAGGACGAGGTCCGGGCAGCCATAAAGGATCTTCCCTATGATAAAGCTCCCGGCCCTGACGGCTTCACTGGAGCGTTTTTCAATGAATGTTGGGATATCATCAAGCCAGAACTTATGAA
Organism: Elymus sibiricus; assembly: GCA_039707655.1. Lineage (NCBI taxonomy): Eukaryota > Viridiplantae > Streptophyta > Magnoliopsida > Poales > Poaceae > Elymus > Elymus sibiricus. The sequence continues at coordinate 351,731,327 of CM077666.1, forward strand.
CGTGATCAACAGCTTCTCAACCCTCCACACTTCCAGTCTTCACTAGCTCAACTCAGCCAATATTGCCCTAATCCCAAAGAAAGATGGGGTGGAGGACATTTCTGACTTTAGACCCATAAGTCTCATCCATGCGGTTGCAAAGATCATTGCTAAGATGATGGCCACTCGTCTCGCCCCTCACATGCCAGATCTCGTTTCCAATACGCAAAGTGCTTTCATCAAGAAGAGGAGCATTCACGACAACTTTATGTATGTTCGCAACTTGGCTCGCCGTTTTCACCGCAACAAATCTCCAACCTTGCTCTTCAAGCTAGACATCAAGAAAGCTTTTGACTCGGTTAGATGGGACTATTTGATGGATTTATTGAGGCACCACCGCTTTCCAAGCCGTTTTTTGCGACTGGATCTCCGCCCTCCTATCCACGGCCTCTTCGAGAGTACTTCTTAATGGAGTGCCGGGCGACCCCATTATGCACGGTCGCGGTCTTAGGCAGGGGGCCCCCTCCCCCCCTCCTTTTTGTCCTCTCCATTGACCCTCTACACCACATCCTCGCCAAGGCCACCGATCAAGGAAAACTCCACCCAGTCCGTGGCAACCCTATTCGGGCCTCCCTGTATGCTGATGATGCGGCCATCTTTGTCGCACCAATCAAGGAGGATATTCATTTTCTGGCTTCGACGCTCTGCGCCTTTGGCGATGTTACTGGCTTGGTCACCAACTGCGACAAAAGTCTCGTGGCGCCCATCCGTTGTGCCAATATCAATCTTGATGACATTCTGCAGGCCTTCCCGGCGGTACGGACAACCTTACCCATGCGATATCTTGGTCTCCCTCTTTCGGTTACGAGGCTGAAGCGCATCCACTTCCAATACTTAGAGGAAAAGGTGGCTGGCAAACTCCCCCCTTGGTCGGCCATGCATGTGGCTACCCCTGGGCGCATTGTATTGGTCAAAGCCGTCCTCACAACCATAGCCATATATCACCTCACGCCTCTTGACCTCCCTGTTGAAGTTAGGAAAAAGATTGATAGCCTCAGACGCGCCTATCTTTGGGCAGGCTGCGATAAAGTTACGGGAGGCAAGTGTAAGGTTAATTGGGACCTTATCTGCAAGCCCAAGGTTCATGGGGGTCTTGGTGTTCTCAACCTTGAGAAGTTCGCTACAGCTCTACGTCTCCGTTGGTTGTGGTTCGAGTGGGCTGACCCGCCAAAAACATGGATTCGGATGGGGACGCCTTGCACTGAAAAGGATAAGGACCTTTTTGCGGCGGCCACTAGAGTGATCATTGGTGATGGTAAAAAGGCAAAATTCTGGGAATCCTCTTGGCTGAATGGTATTCGACCCAAAGACATTGCGCCCAAGATCTTCGAGATTTCGAAAAAGGAGTGTGTGGTTAGCAAGGCTCTTGACAACAATTCTTGGATCCACCAGATTAACACCCACCAGGGCCTCACCTTGACACATATCCAGCAGTTTGCCAACCTTTGGGAGATGCTCGCTGATGTTACTCTTACCCATGACAGATAGGACACTATTTCTTGGAAATTCACAACCAGCGGGGAGTACTCGGCTTCCTCGGCGCAATTTGCGGGGCTCACCTTCAGCATCAACACTTCCATGATCTGGAATAGGTGGGCTCCCCCGAGGTGCAAATTCTTTGCCTGGTTAATTCTTCAAAACCGAGTCTGGACAGCGGATCGCCTGGCTCGGCGGGGATGGCCAAATTGCGGCCTTTGCCCCCTCTGCAAGCATGTTCAAGAGTCTGCGGCCCACCTCCTCTTCCAATGTCGATTTTCGGTTAGAGTCTGGAATGAGATTTCCGCTTGGCTTGGCATTCACGACTACTCGCCTATTATTTGGCGGCACGAAGATTCGGTTCGAGCTTGGTGGCAAAAGGCGATGAGTTCGGCTGGGCATAACAGGAAGGCCATTGCTTTCATTATGATGCTTGTCTCATGGGAAATTTGGAAGGAGCGAAATGCAAGAATCTTCCGCAACACTGCTACACCGACCACCATCGTCGTCGCGAGAATCAAAGAGGAAGCCCATCTTTGGGCGCTGGCTGGAGCCAAGCATTTGAGCATTCTTATGTCGCGAGAGTAGACCTTTATTTTTGCCGCTCTGCGGCACCTGTCTAAACCTTCTCCTTATTTAATGAAAATGGAAGTCTTTTGCCTTGTTTCAAAAAAAAAAAAAAACTTGCAGACCACCCAAACAAAAACTCCAGTCATCGATCCATGCAGTCAAGCTTTTCCTCGGCGTCTTTCGAGGTAGTATATTGTTTTGATACTAGTACGATGTAATGTACTCGTATACTGTACTAAAGTGCGTGCATTGCGTGGGGCGTACAGCATCAATTAAGTTACGGATCATGGTCACGATTTCACCAACAAATCGCGTGGACATGGCGTGAGGGCACTGGGGATATTCGATTAAGTTGGGCGAATGATTGATGCTGGTACTTACTACTAGCAGCTGGTTTGTTTTCTCTGTATACTTTTTTTTTAAAAGGCCACTTGTGTACTGCTGATATTCTTGCGGCAGGAAAGCACTTTTGTCTCTCCTGATTGGCATGTACCGAGAGAGGAATATCGCAGCATGGCAAAGCAAAGCAGGGCAGGCGGTACTGCGTGCATGCGTGTACTTAAAGGTAGGCGAATCTTTTCTATCGCGCTTGATGATTACAAAAGTTAATTGGTGGTACTTACGTAAGTACTATATACGTGCGACGGTGCGAGGACGTGTGAGTACGTGAGCCGTGAGAGTGAGAGCACCGATGGAGCACGCATGCTCCGTGACAAGGATCGATCGATCGATCGGGAGCTGAAGACGGACGTATCATCCTTGCGCCCAAGTGCACAACGGGTATAGTGTGCGTGGAATCCCGTTGCATTCCCATCTCACCGATGCCGGTAGCTTTATTGGTACTCAATAATAGCCATTCTTGGTGCTCCTACCCGCAACCAACGCCTAAGTTGAGTTTTTAAGGCTTAATTAAGTTGGGTTATTGTGCTAGCTACTAGAACAAAAACTCAATTTGTCATTAGCCTTTTGTACGGTGCTGCCTATCTTGAAGATTCTCCAATGCTTGATATGGACTGGACCGGCTATGTATCCCCGAGATTGCCTCATATGGTCCAAGGAAAGCAGGAAACCATCATACAGTACAGTGGGACAGGATTTTCAGTTCAAGTTAGTTGTAGCGTACGCCGTGCATGCCTACCACGCAATTCCCTTTGACTTGTCAAAGGCATATGTCTACAGCTACAGTTTTAATTTTCCACATTTGGCGGGAGACTGATTTATGGCACCTTTCAAAGGGTTGCTCACTTTTACTTGGCTCGACCACATGGGAGACATGAATGCCAAACGGAACTTGGTGTCTTGCTACTAAACCACGGGCAATGCGCACATGATGCATGCATGCCGGCCTGCGTCGCCTATCTCCAAGTAGGTTTCTATATTCTCCAAAGACAACAAGTTTCATTTTGGCATCAACGTTTTAACCAGACTCTGTAGGCTCATCGCTTGGGGGTAAAATAGGATGACAGACTTGTGGAAATCACCTGTCAAAAAATAAAACTTGTGAAAATCAGGCAGGCAGGGGCCTCGACGGGTTTACGGACCTGGCGCGTGATTGCTCCGGCCGTAGGATTAAGATCACCTGTGATGAAGGCGTCCATGCTGGGTAAGATAAGAGAGGAGAGCCTCGTGATAGGAGTGTGCGGGTATGCATGATACGATAGGAACACGCACTAGTCAGTCATCTCACCGGCTGGCTGTTGCCCACTCGCCCCGCAGCTCAGCCTGACAGGACAATGCACTCGATTTTTGTTTATAGTTCCACGCACCGAATAATGTAGCCTCCATTTTCTTCACAGATTGTCAAAGCGGGTCACTCTCGGCTCATACCGTACGTGGTTCTTCTGTATATCGGTTTGTGCCACTTCTGTGGCACCCTCAGTGGAATAATAGTATACTTTTTTTTGAGTGAGGAATAATAGTATACTAGTACTAGCATATTGCATGGAAAAGTTAGTTGTAATGTTTCATTAGTTTATACCGAGGGCCCCGCTGGATTATTCCCTTGCTGACGGCTCCCCGTCATCCTGGGCCCATGAACTGGGTCCCTGCCCGCATTATCGCTGACAGGCCACGTCACCGGGTCCCAGGCCTGGAAAAAGCGTGGACTCGGACACTCAGTGACGCTTTTGGCAGCAAGAAGCGGATGAATTCGCACATGGTCGATGACAAGTTGGGCCCCCATGCGCTGGACCATGCTGTCAGCGGACGCAAGTTGTGTCCTTAAACATGACACGAGTGCCTTTCGAAAACAACATGCATGGGTAGTACAGGCTACTTTGATCGATCAAAGTGTGATCAGTGGAAGTTGGTGACCAGTCGGATTAGTGGTTGACCTGTCCCGGTAAGCAACGCAGGCCCTGAAATTTGTGGGCTGCTCGCCGAGCTGAATTTACGGAGGGAGTACATGCCAAATTCTATGGAATATGGTGAATCGATTGCCCACGACTAATTTTGCAAGGTGACTTTTAAATTTAATTAAAACACTACTCAAGGTGTGTCATCATCTGCTTTTTTCCGGGTAACATACTGACTCCTTAACTGTACACAGATCATGCATCTTTGGCAGCGAGAATGCAAATTTGGTGCGATGTGCACTGCTAGGTTGCGTGCGTACGTACTACTCCTAGGTTCATGGCGTTAGCGCATTGTGGCCACGTCCGTGGTTAATTACTAATTTGGCAACGTTGGCATCACGTACAGCCACACTCTAGTCTCTAGCTGAGGTGCTGGTGCTAGTGGTGCATGTCTCTATCCTTCAGTGCCTGTATATCAGAGCCACACGATTGTTTTTCCATCAGTGTCACGTAGTATAAGTGCAGGCTGCGTTGCTGCCCATGCAACGCAAGTAGTGTACGTTCTAAGTTAATTATAAGCTTTCGGCGGTCTCGTGACCCTTGAAGCTGGCGTAAGCAGAGGTCAAAATCATGCTCCGTTCCTGGGGAGACCAGGCGATCTCTATCCCCTAAAAAAAGTTGTCATCAGCTCTCACATCTAGCGAGTGGCGAATACGATATCACATTTGCCTTTTGCCGTTTTCCCTTATACTCCTTTCAAATTTATGGTCAAATTTAGATCTCAGAAAGCGTGGGTGCATTACATTGTGAAATGGAGGGAATAGTACAAAAGGATTCCAGATCCCGACGTATGCGTTGCGATTACGTGCTGCCTTGTGCTACGCCTGAGAAGGACGCGTACGGTCCACTTGGGTGCATAATTGCACGCACGCAAGCACATGCATGCCATGTCGGAATCCGATGCTGGCTTAGTGTTCTTATACGTGCATGTATTTGGATTAAGATGAGATCTCCACCGCAGACTCCACTGCGCCTCCCGACCTCCGTAAGCAAGGCTCCAACGATGGCAAGGCTGTGGGCACCTTTTTTCACAATAATTTGAAGTTTTTTTTAACGATATGGAGATTCAGATTCGATATACACCGATAACGCCATATATGCGTGCGGATATGGCTGCTGCAGCTTTTAGCCAGCCAAAGCGTAGTGCGCCTCATCATGCACCATAAAATAGCTTCGGAATAGATGATGAGCCAATAGATCCCAAAGAATGTCATCGATACTCGCGAGCAGGTACGTACTACGCTGCCTGTACGCGCACCACCATAATGTGACGGAGCCCACGGCAACGAGGAGGGGCCAGGCCAAACAGAAGCAGAGCAAAGCAGGCGACATGCCATATCCAAAACCAAGGCCAGGGGTGCATCAGGTATGGCGCATCAGAATTAAGTGCATCATAGAACTTCAAAAAAAAAGAATTAAGGGCACCATCTGCTCAACATATGGGGCCTGGAGGGCCCTGCCAACGCGCATGCCTCCAAGCCGCATCATCGATCGTGTTCGCGCTCGTGCCGCACAGCTGGATGCGTCAAGCCACGCCACGGTCCACGTACGACGGGCCAATGGCGCGGCCGCGGAGTACACACGGCAATAATAAGTGGAGTCCAGCAAAAGGCAACGCTCATGACCATGGCATAGCCAGAGCTCCTCGGTCGCTCCCGCGAGCGGCCAGGAGCTAACCCTAGCCGCCGCGAGCGTAACACCCCTCCTCCCCTCGCCGCCGCCGGCAGGCGTCGCCGGGCAAAGCCCGCGCGGCGTGGCCACGGCGGGGTCTTTTCCTTCTCCTCTGGATGGGGCGGCGCGGGACGGCCACTCCAGCGGGCAGCTCGCGGGTCGGGCGCGGTGCTCGGGCTCGCGCGGCGAGGATGCGCAGGGGGCGGCGATTGGAGGCGTGCTGCAGGCACGCGGCCGCGCGGGGTTGCTCAGCTGGCGCGGATCTGACGCTCGTGGGGTTCATCGCGGGGCGCGGTGGATCTGTGGCCCGGGCGGGTCTGTGCAAGCGGCACGGCGGCGGCGCAAGGGGCCGTGCAGAGGCACGGCGGCGGCGCAAGGGGCCGTGCAGAGGCACGGCGGCGGCGCAAGGGGCCGTGCAGAGGCGCGGCAGCAACGCAAGGGGGTCGTGCAGAGGCACGGCGGCGGCGCGGGGTGGCCCAGCCGGCGCGGATCTGCCGTGTGTGGGTCGCACCGAGACGACAGGGAGGCCGCGGATCTGGCGGGTCCGCGCGTTTGCGAGGTGCGGCGGCTGCTGCACCACGAGGTGGGGCCGGTGGACGTCGACCGGGGGATTGTGTGCTGTGCAGTGCTTCGGATCTGCTCGGATTCGCAGGTGTGGAGGAGCTCGGGCGAAAGTCCAGCACTGACTTTGGGTCGGTGCCGGCAACAGCGGCGCCATGGCCATGGTGTTGTTCCCCTTCTTGAAGGTGTTGCCGTGGAGCTCCATTACACGACTCTCCGGGAGAAATCTCCAGCTTCGGATGGTCGAAGCGGGCGATGACAGCGGCTACGTCGTTTCCTTCTTTGAGGCATCGCCTTGGAGAGTCAGCATATTGCGGTTTGCACGGATCTCTTCGTCGGCGGGGACATTGGACGTCGGGGCGGCGGCTCCGGGTGGTTTCTGTTTATGCGCCGAGATGGCGATCTCGGGAACAATGCGAGTGGCAGCTCCATGAGGTGGGGCTCTATCTCGGCATTGGTTGGGTGGCATCCTTTGTCCCGCTTGGGCAGTGGGGGTGTCGACTCGGTCGATGCGCCCCAGAGGGGGCGGTCTGACTTTATGTCGGGGCGGCGGCCCCAGATGTGGTGCGACGTTCGTGGTCTGCGAGCGGTTGCCCTGTGCGGCGTGGGCTGCGGGCAACTGGGCTGTGCGGCGTTGCTGCTCGAGGGGAGCGGTGGTATGTCGGGGCGGCGGCCCCGGAAGGCGGTGCCGGTGGAGTGCGCTAGGCGCGGCGGAGCAGTGGATGTCGGGGCGGCGGCCCCGAGAGGATCTCTGTGGTGACCAGGCTTCTGTGGCAACGATGATGGTGGGAGCGATGTCGGCGACGCGGCAATGGTTGCGGTAGTCGGCTCTTCTCCGGCGTGTCCGCGGTTTTGCCTCGGTTTGTTTGTTGCTGCGGAGTCAAAGCTGCGGCGGCGGGGGCCTGTGGTATACGATGACTGGCTGCAAGTGGCCCGTTCGGCGATCTTCCGTGGCGCCAGCTTTCGCCTGGTTTTGTTCTTAGTTCTCCGTCAGAGTCGGAGCTGCGTTGTCTGGCCGCAGGTCGACATGTTGTCGATTAGGGTGGGCTTTGCCCTGTGTGTGTCTGTTTTTGGGAGTGGGCTTGGCCTTTGTTGTTCCGGTTTTTGCCCGGTTTCCCGTAATTAACTGGTCAATTCTCTTCTGCTTAATTAATAGATGAGGCAATCTAAGCCTCCGTTTCGAAAAAAAATAAGTGGAGTCCTGTTCACCGCCAACTGCTTGCATGTCTGCATGCGTCCCTACACTGCACCCATGCCGATCATGCATGCTGCTGCTAGCTTGCCGCGCTAGGCGCCGTTGGCGGTATGCCTGCACTTGGTGGCCTGATAGCCAGCCGGCTAGGTAAGTAGCCATGCATGGCGTGATCGATGGCACCGAGTGCATGCAGCTGTTCTCGTCGATGGCGCACGTACGAACGGACGCATGTCCGGCGGGCGGCCGTGTCGTCTCGTCCCCGGCCCGAGCGCGTGGGCGCTGCGCTACCGCCTCTTCCTTTGAGTTACGTGATCTGTGCTCTTTTGGCATCGATGGGTCGAGGACGGTTTCACGTGTACCCCAGCAGTCCGGTGCTCGCCAAGCGTATGCGTTTTTTTTTTTTTTTTTTTTTTTTTTGAGATTTAAGCGTATGCGTTGCTTTTTTTTTTTTTAAGGATAACGCCAAGTTTTATTCATCAAAAGCCACAGTGTGTGAGATACAAGTTGGATCATGAGGTTGAAGCGTATGCCTTGCTGACTTTGTTCTTTTCTCTCTGCTTTTGTTGAATAGAACCACAGCCTTTTCTCCCACCTAACACAGAAAACTGGGCCTTCAGGATGGTACTACCCCCGTGACGAAGGAAGAAGGAGGATGGTACTCACAAGTTTGGCACAAAAACAACCATGTCGTTTGGTGGCTAGTTGAGACTGTTTTATGTGGCTACCAGAAATGAATTCTAAAAGCAAACGATGAAGTAAACATAAAGGAGCTCTAACGGTTGCCGGACCTAACCGATCCATCAAATTTAACTCCTCAAACAGAGTGACCTCACATGAAAGTCTTTCTACATCTTCTTCTTCCTTCTGGCGTGCCCAGCCGGAGCAACATCTCGGTCATGCATAGGAACGGCATGTCAGCCAGACCTGATCCCGTCGCCTTACCACCGATTTTAGCCACCACGGCGAGGTCCAACGCATCTGCGCCCATGCGCATGCAGCTGCACGTACCGTCAAGCTATCCGAACTGAAATGCAGAGGAACAAAGGTTGTGCCCCGGGTGGCGAGCATGGCTGGGTAGCGGCAGACGGTGGGATGCAGCTGCAGCACCGGGAGAGGGAGCTGGTGGCGCATCTGCCTGAACTGTTGTTCCCGTCCATGTCCCCGTCTCCGAGCGGCGCGTCGTGGTTGTCCTCTTGTTCTGGTCTTGCTGCCGACTTGTTTTGGGAGCACGACAGCTCGCATGTGAAGGCAACGACGTCGTGCAGCAGGGGTCGCAAGAGAGTTGCAGGAGGATGAACACAATTTTTTATGATGTTCCTTGCCGCCGGCGAGGGTCGTCGGAGGTGCGAGGGCGTTGGGTTCCATTTTACCAGTCACCAGGGCTGCCGACAACCGGCAGCGTGGGTTCCGACATCGGCGGACGAGAGAAAAGGAAGGGACATTTTTTAAGGAGCGGCATCGCAGAGGAATAAAAATAGGAGAGCTCGACATTGGAGTAAACTTATGAGGAGTAAAAATTTGCTCCTCTAAAGGTTCGAAGGATCGGTTAGATGCGGTTAACTCCTAGTTTTGCCCCTATAAAGATTGTTAGGGGATCGGTTAGAGATACTTTAAGGTTGACGATCCATTTATCGCAAATAGTTGATTCCTTTTTCAGTGAGAGACGATGTTCATGTTGATAGGTAGTAAGGATGTGTTTGGTAGAGTGCATGGAGGATGCATGAGTTCAACAGTTCCCTCCTCGACCCACTTTTGGGTGTTTGGTAGCCTGCACGGGGCCTCCTCAGCATGCACGAGCTCAGCCCAAATACCTTCTTAGCATGCACGAAGAGAGAACACTCCAACAGCTGTTCGCTGGTCAGCATGCATGAGCGAAGCGAGCGACAACGTGTTTAAAAAATGTTTAAAATTTCTAAAAAATAATTTAATTTTCAGAAAATGTTCAGAGTACCAAAAATTGTTCAGATTTTCAAAATTTGTTAAAATTTTCAAAAAATGTCCAGATTTTCAAAATTTGTAATTTTTTTCAAAAAATGTTTAGAATTTCAAATTTTGTTTAAATTTTAAAAAAATGTTTGGATATTTAAAATTTTTGATTTTTCAAAAAATGTTCAGATTTTCAAAGTTTGTTTAAATTTTAAAAAATATCAAAAATTTTTTTTTAAAAAAAACCTTTAGAATTTCAAAAAATGTTATTTTTTCCATGTTTCAAAAAATTGTTGACATTTTTCAAATGTTTTGTTCACTTATTTGAAAATACCGGTTGTTACAATACCGACCGACATGTCTAAGCAGATGCAAGCTGCCAAACAGAGTCTCAGCTTAGCATGTCTCAGCACATACACCGCTACCAAACAACAGCAAATGCATGTACTCAGCATGTCTACACTCAGCATGTATTAGAGGAGAACAACCATGCTAGGTTGTGAATGCTACCAAACACACCATAAGTGTGTCTCTGCAGGATGAAATTAAGTTTCTACCTGTCATAGTCCATTCAACGAAATTAAGTTTTACCTGTCGTTATGGATGGCTCGCACGGTTCTTTGAGGATTTCAGATTAAGATACCTTATGCCGGTTTAGTCTTTTGTGTTTTTCCAGCGAAGACTTGCAGAATCATCGAGATACAAAGAATAAAGCCAGAAACAACGACTTCGAAGGGCTCTAAATCGGTGTTATCTCTTTTTTGCATTCTTTCAATTTTTCTTGATCTACTGTCTTTGCTTGATCGGCAGTCAGTTTGTTAAAGATAGAAGATGACGAGGAATTTTGCTTGATCGGCAGTCAATTTTGCGGATCACATTTCTATTTGTCCTAAACATACAAACGTTTTCCCTGAGATCACCAGGAATTTGCATATAGTTCGATTAATCCACATTCTTTTATCAGTATCAGGGCGTTGAGAAACAGGTTGCACACAACCCGTTGAGACCAGTTTTTGAATCAGCTTTCGTTTGAAAAAAAGAAGTTTTTGAATTAATTTTGACGATCTGATTGAAGTTTGTGAGGAAAAATAAACTAATTCGTCTCTTACTCCTTTTTGTTTCCGTTGTAATCTGCGGACAGGATGAGAACATTGATCATCTGTTCTTTTCATGTTCAGTAGCTAGATTGATTTGGAACTTACTTAGATGTTCTTTTGATTTACATTCAATTCCTATGAATCTCTCTGATTGTTTTGGTAGATGGGCTAAAACCTTCCAGAAAAAAGACAGGAACATGGTGTTGGTTGGAATTGCTGCTTTGCTTTGGGCTATTTGGAGATGTAGAAATGATATCATATTCGAACGAAAAAATCATCATGATCCAATGCCTATTGTTTCTCTAATGTGCAAATGGATTTTGGATTGGTCTATTTTGCAGACAAAGTCCCCAGAGGAAAGAATGTTGATGCTGGGAGCAAAATTGGTAGAACAAGTGGCAAGTGAAGTCTATCGTGCAGTGCAGGGATGGAGGCCGGGAGTTCTCAGACTGGGTGGCTGACCGTCTTCTTCTTCAAGCTGCTGGAGACTTTTGCGAGTACAAAGGGGGGATGCTGCCTTGATCTGGCCTGCGCGCCATACCACCTGGGTCTCCTGAGTGAGATGTTATGTCGATATGTCGTCTTTAGCTAGTACAGGTTTTTAAAACCTGGGATTTAGAGACTTTATTTATGTTTGTCTGTACTTTTGGTCCTCTGAACTGTTGTAGGATTTGTGGTTTCTTTATATGAAATCGGAGGGGAAACCCTCTTTTGCTAAAAACAAACTCCTTTTTCTTTCCGAAAAAAGCATCCGATCTCTTATAAAAGTTAACGAGAAGTACAAAACAATTAAAGGCTGGTCAGACTAGAGTACAATGTTTTCTCTCACCATATAGTTGGGCTTGGCGGGCCATATCCCAATTTCGCCCTTACACTCCGCCACTGACCACTAACAGGTTATTTTTACGTTTCAAATTACTTGTTCTAGGCTTGTTGTAAGTTTGTCTAAGTCTATAAAAAATACAGTAACATTTACAACACCAAAGTAGTTTCATTAGATTCACAATAAAATATGTCTTCCTACTATATTTTACGTCATATATATTAGCATGTTTTTCTATAGATTTAGTCAAACTTAAAAAGAATTTTGACATCAGACAAAACTAGAACTTCTTTGAATTTGCAATGTAGAGAGTAGTTCAAAGTTGGGCCAAATACCGGTGGCCACAACGGCTAATCTACCCGGGGGGCTTCAACGGGCTCGAGCCCCCCTCCAAAAGAATAAATGTGGCGTCCCGTGGAATCGAACCCTGGTCTCCAGGCATCTCACTTGGCGCGGCTAACCACCCCACCCATCTCATGTTCCTAGTTAGATGTAGGATCTATATCTACTAGAGGCCACCGAGCCGGTCTTCTCCATTTTTTCTTTTATTTTTTTTCGTTTTCTTTTGTTCCATTTCTTTTTTCTTCTCTGTTTTTTCCATTCTTTTTCCTTTCTTCTCAGATTTGTTTCATTCTTTTTCATTTTCTTTTTTTCTCCATTTTTTGTTTGATTTTCTTTTTTCTTCTTCATTTTTTGTTTTTCTTTTGTGTTTTCTTATGTTTGTTTTCGTTTTCACTCTACATTTTTGTACATGTCAAAAACATTTTTGGTAACAAGTGATCAACATTTTTCTTCTCCATTTTTTGTTTTTCCTTATGTTTATTTCTGTTTTCACTCTATATTTTCGTACATGTCAAAAACATTTTTTGTAACAAGTGATCAACATTTTTTGTATACACGTTCAACATTGTTCGAACGCTATTTCAACATTTTTTAAATACTTGTTCAACATTTTAATAGTTATTCAACATTTTGTTCAAATACTTGATCAATATTTTTTATACTTGTTCAACATTTTCCATATACCCGTTCTACATTTTTCATATACTCGTTCAACATTTTTAATACCTATTCAACATTTTTAATACTTATTCAACATTTTTTCAAATTCTTGTTCAACATTTTTCAAATACATGATCAACATTTTTTTGAAATACTTGTTCAACATTTTTTAAAATACTTTGTTCAACACCTTTTCAAATACTTGTTCTGCATTTTTCAAATACTTATTCAACATTTTTCAACATTTTTTATATACATGATCAACATCTTTTCAAATACTTGTTCAACATTTTTCAAATACTCGTTCAACATTTTTCATATACCTGTTCAACATTTTCAGTACTTATTCAACATTTTTTCAAATACATGTTCAACATTTTTTTCAAATACTTATTCAACATTTTAAATACTTGTTCAACATTTTAATAGTTATTCAACATTTTGTTCAAATACTTGATCAACATTTTTTATACTTGTTCAACATTTTCCATATACCCGTTCTACATTTTCCATATACCTATTCAACATTTTTAATACCTATTCAACATTTTTTCAAATTTTGTTCAACATTTTTCAAATACATGATCAACATTTTTTTAAAATACTTGTTCAACATTTTTTTAAATACTTTGTTCAACACCTTTTCAAATACTTGTTCTGCATTTTTCAAATACTTATTCAACATTTTTCAAATAATTGTTCAACATTTTTTATATACATGATCAACATCTTTTCAAATACTTGTTCTATATATTTCAAATATTTGTTCAACATTTTTCAAATACTCGTTCAACATTTTTCATATACCTGTTCAACATTTTCAGTACTTATTTAACATTTTTTCAAATACATGTTCAACATTTTTTTCAAATACTTATTCAACATTTTAAAATACTTGTTCAACATTTTTCAAATTCTTGTTCAACATTTTTTAATCCCTGTTCAACATTTTTTCAAATTCTTGTTCAATATATGTATTTAGAATATTTCAAAGTATAAACAAAAGTAAAAAAGAAAGCAAAAAAAGAAAAAACGTGAAAAAAAACGAAACAGGAAACAGGCAGGGCTTACCCGCGCACGTGGGCCGGCCCATACGCTCGCTGGCTTCAGCGAGACAGGGCGCCCTGCTCGCCGAACGCGAGAAATAGAAGCTCCCCCGGAAAAGCCTATTTGACGCATTTTGCGTCAAACAGTCGGCGAATCGCACAGGGAGGCGACGTAGCGAGCGATTTTGGGCCGGCCCATCTGTAGCCTACGTACAGGGAGCGCCCAACTTGTATTAGCTGGTTTTTACTGGTTTTGGGAACCTTCTAGAAGGTTCCTAAACCGGTTTTTTTATTTTCCTTTTTCTTTTTCTTTTTCTGTTTCTGTTTCTTTTTTTCTTTTTCTGTTTCTGTTTCTTTTTCTTTCTCTTTTTTCTTTTTTTCTTTTTGTCTTTTTCAAGTTCATTTTTATTTGTCAAAATTTATTTAAAAAACATGTTTTTCAAAAAATGTTCACGTTTTCAAAAAAAATGTTCATAAAATTCAAAAAATGTTCTCTTTTTCAAAAAATGTTCATATTTTCAAAAAATGTTTGATTTTCAAAGATTTGTTCGTGTTTTCAAATTTTGTTCCGGAGTTTCAGAAAATTGTTTGTGTTTTCAATTTTTGGTCGGTTGTTTCAAAAAATGTTTCCGATTTCAAGAAAAATTCACATATTCAAAAAATGTTCGCTTTTTCAAAAATTGTTCGCGTTTTGAAATTTTGTTCAGGAGTTTCAAAAAATGTTCGGGTTTTCAAATTTTGTTCGGAATTTCAAAAAATGTTCCCGTATTCAAATTTTGTTCATAGATCCAAAAAATGTTCGTGCTTTTGAATTTTGTTCGGAGTTTCAAAAAATGTTTATGTTTTCAAATTTTCAAAAATGTTCTCAGATTTTAAAAATTGTTGAAAGATTTAAAATTTCATGGTTTCAAAAAATGTTCGGAAATTTGAAGAACTGTTTGCGTTTTCAAAATGGTCACTTAAAAAAAAGAGGGTGGTACAGTAGACCGAGAGCGCTGCAGTACCGTCTTGCTGCAGTAGCCCCGGGTTGCTACAGTTCCCGCTGCCTCGCTACAGGCTTTCTTTTATAGTTCGATAGCTCGCTACAGGCGACGATCCTGTGCGCTAGTGGGCCGGCCCAGTTGGGCTCTCCCCTGTGCGGGAGGCTGGCAACCTGACGCAGAATGCGTCATATAGGTGCTCCCATCGAGCCAGCCAGCCAGGCAATAGCTGCGCCGCCGGCCGCCCCGCACTGCTCCGCGTCCACGAACCCTAGCTGGCCGCTGGTCGCCGGCTCGCCGCCTCTAGTCGCCGCCTCGCCGGTCGCCGGATTCCGTCCATCCCAAGTTGTTGGCTCGCTGCTCTCCTTCCTGCCGTTCCGTCCCAACTCCCAAGCAGGTCACGGCGCGCCGCCTCCCCGTACTGGAGTGCGTCGGCCGACCGTCGCCCCCTCGCTGGATTGCCGGAGCCAGGGCGCTGGTCGCCGCCTCGCCCACTTCTTCTCGTCTCGTCGGACACTCAGACAGTCAGACGGGGACGGCAACAAGCAACAGCAGAGCAAAAATTACAGTAAGTACTACCTGTGTCCAGTAGTATTCTGGGAAATTATGAGCTCATTTCGACTACATGATTATGAGATTTTGGCTTCTTTGCTAAACAGTCAGGAAAATATTCTACAAAATTTTCACACTATTAACTTTGAGCCCCCCCTTTATTTTCTTCCAAGATTCGCCACTGGGTGGTCACTCTTATTGACAACCATCGTGAGTGGGGGTTAGTCGGTATTAATACATTGTCAAGTCTGATATGAAATAAATACAATTCGGTTTCAGTATCTACCAATGATTTTGGTAAATGTCAAACCTTTTTTTAGAGCTGGTAAATACCAAACTGACTAATTAAGTTGACGTGAATTTCAAAATGAAATTATGAAAAATATTCTATGTTTCATTTGTGTATCAAAATATCTCAAAGTGGGAACATGTGATCAGCAGACTTATCACACCCAACCAAAGCAACAATAGTCAGACAATATCACTACAGACTACATCCATGAGCGCACTACAGCTACAAGAAGGCAGGTAGCACGCACACACTAAAGTTTTTTTTTTCATTTGAGTGGAACACCAAAGAGCTGGTAGCACGCACACACTCACGGGGGAATTGATTGACAAAAAAAAGATTTTAGTTGCCTGAGGAATAGCAGATGCGAAAAAAATATACATACCATAAATTAATTCAATTCGATGTAGTTCGGCTTCAAACTGCAAACCCTTGGATCACTTGCCTCAGTGCCAGACTCTGCTTCTACCTACATTCATGACCGGATTGATGAACCCGCGAAGCACATCCATTTATACTCAAATTACAGATTGCGAGAAGCACATCTACATGATTTTGAGAAGCCAAGAAAATATTTATCAAATTTAGCTGCCATTAATTATGTAACGTCACATGTCACGCGTTGCACAAATATGGAGTCTGGAAAGTGCCTTATCAGATGAATACTACACACGCACTGGAAGAAACATTCTCCAGTAACTTAGAGAGAACGAACTGGCTGTCTCTTGGGGAAAAAGTTTCAGCCATGGGCCAGGTAGGAGGCACCAGCTGGTGATCATCACCTTCCTCCAGACGTGCTTGGTTGAAGGACAAACATCTCAGATTAGGAGACCTACATAACAGTAGCCTCGCCAAGCCTATCTCATTATCTCTCCCCATGAAGTTATACATCTCTACATTCTTCAAACTGACGTGCTGGAAGTCGACATCATCCCATACCACCCCATTATGAGATTCAAGATATGATAAATAGCGTACCTGGAAATGGAAAATGCAAAACAAATAAGAGCTCTTCCCCTCCAAATTAAAAACAAACATTGGGGGTGTTAATACAAAATATCTACTGTTGTAGAAGTTTGCTTTTAACCTTGAACTCCTGTATCAGTTTACTCTAACCCCTTGGCACTATTCCAAACTGTTTTTCTGAGACCACACATGGCAGAAATGTACCACCACTTACACGTCAACACATTGTGTGTCAACAACATAAGTATTCTTTTAAGAAAAAAAAACTTAAAATAATCATCAGAATTTCTTGAAAATTTGAAACCTTAATTTTAGTTTGGAACTTGTATAAAGTTAATATGAAAAAAATGGATCCAATAGTTCACAGATGACAAGCAGCTAAACATTTTTATAATAGTCAATCCAAAAAATTCCTACATAACTTTCCCCATGATCAAACGGAAAAAGGATTCAATTGTCAATCTGGAGATTTTTTTTCCTGATAACTAATAAATTCCAGATCTCTTTTTTCTTAAACAATTATATTTTCAAAACTATTATTTTTCTGGTCTATTGATTTTTCTTATTTCTTAAACTTCCTAACTTTTTAGTTAAGTTGCCGACATGGCAAATGCTGGCGTGTAAAAGTGGGAGGGGCTGCAGTAAACTGATTCAAGAGATCAAGGTTAAAAAAAGGCTGCAAAGTTCAAGTTTGAAAAGTGAACTTTTACAATAGTTCAGGATAGAATAGTCTATTTTTCTATTTAAAATAAGTACAGAATACAAGAGGGGAAACCAATCTTACAGTAGTTCTCAGTGTAGCCAAATATGGTGCAGCGATTAGGAACATGAACATCCAAAGAAGATCATCCGAAGGTTTTGTAGCGATGTTCAAAGTTAGGGCTTTGAGGTTCAAAAAAGTGGCAGGCGTTCTTGGTTTGACTAGCTGCAGAAAAAAATAAGCTAGATGAATGATGCACCAACACTACGTTGGAGAATATCCAGAAAATTGGGCTCACCTTGGGGATCTCGTACCGCAAGCAAAGGCTCTTGACATGGGGAAAACAAGTAGAGATATCCTCCAACTTGTCCGCGTCATATTCTGGATAAATATCATCAGTAAATTGCAGGGAAACATGTTCAAGACATGGAATGGATTGAAACGTAGATGTTGGGAGCATCTCTCCGCAGTACTCCAATCTTTGCAGGTCTGGTGTGTCTACCTTAAATTTACCCAACGATGGAGACATTAACAATAGCAATTCTTTAAGCTTTGGAAGCCGCAGGATTCTGATGTCAAACATGCCAATCAGGTGTAAGCTCACTAAGTTTGTACAACACCTGAGGAGAACTTGTGCCTCTTTCAGGCTCATATGCATCTGGATAAGGGCAAGCTTTGTGAGGGAACTGAATCCTCCGAAGTCGAGGGGGACAGAAAGCTTGCAATGACTTAGGCATAAGCTGGTCAGCGGCGAGCTCCTGTAAACAGAGAACAACCACCAGGGGAACTCGTAGTCGTACTTCATCGTCCCAACAATTGCCATATCAATTTCACTGATACCATGCCCAACTGCAGAAGCTATGGCGTTGTTGACCACATCGCTACACTCCGTACTGCCTGAGAACACAAGGGACAGTCTTCTCAATGCTGTCTCTCTCTTAAGCCTTGTGAACCACTGGAGGGACTCAACAAAATGGTGGTCTCTATGTGTGTTGAAGTAGTCCCGCATTGGTCCGAGGCGTACCCAGCAATAGTTGTCTAGTAAAACCACCTCACTGAAATGGAAGAATTCCACGAACCTCCATAAGTGCCTCCATCGCCGTGAGAGGAGGCTCGTGCCAACCGCAGTCTTGGAATCCAACTTGTCTAGGATGCTGACCAGGATTTCGTCGGGCAGGCCGGCAATCCAATCGCAAAGACACCGCTTCTTGCAAGAGCTCGGCTGACGAAAGGACTGAAGAAGGGCAGTTGTTTTAATAGATGTTACTAGCTGTGCATACTAAATTTCACAAGATGAACACATATCACTGCTTGAAAATAAGATAACATGCGCCATCAATCAATCTAAACTGAACATTGAACGAAGGGCATAACAAAAACATGAACTAAGATTCAGTGTGACCATTCCCAGGCATTCTGGAAACCTTTTCTTTTTCTTTTTCGAACCTTGGAACATGCCTGGCATGGTGTATGCCAGTTTTTCTGGTTTCATTCTCTGTAATGGAACTGGGGGAGCCCCCCTGATCTTCTAAAAAAAAAACCATCTACAAAGCAGTCTCGTTTACCAGACTAAGGGACCGAATAATCGAATCATACTCATACAGGTTGGGCATGTACAAAGAAGGAGCTAGAAAAGAAATCCAAAGAGAAAGTGGTACCTTGTCCATGGAGACGTTCCGCTCGTCCGCTGATCCCGCCGTGGATTTCTCCATCCGAGTCGGGGTTTGCTGGTTAGGGTTTGAGCTCTGAAGCAGCCCGGGCGGGGCAAGGTGGACTCGGGATTCAAATCACTGGAGGCGCCGTCCTTGATCCAAGCGCGGGGTACGGTCACAGCTCCGTCAAACCAAGCCAAGCCGCCGACCAGCGGTCATCCTCGAGAGGGCCGGCGCCGACGGGCGGCGTCGGTGCCAAGGTGGGCCTCGGGCTCTGTACGGTGCCTTCGAACCCTGGGCCTTATGGGCTTTCGAAGGGCAGATGGGCCGAATTGATAGATCAGGGCAACACCGAAAAGTGGAGAGTGGAGACGCGGGACAGCGGAGCCGGCGTGGCGCCAAAAGGAACCCTACCGCCGTGCGCCCATCCCCTCCCTCCGCTCCACTTCCCCTTTCGTCTCTCCCGGCGCGACGCAGAGGCGAACTCGGAGTCGGAGAGGCAGTGCCCCCGGCGACCTTCCCGGCCATCCAGGTACGCAGTCCACCGCCGGCTCATTCCTTGCCCCCAATCCCTAATCCCACCTCAGTCCTCGCCGCCCGGCTCGGGCATTTGCGATTTGTGCGGTGGGGCTGCGTGGAGCTGGAGCTTCACCTTCAATGGCGTGCGTATTACTGCTAGTACCTTTAGATCCACCCCTTTCACTCCGGTGTCCGGCGCCACCAACGCCGCGTGATCTTCGTCGCCGGTGTGCGTCACTCCCAGCAGGCTACTCTTAACTCCGTTTGGATGTCAGCATTCAGGCATGGAATCAGCGAACTGAAATTGAAGTCCCCCGGATAGCGCTGTTTGGCAAATTCCATTTCACTGGCGCGTCCCTCCCACGGTTCCGAGCCCGCCGTCTCCGTTTTCGCCGAACTCCTTCGTTCTGGCGCGGCGCGCCCACCCCCATCTCCTCGACCGAACAGACGCACAGGGCGGCGCGAGAATCTCCACTGCGCCGCCGCAGAGGCGAGTCTCCCCCCCTCTCTCCCCTTTGCTTCCCCCCTGTCTCCTGTCCGTGACGGCTGCTTTGTTGAGTTTATTCCTCCCATGACGCGGCCACAATAAACCACGATACCCATCTCTTGCTACTTACGACTCAAATTTCTCAGTATCTATTCCAAATCCTAGGATTTTGGATTTCTAAACCCTAACCCCTCTTGGCCTCCTAACAACTACAGTAGTACTTTTTGCCGTTTTCTGCATTTTTCAGAATATTATGAACGACCTTTTGAATATTTCCACGTTTTTCAATTGTAAAGCAATGTATAGTCATTAAAATGTGAGCATTTATTGTGATTTACAGTGGGCATATCAAGGATTAGCTAATGTTCAAACTGCTGAAAAGTAGCAGTTCACCACTGTGTACATCCAAACAGGAATTGGAATTTGCAACTGCTTGATTCAAGCTTGCAATTTCTTGTACAACCAAACAACAGAATGGGATAGCAGCCCATTTCAATCCAAATTCCAAAGGCTGATTTGGTATTCGACCCCAATTCAATTCCATGAGCCCGATATCTACAAGGCAGTTATGGGGTTTGGACATTGCAAAAACCCAGATTAATTCCCGAAGGGCCACCAAATCCACATCAATTTGAACAGAATTTAATTACAATCGTTTTTTCTTCGATCTGGCACAGCACAGACAAGTAAAGTATATTGAATGGTTAGTTTAGCTTACTTACATAATTTGTCTTTTGAGTTGAGCCACACTTCAATTTCATTTAGGAGAATAACATTGGAACTGAGTAGTTCAAGCACTGTAACATGTGCATTTTCAGAATTTCTGTGTGATAGTCCTGTCAAATGAAGATGTCAGATAATTTATGTACTTAAATAATGTCTAATCTCAATTTGTTTCGCCCGTAGATAAAACCTGGCACAGCATCTCAGTCAGACAGAGGCAGTTTGACAGAGAAAAGTATTAGCTTGGCTGCCTCAGCAGTACCTTGTTGGCAGTCCAGAAGATGCTGCAGAAATCATTGGTGGTAAGTTCTTTATGCTTGGGTGATCCTTCTCTGTTTTCGTTGTTGTTGTACAGATCAATGCAGTCTTATGTAATTAGTTCCTTTTTGGATTAATCTGAACGATGCAGTAGAACCAGAACCCAAACCGGTGCCACCAGTAACGAAGCTGAAGGGGCCAACGACCACCACTGATGGCGTTGTGGTGTGAGAACATGGCGTTGCCGCCCCGTGTCCTTGTCGCTCCCCGTGAGTTCCCCCAATCCCCTCAACATTTCTAGCACTGCTTCCACTGCTGTATGGTGTATTCTGTTTAAGGTTCTGTTAGTTTGTGTGGCCTGGTTGAAAGGGCAACAGGATGTAATAAGTCCGCTAACTGGTGATCGCCTCTAGGATCCGATTTGTGGTGGGAGACCCATATTTATACTCAGACCCCATTGTGTTTCTTTGCAGGCCCTTCTGGTGCCAATGGTCAAGGGAATATTCTATTACTTCGCCATCCGAAACTAGGTGCCCAAGCCTACTGCTTCAGTACAAGTTTCTGATCACCGAGGACATAGAAAAATACATGATGATGCTTGTGGCTTGTGATTGGTCCATTGCCTATTTAGAGTAGTTCTGTTGTAGAAGCATCCTTTAACCAGCAGCTTGCATTGACTCTTCCTTATCGTCAAACAGAAGAAGAAACACAGTATCTGTTCACTGATGGCCAACTTCATGAATTCAATTGGTTTAAGGAGCGTTATGGTTCTTGGTTCTTGGGAGATTATGTCTGTGAAGGTATGGTAGAAGCATAAACCAGCCATGCAGTTTTGCCATTGCTCTGCAAAACTTGATTTACTTTCCTTAGGGGTGAAGCCCATCTCTTATTGTCGTTTTGTATAGGCAGCTTATATCATTTGTTGGTTTGTTACCTTGCCTCAGCAAACCTGCCAGTTAAAATTTATAACCCAAGAAAATCAGATATTGCCTTAGTTTTAAGGAACATGATAATAATATAAACTTATAAAGGAATGATGATCTTCTCATTCTCTATTTTGCATATCATGTAGAATACATCAGCATAAATCTACCTTGCTTCTGCAGTGAATTTCAGTACCTGGTTTTGCTATTGAATCCTGCTTTCCTTCCTACAGATGGTAGCGTTTACTATTGCACACTTTTTGACCCCATCTTCGTTCTTCTACCACTTTTCGAAGCTGCACGTATGTCGGTATGTACGGTCAAAAGATAAATTTTATGGTACATGATTCTTATTTCATCTAACTTCTTTTTTCAATTTAAAAGCAAATTCCTTTCACTGTGTTGCAGAACGGTAAGGATCTGGGAAAATTCAGACAGCTGGATGAAATTTTATACATCGAAGGTTATGCTGGATATCAGCACCTCATGAGTATAGCAGGAAAGCATATGGAACTGGTTTGTGAAGTTAAAGGTAGGTCTTTGGAATATACATTTGATGTACAATTACAACTATACCAAGTTGCTGTGACATTGTTAATTACTAGTACTCCCTTGCAAGTTGCAACCTGACAGTTGTTCCCTTTGACCACTTGCTACATTAGACAGTTCATACATGTGATCTTGTTTTCTTTTCCTTGGATGGTGGTTTCCTACCAGTTGTACTGCCAGACACAATAACTTTTACCATCTTTTGTTGTTTTTGGCACAACTTATTTCCGTACTTGCATACTATGAGAACATATCCAATAGTTCTTACAGAATCATTTCGTTTTGATGTTATCTTTGCTGCAGAAGTTGCTAATATGAAGTTCTTCAGGCTAGATGATTCCAAGGTCTTAACTTGGCTGTGCTGTAAGGTAGGTTGTGTCAGTTCTTACTCTAGCTACTTTCATTATGCTCCCCTATTGATCTTTATCCTTGTTGGAGAAGACTAGTTCTGCATTGCATTTTTGAAAGCAGTGACGTGAACTGCAGTTAGGGTGGGAGGTATGCTATACCGCATTAAGAAAACATGCACACTTATCTGATTATTGAAATCACTTAAATGTTTATTGTTGTTTGCCTTGAACAAGGGTGTTAACAAATGAAGTCCCAATTTCAGACTACTAAGTCATAATTTGCCCACACCATTTTGTAGTTTGCTTTGATCAGATAGGTTGTATAAGAAGGCAGGTTCAGAAAACATTGACCATATTTGACACTTCGTAGGGTATGCACGATTTGTTCTTTATTTGTCATATCCAGAACCATAGCCAACTTACATACCCCCCGCCCTAACTGCATCCAGAGGCTGGTCCCGGAAAGGATTGAGTTGACCAGCGCGGGCTGTGGCATCTTCAAAGAGCGCAGTCATTCCGCAGTGGTGCAGTCTACATATCCCCTATAACGTGAGGATGATGGGAGATCACATTCCATCTTGCCAGGGCTGACACTCTCGGCTGCGCTCTTGATCCAGATGTTGAAGCTATCATCGGCCTGCAGTGCGATCAACTGAAGGGAGAACTTTGCTAGCACCTTGCCACACTTATGAGCGAAGCAGCCCGTGAGTAGGCGTGGGATTGTCTCATTCGCTTGATTGCAGAGAGGGCATCCGCTGGGGTACTGCAATCCTCTGTGATCAAGACGTCAGAGAGCAATTGCTGAGAAGGTGATGAGTGTTCACTGTAGTGACTACTAACTAGTGAGCAGCAGAGTCCTACAGCATGATCATCTGAGTGCAGGACAATAAGGCTGCTTATTCTACTGATGAGGCGTTTGTTGTCACCAAAATATTTTAAGATATACCATTCATTGAGAAACCAATGTAATGCATCTTGCCATGTTCCTACCTGCGTGGAGGTGACGCTGACAAAAACAAGGCAAAAGATAAGAAAAGCTAGCTACTAATTGAACTAGACAGGCAAAGCTAACAAGCATAAACGTGAACATAAAATAGATATGCACTGCTGTCGCTAGTTCACTTAATCCTTGAACAAGAGCAGAAAGGATAACAGTTTCTCATGGTAAGTTACTACTCTGTTTTGATTTATTTCCGTAATTACAACTTCGTGGGTGAATTGAATTCCAAATCATACTTTTTCACTTCCTCTGTACTATCAAGAATTAAATATGTACTCTCAATCTCATTTACAGGTACACAGTATAAAAGAGGCTATCTCCAAGTTAGGTCAAAATTATGCTGCTCAAGGAGAAAGAGAACTGTGTATGTCACTGTAACTTCTCGTCATCTTATTGCCCAGTTTATTTTTACAAGTGTCTGTTCATCTCTCAATCAAACAGTTAAATGTTACTCATAAGTTCCACATTGATATGACCATATTATTGAACATAGGTCAGTAGAGTGATCTATATCCAACATGCCTTAAGCTATGACAATAATCCTCAGACTTTCTTTTCACGCAAAATTGGACTGTGTAAACTTAAGGGAGCTTTATAGTATATTGATCTAAGCCCAGTGGAGGGGTATGGAAAAAGGGATAGATCAAGTTATATAACTTCGTTGGTACCCTTGTTTCTCTAGCACAGCTGAGATTACCCTGTCTTTGTGCCCAGTATAACTGTACATGTGGTTTGTACTACTTCAATATGAGAAATTCCAATAAAAATGAAATTCCTGACCCATGTCAGATTTTAGAACCCTAGCTTAAAATTTTCTTGATAAGGTGAACTGTGATGTTCTTATGGAGATGTTTTTACTATTTGCGCTACAGTGAAGGAGGCTGTCCAAATAATTCGTGAAAACCTGAAGGATGAGCCGTGGCTAACGGTACTCTGCAAGAAGTTGCAGTAAGACTTGTCTCTTTCAACAAGAGTCCCTCGCAAATAGAAAAGAAAAGAAGAGTCAGTAGTTTGGTATTGTCCATCTATCTCACGCTACCACAATGTGCTCCACTGCAGGTTAGACATCACTGAGATAAATGATATGGCCAAAACCAATGACACGTCATTTTGTGCTGATAGTTCTCCGATACCTGCTCCAGCTCGTCCCTTGGAGGTAAACTCCTTGTGAATGCTTGATCCTTTTTCAACGTTCACACCATGTTCTCTAAGCTTGTCAAATGCGTCAATACAGGGGGGCGTAGGAAATAGCAGTGCCAAGTCAAGCAAAGGGAGGCCTGCGAAGAAACTGAAGCCTGAGGTAGGATCAAAGAACATAAAAGACATGTTCCGAAGGGTGACAAGGAGTGGGACATAATCCCGTACCACCTGATCTTGTCATCAACATCTCACAAGGTGCTTGGTATTCTTGGAGTTGCCGGGTTATCTCCAAATTGGATGTGCTGAGGTGCCATTGACCATTGTTGGTTCTCCCAGAAACCTGCATTAGCTCTTCTTTTTTACGAACCCTGTTGAGCTGCGTTAACTGTAGCCTTAGTAAATTAGCATTGTAGGCCTCGATTTGGTTATTTGGGCTATGAACCTTACTGTACAACTGGAATGTGTTATTTGTACCCAATTTGTTAATCTCATTGGGCTGCCTGCAGAGGTTGTAACTGAATGTCTACAGTTGCTTCAGTAATCTGAACTGGTTGTAATCTATTACCTCCGTACCAAAATATAAGACGTTTTTGTAGGTTAACATTTACATAGTTATGAACTTATGATTCCAGCACGACATGGATAAGGAGGAAAAAATAGCCAATTAACTTGAGGGCCTCTTTTGATTCATAGGATTTCTAAAATGTGTGAATAGGAAAAACATAGTAGTAGTGTCATGTATTGAAACTACTTGGTTGCATGAACGTTTGATTATCTGTACGAAAAAAAACATATCATTCTTCACAAGAGGTTGAGGTGGATGAGAATTTTCTTACTCCCTCTTTGGATTTCTTGATTAACCTATTTTTCCTCCCCATGCCACATCAACAAGTACTGTATGTAGTCATAAGTTGTAATTTTCCCCCCCACTAATCTATCCATGCAACCATGCCACCTCAGCAAATCATGCATGTAAGGCATAAATAAAAAACTCATTAATATTTGCGTGGTCATGGACGGTATATGTATTGGATGCTTGGAGCAAATCTATATCCGTGCTTCATATTTTGATTAACAACGCTCCATTAACTTTAATCCAACAATTTTTCTTCTTTTATATATCATTTTGTCACATGCTTCATATGTTTTAAATGCAAACCGAAAACAACCTTACAATTTTTATTTTTTTTGCATTAGTTTTAGTTGCTTTTAGCACATATTCATTAACTTGTTTTAACAAGATTCCGCAGCAATGCACAAGGTATCGTCTAGTTTACATAGTTATGATTTCAGAGGAAAAATAACTGAAATAACTTTAGGGCCTCTTTGATTCAAAGGATTTTGTGAATAGAAAAAACATAGGAGTAAAGTGTCATGTTATTTTGAAACTACAGGATTGCATAGATGTTTGATCACTAGTAGAAAAAGGGCCATTTGTCCCGGTTCCAGAGGGCCATTTGTCCCGGTTCTGGAACCGGGACTAAAGGGTCGGGACTAATACCCAAAACCTTTAGTCCCGGTTTGCTTACGAACTGGGACCAAAGGCCCTCCACGTGGCGTTGCCTGGGGCGGGGGAGGGAGGACCTTTAGTCCCGGTTGGTAACACCAACCGGGACTAAAGGAATATTTAGAAAAAAAAAATTGATTTTTTTTTATTTTTTTTGAATATTTTTTTGATTTGTTTTTAAGTTTTATTCCGATTTTCAAATCTTTGAATTATTTGATAATTTAATCTCTAATCACCCGTCCTCACTGCTCCAGCGTGGAGCACTCATTTCAAATCGTCCAACTTCCCGGCCGGTCACCCATCCTCTCACTGCTCCAGCCCCATCACGCTTAACTTCCTAGTTCTATCGACCCTAGTTTCCAAGTCTGCACTTGTTGTTTTCCTGACAATAGTAAGCTATCAATCCTATTAACCCTTAGGTCTTGATGTCACATGATTTAATTTTTTGAATTCAAAACAATTATTAAAATAAACAAAATAAGTACTAATAATATTGAATTTCAATGAAAATAAAATAAGTAATAATATTATTTTATTCATTTTTTTACCATTTATTCATTTAATATGACATAATTAATATCTTTAAATCTGTAAATCGAAATTCGACAAATAATATATCCATTATTATCAAAAAAATGTGAGGAATCCAAATATGACATCATTTATTTATTTTTAAATAAAATTAATTTTTAAAATTATTAAAATTATTATTTTTGATTTGAAAATAACTTTTTTTACTTTTGGAATTTTGAGAATCTGAGAAAACTTCACCGGGTAAACCCCGGTGAAATCGAGTCCCAATTTTTCTCTAGTTTTTTTTTGATATATTAAACTTTTTTTCGACATCGTATGCAAAAGTTATGGCCGTTTTACATTTTTTTTTTCGTTTTTTTGCAAAAAAGGTCAAAATTCATATTTCAAAATTTCTATACCAACTAGACACTAAAACCTAACTACATCTCAAAGGATTTTATTTTTTGAAGATTTTATCATTTTTGTTTATTTTCTACAAAACTAAAAAAGGCGGTCCACGGGGGGGGGGGGGGGGGGGGGGTTGAAAATTTCAGAATGATTTTTTTGAGCACCGTCCCAGCCAGAGTCACAACTAAGGTTAACCAAGCCAGAGTCAACTCTTTCTAACTTCATTTGCTATTTTTCATGCATTTAATGATTTTTTTGAGCTAAATGACCCTGAAATTGAAAAGCACTACAAATGAACTCTGAAAAGGTTGAAACTTGGCATGGTATCATCATTTCACCCACATAGCTTGTGCTAAAAAGTTGAGAGTGTTACGGCAAAAACTTGATGCACTTCGTGTACAAACTGGACCATCTCCTTCGAAGTATCAAGGTTTCGGACAAAAACCCATCTGTTACAAAGGCATTTCATTTTTTTAACTTATTTCAACTCCAGACTTTTTGTGCATTCAATATGCACCATTCAAAGCCACATCCTCAAATTTCAACCCTTTCTAACTTCATTTGCTATTTTTCATGCATTTAATGATTTTTTTTGAGCTAAATGACCCTGAAATTGAAAAGCCCTACAAATGAACTCTGAAAAGGTTGAAATTTGGCATGGTATCATCATTTCACCCACGTAGCATGTGCTACAAAGTTGAGAGGGTTACGGCAAAAACTGGATGCACTTCGTGTACAAACTGGACCATCTCCTTCGAAGTATCAAGGTTTCGGACGAAAATCGTCTGTTACAAAGGCATTTCATTTTTTTAAACTTATTTCAACTCCAGACTTTTTGTGCATTCAATATGCACCATACTACAACATGTTAAAATCTACAGAAAGAACTAACTAAAAATAATAAAAAACAACAATTAAATAACTAAAACAACTATATAAGCAAAATAGTATTGTTTTAATTAAAATCCTAATTTAAATTATTCTAAAAATAACCAAATAAATCTTACTGTGACAACAATCTAACACGTGACTAGGAGCAAAAAGAATTAAATTAAAAACTATTTGTAAACTCAAGTTATTCACAATCTAGGGTTTGAAGCAAATTTGAATAAATTCAAATTTAAACCATTCAAATTTGAATAAATTCAAATTTAAACCATTCAAATTTGAAAACTAATGGCACAAACAGAAACTAGACAAAATTTTGAATCCAATGCAAAAAGAATCACTCAAAAACATCAAATATCCTAAAAGATATAAGCAATTTAAAACAGAAACTAAAAACAGAAAACAAATGTAAAAACAGAAAAAAAAGGGCTAGCTACAGTACAACCGGGACTAAAGCCTCAACGTCTCCAACCGGGACTAAAGGGTATCGGACCCTTTAGTCCCGGTTGGTGTCTCCAACCGGGACTAAAGGTCCCATTTGAACCGGGACTGATGCCCTAGCCGCTCGAACCGGGACTAATGCTCACATTAGTCCCGATTCGTAATACAACTGGGACTAATGTGTAGATCGAGCTGTGACGAAAGCCCTGTTTTCTACTAGTGGATTATGCACAAGAAAAAATAAGAAAAAAAATATAACACTCGTCACAAGAGGTTGGAGTGGACGAGGATGTTCATAGGACTTCCTGGATTGCCGGACTCAGAACGTATGGATAGGATGAACATACAAATCTAACAAGTGTGCTAGTGTAAAACATAGGATTCTTCGCAAGAGATTGGAGTGGATGAGAGTTTTCTTAAGACTCTCTTTGGATTGCCGGATTGAGAAAAACATGGATAGAATAAAAACAACAATCTAACAGATTTGCTAGTGTAAAAAGATAATAATAGTTACAAAACACATGGAAGTATAAGACTGGTCATTTGGATGGAAGACAATAAAAAGACCTCGATCTACGCGACTGAGTCTTAAGAGGTTGGAATAGATGTTTTGAGTCCTAAGGAATTGAGGCATAGTAACCAAACGCACAAGAATTTTGGTAGCACAATTCTTTAATCCATATGGGGGAAATCCTAAGGATTGTAATTCTACCCAAATCCTATAAGATTTACTCTCTTTGTAAAGAAATACTCCCTCCGTCCCAAAATATAAGATCTTTTTTGACACTATAAATAGTGTAAAAAATGATCTTATATTTTAGGACGGGGAGAGTATAAGACTTTTTAGATCATTAAAGTAGTGATCTAAAAAGTCTTATATTTCTTTATAGAGGGAGTACAATCCAAAGAGGGCCTCTAGTGCAAATGAGTCCTATGGTGAAATATCATATGAATTGCAATCCTACAAAAAAAAACCCTAAAAGTTAGAAGAATCCTACAAAATATCCTATAGATTTTTTTTGGAAACCTTTGGATCAAATAGGCCCTTAACTTGTCTTGGGAAATTCATGTGATGCCCTTGTTGCCATTGCACCTAGCAAGTGCTTTCATTGTTCTTGGTCGTAGGTGCGGTGCAGGTGCAAATGCAGCCATACTGCACCATTCTTTTCTTTTTTGCTTGTATACCGCACCATTCTTCCCCTACTATCGATACAAGCTAGCCGATCTACGATTTCTGGTGCCACCAAAAACAAGAAGAGGAAGAGCATGTGTACCTAAGATGACTGTGATAGAGTTGCATATGCCACTGCACCTATCGGAGGAGCGAGAGGGCCAAGGACGGCCGGCGTTCTTTCTCTTGCATGCATCACTTGCACGGCCGTCTTCCTCCGTAGGTGCAGGTGCAAATGCAACTCTATCACATAACCCTTGCTGTGCCCTCAAGGTGATTCGACTACAAAGCTCTTAGCTAGCTCTCTCTCTCTCTCTTTCTCTCTCTCTGTAGCTTCCCTTGCCTTGCATGCAGACCAGGTATGCTCTCACATCCACGTCTTTTATAGCTGCCGTCCACTGATCATCGTCAACAAATTGAAGCGTCGTGAATAATGGATGGAGCTTAGGATGGATAGGAGTGCTTGGCGTTTGACTAGTTCATGCCTTCATGGTGCGCCTTTCGCACGTGGCCCCGTCGCCTGGCTTCACATGCGGCTTGCACGGACGGGCAATGGCGCGGCGACACGTGCCGGCTCACACGTGCGGCGCACGAGGGCCCTCAACAGTGGAGCGACAACGCCATATTTGGTGCCTGGATTTTGTCCCCCCAGCCTGCCTCCCAATCCTTATCGAAAGAATCCTCCAAAGATATGTACTCTTGTGTTTTATATTTCCTATATAAGAAAAAAACATAAAAGGTCACATGTGCGTACAGTAACGATAGCAATTGCGTCTTGTGCAATGCGCATTCTACACATCACGTGTTGGTCCTACAAAATACTCCGCCGTTTTTATTTACTTCACATATTAGCTTTGTTCAAGTCGAAATTTATAAATTTTGACCAAATTTATATAAAATATTAACATCTATAATACCAAATCAATATTATTGGAATAATCATTGAGTATATTTTCACACCATCTATATAGTTGGTATTGTAGATGTCTATATTGTTTTTTATAACTAGGTCAAACTTTATAAGGTTTGACTTAGGACAAAGCTAATCTGCATATTATATTTTTCAAGATTAACTAGATCAAATAGATACCATTTTTTTTCTTTGAAAAAACCTTCCAGTCTATTCATAATCAGTCATAGCAGTACAAATAACACCTAAGGTAACAAAAATTACAATCATGTCCATGGGTCACGTAGCGATGACTAAAAGCATTGGAGCGAGCCAAAGATGCGCCACCGTCATCGCCCATTCCTAACAGAAGCCGGGCAAACCTTGTTGCAATAGATAGTCGGGGAGTCGTCGTGCTAAGGCCCCACAGAACCATCACACCAGAGCAGCAAGATAACCGATGAAGAGAGTCATAGATATTGATATCATATATTAGCAAATTTCCATGAGAACACATGCTAATATTTGTTATGCAAAATAAAAAAAGGAAAGATAAATGAGTACCCCAAATAGCAACTTCTTTTGGAGAGCGGCTATTTGGCTCCCGAGCTCATCTGCTCCCGCCATGAACAGTAAAAAATACTTGAAAAATTCAAAAAAATCCTTTTTTTTCATGAAAGATGCTTCAGTGCCTGAGGTCCGTGCCAAATTTCAGCTCGTTTGGACATCTGAGTAGCTCTCAGAAAAAAAGACAAATTTGGGGTATGTGAAACAGTTTACTGTTCATGTATTTTTCGGACCCATTTTTTTTTCTGAGAGTTACTCAGATGTCCGAATGAGCTGAAATTTGGCACGGACCTCACGCACTGAAACATCTTCCGTGCCAAAAAAAAATCGTCTTTTCTTTTTTAGTGTTTTTTTTGAATTTACTGTTCACCGGGTGTAGATGAGGCAGGGCTCAGAATTAGATTTTCGCTTCTTTTGCATTAAATTTGTTCTTTTTCCATGATGTCAGTTCTTGCAATTGCACTAACCTATGGAAGAACTCATAGTATCACAAAGTGTGTACGCATACATGTGGTTTTGTTTCCAAAATCACAATATTATGGACCTTTTATTTTCAACGAGGGAGCATAATGTCGAATTAAAGGTTTCTGGATAGAGCATATATGTTCCTGTTAGATAACTCTACGAGATCATGTTCAAGTCCATTAGGAAAACGAGATCATACCATATCGTGAGTTTACCATGTATAGTTCAGACCGACCTAGATTGACTTGTGATGCAAGTTTGTAAACGTATATATATACTCATCAATGTAACCATCGAGGTGTGCAGGTTCTGCAGCCCAAACATATTTTATTACATGGTATCAGACACCACCGATCCTCCTCCTCCAAAGCCAAACAAAACCTAAATTCTTTCAGATCGATCTCCCAGCCTAGCCCTCTTTCTTCACCATGTCGGCTGATGATCTCAAGAAGCTTGAAGCTGAACTAAAGGAACGTGAGTCTCTCCTACAGGCTCGTCAGGAAGATCTTGACCGCCGCCTCGCCGAGCTAGGCAAATCTCCCGTCACAACCCCAGCAGCCCCAAATCCCAGTCCCTCCACCTATGCCACCTCCATCAAACTCCATGTACCCATCACCCTCGACCTCACCACCTCTAACTACACCAACTGGCGAGAGCTGTTTCTCGTCGCTCTTGGCCGATACGGCCTCACCTCTCATGTCATCAGCGACGCCGGTGCTACACTTTCCAATACCTCGCCAACATCAGATTGGGGCCGCGACGACTACACTGTCCTCTCATGGATCTACGGCTCCATCTCCGCCGACCTCCTCGGCATCGTCATGCGCCCGGGATCCACGGCGCGCACCATCTGGGACGCCATTGAGAATCTTTTCCGTGACAACAAAAAGCATCGGGCCATCCAGCTGGAGGAGGAGTTCAGGAACACTCCGCAAGGCGACATGACCATCTGGGACGCCATTGAGAATCTTTTCCGTGACAACAAAAAGCATCGGGCCATCCAGCTGGAGGAGGAGTTCAGGAACACTCCGCAAGGCGACATGACGATCAGCGACTACTGCGCCAAGCTCAAGTCCCTCGCTGATTCTCTTGTGGATGTCGGTCAGACGATCAGCGACGAAACACTTGTGCTCACCCTCCTACGCGGCCTCAATGACAGCTTCGCCCACCTACGCTCCTTCTTGTCGTTTCAAGTGCCTTTTCCCACGTTCCTCCAGACCCGCTCGGCACTGATCCTCGAAGAATCTCAGAAGAAAACTGACGCCAAGAACGCCGCCTCCACCGCCCTTTGGGCCAGCGGCAACAGCATCATCCCGAGCGCGGGTGGTGAGCGTGCACCCCCCTCCACCGGCTATGGAGGCGACCGCTACGGCGGGCGTGGAACAGGCTCCTCCTCCACCGGCTTTCAACCCTCGTTCAACCGCGGTGGCAGCGGTGGCGGACGAGGACGTGGTGGAGGACGTGGTGGCCGCGGACGTGGCCGCGACAATCCGTGGCAGTTCAACCCGTGGACTGGTGCTCCTACGCGTGCTCATCTGATTCAGCAGCAGCAACCGACTCCATGGCAGCAGCAGCCCCCCTCCTGGCAGGCACGTCCATGGCAGGCTCCCACTCAAGGACTGCTTGGTCCTCGCCCCAACAATGCACCTCAGGCCTACACTGCATACGGCTCTCTACACAACAACACCAATATGCTACCGTCGTCTTCTTCAAGCCCGGCAGTCGACCCAGCACTACTTGCGGCTCTCAACAATATGCAGCTCCCCGGTACACATGAGTGGTACATGGACTCTGGCGCATCCTCTCACATGGCATCCGATCATGGTAACTTCGATTCTCTCATACCATCTACTTCCTCTCAATCTGTCACTGTTGGTAATGGTGCTACTCTTCCAATTACACACATCGGTTCATATGCTCTAACTAGCACTTCTATTCCTCTCTATTTGCGCAAAATTCTAATTGTTCCGCAAATTATCAAAAATCTAGTCTCCGTTCGACAGTTCACCACTGATAATTCTTGTTCCGTTGAATTTGACCCTTATGGTTTTTCTGTGAAGGATCTTCTCACCGGGATCGTGATTCTTCGATGCAATAGCTCCGGTCCTCTTTACCCAGTTTTGCAACCCAACCATGAAGCCCATGTCACCACGTCTCCATCGGACATCTGGCATCGTCGTCTTGGTCATCCCGGCTCACACACCATGTCACGCCTCCATCAACTTCAGAAGATCCCCTACAATAAAGCCGGCTCTCCTTTATGTCATGCTTGTCAATTAGGAAAACATGTTAGGTTACCGTTTTTTCCATCACAATCTAATACTGTTCGTCCGTTTGAGCGTCTCCATTGTGATATTTGGACATCTCCTATTCCTAGTTCCTCTGGCTATCGCTACTATTTAATTATCGTGGATGATTTTACACATTATTTTTGGAGTTTTCCTCTTCACAAAAAGTCTGATGTTTATGCCACCTTTCTTACTTTTTATGCCTATGCCTCTACCCAATTTAACCTATCCATTCAATCAATCCAATGTGATAATGGCCGAGAATTTGACAACACCAAATTGGACATCTTTTGTAGTACCCACGGCATCCTTTTTCGCTTTTCATGCCCATATACATCTCAACAAAATGGCAAAGCTGAGCGAGCTATTCGCACTACCAACGACGTCGTTCGCACCCTCCTCTTCCAAGCCTCTCTACCATCCACTTTTTGGGCTGAAGCTTTACACACTGCCACTTATTTAATTAACATCCGACCCACCACTTCATCACCTTCTAATACACCTTTCTTTCTCCTACATGGCCACCATCCGCGATATACTGACCTTCGTGTCTTCGGGTGCTTATGCTATCCCAACACCTCTTCTACTTCACCACATAAACTAGCTCCTCGTGCCACTCGTTGCATATTCCTCGGCTATCCTTCTCGGCATCGTGGATATCGCTGCCTTGATCTAAACACTCGACGGATCATTATTTCTCGTCACGTCACCTTCGACGAGTCCACCTTTCCATACGCTCCATCTCCAAGCCCCACCATACCCCCTACCATCGACGTATTCGATCCTCTAACGCTTGACCCTACTCCTGTCGTCGCATCCCACCATCCTACCGCGTCACCAACTAATGTCGTAGTAGTGCCTAATCCTGCCATGACAACCAATTCCTATACCACGACAGCGCCCCCACCCGAACCACCATCTCCTTTGTCCTCCGGATCCCACACCTCTGTCGTCTCACCTCCAGTTACACCTGAGCCATCACCTACCACCAACAATCCTTTTTCTAGCCCCGCACCACCAACCTCTCCTCCCATACACCGTACACGACGCACCACCGGCAAACTACCTCCGCCGATAGATCGTCTTAATCTTTCTGCCACCATAACCTCTCCTATTCCACATAATTACCTAGTCGCCCTTCGTGATACATCCTGGCACCAAGCCATGCAAGATGAATATGACGCTCTAATGGCCAATGGCACTTGGACTCTTGTCCCTCCACCACCGGGTGCAAATATAGTTAGTGGCAAATGGATATTTCGCCATAAGTTTCATTCCGATGGTTCCCTTGCTCGTCACAAAGCTCGGTGGGTAGTGCGGGGATTCACACAACAACCCGGCATTGATTTTGACGAAACTTTCAGCCCTGTGGTCAAACCTGCCACCATACGGGTGGTTCTTTCTCTTGCTCTTTCTAAATCTTGGCCAATTCACCAACTAGATGTAAAAATGCATTCTTACACGGAAATCTTAACGAAGAAGTCTACAGTCAACAACCTTCTGGATTTGTTGACACTCGTTTTCCTACGCATGTTTGTCGTCTCCAAAAATCTCTATATGGTCTCAAACAGGCTCCTCGCGCGTGGTTTCTGTTGGAAATATGCCCTAGAGGCAATAATAAATTGGTTATTATTATATTTCCTTGTTCATGATAATCGTTTATTATCCATGCTATAATTGTATTGATTGGAAACTCAAATACATGTGTGGGTACATAGACAACACTGTGTCCCTAGTAAGCCTCTAGTTGACTAGCTCGTTGATCAAAGATGGTTAAGGTTTCCTAGCCATTGACATGAGATGTCATTTGATAACGGGATCACGTCATTAGGAGAATGATGTGATGGACAAGACCCAAACTGTAAACGTAGCATTTGATCGTGTCAGTTTATTGCTATTGTTTTCTGCATGTCAAGTATCTGTTCCTTTGACCATGAGATCATGCAACTCACTGACACCGGAGGAATACCTTGTGTGTATCAAACGTCGCAACGTAACTGGGTGACTATAAAGGTGCTCTACAGGTATCTCCGAGGGTGTCTGTTGGGTTGGCATGGATCAAGACTGGGATTTGTTACTCCGTGTGACGGAGAGGTATCTCAGGGCCCACTCGGTAATACAACATCACAATGAGCCTTGCAAGCAATGTGACTAAAGTGTTAGCCACGAGATCTTGTATTACGGAACGAGTAAAGAGACTTGCCGGTAACGAGATTGAACTAGGTATAGTGATACCGACGATCGAATCTCGGGCAAGTAACATACCGAAGAACAAAGGGAACAGCATACGGGATTAACTGAATCCTTGACATAGAGGTTCGACCGATAAAGATCTTCGTAGAATATGTAGGAGCCAATATGGGCATCCAGGTCCCGCTATTGGTTATTGGCCGTAGAGGTGTCTCGGTCATGTCTACATAGTTCTCGAACCCGCAGGGTCTACACACTTAACGTTTGGTGACGATTAGTATAATTGAGTTATTATGTTGGTGACCGAAAGTTGTTCGGAGTCCCGGATAAGATCCCGGACATGACGAGGATCTCCGGAATAGTCCGGAGATAAAGATTGATATATGTGATAATAGTGTTTTGATCTCTGGAAGGGTTCCGGAGTTCACCGGAATGGGTTCCGGATGTTTACCGAAGTGTTCGGGTGCAGCAACACTTTATATGAGCCAAAGGGATAAAGCCCACAAGGTATTGGAAAGTGCAAAAGTAGTTTTGCTGCCGCGTAAGCGGTACTACCGCTTGGTGAAGCGGTACTACCGCCGGAGCGGTACTACCGCTTGTGTGAAGCGGTACTACCGCCCAAGCGGTACTACCGCTTGTGTGAAGCGGTACTACCGCTTGTGCGCGGCTGTGCACGGTTCGGCAGGGATCCGAGTTGGACTCTTTCCCTGCGGGCCAAACCGACCTTGTGCGGGCAAAACCGACCCGGAGGAGGCTTTTACTCCAAGTTTAGACCCCAAGGCTCAACATATAAATAGAGGGGCAGGGCTAGCACACGGGATACATCAGGATTTCCCAAGCCGTGTGCCGGCAACCCTAGCCCTCTAGTTCCTCCGTCATAATCTCCGTAGTGCTTGGCGAAGCCCTGCAGAGATTGTTCCTCACCACCATCACCACGCCGTCGTGCTGCTGGAACTCAACCACTACTTCACCATCGCTCGCTGGATCGAGGAGGTGAAGGCGTCATCAAGCCGTACGTGTGTTGAACGCGGAGGTGCCGTCCGTTCGGCACTAGATCGGAAGGATCGTG
Source organism: Elymus sibiricus (assembly GCA_039707655.1). Taxonomy (NCBI): domain Eukaryota; kingdom Viridiplantae; phylum Streptophyta; class Magnoliopsida; order Poales; family Poaceae; genus Elymus; species Elymus sibiricus. The sequence goes on from CM077666.1 coordinate 351,768,571, forward strand.
ATTGGATCGCGGGACGCTCGGCGATTTGGATCGCGAAGACGTTCGACTACATCAACCGCGTTTATTAACGCTTCCGCTTAGCGATCTACAAGGGTATGTAGATTCACTCTCCCTCTCGTAGATGCTCATCACCATGGATAGATCCTGCGTGTGCGTAGGAAAATTTTTGTTTCCCATGCAACGTTCCCCAACAGTGGCATCATGAGCTAGGTCTATGCGTAGATGAGATCTCGAGTAGAACACAAACGAGTTGTGGGCGTGGGTGTATACATATTGCTTGCCGTTACTAGTTGATACTTGATTCCGCGGTATTGTGAGATGAAGCGGCCTGGACCGACATTACGCGTACGCTTACGCGAGACTGGTTTCACCGCTGCGTGCACTTGTTGCATAAAGGTGACTGGCAGGTGTCTGTCTCTCTCACTTTAGTTGAATCGGTTCAATGAAGAGGGTTCTTTTAGAAAGATCAAAAAGCAATCACTACACCACGTTGTGGTTTTGCGTAGGTAAGAACGGTTCTTGCAAACCCGTAGCAGCCACGTAAAATTTGCAACAACAATTAAAGGACGTCTAACTTGTTTTTGCAGGGTATGTTGTGATGTGATATGGCCAATTACATGATGAGATATATGTGATGTATGAGATGATCATGTGTTGTATAGAATATCACGACTTGCATGTCGATGAGTACGGCAACTGGCAGGAGCCATAGAGTTGTCTTTAATTATTGTATGACCTGCGTGTCAATCATTAAGCGCTATGTAATGCTTTACTTTATCGCTAAACGTTAGCAATAGTCGTGGAAGCAACAGTCGGCGCGACAACCTTATGGCGACACGTTGATGGAGATCAAGATGATGGAGATCATGGTGTCATGCCGGTGACGATGGAGATCATGCCGGTGCTTTGGAGATGGAGATCAAAAGCACAAGTTCATGGCCATATCATGTCACTTATGATTTGCATGTGATGTTAATCCTTTTATGCATCTTATTTTGCTTAGGACGACGGTAGCATTATAAGGTGATCCCTCACTTAAATTTCAAGATAAAATTGTGTTCTCCCCAAGTGTGCACCGTTGCGAAAGTTCGTCGTTTCGAGACACGCCGTGATGATCGGGTGTGATAGACTCTACGTTCGCATACAACGGGTGTAAGCCATGTTACACGTGCGGAACACTCGGGTTAAACTTGACGAGCCTAGCATGTACAGACATGGCCTCGGAACACAAGAGACCGAAAGGTCGAACATGAGTCATATAGTAAGATATGATCAACATGAAGATGTTCACCATTGAAACCACCTCAACTCACGTGATGATCGGACTTGAGTTGGTGGATTTGGATCATGTTACACTCGAATGACCGGAGGGATGTCAATTTGAGTGGGAGTTTTTTAAGTAATATGATTAACTAAACTCATTATCTAGAACAATAGTCTAAGTTGTCGTTGCTATATTTATGTTGTAGATCATGGCTCGCGCAGTAGCACCCCTGAATTTTAATGCGTTCCTAGAGAAAGCTAAGTTGAAAGATGATGGAAGTAACTTTGTGGACTGGGCCCGTAATCTAAGGATTATCCTTACGGCTTCCCAGAAGGCTTATGTCCTTGATGCACCGCTTGGTGATCCACCCGCTCCAGTTGAGTCTCTAGACGTTGTGAACGCCTGGCAGGCTCGTTCTGATGATTACTCAATAGTTCAATGTGCAATGTTGTATGGCTTAGAACCGGGACTTCAAAGACGTTTTGAACGTCATGGAGCATATGAGATGTTCCAGGAGTTGAAGTTTATCTTTCAGAAGAATGCCCGGATCGAGAGATATGAGATCTCCGATAAGTTCTATGCTTGCAAGATGGAGGAGAACGGGTCTATCAGTGATCACGTGCTCAGAATGTCTGGGTACTCCACCCGTCTGGCTGAGTTAGGGATGCCCCTTCCGCCAGAGGCTATCACTGACAGAGTTCTTCAATCATTGCCACCTAGCTACAAGAGCTTCGTGTTGAACTATAACATGCACGGGATGAACAAGTCAGTCGCCGAGCTGTTTGCGATGCTGAAAGCCGCTGAGTCTGAAATTCAGAAGGAGCATCAAGTGTTGATGGTCAATAAAACCACTAGTTTCAAGAAAAATGGCAAGGGTAAGAAGGGTAACTCCAAGCAGAGTGGCAAAGCAGTTGCTCCTCTCGTGAAGAAACCCAAGGCTGGACCCAAACCAGAAACTGTGTGTTTTCATTGCAAGGGAACTGGACACTGGAAGCGGAATTGCCCCAAGTATTTGGCTGACAAGAAGGCGGCCAACAACAAACAAGGTATATATGATATACATGTTATTGATGTGTACCTTACCAACTCTCGTTGTAGTGCCTGGGTATTTGATACCGGTGCGGTTGCTCATATTTGCAACTCAAAACAGGAACTGCGGAATAGACGGAGGCTGGCAAAGGACGAAGTGACGATGCGCGTGGGAAATGGTTCCAAGGTTGATGTGATCGCCGTCGGCACGCTCGCTCTTCGATTACCGTCGGGATTAGTGATGAACCTAAATAAGTGTTATTTGGTGCCTGCGTTAAGCATGAACATTATATCTGGATCTTGTTTATTGCGAGACGGTTACTCATTTAAATCAGAGAATAATGGTTGTTCTATTTATATGAGTAATATCTTTTATGGTCATGCACCCGATGTGAGGGGTTTATTCTTATTGAATCTCGATAGTAATGATACACATGTTCATAACATTGATGCCAAAAGATGTAGAATTGATAATGATAATACCACTTTCTTGTGGCACTGCCGTTTAGGTCATATTGGCGTAAAACGCATGAGGAAGCTCCATGCTGATGGACTTTTGGAGTCACTTGATTTTGAATCACTTGACACATGTGAGCCATGCCTCATGGGCAAGATGACTAAAACGCCGTTCTCTGGAATAATGGAACGGGCAAGTGACTTATTGGAAATCATACATACTGATGTGTGCGGTCCGATGAGTATTGAGGCGCGCGGTGGTTATCGTTACTTTCTCACCTTCACTGATGACTTAAGTAGATATGGGTATATTTACTTAATGAAACACAAGTCTGAAACATTTGAAAAGTTCAAACAATTTCAGAGTGAAGTTGAGAATCATCGTAACAAGAAGATTAAATTCCTACGATCTGATCGAGGAGGAGAATATCTGAGTTATGAGTTTGGCAGTCACTTAAGACAGTGTGGAATTGTTTCACAATTAACACCGCCTGGAACACCACAGCGTAATGGTGTGTCCGAACGTCGTAATCGAACCTTATTGGATATGGTACGATCTATGATGTCTCTTGCCGATTTGCCACTATCGTTTTGGGGTTATGCATTAGAGACAGCTGCATTCACTTTAAATAGGGCACCATCGAAATCCGTTGAGACGACGCCATATGAACTTTGGTTTGGCAAGAAGCCAAAGCTGTCGTTTCTTAAAGTTTGGGGATGTGATGCTTATGTCAAAAAGCTTCAGCCTGAAAAGCTGGAACCCAAAGCGGAGAAATGCGTCTTCATAGGATACCCAAAAGAGACAGTTGGGTATACCTTCTACCTCAGATCCGAAGGGAAAGTGTTTGTCGCTAAAAACGGAACATTTCTTGAGAAAGAGTTTCTCTCGAAAGAATTGAGTGGGAGGAAGATAGAACTTGATGAGGTTATTGAACCTTTACTTCAACCTAAGAGTAGCGCAACGCAGAAAGTTGTTTCTGTCGAGCCTACATTAGCTGAAGAGGAAGTTAATGATGATGATCATGAAGCTTTGGATCAAGTTGCTATCGAACCTCGTAGGTCGACAAGGACGCGTACTGCTCCTGAGTGGTACGGCAACCCTGTCTTAGAGGTCATGTTGTTAAACAACGATGAACCTACGAGCTATGGAGAAGCGATGATGGGCCCGGATTCCGAGAAGTGGTTAGAGGCCATGAAATCCGAGATGGGATCCATGTATGAAAACAAAGTATGGACTTTGGAAGTATTACCTGAAGGGCGTAAGGCCATTCAGAACAAATGGATCTTTAAGAGGAAGACGGACGCGGACGGTAATGTCACCGTCTATAAAGCTCGACTTGTGGCAAAGGGTTTTTCACAAGTTCAAGGAGTTGACTACGATGAGACCTTCTCACCCGTAGCGATGCTTAAGTCCGTCAGAATCATGTTAGCAATAGCTGCCTTTTTCGATTATGAAATTTGGCAGATGGATGTCAAAACAGCGTTCCTTAACGGTTACCTTAAGGAAGAGTTGTATATGATGCAACCAGAAGGTTTTGTCGATCCAGAGAATGCTGACAAAGTTTGCAAACTCCAGCGATCCATTTATGGACTGGTGCAAGCATCTCGGAGTTGGAATCTTCGTTTTGATGAGGTGATCAAAGCGTTCGAGTTTATACAAGTTTACGGAGAAGCTTGTATTTACAAGAAAGTGAGTGGGAGCTCTATAGCGTTTCTAATATTATATGTGGATGACATATTGCTGATTGGAAACAATATAGAAATGCTGGAAAGCGTAAAGGAATATTTGAACAAGAGTTTTTCAATGAAGGACCTAGGAGAAGCTGCTTTCATATTAGGCATCAAGATCTATAGAGATAGATCAAGACGCTTAATAGGACTTTCACAAAGCACATACCTTGATAAGATTTTGAAGAAGTTCAAAATGGATCAGTCCAAGAAGGGGTTCTTGCCTGTTTTGCAAGGTGTGAAGTTGAGTAAGACTCAATGCCCAGTGACTGCAGAAGATAGAGAAAAGATGAGTGTCATCCCCTATGCTTCAGCCATAGGCTCTATCATGTATGCAATGCTGTGCACAAGACCCGATGTCAGCCTTGCCATAAGTATGGCCGGAAGGTTTCAAAGTGATCCAGGAATGGAACACTGGACGGCGGTCAAGAATATCCTGAAGTACCTGAAAAGGACTAAGGACATGTTTCTCGTTTATGGAGGTGATCAAGAGCTCGTCGTAAAGGGTTACGTCGATGCAAGCTTTGACACTGATCCGGATGACTCTAAGTCGCAAACCGGATACGTATTTATTCTTAATGGGGGTGCGGTTAGCTGGTGCAGTTCCAAGCAAAGCGTGGTAGCTGATTCTACATGCGAAGCGGAGTACATCGCTGCCTCGGAGGCGGCGAAGGAAGGTGTCTGGATGAAGGAGTTCATGACAGATCTTGGAGTAGTGCCTAGTGCGCTTAACTCAATGACTCTGTTTTGTGATAACACTGGTGCCATTGCTCTAGCCAAGGAACCAAGATTTCACAAGAGGACCAGACACATAAAGCGACGTTTCAATTCCATCCGCGATTACATCAAGGAGGACGACATAAATATTTGCAAAGTACACACGGATCTAAATGTTGCAGATCCGATGACTAAACCTCTTCCAAGGGCTAAACATGAACAACACCAGAACTGCATGGGTGTTCGATTCATTACAATGTAAATCACATAGTGATGTGAACTAGATTATTGACTCTAGTGCAAGTGGGAGACTGTTGGAAATATGCCCTAGAGGCAATAATAAATTGGTTATTATTATATTTCCTTGTTCATGATAATCGTTTATTATCCATGCTATAATTGTATTGATTGGAAACTCAAATACATGTGTGGGTACATAGACAACACTGTGTCCCTAGTAAGCCTCTAGTTGACTAGCTCGTTGATCAAAGATGGTTAAGGTTTCCTAGCCATTGACATGAGATGTCATTTGATAACGGGATCACGTCATTAGGAGAATGATGTGATGGACAAGACCCAAACTGTAAACGTAGCATTTGATCGTGTCAGTTTATTGCTATTGTTTTCTGCATGTCAAGTATCTGTTCCTTTGACCATGAGATCATGCAACTCACTGACACCGGAGGAATACCTTGTGTGTATCAAACGTCGCAACGTAACTGGGTGACTATAAAGGTGCTCTACAGGTATCTCCGAGGGTGTCTGTTGGGTTGGCATGGATCAAGACTGGGATTTGTTACTCCGTGTGACGGAGAGGTATCTCAGGGCCCACTCGGTAATACAACATCACAATGAGCCTTGCAAGCAATGTGACTAAAGTGTTAGCCACGAGATCTTGTATTACGGAACGAGTAAAGAGACTTGCCGGTAACGAGATTGAACTAGGTATAGTGATACCGACGATCGAATCTCGGGCAAGTAACATACCGAAGAACAAAGGGAACAACATACGGGATTAACTGAATCCTTGACATAGAGGTTCGACCGATAAAGATCTTCGTAGAATATGTAGGAGCCAATATGGGCATCCAGGTCCCGCTATTGGTTATTGGCCGTAGAGGTGTCTCGGTCATGTCTACATAGTTCTCGAACCCGCAGGGTCTACACACTTAACGTTTGGTGACGATTAGTATAATTGAGTTATTATGTTGGTGACCGAAAGTTGTTCGGAGTCCCGGATAAGATCCCGGACATGACGAGGATCTCCGGAATAGTCCGGAGATAAAGATTGATATATGTGATAATAGTGTTTTGATCTCTGGAAGGGTTCCGGAGTTCACCGGAATGGGTTCCGGATGTTTACCGAAGTGTTCGGGTGCAGCAACACTTTATATGAGCCAAAGGGATAAAGCCCACAAGGTATTGGAAAGTGCAAAAGTAGTTTTGCTGCCGCGTAAGCGGTACTACCGCTTGGTGAAGCGGTACTACCGCCGGAGCGGTACTACCGCTTGTGTGAAGCGGTACTACCGCTTGTGCGCGGCTGTGCACGGTTCGGCAGGGATCCGAGTTGGACTCTTTCCCTGCGGGCCAAACCGACCTTGTGCGGGCAAAACCGACCCGGAGGAGGCTTTTACTCCAAGTTTAGACCCCAAGGCTCAACATATAAATAGAGGGGCAGGGCTAGCACACGGGATACATCAGGATTTCCCAAGCCGTGTGCCGGCAACCCTAGCCCTCTAGTTCCTCCGTCATAATCTCCGTAGTGCTTGGCGAAGCCCTGCAGAGATTGTTCCTCACCACCATCACCACGCCGTCGTGCTGCTGGAACTCAACCACTACTTCACCATCGCTCGCTGGATCGAGGAGGTGAAGGCGTCATCAAGCCGTACGTGTGTTGAACGCGGAGGTGCCGTCCGTTCGGCACTAGATCGGAAGGATCGTGATTGGATCGCGGGACGCTCGGCGATTTGGATCGCGAAGACGTTCGACTACATCAACCGCGTTTATTAACGCTTCCGCTTAGCGATCTACAAGGGTATGTAGATTCACTCTCCCTCTCGTAGATGCTCATCACCATGGATAGATCCTGCGTGTGCGTAGGAAAATTTTTGTTTCCCATGCAACGTTCCCCAACAGTTTCAACGTTTTGCTACTTATGCTCGTTCTATTGGCTTTGTTGAATCTAAGTCTGACGCTTCTCTCTTTGTCTTTCATCATGGGACAACTACAGCATACCTCCTTCTCTATGTCGATGATATTATTCTTACGGCTTCTTCTCCAACCACTCTTCAAAAAATTATTACTCAACTTAGCCATGAATTCTCCATGAAAGATCTTGGTCAGCTTCACCATTTTCTTGGCATCTCTGTCACTCGTACTCCCACTACTCTTCATCTATCTCAACGTCAGTATATTCTCGATATTCTCTCACGTGCAGGCATGATTGACTGTAATCCTTCTCCTACACCTATTGACACTAAATCTAAACTTTCTTCTAACGCTGGTTCGCCGGTTTCCGATCCTTTCCAGTACCGTAGTCTTGCTGGAGCACTTCAATATATAACTTTAACCAGACCAGAAATTTCATACGCCGTTCATCAAGTCTGTCTTCACATGCACGATCCTCGTGAACCTCATTTTCTTTTACTCAAACGAATTCTCCGTTATCTTAAAGGAACTCTTGATCTTGGTCTCATTCTTCATTCATCCTCAACACACAATCTAGTTGCCTATTCGGATGCTGATTGGGCTGGATGCCCGGATACTCGTCGCTCTACGTCTGGATTCTGTGTATTTTTGGGAGACAATTTAGTCTCGTGGTCTTCTCGCCGTCAACCGACAGTTTCTCGAAGCAGTGCTGAAGCTGAATATCGCGCAGTCGCTACAGCCGTAGCTGAGACTTGTTGGCCGCGTCATTTGTTACTTGAGCTTCAATGCCCTCTCGACAGCGCCACTGTTGTTTATTGTGACAACATCTCTGCAGTTTACATGTCTGCCAACCCCGTGCAACATCGTCGTACTAAACACATTGAGTTGGATATACATTTTGTTCGGGAGAAGGTTGCAATTGGAGCTTTGCGGGTACTACATGTTCCTTCTTCATGTCAGTTTGCGGACATCTTTACCAAAGGACTGCCAACACCGTTGTTCCTGGAGTTTAGGTCCAGTCTTCACATCGGAGACGGTCTGTTCCTACGTTCAGACTGTGGGGGCGTGTTAGATAACTCTACGAGATCATGTTCGAGTCCATTAGGAAAACGAGATCATACCATATCGTGAGTTTACCATGTATAGTTCAGACCGACCTAGATTGACTTGTGATGCAAGTTTGTAAACGTATATATATACTCATCAATGTAACCATCGAGGTGTGTAGGTTCTGCAGCCCAAACATATTTTATTACAATTCCACTAGATAGAGAGTTTCGTAGGGAGTAATGAGATTTGCATCAATACACAAAATGGTCATGAAAAGAAGTAAATTCTTCAAAGGCACATCATTCTATAAACCACTAGGAAAACCTATAGGATGACGTTTTTTTTTTTTTGGGGGGGGGGGGGGGGGGAGGGTACAAAGATGGATGCTTTTATGCTAGAATGTCCTTCCGGTAATTTTGTGTAATCTACTTGCGAAGTAAAGAGGGTTAACGCAGATCATGATTGTACGCAGTACCAGTACACAACCACGGCCAAATAGGAGGTGTCGCTAGGAAAACCTATATTTCTACAGTAACCTCCTTCCCCTCTCGTCGTTGCTAGAGTGCGTCGGCGCTGGTGGCGGCAGGGAGGTCCTATTTGTGGATGGTGTCCTGGTGCATCGATTTGGCGGGGATCTGTGTCTTGGTCGGGGTGGTGAGACGGCTGCGTTGCCCCAGTTCAGGAATAATGTCCTCCCCGTCCTATCCTCGTTCCATTGGTGCGCTTAGCGCCCGTGGATGGCGTGTGGAGGTGTGTCTTCGATGAATCTTTCTGGATTCGGTCGGTCTTGGTCTCCAATGGGTCCGTTCGGATTCAATTGGAGTTCGTAGTATTTGGAGTATCTAAAGGCTCTTTTCGATGTATTCTTCTATGGGGCCGCGATTTGCTACGTACTTCTTCTGGTCCCTTTTTGTTTGCGTTTAAACTCCAGCTCGAATACCAAGGAGAGGAGCGCTCAGCAAAATTTGGAATATTTTGCCCCTGAATTGCTACGGAGGAGACGCTGGGCAGTTACTCTGCGCATGCGAACGATTGGCCTGCAGCCCTATATTCTCTCGCCCACGTAACTCCTCTCTCCATCTCTCTGCATGCACGTCTCTCTCCTCTCCGTCTCTCTGCATGCGCCTCTCCCTCTCTCTCTCTCTCTCTCTCTCTCCGGTTCTTCATGCATGCGCATCTCTCTCCTCTCCATCTCTGTGCATGTGCCTCTCTCTCTATGTGCAAAATCTTCTCAACATCAGCGTCAATCTCTCACCCATTGCATGGCCTATGAGCAGGAAGAACACCAGCGGCGCTTGAAACTGGTGGAGTTGGAGCCAAAACAATTCGTTCAATTTGAGCAGATGAAACCTTCCGCCAAAATTTCCAACTCCCTCCAAGACTGAACAGCCCGCCATAGATTAGAAGCTTGAAATTTAGCTTACCGCCATGCCAGAAACTCAGAAGTTCTGTCTATAAATCTCAGCCCTAGCCATGAACAGAACCGCACAAAATTCTCTCCTCACTCTCTTTGCTCCTCTCTCTCTCTCTTGCCACGTGAATGCAATGGCTAGTTTTGACCTCAATTCGGCCATCAACTGGGATGAGGTGGAGGGGATGTGGAGGAGAAGGGAGAGTGGGATGTGGAGAATGAGAAGGTGAGATGGGACCTGTGGGGAGAAGAGGAAGAGGTAGGCGGCTGGCTGCCTTGGGAAGATGCGAAGGACGTGCATGGGAGAGAGAGATGGGAGTAACTGCAGAGTGCAGGCACGCGTGCGAGCGAACAGAGAAAGGAGGGGCAAAATTGGAAGAAACAACCAAAACACGCTAGTACGCAGAGCATTGAGGGAAAAATGGGTTTTTCTTAAACGCAAAGTAAAAAAGGACCGGAGGGAGTAGGTCACGTCCGCTGGTGTCTTTTGGTTTACAACGGCGACTTCCCGGCCGCTACTTCTATAAGTTCCTGGGTTTAAACAAGTTTGCTCCATCGAGACGAAGACTCAGAAGCAACATCGAGCTTTGCTTATGACGCGGCCCCGATGGATGCATGAGGAAGAATATTTTGACAGACTAAAAAATTGGATGTGTTTTTTCTTCTTCTGTAAAGGTGTGTTTGTAAAGACTTGTCATGCTTAATATATGGCCTTAGATCTTTTCGAAAAAAAGTAAAGGGCGTTGCCATCTACAAGATTTTTATCAAAACGGCTAGAGATTATGTGAAAATGACATCCGACCGCCATCTGATGGAAACTAATGGAGCCACTCATACGATGTTAGGGTGCCGAAGGAAGGGGACGACCCACTAGATTTTCATGTACATACGTTCGACTATTATGACTCTTCTGGTTTGCAGTGATTTGTTTAAGGATTCTTATAAGACTCTTTGATACTTCTTTCTAAGTTGCTCACCACATCGGCCATGTGGTGGATTCCTATAGGATTTCAACCCTGAGGATTTTTTTTCTATGTATGACACATTTCACATGAATGAAAGGTATTAGATTCCTTAGAGTTGTGTCCATGTTAGCTTAATTTCTAAGATTTTTTAGCATTTCTAAGAATGAAAGCAAACAGGACATTATAATCCTTTAATTTTCATATTCCTTTAACTTGAAATTTATGTAAGCCGAACGAGGCACGCGAGCCTGAGTTTGTTTTTGACGTGCATGTGAGCCTGATCTAACGTTAGGGCCTCTCCAACGACAACCTGCAAATTTCCTCCCGCATCCGGGGGGGGGGGGGGGGGGGGGGCGTCCACGGACATGGATGCGCGAGGACGCCATCAACGCTAACCGCATACATCCGGCCTCCCTCTTTTTTTTTGAAGTCTGCACGATCAAATAGCCGCATACATAGATTGCAGACGTTCAAATAGCCGGATACATAGATTGCAGATGTTCAAATAGCCGCATGAAGCACTAGTTCAATTTTTTAAAAGTTCAAATATTACATCCCAACATTGTTCTCCCCTTTAACAGTCCACTGATGCTCAATCATATCCTCCTTCAGCTGCTTGTGAGTTGGTCGCTGCCGAATTTGTTGATGCATTTGAATAAACTCTTCAAATGTGGCCGGATTCTGATCTGGAAGCTGGATAGGATCACCCATGTTCTCAAATTCTAGAGCTGCGGAAGCATCGTCACCCTCATCCTCGACGATCATGTTGTGCATGATCACACAACATGTCATCACCTCACACAAGGTCTCCGGATCCATTGTTTAGCAGGTCCACGAACAACTGCAAAACGAGCCTGCAGAACTCCAAATGCCCTCTCGACATCCTTTCTATCTGCTTCTTGTCTTTGGGCAAAGTGAGCCTTTTTCTGGCCAACTGGGTTAGAGATGGTGCTGACAAAGGTAGCCCACGGAGGATAGATACCGTCAACCAGATAGTAGCCCATGTTGTACTCATGTCCATTGACAGTATAGTGGCAATGAGGAGCTTTTCCTTCAATCAGCCTCGCAAACAAAGGTGATCGCTGCAGCACATTGATGTCGTTGTGAGACCCGGGCATGCCAAAGAAAGAATGCCAAATCCAAAGATCCTGTGATGCAACTGCTTTAAGAATGATGATGGGCTTCTTAACATGACCCTGGTATTGCCCTTGTAAAGCCTTCGGGCAGTTCTTCCATTTCCAATGCATACAGTCAAGATATCCAAGCAAATCTGGCCACCCTCTTGCTTCTGAGATTGCCAAGAGCCTCTCGGTGTCTGCCACAGTTGGTTCTCTCAGGTACTTAGGTCCGAACACCTCGACCACGGCAGTTGCAAACCTGACCATGGCATCTCCGCACGTGCTCTCAGACATCCGTAGGTACTCATCCCACGAATCAGCGCCCGTGCCATATGCTAGAATCCGGAGTGCGGCCGTGCACTTCTAGTAACCAGAGAAGCCAATCGTTCCCACGACGTTCTTCTTCAAGACGAAGTAGTCATCATAGGACCGGACGCCATGGTACAAACGATCGAAGACAGTCTTGCGCATTCGAAAACGCCGGCGAAAATGGTCAGCGAAGAGTGCATCCGGGGCAAAGTAGTCGGCCATCAGTGTCAAATGGCCGCGTGCCCTGTTGCGGTTGAGCACTCGATGACCGTTAATCGATCCCTTGAAATTGAGAACATGCTCCTCCGCACGCTCCGTGTCTTGAAGGACCGCCAGCATCATCGCCGTCTCATCCGAGTACTCCTTGTCGGACGAGCCGTCAGACGACTCAACATAGTGCTCGTATATGTACTCCAAATCGGAATCCATTGCTAGAAAGAAGAAGAGAAAACTGTTTTTAGCTCCGGCAATTCATCGAACACTTGCCGGGCATGGTGAGTACAACACTAGTTCAAAGGTACCTGGCGGGGCGGTCGGAGGACAGGGCTTGAACGGCGACGGAGGAGAAGCGGGGTGGAGCCCGGTTGGAACGCTGGAGGTGACGGAGACGTAGAGTTCCGGCAGGGGTGTGGCGTGACGGCCGGGGTGGTGGAGCGACGACGAAGGCAAGAGAGAAAGAAGGAAGGCGAGAAAATGGGGAGGATGGATGCGCGGGGTCCGGGGGTGGGGCGGGGGTGTCGGAGTCCTACGTGTCTGGTGTCCGGACTCCCACAAACCTCCCCATGTTTGTCTCCCCCCCCCCCCCCCCCCCCCAAAAAAAAAAAAACAAAGAAGAAGAAGAAGAAGAAGGAAAAGAAGAAGAAATGAGAACAGAACCGCGCACGAGCAAGAGAGGGTCACGAGACACCGGTGCAGTCCAACCAGCGACCCTGCGAGCCCGACCTTGATTGAAGCAGGGGCAAGGATGGAACCAACTCCCCGTTAGACGTTCGTATCCCTGCAGGTGCGAGTAGGTCGACCCTACTAGGAAGCCGCCGCCCGCGCCTCACCCCGCTCCCCCGTGACCGTGAGCGAGCAGATCGGTCAGAGAGCGGAGAGCCCCGTTGCTCCGACAGTCCCACTACCTCCCACAGCGCGCGAGGCAGGGGCAGAGGGCGAGGTGCGCCGGCCGGTCTGCCCCCCAAAGCTTGGGAGCCCCGGGGCGGGCTTGGTCAGGAACGACCGGCCGCGACCGGCGCCCTTCTTCCTTGCCGTGCTCGCGCTCGCGCTCGTGAGATGGGGGGAGGAAGGGTTTGGGGCGAAGTGGCAGGATCCCACTAGGAGGCCCCTCCGGCGTGAGGTACGGACTGCCCCGATCCCCTCTGTTCCCCGTCTCTCTAGTTAGCCCTGTAATCGCCCAAGAAAGACAAGGTCACACACTGCTGCGCGTTCGGATTTTATTGGTGCTTTGCTTCCAAAATTCTTGAGCGGTCCTTGTGACTCCATTCCTAAAGCAATCAATGGCCCATAGCTCACTGGGTTCTGATAGCAGTTGCCCTTTGTCTCCACTTCACCACTTTATTGTCCAAGGAGAAGTTAGCATCCCTGTGCAAGCTTGGGATGTTGCAGGGCGTGTCCAAGCTGTGATGAAGTTAACATCATGTTCTTCCAATCAATCTCTCGTGATATGATAACTCTCATATTTATATGACCTTTGTTTTAAATGTCTTTATCGGTAGTCTAGTGCTTGCAATATCTCAATCAGTAAAACCCAGAGATGAAATAAAACTGATTTCGGTGTCAAAATTGGCTTGAATCACGGGCATTTGGCAAATTATAATTCAATCATGTGTGTTCAGTGCAAAGGCAAACATCTGTGGAGATAAATACCAAATTCTATGTTTTTATCATGAAATATAGCAAAATTTCTCTGTACTCTTTAGGTATTGATTTGTGCTCATCTATTTGTTTATGCAATTAAGGTGGTATTTTGCGATTCTCTGCATTCTCCATATCATCTTTGGTAAAAGAAAGTTGTTATCACCACAATAATTTGCTTAGTGGTGTAGAAATGAAGCACAATCTAACTTGGTATTTCAATTTACTTATTTAGCCTATTCTAGCTAGTTTTTTCTTGTGGCGGAAATCATTCTGACTAGTTCATAGGCGGTTATTAATGTCTTGCGGTTATGTTGACCCAGGATTCTGGCTACCGAGCGTTGGTGCGATGGACAGCCTTCAGAGTGATCCTTATACAAGAAGCAGCTTGCAAATGCATCTCATGGACACCTCCACATCCTTTGAAAATAGCAATTTGGATTTGGTTAAGCATGAAGTTCCCACCCCTCAAGTTGGCATGACTTTTGAGACAGTTGATTTGGCATACCAGTTTTACCTAGAGTACGGGTACCGCGCAGGCTTTGGAGTTTCAAAAAGAACTTCACATAGTGTTGATGGGGTAAAATACCGCGCAACATTTGTTTGTTACAAAGGTGGTATTGCTAGGATTAAGCCTGGCCTAAAAGCTCGAAGAAGGCTTGTTGCGAAGACTGGCTGCAAAGCTATGATGGTGGTGAAGTATAATGCAAGTGAGAATCATTGGGAAGTAGTGTTTATTGAGCTGGAGCATAACCACCCATGTAATCCTGAAATGGTCAGATTCATGATGTGTTTTAAGGATCTCCCTGACTGGCAGAGGGAGCACCGACCATTCAATGCGAAAACTAGATTGAACCCAAAGATTCATTCTGGTAGAGGCAGGCCACCCAACCAAAACAAAGATTTCATGGTGAGATCCTTCTCTCAGTCTAATTATTCAATTGAAGCAGCTGCCAAGTGTGGGAAGTTGAGATTTGCAGAGGGTGACGTTGAGGCATTATTAGTCTTTTTCGATAAGATGCAAGCTCAAAATTCCAACTTTTTCTACAACTGGGACATGGATGATGAAGGCCGGCTCAAAAATGTTTGCTGGGTCGATGCAAGATCAAGAGCTGCATATCAGCATTTCAGTGATGTTGTCTGTTTTGATACAGTCTATTTGACATACCAGTTTGTCATTCCATTGGTTGCTTTTCTTGGAATCAACCATCACGGTCAGTTTGTATTGTTAGGATGCGGTTTACTGGGAGATGAGTCTCCAGAGACTTTTTCATGGTTATTCAAGAAATGGCTAAAATGTATGAATGATAAAGCACCTGAAGCAATTATTACCACCCATTCAAGACCAGTAGTCAAAGCAGTCTCTGAGGTATTTCTAAATACTCGTCACAGATACAACCTTTGGCACATAATGAAAGAGCTTCCTGAAATGTCTGGACGAGTTGAGGATAAGGAAGCAATTAGCCTGAGAATGAAAAAGGTAGTCTATGACACCATAACAGCAGCTGATTTTGAGAGGGAGTGGGTTGAGATGTCCAATCAGTACAACCTTCATGACAATCGTTGGCTCACAACCTTGTTTGAAGAGAGGGCAAAATGGGTGCCAGCATATGTGAAAGATGCTTTCTGGGCTGGTATCTCTACTGTTCGCCGCAGTGAACGGTTGGAGGCCTTTTTCGATGGATATATTACACCAGAGACCACAATAAAGATATTCATTGAACAATTTGATACTGCTATGAAGCTTAGGTCCGATCGAGAAGCCTATGATGATTTCCGTTCATTTCAGCAAAGGCCACAAGCCCTCTCTGGTCTGTTGTTTGAGGAGCAATTTGCAAATGCTTATACGATAAATATGTTCCAGAAGTTCCAGGATCAGTTAAAGCAGCTGATGAATGTGACTTGCACTGAAGTCAGTAGGAATGGATCGATAGTGACCTACACTGTGACCATCATTGGGAAGGAGAGGAAGTTTGACTATAGAGTGATGTATAATGGTGCCGAGAAAGAGGTGTGGTGTATCTGCAGGTCGTTCCAGTTTAAAGGTATTTTGTGTAGCCATGCTCTTGCAGTCTTGAAGCAAGAGCTTGTGATGCTAATACCTTCCAAATATATTCTTGATCGATGGAGGAAGGACTATAAATGCCCCGAGGAATCTAAGGAAACTCCCATCATACCAGAAGCGGCAAAAGCAACAGGGAAGGGCACAAAACCTGAAAATGTCCGTGAAGATAAAGTGGACAACCTCTACAACGATGGCCACCAGTACTTTGCTGACATTGTGGAAATGGGAGCAACTGATCCTGATGCAACGGAGTATGTTCTGTCTGTGATGAAAGAAGCTAAAGAGAAGGTACGAAGGTTTGAGGAATCCCGAAAAGAGAAAAGGCCCGAAGGAAGTCCAGTTTCTGCTAGTAAGAAAGGCGCCAAGTCTGCGAAGCCATCTGCTGAAGATGTGGGAAACGGCACATCTGTCCCGGCACTTGCGAATACAGCAATGGTGACAGTGGCACCAACAATGATGGTGGCAGCCACCTCAGCGGCTGTGGCATCATCTACACCAATGTCAGTGCCGTCATGTACACAAATGTCAGTGCCACCAACAATGATGGCTATGGCAACCACTGCGGCAGCTGTGCCACCAGGAATGTTTTTAGTACCGATGCACCCACATATGGTTTTTCCACCCTTCACCCCTGGATTACCAACAGCAGTACCACCTGTAGCGCCACCCCCAGCCCCAACAGCCAATACGGTGGGCGTCTTTTCCAACTCAACCAAGAAGAGAAAGAAGAGAAAGGGGAATAATTGATCTTGTTACACTGATGAAGTAAGCTGTTTCCAGTCTGATGTTTTCCCCCCTGTTGTACAATGCGGCCACTAATCAATCGCTCATGTTATTATTTTTAAATTGTAGGCTTAGAAAGAGTTTTGTCCCGGGCATGTTATTGACTTATCACCATTTGCTGCTGCAGGATGAGCTGCACTTGGGATTGCCTGCTGTACATTGTCGCCCTTGGCTTGGAACCACTAATATTAGCTAGTGCAGCTTGGGACTGCCTACTGTGTACATGATCACCCTTCAGTCGGATGTAATCTTATATGTAGCGCTGCTTCTGAATGTTAGTCTGCTTCTGATCTCGTGGATTGCGATTTGGAGGAGGCTGGTACAATCCTTGCAGACTCTTATGTTGCTGGAGGTTTGGCCAAATTCTGCGATCACGCTGTATTTATGGCTAGCCACCGATGCTTGTTACGTACAGTTTCTTGTTAGAGAACACCAGTATGCTCATCGTACATAAACTCATCATCTGTTATGCTGTGCGTACTGAAGTATGGTGGTGCATACTGCATAGGCAGCATAGCAATGACATGGCCGGGCCTGCTACTGCATGGTAAGGCAATGGGTCGCCTGTTCTTTTCCCCATTATTTCTACTTTTCTAGCAGGAATGTCCAGAGTAGATAGTTGTCATCCATTTTTGTTCTGATTTTGGGTGAACCTTTGGTGGGCTTGATACCTTGCAGTTTGATGCATTGTAAATTTTGGCGGTGAGGCCGAGATGCGATTCTGGTGTACTAATCTGATCATGGGTGGATGATAAAACACAAAAGAGTTGTTCAAGTGGAAACGAACAGGGAATGGCATCACATCTTCTTGTTGTCCGGCCAGTAAAACGCGGCGTGTTCCAAATTTCAAAACGAGATGAGCTTTACCCCATGCCATGACACAGCGAGAGCCTAGAAGTCCATCTAGAAGAGTCCCAGCCGCCCAAGTCTCAAGCCGCGCGACCCGCCTGCCTGCCTGCCTTGTGCCTTCCTTCCCCTCGTCGGCCGTGGTAACTGACACCTCTCCCCTTCCCACGCAAACCCACCCAGCAGGCCAGGCCAGCGCGGACCGCCCCGCACTCACACCACCGCGTGTCGGGCCTCCCCTGCCGCCGCGTGCCCGTGCTCCCCTCGAAGACCCAAACCCGCACCACCCCCAAAATCCAAATGAAAACCACCCTCCCCGTCGGCCTCCACTACTCTTCCCATTACCGCTTCTGATTTGATCGATCTTCTTACCGCTTCCATTCCACCAGCGATCAGAGTCTAGACTAGACTCTCTACAGCAGCGGCAACGCCACCATGCGGCTCTACGTGTGCGTGCTCGAGGCGCGCGACCTCCACGGCGACGGCGACGGGGGCGGGGGCGGATTCTACGCGAGGGTGAAGGTGGGGAGGCAGAGGGCGCGGACGCGGGCGGTGGAGCTGGCGGGCCCGGGCGGCGCGGCGGCGTGGAACGAGGAGTTCGCGTTCGCGGTGGGAGCGGAGGACGAGGTGGTGGAGGTCGGCGTTGCGCGGCGCCGGGAGGAGGGGGCCGGTAGGGAGGTGCTGGGCAGGGTGAAGCTGCCGCTGCCGCCCGTGCAGGCCGCCTCCGCCGCCAGCGGGAGGCACTCGGTGCCGCCGACGTGGTTCACGCTGCACCCCAAGCACCGCCGGAAGGGCCGCGCCGCCGATGCCGCGGATTGCGGTGCGTGCACGCATTTTCTGCTAAACCTTTTTTTTGCGTGCTGTAATTTTGGTAAATTCCTCCTCGAAATGGTCGGTCGGTCGGTCGGTCTCGGTGCGCGCGGCCGACTTCTGGGCGAAGCTACCCGTATTGTCTACCCTTGCCAAATGCCGCACGCAAGCTCGCAAGCGATGAGCATGCTCTTACGGAATGAAAAGTCAGTACCTATCATCGCAAGTCACTCGAAAGTATCACCACCTCGAGCGTACCGGCGACGCAGCGTGATGTCTCTCTCACGGATGAGACATGAGAGAGACGGGCGCCTAACGGCATCACTAAGCTCTGGCATGTGTAGTGGTGATAGAATAATCACGCACTAAGCTCAGCTTTTCTGCCTGACGCATACAGTCTTCTGTGCTGGTAGTTTTCAGACGCGATATCTACCGACAATTCCATATTTGTCTGGAATGTGGGAAAATTCTTCTCACATTCTCACTCTATGGAGAGAACAGTGACAATACGGTTATCCACTCATCTCCCTGTCCAAGCTCCAGGAGTGGCACAGATGTTGAAATTGAGAGATCAGATTGCAGGGAACATTCAGGTGCCAACGGTGTGATGCTTGATTCCCCAAGGAGTTCTGCAGTGGAACAAACTTCTGTAGATAATTCTGACCGTTCAGGACAAGCAGATTCCGATACAGTTTCTGAAGATGATGATCTGGTAGAGCCCAGTGCTGCAGCAGCAGCAGCAAAGAGCGCCCATGACAGTGACTCTGAGCCGTCTGTTTCAGATGCAAGCTTTGAAGAAGCCATGAAAACCATGAAGGCAGCGAGTAGTTCACCAGACATGCCGGATGATCTCGGTAGTGGCATAATCTTTGATCACACTTACCTCGTAGAGGCAAAAGATTTGAACTCTCTTCTCTTTGGACCTGATTCCCAGTTCTCCAAGGACCTGCGTGAGCTGCAGGGTACCACGGACTACGACGAGCAGCCGTGGTCATGGAAGAGCCAGGACCCTCCTAGCTTAACCAGGACATGTCGGTACACCAAAGGTGCATCAAAACTCATGAAAGATGTCAAAACCATCGAGGAACAGACCTATCTCAAAGCTGATGGCAAGAATTTCGCCATCATGACTCGGGTTCGTACCCCCGAAGTTCCATTTGGAAACTGCTTTGAGGTTGTTTTGCTCTACAAAATAACTCATTCCCCTGAGTTGTCACCAGGTGAAGAGAGCTCACATCTGACTGTATCATACAACGTGGAGTTCCTCCAGAGTACATTGATGAAAAGCATGATCGAGGGAAGCGTTCGGGACGGACTCAAAGAGAATTTCGAAAGTTTTGCAGAAATTTTGTCTCGGCATGTGAAACTGGCTGATGCTGCAGGGATGGATAAAGAGCAGTTGTTGGCGCCTCTGCAGACAGTTCGCCAGTCACATATCAGACTTGCTTACAAGTATTTCTGCAATTTTACCGTGCTCTCGACGGTGATAATGGCTGTGTATGTTCTTGTGCACATCCTTCTGTCTAGGCCGGGCCCACTTATGGGCCTCGAGTTCAGCGGTCTAGATTTACCTGACACATTTGGGGAGCTGATCACATCAGGCATATTGGTTCTTCAGATGGAGCGTTTACTGAATATGGTATATCATTTTGTACAAGCAAGAATACAACGAGGTATGCTATATTTCAACTTTGCAGCTACTGTATCTCTCATGTACTGCACATGCAACCGAACTCGTCAATTCTGAAACCACCTTTTGTCGCAGGAGGTGATCACGGGGTTAAGTCAAATGGTGACGGTTGGCTATTAACTGTAGCTCTGCTAGAGGCCACAAGCTTGCCGCCTGTTTCTTGTGGATCAGTAGACCCTTACGTCGTGTTCAGTTGTAATGGTGTAACGAGGACAAGCTCTGTTCAACTTCAGACTCAGGAACCTCAATGGAATGGTTAGTATATTTCACTTGTTAGCACACATTGTCCGAATAAATAACATATTAACACAGTGCACACGTGTCGAAAACCTAGTGGCTTTGTCTGATGTAAGAATAATCGACTTCTGACAAACTGAAAGATTGCTGCAGAGGTAATGGAGTTTGATGCCATGGAAGAGCCACCTGCTACGTTGGATGTCGAGGTTTTCAATTTCGATGGCCCATTCGACTTGGCAATCTCACTGGGACATGCAGAAATTAACTTTTTTAAACGCACACCAACAGAACTAGCAGATATATGGGTACCACTGGAGGGAAAACTAGCCCAGACATGCCAGAGTAGGCTACATTTGAGAATATTTCTTGAGAATACTAAAGGACCTGAGACATCAATGAGAGATTATCTTAACAAGATGGAGAAGGAAGTCGGTAAGAAGGTATTGTTCGATTAACCTGTTTTATTGCAGTTACATGTTCGGTTAGCGCATAGAAATTCATTAGTGATAACAGTTCTGACAACCCGACTATTCACATAATTTTATTGCAGTTACATGTTCGGTCACCGCACAGAAATTCAACATTCCAGAAGCTTTTTAGTTTGCCTCACGAAGAGTTCCTTATAGCAGACTATGCATGCTCCTTAAAGAGGAAATTGCCGTTGCAGGTAAAATTGTTCGAATTTGTTATTTCTTTTTTCCTCCCTGCATTTACGCTGTTTCGTGGTTTTCTGGTATTAGGTGAAGAAAGAAATTTATGTTATTTGTGGATGATTCTTAGTTATGTTAAGAATTTTCTCGCAAAAAAAAGATGTTAATAATTTAGTTGGGAGGTTTGATAAATCAAGGGTGAACAGAACATTGTTGTTATATTGGTTATGAATGTTCATTTGTAGTTGCTCTGCTGCAGGGAAGGCTATTTCTGTCAACCAGAAGTTGGTTTCTATGCTAATTTGTTTGGGCATAAAACGAAATTGTTCTTTCTGTGGGACGATGTCGAGGAGGTCGAAGTGTTGCCTCCATCTTTCACAACAGTAGGCACCCCATCATTGGTGTTCATGTTAAAAAGTGGACGTGGGCTTGACGCCAAGAATGGTGCGAAGTCGCAAGATAAGGAAGGGAGGCTGAAATTCCAGTTCCATTCATTTGCATCGTTCAACAAGGCTAGCAGGTTTGTATCCTCCAATGCTCCCATCGGTGTCAAAATATCTAGGTTCTCATAAACTACTGTTTCCTTTTAGGACAATCATTGGTCTGTGGAAAACAAAGTCTTCAGCTATTGAGCAGAGGGCCAAGATGGAAGAAGATCAAGAAGATGAGAGCTACGACGATCTCGACGACGTTCAGTCTGTGTTGAGCATTGGAGACGTGACCCTCTCAAAGGAGTATACAGTGGAACATCCTATTGATGTGAGATCTCTATTGCTTCTCCTCTCTTTTGTTCTTCTCTTATCTTTTTTTGCTGATAGGTTTCGTTAGGCCGTTAGTTGGTCTATAAAGTAAAAGTCACCGCTATATCTTGATTGGAAAGTAAAAGTCACCGTCCGATGGATTGAAAAGGAGGTCCATTTAGAATTTTAGATAAATTGCAAGTGATATAAGAGTACTACTTATCTTCTCTACCTCAACTTCTAGCGGAAGGGTCTATATTCAAGGGATTTGAAAATTCGGCTAAAACCTCTTACAATCCGACATTTTGTATACCGGCACTTGTTTGTACAATGTGTTACAAAACTGTAAAATCAATTCCAGACAGCTGAAGATATCCAACGGCTATCCTTTGATTCCTCGTTGGCAAATTTGCAGGCAGATTTGCTGATAGGGGTGTTCGACGGTGCCCCCCTGGAGACTCAGACGATGAACAGGGTGGGGTGCCTCGACTACACGGCGACCCCGTGGGAGGAGACCAAGCCCGGCGTCCTGGAGCGGCACGCCAGCTACAAGTTCAACCGCTACATGTCCATCTTCGGCGGCGATGTGGTGAGCACCCAGCTGAAATCGCCCTCGGAGGACGGCGACGGCTGGACGGTGTACGACGTCATGACGCTGCGCAACGTCCCCTTCGGCGACTACTTCCGGGTGCATCTGCGGTACGACGTGCGGAGCGTGGAGCCGCCGGCGCCGAGCTGCCGGTGCGAGGTGCTGGTGGGCATCGAGTGGCTCAAGAGCAGCAAGTTCCAGAAGCGGATCGCCAGGAACATCTGCGACAAGCTGGCCCACAGGGCCAAGGAGGTCCTTGAGGTGGCCGGCAAGGAGATAGCCTCGGCAATGTCGGGCTCGACTGGCTAACTAAGCTGGAGGATCGGCCGTTCTTGTTCACCGTATCTTCCGGCAAAGCTGGCGTGAGGCGTAGATAGTCCTTGTCATTAGCCTTTGGTTTCGTAGCTGACGGAGACGTGACACGAAGACAGCAGTGCGCTAACACCCAGTGCCGACATCTTGCTTACAAACTCATACAGGTAAATAAAAGAGTGGAGGAAATTTTCTGTGGGAAAAGTATGTGATGCTCGCTCCTATGCTGCGGAGAAGTGGCAAGATGGCTGTCTGGCGCAGCGTTGTGCGTTGCGGTGGCACTGGGAGAAAAGGCTTTGCGGCGTCGTGCGTCGGCAGCTCGTCTCATGCCTGTCTGCGCACTCGGTTGGGTAGATCTGGTGATGACGACGCCTTGTGGGACGTGGGCAGCACTTGCGCCTGCTGTCTTTCGGCCGCGCCGCGCGTGGGCGTCCAGTGGTACCGGTACCTGCCGGTGGGACGCGGGCGGGAGTGGTCGGATAGTTTTAAGGGCTCCCTAGCAGCTCGTGGAAACGGATCGTGTATACTCATTTTGAAATTTGGGCGACGAGAGCGCCAAGTTATGGGGAGGTGGAACCGGCCGGGAGTGGTGGTGGAGAAGAAGGTGACGGAGGTCGTGGAGCTCTGGTTGGGCGGCGGCTGGGGGAAGGACGAGCTCATTGAACCGTGAGAAAAACAAAGAGATGTAGTGCTTTGGTGCTGATATTGCTTTGCATCTACTGACGAGAAAGAGACACAGCAAATTGCATTTTTTTTAACAAAGTACAAACACAGATTCACATACGCCCACGGACTGAAATAAATCCAAAAAATACAAGCACCAGTGTCAAATCTAATACTTGAAACTTTATGGGGGGATTTACCATCACGCAGCGGGTTTATTCCACCACCGCCTTGGCATCCCCCTCGCCCATAAAAGGTGAGAGGCACCAGCAAGGGGGAAAGTTTTACGCCTTCGTCTTCCTCTTGCCTTCTCCTTCTTCGAGCCCCTTGTCTCTCTACAACCAAGCTTCTTTGTTACGAGCGTGCTCCCTCCTACTCACCCATGACCAGAGTCCCGTTGACACGAAAAACGCCATCGTGCTTGCACGCGGGGCAGCGTCTGCCCCCAAGGGCAAATGGAAGCTATGCACAACAGCTCAAGGTCAACTAGATCGGCTTCCCGCCGCGGGATATCTGCCGCCGCCGGAGGTTGCGTACGCGCGCCTCGGACTCATCACCGACGGGAACAACACCTTCCAAGAGGCCATACCCACTCATGGGATAATGAGCAGGTATGCTTCGTTCCCTTCTTAATTCGGGGTATAGGTTTTCCCATCCATCCCTTTCTCCGGGGGCTTCTCCATTTCTACTGCCTCCAGCTCCACTATCTGACTTCGGCCTCATGATGGCTTGAGAATTTGTGACTTTTTATAAGGAGTTTTGACTTGGTTTCCATCGGGTTTTCGTTATTTCTCGGTTATTCGTAACGCTAATCCTTCAAGAGAGAAGGAAACTCATTTTTCCATTGTTTGGCAGGAAAAATCATTTATGGAAGGAAATCAAGGAGAATTATACGAAATCAAGTCATTTGAAGCAACTTCCATGTTGGAAAGATATGCACCAACGGCAACAGAGCGCAAGACGGCCAACGGTGACCAGTGGTCGTACCAGGCGCCGTTGGCTCCCCCTTGCCTAGAGAAACAACTTTTGTGAAGGGCACACGGGCTTCAAAGAGATCTAGCCGCCGCCACTCCATTCAGAACAGAGAGAGAAGAGATCCAGAGAAGAAGAACTGCCGGAGATCTTCCTTGTTTTGTTCTTCACCCTTCGTATTCATTTTATCTCATCATCACCGTTGTAAAGAGGAATTTCAAGTTGTAAGATCAGGGTGTATAACTCTATTCATACTCATCTGGAGATTGAAACTTGTTGAATCATTCATCTCATTATGGATCTTCACGGTATTATTGATATGGTTTTCACGGAATTATTCTCTATGATGATTGGTTATTCTCTTCCGATGTGTGAGTAGTTCCCTCTATGCGTGGGGGATGTAGGTGAATGGTAAGATTCATTTGTGCCTATTATGTATGTCGTCATTCGTGTTTGTAGTCTTATGATTTTTCTAGTAAGTTGTTATACTGTGGTGAGCACTATGCGTGTTGTCCAATTTAAGGGACGAGGCAACATGATCTAACAACCTACACATATAACACATATTGTTTAGTGAATTTGTGACCTCCAGGTGACAGATGGAGATCTACGAGGCTCGAGGACAGTATGAGATAACGGTAAACCACCGAACATAATTCATGGTTCCGGTTTAACAACCTTAATTGTGGAGACGACCACGTTGTGGCAATGTCGAAGAAGGACCATAGTGCGGAATTTAATACCACGTGGAGGAGTTTCATCACTCTAGGGTGATCCGCCTACTGAACAAATAAAATACTAAACTCATGATACAAGGTAACTGGAATTACCGTCGCACTGTGATACGTCCATTTTGCATCATGTTTCCCTACTGTTATTTATAGTGTTTTTAATCAATATAACACTTTGTGGAGCAATTCTAATGCCTTTTTTCTCTTAATATGCAAGATTTACACAAGGAGGGAGAATGCCGGCAGCTGGAATTCTGGACCTGAAAAGCTATGTCAGAGATACCTATTCTGCACATCTCCAAATGAGCTGAAATTTCACGGAGAATTATTTTGGAATAAATAAAAATACTGGAATCAAGAAGTACCAGAGGGGGCGACCCAGGTGCCCACGAGGCACCAGGGCGCCCCCCCAGGCGCGCCCTGGTACCTCGTGGGGCCCCTGGCCAGCCTCTGGCCCCTATTTTCTGGTATATAAGCCCATTTGCCCTAGAAAAAATATAGAGACGACTTTCGGGATGGTGCGCCACCGTCTCGAAGCGGAACTTGGGTAGGAGCACTTTTGCTCTCCGGCGGAGAGATTCTGCCGGGGATACTTCCCTCCGGGAGGGGGAAATCGTCGCCATTGACATCACCAACGATCCTCTCATCGTGGGAGGACTAATCTTCATCAACATCTTCACTAGCACCATCTCATCTCAAACCCTAGTTCATCTCTTGTATTCAATCTTTGTCTCAAAACCTCAGATTGGTACCTGTGGGTTGCTAGTAGTGTTGATTACACCTTGTAGTTGATGCTAGTTGGTTTATTTGGTGGAAGATTATATGTTCAGATCTATTATGCTACTCAACACCCCTTTGATCTTGGACATGAATATGATTTGTGAGTAGTTACTTTTGTTCTTGAGGACATGGGAGAAGTCTTGTCATAAGTAATCATGTGAATTTGGTATTCGTTCGATATTGTGATGATATGTATGTTGTTGATTCTCTTAGTGGTGTCATGTGAACGTCGACTACATGACACTTCACCATCTTTGGGCCTAAGGGAATGCATTGTGGAGTAGTAATTAGATGATGGGTTGCTAGAGTGACAGAAGCTTAAACCCTAGTTTATGCGCTATTCCGTAAGGGGCTGATTTGGATCCATATGTTTAATGATATGGTTAGAGTTATCTTAATTCTTCTTTCGTAGTTGCGGATGCTTGCGAGAGGGGGTAATCATAAGTGGGAGGATTGTTCAAGTAAGAACATCACCCAAGCACCGGTCCACCCACATATCAAATTATCAAAGTAACGAACGCGAATCAAACAAACATGATGAAAGTGACTAGATGAAATTCCCATGTGTCCTCGAGAACGCTTTACTTACTATAAGAGATCGTTCCGGCTTGTCCTTTGCTACAAAAAGGATTGGGCCAACTTGCTGCACTCTTTGTTACTATTGCTACTTGTCACTTGTTACAAATTATCTTGCTATCAAACTACTCGTTACCGATAATTTCAGTGCTTGCAGAAAATACCTTGTTGAAAACCGCTTGTCATTTCCTTCTGCTCTTCGTTGGGTTCGACACTCTTATCGAAAGGACTACGATTGATCCCCTATACTTGTGGGTCATCAAACTGGCACACTTGAGGTATACCATTATCCGAAGTCTCTCCACGCCTAGTCTCTCTACTCCAGGAAAAACACTTTTACTCTCCGTTTTTAATTTATGTTCTTTACTTCCAAGTCGTTATTACTCTCACTGGTGTAATCCATATTTACTACTATTGTTTATTGTCTCAAAGGGCACTAATAGCTTCTGCAGAATCACAAAGTACTTCACATAAGACTTGTGACAACTTGTGTGTGACAGAAACACTACTCATAAATACTCTTATCCGCTTTTCGATGGGACGATTACTAACTGGCATACTTACACGAAGGTGCTATACTACCATGTGTGTCTTGAGGGCCATCACCTCAATTCTCCACATAGTCTTCTACGTCACGTTGTGCGAGGCATTCTTCTGTTGTGGGGCGCACTTCGGCTTATGGCGAAAACTTTTTTCCCTCAAGCTCCAATTCAACGGATCCGAGCCGCTTGAGTGTGGAGGGGCCCATATCGGAATATCTGCTAGGGTGGAGTATCTGGAGGGAAAATTTGCAGACATAAGAAAAAACCGGCAGGAAGAGTGGTTCTATTTACCCGGCGTACCACTGACCGATCCTACTCGGGTCGGGATAGTTACACCCTTCTCAGATGTTCCTCCTGTGAAGTGATATTTGTGGAGGCCGAGAAGCACAGCACAGTCTGACACTCCGGTTGTTGACGCTCTGACTCAGAAGATAAGCCAACTGCACGGGGAGGGAGTGATGCTAGTCGAGGTCATGATCTTATCGCTCAGCTGTGGTATCCAGCCACTGCAAGGCCGGATCCACCAAACGTGGGAATACAACGGTCATGATGACTCAACTCGGGCCATCTGAGGTGGCTTCTACGAAGACTGGTCTCTTCAAGATATGCTCTCCATCATGTTCAAGGGCCGGACCACCAACTTTCCTGACGAGCCACGAGACCTCGGATTCTCCGCTTTCAAGACGGTACCGATGGTACGTACTCGGATCATTTCTTATTTTTTATTAGTGACCTTGTTTACTTACTTAGTACTGACATTTTCATCCGCCGCGGGTGTGGAGAATTGGTCAATGAAACTTAATTTTCCAGCTCCGCAACCCGAGGACACACCTCATCTAAAGGGGTTGGCGCAGCTGTAGGAGTTAGACCCTGCCCCGACCCGTGCCAAACAGGGCCGGGAGGTCTCTACTCCGACCATCCCTAATGGCGGCCAAAATTCTCAAGGTGGTGATTGATAACCCACAAGTATAGGGGATCAATTGTAGCCTTTCTCGATAAGTAAGAGTGTCGAACCCAACAAGGAGCTAAAGGTAGAATTAATATTCCCTTCAAGTTCTATCGACCACCGATACAACTCTACGCACTTAATGTTCGCTTTACCTTGAACAAGAATAAAACTACTTTGTATGTGTAAGGATAAGTTTACAAGAATAAAATTAGAAGTACTTAGCGGGAATAAAACTAGGAGTAATTTGCAAGATAATAAAAGTTAGTGGTTTAGTAGAGAGCTTTTTGTAGAACAACGAGAAAGATTGTCCATAGGCAATTGAATATGACATGTGTGATAATTATTATATGCAATGAGGGAGAGGCATACGCTAACATACTTTCTGTACTTGGATCACATGTTCTTATGATTGGAACTCTAGCAAGCATCCGCAACTACTAAAGATCATTAAGGTAAAACCCAACCATAGCATTAAGTAAAAAGTCACATTTACTCCCATACGCAACAAGCCCCTTACTCGGGTATAAGCTTTTGTCACTCTCGCCACCCACTATAAGAGAATTATGAACGTATTGCAAACCCTACAACAGTAATCCCACACGCTTGCGCTACACGGAGGGCACCATAGGACAACACCATATCAACATACAACTCATATCAATCACACCATACCACAATCAACCCGTAGGACAAAAAGAATCTACTCAAACATCATAGGATTGCCACACATCATTGGATAATAATATATAGCATTAAGCACATAAGTAGAGATTACAACGGGCAAAAGAGGTGTTACACCGCTGCATAGAGGGGAGAGAGTTGGTGATGACGGCGGCGAAGTTGGTGGTGTAGATCGTCGTCACGATGGTTCCCCTGGCGGCGCTCCGGCGCCACCGGAAGAGAGGGGGAGAGAGCCCCCCCTCCTTCTTATTCTTCTTCCTTGGCCTCCCCCTAGATGGGAGGAGGGTTTCCCCTCTGGTCCTTGGCTGCCATGGCTCCCGGAGGGCAAGAGCCCCTCCGAGATTGGATCTCTCTATCTGTTTCTCTTCTGTTTCGCGTCCCCGATTTCTGGCCCTTCACCGTTTCTTATATTCCCGGAGATCCGTAACTCCGATTGGACTGAAATTTTAACACGATTTTTATCCAGAAATTATCTTTCTTGCGGCGAAAGAAGGGCTCCAACCGACTTACGAGGGAGTCACAAGGCAACACGGCACGGCCACCCCCCTGGTCGCGCCATGTTGCCTTGTGGCCACCTCGGGCGCCGTCTTGCGTTGATTCTTCTTCCCAAAAATCACCTATATTCCAAAATAAATCTCCGTAAAATTTTATCGCGTTTGGACTTCGTTTGATATGGATTTTCTGTGAAACAAAAAACATGCAAAAAACAGGAACTGGCACTGGGCACTGGATCAATATGTTAGTCCCAAAAAATAATATAAAATGTTACCAAAAGTATGTGAAAGTTGTAGAATATTGGCATGAAACAATAAAAAATTATAGATACAACGGAGACGTATCAGTGATAACAACCCCAGGACGACGTCAGGAGGGCCGAGGATGCTCGCTACAGGTTACGACAATGCACCCACGGGACAGACAACTTGTCCATTAATGCTGACCTCCAAACGCCATCCGGAGAGGCAGGGCGATCAAAGCATCAGAAGATGCCAGCCGAAACAGCGACGCGCCCTATTGGAGCTCACGCAGCAGCCTCTCCGATTCCTCTGTCGAGCCTGGGGGAATTGCCGCTTCCTCAAGGGCGGAAACCTCGAGCACGACCGGAGCCGACCAAGTAAACTTAACTCCGAGCACATCTGTCGTACTCTCCCTTTGGTCCCTATACCTTCGTGCTGACCATGATTGACATTGCAGGCCACCACGTGCACTAGGTGCCGAAGTGGTTGGCTCTTCCTTGGGAGCTCCGTCCTCGTCTCCCGTCGTATTCCTCACATCATTGTTGGGGGGCTCCTCGAGAGGGCCAAGTTTGCGGGCCCCCCCGCCATCCTGCTCCGTGTCGTCAACCCACACCGGTGCCACTACACCTAGTTCTCCCCCTTCGCAACAACCCCTTCAACAAAGCAACCCGAGATGTCAGCAACGCAGTCCGAATATGCATCCATTCTGCAAAACTGGAAAGAGAAGGCGTAATGGAACCATTGGGCGCTAACACCGGCATAGAGGAAGCGACTCCATGTTTCCAAGGATTGCGTCAACTCTATGAACGAAAGTGTGCGGTACATGCTTATTCTTTTTGCGGGCGACATGGAGGTAAATAATCATGTCCCTTTTAATTTGTGTACCGTAATATGCCTAGTAGCCCTCAAGGCGCATGCCAGCCAAAATCTGGCATGTGTCTGAAGGAGAACACATGCACATTTATATATTCTATCCCTCAATTGAGGTGCAGCCCGGCAGACAAAAATGTCAGGCTACTGATCGGGCAGAAAATTGCAGAAAAAACTGCAATGTGCAGTAACCCCCGAGACTTAGGTTGGGCGCAAGCGGCCGATCTGAGGATTGAAATCATCTGACCCTAGTACCTTAGCACCAATGAAAAACCGCTGATCCTAGTCGCCCCCGAGACTCAGGTAATTTGAATAAACATCGACCCGAGGATCAAATCCGAGTATAAGAGACGAGCATTTTATTTTAAAAACGCGATGTGCAGTGGCCCCCGAGACTTAGGTCGGGCACGAACGGCCGACCTACGGATCAAATCGAATTCGGAAAGCCACATGTATTTACATATAAACCCCAGGTGCAGTAGCCCCCAAGACTTAGGCCGGGCGTGAGCGGCCGTCCTAAGAATCGAACCTTTATCTGGTGCCCGGACTGAATCCTTTCGATAAATGAGAAGGCTACAGTGGAGAAAAAAACTCCTAGTGGCTGACCTAGCTATGATTAAAAACGAGCTCGTTAAATCCCAGTTTGAGGTCCAACAACTTAAGCAAAGCGTTGTTCCTGCCGGTAAGATATATACCCTTTTCATCTTTATGTAGGATTTTCCGCCTCTGGCCTATTTAGTAAATCTACCATGACATTGTTGGATTAGTTGTTGAGCAGCGCGTGGTCGAGCTAGAAGCCCAGCTTCTGGCTATCCAAGAACAAGCCCGATCCGCTCGAGCTAAGGCGAAAAAGGAAACTAGCCTGCTTAAAAAAGAACAGGAAGCATACTGTCCAGCCCGGGATCGGGTTGTCGTTGTTCAAGGTGACATTGAAAAGCACGCCCAACAGTATGACCAACTAAAATTGAAGGACTTCTAACCTGAGAAGGCCAAAAGGCAAGTACTTGAGCTGAAGGAGATCAAGCTGCGCTAGACCAACGTCGAGGAGGAGGTGAAGTAGGCAGCGAAGATAATAGCTGGTAAGCCCTATCCATTGTAGTGTTTTATCGGATGCTGCTACTTGTGATAGGCGTTGGGATTTCCCCGAAGAGGAAGGGTGATGTAGTATAGTAGCAGATGGTATTTCCCTCAGTTAAGAACCAACGTTTATCGAACCAATAGGAGACACCACGCAAACAAGATAAGCGGCACCTGCTGATGACCCACAAGTATAGGGGATGAATCATAGTCCTTTCGATAAGTAAGAGTGTCGAACCCAACGAGGAGCAGAAGGAATTGATAAGAGGTTTCAGCAAGGTATTCTCTGCAAGTGATGTAAAGTGGTAGTAACAGATAGTTTGATAGCAAGATAATTCGTAGCAAGTAACTGATACGTCCCAAACGTATCTACTTTTCCAAACATTTTTTGCTCTTGTTTTGGACTCTAATTTGCATGATTTGAATGGAACTAACCCGGACTGACGCTGTTTTCAGCAGAATTGCCATGGTGTTATTTTTGTGCAGAAATAAAAGTTCTCGGATGGACCTGAAATTTTTTGAAGAATTATTTTAGAATATATAAAAAATACTGGCGAAAAGATCTACTGGAGGGGAGCCACCCAGGGGTCACAAGCCCATGGGGAGCGCCTACCCCCCAGGGCGCGCCCCCCAGGCTTATGGGCCCCTGGAAACTCCATTTGACCTAATTCCAACGCTATATACCAATTCGTGGAGAAAAAAAATCAGAAAAAAAGAATCATCGCGTTTTATGATACAGAGCCGCCACCACCTCCTGTTCTTCATCGGGAGGGCTGATCTGGAGTCTGTTCGGGGCTCCGAAGAGGGGGATTCGACGCCGTCGTCATCATCAACCATCCTCCATCACCAATTTCATGATGCTCACCACCGGGCGTGAGTAATTTCTTCGTAGGCTTGCTGGACGGTGATGGGTTGGATGAGATTTAACATATAATCGAGTCATTTTTGTTAGGGCTTGATCCCTAGTATCCACTATGTTCTGAGATTGATGTTGCTATGACTTTGCTATGCTTAATGCTTGTCATTAGGGCCCGAGTGCCATGATTTCATATCTGAACCCTTTATATTTTCATGAATATATTTGTTTTCTTGATCGTATCTTGCAAGTTGTATGCACCTATTGTAGGAGATATGCCCTAGAGGCAATAATATATGTTATTGATTATCTCCCTGTTCATAATTAGGTTTATGTTCCATGCTATAACTGCTATGGTTCTCGAGTCTACAATAACCACGAGGCTCGGAGGAAGACTCATATGCACGTGTGGAATAATAAATGGTAAAATGTATTCCTAGTCTGGCCTCTAAGACTGGCTCAAGTATTGCATGATGATCCTGTTTTCCTGATCATGGGCATGGCTATGCCGGCAATTTTGAGGGCACAATGTTAGTAGAACATTTGTGTTGAATCGACCCGTATTGATGTTATGCTATGAGATACATTTGTCACTAGTTAATGGTTAATAACACAGAGATGGTTAACGTTTGCATAATTCCTTAGACCATGAGAGTATCGAGTTTCTTCATGCTTGCTTCATGAACTTTGGGGTTTGTTAAACGTCATCCGTAAATGGGTGGCTAATACGGCGGCTTACGGGTTCATGGAAAAGTATGTCAAGTAACTTGATAGCTCAAGATTGGGATTTGCTCCTCCGACGATGGAGAGATATCTCTGGGCCCTCTCGGTATTACGGTATCCATCATCGTCTGGCCAGACACTTTGTGATTTGATCACGGGGATGCCGGAACACAGGAACGAGAAAAGAGAACAATACCGGTAACGAGGTAACTGGCATAGTGGACAAGTTGTTGATCCGCGGGGATGCCAACATGTCTCACCTCGGGTATTTGTAACATATCGCGAAGCAACAGGAATAGCACACGGCAACTGGAGGTTCACTCGAATATTCATTCGTGTGGGTATAGGGGTCAATATGGGTGTCCACGGCTCCGATGTTGATCATTGATCGGAAGGGGTTCCGGGTCATGTCTATACTTCACCGAACCTATAGGGTCACACGCTTAAGGGTCATCTATCTGCTGAATACTAGACGGGGAGTCTGAGAGAAAATCACCGAAAAAGTTTCGGACGAAACGGAAACGTTCCGGAGAGGATATCGGAATAGTTCCGGTGAAACTGAAAAGTTGTTTCAGGGTATTCCATAAAGTCAAATTGGTTTCGGCACATGCCTGGAAATTATTGGAAGGTACCAGAATTGTTCCGGTAACTTCTGAGATTTTTCAAGAGACAAAAACCGGAAATGTTCCGGACTGCCGGAACCGCTTTAGTTGCTTTTCACAGATGAAAATCACTAAACCGAAAAGTTGTTTCGGAGTACACCATAAAGTCAAATTGGTTTCGGCACATGCCTGATAATTCTTGGAGGGTGCCAGAATCATTCTGGAAACTTTCTGGAATTTTCCGGAATGAAAACCGGAAATGTTCCGGAGCTGCTGAAACCGCTTCAGATGCTTTTCGCAGATGAAAATCACTAAACCGGAATTGTTCCGGCTCGCGTTGAAAATTATTTTGGTGGGTACTGGAAATGTTCTAAGCCCACATGAATATTTTCAGTTCGATCAGACGCTGAAAAATGTCGTCGTGAATAGTGAAAGTGCTTTTTGGGATATTTATGGAAAAGTCACCTTTTGGGATATTTTCCCAAAAAGGTTTCTAGAAGGCTTGGGGGCCAAGAAACCCTACCCCTTGGATTTCCTATAAATAGAGGTGGAGGGGCTGCCTCCACTCTCACTTCCTTCTCACATACAAGTGCCATGACATTTCTGGCTTCTCTCTCCCTCCCAGCGAAATAGTTTCGTAGAGCCGAAAGACTGTCTGGGTTCCGGTGGGAACTAGTTCTGGACGGCGAAGCCCTGCCGGATAGATGACACCGTATGTGTGCAACCCCGTAGAGAGGTCGTAGTTTCGATCTTTGTGCCCGAGGGGCTGTTTTGAGAGTGCCTCCCGAAGGGCTGTCCAAGTGACGGTCCGAGTTCTGTGAGTCCTCCCGAAGGGTTGTCCGAGTGACCGTTCGAGTTTCGAAGGTCCTCCCGAAGGGCTGTCTGCGACACCGTCCAAGGGACTGTCCGACTGCCTCCCGGAGGGCCGTCCGAGGGGCAGATGAAGGAGTACATCCTCGCGGTTGGGAGGTTGTAAATCCTAGCTGCGGGGATCTGCACCGCCGATCGTCATCGACTCTACTTCCGCTGCGCTACGAGTCGGTAACGAAACAGATCAAACCTTGTATGCAGTCTCCATAGTGATCCTGGGCTGGTACGTAGGTCGGAATTTTTTTGTTTTCTGCTGCGTTACCCTACAGTGGCATCAAGAGCCGTGCTATGCGTAGATGCAGGTTGCGATCTAGAATACATAGAGATGTATGGGTGTTGCACAATATAATTAGGTAGTAGATGAGATCTATTGCTGAAAATTATTTGTGCGGGTGACAGATGAAGTCTGTTACCCGATGTTCTTGTTGCTTCCCTAGAATTTGCGTTTGCTCAATCTCGAGACAGTATGGTGGAATTTCACAAAGTTCTGGCAATCCGCGATCCTGATTGATCAACGAAGTGCTTCAGTTCTTTGGGTTCCGCCATAGTCAAAAGAAAGATGAAATTCGCAGATGAAAGGGCATTGCAGATATGATCTGCACGGGGGTCATGCATATGACGAAGTTTAGTATGGGGCTCGAGATTTAATTATCTCGTGTTTCATACACCCCGCGATGTTAATCTAGCAACTTGAATTATCATACTTGATGATAATACGTAGGTAGCTTCGGTTTGTTTCGAAACCTTAGAAGCCACGTAAAACAAGTTTTTGCATGAACCGATTAGAGGCGTCTAACTTGGTTTTGCAGGATGGTTTGCATGTGCATATGATGTGGTATAGCAGTGTTCATAATAATTTGATTATGTATGAGATGACTATATAATGTAAATTGATTAACATGACCTGCGTGTCATGATTCGGCATGATGGCTGGAGCCATATGATTGCACTTTAATGACCTGCGTGTCAACCTTATGTAATGCACTTATTTTATTAGCTATAGAGATAGCAATATTATCTGGTGCATCGACAAGGTGGTGGCAATCTTCGCGAAGGTGAACACCGACGCGAATGACCGGAGACGAAGAAATGAAAGACTTCTCCGTCAGAAAGGGCTATACCATATCATGCTATTATGAATTGCCTGAGATGTTTATCCCTTATGATGCACCCTTCTTGATTGCGCGGTAGTCGCTTTTATTAGGGTGATCTCTCACAAAAATATCAAGTAGTTAGTGTTCTCCCAAGTGTAGCACCGTCACGGCACCTAACTTTTCGGGGTGCGCCATGTCCACATGGGTACGAACGATTAGAGAAGTGTGAGGCGGGTGAGGTCAGACCTCGCAGCGAGATCACTTGGTTGTCTTGACGTTCTGGCTTGATCGTCCTGAGCTCGGAACACGCCCATCGAAAGATGAACAGGAGTCACATAGAGATGTGATCGGCATGTTTGCCCACCAATTGAAATTCTCGTCATCAGTGATGTCCACATCAATGGCGTTGAATTGAAATGTGGATCTTGTATCACTCACAATCAATTATGAGAGATATTGATTTGAGTGGGAGCGCTCTGTAGAATTAATTCTTTTAATTCTCAGTGCAATTAATTTTGAACACTGTCTAAGTGTGATTTGCATAATAGTTATAGAATAATGGCTCGCGTTTCCACCTTCCCTATTAAAATTGAATAGCTGTTAAATATCTGGTTAAAACTTTACGATTGGTAACGTAATGTGAGGATTGTCCTCTAGAGTGCCGAGAAGGACTTTGTCCTATCGCATACTTTTGGTATTCTCCCGCTAATGCTATGGATCATGTGACTCTCGTCCTTCGATCAAAAGCTAGAATTCCTTTTCAGTCAGGTGCAATACGTTTGCTTCCATGAGACCCGAACTTCGAAAGTTTGGATAGTTATGTGATATTCATGGAATCTGAAAATCATTTTCAGAGACAGACAAAGGCTAAAAGATATGAGATATCCAAAGCAATGTTTGTTTGCAAGCTGTTAGTAAAGGAGTTTACTATGCATTAGACTGATAAGAGAGGGATCCAGGAGAACGCCTGTCATATGATGAAAGGTGAATAAAACAACAACTTAAAGAGAAAGGAAGTGTCCGAAGGGTGTTAGTAAGACTTTCACGCCTAGGAAGTCCGGGGCTAACGCCACTCTTAAGTTGGATGCTTCTTCTGAGAGTAGGAGAAATACTAAAAGTTAAACTGTTAGAAGTATAAAGGCAAAAGGAAAGAAGCCTGGAATATCCAGCTCATGTATGAATGTCATACAAGTTTTTGATGTATAGAAGGCTGGTCAGAGATATAGTTCTTGGGAATTATGGTTAAACATGTTAATCACTAATTCTTGGGTATTGTGAGTTAATCACAAAGATACCCGCTCGATTGCATTCTGTTGCAACTCGATGTAAGAACTACTATGGCCTGAAAGACTAGCCAGGAATGAGGTTTAGATACACGCAGGGAACATAGTAAATGTTACTATGCCTTCCATCGGTGTACTCCCTATGTATTTACTTTCATAAATCATTTTAGAGTTTCACACTCTAGCCCTTTGCATAAGGTATCTTGCAAGAAGGTTGTTCATAAGAGAACTTTTGATGTTCGGTGATATGAATAACATAAGGGCCATACTTTCATTATGAATGAGATGTATGTTATGAATATTGATAATAATACATTACCTCTATATTTACTTTTATAATTCATTTAGAGTTTCATATACTCTAGCCCTTTGCATAAGGTATCTTGCAAGAAGGTTATTCATAAGAGAACTTTTTGATGTTCGGTGTTATGAATAACATGAAGGGCCATGCTTCCATCCTAGATGGGATGTATGTTATGAATATTGATGGAAATATGATACATCCATAACCCTGACGCTAAATGTCGCAAGACTAAAAGAATACCACACAAGTGTGGCACTGCATTTGGTCACATTGGAGAAACCCGCATGGAAAATTCCATTATGATGGATTTTGAAGTCGTTTGATTTTGAATCATCTGACACTTGCAACTTTCCTCTGAAAAGTGAAGTGACTGAAATACCGTTCACAGGCCATAAGGAACGAGCAAAGAACATATTGGTGATCATACATTATGATGTGTGTAGTCCAATAAATGTTGTTGCAAGTAGTGGATTTATCTATCTTCAGAAATGACTCAAGTAGATATGTGGATATTTACTTGTTGAGACGTAAGTCTGGATCTTTTGAATTCATTCATAAGGTTTTCAAAAATGAAGTAGAAGTTGTTATAACAAGAAAATTATGTTTCTACAATTCGATTGCAGAAAGGAATATTTGAGTTACAAGTTTAGCGAATGTCTAATGAGTTGTGAAAGGGGTTTCATAACTTACACCTCCCGGAGCACCACTGCAAGTGGAGAATCCGTGTAGATGTAATCGAACCATTCATGAAATGGTAAGATCAAAGATGACATAAATAAATTTGCCATTATCCCTTTTAAAGAGTGATGCTTTAGAGACTGCGGCTTTTACACTGAAAAGAGATCCATCAGGTCTGTTGAAATGACGCCATGGTATGGTACGCCCAACCATGTTATATCTTTTCTTAACATTTGGAATATGGGGCTTGTGTAAAAGGTTACAAACCTATTCCAAATCAGACAAGTGCTATTTTGCAGATTATCCCAAGTCATTGGGTATTCCCCCACCACTATACCGAGGCAAACGATCTTGCCACAAAACGGTATGCTTTTAAAGAGAATAGTTCTTACAAAAGGTGAGTGGGAGGACAGTGCAACTCGACGAGATAACCAGTATCTTCGTCATCAGGTCAAAGGAAAGGAACCTTGGAAGTGATTCCGGAGTTTCCTACTGCGACTGATACGGAAGCCTCTACATGAGATGTATGGACTTCGGTCGAACTTGCAGCTGAACCGCGTAGGAAAAACTCGTGCAAACCTCTCAGGTGCGCATACGAGATATTGTTGTTAGACAACAGTATACCTACGATACACAAGGAAGCGTTGATGGGCCCTGACTCCGGAATTGGCTAAATGCCAATACAATCCGAGATAGTTTCCATATAAGTGATTCAAGATTAAAATCTTGATACACCTTTCGGAAGACTTAGAGTCTAACGAATATTTATGGAACTAAAACTGATACGGAAAAAAATGTTTTATCCATAAAGCTCGACTTGTTGCAATAACAAGTTCAAGGAGTTGACTACGATGAGATTGTCTCACCGTAGCGATGCTTGAAGTCGGTTCGGGTTGAACTAGCAATTAATACATATTTCAATCATGAGATATGAAACATGGATGACAAAAGGATTTCCATCTGATGGAAATAAAACCTAGGACTTGTATGTGATACAGTTCAAAGTAATTTGTCGATCCAGAGGATGCTAGTAAGTATGCAAACTTCAGAGTTCGAGCGATGGACAGAAGAGAGCAAAGTGGAGTTGGAATCTTCGTTTTTGATGGAATGGTCAAAGGGGTTTGACTTCATCAAATGGGTATCGAAGATGCTTGTGATTCAAGAAAGTAAGTGGGAGCATAATAATATTTCTAGAAACCTTGTGTACTTGACACATTGTTAATTGGAAATAAATTTCTTGACACGAATTAGGACTTCATTTGAAAATAGTTTTTCGATGAAGTGCTTAGGCTAAATAGCCTCAATATTAGGCATGATGATCTATGTAGATAGATTTACCTAATGGGGCTAAGCTATGAATACATATTAACAAGATGCTAAAACCTTTTAGCATTGAAAACCGTCAAGGAGTGATTCTTGCCGAAGTCACATGGAAAGAGTTTTTGCAAGACTCGGTGTCCCAAAACACTGATGAGCAAAATACATGATGGTGATTCCACACACTCTTGTGTTTGGATTAATCATGTATTCCATGGTATGTAAATCAACCAGATATGTCCGATACTCCCAAGTTGTTGCGAGTATAGATACCATAGTGATCAAAGTACTGATCATGGGACAACAGTGAAAGATGTCATTGAGTACTAGAGCAGTACTGATGACATGTTTTCTCGCAAGCGGAGATCATGAAGAGTTCGTTGTAAAAGGTTACATCGATACAGTCTTCATCAATGCTCCATGCGATTTTCGATTTAAGTTAAGGGTTTTGTGTAATACACAATATGGTGGCACGGTAGTTGGAAATTGTTCCAAACAAGATACTGTGGCGAATTCTATAACAAAGGCTAAGTATGTTGATGCTTAAGAAGCGACAAAGAAGTTGTTGAATCATATAGTTCATTCATGAACTTAGT
Source organism: Elymus sibiricus (assembly GCA_039707655.1). Lineage (NCBI taxonomy): Eukaryota > Viridiplantae > Streptophyta > Magnoliopsida > Poales > Poaceae > Elymus > Elymus sibiricus. The sequence goes on from CM077666.1 coordinate 351,808,246, forward strand.
ATGGTTCCAAGATGGCTTTGGTCTATGGGACACTATTGCAGATAGTTGCTCCATAGCTCAGTCTGAGGAATCAGGTTTCGACCAATGATTCACACATATGCAAAGCCAAGTCCACACAAAATATGAATTTTGTGAAAGCGTGAAAACGCGAGGATATGCAAAGTTACACACGGAGCTGAAGTCGTCAGATCCGTTGGACATCAGGCTATACCACATGCGAAGCATATTTTACACCGGTATGCCACAGGTGTAAAATGCATTAGCATTGACTAGATTATTGACTCTAGTGCAAGTGGGAGTCTGTAGGAGATATGCCCTAGAGGCAATAATATATGTTATTGATTATCTCCCTGTTCATAATTAGGTTTATGTTCCATGCTATAACTGCTATGGTTCTCGAGTCTACAATAACCACGAGGCTCGGAGGAAGACTCATATGCACGTGTGGAATAATAAACGGTAAAATGTATTCCTAGTCTGGCCTCTAAGACTGGCTCAAGTATTGCATGATGATCCTGTTTTCCTGATCATGGGCATGGCTATGCCGGCAATTTTGAGGGCACAATGTTAGTAGAACATTTGTGTTGAATCGACCCGTATTGATGTTATGCTATGAGATACATTTGTCACTAGTTAATGGTTAATAACACAGAGATGGTTAACGTTTGCATAATTCCTTAGACCATGAGAGTATCGAGTTTCTTCATGCTTGCTTCATGAACTTTGGGGTTTGTTAAACGTCATTCGTAAATGGGTGGCTACTACGGCGGCTTACGGGTTCATGGAAAAGTATGTCAAGTAACTTGATAGCTCAAGATTGGGATTTGCTCCTCCGACGATGGAGAGATATCTCTGGGCCCTCTCGGTGTTACGGTATCCATCATCGTCTGGCCAGACACTTTGTGATTTGATCACGGGGATGCCGGAACACAGGAACGAGAAAAGAGAACAATACCGGTAACGAGGTAACTGGCATAGTGGACAAGTTGTTGATCCGCGGGGATGCCAACATGTCTCACCTCGGGTATTTGTAACATATCGCGAAGCAACAGGAATAGCACACGGCAACTGGAGGTTCACTCGAATATTCATTCGTGTGGGTATAGGGGTCAATATGGGTGTCCACGGCTCCGATGTTGATCATTGATCGGAAGGGGTTCCGGGTCATGTCTATACTTCACCGAACCTATAGGGTCACACGCTTAAGGGTCATCTATCTGCTGAATACTAGACGGGGAGTCTGAGAGAAAATCACCGAAAAAGTTTCGGACGAAACGGAAACGTTCCGGAGAGGATATCGGAATAGTTCCGGTGAAACTGAAAAGTTGTTTCAGGGTATTCCATAAAGTCAAATTGGTTTCGATACATGCCTGGAAATTATTGGAAGGTACCAGAATTGTTCCGGTAACTTCTGAGATTTTTCAAGAGACAAAAACCGGAAATGTTCCGGACTGCCGGAACCGCTTTAGTTGCTTTTCACAGATGAAAATCACTAAACCGAAAAGTTGTTTCGGAGTACACCATAAAGTCAAATTGGTTTCGGCACATGCCTGATAATTCTTGGAGGGTGCCAGAATCATTCTGGAAACTTTCTGGAATTTTCCGGAATGAAAACCGGAAATGTTCCGGAGCTGCCGAAACCGCTTCAGATGCTTTTCGCAGATGAAAATCACTAAACCGGAATTGTTCCGGCTCGCGTTGAAAATTATTTTGGTGGGTACTGGAAATGTTCTAAGCCCACATGAATATTTTCAGTTCGATCAGACGCTGAAAAATGTCGTCGTGAATAGTGAAAGTGCTTTTTGGGATATTTATGGAAAAGTCACCTTTTGGGATATTTTTCCAAAAAGGTTTCTAGAAGGCTTGGGGGCCAAGAAACCCTACCCCTTGGATTTCCTATAAATAGAGGTGGAGGGGCTGCCTCCACTCTCACTTCCTTCTCACATACAAGTGCCATGACATTTCTGGCTTCTCTCTCCCTCCCAGCGAAATAGTTTCGTAGAGCCGAAAGGCTGTCTAGGTTCCGGTGGGAACTAGTTCTGGACGGCGAAGCCCTGCCGGATAGATGACACCGTATGTGTGCAACCCCGTAGAGAGGTCGTAGTTTCGATCTTTGTGCCCGAGGGGCTGTTTTGAGAGTGCCTCCCGAAGGGCTGTCCAAGTGACGGTCCGAGTTCTGTGAGTCCTCCCGAAGGGCTGTCTGAGTGACCGTTCGAGTTTGGAAGGTCCTCCCGAAGGGCTGTCCGCGACACCGTCCGAGGGACTGTCCGACTGCCTCCCGGAGGGCCGTCCGAGGGGCAGATGAAGGAGTACATCCTCGCGGTTGGGAGGTTGTAAATCCTAGCTGCGGGGATCTGCACCGCCGATCGTCATCGACTCTACTTCCGCTGCGCTACGAGTCGGTAACGAAACAGATCAAACCTTGTATGCAGTCTCCATAGTGATCCTGGGCTGGTACGTAGGTCGGAAAATTTTTGTTTTCTGCTGCATTACCCTACACCTATTACATGTTATGATCCGCATACCCCAAGGTGACAATAATTGAGATTCTTTCCGGTGACTACCGTAGTTTGAGGAGTTCATGTATTCACTATGTGTTAATGCTTTGTTCCGGTTCTCTATTAAAAGGAGGCCTTAATATCCCTTAGATTTTCTTATGGACCCCGCTGCCACGGGAGGGTAGGACAAAAGATGTCATGCAAGTTCTTACTATAAGCACGTATGACTATATACGGAATACATGCCTACATTACATTGATGAATTGGAGCTATTGTGTATCGCTCTAGGTTGTGATTGTTACATGATGAATGTCATCCAACATAATTATCCATCACCGATCCAATGCCTACGCTTTTCGCATATTGATCTTTGCTAAGTTACTTTCGTTGCTGCTGCTGTTACAATCACTACAAAACTGCTACTGTTACTGTTGCTACTGTTACTACTGCTATCAAAACTATTATACTACTGTGCTACTAAACACTTTGCTGCGGATATTTACTTCTCCAGGTGTGGTTGAATTGACAACTCAACTGCTAATACTCACAAATATTCTTTGGCTCCCCTTATGTCGAATCAATAAATTTGGGTGAAATACTACCCTCGAAGATTGTCGCGATCCCCTATACTTGTGGGTTATCAAGACCTTTTTCTGTCGCCGTTGCCGGGGAGCATAGCTCTATTTGTTGAGTCACTTGGGATTTATATCCGGTGATCACTATGAAGAATCTGAAAGACGCTAAGACCAAAATCGTTCCCTCTATGACGAGGGAAGGTAAGGAACTACCATCACACTCTGCACTTGATTCACCTTCTGTTTTGAATAGGCTTGCGACACCACCACCTGCTATTCATTCTGATATGTCGCAAGTAATTGATGATACTACCTTTGCTATAAATAAAACTTGTGATGATGCTAGTACTATGCTGGAGAAATAGCTACAGAATTTCTTGCTTATAACGATAAAGATGATGTTAGAAAATTACTGGCTAAGCTTAAAGAAAAGTCTATGATGGAGAGAATGAAAATTACTGGCTAAGCTTAAAGAAATCTCTTCCTGCTACTTGTAGACTGCATTGGTATTTCCCCAAAGAGGAGAGGGTGATGCAGAATAGTAAAGATAAGTATTTCCCTCAGTTAAGAACCAAGGTTATCAATCCAGTAGGAGAACCACACAAAACCTCTTTAGCAGCACCTACACACAAAAGCAAACACTTGTACCCAACGCAAATAAGAGGGTTGTCAATCCACTTAGCGGTTATTTGCAAGGATTAATTCTGATAGTGATAGATAAAAAAGTAAATTGTAAAATAAAATAAAAGTAAATAAATTGCAGCAAGGTATTTTTGAATTTTAATATATGATAAAGATAGACCCACGGGCTATAGTTTTCACTAAAGACTTATCTCTCGAGCACAAAGGGCAATCTATTTATATATAAAAAGTACTTGACGAGGTCACCAGAATAAAGATAATTAGCTTAGTAAATCCCACAATAATTAGAAATATCCGACCTTTAATTCTGTAAGACCACAAATTTCAACCATTAGATCTTCGTAAACGAGGTGGGTCCATGCCGTGCAATGACGGATTCACGTTGAATTTCAGGATCCCAACCACAACCCCAATAGGTTGGACCATCCCGTGAAGGATCAGAAACACGCATGCATCATTCAGAAAAAAAGAACATACAAGTTGGGCCATCACACGCATACAGGATGGACCATGCCATGAGCGATGAGGCCATCCCAGAAATAAAAAGGTCCAATGTGCCTAAACAAATCCCAACTATCATATCTCTCCAAACAGAATATGTGTCCAGACGGAATCCAAAAAAACTTTCTTTCCATCATGCAAACATGAGAAACTTAGCCATCCATATAAGACCTTCCCCACGACCTCATACGTTCATTGTCCTCAAGATTTTAGGTTACAACTTCTACATCATCTTCCTCCCACATCATCTTCCTCCGGCGACCAGAACTTCGAGATCAACTTCAGAATTAGCACTTCGGAATTGTCTTCCTCCAGCGGCCACAGGACAGCTCCGTCGAGCAATCAGGCAACATCAAGTAAGTTCCATCTGTACGAAATTATAAATCATGCCGGTTAATGGATCAACGATGGTTCAATTATGCTCTACGCAGTCCTCATCTAAAAATATTTGACATGTTACCTCAGAAGGTTGATTATGTAGAATCCTATAGGTGTGGGTTCATGTCTTAATGGTGTCAGGTTCATACTTTTTACCCACTACAGAAGGCTAATGCCATGGATGCTGCTTGCTGCGATATAGAGAAACATATATGGTGCATCAGATGGTGTTCATATTATAGATCAGACCTATTGTTATAGATCAGACCTATTAATGGATCAGTAATAGTTAAATTATACTGTAGGCAGTGCTAATCTAAAAAGATTTCACATGTTAGCTCAGAAGTTTCTTTATGTCCAAACAGATATAGAGAAACATGGATAGATGGTTTCCATGTTTGATCAACCTCAGATGCCATAATGCCAGCAGCTCCATCTGAGACAAAAAAAAAGACCAATTGTCAATAAAATTGTGTTGGTTCATCTACTATGATTTCATATAGACTCATCGATACGTACATAGATGGTTCCTGTATTTGGTCAACCTCAGATGCTATAGTGGGTTCCTGTCGTAATGCCAGCAGCTCCATCTGAAACAAAAATTAGGACCAATTGTCAATAAACTTGTATTGATTCATCTACTTAGATTTCATATAGACTCATCTACAGAAGGCTAATGCCATGGATGTTGCTTCCAGTGTTTTCACGTTAAGATAATATACAATAGAAGTCTAGAATCATACAACTATAACAGAAAGAAGTGGGATTGCTTGCTGCGATATAGACAAACATATATGGTGCATCAGATGGTGTTCATATTATAGATCAGACCTATTATTATAGATCAGACCTATTAATGGATCAATAATACTTAGATTACACTGTAGGCAGTGCTAATCTAAAAGCAACAGAAATATTTTGTATTTATAGAGCTTGCATGTCATTATATTACTTACTTTACTAATCAACATTCTGTTCTTATATTTTTAGGGCCTCAAAGATTATGGCACCCACACCGTTGAATGCATTGACTACAGGAAACGAGACACGGACAATCAAAGTCAAAGTTTTAAGACTTTAGGACGCAATTAACTTATCAACTAATGAACTCATTAGCACTGATATGATTTTATTAGATAAAAAGGTGCAAGTATTACATATATAATGTCTCTTCAATTTACCCTTTCCAAAGTCTGCTGATGTTTTCTCTCTATGTAGGCGATGCGATCCATGCTTCTATTGGGAGCAAACTGGTCAATAAATTTAAATCAAAAAATAAAGAGGACTCCATATACATAATTAAGACCTTCAAAGTCTGGGAGTATGAAAAATACCGACCAATGAAGAACAATCTCAAAATCAGTTTTGTCTATGATACAACGGTGAAGGAAGTGGATGAAGGAAAATCCAAGGTTTTGGACTACCACTTCGAATTTGCCGATGGTGATACCTTGGATAGTAGGGTGAATATTGATAAACAGTGCTCAAGTATGATCAAAATCTATATCGAAGAACAAGCATCGGTGAACTAGATTTTTAAACATGATTATGTGCAGATGTCATTGGATTGCTTACTACAATGAAGCCAATAGAGCAAGTGCAAAAAAATAAAGGGACGGGCATGGCACAAACTTCAAACATCCGTGAGATTGAAGTCCTTTTACTAGAGTAAGTGATTATATTACTATAGATATTTTTGAATTACATAGATGATCTTTGTATCACTTTTCATGATTAAATGCATGCAGTGGTGAGATGATCCGGATCACGCTATGGGGGGATATTTTAGCAAATATGGTGAATGAAAGTCTTTTGCACAAACAAACAATAGTGATTGTCACTTCAAATTTGGTCAGAAAATTCAATGGTGAGAACTATAATCTCTATGTGTAAACCCAAATCCAAATTACTGACAATTTATTACCAGGGCTATCACTACGCACAACAAATGCATAAAGTCTTCCTGGACCTGAAATTCCAGAGATAGACCAAATTATTGAGAGGTATGTGTATAATAATGCAATTATGTATGTTTTTGAAGTTACAAGTTTATGTGCTCATATTGTAATCTATTATACGCATTGCGAAAGCGATGTTATTCCAACAATGATTGGAATTGACGAAAGCACCCAAGGAACGATTGAAGAGCAAACGTTCTACAACAGAAAAACATTGAGGGAAATTATAGAACTCCGATATGCTGACCTTAAAAGAAAGGTTTCCCTCTAACCTTGATCATAAAAATTATACCTTCTCTATTGCACATTATTATGTAAACTCATATGTTTTATCTTTAATAGGAATTGGTATGCACAACAAAAGCAACAATTGATGATATTATAACAGATAAAGGCTGGTGGTACATGGCATGCAAACTTTGCTTTTGTGCTGCCAAAAAAGAACACCATAACTATATTTGCACTTCCTGTCATGAAGTATCTGAAAATCCCAACATACTGTGAGCATGTTGTGCAGTGTGCACTAGATTGTCTTTGGTGTCATTTCTTTTAATAATAGACCAGTAATAACTGACACTATCATATTAGGTACCTACTTAAACTCAAGGTACGCGATGACACTGCAACAACAACTTTCGTGATGTTTAATGAGGTAGCAAAGAGTCTTTTAGGCAACATATCTGCATCGACCCTATTAGAGCAGGAGGGATTCAACAACATAGTACCAGATATTATTCAAGACCTTTATGGCAGAACACTCATATTCCGACTTAAATTAAATTCCAGGAATCTACAAGAGTGTATGGAAAATTTTAAAGTGAGCTTCACTTTTGAAGTTGATGACAGACTTGAGATGGAATATTCAAATGAAATAGTTGAAGAGGTATGCACATGCATATTTCAGTATTTTAATTTCTAAATGGTTTATAAAATTATAATGTGAGTACATTCTTTATAGGGCATACTGGATCTGCTATGCAGAAGTCCGATAACGAGGTATTGCCACTAATTAATGGTTGTGCTGTCACGAGTGTGCATTTTTTGTTTTAAAATATTAAAAAATAATTTTATTTTTATAGGTCAACCACTCCTCCAAGAATGCAACAAATGATGAGGAGGAGGATATGTGCGGAAAGGAACCTCTAAATCATCTAACAAAAAGCAACAACGGAGGACAAAGAGACAGAAGTCTAGCAAAAGATATGAAAAAGATGTGACAATGTTTGCTTCCAGAAATAGCAGAAAACCAATTGTTAAAATCAAAACTCCTGATGACGAGGTAACAAATTGAAAACATTATCATCCTGTATATGCATTGATAATTGTTTACAGCCTATTTATTTATGACATCACAAAACACACTGGAAGAGCCAAAAAAAATGTTTCGCAGAAGATAAAAGGAGAGACCAAACGTAAGAGATGTAAACGCAAGAGATGACTGTGCTGAAGAACGGAACGCCAAAACTAGAAGCAGAACAAAGAAGGAAAGGAGTGATTGCATAAAGAAGAGGAAAAAAATCATCTGAAGACATGCAGCCAACCTTGCATGATAGACCTAAGAGGATTAGGAGGGAACCAGAGAGATACACAGCAGCAAGTGCTTACATACGTCCAATAGCTGCAAGAATTGAAGAATATACTATACACACTCTATACTTAGTAGTAGTTTGCATTGATATACAATTATGTTTATTTTATGCTCCACGAGAGCACGGATTGAAGTTATCATGTGTACTCAGACATATACTAAAATTATTTTTAGTTACACTCGCTTGTGTCTTCTTTAGCATCAACCTCATTCAACACTAACAGCGCCCATAAAGAAATAAAGTAATAAACACTAATTTATTTTTATGGATTGAAGAAAAATCGAAGGAGGCATACCCAACTGGAGATGAAGATGCATAGCATGATTGGAACATATAAACATTCCCAAAAAACACCTCCTTAAGATTGACATGTGGCTCTCTTACTCTTCATGTCACAAATATGATATCACCTGTCCAAATCAAATTTAAAAAAATGATATTCAAACAAGAGAATAAATAAAATTACTATAAAACAGACTAAAGGAAAACCTTTTGCAATTACTATAAAATTTCTAGATGGGTGCTGGCTTGGATGCTCGGCAGAGTAGAAATCATGTACATCGTCAACACGCACCGCATGCTGACGCACAAGATGCCCTGGTAAAGTATAGATTATGACCTAAGAGGTTATGGATTTGTGGAAGTGGGCGTTTGAGAGAGAGAGAGAGAGAGAGATGGTGCATGGCACGTTGATTTCCAGGGAAACCTTAAGGATTGACGTGACTGAACCTAAACATGTGGGCCAGAAATATAAACACATGAAATAACACTTCCACGCTGATAAGTCCAGGATGGCCCAAATTACAAGCACGTAGGATTAGAATTCAATACGTAAATGCATGTAATAAGAATACCTTAAGATATCGTACAGAACTACGTTACAGAAAGAAAAGACATGCCTATATAAACAACTGGCGTGCCAGGAATAGACCTAAAACTCAATCTCTTCTCAGCAGCACGAACAAAATCGACAGAACGTACGATTTCAATTCAAGGTACGACAACACAGTCAAACAGCTTTTCAATTCAGGTATAGTTCTTCTCCCTCTCTATTAATCCTCAATTACATTCTTATTCTAGCGTAAAAGGACAGGAAAAGGTTAAGAAAAAGGGAAAATATTACAGAGTCAGGAAAAGGAAAAATAAGGACCTGCAGTTCAACTTGGAACAATGTTGCCGTTGTAGGCCTGCGGGAGATGAAATCCACGACTAAATCAACTGCACGGACGACAACATCAACGGCAGCGTCCAGATCGATCATCTCGCCTCCTCCCTGGTGCAGCAGATACTTGGGCCCTGCTAACCCTCAATCGCCGTCGATGGTCACCCCGTCGAAGCACCAGGTGCGGGGGTGGCTTCAGGTTAGGACGAGCATCCTGAATGCAGCGAATCAAGAGAGCAACCTCATGAGCTATCCAACATCAGCAAATTTTAACTGAGAAGAAAAAATAAGAGGAGAGGAGAAAGGGGATCGGCCAAGAACATTATCACTTGCGTGAGGAAAGAAGAACGGAGAAGTCCAGAAGACTACAGAATGGGTAAAGTGAAGAGTAATACTGGTGGGACCCATGCAGCGACAAAATATACTGCTGAGCCTTTTTTTTATACAAAACTTGGTACTGCTGAGTGCACGTGTATGGAAGCAAACACCAACAAACCTTTTATGGATATATGTATATAGTACATAAAAACAATACTAAATCATTTACGCTACAAAAAACAAAAAATAAAATATGCCAATATTGCATAGCGTTAGTGAATTAATCTATGACTACACGAAAACAACAAGAATAATTTTACACACACAAAAAAAGCAACATGATAAAAATGTTAGAAAAAAATACAAATATAATTTGAAGAATTCAACCGAACATAAAAATGCAGTTAGATGGCACAAATAATTACAAGCATTAATTTGTGTATTCTTCAAATAGAGTCATATGTTTATCCCAGTCAAATCTACATTACCCTTTTTTTTGCATGAAAAATCTACATTACCTGATGATGATTGGTTAGCAACAGGAGAATAACACCAGAGAATACCTGTATAGCTACAACCGTGGGCATGATACTATTCTACAAAAAAAAAACATTAGCAAGGTACTCACTCCGTTGCATATTACTCCCTTCATTCCTAAATATAAGTCTTTTTAGAGATTCCAATAAGAGACTACATACGAAGCAAAATGAGTGAATCTACACTCTAAAATATGTCTATATACATTCGTATGTAGTTTGTATTGCAATCTCTAAAAAGACTTATATTTAGAAACGGAGGGAGTATTTGTCGCTCAAACGAATATATCTAACACTGAAATATATCTACATACAAGTATTGTTATTTTAGACACGGTACATATGCAAACGATCACCCTTGCTACTGTGATGCATGTCTATGTAAACAAATACTACATCCGTCTCAAATGTAAGATGTTTTTTCTCAATATAAAAAGACAATTACAAAAAACAAAAATAAACATACCAATCATACATACCGTTATCAAATTTCTGTTTACAGAAAAAAAAAACTAAACAACATGATAAAAATGTTAGCAAAAGTATACAAATATAGTTTGAAGAATGTAGTCGATAATAAGACTACAGTTTAAAATACGATTTAAAAAATGCAGTCGATCAGAAAAGTACAATTAGTATGGCATGAATAATTAGCAGACAAAGGGTGAACAAACAACAATTATATTCAAACATCAATAAAAAAATCAAAGAATAAAGTTTCCAAAATTGTAATACTTAGAAAATTTCTCAACAATTGCTTTCAATTTTACTTCAAAAAATAACAAATAAAAAAATCTTCTAACTCAACTTCGTAAAATCCTAGCCCGCGCATCGAGCGGACCACTTTGCTAGTTGATAGAAAAGCAAATAATTATGACGGATTAATGGCAATGATCATGTATATAGGCATCACGTCCGAGACAAGTAGACTGACTCCTGTCATACATCTACTACTATTACTCCACCCATCGACCGCTATCCAGCATGCATCTAGGGTATTAAGTATAAAACAGAGTAACGCCTTAAGCAAGATGACATGATGTAGACAAAGTAAACTCAAGCAATATGATTAAACCCCATCTTTTTATCCTTAATGGCAACAATAAAAATACGTGTCATGTCCCTTTCTGTCACTGGGATTGAGCACCGCAAGATTGAACCCATCACAAAGCACCTCTCCCATTGCAAGATAAATCAATCTAGTTGGCCAAACCAAACGGATAGATCGGAGAGAAATACAAAGCTATAACAATCATGCATAAAAGAGTTCAGAGAAGACTCAAATATTTCTCATGAATAATCTGATCATAAACTCACAATTCATCGGATTCCAACAAACACACCGCAAAAGAAGATTACAACGGATAGAACTCCAAGAACATCGAGGAGAACATAGTATTGAAGATCAAAGAGATAGAAGAAGCCATCTAGCTACTAGGTATGGACCCGTAGGTCTGTGGTAAACTAATCACACATCATCGGAAGGGCAGCAAGGTTGATGTAGAAGCCCTCCGTGATCGATTCCCCCTCCGGCAGAGTACCGGAAAAGGCCTCCAGATGGGATCACGGAAGAACAGAGGCTTGCGGCGGCGGTAAGGTTTTTTCGTCTGGCTCTCTGATGGTTTCCGAATATTTGAGAATTTATAGAAGTGGAATTAGGTCAAAAGGAGCCACGAGGGGCCCACAAGGCATCAGGGCGCGCCCCCTTGGGGCCGTGCCCTGTTGCCTTGTGGCCTCCTCGTGAGGATTCTGGCTTCCTCCCGAAGCTTCCAGGGTCTCTTTTGTCCAGAAAAAAATCTTCAAAAAGTTTCGTGGCATTTGGACTTCGTTTGGTACTGATTTACTGAAAAACCAAAAACAAGCAGAAAACAGCAACTGGCACTGGGCACTAAGTTAATAGGTTAGTCCCAAAAAATGATATATAATTGCATATAAAACATCCAAGATTGATACTATAATAGCATGGAACAATAAAAAAATATAGATACGTTGGAGACGTATCAAGCATCCCCAAGCTTAATTCCTGCTCGTCCTCGAGTAGGTAAATGGTAAAAACAGAATTTTTGATGTGGAATGCTACCTAACATGTTTCATTATCTAATCTTTTTACGGTATGAATATTAAGACCAAATGATTCAAAGCAATAGTCTATAATTTGATATAAAGACATCAATACTCAGGCATACTAATAAACAATCATGCCTTTCAAAATAAAAATGCTAAAGAAAGTTATCCCTACAAAATCATATAATCCTGTCATGCTCCATCTTCTTAATACAAAGTATTTATCATGCACAACCCGATTTTAGCCAAGCAATTGGTTCATACTTTTTAACGCGCTTCAGCTTTTTCAACCCCCACGCAATACATGAGCGCAAGCCATGGATATAGCACTATGGGTGGAATAGAATGTGGTGGTAGAGATTAATAAGTGGAAGACAAAAAGAAGAAGATAGTCTCACATCGACGCGGCTAATCAACGGCCTATGGAGATGCCCATCAATTGATGTCAATGCGAGAAGTAGGGATTGCCATGCAACGGATGCACTACGAGCTATAAGTGTATGAAAGCTCAACATGAAAACTAAGTGGGTGTGCATCCAACTTGCTTGCTCATGAAGACCTCGGGCATTTGAGGAAGCCCATCATCGGAATATACAAGCCAAGTTCTATAATGAAAAATTCCCACTAGTATATGAAAGTGACAAAATAGGAGACTCTCTATATGAAAAACAAGGTGCTACGTTGAAGCACAAGTATGAAAAAGGATAGTAACACTGCCCCTTCTCTCTTTTCCTCTCATTTTCTTTTTTTTCTTTTTTTTTCTTTCCTTTTTTTCCTTTTCCCTTTTTTTATTTTCTCTTTTTTTCGTGGGCTCTTTTTGGCCTCTTTTTCTTCTTCTTTTTTTTCCTCACTGGGACAATGCTCTAATAATGATGATCATCATACTTCTATTTACTTACAACTCAAAATTACAACTCAAAACTAGATCAAAATATGACTCTATATGAATGCCTCTGACAGTGTACCTGGATGTGCAATGATACTAGCGTAACATGTATAAAAAATGATGAACGATGGCTGAGCCACAAATACTATGTCAGCTATATGATCATGCAAGGCAATATGACAATGATGATGTGTGTCATAAAAAAACGAAACGATGGAAGTTGCATGGAAATATATCTCGGAATGGCTATGGAAATGCCATGATAGGTAGGTATGGTGGCTGTTTTGAGGAAGATATAAGGAGGCTTATGTGTGATAGAGCGTATCATATCACGGGGTTTGGATGCACCGGCGAAGTTTACACCAACTCTCGATGTGAGAAAGGGCAATGCACGGTATCGAAGAGGCTAGCAAATTGCGGAAGGGTGAGAGTGTGTATAATCCATGGACTCACATTAGTCATAAAGAACTCACATACTTATTGCGAAAGTTTATTAGCCCTCGAAGCAAAGTACTACTACGCATGCGCCAAGGGGGAGGTTGGTAGGAGTTAACCATCACGCGCCCCCGACCACCACACAAAGAAGACAATCAATAATAAATCATGCTCCAACTTCTTAGCATAACGACAGACCATACGTGCATGCTTCGGGAATCACAAACCTTAACACCAATATTTTACTAAACCACAATTATCTACTAGCACCTCCCACATATTACCATCTTAATATCGCAAAACTATTGCAAGGAATCAAACTTATCATATTCAGTGATCTACATGAAAGTTTTTATTATATCCCTCTTGAATACATATCATATCAGGACCAAATTCATAACTCGTGCATATTACCATTGCTATCATGAGACTCTCAAAAAGATATAAGTGAAGCATGAGAGTGCAACTATTTCTTTAAAATATAACCACCGCCATGCTCGAAAAGATATAAGTGAAGCACTAGAGCAACTGCCTAGCTCAAAAGATATAAGTGAAGCACAAAGAGTATTCTAACAAATCACGAATAATGTGTTTCCCTCTCAAAAAGGTGTGTTCAGCAAATATGATTGTGACAAACTAAAAAGCAAACAAACAATATCACAAGACGCTCCAAGTAAAACACATATCATGTGATGAATAAAAATATAGCTCCAAGTGAGTTACCGATAGATTGTAGACGAAAGAGGGGATGCCTTCCGGGGCATCCCCAAGCTTAGACGCTTGAGTCTTCCTTGAATATTACCTTGGGGTGCCTTGGGCATCCCCAAGCTTAGGCTCTTGCCGCTCCTTATTCCTTTATCCATCAGTCTCACCAAAAAATTGAAAACTTCAGCACACAAAACTCAACAGAAACCTCGTGAGATCCGTTAGTATAACAAACAAATCTTAAACTTTAGGTACTGTTGTAAATTGATTCATATTTAATATTAGCATAATGCTACTGTACTCCAACTTCTCCATGACTCATACCCCCCGATATGATCCATAGATTCATCAAAATAAGCAAACTATGCAACAAAAACAGAATCTGTCTAAAACAGAACAGTATGTAAAGATCTGAATTAAAGTCATACTTTTGTAACTCCCAAAATTCTTAAAAATTAGTACAACGTGGGAAATTCATATATCAATATTGTGTAAAAAATTCAGAAGGTTCTGATGCTCCAGAAAAAAACTAAAATTACAGAACGGGATGAAAAAGTTTCTGTTTTCAAACAGCATCAATTATACTATCTTCCAAATCATCCCAAAGGAATTACTTGGCACAAACACTAATTAAAAGTTAAAAACACAATCATAACAGAGGCTATAATTTTGTAAACACACAAAAACAGAAGGTAAAACAAAAAAATTATTTTATTCATTGGGTTGCCTCCCAATAAGCGCTATTGTTTTATGCCCCTAGCTAGGCATAATGCATAGTTTCAAGTGTTGTCATCCTTGGTTTTTGCTAATTTGGGTGGATTGTTCTCGAAACCTGGAGGCTCTTTACGCTTCCCACTGCTTTTAGAGAATAAGGCAATTCTATTGTCTAAATCGTCTAGCCTCTTGTGGCATGCGATTGAGATTGCCACTAACGTTTTAAGAGGTTCATTAGACTTTTGTAACTCAACCAATTTTTTTTGTATGTCACCTAGTTTTTCCAAAATTTGAATCCCTTCTTGGGTATAATTAGATCCTTTTTGCAAAGGTGGAGTTCCCACTATTCCTTCTATTAGTTCATAAGCAGTATATCACTATCAATGAAATTTCCTTTAGTAGCAAAATCCAAGAGTTGTCTATTTGGCATAGTTAGCCCTACATAAAAGTTCCGCAACAAAATTTTCATATCCCCTTTTATGGTGCAAACATGATAAGATTCCATTATCCTACACCACGCATCTTTTAAATTTACTCCTTGTTTCTATTTGAAATAAAGAACTTCAAAGTCCGGAGACAAAGGAGGGATCGTGACACTAGTCATGATAACTGAGCAAGCAAACTAGCAAACAAGCAAATAAAATATTTTTGTGTTTTTGTAAAAAAAAATTAGAAGTGGGGGAGATGAAAACGAGAGGCAAATGCAAATAAAAGTCAAATAAAATAAATGCAAGTGATGTCTCCCCGGCAACGGCGCCAGAAATTCTTCCTGCTACTTGTAGACTGCATTGGTATTTCCCCGAAGAGGAGAGGATGATGCAGAATAGTTGAGATAAGTATTTCCCTCAGTTAAGAACCAAGGTTATCAATCCAGTAGGAGAACCACACAAAACCTCTTTAGCAGCACCTACACACACAAAAGCAAACACTTGCACCCAACGCAAATAAGAGGGTTGTCAATCCCCTTAGCGGTTATTTGCAAGGATTAATTCTGATAGTGATAGATAAAAAGTAAATTGCAAAATAAAATAAAAGTAAATAAATTGTAGCAAGGTATTTTTGGATTTTAATATATGATAAAGATAGACCCGGGGGCCATAGTTTTCACTAGAGGCTTCTCTCTCGAGCACAGAACATACGGTGGGTAAACAAATTACTGTTGGGCAATTGATAGAAAAGCAAATAATTATGACGGATTCATGGAAATGATCATGTATATAGGCATCACGTCCAAGACAAGTAGACCGGCTCCTGCCTGCATCTACTACTATTACTCCCGCCATCGACCGCTATCCAGCAAGCATCTAGGGTATTAAGTATAAAACAGAGTAACGCCTTAAGCAAGATGACATGATGTAGACAAAGTAAACTCAAGCAATATGATTAAACCCCATCTTTTTATATTTAATGGCAACAATACAAATACGTGTCATGTCCCTTTCTGTCACTGGGATTGAGCACCGCAAGATTGAACCCATCACAAAGCACCTCTCCCATTGCAGGATAAATCAATCTAGTTGGCCAAACCAAACGGATAGATCAGGGAGAAATACAAAGCTATAACAATCATGCAAAAAAGAGTTCAGAGAAGACTCAAATATTTCTCATGAATAATCTGATCATAAACTCACAATTCATTGGATCCCAACAAACACACCGCAAAAGAAGATTACATCGGATAAAACTCCAAGAACATCGAGGAGAACATGGTATTGAAGATCAAAGAGAGAGAATAAGCCATCTAGATACTAGCTATGGACCCATAGGTCTATGGTAAACTAATCACACATCATCGGAAGGGCAGCAAGTTTGATGTAGAAGCCCTCCATGATCGATTCCCCCTCCGGCAGAGTACCGGAAAAGGCCTCCAGATGGGATCGCGGAAGAACAGAGGCTTGCGGCGGCGGTAGGTTTTTTTCGTCTGGCTCTCTAATGGTTTCCGAATATTTGAGAATTTATAAAAGTGGAATTATGTCAAAAGGAGCCACGAGGGGCCCACAAGGCATCAGGGCGCCCCCCCAGGGCCGCGCCCTGTTGCCTTGTGGCCTCCTCGTGAGGCTTCTAGTTTCCTCCCGAAGCTTCCAGGGTCTCTTTTGTCCAGAAAAAAATCGTCAAAAAGTTTCGTGGCATTTGGACTTCGTTTGGTACTGATTTCCTGAAAAACCAAAAACAAGCAGAAAATAGCAACTGAAACTGGGCACTAAGTTAATAGGTTAGTCCCAAAAATGATATATAATTGCATATAAAACATCCAAGATTGATACTATAATAGCATGGAATAATAAAAAATTATAGATATGTTGGAGATGTATCAGAAGTATAGGCACGTTCTGATGGCTCTCTTACTTGGTAAGAGGGTGGTGGAGGGGTATATATAGCCTTCACCTAAAATCCAACCGTTACACACTTTTGACCCATCTCGGTGGCACCGACAATAAATCTCGGTGAGACCAATCTGTGTAAAAGATATGAACGTTGGGTTTTTCGGTGGGACCGAACAAAACATCTCAGTGAGACCGAAGTGCAATGGCTAGGGCAAGACCACGTTTCGGTGAGACCGAAAATTTCATCTCAGAAATTCCGAAGTGAAGTGACATTGTTACAGCAACTTGGTCAAGCCGTCTCGGTGAGACCGAGAACCATTTCGGTTGCACCAAAGTGCTAGGGTTTTGGCTGTGTGGCAGTGGAATGATCATCTCGGTGAGTCCGGAGTAGGTGATATTGGTGGGACCGAAATGATGAATTAGGGTTTTGGACAGATGTGTTTTGGGAAAGTGATTGAGGGTTTTTGGAGCAATATCACTGAGCAATTTGAGCAACAACCTCATCAACAATACCTCATCCCCTTTTAATAGTATTGGCTTTCCTAAGGGACTCAATGTGATCTTGGATCACTAAAATGAAAATGAAGAGTCTTGTGGTAGCCAATCTTGTCTTTGACATTTTGAGGGATTCCACATCTTCTTGTCCTTGCCATGCCATTGTTGAACTTGTCTGAAATATACTAGATAAAAGCATTAGTCCAACACCATGTATGTTGACATTGATTACCAAAACCACCAAGGGAGCAAATGTGCTTTCAATCTCCCCCTTTTTGGTAATTGATGACAACATACATCAAAGCTTCAAGTAAAGGTGTAATAGAAGATTGTATGAGAGCTTTGAAGAAAACATGTAACATGTATGAGCTCCCCCTAAAGATGTGCAGCTAGTAAATGATGATAGCCTATGGAAAGTAGAAGCACAAAGTGAAGGAAATACACATGTAACATGTATCTTGGCTATATGCATCAGAGCAACAAAATGAAGTTGAAGTACCCTCCTGTTCATGACTATTTTCTTGCAAACAATATGTGCAAAAGCAAGAAGTCATCATGCACATGAGTATGATGCACATACTTACCTCGAAGTTCTTGATCATATACGTACCTGAAGAAATACACTTGAAAAAACAGGGTTAGATAACACAAGATAATTTCTCCAAGAAAAGATACAAGATCAACAAGAAACCAAGATTGGGATGACATGTAGAAGAAAGTATCACATAAGTGAATACTTCTGTCAAAAGTAGACATGTCCCCAAAAGAAAGAAAATCAAATAGAATTAGAATTAGTTAACTTCCCCTAAAAGGACCGCCTCTCCCCCTGAATCTGACATTGGATATTGGGAGTAGGTAGGGTGAGTAAACTAGAGCAGACCAAAAAACAGATCATGTTTCTCCCCTCTTAGAAACATGTAACATTCTCTCCTCTTATAAAATGCACCACTCTCCCTTAGGATTATAGTAATAAGCTTTGATGTGCATCTCTCTCCCCCTTTGACATCAATTTCCAAGAAGGGATAGCTTCGAGGTTATTGGTCAAGTGGGTGTGGTCCTTGAGAAACACAACTAGCCATGATGTAGTTCCAGATGCAAGCAGAGGGAAAGAATCATTGAGTGGAGCTGGAGCAGAAAACATAGGAAATGTATTTGACAGAAAAACTCCTTTGAGCAGCAAAGTCGGTGACTCCGGGTTGAATCGGTGTGACCGAGTTTAGTGCTAATGGAGGATTTTATCAACTCAGCTCACTAGGCAAAGAAATTCTCACAAGGACTTGCAATGAATTTACTAGAAACTAGCTAAGAGAAAAGAACACAGAAAAGAATGAAACAAAGAAACATCTAGTTGAAGTTTTTTTGAAAAAGAGAAACTCAAAGACACAAGAAAAAATACTAGAGAACTTCATCTAGAGGGGTCGGCGACTAAGTCACCTATATTAGAGTATATTGACTTAGGAGTCAAGTGAGAACACTTGATCATAGGTCAGATTCATCGTTAAGCTCAAAATGGGGTTACCATTTGTCCTTTAAGCATTTCAATGTATTCACATCTTGTTGAGTTGCTTTAGCTCATCTCTTTGAGTAAAGCTTCTCTAAGATGTGAGAACTTACATTGGGGTTTTGGTGGTGATGTTCATCATGTAGTTGAACTTGAGGTGGATGCTCATGAAGTGAAGTTGGGAGCAATCCTATCATTTGTAGTTCATCTTCCTACATGGATTAGATTTGCAAGGAACAACATGTGTATCCAAAATGACAAGAATGAAGCATAACTCAAATGTTGTCAAAGGATATGTTTGAGTTGTCTTGTTCCTTGGCACACCAAAGATCGTTGATACTTGGGTTATACAAGATTGCTCAACATAAGGGTGAGATGCAATCTTATGACATGGAGCTTGTCCAAGTACCTACAAGAGGTTAGATGCAATACAAGGGAGCAAAGTGTCCAAGATATAATATAATCATAGAAGTATCATGGATTAGTCAAGAATGCTCATGCCCTTGCATGCATCCAAGTGAGTCTCTAGTTCACGTTTGAGTCCTACAGCTGGACGATCCTTATCTCACTCGCTCGGGAAATAACCACCATGCGTGTTGTGTCTGTGTGAGGAGCGCAAGGATGGTGCAATGAGGCACTGACGGGCCCCCTCTCTGCTGATTGTTGGAATCATGGGACATAAAGCAGAGAAACGGGAATTGGCACGCTGATGGGGGAGGCGACCCGGGGCCGGCGACTAACTCTGGCGCCCCGGCCTAACGCCACCGGATCGGCGACTTCGCCGGCGTTGGGCTTCACCAGATCCAGGTATTCCTACCTGGGATCGGACGTCGGGTCCTCAGACGAAGATGAAGTGTCGGCGGTGGGAGTCCAGCTAGCCCTTGAGGTGCTGGGGGAAGGAGTCGGGGACGGGGAATGGAAAGAGGTGGCGCGCCGGAGGAAGAAGACCAACGCGGAGATCGTTCAGGAGTTCTGGAATGACGCCGGCTTCCCGATGCCGGAGTCGTGTTTCTGGGAGAAGAGGTCGCCGTCACCACCGGGAATGACATCGAAGGAGGGTTCGGGCAAGGCTGGATCGGTGTCGCCGCTGGAACCGGTGCCTGTTGAGCGCCCTGGACGAAAGTCTTCGGCGTCGCCATCTGGTCTGCGGATGGCCCGTCCACCGCGTATGGGGACATGGTGAGGTCCTCTGCCCCCACGCAGAGTGACGCCTCCTCCTCTGTTGGGGCAGTTCCTCGATTCGGCCACGCGGGTGTCGTCTCCGGCAGGGCGGAGGGACTCGCCGGCGTTGGTGGGATCGCCGAGATCTGAAGCTGAGCCGGAGACGTGGTCAGGGCCGATCTCTACGGACGTTCAAACTACAATAGCGTCCTCGGGGAACGGGCCCATGCATGCAACGTTGGAGCTGGGCCTGGGGTTTTCTTGGGCCTTTCTTCGTAAACGTATGTGGGCTCTCTGGAATAACCCTATGCAGCATTGATCAATCAGTTCCACGCCTTCGACTGCAGCGCCGTCGTCCTCATCTGCTGTCCCACGAGCTTCGATCGTCGCCGCTAAGTTCTCGCTCCCCTCGCCGACGCCGCATACGTCTCCAGCACCACCTCCCGGCGCGGATATTGCTCGTTCCTACGCGGCAGTCGTGGCGGCACATCAGCGTCCCATGGCGGGCGTGCCTCCTCCGGTGCGTGGTGCCGCCATCACAGGAGGAACGAACCCTCATCCCCTTCCGGTCATGGGGGTGACCTCCGCTCCCTCGCGCCCTCCGGCTCAGGCACCGGGCTTCTTCGGTCCTCCTCTTCTTCAGCGAGGACCGGCGCCGGTCTACAATTACGATGTGAACCAGCTCCCCAGTTATGGCCAGGCCGGTCACTACGCCTCGTTGTACGGGCAGGCAGTCGCCGGTGGGTCAGCCACTATGTATGGGACTTCGTCGGCCGGAGTGTCCGTCCCTCCGCAGTTCCATCCGGGAGGGATTGTGGCACAGCCGGCCCAGAAACGCAAAAATAAGAAGAAGCCACAACAACAGCAGTTTGCCGGGGGAGCTTTGCAGCATGGTTTTCACCCTCCCACTCAACACATGCAAGTTCAGCAACATTTACCGCATCAACCTATTTAGCAGCAGCATGAGCAGTCGTATCAGCAGGGGCAATTTCAGCAATTTGTGCAGCCGCAGAACACTCAGGTGCCACGGGGGCCTACTACTGTACCTCCTCTGGGGGCTCCCGTGTCTGATGTGCAGGTCGATCCTACAGTGCCCAAGAGCAAGGTTAAGAAAGGGGTCCGATGTTGGAAGTGTGCGGTGGATACGCATGCCGCGAAGGATTGCACAGTGCAGCATTACTGTTATATTTGTGACAAAATTGCTCATCCAACGTTACGGTGCCCGGTTCTGAAACTCCCCAAGCCCAATGTTTTTGTATCGGGAGTTGGCGCTGAGGAGACCTACTTTGCCCAGCTACCCGATAGTGTGGTGAAGGATCATTTGGCGCCGACACAGACTCCGATCGCCCATGTTTAGGTTAGTGGTTTGATGGTACCGGCTAGCGTTGTCGAGAGCCAGATTGCCAGGAGATGCCCGGTACATGATTAGTGGAAGTGGGAGGCTATTCAACATGGGTCTGATGCTTACCTTGTTTGCTTTCCGTCTTTCGAGGATTTGGACAGGGTTGATGGAATTCAGATGAACGTGCCGTCGGTTAATGCCCAGATGACTGTCACCGCTTGGAGATCGCAGGAGGTCCCACATAAGCTCGAGCTTCAGCAGATTTGGCTCCATGTCGAGGGCGTTCCTCATACGGTGCGCCATTTTTGGGGTCTATGGGCCATTGGTACTTCGATGGGCAAGACCTTAGATGTGGATCTCATTAGCTTGCGACGCCGTGGTGTAGTCTGGATTCTCGTAGCTATGACCAACTCTCAGATTTTGTCTAAGGACAAGGATGATGCTGGGCCTTTTGTTGCTACAGATGTGGTGGTTAAGCTCAAGGGCTACGCTTTCACGTTCAGGAGGGAGCCGGCGGGATACACTCCGGACCCTGACTTTGTCCCGTTCATTTGGAGACACAAGGGTGATGATGCTGACGATGACAGCTGCGCCAAGGAGAAGGATGATGAGATGGACACCTCGGAGCAAACCGGGAACCAATCCAACCATCCGTCTTCTAGTTCCGCTCCGGCGAATAACATTCATGTGACTCATGTGCAACGACGGGAACTGTCGAGTGTTGGCTGTGGTGGTGCGACGGGAGGTGGTCCTGTACTGTTGGCGGTCACTGAGTTTAACTCTTCGCCGCAGACGCCGAGGGGCATGGAGCTTGCCGCAGATCTCCCGGAGGTGATGTCGCAGCAGCCGTCGACGATGCGGACGACGGCGCCTAAGCCGGCTGTCCCCAAGCAGGTGCAGGTCACCGGAGGAACAGCGGGTCGCCCCGTCGTGCCTTTGGAGAGCCAGCATCCAGCGGCCTTGGTACAGGTTGACCGGCATGCAACTCACGTGGAGTTGGACATGCATGCTACTAGTGGACTGGGACGTGAAGGGCTGCCCTCGGGTGTGCAACCATGCATTGGTGCACCTCCGGCTACTCTTCGATCTCAGTCGGAGCCGGACGCATCCGCGGCTGCTCTTCAGTCTCAGGCGAAGCCGGACGTGTCCGCCTCACCCTTGCACGCTCCTTCCGTCGTCCCGTTTTCAGACCTGCCATCTTCGGCGGCGGTGGCGCGTGTACCGGCATTCGAGACTGCCAGGGAGGGGATTGCTACTCCACCCCCATCCCCTCCTCCAGCGGCGGTGCTTGCGCGTCATCCTTCATTGAGGGTGACACCCACACGCCAAAGTGGACGCCATTCGGTGGCCGACGATGGAAGGACGGACACTGACGAGGACTCTTTGGCTAAGGCCATGCGGTGTAAAGCAGCGCAGAACCTCGATAACCAAGGTACTTCGTCATCAGCCAAATCGTTTTTATCCTTTTCTACTACATCCATCGTTTCTAAGTTAAATAATGTGGGTGTTAGTCTAGGAAATAATGAGAATGATATTTCTATTTCCGCAAACGCTTTGAGACATTTGGAATATGACCGATTAAAGGTTACTCCACGCGTTTCTAGCAAGTCTTATGCCTCCCATACTGATGAGGAGGAGCTGCATGCCACATCAGATGGTCAGCTACTCTCTCATTTAGTAGGAGCGGTTTCGGACGTGGGTCTAGATGAACCCGGGCTTAGTTCATTGATTGAGATCACAGCATCCGGACGTAAATCAAAGACTGCACGTTCGAAAAAAGATAGTAAGTCCCATAAGAGGGCGAAGTGTTCTAAATCTCCTATTGTTTCCTCATGAATGGAATGTTTTTTAATAGCAGAGGTCTTCGTGACTTGGCTAAACATTTATTCATTGCGGAATGTAATAGGGAATATAATTTAGATTTTTTGGCTATCTCTGAAACGGGGAGACGTGATTTCTCAGTGAGTCAGCTTAACCGTCTTTCGGGCGGGATAGACTTTACTTGGGTCTCACGACCACCAAGAGCTCGTTCTGGGGGCATTTTACTTGGTGTAAATACAGGGACTATGGATGTTTTGGCCAGTTCGGATGGTGAGTTTCACGTTAAACTCCATATTCGCAACAAAGCCGACAACTTCACATGGACCCTTGTCGCCGTGTATGGGGCAGCCCAGGATGAGTTCAAGGCCGATTTTCTCCGTGAATTGGTTAATCTGGCAAAAGATAATCACTATCCCATTCTTATAGGTGGGGATTTTAATTTGCTTCGATTTCCAAATGAGAAAAGCCGCGGTAGGTTTGATAATCATTGGCCTTTCTTTTTCAATGCTGTCATCGATAGTCTAGATCCGCGAGAGGTTTCCATGATTGGAAGACAATTCACTTGGGCGAACAGTCTTCCGGAACTGACATATGAGAAACTAGATCGCGTTTTAATGGATACCGACTGGGAATCTAAATTTCCTATGGTGTCTGTTCGTGCTCTACCTCGTATCGAGGCTATATCAGACCATGCACCCATTCTCCTAACAACTGGTTTGCCAAGACCACAACATAGACGCAAGTTCAAGTTCGAACTTGGGTGGTTGCTTCGGGATGGCTTCCATGACATGGTCAAGGAGGTGTGGGAGAAACCTGTGGCCGGGTCTACCCCAATACACAGATGGAATAACAAAATGCGTGCATTACGTAAATTCCTTGGTGGTTGGGCTAGGCATACGGTGGGTATCCTCAAAAAGGAGAAGCTTCGTCTCTCATCTATCATTGATGAATTAGAAGCTTTGGCAGAGGTTAGACCTCTATCTGAGCATGAAATCGAGATCAAGAATCATTCGAATGCATAGATAGCTAACATGCTGCGTGAAGAGGAACTCAAATGGTACCAACATTCTAACTCTCAGTTTATCCTGAAAGGTGATTCGAATACTAGATATTTCCATGGAGTCGCCAATGGTAGACATCGGAAGAAAATTATTCATTCCCTACAACAAGATGAGGGCACGATTGACGGGCATGAGCAACTTAAATCTTATATCACTAATTATTATAAAAATCTGTTCGGAGCCCCAGAGGAAGGAAACTTCTCGATGGATGAGTCCCGATCAGATGACATCCCCCAGGTCTCTGATGAGGAAAACAACCTTCTAACAGCCCCATACCCCGAGGAGGAAGTTAGAAAGGCGGTTTTCCTAATGGAGCATAACAAAGCCCCGGGTCCGGATGGTTTTCCCGCAGATTTCTATCAGAACTTCTGGGAAGTCATCAAACCGGATCTCCTAGTTTTGTTTAGCCACCTACATGCTGGCCAACTAGAATTATTTCGCTTAAACTTCGGTGAGATTATTTTATTACCTAAGGTTAATGAGGCTGAAAGGATACAACAATATAGACCTATTTGCCTCCTTAATGTTAGTTTTAAAATATTCACGAAGGTTGCGACTATTAGGCTAAATTCGGTTGCTGAACATGTGATTCGCCCTTCACAGACAACTTTTATGCAAGGCAGACACATCCTAGATGGAGTTGTTATCCTTCATGAAACAGTCCATGAATTACACCGGAAAAATTTGAATGGGGTGGTACTCAAAATAGACTTTGAAAAGGCTTAATTATGACAAAGTCAAGTGGCCCTTTCTACAACAGACTCTCAGAATGAAAGGATTCTCTACAGAGTGGCGCGCTATGATCCATAGCTTCGTTTCTGGAGGTAGTGTTGCCATTAAGGTCAATGATGACGTTGGACACTATTTCCAAACGAAGAAGGGATTGCGACAAGGTGACTCGTTATCGCCCATGCTATTCAATATAGTGGCGGATATGCTAGCGGACATGATTGAGCGTGCCAAGGTTGATGGCCAAATTGATGGGGTAGTAAATCATCTAGTTGATGGTGGTCTCTCTATACTTCAATATGCCGACGATATGATTCTCTTCATGGATCATGACCTCGAGAAAGCGAGAAATATGAAACTGATTTTATCAGCATTCGAGCAACTCTCGGGTCTTAAGATCAATTTTCATAAAAGTGAATTGTTTTGCTTTGGCAACGCTCAAGATGAGGCCCATCTGTACGCTGAACTGTTTGGATGCAGTTTGGGCCAGTTTTCGATCACATATTTGGGGATACCGATACATTATCGGAGACTCACAAATGCTGAATGGAAACACGTCGAGGAGAGACTGCAAAAAAGACTTAGTAGTTGGAAAGGTAAACTGTTGTCTCTGGGTGGAAGATTGGTCCTCATAAATTCAGTACTAAGTAATATGGTATTGTATATGATTTCCTTCTTCCAGTTGCCGAAAGGAGTTTTACATAGATTGGATTATTTTTGATCAAGATTCTTTTGGCAAGGAGATAGCGAGAGAAAAAAATATCGAATGGCTAAATGGAGTGTGGTTTGCCATCCCAAAGACCAAGGCGGGTTGGGCATTCATGACCTTGAGGTTAAGAATAGGGCCCTCATCAGCAAATGGTTATTTAAATTATTGACGGAAGGTGGTATATGGCAAACCCTCCTAAGGAGGAAATATGTGGGTTCCAAGGCAGTATCCCAAGTATACTGGAAGCCTGGGGATTCCCACTTTTGGGCGGGTCTAATGGCTACGAAGAAATATTTCTTCTGCTATGGATCCTTCTCGATTAAGGACGGTTCGGAAATTAGATTCTGGGAGGACAAGTGGCTAGGAAATGCCACACTCCGGGAACAATATCCGGCTCTATACAACATTGTGCGCCACAAGGGTGATACTATCGCCACGGTAATGGAATCATTTCCGCCAAATGTGACATTCAGAAGAGATTTAATTGGACCCAGACTCCAATCGTGGAACATCCTGCTCCAGCGGTTGTCCACGGTCCAATTGTCACATGGGTCCGATGTATTCCGATGGAACCTCCATGGGAATGGACAATTCTCAGTGGAGTCCATGTATAGAGCGTTAATCCAGTCTGATGTGCCAGTTGATAAAAACAAGAAGATCTGGAAGATGAAGATACCTCTTAAGAATAAAATATTTGCATGGTATCTTCGTCGTGGAGTTATTCTTACTAAAGATAACCTTATTAAGAGGAATTGGCATGGAAGTCCGCAATGTGTCTTTTGTCACCATGATGAGACAATAAAACATTTATTCTTCCAATGCAAATTGGCTCGTTCTATATGGTCAGTCATCCAAAAAGCTTCTGGCTTGTATCCTCCTGGTAGTGTTGCAAATGTATTTGGCAACTGGTTACATGGGATTGATCACAGGTTTAGAACTCTTCTCAGGGTGGGAGCGCTTGCCGTTATTTGGTTGCTCTGGCTATGTAGAAATGATAAGGTTTTTAATGATAAAAGTACTTCTCTGATGCAGGTTATCTATAGATGTACCGGGACTCTTCATTTATGGTCCTCTCTACAACACGTGGAGAATCGAGACCTGTTTACGGAGGTGTGTACACGATTGGAGGTTACGTCGAGGGATACTTTTACCCAACATGGGTGGCAACATGATCTTAGGATTGCCCCCCTGCGCTTTAGGCGTTATACGGACTCTACATGCCTCTTTGTATTTCGCCTTTTTTTTCGTTTGTGTGAGAGGACCTTGTTTGGCTGTGTGCATCTTAGTTATGCAGAGGCCGGGTGTAATGCTTAAATCTTTTAAGTAATAAAGCGCCCCTTTTCGAAAAAGTTCACGTTTGAGGCATCAATGATGTTCAACTCACTCCTCAAGTGACAAAATACCTTCTCATCAAGAGGTGTAGTGAAGATATCCGCCAATTGCTTGTCGGTACGAACATGCTTGAGGTCAATGTCACCTTTTGCAACATGATCTCGAATGAAATGGTGACGAACCTCAATATGCTTAGTTCGAGAATGTTGCACGGGATTGTGTGCAATCTTAATAGCACTCTCATTGTCACATAGTAGTGGAACATGTCTCACATGTACACCATAGTCTTTAAGAGTTTGTGCCATCCATAGTAATTGAGCACAACATGATCCCGCGGCAATGTATTCCACTTTGGCGGTAGATAGAGATACCGAGTTTTGTTTCTTGGAGGACCAAGATACAAGAGATCTACCAAGAAATTGACATGTACCCGAAGTGGATTTTCTAACCTTGTCTCCGGCATAGTCCGAATCGGAATAGCCAACAAGATTGAAAGAGGATCCTTTGGGATACCAAATGCCAAAGTTTGGTGTATGTAACAAGTATCTCACAATTCTTTTCACGGCCTTAAGATGACACTCTTTTGGTGCCGCTTGGTATCGTGCACACATGCACACACTTAGCATAATGTTGGGACGGGAGGCACATAGATATGGCAATGAACCAATCATAGATTGATAAACCTTTTGATCAACCGGTTTGCCATCCTTAGTCAAGTCAAGATGTCCACTCGTGGGCATGGGAGTTTTCATACCTTTACTTTCTTGCATATTGAACTTCTTGAATAAGTCCTTGGTATACTTTGTTTGAGAAACAAAAGTACCCTCCTTAGTTTGCTTGATTTGCAAACCAAGAAAGAATTTGAGTTCACACATCATAGACATCTCATACTTCTCCGACATCAACCTTCCAAACTTTTCACTAAAAGAGGGATTAGTAGATCCAAAGATAATACCATCAACATAAATTTGACATACAAATAGTTCTCCATTAACCCTCTTAGTGAACAAGGTTGAATCAATTTTCCCAATTTTGAAACCTTTTTCAAGAAGAAACTTTGTCAAGCATTTGTACCAAGCTCTAGGGGCTTGTTTAAGACCATAAAGACCTTTACGAAGTTTATAAATGTGGTTAGGTTTCTTGGGATTAACAAAGCCGGGAGGTTGTTTAACATAAACTTCCTCCTCAATTTCACCATTCAAGAAGGCACTTTTAATATCCATTTGGTAAAGAGTGATATCATGGTGATTGGCATAAGCAAGTAAAATGCGAATGGACTCAAGTCTAGCAACGGGGGCATAGGTCTCACCATAGTCCATACCTTCGACTTGTGTGTAACCTTGTGCTACGAGACAAGCCTTGTTGCGTACAACTTGTCCATCTTCATCTTGCTTGTTTTGAAACACCCATTTGGTTCCCATGATGTTTTGCTCATCTTTAGGCTTCTCAACCAATGTCCAAACTTGATTCCTCTCGAAATTGTGTAGCTCCTCATGCATTGCATTAACCCAATCGAGATCCTCGCGAGCTTCTTCTACCTTCAAAGGTTCAACACTAGAGATGAATGAGTAATGCTCACAAGAGTTAGCTAAACGAGATTTAGAGCGAGTGATTCTCC
Organism: Elymus sibiricus; assembly: GCA_039707655.1. Taxonomy (NCBI): domain Eukaryota; kingdom Viridiplantae; phylum Streptophyta; class Magnoliopsida; order Poales; family Poaceae; genus Elymus; species Elymus sibiricus. The sequence continues at coordinate 351,837,301 of CM077666.1, forward strand.
CAGATTTGATGTCGCCAAGAATTTGTTCGACGGGATGATTCTTGTCAATTCTTGCTCTAACTCGAGGTAGCTTTTGCTTGGGTTGTGGTGAAGCTTCCTCATCATCATCATCATTGTCTTCCTCATTGTTGTTGTTGTCGTTGTTCGCTTGTGGAGGTGGAGAAGGAGGTTGAGGTGGATCATATTGTTGCACTTCCTCATTCCATTCGTCTTGATGTGTTCCACTTGTGGATGCCTCCATGTCAACTTATTGTTCACCTTGACGTGAGGTTGGGGCTTCCACTTGAATGGACGAAGTACTCTCCTTCATCTCCACGGGACGAATCTTGCCAATAGACAAGTCTTGGATTGCTTCCGATGGTCCTTGATCTCCTACATCAATTGGCAATTGCTCGACTTGCGAGCCGTTAGTCTCATCAAACTTCACATCTACCGTCTCTTCAACTTTTCGAGTGAAGTTGTTGTAGACACGGTAAGTGTGAGAGTTCGATCCATAACCAAGCAGAAAACTTTCATGAGATTTGGGAGCAAACTTTGAATGACGATGCTTATCAAGAATGTAACATTTTGAGCCAAATACTCGAAAGTATCCAACTTGTGGTTTGTTACCGGTGAGTAGTTCATACGCCGTTTTTCCAAGAAGCTTGTGAAGATAGAGTCGATTTGTAGCATGACAAGCTGTCTCAACCGCTTCCGCCCAAAAGTGTTTTGGCGTCTTGTATTCATCTAGCATTGTCCTTGCCATCTCAATAAGAGTCCGGTTCTTCCTCTCAACAACTCCATTTTCTTGAGGTGTGTACGTAGCCGAGAACTCATGTGAAATGCCTTCCTCATCAAGAAAGGTATCCACATTGGTGTTCTTGAACTCCGTTCTGTTGTCACTCCGAACCTTCTTGATCTTCACTTCAAATTGATTTTGGGCCTTCCTAGCAAAGTTCTTGAAGATCTTTTGTACCTGGGATTGTCATCGAGAAAGAACACCCACGTAAATCTGGAAAAATCATCAACAATGACCAAACCGAAGGAGTTACCACCAAGACTTTTATAGGCATTGGGACCGAAGAGATCCATATGAAACAGTTCGAGTGGTCTCCTTATGGTCATAATGTTCTTCACGAGATGACTTCCTCCAACTTGTTTTCCTGCTTGGCAAGCACTACAAAGTCTATCCTTGTCAAAGATAACATCTTTCACACCAAGAATATGATCTCCCTTAACAAGTTTATCAAGATTACGCATGCCAACATGTCCAAGCCTTCTATGCCATAACCAACCTTTAGAAGATTTAGCAATTAAACATGTACGAGGTTGGGCTCTCTTAGTGAAATCAACAATGTATAGATCACCTCTATGAATGCCGGTAAAGACCATATTATGATTATCTCGATGAAACACTTGGCAATCTACTTCGGTAAATAGAACATTGAAACCAAAGTCGGCTAGTCTAGATACGGAAAGAAGATTGTAACCAAGAGATTCAACAAGCATAACATTTTGAATGGAGCCATCATTGGATATGGCCACCTTACCAAGGCCAAGTACCTTACCCTTGGAGTTGTCTCCAAAAGTCACATACTTGCATGGACCATCATTTTTTGCAAGCTCACGAAACATGTCTCTATCTCCGGTCATGTGATCGGTACATCCACTATCAAGAATCCACTCTTTTCCTCCGGCCATGTAATCTCGAAGGTTTGCCATGAGATTAAGATTCCTCATAGTCTTCTCATATTTGATGTCAAATTCTTCGTCCTCATCATAATAGCCATGCTCAACATCATCATCAACATGTATGTGATCATCACCTAGGGCAATGAATTTGTTAGTTTTATGATCATGACAATGTTCAAGTTTATGAATTCTAATGGCTTCCGTGATAATGTTACTAATAGTTCTAACATCTCCTTTAGCACGCATAAGATCACGAAGCTCAAATAGGCAATCATCAAAGTTAGGATCACTAGGCTTCATCTTGTGAAAAGCAATAGTCTTATGAAGAATCTCATCAAGATTCTTTAAAGAGTAGTTGGGATATCGCTTTTCCAATTCATTCCATAGAGTATAGGCACACTCAAAGTTTTGCATACAACCAAGCACAACTTTAGGTAATCCTCTAATGATAAGATTGATAGTTCTAAGATTACGAAGCATGTCAATTTCCTCTTCATGAGTGGGATGCAAGGAATCAATGGGAGGCACATAAGGATTCTGAATGTACTTGCCGAAGTTAAATTCATCAAAGATATCAAGCATCTCATCCTTCCAAAAGTGATAATACTCCCCATTGAAAATAGGCACTCTACGTCTAAGACTCCCCAAAGTAGACACATCCATCTCCCTCCAATGGTGATTAAACCAAGGCAATGGAAACCAAAGCTCTGATACCAATTGTAGGGTCGAGGAGATAGGTCTAGAGGGGGGTGAATAGACTCTTAACCAACCAAAGGTGCAGTTTTTGGTTCTCTTGAAATTTAGGCAGATTTTGGCACTAGTTAAGATATCACCAAGACTTTCTACACATGCATATCTAGAGATTGAGCAGCGGAAATAGTAAAGCATGCAAATGTGCGGAAAGTAATGGGGTAGAGAAAAGAAGATCAAACGCAATGAAGACACAGTGGTTTTTAGCGTGGTTCCGATAGGTGGTGCTATCGTACGTCCACATTGATGGAGGCTTCAACCCACGAAGGGTAACGGTTGCGCGAGTCCACGGAGGGCTCCACCCACGAAGGGTCCACGAAGAAGCAACCTTGCCTATTCCACCATGGCTTCCGTCCACGAAGGACTAGCCTCACTCGGGGTAGATCTTCACAAAGTAGGCGATCTCCTTGCCCTGACAGACTCCTTGGTTCAACTCCACATGATCTTGGAGGCTCCCAAGTGACACCTAACCAATCTAGCATGCATCTAGAGTATTAAGTTAATAAAAACAGAGTAACGCCTTAAGCAAGATGACATGATGTAGAGAAGCAAATTCAATCAATATGAATAAACCCCATCTTTTTATCCTTAATGGCAACAATACAAATACATGTCATGTCCCCTTCTGTCACTGCGATTGAGCACCGCAAGATTGAACCCATCACAAAGCACCTCTCCCATTGCAAGATAAATCAATCTAGTAGGCCAAACTAAACCGATAGATCGGAGAGAAATACAAAGCTATAACAATCATGCATAAAAGAGTTCAGAGAAGACTCAAATATTTCTCATGAATAATCTGATCATAAACTCACAATTCATCGGATCCCAACAAACACACCGCAAAAGAAGATTACATCGGATAGAACTCCAAGAACATCAAGGAGAACATTGTATTGAAGATCAAAGAGAGAGAAGAAGCCATCTAGCTACTAGCTATGGACCCGTAGGTCTGTGGTAAACTACTCACACACCATCGGAAGGGCAGCAAGGTTGATGTAGAAGCCCTCCGTGATCGATTCCCCCTCCGGCAGAGTACCAGAAAAGGCCTCTAGATGGGATCGCGGAAGAACAGAGGCTTGCGGCGGCGGAAAGGTTATTTATTCTGGCTCTCTGGGGGTTTCCCAATATTTATGAATTTATAGAAGTGGAATTAGGTCAAACGGAGTCACGTGGGCCTCACAAGGCAACACGGCGCCCCCCCTGGGGGGCGCCCTGTTGCCTTGTGAAGCCTCCGTGAGGCTTTTGGCCTCCTCCCGAAGCTTCCAAGGGTTCTTCTGTCCAGAAAAAATCTCCAAAAAGTTTCATGGCATTTGGACTTCATTTGGTACTGTTTCTCTGAAAAGCCAAAAACAAACATAAAACAACAACTGGCACTGGGCACTAGGTTAATTGGTTAGTCCCAAAAAATGATATATAATTGCATATAAAAACATCCAAGATTGATACTATAACAACATGGAACAATCAAAAATTATAGATACGTTGGAGATGTATCAAGCACCCCCAAGCTTAATTCCTGCTGGTCCTTGAGTAGGTAAATGATAAAAACAGAATTTTTGATGTGGAATGCTACCTATCATGTTTCATCATGTAATCTTTCTCTTACGGTATGAATAATAAGATCCAAATGATTCAAAGCAATAGTCTATAATTTGATATAAAGACATCAATACTCAGGCATACTAATAAACAATCATGTCTTTCAAAATAAACATGCTAAAGAACGTTATCCCTACAAAATCATACAATCCTGTCATGCTCCATCTTCTTCACACAAAATATTTATCATGCACTACCCCAGTTTTAGCCAAGCAATTGGTTCATACTTTTTAACGCGCTTCAGCTTTTTCAACTCCCACGCAATACATGAGCGCAAGCCATGGATATAGCACTATGGGTGGAATAGAGTATGGTGGTAGAGATAAATAAGAGAAGTCAAAAATGGAGAAAGTCTCACATCGACGAGGCTAATGAACGGGCTATGGAGATGCCCATCAATTGATGTCAATGCGAGGAGTAGGGATTGCCATGCAAGGGATGCACTAAGAGCTATAAGTGTATGAAAGCTCAACATGAAAACTAAGTGGGTGTGCATCCAACTTGCTTGCTCATGAAGACCTCGGGCATCTGAGGAAACCCATCATCGGAATATACAAGCCAAGTTCTATAATGAAAAATTCCCACTAGTATATGAAAGTGACAAAATAGGAGACTCTCTATATGAAAAACATGGTGCTACTCTGAAGCACAAGTGTGGAAAAAGGACAGTAACATTGCCCCTTCTCTCTTTTTCTCTCATTTTTTTTTCTTTTCCTTTTTCCTTCTTTTTTTTCTTCTTTTTTTTTCTTTTTTTCTTTCTTCTCTTTTTAATTTTTATTTTATTTTAGAATGATCTCATGGACCTCATCCCCACTTTTTCGAGGACTCATTAGTCTCCATCATTCTTACCTCACTGGGACAATGCTCTAATAATGATGATCATCACACTTCTATTTACTTACAACTCAACATTACAACTCGATACTAGAACAAAAATATGACTCTATATGAAAGCCTCTGGCAGTGTACCAGGATGTGCAATGATGCTAGCGTAACATGTATATCAATGATGAACGGTGGCTGAGCCACAAATACTATGTCAGCTATATGATCATGCAAAGCAATATGACAATGTTGATGTATGTCATGAAAACGGAACGGTGGAAGTTGAATGGCAATATATCTTGGAATGGCTATGGAAATGCCATGATAGGTAGGTATGGTGGTTGTTTTGAGGAAGATATGAGGAGGCTTATGTGTGATAGAGCGTATCATATCACAGGGTTTGGATGCACCGACGAAGTTTGCACCAACTCTCGATGTGAGAAAGGGCAATGCACGGTACCGAAGAGGCTAGCAAATTGCGGAAGGGTGAGAGTGCGTATAATCCATGGACTCACATTAGTCATAAAGAACTCACATACTTATTGCGAAAGTTTATTAGCCCTTGAAGCAAAGTACTACTACGCATGCTCCTAGGGGGGAGGTTGGTTGGAGTTAACCATCGCGCGCCCCCGACCGCCACACAAAGGAAGACAATCAATAATAATTCATGCTCCAACTTCTTAGCATAACGACAGACCATACGTGCATGCTTCGGGAATTACAAACCTTAACACAATTATTCTTACTAAACCACAATTATCTACTAATACCTCCCAGATATTACCATCTTAATATCGCAAAACTATTGCAAGGAATCAAGTTTATCATATTCGGTGATCTACATGAAAGTTTTTATTATATCCCTCTTAAATACCTATCATATCAGGACCAAATTCATAACCCGTGCATATTACCATTGCTATCATGAGACTCTCAAAAAGATATAAGTGAAGCATGAGAGTGCAACTATTTCTTTAAAATATAACCACCGCCGTGCTCTAAAAGATATAAGTGAAGCACTAGAGCAACTGCCTAGCTCAAAAGATATAAGTGAAGCACATAGAGTATTCTAACAAATCACAAATAATGTGTGTCCCTCTCAAAAAGGTGTGTTCAGCAAAGATGATTGTAACAAACAAAAAATCAAACAAAAGCAAACCAACTATTTCACAAGACGCTCCAAATAAAACACATATCACGTGATGAATAAAAATATAGCTTCAAGTGAGTTACCGATAGATTGTAGACGAAAGAGGGGATGCCTTCCGGGGAATCCCTAAGCTTAGACGCTTGAGTATTCCTTGAATATTACCTTGGGGTGCCTTGGGAATCCCCAAGCTTAGGCTCTTGCCGCTCCTTATTCCTTTATCCACCGCAGTCTCACCCAAAACTTGAAAACTTCAGCACACAAAACTCAACAGAAACCTCGTGAGATTCGTTAGTATAACAAACAAACCTTAAACTTTAGGTAATGTTGTAAATTGATTCATATTTAATATTGACATAATTCTACTGTACTCCAACTTCTCCATGACTCAAACCCCCGATAAGATCCATAGAATTATCAAAATAAGCAAACTATGCGAACAAAACAGAATCTGTCTAAAACAGAACAATCTGTAAAGGTCTATTTAAAAGCCATACTTCTGTAACTCCAAAAATTCTGAAAAATTAGGAAAACGTAAACAATTCATATACCAATACTTTGTAAAAATTTCAGATTTTTATGACTCTCCAGTACAGAACCAAAATTCTAGCACTGGACACAAAACTTTCTGTTTTCCAAACAGCATCAATTATACTATCATCAACATCACCCCAAAGGTATTACTTGGCACAAACACTAATTAAAACATAAAAACACAATCATAACAGAAGCTATAATCATGCAAACACACAAAAACAGTAGGTAAAATGAAAATTTTATTTTATTCATTGGGTTGCCTCCCAACAAGCGCTATGGTTTTATGCCCCTAGCTAGGCATAATGCATAGTTTCAAGTGTTGTCATCCTTCAAGTTAATTACATAAGTGGCCCTCATAATGGATTCATAAGGTGATTTAATTATTTTTCTAGGGAAGTGTTCCATCCCTTTCTTTAGTGGAAATTGAAATCTTATATTACCTTCTTTCATATCAATAATGGCACCAATAGTTCGAAGAAAAGGCCTACCAAGTATTATGGGGCAAGAAGGATTGCATTCAATGTCAAGAACAATAAAGTCCACGGGTACATAATTTCTATTTGCAAGAATAAGCACGTCATTTATTCTACCCAATGGCTTTTTAATAGTGGAATCCGCAAGATGCAAATTAAGGGAACAAGGATCCATGTCGGTGAGACCTAGCACATCACACAAAGACTTTGGTATAGTGGAAACGCTAGCACCAAGATCACAAAGAGCATTACATTCATAATCTTTAATTTTTACTTTAATAGTAGGTTCCCATTCATCTTGTAATTTTCTAGGAATTGATACTTCCAACTCAAGTTTTTCTTCATGTGCTTTCATCATGGCTTCTACAATATGTTTAGTGAAAGCCTTATTTTGCTCATATGCATTTGGTGAATTAATCATGGATTGCAACAAGGCAATACACTCAATTAAATAACAACTATCATAATTAAAGTCCTTGTAATCCAAAGTAGTGGGTGCATTACTATTTAAAGTTTTGACCTCTCCAAACCCACCTTTTTCATTTTTACGATCAAGATTGTCACCCTCCAAGCAAGTGGGACTCCTTCTATCTAAAGTTGACTCTTCTCCAGTCCCTTTTTCATCAAGTTCTATGTTACTAAATAATGATTCAATAGGAGTGACACCAATCATTTTAATATCTTCATCATTACTACGATAGAAACCGGGTGGAATCGCTTTTTCTACAAATTCTCGCTTAGCTCTCAACCTAGCGGTCCTTTCTTTACTTTCATTAATGGAGACATAGATAGCTTTAATAGACTCATTTATATCATGTTTGGATGGCAAAATTTTAGTTTTGAGATTTTCCACATCATGAGCAATTCTATCCATGTTCCTAGCCAATTCGTCAACTCTATTCAATTTTTCTTCTATCACAATATTAAAATTCTTTTGCGAACTAATAAATTATTTAATATTACTTTCAAGATCAGAGGTCATCCTATTATTAATATTATAAGAATTACCATAAGGATTGCCATAATTATTAGAGGAATTTCCAGGAAACGGTCTAGCATTGAAATTACCCCTATAAGCATTGTTGTTGAAATTATTTCTAGAGACAAAGTTCACATCAATAGCATCATTATTTTGCTCAATCAAAGTAGACAATGGAACATCATTAGGATCAATATGAGCATTTTTATTTGCAACCAATTTCAATAAAGCATCCATCTTATCACTCAAAGTATTAATTTCTTCAACAGAATTTACCTTCTTACTAGTTGGAGTTCGTTCAGTGTGCCATTGAGAATAATTTGCCATAATATTATCAAGAAGTTTTGTAGCTTCTCCCAATGTAATTTCCATAAAAGTACCACCTGCGGCAGAGTCTAGCAAATTTCTAGAGACAAAGTTTAGTCCCGCATAAAATTTTTGTATGATCATCCATAAATTCAAACCATGAGTTGGGCAATTTCTTATCATTAATTTCATTCTCTCCCAAGATTGTGTGACATGTTCATGCTCAAGTTGCTTCAAATTCATAATTTGATTTCTTAAAGAAATAATCTTAGCGGGAGGAAAATACTTGGTAATAAAAGCATCCTTACACTTATCCCATGAATCAATACTATTTCTAGGCAAGGATGAGAACCAAGTTTTAGCACGGTCTCGTAGTGAGAACGGAAATACTTTTAATTTGACAATATCATTATCCACATCTTTCTTCTTTTGCATATCACAAAGTTCAGCGAAAGTATTTAGATGGGATGCAACATCTTCATTAGGACTACCAGAAAATTGTTCTTTCATAACAAGATTAAGCAAGGCAGCATTAATGTCACACGACTCCGCACTAGTGGCGGGAGGAGCAATAGGAGTACTAATAAAATCATTATTATTAGTATTGGAAAAGTCACACAATTTTGTATTTTCTTGAGACATCACGACAAAGCAAGCAAACAAGCAAATAAAATATTTTTGTGTTTTTGTAAAAAAAAATTAGAAGTGGGGGAGATGAAAACGAGAGGCAAATGCAAATAAAAGGTAAATAAAGTAAATGCAAGTGAATGATAATTTGTGCGAAGGTATTTGGTAATTTTGATGATGTCTCCCCGGCAACGGCGCCAGAAATTCTTCCTGCTACTTGTAGTCTGCGTTGGTATTTCCCTGAAGAGGAGAGGATGATGCAGTACAGTAGAGATAAGTATTTTCCTCAGTTAAGAACCAAGGTTATCAATCCAGTAGGAGAACCAAGCAAAATTCCGTTAAGCGCACCTGCACACACAAAAGCAAACACTTGCACCCAACGCAAATAAGAGGGTTGTCAATCCTCTTAGCGGTTACTTGCAAGGATTAAATCTTATAGAGATAAATAGCTAAACTAAAATACTAATTAAAATAAAAGTAAATAAATTGCATCAAGGTATTTTTAGGTTTTTTGTATGATAAAGATAGACCCGGGGGCCATAGTGTTCACTTAAGGCTTCTCTCTTGAGCATAGAAACATACGGTGGGTAAACAAATTACTGTTGGGCAATTGACAAAATAGCAAATAATTATGACGGATTCCTGGCAATGATCATGTATATAGGCATCACGTCCGAGACAAGTAGACCGACTCCTGCCTGCATCTACTACTATTACTCCACTCATCGACCGCTATCCAGCATGCATCTAGAGTATTAAGTTAATAAAAACAGAGTAACGCCTTAAGCAAGATGACATGATGTAGTGAAGAAAATTCAATCAATATGAATAAACCCCATATTTTTATCCTTAATGGCAACAATACAAATACGTGTCATGTCCCCTTCTGTCACTGGGATTGAGCACCGCAAAATTGAACCCATCGTAAAGCACCTCTCCCATTGCAAGATAAATCAATCTAGTAGGCCAAACTAAACCGATAGATCGGAGAGAAATACAAAGCTATAACAATCATGCATAAAAGAGTTCAGAGAAGACTCAAATATTTCTGATGAATAATCTAATCATAAACTCACAATTCATCGGATCCCAACATACACACCGCAAAAGAAGATTGCATCGGATAGAACTCCAAGAACATCAAGGAGAACATTGTATTGAAGATCAAAGAGAGAGAAGAAGCCATCTAGCTACTAGCTATGGACCCGTAGGTCTATTGTAAACTACTCCCACATCATCGGAAGGGCAGCAAGGTTGATGTAGAAGCCCTCCGTGATCGATTCCCCCTCCGGCAGAGTACCGAAAAAGGCCTCCAGATGGGATCGCGGAAGAACAAAGGCTTGCGGTGGCGGAAAGGTTATTTCTTATGGCTCTCTGGGGGTTTCCCAATATTTTTGAATTTATAGAAGTGGAATTAGGTCAAACGGAGTCACGTGGGCCCTACAAGGCAACACGGCGCCCCCCTGGGGCGCGCCCTGTTGCCTTGTGAAGCCTCCGTGAGGCTTCTGGCCTACTCCCGAAGCTTCCAAGGGTTCTTCTGTCCAGAAAAAAATCTTCAAAAAGTTTCGTGGCATTTGGACTTCATTTGGTACTATTTATGGGAAAAGCCAAAAACAAGCAGAAAACAGCAACTGGCACTGGGCACTAGGTTAATAGGTTAGTCCCAAAAAAATGATATATAATTGCATATAAAAACATCCAAGATTGATACTATAATAGCATGGAACAATCAAAAATTATAGATACGTTGGAGACGTATCAAGGCTAGACATCAAGGTTCAAATGGTTGGATTGGAATCTCTTGATCACAACACATGAGTAGGTGGTTCTCTCTCAGAAAATGTACGGTGGAAGTATAGGCACGTTCTGATGGCTCTCTTACTTGGTAAGAGGATGGTGTAGGCGTATATATAGCCTTCACCTAAAATCCAACCGTTACACACTTTTGACCCATCTCGGTGGCACCGACAATAAATCTCGGTGAGACCGATCTGTGTAAAAGATATGAACGTTGGGCTTTTCAGTGGGACCGAACAAAACATCTCGGCAAGACCGAAGTGCAATGGCTAGGGCAAGACCATGTTTCGGTGAGATCGAAAATTTCATCTCAGAAATTCCGAAGTGAAGTGACATTGTTATAGCAACTTGGTCAAGCTGTCTCGTTGTGACCGAGAACCATTTCGGTTACACCGAAGTGCTAGGGTTTTGGCTGTGGCAGTGGAATGATCATCTTGGTGAGTCCGGAGTAGGTGACATCGGTGGGACCGAAATGATGAATTAGGGTTTTGGACAGATGTGTTTTGGGAAAGTGATTTAGGGTTTTTGGAGCAATATCAGTGAGCACTTTGAGCAACAACCTCATCAACAATACCTCATCCCCTTTTAATAGTATTGGCTTTCCTAAGGGACTCAATGTGATCTTGGATCACTAAAATGAAAATGAAGAGTCTTGTGGTAGCCAATCTTGTCCTTGACATTTTGAGGGATGCCACATCTTCTTGTCCTTGCCATGCCATTGTTGAACTTGTCTGAAATATACTAGATAAAATCATTAGTCCAACACCATGTATGTTGACATTGATTACCAAAACCACCAAGGGAGCAAATGTGCTTTCAACTAATCGATGCTTCTAGGAACTACCTAGATAGTTGTGCTGGTTCTGTTTTCTGGGAACGAACTGTTGGACAGGCTGAAGAACTATTGAATAATATGTTGAGAAATGCCGATGATTGGACACTTCCTGAACCACCACCTAAGCCAACTCCAAAGAAGAGAGGTATTCTATTCCTCAGTCCAGAAGATATGCAAGAAGCTAAGAAGTCTATGAAAGAAAAGGGTATTAAATCTGAAGATGTTAAGAATCTACCACCTATTGAAGAAATACATGGGCTTGACTCCCCGACACAGGTAGTAGAGGTAAATTCTCTTACTAGATTCGATGAAGGTTATATTCCTTATAATAAATCTGCTAGCCAATGCATGTATGAATTTGATAATTACATCATTAAGTAGGACCACTTTAATATGTATGTTAGCAATCAATTGAAACGAAATGCCTTCATGATAGATCATTTGAGTGATTTGATGTTTAGAACTGCTAATGATGTTAGAGGCTTAAGTAAACATGCTTCTATGGTTCATACTCAGCTAGAACAAATTGCTAAGTCCCAAAATGATTTGCTTGATGAAATGAATAATAAAATGAATGATCGTGCTGTTAGAGTTGTTACTAGAGGAGGTAGAAGGACTCAAGAGCCTCTGTATCCTGAAGGTCATCCTAAAAGAATTGAACAAGATTCTCAAAGAATTAATACTGATGCACCTAGTTCATCTAAGAAGAAAAAGAAAAAGAAAAATGATAAAACTTTGCCTGCTTCTAGTGAACCTGTGATAGAAAAACCTTCTGAGAGTCATAATGATATTTCTATTTCTGATGCTGAGACACAATCTGGTAATGAACATCCACTTAGTGATAATGATGTTCATGATGATGCTCAACCAGATAATGATGTAGAAATAGAACCTGTTGTTAATCTTGATAACCCACCTCCTAAGAATAAAAGATATGATAAAAGTGATTTCGTTGCTAGAAAACATGGAAAAGAAAGAGAACCATGGGTTCAAAAACCCATTCCTTTTCCTACTAAACCATCTAAAAATAAGGATGAGGAAGACTTTGAATGCTTTGTTGAGATGCTTAGACCTGTCTTTTTGCGCACTCGCTTGACTGATATATTGAAAATGCCTCCATATGCTAAATACATGAAAGATATTGTAACTAATAAAAGAAAGATACATGAAGCTGAAATTTCCACCATGCTCGCAAATTATTCTTTTAAGGGTGGAGTGCCTAAGAAACTAGGAGATCCTGGAATACCTACTATACCATGCTCCATTAAAAGAAGTTATGTTAAAACTGCTTTATGTGATTTAGGAGCCGGTGTTAGTGTTATGCATTTCTCTTTATATAGAAGACTTGATTTGAATAAGCTCACACCTACTGAAATATCTTTGCAAATGGCTGATAAATCAACTGCTATACCTATTGGAATTTGTGAGGACGTTCCCGTTGTAGTTGCAAATGTTACTATCTTGACAGACTTTGTTATTCTTGATATGCCTGAGGATGACAACATGTCGATTATCCTTAGTAGACCTTTTTTGAATACTGCCGGGGCTGTTATTGATTGCAACAAAAGCAAGGTTACTTTTCATGTCAATGGTAATGAGCATACGGTCTATTTTCCGAGGAAACAAACTTCAGTGAATGGTATCAATTGTATTGAAAAGGTTTCGACAATCACTATTGGAGGGTTTAAATTTCCTCTTCCTTTAGTCAAAAAGAAATATGAAACTCTCATTGTTGGGGAGATGCTTATCCCCATTGAGGTAACCTAGTGTTATACGAAAATTCTTCGGTTACATGTTACTCGGAAATAGTTTGTCAATAAGACTTGATCAACCTTATTGACGGATTCTTTTTGAGGGGCATGTGTTCGATGAATTTAGTAAGCACAACTTTTTGTAATCATAGTTTGCTCTCTGTTATTTATAGATTAATAAAGTAAAATGCCATGATTATCCTATTTTCTGAATTATTCGTGCAATAAAAAATGTCCCAAAAATAAAAGTTCTCAGAATGCCCTGAAAATTTAGTATGATTTTTTCCTGAATATTTAAGAATTTTTGGCACTGAAAACACCTCAGGGGGGTGCACCTATGAGCCACAAGCTCACAGGGCACGGCCACCCCCCTGGGCGCGCCTGGTGGGCTTGTGGGGCCCACAGGGACCCCCTCACTTACTCCAGCCACCCATCTCCTTCTTCTTCCTCCAGAAAAAATCAAATTTGCTCCCAAGCCCGTGTTCTTGCTCATTTGCCTGCAAATTTCGATCTCCTTGCTCAGAACTCCATTTCCGAAACTGTTTTGAGGAATTGCTCCTTGAAAAGAAAAATGCTCAAGTGGAGGTTGAGAGGTTCTTCGAGCCGGAGTCCTAAGGAGGCTCCGAAGCCCAAGTACGATATTCCTTGTGCGACCGAGGTGCGGCCGTGCGAATAGCCATGCGACACATTCTTGAGGGATGCGGGATTTTTCGATGATTTCTATTACTTGGCGAACAATGCCGGCCTTATCCCGTTCCTCGAAGATAAGTGTGAACAATATCTTCTCCTCACTAATACCTTCATGCAAAGTTTTCACTTTCATTTTAGGAGAGATATACCCATGGTGTCATTTAACCTATATGCTATTCCTAGAGAGATGACACTTGAGGATTTTTGCTGAGTGTGCAAACTTCCTAATGAGGGCAGCCCAATAGAGCCACGTCCAAGGGATGTTGTGGATTTTATATCCACAGTGACCGTGGGGGAGACGAGAGGAGTTTCAGAGGCTAGGGTTGCTAGTTTACATTTTTCCCGTTTTACGTTATTATTCATTATTTGCCGGGAGGTGTTTGACTGGTCGGTGGGAGAGTGGCACGCTTAGTGCACCTGACCTTGCTATTTTACGCCATGCTCTTCATGCTGATAGAACTTTTAGTTTAGGAGCTATGGTTGCCCGGCGGTTACATACTAACCGCTCGAAGGGCGTTATTTATGGTGGTATTTATGCTTCCCGCCTCGCCTAACATTTTGAGATTCCTATTAGGCATGGCGAGGAGGAAGAGAGGCTTTTACCTACGAGATATCTTGATTATAGAAGCATGGTTGGGCATAACTTTATTGACGATGGTCTTAGACGATTTCGGTATAACTTGGTATTCAGTCAGGGCACGCGTGAGGTCATTACTTTGCCTGCACCGTCTTTGTTCGATCTTTCTAGTGGTAGGTATACCATCATGCCTGAGGACATCTACACCTATTGGGGCCTGACATCGCCCCCAGTACCTGAGCCATCACCTGTTCCAGCACCGATTTATCAGTGGGACCCTCAGCAGCCACTGTGGGATCCTCAGCAGCCTGGGTATTATCCTAGAGGCGCCGACTTCGACCCATGGCCGTATACCAACTTAGGCCAAAAGCCTAAGCTTGGGGGAGTACGTATTTCTCACCGACATTACATTCATGTACCACACATTCATTCCAGCTGTCGGTGTTCATCCTTTTTCATTGTATATCCATGTTAGTCCTATTTCTGTTTTCTTCTTGTGTGTTTAGAAAACTTCGACAACCCCAAAAAAATCAGTTGTAGTTTATTTCTTGTTTACTTAATTCGTAGTATTTAAAGAAAACCCAAAAAGAATTCTCATTTCTTCTTTTGCTTGTTGGGAGTTCTCCCGTGTAAATAGTTTTTCTCGTTTTTCATTTTTCCTTCGTTAGTTTGCTTTCTTCAGAAAAACTTAAAAACTTCAAAACATTTCAGTGTGTTTCTCTAAATTTCTTTTCTTTTCATTGAGTCGTCGTAAGGAGAAGACCACGATGAAAATGTTGAGTGGCTCTCATATGCTTTATTGTTGATCTAACAAATAGCCACTATTAATTTGTCTTCTCCTTTGAACTAAATGTTTGCAGATTCCAGCTTAGTCCATGGCACACTTGCAATATTATTATTATCACATCATTTGGTCATGCAAGTGAAAGGCAATAATGACGATATTTGATGAAGTGATTGCGGTGAAGAAAAGCTGGTATGAACTCTTCTTGTTTTTGTTTTTGTAAATATGTTTAACTCAGTATTCATGATTCAGCATTGTTATGAGTAAACATGTTTGCGATGACAATTAGAGATTATAGTTGCTCATGCCATGCTTAAATAGCTAGGAGTGGATAATGATTTATCTTGAGTGTCAACATGCATTAAAATGGTTGTGATGTAGTATGATAGTATGGTATCCTCCTCTGAACAATTCAAGTGGCTTGACTTGGCACATGTTCACACATGTAGTTGATTCAAAACCAACATAGCCTCCACGATATTTATGTTCATGGTGTTTATATCCTACTCATGCTCGTATTCAGTGTTAATTATTCTCAATGCATGATTATGACCGTTTTCGCTCTCTAGTTGGTCGCTTCTCAATCTATTTGCTAGCCTTCGCCTGTACTAAGCGGGAATACTGCTTGTGCATCCACAATCCTTAAACCAAAGTTATACCAGATGAGTCCACTATATCTACCTATATGCGGTATTACTCTGCTGTTCCAAGTAAATTTGCATGTGCCACCTCTAATCACTCAAATAAGCATCTGCTTTGTGTGCCCGTACCGCTCATGGAGCGACAGGGGGCGGTCAGTATCTTCCATGCTAAGTGGGTTATTCTCAGATGAGTGTTTATTCATTTGTCATTGCACGAGAGAGGCTGGTATTTGGGTTGCCCAGTCCTGTAATCAAAATAAGAAAAATATAATAAAACAAACTCCCCCAGAAATTTGATCGTTTGGAGGGCACCCATGAATTCGGCTAGCCATGGCTTGTGTTGGTATGGTGGAGGTGGAGTAAACTTTACCTTTCCGCTTGGGAACCGCCTATAATGTGTTTAGCATGGAAGATATTGAAAACTCTCGGTCATGACGTTGACATGAAAAGCATACCTCTCAAAATTGTTTTCATCTCTGTTTTAAGCTTCAAGCTCTGGCACCTCTGCAAATCCATGCTTCCCTCTGCGAAGGGCCTATCTATTTACTTTTATGTTATTTTACTTTTATTATTGAGTCATCACCTTCTCATTCGAGCACCAGTTGGAGAGCACTATTGTCATTTTTATGCATTGAGTATAGTTAATGTTGGGTGTGACATGACTCGATCTCTTTTACCATGAATTACAATATCTAGTCACTACTTGAACTTCAGAGGTGCTCTGCATTTATGTTTTGCGGTCTCAGAAAGGGCGAGCGAGATACCATGTTATCATATTAGATCATGATTGTTTTGACAAATTGTTGGCATCCGAGCTATCTTATTATTGCTCGCTAGTTGGTTATGTTATTGACATGGGTAAATGTGAGACCTAAGTGTTATCATTCATATGGTTAGTTCATAATCTTTGCTGAAAACTTGGATGCTAGTTAAGTATATATACAGACAACAAGAACAAAAGAGTTTGTAAAAGTTTTTCTTTATCACTTTCAGTTTGTCAACTGAATTGCTTGAGGACAAGCAATGAGTTAAGCTTGGGGGAGTTGATACGTCCCAAATGTATCTAGTTTTCCAAACATTTTTTGCTCTTGTTTTGGACTCTAATTTGGATGATTTGAATGGAACTAACCCGGACTGACGCTATTTTCAGCAGAATTGCCATGGTGTTATTTTTTTTTGCAAAAATAAAAGTTCTTGGATGGACCTGAAAATTTATGGAGAATTATTTCAGAATATATAAAAAATACTGGCGAAAAGATCTACTAGAGGGGAGCCACCCAGGGGCCACAAGCCCAGGGGGCGCGCCTACCCCCCAGGGCACGCCCCGCAGGCTTGTGGGCCCCTGGAAACTCCGTTTGACCTAATTCCAATGCTATATATACCTATTTGTGGAGATAAAAATCAGAGAAAAAGAATCATCACGTTTTACAATACGGAGCTGCTGCCACCTCCTGTTCTTCATCGGAAGGGCTGATCTGGAGTCCGTTCGGGGCTCCGGAGAGGGGGATTCGACGCCGTCGTCATCATCAACCATCCTCCATCACGAATTTCATGATGCTCACCATCGGGCGTGAGTAATTTCTTCGTAGGCTTGCTGGACGGTGATGGGTTCGATGAGATTTATCATGTAATCGAGTCAGTTTTGTTAGGGCTTGATCCCTAGTATCCACTATGTTCTGAGATTGATGTTGCTATGACTTTGCTATGCTTAATGCTTGTCACTAGGGCCCGAGTGCCATGATTTCATATCTGAACCCTTTATGTTTTCATGAATATATTTATGTTCTTGATCCTATCTTGCAAGTTGTATGCACCTATTACGTGTTATGATCCGCATACCCCAAGGTGACAATAATTGGGATTCTTTCCGGTGATTACCGTAGTTTGAGGAGTTCATGTATTCACTATGTGTTAATTCTTTGTTCCGATTCTCTATTAAAAGGAGGCCTTAATATCCCTTAGATTTCCTTATGGTCCCCGCTGCCACGGGAGGGTAGGACAAAAGATGTCATGCAAGTTCTTACTATAAGCACGTATGACTATATACGGAATACATGCCTACATTACATTGATGAATTGAAGCTATTGTGTATCGCTCTAGGTTGTGACTGTTACATGATGAATGTCATCCAACATAATTATCCATCACCGATCCAATGCCTACGCTTTTCGCATATTGATCTTTGTTAAGTTACTTTCATTGCTGCTGCTGTTACAATCATTACAAAACTACTACTGTTACTGTCTTTGTTACTGTTGCTACCTTTACTACTGCTATCAAAACTATCATACTACCATGCTACTAAACACTTTGCTTCAGATATTTAGTTCTCCAGGTGTGGTTCAATTGACAACTCAACTGCTAATACTCACAAATATTCTTTGGCTCCCCTTGTGTCGAATCAATAAATTTGGGTGAAATACTACCCTCGAAGACTGTCGCGATCCCCTATTCTTGTGGGTTATCAGTAACAAGTAACCAAAGTAACAAAGTGCAGCAAGGTAGCCTAATCCTTATATTGCAAAGGACAAGCTGGAAGTACTTCTTATATTAAGCAAAGCGTTCTCGAGGACACATGGGAATTCTCATCTAGTCACGTTCATCATGTTTAGTTGATTCGCGTTCACTATGATAATTTGATATGTGGGTGGACCGGTGCTAGGGTGTTGTTCTTACTTGAACATGCAACCCACTTATGACTACCCCCTCTCGCAAGCATCCGCAACTATGAAAGAAGAATTTAGATAAATCTAAACATAGCATGAAACATATGGATCCAAATCAGCTCCTTCCAGAATAATGCATAAACTAGGGTTTAAGCTTCTGTCACTCTCGCAACCCATCATCTACTTATTACTCCCCAATGCATTCCCCTAGGCCCAAATATGGTGAGGTGTCATGTAGTTGATGTTCACATGACACCACTAGTGGAATAACAACTAACACATCATGAAAATATTGAATGAATGCCAACTTCACATGATTACTTATAATAAGACTTCTTACATGTCCTCAAGAACAAAAGTAACTACTCAAAAATCATGTTCATGTTCAGGATCAGAGGTGTATTGAATATGATTAAGGATCTGAACATATAATCTTCCACCAAATAAACCAACTAGCATCAACTACAAGATGTAACCAACACTACTAGCAACCCACAGGTACCAATCTGAGGTTTTGAGACAAAGATTGAATACAAGAGATGAACTAGGTTTTGAGATGAGATGGTGCTGGTGAAGATGTTGATGAAGATTTGTCCTCCCACGACGAGAGGATCATTGGTGATGTCGATGGCTTCGATTTCCCCCTCCCGGAGGGAAGTATCCCCGACGGAATTGCTCCGCCGGAGAGTAAAAGTGCTCCTGCCCAGGTTTCGCCTCGAGACGGTGGCGCTTCATCCCGAAAGTCTTCTCTTCTTTTTTTTCTAGGGCAAAAGGCCTCATATAGCAGAAGGAGGGCATCGGAGGGCATCTATGGGCCCCACAAGGCATCAGGGCACGCCCTGGGGGGTAGGTGCACCCTGTTGCCTTGTGGGAACAGGTGGGCCCCCTCCTGTGGTTTTTCCTCCAAAAATCCTTATATATTCAATAAAAAATCTCCGTGAAGTTTCAGGTCATTTGGAGCGCTTTAGAATAGCCATCTCTATTGTGGCTCTTTTTGATCCAGAATTCCAGCTGCCGGTGATTTCCCTCTTCATGTAGATCTTGCAAATTAAGAGAGAAAAGGCATTACAATTGCATCATAAAGTGAAGTAATGACCAAAAACATTATAAATAACAGTTGGAAATCATGATGCAAAATGGACGTATCAAATCCCCCAAGCTTAGACCTCGCTTGCCCTCAAGCGAAAGCCGGACTCTATAATCATGACCACATGTTTAGAGAGAGGGGTGTGGATAAAACAAAATACTGACATAGAAGCATCATGATCATTATTATAACAGCAAGTATTCATCATATAACTTCTCATAATCAAGTAACAATTCATTCACAATATTTGAAGTATGAAACATATACTTTCTTGAAAATAAACAAACAATGTTCTTGGTCATTGAAACAATTGCAATTCATCATATTTCCAGGAAGATTCTATGCAAGAGCTTTTGTTTTAGCAAGTCCCACATACTCAACTATCAAATAGTCTTCTATGATTGTTAACACTCAAGGCATATTTTTGGGACAAACGTTTCTGTCAGACACATAGGAAGATGGGGGTTTGTAGTTTTCACCACCCAACTTGTTTACCTCGAGGATAATGTTAACAATAATAACTCATGATTACCTACATCCAAATGGATATATGTTCCTGGATCTTTCCCCACCACATGGTGCTGTCCAAGTGGAGAATAATTAAGTATGGAATGAGGATGAATATTATTGACTCTTGCATGAAAGTAAAAGCTGAAAAGTAAAAGATAGGCCCTTCGCAGAGGGAAACAGAGGTTGTCATGCGCTTTTTCGTTGGGATGTGCAAGCTCTTAATGTAAAGGAACGTCACTTTATATTGCCCCTTGTGATAGCAACCTTTATTATGTAGTCTGTCGCTTTTATTTCTTTACCATCACAAGTTCATTCAATGTTTATTTTCCCTTACAATAAAAGATCATACATATTTAGGAGCAATTTTTATTGCTTTGCACCAATGACAACTTACTTGAGGGATCTAATTCAATCCATAGGTAGATATGGTGGACTCTCATGACAAAAACTGGGTTTAAAGGGTTCTGGATGCACAAGTAGTATCTCTAGTTAGTACGAAATTTTGGCTAGCAAAAGATTATAAGCAAGCACCACATGTTAGAGGATCCATAACAATATAGCTTTTATGTGAATATAAGCAAACATAACTCATTACGTTGTCTTCCTTGTCCAACATCAACTATTTGAACAAACTGAAAATATTTGATGGGGGCTCACAATCATAAAAGATGTCCAAGATAGTGTATTTATATGTGAATCCTCTCTTCCTTTATTAATCTTTCATGAATTGCATCAATGACCAATGCTATGTTTGTTAATCTCCAATAAATTTTATCAACTATACTTCTTCTATGTGAAGTCATCACTCCCTATGGGATTAGCATATGATCATTTATTCTCCTTATTGTAAAGATTGAAACAAGAAAATGTGACACCCTGGTTTTCGCTCCTCGTTTTTTTCCTTTGTGGGATTGGACTCCCGTCTTTTTTTCGATGTTATCGGATTTTCTCTCGCTCTTGGGTATGTGAAGATGGTCATTTAGCCTTGCCTTTCCTATCCAACCAGAGATTCTCTCCAGTCCAACCTTGCCACCCAAGATATATTCTCAGGATTTTGCCGCCGAAACCCTACCTTCCGAGTTACCGGGAGGGAAACCCTAATTCCTTCCGTTACAAAGGAACCCCAATTTCCTCTGATCTGTTGCCTCCCAAACTTTTCCCGGTGATCATCCTATATCTATAAACCCTGGATATGCAAAAATATTGCCAAGTCATTTGCAATTTTTTTCATTTAAAATTAATTCCTTTTTCTGCCAGTTAAAGGAATTAAATCCAGAAAAATATCTATCCATCTCCAAAGCTCATGAAAATTTGTGGAAATATTCTTTGTGATCATATTAAGCTCCCATAAAAATATTGGCCATGATTAAATAAGGGAAATGGCATTTTCCTATTTAAAGCCAATACTGCAACTTGGGCAGTTTCCAAAGGAGATACCATTTTGGTAGCCAGGAAAAATCCCAAATAATTTGTGGAGCTTCTCCTATCCATGTATTCACCATTTCCATCAAGAACCCAAGCTTTATAGTTCAAATTTTGAGCACAACATCCAATTCTAGTTTCTGGACCCATTTTGAGATTGTGAAGCAACTATATTTAATATTGCTCCATGATTCTTGAAATTAATCCAGAACCTCACATTCCCTATATGATGTGATCATGCAAAAATTCATATCATTTTATCTAGCCAATTTCTCCCAAAAATTCCATCTAGTTTCTGTCCAGCAGGAAGCTCTGTGAAGGAAGTACCATGTAGGAGCATCCAAACGGTATGAAATTTTACTAGTGCATTCTCACACCCAAATCACCTCCCTACACCAAAATTCAGCACATTTCATTAAGCCAATTGAGCACAGCTTCAAAGTTTAGTTTTTGGACCAAATTCTGCATTGTAAAGGAGGTATATGCAAATCAGGTCCAAATGGTCTCAAATTTTGCCAGCACCTACTCCTTCCTACCACATTTCATTATGACAAAGGTTCAACTCCATAATCTCATCCATTTGTCCACAAGAATCCATCTAAGTTTCATGTCAGAACCTGTTTCTGCAGGTACCTCTCACCTCAGAGCCACCCAGCTGGTTCCAGCTACTTCTCTTATCCATTTGATCAGTGAGGCACGTGTGAGACAAAGTTTCAAAGTCGGACGCGTGCCAGAGCGTGTGGTGCCCGTTGTGACCATGTAATGAGCATCCAGAAACCGCGCTCCGCGCACGGCCGGGTCCATGCAGTCACCTCTGGTCAGCTCTGGCTCGTCCGGGCATGTCTGGTGGCTCCACGGCGTCCACGTACTCACTCTCCAGCTCCTTCCCCCTCCGTTCTCCTCCTCCTCGCGCCACGGCGAGCACCGCCGCGGTACTGTCCCGCGCGTGAACCCCTATTTCGCCTCCCTCCACTGACTTCTTCCTCCCCGAGGCTTCTCAAGCATGCCAGCGGGGCTCCACTGCTCGCCGTGCAGCCGCCCGGAGCTTGCCACCTCGCCTGATAGCTCCAGGACGATGATAAGGACGCCACGGCGGCCGTCCCTATGGTCTCGCCTCGGCCGGCTATAAAAGCCGCGGCCCGGAGCCACCCCGGGCATTCCTGAGCACACCAGCCGCCTCACCATCCTCCTCTAGCCCTCCCCGACCTCTCCATAGAGCTCCAGGAGCCCTCCTCGCCCCTCACAGCCGCCATGGCCGCCGCCTCGGCTCGCCTAAATTGGAGCTGTCCCGAGCTCCTCCCCTTCTTCTTTCTCCATCAGAGGCTTCCACCACCGCCCTACACCCGCCCCCGCAGCTCGCTGCTTCCTCTCTATGGTCGTGGTGCCAGGACCTTCATCGCCGTAGCCACCGTCCGCCGCGGCCGAGGTGCAGCCCGTCTCCAAGCTTCCCGGCGGAAGTGGATGACACTGGTGGATGCGCCGCGCTCTTCCGAGCTCACCGGTAGCCGGAGCCTCGCCGGAGGTGGCCCATGCCGCCGGGGGTTGCCGCCGGCACGCGCGCTCTACCTCTGCCTCGCGAGCGAGAGCGAGGAAGGAGACGACCCCGCCCCAGCCGGCCAGTGGACCCCAGGGCCCCACTTGTCGGCCTCACACGTTGACTCAGCTGACCCGGTGACGTGGATAAGTGAAAGCGTACTTCGCGGTTTACATTTTCTGTAGTTGAAAGCGTATTTCCAGAAGTACGTTTTCTTTATTCAGCCGCCGGCCCAAACCCTTATATTATGAACGTTCGTCAGTTAAGCGCAGAAAAGCACAGGTTTTAGTTGTTTTCTGCCTAACGAACGAACGGCCACCACTTTTTAACCGTAACTCTGATTCAGGTGATTCCAAAGCCCACCTTCTCTGTTTGTCGAGCCCGTTCCGATGATGTCACTTTCATAATGTTTACACATTCTGAAAATGACCATTTTTCCCCTGCCCTATATTCAGCCCCTCCGAGAGAGAATCTTTTCCGGCAAATTTTCCCGCGAGGTGATCGCACTTCTCTCCAATGAATTCATCAACCCCCAGCGAAGCCGACCATCTGATATATGCCCTAAAGCATTGCTCTGTGTTATTCTTGCGTGTTTAAATTGATATGCTTATGCTCGTGTGCATAGTGATAAGCTATATACAACTCTGATGAACCCTTGCTTGCCTTTCTTTGGTGACGGCACCACGCGTGTGTTCTGCGCTGCTTCCGGCCGTTCGGGGTGGATGCTGACTTTAAATTTCTCTTTTCAACAACTGTCCCATGTTCTGAGCTGCTTTTCGGCCGTCACGGGCAGCTGTGGAATTTCTTTTTACAGCGGTGACCCCATGCTCTGAGCTGTTCTTCGGCCGTCTTAGGGAACCGCTATATTCTTTTTATCAGCACTGCCTCATGCTCTGAGCTGCTTTTCAGCCATCTTGAGCAGTGATTGAGTTATTCCGGTAACGTCCCAGATTTGAGTTGTAAAGACCATTCTGGGGGCTGCTGGTTTATTTGCCGGTTTCATACAAGGGTTCGGATGGTCGTAGCCTATAGCTAAAACTTGTAAGTAATAAACTTGCCATTTAAATATTATTTCACTAATGACTCAATGTGATGTTATATGGAGATGTGTTGTTATGTTTCCATAGTTGTTACATCATGCATTGTTACTGTTATTGCAATGATAAAGAATGTGACATAATGATAACAACCTCCTCCGTCGGCTGGATCGAGTCATAGTGCCACTGAACCGAGCTTATCAGTGCAGCCACACTTGCCTTTATGGGAAGGCCCTAACTTGGTCTATTGTCTTGCCTCTTATCGGCACCTCCAAAGAGGGGAGGTTATGCGTACGTGCTACCCTGGCCCGGTAGGCGGCAATAACCTTGTGAGCCCAGTTATTGTTTAGCCCGGGGTCCCCGTTTGGACAGTTTAATTTGGCCACGACGGTGGCAGGTGTTAGGAGTGACACAGGGGCCACCCAGGGCATGACCCGGAAGGGGGTATGATTGTCAGTGGTGACATGAGAGTGCCAGGCAATAGACAGGTTTTGTTGGAGCAGCACCGGTCCACCCGAATGGGAACATGTACTAAAGTACGAGGCCAGGAGCTCCATGGTGTGGGTAAAGTGCGCAACCTCTGCAGAGTGTAAATCTATTCAAATAGCCGCCTCCTCGGTCATGGGACACAGTTCGTACTAGGTCACACTATTTGGTCTATGTCGAGTCTGGAGGAGTTAACCGTATGATTACTAAGAAGGGACCAAATAAGGTAAGCTTTGTCAGATTTACAACACAGATACCGGGACATCGGATGATGCCAGGTAGTTGAGATGTTAACCATGGGATGGCTAGGAAGGAGATGGTCGGGTGACCGTCAGAACTTGGATACGGTCCGGAGGAATCATGAAAGGAACTTGATAAGATACCCGCACTGTTATGCTTTACCTTACTGCATTTACTTTGATAGTACCATGATGGATAATCCTGTTATAACATGATGAGTAATGTCATTAAGATGATAAGTGCATGCTTGAATGCCATGGATTGCTTTGCTTGGTGTATATGTTGGTTTGGTTTGCTTGCGAGTACATTCAAAAGTACTCAGCGGCCTTCAACGTGGCCAGGTTCACCTAAGGATCCGTCGAGGGGCTAGAGCATTCGCGAGCTAGAAGAGTAACCTAGTCAGATCCATGTGGATTGGAGCCGCATCAAGACCACGCTGCCATAGATAGAGCTTTTCCACTGCCATCACCCTTGTAAATATCATGTAAGACTTATATATCCATTAATGGAAATGCATGTGTTCATGATACTTGTTGTAAACGCGCATGCCAGAGTGATTTCCTGGGCTGGTGTGTGCGGCGACTGTCTGGCTATAGTGGTAATCAGGCGGGGCGCCACAGAAAGTAAAGTACCAAAACTCAAACTATTCTTTATTATATAACTCTCACACACGATTACATAGATAGATAGATCACGAAGCAAGCACTCAAAACTAATTCATACTAATACTTTGTTCTTCTAATTCACAAAATAACTAAGGATCGAACTAAGATAGATAATAATGATAAAAGTGATGGTGATACGATACCGGGGCACCTCCCCCAAGCTTGGAACAAGCCAAGGGTGGTGCCCATACCCATGTACTCAAGTCTCCTTCTTCGGTGATGGTGGTGATGTAGTGGAAGGTTTGTCCTACAACTTCCAAGGCATGGGCTCCCCATCATAGAATGATGAACGTGTCTCCAGAATCCTGAAATCTGCAGCTAGGCTCATCCTCTTAAATCTGGATTCATACTCACAGTTTTGATTTTGCAGGTCAAAAGTTTGTGCTTGAAGATGATCAATCTGGTCCTGTAGCTTGAAGATGGCATCTCTAATCTCCTTGCTGTCCCACTTGTGCGCATGAATAAATTTCATGATCATAGAGTGGTTGGTTGTGGGATCGAGGAGATAGGTCTAGAGGGGGGGTGAATAGACTCCTAACCAACCAAATTAGCAGTTTTTAATTTCTCTTGAAACTTAGGCAGATTTTGGCACATGTTAAGATCACTCCAATACTTTCTACACATGCATATCTAGAGATTGAGCAGCGGAAATGATAAAACATGCAAGAGTACGGAAAGTAAAGGGGTAGAGTATGTAAGATCAAACGCAATGAAGACACGGTGGTTTTTGGCGTGGTTCTGATAGGTGGTGCTATCGTACGTCCACGTTGATGGAGACTTCAACCCACGAAGGGTAACGGCTGCGCGAGTTCACCGAGGGCTCCACCCACGAAGGGTCCACGAAGAAGCAACCTTATCTATTCCACCATGGCTTACGTCCACGAAGGACTAGCCTCACTCGGGGTAGATCTTCACGAAGTAGGCGATCTCCTTGCCCTTACAAACTCCTTGGTTCAAATCCACATCATGTTGGAGGCTCCCAAGTGACACCTAACCAATCTAGGAGACACCACTCTCCAAAAGATAATAGACGGTGTGTTGTTGATGAACTCCTTGCTCTTGTGTTTCAAATGATAGTCTTCCCAGCACTCAAACAACTCCTCACAGATTTGGCTATGGTGGAAGAAGGATTTGAGTGGAAAGCAACTTGGGATAGGCTAGAGATCAAGTTTCAAATGGTAGGAATGGAATAGCTTGATCTCAACACATGAGTAGGTGGTTCTCTCTCAGAAAATGTATGGTGGAAGTGAAGGCACGTTCTGATGGCTCTCCTTTCAGAGAAGGAGGTGGTGGAGGGGTATATATAGCCTCCACACAAAATCCAACCGTTACACACTTTTGACTCAACTCGGTGGCACCGAAACAATCATCTCGGTAGCACCGAACTGTGTAAAAGATATGAACGTTAGGAATCTCGGTGGGACCGATACGAACAACTCGGATGGACCGAAGTGCAATGGCTAGGGCAAACCTCATCTCGGTGGCATCAATTGCATCAACTCGGTAGGACCGAAGTGAAGCAATAAGGCAACAGAGAGTTGGCAAGCCATCTCGGTGAGACCGATTTGCAAACTCGGTGAGACCGAAGTAAGTGCAAACGATTACAGAGAGTTGGCAAGGCCATCTCGGTGGGACCGAGATCCATTTCGGTGGATCCGATTTGTTAGGGTTTTGGCAGTGGCTAAGTCTTGGATGAACTCGGTGGGGCCGGATAGGAAATTCGGTGGGCCCGAGTTGGAATGTAGGTTTTGGACATATTTGGGATTGAGAGAGTGGTTGAGGGTTTAGGAGTACTGTCACTAAGCACTTGAGCAAAAAGACCATTAAGCAACACCTCATCCCCTTTTAATAGTATTGGCTTTCCTATGGACTCAATGTGATCTTGGATCACTAAACCAAAAATGTAGAGTCTTGATCTTTTGCCAATCCTTGTCCTTAGCATTTTGAAGGGGTTCCACATCCTCTTGTCCATGCCACGCCATTTGTTGAACTTGTCTGAAATTCACTAGATAAAAGCATTAGTCCAACAACATGTATGTTGGCATAAATTACCAAAACCACCAAGGGAGCAAATGTGCTTTCATTGGCACTGAGGCCACGCTCCACCATCCCTTGGCACTTGAAGATTTCCTGCTCCACAGCTTCAAACCTAGCCTTCTCGCTTCCCTCCTTCTTCTGTCCTTGAACGTCCCGGATGTGAAGCACCCCCTCACGCAACTCCATGGTTTGAGGGTGTTTCATCACCTCTGGAAGGTAAGGGTTGATGACCTTCTCATAGAACTTGTCCTTTGGCAAGCTTGATGGCGACATGGCGATCTAGATCTGTCATAAAAACAGCCAGAAACAAGAACAGAGGAGAAACTTGCAATACGGTGGTCAAATGTCCGGGAGTATATATAATGAATTTTTATCTTGCAAAACAAGTATACGACAAGAAAACAGAATCGGGGAGGCACACGAGGGGCCCACAAGGCAACACGGCATGCCCTGTTGCCTTGTGACCTCCTCGTGGGTCCCCTCAGCTATTTCTTATTTTTGTAATTTTTCTAATATTCCAAAACAAACAGAAATTAATTTTATGGAATTTTTGGAGTCAGTTTACTTACCGTATCACATACCAACTCTTTTTCAGGGTTCTGGAGCGTTTCGAAGGCCTCTTTTAGATGTTCCTCCGGTGAAAGTGTTTGGATAATATTGGTTTCAACATTAATGGGCGTACCTACAATATAATGTTTAATTCTTTGCCCATTAACCACCTTCGGGTTGGTGCCCTCGGCGTTATTAATCTTGATAGCTTCGGAATGATAAACTTCTTCGACGATGTATGGTCCTTCCCACTTGGAGAGAAGTTTTCCTGTAAAGAATCTGAAACGAGAATTGTATAATAGAACTTGATCACTGACTTTAAATTATCGTTTTGGGATTCTTTTATCATGCCATCTTTTAACCTTTTCCTTAAATAACTTGGCATTTTCATAAGCTTGTGTTCTCCACTCATCTAGGGAACTAATGTCAAACAACCTCTTTTCACCGGCAAATTTAAAATCATAGTTGAGTTCTTTAATTGCCCAATAAGATTTATGTTCTAATTCAAGAGGTAAGTGACATGCCTTTCCATAGACCATTTTATATGGGGACATACCCATAGGATTTTTATAAGCAGTTCTATATGCCCACAATGCATCATCAAGTTTCTTAGACCAATTCTTCCTAGACCGGTTAACAGTATTTTGCAAAATTAACTTTAATTCTCTATTGCTCAATTCAACTTGACCACTAGTCTAAGGATGATAAGGTGATGCAATTCTATGGTTAACATCATATTTAGCTAAGATCTTACGGAATGCACCATGAATAAAATGTGAACCACCATCAGTCATTAAATATCTAGGGACTCCAAATCTTGGAAAGATAACATCTTTAAGCATTTTAATAGATGTGTTGTGATGAGCACTACTAGTTGGAATAGCTTCTACCCACTTAGTAACATAATCAACAGCAACTAGAATATGAGTATATCCATTAGATTTACGAAAAGGTCCCATATAATCAAATCCCCAAACATCAAATGGTTCAATAACAAGTGAATAATTCATAGGCATTTCCTGGCGTCTACTAGCATTACCAATTCTTTGACATTCATCACATGAGAGGACGAACTTACGTGCATCCTTTAAGAGAGTAGACCAGTAAAAACCAAATTGTAATACCTTATGTGCAGTTCGGTCTCCTGCGTGGTGACCTCCGTATGCCTCGGAATGGCACTTCCGTAGGATTTGTTCCTATTCATGCTCAGGTACACAATGCCTAACAACACCATCTACTCCTTCTTTATATAAATGTGGGTCATCCCAAAAGTAATATCTTAAATCAAAGAAGAATTTTTTCTTTTGTTGATATGTGTAACTAGGTGGTACATATTTAGTAACAATGAAATTAGCATAGTCTACATACCAAAGATTATTGCGTGAAGCAGAAGCATTTATAATAGCTAATTGTTCATCGGGAAAATTGTCATCAATAGGAAGTGGGTCATCAAGAACATTTTCCAATCTAGATAAATTATCTGCTACAGGTTTTCAGCTCCTTTTCTATCAATAATATGCAAGTCAAATTCTTGTAGCAAAAGAACCCACCTAATCAATCTTGGTTTAGCATCTTTCTTTTCCATAAGATATTTAATAGCAGCATGATTGGTGTGAATAGTAACTTTAGAGTCAACAATATAAGGTCTGAATTTATCACATGTAAACACAACTGCTAAAAATTCTTTCTCGGTAGTAGCATAATTCTTTTGAGCACTATCCAAGGTCTTACTAGCATAGTGAATAACATTTAGTTTCCTATCAACTCTTTGACCTAGAACAACACCAATAGCATAATCACTAGCATCACACATAATTTCAAAGGGCATGTTCCAATCAGGTGGTTGAACAATAGGTGCGGAAATTAAGGCTTTCTTAAGTATTTCAAAGGCTTCTATGCAATCATCATCAAAAACGAATGGAACATCTTTTTGTAGGAGATTATTAAGAGGTCTAGAAATTTAGAGAAGTCTTTAATGAACCTCCTATAAAAACCAGCATGACCTTGGAAACTTCTTATACCTTTGATATCTTTAGGACATGGCATTTTCTCAATTGCATCAACTTTAGCTTTGTCTACCTCAATACTGCTTTCGGAAATTTTATGACCAAGGACTATACCTTCATTCACCATAAAGTGGCACTTCTCCCAGTTCAAGACGAGATTTGTCTCCTCGCATCTCTGCAAAACTCGGTCTAGATTGCTCAAGCAATCGTCAAAAGAAGTTCCGTAAATGGAAAAATCATCCATGAATACCTCAACAATCTTTTCACAAAAATCAGAGAATATAGCAGTTATACATCTTTGAAAGGTAGGAGGTGCATTACATAAACCAAAAGGCATCCGTCTATAAGCATAAGTTCCAAAAGGACAAGTAAAAGTAGTTTTCTCTTGATCTTCTTGTGAAATAGGTATTTGAGAAAAACCAGAATATCCATCTAGGAAGCAAAAATGTGTGTGCTTAGATAACCGTTCTAACATTTGATCAATAAAGGGCAATGGGTAATGATCTTTTCTAGTAGCTTTGTTTTAACTTCCTAAAATCAATCACCATCCTATAACCGGTTACAATTCTTTGCGGGATAAGTTTATTTTTATCATTAGGAACAACAGTAATGCCTCCCTTTTTAGGAACACAATGAACATGACTTACCCATCTACTATCAGCTATAGGATAAATTATACCTACCTCCAGAAGCTTTAATATTTCAGTTCTCATCGCATCCTTCATTTTAGGATTCAGACGATGTTGATGATCAACGACTGGCTTAGCGTCAGGCTCCATATTAATCTTGTGTTGACATAACATGGGACTAATGCCCTTAAGATCATCAAGGGTATATCCAATTGCAGCATGATGCTTCTTTAAAGCTTTGAGCAATCTCTTTTCTTTGTGCACTGAAAGGTTAGCATTGAAAATAACAGGATATATCTTTTTTGCATCAAGATAAGCATATTTCAATGTATCAGGCAGTTTCTTTAATTCAAACACAGGATCAGTCTTAGGTGGGAGAGGGTTTCCCAAGGTTTCAGCAGGCAAATTATGTTTAAGAATAGGTGCTTGCCTAAAGAATATCTCATCTATTTCATTTCTTTCATTCATATGCATATCATTTTCATGGTCTAGCAAATATTGTTCTAATGGATCAGTAGGAGGCACAGCAATAGAAGCAAGACCAATAATTTCATCTTTACTAGGCAGTTCTTTATCATGAGGTTGTCTACTAAACTTGGAAAAATTAAATTCATGAGATATATCACCAAATTTAACACCGACCTTCTCTTTAGCACAATCAATTTCAGCATTAATAGTATTCAAGAAAGGTCTACCGAATATAATGGGACAAAAATCATCTTGTGGTGATCCAAGGACTAAGAAATCAATAGGGTATTTGATCTTAAACATCTCTAACAATCCCAAGTGGTGAAATAGTATCTTTGTTTGCAAGCTTAATAGTGACATCAATATCTTCTATCTCAGCAGGTGCAATATCATGCATAACTTCTTGATATAAAGTAAATGGAATAGCACTTACACTAGCACCCATATCACATAAACCATGATAGCAATGATCTCCAATCTTAACTTAAACAACAGGCATGCCAACTACAGGTTTGCTCTTATCTATTTTATCTTGTTTTGTATTAACCTATTTAGCAATCCTAGTAGCTTCCTCACAGAAATAAATGACATGACCATCAATATTATCAATCAAGAGATCTTTAACCATTGCAATATTAGGTTCCACTTTAATTTGTTCAGAAGGTTTAGGAGTTTTGACATTACTCTTATGAATTACAGTTGTAGCTTTAGCATGTTCCTTTATCCTAACACGGAAAGGAGGTTTCTCAATGTAAGCAGTGGGCACAACTGGATTATCATTATAAGTAATAGTTTTAGTTTTAACTATAACAGATTCATCACAAGTTTCTTCAATAGGTGGATGAAATTTAAACCATTTCTCTTTAGGGAGATCAACATGAGCAGCAACGGATTCACAGAAATTAGCTACTATCTCAGAGTCAAATCCATATTTTGCACTAAACTTATGAAAAGCATCGGTTCCTGTAAAATATTTAACACAATCATACTCAAGTTTTATACCTGACTCATTACCTGTGTCGGCTTCCCAATCTTCAGAGTTGTGTTTAATTCTCTCAAGAAGGTCCCATTTGAATTCAATAGTTCTATTCATGAAGGAACCAGCAGAAGAAGTATCAAGCATTGATCGATCATTATGAGAAAGCCGAGCATAAAAATTATGTATAATCATCTCTCTAAAGATCTCATGATTGGGGCATGTGTGCATCATATATTTAAGCCTCCCCCAAGCTTGAGCGGTACTTTCTCCTTCACGAGACCTAAAATTATATATATAATTCTAATCACGATGAACCTAGTGCATAAGATATTTTTTTTTATGGAATTCCAGCTTCAATCGGTTCCAGTCCTATGTTCCAATGTCATCCAATAGCCTATACCATATCAATGCCTTCCCCCCCAAAGATAAAGGGAATACTTTCTTCTTAACTCCATCCTCGGATAAATCTGCAAGCTTAAGCAATCCACAAATTTCATCTATATAGATTAGGTGCATATCAGGATGCATTGTTCCATCTCCTGCATAAGGATTAGCCAGCGGTTTTTCTAACATACCCGAGGGAATCTCATAATAAATATTTTCAGTAGCTTCAATAGGTTGAGGAGTGGCTCTTACCACATCCGGTCGAGGTGAAGATACCCCGAACAAGCCCCTCAAAGGATTATTTTCCATAGTGACAAGTGACAGTAAAATTCAGCACGTAATAAAAATGTTTCCTTACCGAATTCCACTTACCAAAGGCACTACACTCCCCGGCAACGGCGCCAGAAAAGAGTCTTGATGACCCACAAGTATAGGGGATCAATCGTAGTCATTTTGATAAGTAATAGTGTCGAACCCAGCGAGGAGCAAAGAGAAAGGACCAGCGGTTTTCAGCAACGTATTCTCTCCAAGTGCATAGCAAGTAACAAGTAACCAAAGTAACAAAGTGTAACAAGGTAGCCCAATCCTTATATTGCAAAGGACAAGCTGGAAGTACTTCTTATATTAAGCAAAGCATTCTCGAGGACACATGGGAATTCTCGTCTAGTCACGTTCATCATGTTTAGTTGATTCACGTTCACTATGATAATTTGATATGTGTGTGGACCGGTACTAGGGTGCTGTTCTTACTTGAACAAGAAACCCTCTTATGATTACCCCCTCTCGCAAGCATCCGCAACTATGAAAGAAGAATTAAGATAAATCTAACCATAGCATGAAACATATGGATCCAAATCAGCCCCTTCCGGAATAACGCATAAACTAGGGTTTAAGCTTCTGTCACTCTCGCAACCCATCATCTACTTATTACTCCCCAATGCATTCCCCTAGGCCCAAATATGGTGAAGTGTCATGTAGTCGATGTTCACATGACACCACTAGAGGAATAACAACATACACATCATCAAAATATTGAACGAATGCCAACTTCACATGATTACTTATAACAAGACTTCTCCCATGTCCTTACGAACAAAAGTAACTACTCACAAATCATGTTCATGTTCAAGATCAGAGGTGTATTGAATATGATTAAGGATCTGAACATATAATCTTCTACCAAATAAACCAACTAGCATCAACTACAAGATGTAATCAACACTACTAGCAACCCACAGGTACCAATCTGAGGTTTTGAGACAAAGATTGAATACAAGAGATGAACTAGGGTTTGAGATGAGATGGTGCTGGTGAAGATGTTGATGAAGATTGGTCCTCCCACGATGAGAGGATCATTGGTGATGTCGATGGCTTCGATTTCCCCCTCCCAGAGGGAAGTATCCCCGGCGGAATCGCTCCGCCGAAGAGCAAAAGTGCTCCTGCCCAGGTTCCACCTCGAGACGGCGGCGCTTCGTCCCAAAAGTCTTCTCTTCTTTTTTTCTAGGGCAAACGGCCTCATATATCAGAAGGAGGGCATCGGAGGGCATCTGTGGGCCCCACAAGGCATCAGGGCGTGCCCTATTGCCTTGTGGGCAATAGGTGGCCCCCTCCGGTGGTTTTTCCTTCCAAAAATCCTTATATATTCAATAAAAAATCTCCGTGAAGTTTTAGGTCATTTGTTGCTCTGTAGAATAGTTATCTCTGTTGTGGCTCTTTTTGGTCCAGAATTCCAGCTACCGGTGATTTCCCTCTTCATGTAGATCTTGCAAATTAAGAGAGAAAAGGCATTAGAATTGTATTATAAAGTGAAATAATGACCAAAAACATTATAAATAACAATAGGAACTCATCATGCAAAATGGACGTATCAACTCCCCCAAGCTTAGACCTCGCTTGCCCTCAAGCGAAAGCCGGACTCCATAATCATGACCACATGTTTAGAGATAGGGGTGTCGATAAAACAAAATATGGACATAGAAGCATCATGATCATTATTATAACAACAATTATTCGTCATATAACTTCTCATAATCAAGTAACAATTCATTCACAATATTTGAAGTATGAAACATAAGCTTTCTTGAAAACAAATAAACTATGTTCTTGGTCATTGAAACAATTACAATTCATCATATTTCCAGGAAGAGTCTATGTAAGAGCTTTTGTTTTAGCAAGTCCCACATGGACTTAGCACTTTCGATGGCAAAGAGAATGATGGTAGGGTTTTATAAGAGAAGACAAAAGTTGAGAAAGTCCCGCATCAATTCGGCGGATCGTTAGGCAATGGAGAGGCCTTACAATCGATATCAATGCAAGGAGTTGGGATTGCCATGCAACAGATGCACTAGAGCTATAAGTGTATGAAAGCTCCCTATGAAACTAAGTGGGTGTGCATCCAACTAGCTTGCTCATGAAGACCTCGAGCATTTGAGGAAGCTCGTCATCGGAATATAGAAGCCAAGTTCTATAATGTAAAAAATTCCCACTAGTATATGAAGGTGACAAATCATGGAGACTCTCTATATGAAGAACATGGTGCTACTTTGAAGCACAAGTGTGGTAAAGGATAGTTGTGTGCCCCCTCTCTCTTTTTCTTTCATTTTTTTAGAATAGTCTCATGGACCTAATCCCCACTTTTTCGAGGACTCATTAGTCTCCACCATTCTTTTCCTCACTGGTAGGCGCAACACTCTAATAATGATGATCATCGCACTTCTATTTACTTACAACTTGATAAGCTGAAAGAATATGACTACATATGAATACCTCAGTGTACCAGGATGTGCAATGATCTAACGTAACATGTATAATAATGATGAACGGTGGCTGGGCCACAAATATCATGTCAGCTCTATATGATCATGCAAAGCAAAATGACAACGAATGCTCAAGTCATATTGCTACTTGTGAGCTGCGTTGGCATTTTCCCCGAAGAGGAAGGGTTAAGCAGTATAGTAGAGATAAGTATTTCCCTCGGTGAGAACCAAGGTTTATCGAACCAAAAGGAGAATCACGCAAACCCTAGTGAACAACACCTGCACACACAAAAGCAAATACTTGCACCAAAACGTGGGCATGAGGGCTGTCAATCCCCTTGAACTCGTTACTTGCAAGGATCAAATCTTGTATAGGTAGATATATAAATTGCAAAACAAAATAAAAGTAAATAAATTGCAGCAAGGTATTTTTGGTTTTTATAATATGTTTAAAGTAGACCCGAGGGCCATAGTTTTCACTAGAGGCTTCTCTCTCGGACACATAGCATAAGGTGGGTAAACAAATTACTGTTGGGCAGATAGAAAAGCGCATAGTTATGACGTATCCATGGCAATGATCACATATATAGGCATCACGTCCGTGACAAGTAGACCGACTCCTGCCTGCATCTACTACTATTACTCCACCAATCGACCGCTATACAGCATGCATCTATGGTATTAAGTTCATGACAAACAGAGTAACGCCTTAAGCAAGATGACATGATGTAGACAAAGTAAACTAAATCAATATGAATAAACCCCATCGTTTTATCCTTAGTAGCAACAATACAATACGTGCCTCGTCCCCTTCTGTTACTGGGTGAGGATACCGCAAGATTGAACCCACTACAAAGCACCTCTCCCACTGAAGATAAATCAATCTAGTTGGCCAAACCAAACGGATAGATCGGAGAGAAATACAAAGCTATAATAATCATGCATAATAAAGTCCAGAAAAGACTCAACTACTTTCAATGAATAATATGATCATAAACCCACAATTCATCGGATCCCAACTAACACACCGCAAAAGAAGATTACATCGGATAAAACTCCAAGAAGATCGAGGAGAACATTGTATTGAAGATCAAAGAGAGAGAAGAAGCCATCTAGCTACTAGCTATGGACCCGTAGGTCTGTGGTGAACTACTCACACATCATCGGTAGGGTGATATGTCTCCGTTGTATCTATAATTTTTTATTGTTTCATGCCAATATTTTACAACTTTTACATACTTTTGGCAACAATTTATATGATTTTATTGGACTAACATATTGATCCAGTGCCCAGTGCCAGTTCCTGTTTGTTGCATATTTTTTGTTTCATAGAAAATCCATATCAAATGAAGTCCAAATGTGATGAAAATTTACAGAGATTTATTTTGGAATATATGTGATTTTTGGGAAAAAGAATCAACGCGAGACGATGCTCGAGGGGCACACAAGCTCAAGGGGCGCGACCCCTACCCTGGGCGCGCCTGGCAGGCTTGTGGTGCCTCTGTAAGGCGGTTGGGGCCCTTCTTCCGCCGCAAGAAAGATAACATCTGGGAAAAAATCCCCTCAAAATTTCAGCCCAATCGGAGTTACGGATCTCCGGGAATATAAGAAACGGTTTTCAGCCAGAACAGAGAGAGAGAGATCCAATCTCGGAGGGGCTCCTGCCCTCCGGGAGCCATGGCGGCCAAGGACCAGAGGGGAAACCCTCCTCCCATCTAGGGGGAAGGCCAAGGAAGAAGAAGAAGGAGGGGGGCTCTCTCCCCCTCTCTCCTGGTGGTGCCGGAACGCCGCCGGGGCAAACATCGTGTGGCAGCGATCTACCCCAACAACTCCGCCATCTTCCTCAACACCTCCATCACCTTCCCTCATCTATTTGCAGCGTTCCACTCTCCCGCAACCCGCTGTACCCCCTACTTGAACATGGTGCTTTATGCTTCATATTATTTTCCAATGATGTGGTACCATCCTATGATGTTTGAGTAGATTTTTGTTGTCCTATGTGTGATTGGTGAATAGCTATGATTGGTTTAAATTGCTTGTGGTTATGTGATACATCTCCAATGTATCTATAATTTATGAAGTATTCATGCCATGTTTATTATAGTTTTTTATGATTTTGGTGCACTTTTATATGGCTTTTATATGATTTTTATGGACTAACATATTGACCTAGTGCCCAGTGCCAGTTGTTGTTTTCTGTTTGTTTTTGGTTTTACAGGAAATCCATATCAAATGAAGTCCAAATGCAGCGAAACTTTTTGACGATTTTTTCTGGAACATAAGAGACACTAGAAGCTTCGGGAGGTGGCCAGAAGACCCACAGGGGCCCCACGAACCACCAGGGCGCGCCACCCACCCCCCCAGGCGCGCCCTGGTGCCTCATGGGCCCCCTGCGGCCCTTCTTCGCGTGATTCCAATGCCAAAAAATCATATATATTCAGAAACCCCCGAAATTTAACCTAGATGAGTTTTTACGCCACCGCAAGCCTCTGTACCTCCACGATCTCATCTACAGACCTTTTCCGGCACCCTGCCAGAGGGGGGAAAGCATCACCGAAAGCCATCTTCATCATCCCGGTGGTCTCCATGACGAGGAGGGAGTAGTTCACCCTCGGGGCTGAGGGTTTGTACCAGTAGCTATGTGTTTTATCTCTCTCTCTCTCTCTCGTGTTCTTGATTTGGCACGATCTTGATGTATCGCGAGCTTTGTTAATATAGTTGGATCATATGGTGTTTCTTCCCTCTCTATCTTTGTTGTGATGAATCGAATCTTTTCCCTTTGAGGTTTCGTTATTGTCGGATTGAATATTCAGATTTGAGAATACTTGATGTATGTCTTGCATATGAATACCCGTGGTGACAATGGGGTATTATATTGATTCACTTGATGTATGTTTTGGCACTCAACTCGCAGATTCCCGAGGTGACATTGGGGTAATCTATGCATAGGGGTTGTTGCGCGTTTTCATTATCTTTTCTCCGATAAGAAACTTTGGGGTACTCTTTGAAGTTCTTTGTGTGGATTGAATATTATGATTATGAAGTTGTTTGATGCATATCGAATAATCAACTCACGGATACTTGTGGTGACATTGGAGTATCTAGGTGACATTAGAGTTGGTTGATGCGTATCATATGGTGTTATTTTAGTACGAACTCTAGAGCTATTTGTGACACTTATAGGAATGGCTCAATAGATTGATCGGAAAGGATAACTTTGAGGTGGTTTCATACCCTACAACAATTTATATCTTATGTTCTCCGCTAATAGGAACTTTGGAGTGATTCTTTATTGCATGATGAGGGATGGTTATATGATCCAATTATATTAGCATTGTTGAGAGATTGCACTAGCGAAAGTATGAACCCTAGGCCTTGTTTCTAAGCATTGCAATACCGTTTGTGCTCACTTTTCTTACTTGCTACCTTGCTGTTTTTATATTTTCAGATTACAAAAACCTATATCTACTATCCATACTATAATTTTATCACCATCTCTTCGCCGAACTAGTGCACCTATACAATTTACCATTGTATTGGGTGTGTTGGGGACACAAGAGATTTCTTGTATTTGGTTGCAGGGTTGTTTCAGAGATACCATCTTCAACCTACGCCTCCCACGGATTGATAAACCTTAGGTCATTCACTTGAGGGAAAATTGCTACTGTCCTACAAAACTCTGCGCTTGGAGGCCCAACACGAGTCTACAAGAATAAGTTGGCACACGAGTCTACAAGAATAGGTTGTTATCACAAGGGGCGATATAATGTGACCTTGGGGATTTATGCATAAGGGTTGGCACACGTTTTCATCTTGACTTTCCGGTAGAAACTTTGGGGCACTCTTTGAAGTTCT
This sequence comes from Elymus sibiricus, assembly GCA_039707655.1. Classification (NCBI taxonomy): domain Eukaryota; kingdom Viridiplantae; phylum Streptophyta; class Magnoliopsida; order Poales; family Poaceae; genus Elymus; species Elymus sibiricus. The sequence goes on from CM077666.1 coordinate 351,876,604, forward strand.
TTGTGTTGGTTTGAATAGATGAATCTGAGATTGTGTGATGCATATCGTATAATCAAACCCGTGGGTACTCGTGGTGACATTGGAGTTCCTAGGTGACATTAGGGTTTTGGTTGATGTGTATCTTAAGGTGTTATTCTAGTACGAACTCTAGGGCTGTTCATGACAATTAATGGGGATGGCTCATAAGATTGATCGGGAAGGATAACTTTGAGGTGGCTTCGTACCCTACAACAATTTCTTCGTTTGTTCTCCACTATTTGTGACTTTGGAGTGAACTCTTTGTCTCACGTGAGGGATTTACATATGATTCAACTATGTCAACAATGTTGGGAGATCGCACTAGTGAAAGTATGAACCCTAGGCCTTGTTTTTTAGCATTGCAATACCGTTTGTGCTCACTTTAGTTACTTGCTACCTTGTTGTTTTTATATTTTCATATTACAAAAACCTATATCTACTATCCATACTACACTTTTATCACCATCTCTTCGCCGAACTAGTGCACCTATACAATTTACCATTGTATTGGGTGTGTTGGGGACACAAGAGATTTCTTGTATTTGGTTGCAGGGTTGCTTGAGAGATACCATCTTCAACCTACGCCTCCCACGGATTGATAAACCTTAGGTCATCCACTTGAGGGAAAATTGCTACTGTCCTACAAAACTCTGCGCTTGGAGGCCCAAGACGAGTCTACAAGAATAAGTTGTGTAGTAGACATCAAGCTCTTTTCTGGCGCCGTTGCCGGGGAGGTGAGTGCTCGAAGGTATATCTTTAGATCTTGCAATCGAGTCTTTTAATTTCTTGTTTTATCACTAGTTTGGTTTATAAAAGAAAACTACAAAAAAATTGGAATTGAGGTTGCCTCATATTATTCGTCTTTATCATGTCTTTCTTGAAAATGATGGATCGGAAAATTGTGCTCACTTGATAGAAGAAGAATTCAATAAAATGTTTGGCATAAAATATTTGAATGATGAGCATGATTGCAATGTTGTTAGTATGAATTCTTTGAATATCCATGATGCTAGTGATATGCAAAGCCACAAGCTTGGGGATGCTATGTTTGATGAAGATGATATTTTTAGTCCCCCAAGTTTTGATGAGAAAATTTATTATGATGAAAGCATGCCTCCTATTTATGATGATTATATTGATAAAAGTGGATTTGGAGAGGTCACAACTTTATTTAATGATGATTCCACTATTTTGGAAGAGGCTTCAATTGATTATGACAACAAAGTTGCTATGTATGATGATTATTGTGATGACATGTATGCTATAAAGAATAATGATAAATATGAAACTTGTCATCATGATTTTAATTTTCAATTGGATTATGCCAATCAAGTATCTCATGATAGTTATTTTGTTGAGTTTGCTCCCACTATTATGAATGAGAAGAAAATTGCTTATGTGGAGAGTAGTAAAATTTCTATGCTTGTGGATCATGAAAAGAATGCTTTATGTGATAGCTATATTGTTGAATTCATTCATGATGCTACTGAAAATTATTATGAGAGAGGATCATACGCTTGTAGGTGTTGCAATAATATCAAGTTTCCCCTCTATGTGTTGAAAGTTTTGAAGTCATGCTTGTTTTGCCTTCCTATGCTAGTTGATTCTTGCTCCCATAAACTATTTGCTCACAAAATACCTATGCATAGGAAGTGGATTAGGCTTAAATGTGCTAGTCATATGCTTCATGATGCTCTCTTTGTGTTTCAAATCTTTACTTTTATGCGAGCATCATTGAAATCATCATGCCTAGCTAAAAGGCTTTAAAGAAAAGCGCTTGTTGGGAGGCAACGCAATATGTATCCTTTCTGTTTTAGTGTGTTCACATGATTAAGCTACTGTAGTAATCATGTTTTATATGTTTTCTTTCAATAAAGTGTCAAGTAAAACCTTTGGGATAGTGTGGATACTTGTTGATTCAATTCTGTGCAAAAACAGAAACTTTTGCCTCCAGTGTTTAATTTCCCAGATTTTACTGGAGCGTCAAAAAATTCTGAAATTTTTACACAGTATTTATATGCAAATTGTTGACGTTTTCCTAATTTTTTAGAATTTTTATAGTTCCAGAAGTATGGTAGTTGCTCAGATCATTACAGACTATTCTGTTTTTGACAGATTCTGTTTTCAATGCATAGTTTGCTTGTTTTAATGTTTCCATAGCTTATATTATGAGATATAAATTGTGGAAATGATAGAATACAGTAGGCATTATATGGGAACAATTGTGAATCTTGTCTTGGACAGTACCTAAGTGATGGTTTATTCTTTATCATACTAACCGTTCTCACTAAGTTCCGTTAAGTTTTGTGTGATTGAAGTTTTCAAGTTTTGGGTGAGATATCGATATGAGGGGAATAAGGAGTGGCAAGACCCTAAGCTTGGGGATTCCCAAGGCACCCCAAGGTAATATTCAAGGAAGACCCAAGCAACTAAGCTTGGGGATGCCCCGGAAGGCATCCCCTCTTTCGTCTTCAACATTATCGGTAACCTCACTTGGAGCTATATTTTTATTCGTCACATAATATGAGTTTTGCTTGGAGCGTCATTTTATCCTGTTGATATTTGCTTTGTGTTATCAATAATCATGTTTTGTACCTTTTAGTTCAATAAAATGCCAATTATAGCCTTTACCTTGCTCAGTTTGCAAGTTTATGAGTTGCTGTTTCAAAACAGAAAGTTTGCTTCTATTGATTAAATTGCCCAGAAATGTCAGAATGTGATAAAATCTTGAAATTTTTACACAGTAAACTTTGATAAATTATTTCCAGTGTGGTAAATTTTCAGAATTTTTTGAGTTACCTAAGTATGGATTCTTAATTATCCTTTACAGACTGTCCTGTTTAGGCAGATTGCTGTTATGTTTGCATTGTTTGCATATGTTGGCTTGTTTAATGATTCTATTTGAGGATAGGAGTATTAAATATGCAGAGGCATTTAGTATTCAATGTTTAATTATAATTTTGGTGATTTGCTACAGTAGAGAATGTCGAGGTTTTGAGTGGATTTATACTAACATATCTCACAAGTTCTTGTCAAGTTTTGTGTGGATGTAGTTTTTGGAACTTAGGGAAACTATTATATGAGAAGAATTAACGAGACACAAGAGTTCAAGCTTGGGGATGCCCAAGGCTCCCCAAGTTAATATTCCAAGAAGTATCAAGCATTCAAGCTTGGGGATGCCCCGGTAGGCATCCCATCACTTTTCTTCATCAACTATCGGTTAGTCTCGATTGAACCCAAGTTTTTACTTGTTCACATAATATGTGCTATACTTGGCTGTGTCTTTGTTTTGCTTGCTGTTTGAATAAAATATCAAGATCTGAAACTTTTTAAATGAGAGAGAGTCCTTACATAGCTACTTAATTGTTTCACTGCTCATTGATCTTTACTTATATATTTCGGAGTAGTTTGTCATTAATTCTCATGCTTCACTTATATCTTTTTGAGAGTTAATAATAGTAATGGTAATTTGCACAAGATATGAATTTGGTCCCAAGATGAATACTCGAGAGGGATATAATAAAAACTTTCATATAGATCACTGGATATGATAAGTGTGATTCCTTGCAATGAGAATAATGAAAGAGATCATATGCTAATCTTATGGAAAGTAATGACATTACATAAAGAAAAGTATAAGTGGTAAAATTTATTGGAGGTTAACAAGCATAGCATTAGTCAATGATGCAGTTCATGAAAAATTTAATAAGGGAAGAGAAGATTCGCATGCAAATACACTATCTTGGACATCTTTTATGATTGTGAGCCCCCATTAAGTATTTTATGTCAAAATGTTGACGTTGCACAAGGAAGACAACGTAATGAATTATGTTTGTTCATATTCACATAGAAGTTATATTGTTATAGATCCTCCAATATGTGGTGCTTGCCCAATATCTTTGCTAGCCAAAAATCCGCACCAAGTAGAGATACTACTTGTGCATCCAAAACCCTTAAACCCAGTTTCTTCCCATGAGTGTCCACCATATCTACCTATGGATTGAATAAGATCCTTCAAGTAAGTTGTCATCGGTGCAAAAAGCAATAAAAATTGCCTCTAAATATGTCTGAACTTTTATTGTAAGGGAAATAAGCGTTGTACGAACTTGTGATGGTAAAGAAATAAAAGCGACGGACTGCATAATAAAGGTTGCTATCACAAGGGGCAATATAACGTGACGTTCCTTTTCATTAAGGGCTTGTGCATTCAATAACAAAAAGCGCATGACAACCTCTGCTTCCCTCTGCGAAGGGCCTATCCTTTACTTTTATGTATTTACTTTTTATGCAAGAGTCAATAGTGTTCTCCTCTACTTCCTTTTAATTTTTCTCTTTTTGCAAGCATCATGTGGTGGGGAAAGATCTAGGCACATATATCCAGTTGGATATGAGTGATCATGAGTTATTATTGTTGACATCACCCTTGAGGTGAATAAGTTGGGAGGCAAAATCACAAGCCCCTATCTTTCTATGTGTCTGGCTGAAACTTTTGCTCCATATATATGTTGTGAGTGTTAGCAATCATAGAAGACTAAATGATGGTTGAGTATGTGGACTTGCTAAAAAGCTCCTACATGAGACCCTTCCTAAAAATATGATGAATTGCAATTGCATTGTTGACTAGAATAGTTTGTTAGTTTCCAAGAAAGTTTATGCCTTATACTTCATTGTTGTTGGTGGTGCAATAATTTGCCTCCTTATGTTTTGGAGATTGTTGACAAACAGTGAGGGACTGATGTGTTTGCTAGTGCACACAGAGTAACAGGTCCCTGGAGTTAAGAGGAGTTTTGGATTCACAACTCCGAAGATTATTCCCTGTGTAGCAGTGAATGTTATCACCGAAGGTTATGACGACAAGAGTGACCCCTCAAAACTGCTGACGTGAAGCATTTGATTCGGTGCCTGTCCGAAGGAAGTGACTGCAGCCGAGGAAATTGAAGACGAAGAGAAGACGTAGCATTCTTTTCGTTGTTTCTTTTCTCCTTATTGAGTCATAGGACCACCGTACTATTAAGAGGGGTGTAGCGTTCGAAGCTTTGATTCTCTGATGCTAAACCCAAATCCTATGAAAGCTGTGAGAGAAATCACTTTGTGTTCCGAGCAAATACTTGCCAGCAAGAGACTGTGATCTTCTTTGCTGCGAGAGATTTGTCTCTGACTGAGGAGTTAGCATTACTTGTTCCTCAAGTAATGTTACCGTTGCTCCCAAATCCGACCGTTGTGAACGTGTCGGTTGGCCATTGGCTGGACCGCGTGTCCAAAATGGTCATTTCCCATCAGGGAAGGCTGCGGCTATAAATAGCCACCCCGCACCGGCGTTGTCCGGTGGCTGGTCCGTTTGATTCTGAGAAGATTATTGAGCAACCCCTCTCCGAGAGATTTGAGTTTAAAATCCATCGAGAGAAAACCCTAGAGCCGAAAAATTAGATAGTGGTTCAGCATCACTAGAATCTAAGTCCAGTACGCTCCGCCTATTACTCTTGAGAGCTGCAAACTCTCTAGACGGTTAGGTGTCAATTTCTTCAGAGACCAAGAGTAATTGTGGTTCTCGAAGAAGAAGTCTGTAAAGGTTCAGAGATCGCCTTCAAGCATCTACCATGAGTAATCGGCATTGGTTGACGAACCAATTGTCGAGGAGCAAAGGGCGAAGAGAGTTTATCTTCTATGTTAAGTCACAACCCCTCCAACCAGACGTAGTCCTTGTGCAGAAGGGCGAACTGGTCTACCAAACACCTTGTCGCCATCGAGCATCACTGGTCACTTCTGCTACCCTCTCTACATTCGAACTGTGACATGCCATATTTCAATCATGTGATTTACCTCGGTACATGTTGTTAGTTTCCATTCGGTAGTTTGTATTCGCTCACTGTTTACTGTATTTTCATTCGTTCCGCTGCTGGGTTCCGAGAGTTTTAATATTTCCGAGAAAAATTTAAAACTCCCATTCACCCCCCCCCCCCCTCTGGTAGACATACTTCGATCCTACAATTGGTATCAGAGCAAGGTACTCCTTGACTCTGCTCATTTTGGTCTAACCACCTTGGAGTTTAAGTATGTCTTCAGTGAGCTACAAATCGCACCTCAAGATTCCCATCTTCGATGGGACGGACTATCCCTTCTGGAAGGAGAAGATGAAGATCCGTCTCCGAGATATTGATGATGATATGTGAAATGTGGTGCGGAATGGATTCACAGTTGAAGTGCCCCAGGTCCCCACTGACCACGAGAAGAAACTCATTCAAATGGATGCTCAAGCTAAAGATGAAATTGGTGGCCATCTCTCTCGTGCGCAATTTCTTCGCTACCGTCAGTATGAAACTGCAAAGGAATTGTGGGACATTCTCGAAAAGATAAACGAGGGTATTTCAACTCAAAAAGAAGCTCGCATTGATACACTTCGGGCCAAGTTCAATAGGTTCAAGCGAATTGGAAATGAAAGCTGTCAGCAAACTTTCGATCGTCCGAGTGACATTGCAAACGAGCTACAAGGTCTCAGCGCTAAAGACATCACTGATCATGAAGTTGTGAAGAAGTTGCTCCGATCCCTTGACAGTTCGTTCGACACACTTGTTCTGATGATTCGGGAACGAGCTGATTTCAAAGTCCTCGACTCTGCTGATATCATGGAAAGGCTGAACACCCACGAAGAACAAGAAGAAGAGAAGGGAGATCTCTATGGCTCAAGTCACCGAAAAAGTCATGCTCTCAAGGCTGTGCCTGATTCTTCCTCAGAAGGAAATACCGATGAAGATTCAGATGACACCGAAAGGATTAGTCAGGATCTCGCATTGATCACGAAAAGATTCCAGCGCCTTCATAGGAAAAATCAGTTTCAGAAGAAAGGATCCAGCAACTCTGGCAGCTCCAAATCTTCATCAAAGCCAACAGGAGATTACACCTGCTTCAAGTGCAAAAAGCCATGTCATTTCATTTCAGACTGCCCTCTCTGGGAAGCTGAAATCCGTGCAAGTGGAAGATATGATTCAGGAAACCATGGCAAAAGCAAGAGCAAAAGCTACGACTCCGATGATGAGAAGAAAACGAAGAAGTTCTTCAAGAAGAAGGATTCCTCCAAGTTCTCATCAAGATCTTCCTTGAAGAATCCCTCCAAGTCCTCGTCCAACCGCAAGAACACTTCACGCAAGGCCAAGGCGTACATCCGCAAGGAAATGGATTCCGAAGAAGAAGCATCCTCTGACGCCGAAGAGATTGCTGAATCAGAGGAGGACTCCGATTCCGACATGGCGGGTATAGCATGTGGCTCCACTCCAGCATCGAACTTCTTCGAGAATCATTCGAGCGACAACGAGTCTCCTGCATACTGTTTCATGGCCAAAGCCTCGAAAGAAAAGGTATCATCCAAACATCACAAGGTTCACTCCAGTGATCAATATTCTTCTGATGAGGATGACCATGCTAAACTGATAAAAATTGCCCATATTCAACAAAACTCTCCCGAGAAAATTGAGAAAACCCTCAGGAAGTCTAAAGGGTTGTTGGTTGAGGAGATGGAGAAAAATCAGTCGTTGACTGAAGATCATTTTGCTCTCGAGTCTCGAATGAAAGAACTATCAGATCGTCATGATTTTCTCTCGGCTGACCACGAAAGATTGACTTATGATTACCTGAAACGGAAACAGGAACTCGAGTCGCTGAGAGAGGCTCATGATGACTTGATCAGGGAAAATTCTCTTCTCACCCAACAACTCAAAGAGAAACCTGAAGTGTTTATACCTCCTTGCTTAAAATGTCTTGAACGCAGTAACGCTGAATCAAATGCTGAATCTTCTGTGAATGCTAACCCCTTTGTCGAGGAAAATGGTTCTATGTCTGATGAAAATGCCAGGTTGAAGGATCTTCTTCAGACAGGAATGTTCAAGTCTCTCAAAGGGCATCAAACCCTATGTGATGTTCTGAAGAAATCCATTCTTCACAAAAATCCCAGAAAGGAAGGTGTCGGTTTCGAAAGGAAACTGAATGAGAATGGCTCCTACTGGGAACCTGATCAATATCCTCTCACTGTGTGGGTACCTGCTAAGAGCAAAACGCTCGATCCAGCTTTACTTTTGGGATATGACTCGCCGATCCCCGAATACTCATATGATGATTCTCTAGACAACTATAAGTTGTTCAAAAACCAACGTGGTGAGGCTGTTGCTCGCTATGTTGGACCGAACAGCAGGAATGGCCCTCCAAAGGAAGCTATCTGGGTGCCTAAGAAAACTATCGAAGCATTACCTGTTACTAGACTACTAACCATGCAGGAAGAAAATGCTTGATATATTCTAGAAAAGATTCGACAGAATGAGTACATGCATGTGTCACCCAACCGCTATACTCATTCGTATGGAAGGAATTTCAGTGCATACTCTTTCGATTATTCTCGTACTCATTCAAGTTACAATTCACATGACTATCGAAAGAAATCATATCCTGCTCGCTCATATGCTTTGAAGCCACCTACAATGATGTGGGTGGTTAAGAAAGCCTGATTTCTCTGCAGGACTATGTCTCCGGGTGTACCGAATGGATAATGGATAGTGGATGCACTAGTCATATGACCGGAGACAAGTCGTTGTTTGTCAACCCCAACTTAACTGCTTCATCTGAGAAGTACATTACTTTCGGCGACAACAACAAAGGAAAGGTACTTGGGTTAGGTAAAATTGCTATATCCAAGGACAAGAACATTGATGATGTTTTACTTGTTCAGTCTCTTGGATTCAATCTTATGTCTGTAGGCAAGCTTTGTGATCTAGGCATGCTAGTTCTATTTTCTAAATCCAAATGCATTGTCTTCATGGCCACTGACAATTCCTTCGTGTTCGAAGGAAATAGAAAAGGTGATTTATATATTGTGGATTTCTCTAAGGGTCCCTCAGTCCGAACTTGTTTGCTTGCAAAAGCAACCGAAGGATGGCTGTGGCACCGAAGACTTGGTCATGCAGGTATGAGAAACTTGCAGACTCTCGTGAAGAAAAATCATCTCCGTGGTATTCCTGATGTAAAATTTGACAAGGATCGTCTCTGTGCTGCTTGTGAGGCTGGTAAATTGGCCAAGAAGCATCATTCATCAAAAATTGTCATGACCACAACAAGACCACTTGAAATTCTACATATGGACTTATTCGGGCCTCAAAACTATGCAAGTTTCGGAGGCAGTCATTATGGTCTGGTTATTGTTGATGATTTCTCTCGATACACTTGGGTATTCTTTCTCAAAGATAAAACATGCACCCAAGACATCTTCAAAAGATTCGCTAAGAAGGCTCAAAATGAATATGATGTGCGAATTAAGCATGTCAGAAGTGACAATGGCACTGAGTTCAAAAATACTCATATCGAAGATTTTCTCAATGAAAATGGTATCACTCATGAATTCTCTGCCGCATACACTCCCCAACAGAATGGAGTTGTTGAGCGAAAGAATAGAACTCTTATTGAAATGGCGAGAACAATGCTCAGTGAGTATAAAACTCCTATTCGTTTCTGGGCTGATGCTATTAATACTGCTTGCCATGTTGTGAATCGTGTTTATCTTCACAAATTCCTTAAGAAAACTTCATATGAACTTATCACTGGCAAGAAACCGAATGTTTCTTATTTACGTGTTTTTGGTGCACCTTGCTATATTCGTGACATGAATCATAATTCCAAGTTTGCACCCAAGGCACATGAAGGTTTTCTTCTTGGTTATGGCTCGAACTCGCATACTTATCGTGTCTATAACTCTCACCACGGGAAAGTTATGGAAACGGTAAATGTGCGGTTTGATGAATCTAACGGCTCCCAAAAGGAGCACCTGCCTAATGTGATAGATGAACCTCCGATTTTGGATGCTATTCGGCAAATGGCTATTGGGGACATCAGGCCAGTCGAAGGAAATGTACCTGATTCTTCCGATGATGATGCTCCCATAGCTCGACAAACACGCCAAGCTACTGCCAAAGCAAATGCCGCTCCGAACACAAATGGCAACCCAAATGCGAATGCAAGTGCTGATCAAAATGGCAATCATAATGAAAATGGCGATACTAATGCCAATCCTGATGATGATGATGAGGAAAATGAAAATGATCATCTCGAAGGAAATCCTCACCCACGAGTGGCAAATCGAGTTGACCCTGCATTAATCCTCGAAGATCTCGAGAATCCAGGTTACCGACCCACAACTCGCTCTCGCACTCGTTTGGTTAACTACTGTGCCATGTTCTCTTTCGTTTCATTGACAGAACCTACCAAGTATGAAGAAGCTATGAATGATCCCGATTGGATGAATGCCATGCAAGAAGAGTTGGTGCAATTTGAATTGAATGATGTGTGGGAATTGGTTGACAAACCGAATCCTAAGAAGCACAATATCATCGGCACAAAATGGATTTTCCGAAATAAGCAAGATGAAAATGGCATTGTTGTGAGAAACAAAGCACGTCTTGTAGCTCAAGGGTATACACAGGTAGAAGGTATTGATTTTGGTGAAACATATGCTCCTGTTGCTCGCCTTGAGGCAATTCGTATTCTTCTCGCTTATGCAAATTACAATGATATTCTGCTTTATCAAATGGATGTGAAAAGTGCTTTCCTCAATGGTGAAATTGATGAGGAAGTATATGTTAGGCAGCCACCTGGCTTTGAAAATCCTCAGTTTCCTAACAAAGTTTTCAGGTTGAAAAAGGCGTTGTATGGGTTGAAGCAAGCCCCTCGAGCTTGGTATGACACTCTAAAGAGGTTTTTGCTCGACAAAGGGTTCAAGCCAGGATCCACTGATTCCACTCTTTTCACTTGTGCTATCGATGGCGATCTATTCGTGTGTCAAATTTATGTGGATGATATTATTTTCGGTTATACTAACAATGCTTGCAGCATGGAATTCGGGCGAATGATGTTCGAGAAGTATCAAATGTCTATGATGGGTGAACTTAAGTTCTTTCTCGGACTGCAAATTCGTCAACAGGACAATGGAATTTTCATATCTCAGGAGAAATACCTGAGAGATTGTCTTAAGAAGTTCAAAATGCAAGATTACAAACAGAAGGGTTACAAAACTCCCATGCCAACAAATGGCCAGCTGGACGCAGATGTGTACGGTAAAGATTATGATCAGAAAGCTTATCGTTCGATGATTGGTTCTTTGCTTTATCTATGTGCATCCAGACCTGATATTATGTTGAGTGTTTGTATGTGTGCTCGTTTTCAAGCTGCACCGAAAGAATCGCATCACCAAGCGGTCAAGCGTATTCTGAGATATTTGGCTCACACCCCCACCTTAGGTTTATGGTATCCTAAGGGAGCACAGTTTGACCTCGTTGGATATTCAGACTCAGATTATGCAGGTGACCGGGTTGACAGGAAATCTACTTCGGGGACATGCCATTACCTCGGTAGATCATTGGTTTGTTGGTCGTCAAGGAAGCAGAATTGTGTCTCACTCTCTACGGCTGAGGCCGAATATATTGCTGCTGGCGCTTGTTGTACACAGTTATTATGGATGAAGCAGACTCTGAAGGATTACGGCATCAAGGTCAAGAAGATTCCTCTATTGTGCGACAATGAGAGTGCGATCAAAATTGCACACAATCCTGTGTAGCACTCTCGCACCAAGCATATTGAGATAAGACATCATTTCTTACGCGATCATGTTGCTTGAGAAGATATTGTTATCAGTCATGTCAATACCGAAGAAAATCTCGCCGATATCTTCACCAAGCCTCTCGATGAGAAAAGATTATGTGCGTTACGGTGTGAGCTAAATATCCGAGATTCCGCAAACGTGCAGTAAGCTGGACTCGGCACCCGTACCAACACTTCCACGTCTTTGAAGGAATGGGTGCATAACACTCGAAGAGTTTGAAAATTTCGACAAAGTGAAATTTTCTTTCTGAGAGTGAATACATTAACGAAGAACAAGACTAACCAGGTGCCACAATAATTGTGCGATGCTCGGGGTCATACAGTTCTTATACGGTGGGTAACGCCACCACAATTTCTCTTCGCTGAAATTGCATTTGAAACCTTTCGTGTTTGTCCGAATGTATTTCACTCATAGCTTGTTTTTCGGATATTTGTGTTTCTTTGTCTGAGTGAAATGCCTAGGACCCTGTTTTCCCTCTATTCTATCTCTTCCAGTCTATGCTGCTCTGTTATGAATGCACAAATTTCATCTGTGAACGAAACTTTATCTGGTGTCCTTGACCGCATTAAAGTTTCGGTCCGAACTTAATCTGTTTTGGCGAAAGCCGTCCAAAATTTGGGGTTTCCCGCCCAAGTCTGGACCACGTTCTTTGATGACGGTTGCCACGTGCTCATCATCAACTGCCAGCTTATCCTATCCGTTGAATAGAAAGCGTCCCTTGACTCCGTCCGTCTGATCAGATTCAGGGTGCGGTCATTTTCCCCTCGCATATATAAACTGCGCCGCCCCCTTTCTCGTTTCACTTCACATCTCTCACCATCGCCACCTTACGAAGCCCTACGGCATTGCTCCTCCTCGAGCTCGACGATGTCGACCATCTTCACCGCTTCACTGCCGGAAAGAGGTCGCCGAAGTCCTTCCTCGCCGCCGCGGATCATCTTCGTCTCCGCGCCGCCGTAGTTGCTACACATCACCAAGTTAGGGTATGTGCAGTGCGAACTTGTTCTTCCGTTCATCCAGTTCAAGTTCGTCCGCGGTAGAAATAGCCTTGTTTTTACTGCAATTTCTCAGATCTTTACTGCTAGGTAACTTCTGTGGATGTGGTTTGTAGTTGTCCCTCGCATCCGAAACATTTCAGATCTAGGGTTTGTGTTATGTCTCGTACGAACGGAATGCATAGCTCGATTACTAGTATTTATTCGAATCTACTAGTTCGCTCTACACATTTCTCTCGGCCGAAACATTTCTCAAAGTCTGCATCTACTTTTTAATCAAAAACGATTTCTTGTTCAAAATCTTCGATGTGTGCATTCGTAACCCTGTCCCCATTTTCCCTCGCATCTATCTCTGTTCACAGGAAAATGCAGTCAGTTGCGGACTCAGCTCAGCATAGCCTGCCTGACGGAGATGATATTGTATTGGGCACTGCTGATGAATCGAAAGCTCCAAATGTTAAGGGCCCAACGGTAGGCCCATCAACCAGCAAGAGAAAAAGGTCCGAACAGAATGACGACGAGCAAGTAGAAACTGCTCCGAAGAAAAAGAGGGGTGGCAGACAGGCTCTCACAAACACAGCAGAATATATCTCTCATGATCGATACAACACAGTTCCAGGCGAATCAAAACACGATCGAGATACATGACAGCAATGGATTCGACGCCACTGGGTGCGCAAATGGTTCAACTATGAGTTCGTTTCTCCTCGTTTTGCTTAGAATTTTGCATTCCATCCACCGTGGGGTGACTGCCGAGAACTTTCTCTAATCAAGTCTAATGGACTTCAAGAAATACCACCTCCTCTGGCAAATGCTCATGAGTCTTCCCTTCGCACTCCTGCCTCATATCCCGATGAGCTCGCCAAGCGTCAACGCAATGCCGTCAAAAGAGCTGAGAGGGCTAAAAAGAAAAAGGCTCGAGAAGCAGAAAACCTTCGTCTTCTCAAAGATGATGTGGAAAAGAAAAAGGCCGAAGGGATGTCTGAAGGACGCACCAAACATAAGCATGATCCCAGTGCTGCTGCTTCAAAGAGAAAGCGTGCACCGAAGAAGAAAAAGGTTGTACCAGCAGATGAAGCAAATATGGATGATTCCTCCGCTGATGAAGATGATCCTCCGCTCACCAAAGAAGAGGTCGCTGCTACTCTCAGCGAGGATGTGAACATTACCACTTCAACCGTGCTGCCTGATCTTCGGATCAATTTGGCCTCATCGAAGAAGATGCCAGCCAGGAAAACGCCAGCTACCACTGTCACCATGAAACAGCACGTGAACACAACTTCTCATCCAGATGCAATTAACTTGAAGGATTTGGTAGTTGATGCTCCAGTGAATGCTGCGAAGCCTGGCGAAAACATTCCCAAACCTGAAATGAAGAAAATCAAGGCGCCTACAGAGCAAAATGCTCCTCAATCCTCTGCTCCGAAGGAAAAGGTTGCTAAATTTGCTCCTACCCTAACTCAACCATTGGCTTCTAAGCCGCCTTCCGAGCAAGTTCCTGTTCCTGTTCAGACTGCTCCCTCTGTCAAATTAGGTGCACCTCATTATTATGATCACATATTCATCCTGGAGCAGCTCGATAAGTTTGTGGAGAACCCTTTCGATGGAGAAGTGGCATCTTTGCCTATCCCTGCCGAAGTTATTACTCAAGCAACTTCCGTAGTGCAAGAACTGAGAGATGATGCAGTTGAGATTAATTCTCTCTCTGCCGAACTGATGGATCTTAATGAGCGAATTAAAACTGCCTCATCAAAGTTTATCATCAACACACTCGAAGATTCCTACAAGGATATCAACCGAGCCATGAGTCTTCTACGAAACCGAAGGTTGCGCTTTCACACAGATCTCAATGAAATTGTTCGGAAAATCTGTGATGAACATCAAGCCAAAGTTACTGGCTACAATGATCTGGTAAAGGGTCACATTGATCATGTTGCTAAGCAGAAGATCAAGCAAAGAAAGAAAATAGCGAAGAAAAATGTACCTCCTGTTCCGAAGGAACCGTCGCCTATCCGTCAAGATGCTCAGTCTCAGAAAGAAAAATCTCCTGAGCCTGCTATTCCTTCGCCACCACCTGTTAAGGACTCGGATGCTCCTCCCTCGCCAAGGCCAACTGAATCAGTGCCTGTGGCCTCCCCTTCTCGGGCTGAAATTCCCTCGCGACACGTTGTTTCTGAGGAAGGTGAAATCCCTCGCTCCGATCCCCAAGCATCTCCAGCTCAAGAAGCGCCGCAAGTTTCGGTTCCATCTGTCGACAAGCAAAATCAAGTCCCTGTGGAACAGTCTCAGCCTCCTCCAATGGATGTTTCGGCCTCGGTGCCCAAAGTTGATGAACCTGCTCCAGTGCCAAGCGCCCCTGCTGCACCATCTGTTGTGCCTCATGATCCCTTTCCACTCAAGTTATCCATCGATACAGTAGCACGGATGCCAGATGTTGGTCCCTCCGAACACAAATCTGTCTCTGCCCGCCGATCTGACTCAGTTGTATATGGTGATGAGTATCTTTCTCCTGAAGAAGAACTCAAATATCCATATCCCCGTGAAGAATTGCCATTGTTCTTGACAGGCGCAGGCGCAAAAGGACCGCTTTTTAATCGGAATACGCATCCAAAATTCTTTCAGGCCAATTCGTATGATGGCCCGCGCACCTCTGAATCACCTTGTTTCTGGACCAAGGAACAAGCTATTTATTACTCTCGGGTCCTTTATGATAGCAAGAAGATTTTTCCTCATGAATTTCCGGACGTTCCTGCCATGCGAAATATTGGCTGTTTTAATCAGTTACTTCAGGATCTGGATGATTTCTGCCTCACAAAGGTCTTTGAGTTCGAGTACCCGTGGAACAGAGAAATTATTCTTCAATTCTATGCAACATTGTACATCTCTGGTGATGAAAAAGATAGCTCAAAATGGATTATGGAATGGATGACCGAAGGAAAACGCATCAAGTGCACTTCGACAGATTTTGTCTCGCACTTCCATTTCCCTCGCTTTGAGCACGGCAACACTAACATTCAAGTTCATAACATTGATGTCATATCAGATGAACTTTTTCGCTGCACAATGGATCCCGAAAAGATTCGACTACACTGGTCCTCCTCGTCCTGAGCATTTATCATTCGACAATCAAACGCTATTCCATATGCTCTCATACACCATTTGCCCATTGGCTGGTATGAATCCGGACAAATCCATCTCAGATGTTCTTCGCAATGCAATATATGCAATCTCTGAGCGATACATTTTCGATGTGGAAGACATGTTCCTACGCATTCTGAAGGATTCTGCTCAATATCCCTTTTGCATCAAAGTGTTTGTGCCATGGATCCAGAAAGTTGTTGATCATGCCAAGCGCACAGTGTATCTTGCGAAGGAAAGCCACAAAAGCTTTATTCCTCCTGTTTGCGATACTTTGCAAGTTATGACTGATCTTTCTTCGGGCAAGTCACCTGCTTCATGCTCGCGCGATTATCACAAGCAATTTGATGGGCCTCGTCTGCCTCAGCGCGACCGAAAGATTTTGCCTCAACCTCCGTCGCAACTTGAAGTGAGTTTGCGTACACAACAACTGCTGCTGCAGCATATCGCTGAGGATCGACGCGAGAAAGAACATCTCGCCTCCGAGCTGAATGAACTTAACAATCGCACGAGGATAATGCATCTGATAGCTGATGAAAATAAGAAGAGACTCTGGAAATTGCTTCGCAAGTTCTTTACCGAGAAACAACTCCTGAATGTCAATCTCCAAGAGCTCTATGACTACATTGACAAAGGCTTCACTATCGAAGATTTTCAAGATTGAACTCCTTCTCTACCTGCTCGTGAGCCTACAACTGATCTTCTTCATCTAAAGCTGCATAAATTGCTTGATGAATCTGAAGCCACATCACCAACAGAGAAACCTACCGAAGGCAATGTGCAGTCTCGTGCTCCTCCTGTGGTCCCTCCAGCTATTCCTTCGTCTGCTCAGCCCCAAGCTCTTATTCTTGAAGGAAAATCTGTTGCTGCTGAAGACGAAGCCATTCCGGTCACTTCCGAAGAGGAAATCACCTCGGACAGCTCATCTGGAGATGCCACCGATTGATCCAAGATTTGCGTCTCTTCACTCATGTTATTCGTCACCTTTTTGACACTTGTTGACAAAAAGCGGGAGAATCACATCGAGTCTTGATAGAATTGCTTTTGGTGTTTCATTTGTTTTTGGTTTCGTTCGAGTTTGCAACTTTTGGTCTATGTCATATCCGTACTATGTTGTAAAACTTGATAACTTCTGTGATGTAATGTTAATAACCCCTGCTGCTGCACCATTTCTCTCAAAGTATTTGTCTTGCAGGTGGAATTATTGTCAGAAGTTATCTTTGATTGCACTAAGATCTCGATGGATTATATCTCATCAGTGCGAATCAAATGTCTCGAATGATTGAAATTTCCTCCATATACTTCAATTATTGCAGGAGAATCTATCTCATATCTTTCGTCCCTGCATACATTTAGGGGGAGCTCATTTCATATTCGAGCAAGTAACTCTTAATCACTCTTGTTAGATTCATTTTACACTTATCTATCTTCACTTCGATGATTATCTGTTTTGTCATCAATTGTCCAAAAAGGGGGAGATTGTTGGTGCAATAATTTGCCTCCTTATGTTTTGGAGATTGTTGACAAACAATGAGGGACTGATGTGTTTGCTAGTGCACACAGAGTAACAGGTCCCTGGAGTTAAGAGGAGTTTTGGATTCACAACTCCGAAGATTATTCCCTGTGTAGCAGTGAATGTTATCACCGAAGGTTATGACGACAAGAGTGACCCCTCAAAACTGCTGACGTGAAGCATTTGATTCGGTGCCTGTCCGAAGGAAGTGACTGCAGCCGAGGAAATTGAAGACGAAGAGAAGACGTAGCGTTCTTTTCGTTGTTTCTTTTCTCCTTATTGAGTCATAGGACCACCGTACTATTAAGAGGGGTGTAGCGTTCGAAGCTTTGATTCTCTGATGCTAAACCCAAATCCTATGAAAGCTGTGAGAGAAATCTCTTTGTGTTCCAAGCAAATACTTGCCAGCAAGAGACTGTGATCTTCTTCGCTGCGAGAGATTTGTCTCTGACCGAGGAGTTAGCATTACTTGTTCCTCAAGTAATGTTACCGTTGCTCCCAAATCCGACCGTTGTGAACGTGTCGGTTGGCCATTGGCTGGACAGCGTGTCCAAAATGGTCATTTCCCATCAGGGAAGGCTGCGACTATAAATAGCCACCCCGCACCGGCGTTGTCCGGTGGCTGCTCCGTTTGATTCTGAGAAGATTGTTGAGCAACCCCTCTCCGAGAGATTTGAGTTTAAAATCCACCGAGAGAAAACCCTAGAGCCGAAAAATTAGATAGTGGTTCAGCATCACTAGAATCTAAGTCCAGTACGCTCCGCCTATTACTCTTGAGAGCTGCAAACTCTCTAGACGGTTAGGTGTCAATTTCTTCAGAGACCAAGAGTAATTGTGGTTCTCGAAGAAGAAGTCTATAAAGGTTCGGAGATCGCCTTCAAGCATCTACCATGAGTAATCGGCATTGGTTGATGAACCAATTGTCGAGGAGAAAAGGGCGAAGAGAGTTTATCTTCTGTGTTAAATCACAACCCCTCCAACCAGACGTAGTCCTTGTGCAGAAGGGCGAACTGGTCTACCAAACACCTTGTCGCCATCGAGCATCACTGGTCACTTCTGCTACCCTCTCTACATTCGAACTGTGACATGCCATATTTCAATCATGTGATTTACCTCGGTACATGTTGTTAGTTTCCATTCGGTAGTTTGTATTCGCTCACTGTTTACTGTATTTTCATTCGTTCCGCTGCTGGGTTCCGAGAGTTTTAATATTTCCGAGAAAAATTTAAAACTCCCATTCACACCCGCCCCCCTCTGGTAGACATACTTCGATCCTACAGTTGTGATGAATTGTTACTTCCTCATGAGAAGTTTTATGATAATAAATATTGCTGTTATAATAATGATCTTGCTTTGAATTATTCAAGTCCAATGTCCATGCAACAAAAGAAAAGATTGTATGATGATTATGATAGGTAGCATTCCACATCAAAATTTCTGTTTTTAATTGCTACTTTATCATGATGAGTTTTATGAGAAAAAGTTGCTCTTATGATGCTAGGAAAAGTGATTGAAATTATCATTGATCAAACTTATGCACTATGCTAGCATTCACACTTCATAAATTATTTCTTTTATCATTTACCTACTCGAGGACGAGCAGGAATTAAGCTTGGGGATGCTGATACGTCTCCAACGTCTCTATAATTTATGAAGTATTCATGCCATGTTTATTATAGTTTTGTATGATTTTGGTGCACTTTTATATGATTTTCATGGACTAACATATTGACCTAGTGCCCAGTGCCAGTTGCTGTTTTCTGCTTGTTTTTGGTTTTCCAGAAAATCCATATCAAATGAAGTCCAAATGCAGCGAAACTTTTTGACGATTTTTTCCGGAACATAAGAGACACTAGAAGCTTCGGGAGGAGGCCAGAAGACCCACAGGGGCTCCACGAGCCACCAGGGCGCGCCACCCCCCCAGGCGCGCCCTGGTGCCTCGTGGGCCCCCTGTGGCCCTTCTTCGCGTGATTCCAACGCCAAAAAATCTTATACATTCAGAAACCCCAGAAAGTTAACCTAGAAGACTTTTTACGCCGCCGCAAGCCTCTGTACCAGAGAGATCCCATGTACAGCCCTTTTCCGGCACCCTGCCGGAGGGGGGAAGGCATCACCGGAGGCCATCTTCATCATCCCGGTGGTCTCCATGACGAGGAGGGAGTAGTTCACCCTCGGGGCTGAGGGTTTGTACCAGTAGCTATGTGTTTTATCTCTCTCTCTCTCTCTCGTGTTCTTGAGATGGCACGATCTTAATGTATCGCGAGCTTTGTTGATATAGATGAATCATATGGAGTTTTCCCCTCTCTATCTTCTTGTGATGAATTGAGTTTTCCCTTTGAAGTTTTCTTATCGGATTGAGTCTTTAAGGATTTGAGAACACTTGATGTATGTCTTGCATATGGATATCTGTGGTGACAATGGGATATTCACTTGAGTCACTTGATGTATGTTTTGGTGATCAACTTGCGGGTTCCGTGACCTTGGGGATTTATGCATAAGGGTTGGCACACGTTTTCATCTTGACTTTCCGGTAGAAACTTTGGGGCACTCTTTGAAGTTCTTTGTGTTGGTTTGAATAGATGAATCTGAGAATGTGTGATGCATATCGTATAATCAAACCCGTGGGTACTCGTGGTGACATTGGAGTGCCTAGGTGACATTAGGGTTTTGGTTGATGTGTATCTTAAGGTGTTATTCTAGTATGAACTCTAGAGCTGTTCATGACAATTAATGGGGATGGCTCATAAGATTGATCGGGAAGGATAACTTTGAGGTGGTTTCGTACCCTACAACAATTTCTTCGTTTGTTCTCCGCTATTTGTGACTTTGGAGTGAACTCTTTGTCGCACGTGAGGGATTTACATATGATTCAACTATGTCAACAATGTTGGGAGATCGCACTAGTGAAAGTATGAACCCTAGGCCTTGTTTTTAAGCATTGCAATACCGTTTGTGCTCACTTTAGTTACTTGCTACCTTGCTGTTTTCATATTTCAGATTACAAAAACCTATATCTACTATCCATACTACACTTTTATCACCATCTCTTCGCCGAACTAGTGCACCTATACAATTTACCATTGTATTGGGTGTGTTGGGGACACAAGAGATTTCTTGTATTTGGTTGCAGGGTTGCTTGAGAGATACCATCCTCAACCTACGCCTCCCACGGATTGATAAACCTTAGGTCATCCACTTGAGGGAAAATTGCTACTGTCCTACAAAACTCTGCGCTTGAAGGCCCAACACGAGTCTACAAGAATAAGTTGTGTAGTAGACATCACTTGTCCCATGGGGAGTAGTGACTTCACATACAAGAAGTATAAGTGGTAAAATTTATTGAAAGTTAACAAACATAGCATTGGTCACTTGAACAATTCATGAAAGAATTTTGAAGGAAGAGAAATTTCACATATAAACATACTATCTTGGACATCTTCTATGATTGTGAGCCCCCATTAATTATTTTCAAGCTTGATCAAGTAGTTGACGTTGGACAAGGAAGACAACGTAATGAGTTATGTTTGTTTATATTCACATAGAAGTTATATTGTCATGGATCCTCTAACATGTGGTGCTTGCTTAGGATCTTTTGCTAGCCAAAAATTCGTACTAAGTAGAGATACTACTTGTGCATCCAAAAAAACCTTAAACCCAGTTTCTTGCCATGAGAGTCCACTATATCTACCTATGGATTGAATAAGATCCTTCAAGTAAGTTGTCATCGGTGCAAAAAGCAATAAAAATTGCTCCTAAATATGTATGATCTTTTATTGCAAAAGAAAATAAGTGTTGTACGAACTTGTGATGGTAAAGAAATAAAAGCGATGGACTGCCTAATAAAGGTTGCTATCACAAGGGGCAATATAACGTGACGTTCCTTTGCATTAAGGGCTTGTGCATCCAACAACAAAAAGCGCATGACAACCTCTGCTTCCCTCTGCGAAGGGCCTATCTTTTACTTTTCTGTATTTACTTTTCTGCAAGAGTCATTAATGTTCATCCCTATTCCGCTCTATTTATTCTTTAGTTGGCAAGCATTATGTGGTAGGGAAAGATCCAGACACATATATCCAGTTGAATATAGGTGATCATGAGTTATTATTATTGACATTATCCATGAGATAAATAAGTTGGGAGGCAAAACATTAAGACCCTATCTTCCAATGTGTTTGACTGAAATGGTTTGTTCTAAAAATATGCTTTGAGTGTCAGTAATCATGGAAGACTAAAAGATGGTTGAGTATGTGGAATTTGCTAGATCAAAGCTCTTACATAGACCCTTCCTGAAAATAAGATGAATTGCAATTGTTTGATGACTGAGAACATAGTTTGTTAGTT
The DNA here is from genome assembly GCA_039707655.1 of Elymus sibiricus. NCBI lineage: Eukaryota > Viridiplantae > Streptophyta > Magnoliopsida > Poales > Poaceae > Elymus > Elymus sibiricus. The sequence continues at coordinate 351,898,241 of CM077666.1, forward strand.
TTCAAGAAAGTTTATGGCCTATACTTTAAACATGTGAATAGCTTGCTACTTGATCATGAGAAGTTTTATGAGATGAGCTACCGTTTATGATATATAATGATGCTAGAAAAAAGTGATTGAAATTATCATTGATCAAACTTATGCACTATACTAGCATTCACACTTCATAAATTATTTCTTTTATCATTTACCTACTCGAGGACGAGCAGGAATTAAGCTTGGGGATGCTGATACGTCTCCAACGTATCTATAATTTATGAAGTATTCATGCCATGTTTATTATAGTTTTTTATGATTTTGGTGCACTTTTATATGGCTTTTATATGATTTTTATGGACTAACATATTGACCTAGTGCCCAGTGCTAGTTGCTGTTTTCTGCTTGTTTTTGGTTTTACAAGAAATCCATATCAAATGAAGTCCAAATGCAGCGAAACTTTTTGATGATTTTTTCTGGAACATAAGAGACACTAGAAGCTTCGGGAGGTGGCCAGAAGACCCACAAGGGCCCCACGAGCCACCAGGGCGCGCCAACCCCCCCCCCCCCCCAGGCACGCCCTGGTGCCTCGTGGGCCCCCTGTGGCCCTTCTTCGCGTGATTCCAACGCCAAAAAATCATATATATTCAGAAACCCCCGAAAGTTAACCTAGATGAGTTTTTACGCCGCCGCACGCCTCTGTACCTCCACGATCTCATCTACAGCCCTTTTCCAGCACCCTGCCGGAGGGGGGAAAGCATCACCGGAGGCCATCTTCATCATCCCGGCGGTCTCCATGACGAGGAGGGAGTAGTTCACCCTCGGGGCTGAGGGTTTGTACCAGTAGCTATGTGTTTTATCTCTCTCTCTCTCTCATGTTCATGATTTGGCACGATCTTGATGTATCGCGAGCTTTGTTAATATAGTTGGATCATATGGTGTTTCTTCCCTCTCTATCTTTTTTGTGATGAATCGAATCTTTTCCCTTTGAGGTTTCGTTATTGTCGGATTGAATATTCAGATTTGAGAACACTTGATGTATGTCTTGCATATGAATACCCGTGGTGACAATGGGGTATTATATTGATTCACTTGATGTATGTTTTGGCACTCAACTCGCGGATTCCCGAGGTGACATTGGGGTAATCTATGCATAGGGGTTGTTGCACGTTTTCATTATCTTTTCTCCGATAAGAAACTTTGGGGTACTCTTCGAAGTTCTTTGTGTGGATTGAATATTATGATTATGAAGTTGTTTGATGCATATCGAATAATCAACTCACGGATACTTGTGGTGACATTGGAGTATCTAGGTGACATTAGAGTTGGTTGATGCGTATCATATGGTGTTATTTTAGTACGAACTCTAGAGCTATTTGTGACACTTATAGGAATGGCTCAATAGCTCGATCGAAAAGGATAACTTTGAGGTGGTTTCGTACCCTACAACAATTTCTATCTTATGTTCTCCACTAATAGGAACTTCGGAGTGATTCTTTATTGCACGATGAGGGATGGTTATATGATCCAATTATATTAGCATTGTTGAGAGATTGCACTAGAGAAAGTATGAACCCTAGGCCTTGTTTCTAAGCATTGCAATACCGTTTGTGCTCACTTTTGTTACTTGCTACCTTGCTGTTTTTATATTTTCAGATTACAAAAACCTATATCTACTATCCATACTATACTTTTATCACCATCTCTTCGCCGAACTAGTGCACCTATACAATTTACCATTGTATTGGGTGTGTTGGGGACACAAGAGATTTCTTGTATTTGGTTGCAGGGTTGTTTGAGAGATACCATCTTCAACCTACGCCTCCCACGGATTGATAAACCTTAGGTCATCCACTTGAGGGAAAATTGCTACTGTCCTACAAAACTCTGCGCTTGGAGGCCCAACACGAGTCTACAAGAATAATTTGTGTAGTAGACATCATTATGTTGCTGTCCTTTGGTGCCCATCATATGAGAGCGCGCGTGGATCACACCATAGGGTTAGTTGTATGTTGATAGGACTATGAATTGGAGGGCAAGAGTGACGGAAACTTCTTCCTACCATAGAAATTGATTCATACGGGATTGAAGGGGGGCCAATATATCTTAATGCTATGGTTGGGTTTTACCTTAATGAACGTTAGTAGTTGTGGATGCTTGCTAATAGTTCCAATCATAAGTGCATAGAATTCCAAGTAAGGGATGACATGCTAGCAGTGGCCTCTCCCACATAAAAACTTGCTATCGGTCTAGTAACTTAGCCAATTGCTTAGGGACAATTCCGCAAATCCTACCACCACTTTTCCACACTCGCTATACTAACTTAATTGTAATGTATTTAGAACAGCACCTAATTTTTATTTTCATGTTCTTTATTATCTTGCAAACTTATCTTACTACACCTACAAAGTACTTCTAGTTTTATTACTTGTTTCTAGGTAAAGCAAACATTGGTGTGCGTATAGTTGTATCGGTGGTCGATAGAACTTGAAGGGAATATTAATTCTACCTTTAGCTCCTCGTTGGGTTTGACACTCTTATTTATCGAGAAAGGCTACAAACGATCCCCTATACTTGTGGGTTATCAAGACCTTTTTCTGGCGCCGTTGCCGGGGAGCAATAGCGTGGGGTTGATATTCTCGTGTGTGCTTGTTTGCTTTATCACTAAGTAGTCTTTATTTTGTGCTCTTGTTTTCTATCTTTAGTTATGGGTAGGAAACGTAAAATACAAAAAAAAATAGTTGTACTTGCTAACCCAATGGTTGAAGAACCAACCAAAATCTTTCATACTGCTGAAGCTTTCTACTTGGATCATCTTCGATCCCTTTGTGCTCGTGCTGAAAACCCAACTAGCTTAGTTGAGGGAAAATCATTAGATGAGCATGCTTATTTTGTGTGACACCGTTTGTCTCAAAAAGGGAAACTCTTAAGGTATCAAATTAATTGTTTGCAATGCTATGCTTGGAATTTATGCGAAATATATGATATTACTTGTTGTTCTGAAGACCCTAAAAAACACCTTCCCTACCAATGTGAGTTTAATGATAATGGAATCTTATCTTCTTATGCCAAAGGTGTTTATAGTTACTATGATATTGAACTAATTGAAGAATTTGTTTCCTTTAAGGGTGCCTATGAAATTGCTTCTTTGATTGAAAAGTATGATGCTACTCTTTACAAATCTAAATTTTTTGCCATACTTAAATATTGCTATGAAAACTATGCTTCTAATGCTTATGTTAACGAATATATTGAGGACGCCTCCGCTGTCCAAGAAGAGACTAATATTTTGCAGGAATCTATGGAGGAAGAAATTGATTAAACTGTGAGCTCATTAGATGAAAAAGATGACGAGGAGAGCGAAGAACAAAAGGACGAAGAGAGGATTAGCTACCCGTGCCCACCTTCTAATGAGAGTAACTCTTCAACTCATACATTATTTAATTTCCCTTCGTGTTTACCGAAGGATGAATGCTATGATCCCTTTGATTCGTTTGAAATATCCCTTTTTGATGAAATTGATGCTTGTTATGCTTGTGGCCATGATGCCAATATAAATGATGCTTATGGAGATGAACTTGATATATTTACTTATGTTAAACATGAAATTTTTGCTATTGCACCCACACATGATAGTCCTATTATTTTTTTGAATTCTCCAAACTACACTATATCGGAGAAGTTTGTGCTTATTAAGGATTATATTGATGGGTTGCATTTTACCGTTGCACATGATGATTTTGATGGATATAATATGCATGTGATTTATGCTCCTAATTGCAATTATTATGAGAGAGGAACTACATCTCCACCTCTCTATGTTTCTAGTACTATAAAATTGCAAGAAATTGTTTATACTATGCATTGGCCTTTACTTGATGTGCATGAATTGTTCTTTTATGACATGCCGATGCATAGGAAGAGGGTTAGACTCCGTTGTTGCATGATATATGTTGTTTTGTGCTCACTACTAAATTATAAATCATTGTTAATTAAAATTGGCTTTGATATACCTTGGGATCCGGGTGGATCGATTACTTGAGCACTGTATGCCTAGCTTAATGGCTTTAAAGAAAGCGCTGCCTAGGAGACAACCCGGAAGTTTTAGAGAGTCATTTTATTATATTGTGTGATTTTAAAAAGTTTAAAAACAAAAAAATATAGAGGGGGGCCTAAAACTTTTCAAAAGAAAAGTGAAAGTCAGACAGATGAGCAATGTGGAAGTGGGGGCTAGCCTTGAACTTTGTTCATGCCCATGGAGACTTTGTGAACCTTGATTATAGAAACTTTTCAAAAAAAATAACTATCCCCTTGTACAAATCCATTGTATTATAAAAATAATGTGCCAAGATTTACCTTTAGGATGTTTAAATTGCTTGTTTGGTGTGTGCTGTGCAAAAACAGAAACTTTTGCTGTAGTGTTTGAATTTTGGTATTTTACTGGAGCGTGAAAAAATTCTGAAATTTTTACACAGTAATTATATGCAAATTTTTTATTTTTTCCTAATTTTTCAGAATTTGTGGATTTACATAAGTATATGTTTCATCTGCATCTTTACAGACTGTCCTGTTTTCACAGATTGTTGTTATAGTTTCTTTATTTGCATATGTTTGAAATCTTGTTGAGCCCTATTGACTTGGGAGCCATAGAATTGTGATAGCATACAATGGGTAATGTTTGATTATAATTATACAATAATGTTACAGCAGGACATGATGGGATTTGATGTTATATGTACTAACCCCTCTAATAAAAAGTTCGGTTAAGTTTTGTGTGGATGAAGTGTTCGAAGATCGAGGAGGTATCGATATGAGAAGAACAAGGAGATGAAAGAGTTCAAGATTGGGGATGCCCAAGGCACCCCAAGTAAATATTCAAGGATACTCAGGTGTCTAAGCTTGGGGATGCCCCGAAAGGCATCCCATCTTTCTTCAACAATTATCGGTATGTTTCGGTTTTTGTTTCGCTCACATGATATGGGTAAATTCTTGGAGCGTCGTGTGCTTTTTCTTTTTCTTTTAATAATGCACCATGCTTGTATGATATAGTCCTTGGTTGATTTATAGAATGCTCTTTGCACTTCACTTATATCTTTTGAGTATGGCTTTATAGAATGCTTCATGTGCTTCACTTATATCATTTGAAGTTTGGATGTCTGTTTCTCTACATGTGGAAAACCGTTATTTGTAGAATGCTCTTTTGCTTCACTTATATTTATTAGAGTGTGGTATTTTGTAGAAATAATTAAACTCTCATGCTTCACTTATATCTATTTAGAGTCAACAGGAGTTGGTCATTCACATGGTTAGTCATAAAATCCTACATAAAACTTGTAGATCACTGAATATGATAAGTTTGATTCCTTGCATTAGTTTTGTGATATTAAGATGGTGATATGTGGGAGGTACTAGTGAATGATTGTGGTTTAGTAAGAATATTGATGTTAAGGTCTGTGACTCCCGAAGCATGCACGTATAGTTATCCGACGAAGTTATATCCTACTCATGTTAGTATCCAATGTTAATTATTCACAATGCATGATTATGACCGTTGTCGCTCTCTAGTTGGTCGCTTCTCAATCTATTTGCTAGCTTTCGCCCGTACTAATCGGGAATGCTGCTTGTGCATCCAAATCCTTAAACCAAAGTTGTTCCATATGAGTCCACCATATCTACCTATATGCGGTATTACTCTGTCGTTCCAAGTAAATTTGCATGTGCCACCTCTAATCATTCAAATAAGCATCTGTTTTGTGTGCCCGTACCGCTCATGGAGCGGTAGGGGGCGGTCAGTATCTTCCATGCTAAGCGGGTTATTCTCACGATGGGTGTTTATTCAGCTTGTCATTGCACGAGAGATACTGGTAATTGGGATGCCCAGTCCTGTAATCAAAATGAAAAATATATATAATGAAACAAACTCCCCCGAAAAGTTGATTGTATGGAGGGCACCCAAGGATTCGGCTAGCCATGGCTTGTGTTTGAATGGTTGAGGGGGGGTAAACTTTACCTTTCCGTTTGGGAACCACCGATAATGTGTTTAGCATGGAAGATATTGAGAATCCTCGGTCGTGTCGTTGACCGGAAAAGTACACCTCTCAAAATGTATTTATCTCTTATTTAAGCTTCGAGCTCTGGCACCTCTGCAAATCCATGCTTCCCTCTGCGAAGGGCCTATCTATTTACTTTTATGTTATTTACTTTTATTGTTGAGTCATCACTTTCTCAATTAAAGCACCAGTCCTAAGAGCGCTATTGTCATTTTTATGCATTGAGTATAGTTAATGTGTGTGCATCATGACTGGATCAATAATGGAGCATGACAAGACTATATGATTTTATAGGGATAACGTTCTTTAGCATTTTTATTTTGAAAGGCATGATTGTTTGTTGGTATGCTTGAGTATTGATGTCCTTATGTCAAATGATAAACTATTGCTTTGAATCACTCGTGTCTTAATATTCATGCCATGATTAGATTATTTGATCAAGATTATGTTAGGTAGCATTCCACATCAAAAATTATCTTTTTATAATTTACCTGCTCGAGGACGAGCAGGAATTAAGCATGGGGATGCTGATACGTCTCCGTCGTATCTATAATTTTTGATTGTTTCATGCCAATATTTTACAACTTTTACATACTTTTGGCAACAATTTATATGATTTTCTTGGACTAACATATTGATCCAGTGCCCAGTGCCAGTTCATGTTGGCAATTCATATACCAATACTGTGTAAAAAATTCAGATTTTTCTAACGCTCCAGTACAAAACTAAAATTCCAGCACTGGACGCAAAACTTTCTGTTTTCCAAACAGCATCAATTATACTATTTTCCAAATCATCCCAAAGGCATTACTTGGCACAAACACTAATTAAAACATAAAAACACAATCATAACAGTAGCATAATTGTGTGCACACAAGAAAATAGAAATAAAAAGCAAAAATTTATTTTATTCATTGGGTTGCCTCCCAACAAGCGCTATTGTTTTATGCCCCTAGCTACGCATAATGCATAGTTTCAAGTATTGTCATCTTTGGTTTTAGTTCCATAGGTGGCCCTCATGATTGATTCATATGGTGGCTTAATTCTAGTTCTAGGGAAGTGTTCCATACCCTTCTTTAATGGAAACTGGAAGTTTATATTCCCTCCTTTCATGTCAATAACGGCACCTATGGTTCGTAAGAACGGTCTACCAAGTATTATGGGGCAAGACGGATTGCAATCAATGTCAAGTACAATAAAATCAACGGGCACATAGTTCCTATTTACAAGAATAAGAACATCATTAATTCTACCCAAAGGCTTTTTAATAGTAGAATCCACCAAGTGCAAATTAAGAAAACATTCATCTATATTGGTAAAACCTAGCACATCGCATAGAGATTTTGAAATTGTGGAAACGCTAGCACCCAAATCACATAAAGCATTGCACTCATAATTTTTAATTTTGACTTTAATGGTGGGTTCCCACTCATCATATAATTTTCTAGGAATTGAAATTTCTAGTTCTAGCTTTTCTTGTAACGCTTTCATCATCGCTTCTACAATGTGCTTAGTGAAAGCCTTATTTTGTTCTTAAGCGTTGGGTGAATTTAGTATGGATTGTAGCAAAGAAATACATTCAATCAAAGAACAACTATCATAATTAAAGTCTTTGTAATCCAAGAGAGTGGGCACATCGCTAGTTAAAGTTTTTACCTCTCCAAACCCACTTTTATCAATTTTTTCATCAAGATTTTCACCCTCCGAATTATGGGAATGCCTTCTAGCTAAAGTTGACTCTTCTTCAGTCCCCTTTTCATCAAGTTTTATATTGCTACACAAGGAATCAATAGATGAAACACCAATCATTTTAATATCCTCATCATTACTACGATAGAAACCGGGAGGAATCGCTTTTTCTAAAAATTCTCGTTTAGCTTTTAGCATAGCGGTTCTTTTCTTACTCTCATCCATGGAGACATATAAAGCTTTAATTGATTCATTAGTATCAATTTTGGGTGGCAAAATTTTAGTCTTAAAATTTTCCACATCATGAATAATTCTATCAATACTCCTAGACATATCATCAAGTTTACTCAATTTTTCTTCTATCGTATTGTTGAAAACTTTTTAAGCATTAATAAATTATTTAATATTACTTTCAAGATCAGAGGGCATCCTATTATTATTATTATAAGAATTACCATAGGGATTGCCATAATTATTAGAGGAATTTCCAGGAAACGGCCTAGGATTAAAATTACCTCTATAAGCATTACTATTAAAATTGTTTCGCGAGACAAAATTCACATCTATGGGATCATTATTTTGCTCAATCAAGGTGGATAAAGGCACATCATTAGGATAAATAGAAGTATTTTTGCTAGCAACCAATTTCATAAGCGCATCAACTTTATCACTCAAAGTACTAATTTCTTCAACAGAATTCACTTTTTACTAGTAGGAACTCTTTCATTATGCCATTGTGAATAATTTGCCATAATATTATCAAGCAATTTAGAAGCTTCTCCCAATGTAATCTCCATAAAAGTACCACCCGCGGCGGAATCTAAATGATTTCTAGAAACAAAATTTAATCCCGCATAAAATTCTTGTATGATCATCCACAAATTTAAACCATGAGTAGGGCAATTTCTTATCATTAATTTCATCCTTTCCCAAGATTGGGCAACATGTTCATGATCAAGTTGCTTGAAATTCATAATTTGATTTCTATGGGAAATAATTTTCGCGGAAGGAAAATACTTGGTAATGAAAGCATCTTTACACCTATCCCAAGAATCGATACTATTTCGTGGCAAAGATGAAAACCAAATTTTTGTACGATCCCGCAATGAGAACGGGAACAATTTTAATTTCACAATATCATTATCCACATCTTTTTTCTTTTGCATATCACACAATTCTACGAAAGTGTTAAGATGGGATGCAGCATCTTCATTAGGACTACCAGAAAATTGTTCTTTCATAACAAGATTTAACAAAGCGGCATTAATATCACAAGTCTCCGCACTAGCGGCGGGAGGAGCAATCGGAGTACTAATAAAATCATTATTATTAGTATTGGAAAAATCACATATGTATTTTCTTGAGACATCGTGGCTATGCAAACAAGATAACAAGCAAGCAAAGAAGCAAACAAGAAAAAGGCAAACGGAAAATATTTTTGTATTTTTGTAAAAAAAAATTAGAAGTGGGGGAGATGAAAACGAGAGGCAAAGGCAAATAAAATAAATGTAAGGAGATGAAAGTTTATGCGTAGGTACTTGATAGATGTTGATGATGTCTCCCCGGCAACGGCACCAGAAATTCTTCCTGCTCCTTGTGAGCTGTGTTGGGATTTCCCCGAAGAGGAGGGGATGATGCAGTACAGTAGAGATAAGTATTTCCCTCAGTTATGAAACCAAGGTTATCAATCCAGTAGGAGAATCACGCAACAACTCGTTAGCAGCACCTGCACACAAAATAACAAATCCTCGCACCCAACACGAACAAGGGGTTGTCAATCCCTTGGTGGTTAATTGCAAGATTAAATTGTATGGTGATAGATAGATAGATCGAACAAAAATACAAAATAAAATAAATAAAGTAAAATTGCAGCAAGGTATTTTTGGAATTTTCAGTATATGATAAATGTAGACCCGGGGGCCATAGTTTTCACTAGAGGCTTCTCTCTTGAAAATAGCATACGGTGGGTAAACAAATTACTGTTGGGCAATTGATAGAAAAGCAAATAATCATGACGATATCCAAGGCAATGATCATGTATATAGGCATCACGTTCGAGACAAGTAGACCGAAACGATTCTGCATCTACTAGTATTACTCTACACATCGACCGCTATCCAGCATGCATCTAGAGTATTAAGTTCATAAAGAACGGAGTAACGCCTTAAGCAAGATGACATGATGTAGACAAAGTAAACTCACACATGAATAAACCCCATATTTTTACCCTTAATAGCAATGATACATACGTGTCATGTCCCTTTCTGTCACTGGGATTGAGCACCGCAAGATCGAACCCATTACAAAGCACCTCTCCCATTGCAACATAAATCAATCTAGTTGGCCAAACCAAATCAATAGATCAGAGAGAAATACGAAGCTATAACAATCATGCAGAAAAGAGATCAGAGAAAACTCAAATAATATTCATGGATAATCTGATCATAAACTCACAATTCATCGGATCCCAACAAACATACCGCAAAAAGTGATTACATCGGATAGAACTCCAAGAACATAGGGGGCCTCATGGAAGCAGCAAAACAACTCAGGGTAAATTGTCTATAATAAGGTTTTTGGATTGTTGGAAATATGAGCAATTTACCATATGACTTTATTAACAGAAATAGTAGATAAAACATGACTATCATAGCAGATATAAGACAAGTCATGCAAATCGACAGAGAGTATGCAAATAGCATCTGAAGTAGTGAATATGTAGGGAACGTATCTAGAACAAAGGCTAGAACAAGAAACTGTGGCAGAAACTCAAACAGAAAGAACATGAACACGTACTGAGCAGCAATAGTAGCCTTGGCGTTCACGTTGACGTCGTCGCCAGCCATGTCGTCGAAGAGGTTGTCGACGTCGGGGAAGAAGTCGTCGTTTGGGAAGTAGTCGTCGGCGTCCGTGACGTCCGTGATGAAGAAGTCAGTAGTCGCGCAGAGCGCTCCCCAAAAACCTTATCACCCTTCTCCCTTACAGGACTCGAAGTGGCAGGGTTTTGGAGGCCTACTGTCCCAACCTGCGGTGCACGCCGCAAGCCGGGATGGGGAAGAACCTAGCAGCAGCTCAGAATTTGGAACTCGGTGGCGAGAGGAAGATGATGTTCTGATGTGTCTCTCTGGAGAGGAGCGACCTCTCTTTTATAGGCACAAGAGAATGAGGCGAACAGGCTGCGACGGGAGGCGAAGCAAAAGAGGGAGGCAAAACGAACAGGCAGTAGCCAAAAGGTGCAGCGTTCGTATTCAATCTCCACTACAGCAAAACTTTTCAGCTCCCGTGTGACCTTTCGTATACCAGTCGTGCGTGGCAAAAATTTAGACAACGGCTCGGCTCATTCCCGCAACCCGCGGCATGTCATGACGAGGCGTGGCATGGCGATGCGGGCGGCGGAGGAGGAGCGCGCGTGAATGTCTCTCTTGTTCTCATCCTCATACATGTGGAGAAACAACCTCCCTTATAAGGAGGTCTAACTCCTACTAGGTGAGCAGTATGGGACTAAACTTTTGTCCCACCTCTTGCCTTGCATGAATGGGCTAAGTGGGCCTCTAGGATTTATTAGGAATTCTGAAAATGCTATTGGGCTGGCCCAAAATAGACTAAATTCCAGCAATCCCCCACCAGATCCCAGAGGCACACAAAATTTGCCTTTGGTTCCAAAACACTGTTTTATATACCGGTACTACATTGGAGACTGTTAAGTTGAACTTCCACCTAGAACTCTATGCTACACTAGTAAACAACTTGAACAGTGGACTAGGCCTTGAACTGCAAGTTTTCTGCGAATCTAGCTTCACACAAAGCCTTGACCGATACTAGGCTACCGTGGGACTTCCCCGCGGGTGGAGCTTATGCGTCATACTCCGAGGCCTTTCATGAGTTTACTAGAGAGCACCCTACTCTCATAAATTGCGACGTTAACAATCAGACTCATATAGGTGTGTTCTTCAAAAGATGTTCTGCAGGACAATATCTCTGCTTAAATAAGCCACTTAGAACACATTAAGATATACATCAACCTGCCATGCAGATTAGGAGAGTATTGCATCTTCATGGAGTTGTATATTAATAATAAGGATACTCTCCTCTCAGTTGACCAACAACTTGTCTTCCACATCTAATTCACGGGATCTCCGATCACATAGACTAGGTTACCACTGTGAACAACTCATATTGTGGGTCTCATACCCATCTCCTTCGATGCATTATCTATCACATTACGTGATAGACCCTTAGTAAAAGGATCTGCCAGATTTTTAGATGTTTGGATATAATCAAATGCAATAACTCCGGAGTTTCTCATTTTCCTGACAGATTTTAACCTTCTCTGAACATGTCTTGATGACTTCATGTTATCCTTTGAGCTACTCACTTTCGTGATCACAGTTTGATTGTCGCAGTTCATAAGGATACCCGGTACAGGTTTCTCAACAACCGGCAAGTCATTCAAGAGCCGACGAAGCCAATCTGCTTCGACCGTAGCTGTATCTAGTGTTGTGAGTTCTGCTTCCATTGTTGACCTTGTTAAGATGGTCTGCTTGCAAGACTTCCAAGAAACAGCGCCACCTCCATGAGTGAATACATATCCGCTCGTGGCCTTTATCTCATCAGCATCTGAGATCCCGTTTGAGTCACTATACCCTTCAAGCACCTTTGGGTACCCAGTGTAGTGAATTCCATAATTCGTAGTGCCTTTCAAATAACGCATAACTCTCTCTAGAGCTTTCCAATGATCATCTCCCAGTTTTGAAACAAATCGGCTCAGTTTGCTAACAGCAAAAGAGATGTCAGGTCTTGTAGCACTGGCTAAATACATAAGCGAGCCAATAATCTAAGAATATTTCAATTGATCTCTAGCAATTCTTTGATTCTTTCGAAGCAGCACGCTAGCATCATATGGTGTTGGAGAGGGCTTGCAGTCACTATAGCCAAAGCGACTCAAGATCTTTTCCACGTAGTGAGATTGAAGCAATGTAATCCCACCATCATCATCTCTCAATAGCTTGATGTTCAGAATAACATCCGCTACTCCTAAATCCTTCATCTCAAAGCAACGAGATAGGAAAACCTTGACCTCTCTTAATAACACTCAGATTTGTTCCGAAAATCAATATGTCATCAACATACAAGCAAAGGATAACTCCCTCGCCCCCACCATGGCGATAGTAAGCACATTTGTCAGCTTCGTTTACAACAAAGCCTGCAGTTGTTAAAGTTCTTTCAAACTTCTCATGCCACTGCTTAGGTGCTTGCTTAAGTCCATACAAAGACTTCAACAATTTGCACACCTTTCCTTCCTGACCGTCCACTATAAACCCATCTGGTTGTTCCATGTAAATTTCCTCGTCCAACTCTCCATTTAGGAAAGCAGTCTTAACATCAATTTGATGAACGAGAAGACCATGTGAGGCAGCTAGTGAAAGTAGTACTCGAATAGTGGTCAGTCGAGCCACAGGTGAGTGAGTATCAAAGAAGTCTTCACCTTCCTTTTGGGTATAACCCTTGGCCATGAGCCGTGCCTTGTACATCTCAATAGTACCATCAGGCCTAAGCTTCTTCTTGAATACCCATTTGCACCCTATAGGTTTACACCCATAAGGACGATCAGTGATCTCCCAAGTTTCATTTGCCAAGATGGAATCCATCTCACTACGGACCGCTTCCTTCCAGTAGTCAGCATCTTCAGATGCATAGGCCTCTGAAATAGAACTGGGAGTATCATCTATGAGATACACAAGAAAATCATCACCAAAGGACTTTGCAGTCCTCTGTCTCTTACTCCTTTTAGGAGTCTCATTGTTGTCCTCCACAGGATCTTCAAGATGTTGCAACGGAATGGTAGGTTCAGAAATTGCAACTACATCCCGACTTGACGAACTAGGCAACTCCTGTTTTGATGAGCTACCCATATCCTTCATGGGAAAGATATCTTCAAAGAAAGTCGCATCATTCGACTCCATGATTGTACCGACATGCATGTCTGATACCTCGGATTTTACAATCAAGAATCTATAACCAATGCTATGAAAAGCATAGCCCAGGAAAACACAATCCACAGTTTTTGGTCCAAGCTTGCGCTTCTTTGGAATTGGCACATTGACTTTCGCCAAGCAGCCACAGGTTCGTAGGTAAGAGAGTTTCAACCTTTTCTTCTCCCATTCCTCAAATGGAGTTATCTCTTTATTCTTTGTGGGAACTCGGTTTAGGACATGACATGTAGTCAATATCGCCTCCCCCCACCATGCCTTGGAGAGACCCGATGTGTCTAACATGGCGTTAACTAAATCAGTTAGAGTATGGTTCTTTCTTTCGGCTACCCCATTTGACTGAGGTGAATAGGGAGGCGTCCTCTCATGGATTATACCATGTTCCTCACAAAAGGAATCAAATTCATTGGAAAAATACTCTCCACCACGATCGGATCTAAGCCTCTTGATTTTTCGATCAAGTTGGTTTTCCACTTCGGCTTTATAGATCTTGAAAAAGTTCAAAGCCTCATCTTTTGATTTCAAAAGATACACATGGCAGTATCTAGTGGAGTCATCAATTAGCGTCATGAAATATTCCTTTCCACCTTTTGTCAAAACACCATTCATTTCACAAAGATCTGAATGTATGAGTTCTAGTGGTGCAAGATTTCTTGTTTCTGCAGTTGTATGAGACTTACGAGGTTGCTTAGCTTGCACACAAACTTGACACTTATATCCCTTAACAGCGGTGAAATTAGGGATTAAGTTCAACTTGGCTAGCCGCGTCATGCAACCAAAGTTAACATGACAAAGACGTGAATGCCAGACATTTGATTCACTATTGTTGCAAACATGATTAGCAACTTTATTACAAACATCTGACAAGGATAAGCGAAACAAGCCTCCTGACTCAGACCCTTTGCCAACAAAGGTTCCATACTTGGATATTACAAATTTATTTGACTCAAAGACAAGCTTGTAGCCATCTCTACACAGAAGAGATCCGCTAACAAGATTTTTATTGACGGAGGGGACATAATGCACGTTCTTCAGCCGCACGATCTTCCCCGAAGTAAACTTCAGATCGACCGTGCCAACACCACGAACAGAAGCACTTGAACCGTTGCCCATCAGCACGGAAGTAGTCCCTGCGGCCTGATATGAAGAAAACATGGAAATATCACCGCATACATGTACATTAGCACCCGTGTCAATCAACCAATCAGGAGAACGACATACTGAGAGAATAGTGGGAAGTATACCGCACCCAACATCCTTCATCTCAGTGTCACCAATGACAACATTGGCGATCTTGTCGCCTTTTCCATGGTGACGCTTGTCATATCGGTTAGGGCAACTAGGAGCCCAATGATCAGGATCTCCGCAGACATGACAAACACCTTTCTTCTTGTCAGTCTTCTTCTTGAAGTTGGTGTTCTGCGAAGCCTTGTTCTTCCCATCAAACTTGCCCTTGTTCTTGAACTTGTGGGGCTGGAAGTTTTTCTTCTATACCAGATTGGCACTAGAACCTCCCTCAATACCTCGAGCACGTATGTCTTTTGCTCTCGCCTTTTCTTCCACATCAAGAGTACCAATGAGATCCGGAATGGAAAACTCCTGCCTCTTATGTTTCAGAGAGGTAGCAAAGTTCCTCCACGAGAGAGGAAGCTTAGTGACGATGCCTCCGGCAACAAACTTGTCCGGTAACATACAATTGAAGTGCTCAAGTTCTCTAGCAAATGACTGTATCTCGTGAGCTTGCTCAACCACAGAGCGCTCATCAGTCATCGTGTAGTCATAGAATTGTTCCATGATATACAGCTCAGTGTCGGCATCCGAGACCCCAAACTTGGCCTCGAGTGCGTCCCACATATCTTTTCCATTATCAATTGACGCATAAGCATCAACTATGTTCTCACCAAGAACACTCAAGAGGGCAGCCTTAAACAAGGTATCAGTTTTCTGAAAAGCTTGTTCCTGTTGAGGATCAAGATTTCCTTCAGGTTTGCCAAGAGTGGCGTCATAGCAGCTCATGGTTTGAAACCATAAAACGGCTCTCACGCGCCACCTCTTATAGTGCACACCCTCAAACATAGGGGGCCTCATGGAAGCAGCAAAACCACTCGAGGTAAATTGCCTATAATAAGGTTTTTGGATTGTTGGAAATATGAGCAATTTACCATATGACTTTATTAACAGAAATAGTAGATAAAACATGACTATCATAGTAGATATAAGACAAGTCATGCAAACCGACAGAGAGTATGCAAATAGCATCTGAAGTAGTGAATATGTAGGGAACGTATTTAGAACAGAGGCTAGAACAAGAAACTGTGGCAGAAACTCAAACAGAAAGAACACGAACACGTACTGAGCAGCAACAGTAGCCTTGGCGTTCGCGTTGACGTCGTCGCCAGCCATGTCGTCGAAGAGGTTGTCGACGTCGGGGAAGAAGTCGTCATTTGGGAAGTAGTCGTCGGCGTCCGTGACGTCCGTGATGAAGAAGTCAGTAGTCGCGCAGAGCACTCCCCAAAAACCTTATCACCCTTCTCCCGTACAGGACTCGAAGTGGCGGGGTTTCGGAGGCCTACTGTCCCGACCTGCGGTGCACGCCGTAAGCCGGGATGGGGAAGAACCTAGCAGCAGCTCAGAGTTTGGAACTCGGTGGCGATAGGAAGATGATGTTCTGATGTGTCTCTCTGGGGAGGAGCGGCCTCTCTTTTATAGGCACAAGAGAATGAGGCGAACAGGCTGCGACGGGAGGCGAAGCAAAAGAGGGAGGCGAAACGAACAAGCAGCAGCCGAAGGGTGCAGCGTTCGTATTCAATCTCCACTACAGCAAAACTTTTGAACTCCCGTGTGACCTTTCGTATACCAGTTATGCGTGGCAAAAATTTAAGACAACGGCTCGGCTCATTCCCGCAACCCGCGGCGCGGCGCGGCGTGCGGCGGAGGAGGAGCGCGCGTGAATGTCTCTCTTGTTCTCATCCTCATACATGTGGAGAAACAACCTCCCTTATAAGGAGGTCTAACTCCTACTAGGTGAGCAGTATGGGACTAAACTTTTGTCCCACCTCTTGTCTTGCATGAATGGACTAGGTGGGCCTCTAGGATTTATTAGGAATTCTGAAAATGCTATTGGGCTGGCCCAAAATAGACTAAATTCCTGCAGCTGGTTCTGTGGGAGCTTAGCACGACGACTTCTCGACTGTCTATTACAACAAGATTTACCCGGCTCCAATGAGGGCGCGTAACGACGGCTCACTGCAGTGCTTATTGTCATAGGGTGAGTGTGTGCACGTACGTATGAGTCTGCATCTATACTGTGTTAAAAAAAATCGGAAGTAGGTTAAAAAAGATAGATCAAAAGTAGGTTAAAAAGTTTCTCTCGCAAAAAAAATTGAAAGAAATAATTGAGGCTTACGCCATTTCCCCTCGTTTTTTAGAGCGTACTACTTCTAATTAGAGGACTCCAGAACGGAGAAGTAATAACATAATTTAATTTTTTGATTTGACAGCCTGATCATGCCCCGTCCTTCTTCAACACCACCCGTCGCCGGCTTCCTCCTACTGTCATCGTGCGGCCCTCTCCTAATTGGCGTGCGCCCCTCGCGGCGAGTTCCCGCCACCACCCATCAGAGTCTATTCTTAACGCCCATCCCCTCCCCCTCCATTCCCCCTCTCCATCTCCTTCGCCTCCCCTCTCCTCTCCTCATCCAGCCTCCGCCCGGAGGTAAGCCTAGCTACCGTGTAGCTCTGTTATCCTTTCGAGTGGAAATCGATTAGGAGCCTGTCTTCTGATCTGCTCTGCTCCGGTTCTTGGTTTATTTCTCTCCTTCTTTGGTATGCGGTGATCAGATTGCATCCGAGTGTTGCCGCTATTTGTAATCTTTGCTAGGTAGTGGTTGAAGGGCGGAATTGACGATAAATTCATAAATATACTTGTAGTTTGGTTTGGATTTCTCTGCCTTTATTATTCCTGCATTTATGTTTCTGATTAGAACCGTCTCATACGTACATTGCCAAAAAAATTGTGTGTGCGTGTCTGTATTTGGGATCACGTCGTCTGCTTCCCCACTTTTAATTTCCTTTTCAGACCCCACAAAGAGTTCTGCAAATTTCGGGCCAGGTGGTGACTTAAAAGCATTTTCATGCATGAATTATGAATTTTGGGAATTGTTTGTCAGATGAAGGCGAATTTGGGAATTTTTTGTCAGATAAAGGAGCCCGTTGTTGCTTCATGAGCTGATGGCTCATCTTTATTAGTGTTTGTTTTGAATGTGCCCTTGTAACAGCTAGAGAACACTAATTACAGGGATGCCTATAGCAACCTTAATTATTTTCTCCGTTTCTTGCCATTTTAAAGAGCATGATGGCGCTGCCGTTGAAGGAGAAGCAGGGACACGGATTAATGTTCTTTTATTGCACGGTACATTCTTAGTTAGAATTGGGGAACATGCACAAAAGTGAAATTTCCCTGCTAATGGATAAGTTTGTTTTATTTGACATTGCATCAGGCCGCAGAAAATTATTGTTCCGTACTTTTTGTTACTTTCCTTCAAATATTACTGTGCATAAATATTTAATCAAAGCTATCATATCTGATCAGGTCCAGATAGGGCATACCAGACATGGCAGAAGTCCTGTCAGGACCTCCCGAGCACCATCTAAGCTCTGGTGAGAATACACATCACTGTTATAAGCATTTTCATGTTGAATAAAGTGGAATGTTCTACCATGATCATAATTCATATGTTCTTAGAAAAAGAAAGTGTTGTATTTTCTTCTCAGTGTATACATGGTGTATGCCCTCTTATTATTTCTTGAGGCATATTAGTTTATGCTTTCTACTGGGTCATGGAAAAGCGACATGATTCTTCAAAATCGAACTTAGTCTATGAAACTACACAGAATCGACTAATGTATATGACTGCTAGCAGCCTTGGATACACATTATGAAGAGAAGAGGAAATCCAATGTGGAATACTCAGAAGATGAAAAGAAAGCAATGATTGTGTCACTGAAGAAAAAGGCGATGAACGCCTCACAAAAACTGAGGCATTCCATGAAGAAGGGGAGGAGGAGCAGCAAGGTGATGTCCATTTCAATTGAGGACGAGCGCGACCCTGAGGAGGTGCAGGCTGTGGATGCCTTCCGCCAGCTTCTTGTGCTCGAAGAGCTTCTACCGTCGCAGCACGATGACTACCACATGATGCTTAGGTATTTTATCCGATATAATGGCACACCATGTTATATAACTGCATTTTTCATTTGGAATAGCATTACTGAATGTTGTGATGGTGTAGGTTTTTGAAGGCAAGAAAGTTTGATGTTGAGAAGTCAAAGCAAATGTGGGCTGATATGCTGCAGTGGAGAAAGGAGTTCGGCACAGATACCCTTCTTGAGGTAATTATAGCTACTATTCAGTTTGTGATATTAAACTTTATTTTGATTAATCCCATTTTGACTGAAAGATACAATATCTCACATTTTTATCCTAAATCTCTTGTCAGGGTTTCGAATTCGAAGAAGCTGATAAGGTTGCAGAATGCTACCCTCAAGGCTACCATGGAGTGGACAAGGAAGGAAGGCCCGTCTACATTGAACGGCTCGGACAGATCGATGTCAATAAGCTGATGCAGGTTACCACAATGGAACGTTTCGTCAAGAACCATGTCAAGGAGTTTGAGAAGAACTTTGCTGATAAGTTTCCAGCTTGCTCAGTAGCTGCCAAGCGCCACATTGATCAGAGCACTACTATCCTTGATGTGCAAGGAGTCGTATGTATCTAAACAAGTTCATGGATTAGTCCGACTGTTGCAGTTTCACTATGGCTTATTGAGATGAATCACATTTTCAGGGGATGAAACAATTTAGCAAAGCTGCAAGGGATCTCATAGGTCAGCTTCAGAAGATTGATGGTGATAACTACCCAGAGGTAATCCAAAGCGGTTGACAGACAATTCATCACACTGACGTGACAAGTTTGGGCTGGATTTTGTCTAGCAAGTACTTATTGCGTCGGTTATACGATTCTTGTGCCAGACGCTGTGCCGGATGTTCATCATCAATGCAGGCCAAGGGTTCCGACTTCTCTGGAGCACCGTGAAGAGTTTCCTTGACCCAAAGACCACTGCAAAGATTCATGCAAGTTTTTGTCTCTGTTAATTTTGTTCTGTGGCTAGGATTCTATTTATCTTGTTTTCATTTAAAGGACTGTTTCCTGGACTATGCTTTTCTTTAGGTATTGGGTAACAAGTACCAGAGTAAGCTTCTCGAGGTGATCGATGCCAGGTGAGAAGCAACGCTCTAATTTGTATTTATGGTTTATCACCATTATTAAACTCATAAGCTACTTCTAATAATACAATAATTGAGCATATATTTCTGTTGTTCAGTGAGCTGCCAGAGTTTTTTGGTGGAACCTGCCAGTGCCAAGGTGGTTGCATGAAGGCTGACAAAGGACCATGGAAGAATCCGGAAGTCATGAAGGTAAACTCCAATCTGATCCTTTGGCCTCACATGTTATCCTAGATTGAGCATCAAATTACAAAGGACAAGGAACTAACTTCGTGTTTTCTATATACTTTGATGTGAAGATGGTTCAAAGTGGTGCCGGGAGGTGTGGAAAGCTCAATCTGGAATCTCTTGATGCCGGGGATAAAATGATTTCTGCAGATGGCACCGTTTACGCGAAGGTAGTGAAAACAAGATATTCTTTCACAAAGACATAGTCACATTAACATATTTGTCAATGAATTCGAAAATACTCCAGTATTTATCCATCAGATTTTGATTTTTGTAAAATGAAGAAGCAAGATCCTTTGAACGGACAAGATGAATGGAGGAACCCCGCACGTGCCCAAATTGAGCATCCTCAACTGTCGCCTGTTCATGAGGAGCTTCTTCCTGCATTGTTTCCTGTAAGTCATGTTTCTTCACTGATTTGAGAACTATCAGTGATTTAGTTAGTGTCAAAGCATGCAAATAATAAAGTCCCTCGTCTCGCGTGAATGAAACTAGAATTACAATCTTTTAGGCTCAATATCTGAACTTAGGTGATTTCTCTAGTTCGTCTCCCAGATTAAGGCACAAACTGGTCCTAAACTTAATGCTCGGATAAATTTATCGCCTATGATGTGTATACTCAGATTTCACTTACAATTGTTATAAAAAATGTCAGAACCCAGGGTCACCATATTCTTGTGATGTTCCAATGGTTGAGAAGGCCATAGATGCCATATGCAAGAGCCATGGTTTGACAGATGATAATCTTGCCCTCACTAAAGGTTAATACCACCTCTCCACCCTGACAACCTTTTTACACAACACTGCTACTCCGTGTACCATTCCACTGACGGACTGACCAAATTACTGCTCTTCACCAGCTGTCGCAAACGCCTCTAATGCATCCAATCCACCACTATTGGGCGGCATCATGGCACTTGTGATGAGCCTTGCGACGATGCTCCGTCTAAGCCGTAACATGCCCAAGAAGGTAATTGGCGCTGCCATAGGAGCCCAAAGCACACCAAAAATTCAGGCGCAGCAGCAATCCAAGATGTCGGCGGAGGCTGAATACACCGTCTCTGCAAAGCGCTTTGCTGATCTTGAGGAGAAGATCATTGCACTCCTTGCAAAGCCAGCAGAAATGCCGGTGGATAAGGAGGAGCTGCTGAAGGCTGCAACCAGCCGTGTCGCTGCATTGGAAGAGGAACTTGCACTGACCAACAAGGTAGCTTCTTTTCCACCTTGGTGAAAAACAATTTCTTAGTGCACAATGCCGAGGTTTTTGTGTTGCCGTGTTAATTCCATTACCATTATGTATTACTTTGCTTTAAAACTTGCTTTCATGTGTTTATGCAGGCTTTGCGGGAAACTCTTGAGCGGCAACGGGAGATCATGGAATACATTGAGAAGAAAAAGAAGAAGAAAGCCAAGGTAACCAAGAAAACACATGGCTAAACAAAATGCATCCTTCTTCACTGTAGTTTTGGCCATTACTAGCTGACTGAACTTCTTCATTGTGGTCTTTCAATAAAAATGTATGATTCTCACTGCAAAATTGATATTAATGTGTTGAAGTTAATACTGCCTTTCGGTATTGTGCAGCGCTTGTTTCACTGGTAGATGCGAAAAACGGAATGCGATGTGTCCGCAAGAGGCTTTGGCTTGATGAGAGTGAGCTGGTGTTTTTGTCAGCAAAAAGTGATTCTAAGTGTAACATATAATGTTCTTTTGTTATTTTTCCTGTGTTGCTATGATTCATTGGTCGGAGCTTCTCAACCATGACATACATTATGCCTTGACGACATACATTGTGACCATGTGGATGTGCTGCCAATCCTTTTCTTGTTGCTGTCAATTGTGGATGGAAATACATTATGCATTGACTTTATTTTGCTTGTTCTTAATCTATGTATGTTCTTTAATTCTTCACCTCTGTGCCTGTATCTTCGGTTGGTCTCCCCAAACTAGTGGTTTCTATGCTATTTTGTTTGGGCATAAAACTGCATGTGGGACGATATCGAGGAAGTGGAAGTTCAACCTGGCAATCGGGTCGGGTTTGGTCGGGTCAACATTCCTAGACCCATGCCCGACAACCTTATCGGGTCAAGCACTTGCCCACAACCCTACCCATGGATCTTGAATCATACCCACGCTCATGCCCATCGGGTAACCCGACCCTAATGGGTGCCCATTGGGTTAGGTATATTTTTTTATATTAATTAAATCATGCTTCCTACAGGGCACAATCACTTACAAATGAATGAATGAAGTCGTCGATGCCTCTTATATAGGCAGAGCTCCACCTCCTTGTTTGCTCGTTGGGCGAGGTGGTACTAAAGCAGCTAGCAAGATGCGTGTTTTGCTTGTTGTCCGTGCATGCAAAGCAGCATAGATGCTGCAAGGGCTTGTTTTATGCCCAACAGGCCTGCTTGTTGCTCTGTTGAGGCTACTTATTCTAAGGAAACTGCTTGAAAACAACCGACTGCAGAGAGTCGCGTGAGCAACCGCGTTGTCCACCGTCAGATCGATCTCTATTCGAAAACTGCCGTTCGACACGCGTCGTGTGGACCCGCGCACGCGTCCGTCCCTTCCTCATCCTTATCTTCTTCCCAGTGAAGCCCGTCCACATATCCTCCAATCTTTTCTTTCTTTTCTTCTTCCATGCGCTTTGCTTCGGGGCGACGCTGCTACAAAGAAAGCTCGCCGGCGCCGGAAGACGAAGTCGCCGGGTGTTGCAAGCCAGGTCACCATGATGCAAGCTGCCGCTGCTGGAAGCACTGCAGCAACACCGACTGCTGCGAGCGCGACAGCGGTGCGGCTGCTCGGCGATGCTGCGAGCGGTGGCGCGGCTTCTCCGGCGATATTTGCGACGGATGCTGCGACGACGATGCTGCTACGATGGCGGCGAGCCAGTTGCTGCGAGCGTGACGGCGGCCCGACTGCTCGGCGATGCTGCGACAGTGATCCGGCTTCTGCAGCGATGCTGCGACAGCGCTGCTATGATGGCGGCTTCTCCGGCTGCTGCGAGCGACGGCTGCCTGGCTGCGACGACGACGCTGCTGCGATGGCGGCGAGCCGGCTGCTACGAGCGATGGCGGACCGGCTGCTCGGCAATGCTGCGACAGCGGACCGGCTTCTCCGACGATGTTGCGAAGGTGTCGTGTCTTCTCCGGCGATGCAGCGACGGCGTGCTTTTCGACTGTGACAACAACGATGATGATGCTCCGACGGCCATGTTGCGAGCTAGTGCTGCGACGATGAACATTCTGTGAGCCGATGCTTCGACGGCCGTGCAGCGAGCCGGTGCTATAGAGAAGAACGACGCTGGATGTTGTTGACGAGGAGTGCCTCTTTTTGAGTTGACTCATCTGATGTTGGGAACACTTAGATTAGAATGAATTGGACGGTGAGGAAGACGGTTGTTGTTTGCCCCGCTGCATCCGGATGGCGCCTAGCGCGCCCCTTATTCTAAGCGTCCAGTCATTCATGGTTCAATTTTTTCTCCAGCAAGTATAATGAAGCAATGTGGATCCATCATGTTCTAAGCAAATCTTCACAAAAATGCCCACATGTCATGTAAGATAAAACATTTATATGATTATTAATATTAATCGGGTAACCCATTGGGTGACCCATGGGCAGAACCTTGTGCCCATACCCTACCCATGACTAATCGGGTTACCCATCGGGCTTACCCATGGGTCAAGTTGGCGACACATACCCTACCCATTAGGGTCGGGTGCCCATGGGCGACGCTGCCCATGGGTCAGATTGCCGGGTTGAGTGGAAGTGTTACCTTCATCTTTCACGGCATAAAACGGCATGTGAGACGGCATCGAGGAAGTGAAAGTGTTATGCTAAAGTGTGTACGCGGGCTTGATGCCAATAATGGTGCCATAACTCAGATAAGGAGGGGAAATCTTTTTCTTTGGGAATATAAGGAGGAGGGGAGGTTGAAATTCCGATTCCATTCATTTGCATTCCCTTAGAAAGGCTAGTAGGTTTGCATCTTGCAGCACATTTTCCGATAAAAGGGAATATATTAATATTGCGAAGATATCAATTACACCCGGCCTCTGTACCAACAAGATGTCCAAGGACATACAGGATACACACAGCCAAAAAATAATAATAATAATAATAAAAGCCCCGCCATGGTGATCAATCACTAGCATCAGCAGCACTCTAACCACCACCGAAGACAACATCCAGATTACAAAAGATGTTCTCCAAAAGCAACGCCTTCAAAAAAGAAACAATGCACAACCGTTGTCGTTGCCCGATCGAAGATCTTGGGTTTTCACCATGGAGAAAGTCCGAGTTCACCCAAAAACAATGCCTTCAACAAGACCATTGCCATGTACAACCAATAAAGGGCAGACCTTGGGTTTTCACCCTGGGAATCGAGACTTGGTACTTGAGTAGCACCACCAAAAATGCAGTCTTACAGTGCTGCCGCCCCCGCTTGCCGAGGCTGCTGTTGCAAGTCACCAAACACCTGGGACACAGTCTTCATCGCATCCAATACACCCTTCCACCAAAGCTTCAAGACCTCCAATCGCAGCCGCCATGACTTTCTCCACCTCTATCAATGCCTTGGAATCTTGACTTAGACATGTCCCATGACACCAATAAGAAATCGAAACTTCGCGTCACGCCCTCTTGAGGCCATGTTGGCTGATAATATGAGCACGCGCGACCAGAGCCTTTCCTATCTAGATATCCAGGGGCGACATACGCCAATCTGTATAGATCTCTGACGGGGAAGACCGGAACTCGCCAGCGGCCAAATCCAAGAGGTTGACATCCGGTAGAAAGATGACTTGGCGGAAGAAGAACGCTAGGGCCAAACCACTACGCGATCCCACCGAGCCACTCACCGGCCGCCGCCGCCCCGCAACACCATCGCTGGAGAAGCCGGCGCGGGCGCCGCCGCCGCCCTCCAGATCGGCGTCTCGGAGGATCTACCGCCGCCGCGCTGCATGGGTCGGATCCCGTTCCAGTCCGGATGCCAACAGCTAGCAGGACCGGTGGAGGACACCGACGAGCACGTGGAAGTGGACGCGGCGCGGCGGCGCGGGATGGGGCAAGGCAAGAGCCGGTTGGAGCATGGAGCCGCAAGGCCCGGCATGGAGCCAAGTCGCGATGGTGCGGGCCTCTCGCTCGTCGGCGCGCAGCCGCGCAGCAGGGCCCGGAGCACGCCCGAAGGGCCGAGGACGAGACGGATCTGGATCTGGCGAGTGGAGATGGGCCGGGGAGGGTCACGAATGCGGGCCGCGTGCGTCCTCACCGCCGCCATCAGCCACTGGGCTTTGCCCTTAGGCTTCCTCGGCGACGGCGAGTAGGGGATGGGCGGCGTGGGTGGTCGCTGTGGTTGGTGGCGGCGGGGGCCTCCGGAGCCACGAGAGCGACCCGGGAGGCAGGGAGGACATCTTGTAGTACATGCGTTAGTGTCAAAATAAAGAGGCTCCGTTCATGAAGGAACAATAGTTGGTTTCTGGAAAACAAAATTATCAACTATTGATGTGAGTTCTATTTCTTCTCCTCTCTTATTTGTCCACCGCCTTATCTTTCTTGCTGATAGGGTTGGGCCTTGCGGACTATGCTAATAGGTTTTGTTAGGCTGGTAGTCCGTTGTTTTCTTTATCTTGATTCAAACGTAGCATAAGCATACCCGATGAACTGAAGAATTCTATTTGGAAAAAACCGTAAGCAACGCTAGTAGTCTTGTGTACAATTTTCTTTGCGAAGTAGTACAAACCCTTACAAATAAGAATTTTATAGAAATTGAAAAATAAATCCAAATTCTTGGGGTTTTGGAGTCTTCTTTATCCTGTATCCACCAGAGACCCGTACTGAGCAAAGCTAGTTGCCGTCTATGGGCCTCCGTCTCGGCGGAGCAAACTTGTTTACACCCAAGAGCTTCTAGAAGCAATGGCTGTGAAGTCGTCGATGTAGACCAGAAGACACCGACTGGCGCAATCTGCGTAGAAAATTGCCGCCCCGAGTAGAAAACGTCCGAGTGGACCTAGAACTCCTCGGTTCCCACCAGGCGGAGTCAGGAACACTACTCTCACATGCTCCCCGACAAATCAAAGGATGCACAACCTCCATCAATCGGAACTGGAGTCGGAGGACCAAGACATACAACCATGTTGGCCGCTCCGCAGGACAGCTCGACTGAGACAACCCTGCAGAAGAAAACATGAGAACCGAAGAACCAGATCTAGGGACATACCATCTTCCACACGCTTCTGGGTGATACGAAGAAACATCACTAGAACGATGGTGGGGAGGGATACCTTATTCCACGCTGACGACAACACCATCGTCTCACCACTGTCGAACGGAGATAAACAATAAATTTATTTCTAACCCTACCACACCGGATCGAAGCTCTGGGGTCCCCGCCCCCCTCCCATCTCCGAAGCTACAGATGAAAGGAGAGGGAGCCATCGGACTTTGGGGGGGGGGGGGGGGGGGAGGGGGTAGGGGGTAGGGTACATCAGTCGCCGCCGCTTGTCGCTAGGTAGGGTGAGTGGAAAGAACGACCGGTGGAGAGGACGTATATAGTCTTGTGTACACCTTGTGTGTGTTTTAGAGAAACAGGGCGGCCTGTGGCCCCCGGGTTCCATTGATATATAAAAAACCCAGAAAGTAGTGTACATCTTGTGTGTCTTAGCTTTTGAGAAGAGTCGAGACCTCGACTAAGATATGTCTATCGTAACACTTAAATTTTTTTAAAAAGAAAAACTAGACCAATAGGGGGAGAAGCCCCTACTGATTTCTAATGAAGAAGAAGATGTGAGACCCGTGTAAAAGCCGAGGTTCGAACACGCGCCTGCTAGAAGGCAGCACTGCATTCTGACCACTGAGCTGAGAGCTCATCCATCTTACAAGAATTTAAATATATATATATATATATACAACTGAGGATATCAGATAGTCATCACTGTAGCAACATTTGTTTTGGCTGGCAACGCCCAGTTTGGTTTGTCAGTACGCTCGCTGTTGTACGCCGCGATCCTCTTTTCATTGTTCGCACGTCCTGCAGGCAAATTTGTTGATGGGAGTGTTGGACGGTGGCCCCTGGAGACGAGGGCGATGAGCAGGGCGGGGTGCCTCGGTTACACCGCGATCCCCGTGGCAGGAGACTACTTCAACCGCCACATATGTCCATTCTCGGCGGCGAAGTGGTCAGCACCCAGCTCAATCGCCCTCGGACGACGGCGACGGCAGGACGGTGCACGACGTCAGAACGTCCCCTTCGGTGACTGCTTCCGGGCACGGGTTGGTTTTTGTAAGTACCCTTGACGTCGTCGCGTGGCTTTGTTTATGCGGTGGATCAGACGGAGTGGTTGGGTGCAAAAGAAGAGGATGGTTATGTGTGTTAACGTGACGCGCTGCGACAGGTCCATCTTAGGTAGTACGACGTTCGGAGCGTCGCCTCGTCGGAGCCGCCGCCGAGCTGCCGGTGCGAGCAAGTTCCAGAGATAAAACGGGAGGAACATCTGCGACAAGCTGGCACATCACACATAGGGCGAAGGAGGTCCTCGGCCATGTCGGGCTCGGCTAGCTAAATTTTTATCCAAAAAAACACCTGCCGAGTCGAATTGCCAGAAAAGACCACCTCTAAGACTAATTGGAGCCAACGCGTGGCACCTGTCGCCACCCGCGCAGGCGGCAGCCCGTGGATAACATGTTTCCACACCCATCCGCGAGCCGCGACGGAACGGAGTGGGCCGTGGGGCCCGGCTCTCAGCCCACGTGGAGGCTGCCGCCACTCCACCAGGCGGCATGCACTGTTCATGCTGCGAGTTTTCTGAAATCGTCGCTTACACGGTGCAGCCTTGGTTATGTATATATACACTACCTGATCAAGACACTAGATAGCCTAGTAGCACTCGTACTCATACTCACGTATACCGACTGGAGTAAACTTGAATCTGACACGGCTAACCAGTACTATTACTAACCTAGCTTGACTGATACTGACTCAGGTCCTGTCCCGTCCGCCGCAGCATGAACAAGTGCATGCCGCCTGGTGGAGTGGCGGCAGCCTCCACGTGGGCTGAGAGCCGGGCCCCACTGCCCACTCCGTTCCGTCACGGCTCGCAGATGGGCGCAGAAACCTGTTATCCACGGGATGCCGCCTGCGCTGGTGACGGCTGGGGTGGCAGGTGCCACGCGTTGGTTGGCGCGCCTGCCGTCACGGTGCAGCTGGTCCATTCTGCCAATTCGTCTTAGAGGTGGTCTTTTCTGGCAATTCGACTCGGCAGGTGGTCCTTTTAGACAAAAATTCCGGCTAGCTAACTAAGCTGGAGGATCGATCGGCGATGTCGTTAGCTTTTCGTTTCGTAGCTGCCAGGGACGCGAAGAGCCAGAATCTTTTTCACAACTTGCTTATAAATGTGCAAATAAAAGAAGGCCGCTGCTACCAATCAACCGACTGATTTCCTTGGGAAATCAGTCGGGTCGACGACCGTCCGATCATGCTGATCTGGATGAAGCGTGGCCATTGATTTTAGTCTGCTTCGTTTCTCTTCTACACACGTCGCCGCAATGCACCACTCGCAGGACAACCAGCGTCCTCCCTCTCGCCGCCGGCACAACATGGTCGCCGCTTCAGCGCAACGTCACCGCCCCTGACTCGCCGCGCCCTCCCTGCAGCACCGTCGGCAGCTCCGCGCTTCAGTGCAGCGTCGGTGTCCCGATTCATCGCGCCCTCCCTGCAGCACCGTTGTCGCCGCCCGGACTCGCCGCGCCCTCCCTGCAGCACTATCGGCGACGCGCGCTTCAATGTAGCGCCGCCGCCGCCACGCGCTTCAATGTAGCGCCGCCGCCGCCACGCGCTTCAATGCAGAGTCGCCGCGCCCTCCCTGTAGCACCGTCCGCGTTCCACGCTTCAATGTAGCGCCGCTGCATGCTTCAATGTAGCGCCGCCGCCCCGACTCGCCACGCCGTCCCCGCAACACTGCCGGCGCCACGCGCTTCAATGCAGAGTCGCCGCATCGCGCCCTGCTGCACCACCGCTCCATGTGCTTCAACGCAGCGTCGCAGCACAACGACGGACGACGCCCCACTGCTTCCGGAGACGGCTCACAGCACCAGCGAGCCCGCAGCTTCCGGCGACAGCTCACAACACCGGCGAGCCCGCTGCTTGCGGCGAGGATTGCAGCACGGGAGACTCCCCCAAAATCGTGTGCGTTGCAACACCGGCGGCGGGACGGGATGGTGGCGGTGAGACGCACAATCAGGTGTCGTTGGGTGGTGGCAATTTGGGCTGCCGGAGTGGAAACCGTGGAGAAGAAATGCCCCAAGATCCATTAGAGAGAGAGGTAGAGGACGAAGAGGTCAAAGCGGTTGAGGGAAATATGTGGCTGTGCAGTTGCGTGGAGAGAAGAAAGGATAAGCGGCTAGTGGGGCTTACATGACGCGTGTTGCGCGAGAGACGCGGCTGATTTTCCAGAAAATCAGTCGGTTGGTTTTAAACATTTTCCATAAAAGAAAGAGCGGAGGAAATCTTCTGTAGGAAAAAGTACGTCGCAGATAAGCTCTGTGCAAGATGAACCATGCACGTCGCGTATATTACCGTCAAAGAAAGCGTTGCATTCTCTTTTGCGTAACTGTGGCGCAGCGTGGGGATTCCTGAGCTCTACTGGGTGCGGCATCAAATCTCATGGCTGTCTGCGCTCGTTTGTGTAGATCGGGTGACGACGCCTCGTGGAACGGGAACGTGGGCAGCGCTTGCGCCTGCTGTCTTTCGGTCGCGCCGCGCGTGGCCGTTGCGTGGTACCCTCATGGTGGGATAATCTCTCGTGTGCTGACATATCGTGCAGCTCAATTTTGCGTGCGTGCGTGCGTGCTTCCGCTCTGGGGCAGACCGAGTGGGGTCATTTTTTTTTTTCATCTGCCATTCATTTGTTGCCTGAATGAAAATCTAATTTGTGTTTGCTCATTCCACGGGAAGCCCAAGACGGGCCCGTGCCGCGCGGCAGCGAGGCGCGGGGATGCCGAAGAGGCCGAGCCAAGAGCTGGTCAAGGGAAGTCAAATGTTGACGGGGATGCCGAAGAGGCCGAGCCAAGAGCTGGTCAGCGATTGGATTGTGGCGGGCTTTAGAGAGAGGGCGGCGGCGGCTCAGGCATCCGATTGGGTCAGAGTCGCGTGCCGGTTGCACTCTCCCCCCCCCCCCCCCCCCCCCCCCGCGTCGCCTCCTCTGAGGCGACTCGGGGGCAACCCTAGCGCAGCCGCCGCCGCGTTCCCCCTCCCTCTTCCTTCCCTCCGCCGCTGCCTGAGGGGCTCCGCGGCGCGGGTGCGCGGCCCCGATGATGGTGGCGGGTGGGGATCTGGCGCCTCCTCTTGGATGGAGGGCCTCAGCTCCCCGGGGCGGCGGTCCCGGCCGGTGGGAGCGGTGTGGCTCGTGCGGCGGGCTGCGCCGGCGGGAGTTGGTGGGCAGTCTCCCACGGCGGCGTGGAGGCTGTGGGCGAAGGGGTGGCGGCGGCACCTCGCTGTCTGTCGTTCGTCCACGAAGAAGCTCCGCCCGTTCCGATCTACCCCGATCCGTGCCGGCGCCGGCCCCTGGCGGCTGCTGGCGTCGTTACCTGGTGCCGACCTGGCGGATCTGGCGTGTGGGCGAGGTTCCGGGGGAAACCCTTGGCCGGCGCGGCGGCCTCCCCGAAGTCGGCGCCTTTGGCGCCGATTCCCTTCCTGAAGGCTTTGGGGTGGTCCATCTCCCTCCCACCTCCTCCCCGAGCTATGGCGAAAGCTGATGTTCCCCTGTTCTGGGCGTCGACGGCACTCTGGTGTCGTGCTCCTTCTTGAAGGCGGCGGCTGGGAACTGCTCTTGGTGGTGGGGCTGCTGATGGAGTGGGGGCGGAGCATGGTGGCCTGGCCTGCCTGTTGCATCATGCTCGGCTTCGCCCGATGCAATTCGATGCCCTCTTCGGTCTTCTTCGTGGTGTCACACCTTCATTCAACAGCTCGCGTCTGGTGCTTCGTTTTGCCGCTGCCGGTGATGGTGCTCGCTTGGTTGGTCATCCGTGTTCGTGGGTATGCTCCTCCTGCTTCTCCTATGGCAGCTTGGTCACCTTGTGTTGGGTTCCAGTGGGAGCCACTCTGCTGGTCGCCGGTGCGGCACCCATCGAGCCTGGGTGAAAGGGTAGTGGCCCTTTGCGACGGCGGAGACAGCTCAAGTGTTGCCCAAGTTTGGCTTGTGGATGCAGCCGGCGCTCGATGCTTGCACGGTGGTGCCCCCTTCCGTGTCCTTAGTTGGCTAGTTTGTGTGGGCGTAGTGTTGGGCGTCGACATCACTGCTTAGTGCTTTGGCTCTATGGTGTTGCCGTTGTGCTATTCCGCCTTGTGCGATGTATCTTTCTTTCCGCTTTGTTTTTTCGATTCCCCTATAATGTGGTGCTTTTGTAATCTTGGCTGGTTGATAGCTTTGTTAATTCAAACTCGGGCTAGGTTCGAGCTCTTCTCGGGCTCGGCCGGCGCCTTTTCTCTAAAAAGAAGAGTATCAAAGGTAGGAGGAAGATAAATATGTTGTCCTTGGATCTGACTCGGACAGCTAGCAAAATCGGCTGAAACGAAACATTTTTCCATGCACCAGACATATAGGTAGCTCCTTTTTTTCTCAAGACATTGACAGGATTGTCTATTGGATTCATTGGATAAAAAAACCGATGGTCAGTACTCCCTCGGTAAAGAAATATAAGAGCGTTTAGATACTAAACGCTCAAACGCTCTTATATTTCTTTACCGAGGGAGTACATTTTATGACACCACACTGAACCTTATACAGATCGTCTTGTTTTATACTCCCTCCGTCCCATAATGTAAGATTATGGGACGGAGGGAGTAGAAAACAATGGAACACCTAGATGTAATCTCCTCGTCGTTCTTCCGTAACCAGTGCTTCACTAGGTCTTATGTTGAACACATGCTCGCACGCACTTGCGCTCGGTGACAAAAGCATGCATCAAAGCTGGCACGACAATGCTGGTGTCCCACTATATCCTCCATCCATCGGATGGTAGCCCTTTGTCGGTTCTACGCATGTCCTCTCCAGGTCGTCCACCGATGACGCCTCTTGTCCCCTAGACGGTGCAACTCGTTCCTCTTTATGTGACTCTGCCCATCACAATCTGCCGCCGGAGAAGCCCATTTTGGTGTCGCCGACCCGTTTCCCGCGTTCCTCCACCGACTACGCACCTCGTCGCTCGGCCTCTTTCGCTCCTCCATATCTGTACCCGTCATTGTCCACCACCAAAGAAGCCCCTCCGACAATGATGACTCATCTGTTGAGGTCCTTCGCCGACGAAGATTGTGCCAACTTAAGTTCCACTTGTCCACAATGGAGTGATAAACAGTGTTCTGCCCTTCCTCCATTATCTCCTTTCTCGTGTCCCGTCCTTCCTCCGTTGGCTCCTTCCACTACTCAATGCTGGCGATAATGTTGGTAAGGGCATCTCCAAAGGAGACCCTCAAAGCTCCGGTATATCCGGATTGTGGTGTCCGTACCATTTGTGTCAACTTTTGTCATCCAATGAGAACTCCCATCGGTCCGCGAAGTGGTCCGGACGTCCGTTTTCCGGCAAATCCGAGACAAACTAGGGGGAGCTATGCCGGAGTCCGGACATGCAACTGACCAACAAAAAAAAACACGTGGTCCTCCTCTACTCTCAATCCTCCACATGCATGGTCCTCCTCTACTCCCTCTCTCCTCCCAACCGGACAAATAGGGATTAATTTGTGAATAGCATCGGATGACTCTCTCTGGCATCATGTCTGTGGACCACGTTCGAACGTAAAAACGAACATTTGTCGTGTCCATTTGCGGGTCAGCGTTGGAGATGCCCTAAGTGCTCAACTCTCCAGCCTGCACTTTTGGTGTCAATGCTGACCATGTAGGATCTAGGCATTGAGCAATTCATTGGTATTTCGTATCTGGTAGTCATCTCATTTGTGATGAGTTGACAATGCACCATGATACATCATAATATTCATAGTCATTTTAGCAATTAAACAAGTTCGTTGGTTTTGCTTGTGTTTTTTCTTCATAATTCAAGAGTTCCAACAATCGTTTGCTTATGTAATTATATTGACACCATATTATTTTTGTGTTTGTTTCTTTCAGGATATGTATCTATATTCATTTCCGTTGCTCCACAAAAATACGAAAACAAATGTGGTAGCACACACTTCCATCTGTTTTCACTTTGTTTCCATCCCTAAGTGTAGAGACCCTCAGAACTCATGTCTATCTGACTTGGGTCAACATTTTTTGGTGTATAGTTGAACATGTCACACTATGATGATAAGTTTGCAGTATGATCTATAATTGATTGCTAGATAACATGTTGCATCTTATCCGAGCTGATTGTTCTTCAACAATAGAGGAGGGCGGTGACCACAGGTGATGTCGGTAGTATAGCTAGCCATGGTATTAAAGACGAAGGGCGAACAACTACACGCCAGCGATGTCACGTGTACTGTTAATTTCACTGGGCAGAGATTATGGACAAAATAGACAAGGATTTTTTGGACCCAGCTGTCAGTGACACATTGCCTTTGCAGTTCAGAATGGATTGGTGATTCAGGGGTTCTACTGTTTAAGATTAAAAAAGCCGATATTAATTCTTCTGGAACTTCTATTTAAGAACAGATTAGCCATATTCATCTTCTCCAGTCTCCAGGTTCTTTTCTGACTACTGATTAATGATGGGTTGCCATCATCTTTCAAATCTGTTGCATGATCTAGACACAGTGATCTGTGAAGGATCTTGCAGCTTACTCAGGGCAAGTGACTCATCAGGTTATAGTTGAGGCATTCATTATGTACCACTATTAGCATACCTTAGTTGCTGTTTGTTCTGGAAGCATGGATGCGGAAGCCAATTTTGGAACCAAATCCATCTCTAAAAGATGCATCAATGGTCCTGTTTTAACCATCATGTCAAATCTCTTCTTTCCCCCTTTTTACCAGTAAAAACCAACGTGCTACCTTTTGGGCTAAAGAAAAGACCTAGTACTTGTTTACCTTGACCATGGCTACTTTCCCGCCGCCTTCCCTTCTATACTTTTCCTATGTGCCGAGGAGCCAGCCCTAGTACGAGAGGACTGGGCTGGGTCAACCTATGGTGTACCGGTTGTTATGCCAATAGCAGCGCCGAGCAGCTAAGTTGGTATGGAAGAACTGTTGCGCCGCGCCAACTTTCAGTTAAGGTGACGGCTAACGGCTTCCTTGACACTAGCTTTCAGAGATTATGATGGAATCTCCTCTTTGAAGAACGGGGATCGGAAGAAAGATGGAAGATAATCGAATTTCGAATGAACGATAACAGAGGGTCGTTATTAGAGAGAAAGAGCAAGTATTTTTTTTCTTCGCAGGAAGAAAAAGTCATGCTTTGACGAGGGGCAAGATTATTGATGTCTTTTGGGTAGGGAAATTGTGTTCAGTACTTGAGCCAATCGGTGAATGTTGACTTGTAAAAAAAGTAAAAATAATACATGCGTGAACGTTCAAGAAACTCTGACTGTTTCTTGAACCAGAAGTAGAAACCGTGCAGCAGTAAACGTATTTTCACCCTGGATTGGATTTGGATAGATATATCCCCTGACCCAAATAATCCCCACGGATCTGCCGGCCGGCCGCCCAGGCAAATTCCGACTGCAACCTCCAGCTCTCAAGCCCTCTTCCCCATCGCCCTCCACTTTCCCAAGCCCACCATAAAACAGCATCAGTTCCACCCTCACCCCCGGCTCCGATCTCCGCCTCCCACCTCCCCCGCCATGGATCCGGCGCCGCAGTCCCACCCCATCCTCTCCTACGTGCTCTCCCGCCTCCCCACCCTCTCCAAGCCCAGGCCCGCCGCCGGGGGCGACTTCGACATCGAGCAGCCGCCGGTCCATACCCCGTCCCCGCGCTCGCCCTCCGTCGGCGAGTTCGAGCTCGTCGAACGGATGCCGGGCCTCCGCCACCCCTCCGTGCTCCACGCCATGACCCGCGCCGTCGCCGACGTCTCCGCCGCCCGCTCCGCGCTCCAGGAGCTGGGCCCGCGCCCCGACCACGAGCTCGTCGACTCCTCCCGCGCCGTCATCGCCGCCGCCGCCGCCGGCGACGTCGCCCCGCGGATCACCGAGGAGGACCTCGAGGCGTGCCGCACCGTGGTGCGGCTCGAGGAGGCCCACGACACCTACGAGGTACTGCTGCAGGAGGCCGAGGGGAGGCTCGAGAAGGTCTACCGGTCGGCGATGGAGGGCAGGGACCTGGAGGAGGCTGAGGGGAGGCTCGAGAAGGTCTACCGGTCGGCGATGGAGGGCAGGGACCTGGAGGAGGCTGAGGGGAAAGATGAATCGGCGGCGGGCGCTGAGGGTGTGGCGGTGCAGGAGGAAGTCGTCGCCGTGCTGAAGCAGGCCGAGGAGGGCAAGCCGGTGGAGAGCGTGCTCCTCGTGGATCGGCAGCTGCGCTACCTGCCCGAGGCGTTCGGAAGGATCCTGGGACTCCGCGTGCTTGACGTATCACACAACCAGCTCCAGGTGAGAAGCATGTCATCTCATATCTTTAGATCTGTTTATTTAGAGCCCACTATATGGTAACATATTCATGGATGAGCCACACGCACAAAACACTTTAGTTCTGGTGTGTTTGTCTAGGATTAGGCATTCTTCTGCCACTGTGAGCGCATATTAGACTGTCTCTGGGACTGAGTGGATGCTTCGAATTACTGTATGTGCTAAATAGTTTGGGTACTGATTTGTCAGTAAGGATGCTAGATTTGTGAGTTCCAATATGCCTGGCACGAAGAGTGGGTCTGTATACTAGCACTTATTTGTCACTTGTCAATTAGGATCAGGCATGAGGGCGAGTCTGTATACTATTGTTTTGGCAGATTTATTTGTTATCCCGCCTTATGTGTTAAGGACGTGCTGCTGAAGGCGGAATTTGGATGGAGAAAATGCTATTCCCTCAGTCCCAAAATGTAAGACGTTTTTTAATACTATGATAGTGTCAAAAAACGTCTTACAATTTGGGACGGGGGGAGTAAAAGTTATGCAAGGATGCGTTGAAGTACTATTTATGTTTGTGTTGGTTGCAACAATCAATACTGCAAGAAAGTAGGGTTTAGCACTAGCTTTGGTTTAGGCTATGCAAACACTAGTGTTGACTCATCGAGGGTTACAAGTAGTACTTTGGGTTCATACAGTTCTACAAAGTAGAATATCAAATTGGTAGGAGTTATGAGGTAAGTTTAGCTTAGCTTGATTTCCTGGAAATCTTGCTTGGGTTAGAAATTTGGAGAACCATCAATTAAAGTAGGGAGAATTAGTACTTTCATATTGCTTGCTGTTACTGGCAAGAGATGTTTATGTCTGATTTATATGGTTTATTTAGAACTTCATGATCCATCATAATCATTTAACAGCAGACATGAGATGTGCTAGTTATAAAATGCTGATTTTCTTTCTTGGCCCTAAAAACTCAGATCTGTTTATCAGGTTATAATTCCTCAACAACTGCAAGGCTGCTGTATGGCTTGTTAGATACAGTACAATATTGTACTGTTGTTCCCTAATTTTGGGATTTCACTGTGCTTGTAGGTTATTCCAGATGCTATAGGAGGGCTTGAACATCTTGAAGAGCTCCGTCTTGCTTCTAATGCCTTGGTTTCTCTTCCTGATACTGTTGGATTTCTGTCCAGTATGAAGATTCTGAATGTGTCGACTAACAAGCTGAGAACACTGCCAGACAGCATCTCAAAGTGCAGGTAGATACTACTCCTTAAGTTCCCCTTGGGTTTGTTAATTGGGCACTAGCTGTATTCACTATTCAGGAGACTGATAGTTCACACTCCAGGTCGCTAGTTGAGCTCGATGCAAGCTACAATGGGCTCACTTATCTGCCAACAAATATTGGCTATGAACTGATTAATCTGCGAAAGCTCTGGGTCCACATGAACAAGCTGCGATCTTTCCCATCATCTATCTGTGAGATGCAATCGCTATACCTCCTGGATGCTCATTTCAATGAACTCTGCGGTCTGCCATCTGCCATAGGGAAGCTTTCCAGCCTTGAAATCCTCAACCTGAGCAGCAACTTCAGTGACATGAAGGAGCTCCCCTTCTCATTCGGCGACCTGCTGAACCTGCGCGAGCTTGACCTCAGCAACAACCAGATCCATGCTCTTCCTGACAGTTTTGGCCGGCTTGACAAGCTTGAGAAGCTTAACCTGGAGCAGAACCCTCTGGCCATGCCACCAGCGGAGGTCGTGAAGGAAGGTGTAGACGCTGTGAAAGAGTACATGTCAAAGAGGTGGCTTGATGCGTTGCTCGAGGAAGAACAGAGGAGCATGGCAGCAGCAGCAGCAGAGAGCCCGCAGGCGTCGACTCCCAAGGCTTGGCTGGCGCGCAGCGTCTCCTGGGTCTCGGACGTTGGGGGGAGCCTTGTGGGCTACGTCAGTGGTGGCCAGAACAAGTCGGAGAGAGACTCGATCCTCGACCAGCAGTTCTGAAAGCTCAGTCGCAATGGTGATTGAGTATCCCTCTGTATATACCATGTTTACGAAACTCTCGACCTGGGAATCATGTTGTGTTCCTGGTGACTCAGAGAGATGCCCGCACACACACACCCTTGCAATGCGCTGCCCTCCGAGGCAGGCTTTGGCGTTTAATTTCCCATTTTAACTCCATTTAAGGGTCATTTCCATCGAAGGCCCCGGTTGTGTTGCTGTCCAATAATAGGGCTGAAACTCGGTATACTTGCTTTATTAGACTGTTTGCAACGCAAATTGTGCACTTTGTTTGCTGAAGCTACAAGTGTTACTGCAAACTATCTGTCTTCGTAAGATGCCACAAAGCTTTAGAAACTTGCGAGGTTTTGTTTGTGAGAACAGGCTTGAACCCTGTCATTGCCGAATGCCCTCAATTTGTTAGTCATACAGTAGATTTTTCATTTTTGAAAACTAAATGTCACTATAACAGCCTGCCCGTTTTCCCTACTCTGGCTATGTACTACCTCTGTAACTAAATATAAGATGTTTTTGCATTTTTTATATTTAGTTACATAGGTAGTACTTACCTAGGACCTTACCTATTGGACACAGCTGATGATAGCTCAAACATTTATGTAACTGCAAACAAGGGTAGTTTCTTCAGTCAGTGACAGGGCAGTGATGGTGGTTTGTTTTGTGAACGAGATAAAAATTAGAACAACAGCTTTGGGGTACCTTGCGACCGGGGATGTGAACTTACATCCGGGTCCAGTTAGGCCTTGTACAATGCTAGGTGCTTAGAAAAATAAATCAGGCTTTTCTAAAGCACTAGTGCCTATTTTTATAGGAGAGGCGCCTTATTAAGCGTCTACCCTGTACAAATAAGCACCAGTGCTTAAGGAAAGCCTGGTTTATTTCTCTAAGCACCTTGAATTATACAAGGCCTTAATGCCCACTTATGGTTTAACAGTTTAATAAAGTTTTTTTTCTTCCAGGGAAAATGAACTATGGAGCTAGCAAAAATTAACTAAACGGAACTTGCGGACGCCGTTTATTTGCCATTTGCATTCCTATTTACGACTCCAGACCAGACCCAGGTCTACAAAGTCTGAACAATTGTGCTAAGCTGTAATACTTGTGGTTTTTAGTAATTAACTTTTAGTCAAATGTTGTTACAGAAGCATCTATATTGCTCTGTATGACCTTGTCTTAAAACAAGTTTCACCTAGTGGACTCGGCATCACTCGAAGCGATATTAGAAGAATACGGTATTTATGAACTCATACTATGGATAAGTCATTAACCATAAAGATAGAAGTGCGCCAGTATGGACACGTACGAGTTTTAGGATGAAGGGAGCTAAGATCAAGAATATCCTTTTCAGTCAGAAGGGAGCTTAGAACAGTGACATATCTGCTAAAATGTTACTCCCTCTAAACAAATATAAGATATTTTAGTGACTTTATTCAATAATAAATTGCATAATGTGAAATATATAAATTTCCAGGAAACTATGCTGACATGAAACATCAGGTGTACTGAGCTATAGTGTTTATAGTGGCCTAAATGTCACTTGCACACGTCCTTGTATTTAGCTCATGATTGTAACTATCGCATCTATTTTCAGTACTCTGAAACCCTGATAAAAGAGACGTAGATGGGTACATTGGTCTCGGGTGCACATACATCGGGTGAACAGTGAAACAAAAAGAAGATACTGATTCTACAAAAAATATTCGAGTGTTCTACTCCCGTGCATTTCATGTAGAAATAACATTCGACGTGCTCAGGCCTAATCGGAATTTTCTCTCCATGATTGAATTCCAATCGTGTATGTACCTGCCTTTTTGTTGTCATTGTTTTTTCATACAAGATCAAACTTCAAATGAGCAGCCATTGTTGGAATATCTGGTACCAGGGCGAAAATAAGCTCTAAACAACCAAGCAGTTTGCGAGAACCAAATCTCGGATAAAAGAGCACAGCAACCATCTGACTGAGAAGCACGCGAGCGACAGGTATAAACATAGCATACTTATAAACCATACTAGCAGTTCGCTTGATAAGGTACCTGCTTACACGAAAGGCAAACCATAAACATAGCATACTTATAAACCATACTAGCAGTTCGCCTGCTAAGGTACCTGCTTACACGAAAGGCAAACCACGGTGCACGAGCGATCACACACCAAGTCACAGGAGCGCCAGACTATTATGGTCCTGCTGGCTGATACTACCACTGCTGCTGCAGTGCACTGCATTATGCAGCATCCCTTCAGTTCGTCTGTTATTCCCGCATTACATTATACTAGTAAGTACTACTTTATCTAAGTTGCTACTAGGCAGCAGCGCTCCAGCAGATGAGCGCAGGAGGCCATCACCGATCCTTCTCTCTGGACAGAAGATCCATCCCCACACGCTTCTTGGAACTTCATGCGAGCACTTCTTCTATATCTGTGTCAATCATCAAAACCCTGACGCGAATAAGAGTTGAGAATTAAGAAGGATCCTAAATTAAGATATTCTTGCGCTACACAGGATGAGAAGTGGTGCATACCAGTTCCTTCAGCTCCGCAAGGAGTGGGTCCCATTCATGGAAGCCGCACAGGTCATCCACCGACTTCTGGAGATCATACTCATTCTGCCGAAGCACCTGCTTGTTCAGGTCAACCTGCCTGAAGCCCATGTCCGCCAGTTCCCTCAGAAGCTTCTCCTCCATGTTGTTGTAGATGGTTTCATCAGGCAAAGGCATGCTAACAGGAGCCACATGTGAACTGGCAAGAGTAGGTGCAGGCAGAGGTTCCGGCACACTGATGGGTTCCGGCAGTGTTACGGCTTCAGGTGCAGCCACACCAGCAGGCATCCCTAGAGTTTCAACAGATGAGGTGTGAGGATCAGCGATGGGTACTTGAACTGGTTCATCTGCTGCCTGGGGATAAGCGATGGGTACTTGAACTGGTTCAACTGCTGCCGGTGCAGAGGGCACAGCACTTCCAACCGATTTGGATCCCTTTCGTCTCAGCGTGCTAAGTACATCACGCAGAGATATGCCATCATCGTCAGAGTCAGATGCAGAATCTGAGGTCCAGGTTGCGGTGCTGCCTTCTGCAGGCAAGCTCAAGAAGTTCACTGCAGCAGTTCCCTTATTGCCACTGGTCTGGACAGGGCGTTGCACCTGCACACAAATTTAGCAGGCAAATGATCAGATAAGTAAACAAACCATATGGCCACTGGCGGAAGAGAATTCTACAGTCTAATGAGACTATACAATGGTAGGCCTCGATGTTGTGGGGTTGCTGGCCGCAGGCAAGTTCAAGTCTATTGCAGCAGTTTGATTGTCACCACTGGCTTGAACAGGCTCTTCCACCTGCACACAATATCAGCATGCGAAAGGTCATGAGGAGAGGAACATCAAGGCTGACAAGGAGAGGAGCAAGTGATGGCGGGGTAAAAACCTCAATAAGAACCCAAACTTGCTGACCAAATTTCTGTAGGTCCGGCGATGTTAGTCTCCAGTACGATATGTACCTACCAGGTTTCGCAGGTGAAACAAAGTCGACACAAACATCGATTTCTCCATCCAAGGGGAAACCAGCCTCTGGAATCTGTGAAGTTCAAACGGAAGTTGGACTTTATTATGTTCTGGGATGCATCCATGTAATCTCCCAACATATTAGCAAATAAATTATGTGGTTAGTAATTACCTCTAATTTCACTGAGCTTTGGCGAGCAAATTCATCTCCACCAACCCAGGCAAGGTGGGTTCCATAAGGCCATACGATAGTTCCATTGTTACGCATGCACCAAATCTTACGAAATTGAGTTGATGGCGCCATTCGTGTTCCATCAGGGACAGTGAGATCCTTGACGAAACGGCAGTCAAGCTGGAGAAACCTCTTATCCTGAGAATGGTCAAACGGAAGTAAGTGTAAATATTATGTTACTATCTCAAGTGAACTATCTAATCATGAGTATGAACAGACTGATCTGGTCACCTTACTCAGGTTTCTCAATCTTTCACTTACTGAGAGTGGCTTGTCCATTCTGGCATATTCAGCCTCACTGCCCATGCGATAGAAACAAGCACCGCATAGATCATAGTTATATTTGCTGCCAGCAAAGAGAAAAATGTCAATAGGACAATTGTTTTCAAAATCCAATGAAAAATAAGATATGAATGACGGCCAGAATTATTTAAATGTAACTAAAATACTTACACATTGGACTTGTAGCGAGGCCCAACAATCGGTGTCACCCCGCAGCCATCACATTCTACCCATTTATGAACCGACTGCTGGGGGACACCATACCCACTGTATGAACCAAATGAGTAGGGATCTTGATAAATTCCATATGGATTAATTGCCGAAGGCCTACTGAACCTAAACTGATTGTAGTCATAGGCAGGTGGAGGAGGGAATGCCTTCTGCAAACCATGGGTTGGAACTGAACAATAAGGGGAAAGTCTTGTATTAGTTTCAAAGGTCGGAATTGAACTGCACGGAGGGCCTCTGGGGGGAGGGAAGGCTGAGGTTGAATCACCATTGATCTTTCCGATAGACCCAAAGGGCATATACCCATTAGCAGAACCAAGAGTAGAGCCACCAGGAGCAAATGAAGGAACAGGTGGCACCGAAGAAGACATGACAGATTTCCCCATACTTTGGGCATGTGATTTCCCCTTACTCAGGGCATCAGTTCTTTTCTTATGATACAAGAGTTTTCCACCAGAACCGACTAAAACCGATGGAACCCCAATTGACGTACAGCCTGGTGCTTGTTGGACTTGAGCATTGGTCTTCTCAACTAGCACACTCTTAAGACCAAGTGCTCTAGATGATTTAGCATTTTGTGAATGTGAAGCTGAAACTGTTGCAGATTCAGATGCATGATTATTTTTCATGTCTCTCAATGTTTGTGGATTACCACTAGAGGAGCCAGATGAACTGTCAGAGAGACCACTGGTAGGTTCCATTCCGCTCTTGGGTGTCATCAGTTTAGCAATTCGATCCAGCAACTCACGCACTGGTGGTGCCGATGATGCAGCTTTAGAGCGCAGCTCATGCGATAGTTTAGCAAGGACCGCAGGAACTTGCTCTGGTACAAACTTCAACGCTTCATCAATAGCTGATTTCACCTGAGCTAATTGATCTTCCATGGCTGCAGACATCTTAGACCTGGAATTCAAGGCCTGCTGCTTAGGGTGAGGTGCCCCAGCAATGCTGCTTTTCAACTGAACATCAATCCTAAGAGGGTTCAGCTCCTGACTAACAGCAGCGTCACGTAAATCATCATCATCATCCAGCATGACAGCATCTCCATCCTCATCAGTGTATGTGAGAATAAATTCATCATCAGGACTGAACTTAAAAGCGCTTGCAATCTTTGACCGAAGGGCAGCAAGATTATGATCCAAGTTTAAACCATTCACAGAAGCACTGAACCGCTTGAGAGTGCCACCATATTTGACCTGAAACATCAACCAAAGGTAAACTCGAATATTAACAAGAATAATGACTTGAACTACAGATTAAAGCAGAAGGATTACAACAGGTGGCACAAAGAAAACATCTCCCTAGAAGAAGTTTGTGTTGTTCCTATGTTTTTTGTTATGTTATTAGCCAGTTAAGGACAAAAAAAACAACAACAACAACGGCAGCTAAGTATAATCCTTAGAAATTTTGGAGATTTAAAGGAAGAGCGACACAAGTGTACAGTCACACTACCACAGTACGCATACGACGCACATATGAGAGCACAAGTATGGAGATGACACAAAGACAGAAATATATCACTTCCATACAATTAAATTCCGGAGTACACTTCAGTGGCCTCCAGTGGCCCGGAACAGATTAAGGTAATCTACCATCAAATGCTAGCACAAAGCATCTTCAGTTCTTTACTGACAGCAGTAATCGCCCTAACTGTAATATGAACTAATCAACGCAAACCCTTCAGTTAACAGGTGAAATTATCTCCACGCTTTTACAATGGCGAACGAACAAGATCAGAGCAATCTGACATCAGATACACCCACATAGAGGAAGAAGAAAAATACATTTCTTCGACAAGCAGATGGAACAGAAAATCCCATCCCAGTCATCTGCAGCAGACCACGCCCCTATCTCCAACGAAGGGGAAAAGATCCCCAATGTCAGTGTCTAACACCATCGCGACTAGACAGAACTTATTACTCGAGAAAATCCACAAGCACCGACCGGATCGCTCTAAAATCTAGCAGGCGCAGAACCCTCCTCGATTCCCGCACGACGAAACGCCAAACCCTACGCGGAAAGGGAAAAAAACGGCACTCCCCTCATCCTCCCCGATCGAACACCACAGCGCCATCACCACACTGTCAGGACACGGGGAAACTACCTTGATGACGAGATCCCGGGGGCGGCCGAGCGGCACGAGGCCGCGGAACGACGGCGGCGTGCCCCGTTGAGGCATCATGGCGCGAGTCCGCGGCGGCGGGGGCTTCTGCACAGCCCCTACAAGCCTCGGCGAAGCGACCGGAGACCCTGCACAGTGGAGCCGGGGGAAGGAGGCAGTGCGTCGGCGGTGGGGGTGGGGGTGTGTGGCGTGGTGGGGAAGAAGGGAAGGGGCCAGGGCCTCGTCGCTCAAGCTCCCTCTTTTATCGAGCCCTTCCGTTACCTTCGAGGGGAAGGCTGGGAGTGGAAACTTTTCGCGGTAATTTTGCGGCCGGGTCCTCGTGGGACGGCGGGCCCAGAAGTCGGTGAGAGAGGCGGGCTGCTCGCCCCTGCTGCATGCGGGACAGATCACGGCTTGTTTGCGGTGGGGTTCGGCGTGTGTGATTTTGGCGTTGCTCGGGGGTGTGACTGCAGTTTTCCAAGGTTGTGCATATCCCCATCGGCGGGGCCCGTTGGGCAGTTGGGCCTCAATATATTATTGTTCCTTAAGTCTTTTTTTGAGCGTATATTATTGTTCCTTAAGTCGGTAGTACAGTGCTGCTAGTATATAATAATATAGTTCACGTAAAAAAAAGTACAGTATATATAATAATAGTTCGTGTGTTAAAAAATTATAGTTCGTGTCGTTGTGTCTACATTTTGGGAGAAAACAACAATACTGGTATGTGGAAAGGATCACGACTACGACCTTTGCTTCCTGGAAGGGATCAGCCATCGGCCTCTGGTCCGTGGGCCACGCTCTGTAGCCTTTGTTTTGCCGCTGTTCCTGAACTTTATTAAAAAGAAACCGTGGTGCTGCTGCCATGATATCTTGGTTGGAGATGCAGGTATATC
Source organism: Elymus sibiricus (assembly GCA_039707655.1). Taxonomy (NCBI): domain Eukaryota; kingdom Viridiplantae; phylum Streptophyta; class Magnoliopsida; order Poales; family Poaceae; genus Elymus; species Elymus sibiricus. The sequence goes on from CM077666.1 coordinate 351,943,194, forward strand.
AGTTTTCCCTTCGTGTCGTGCAAGTCGGAACTTGGGTTCCTGTTTCTCATCGCCGAGGAACGGGTCACGTTGTGCCTGCCTGCCCGTGCTGGAGCCGTCTCGCGGGTCGAGCAACGGCACCGCCGCAACGCTTTGCATGCGCTCCCTCCGCACCGTGATGCGCTCTCTCCGCACCGTACGCACGGGTAAGTATCAGATGATACCGTATTTCACATACTTCCGTGCTCCAAATTTTAAAACTTGTAGTACTTAAATGTTCTAATTCTATTTTATTGTTCATAAGACATGTGCCTATGACCCTTAAAAATTCAGATCCAAATTCGAAAAACACACTGAGAAAAAAAAATATAACATGAATGCTGTCAAAAGAAACAAACATGAATAATGTGAGGAATCACACTATTCACGTCTGGATTTGTCCTTTTATTTTCTCAATGTGTGTTTTGAATTTGGATCTGAATCTTGCAGGGTTTGTAGGCACATGTCTCGCGGACATTTACAATAAAAGAATATTTGAAACGTTTAATGTGAGCATGGAAGCATATAAGGTTTGGTATCACCTGGTATTTTCTTCCATTTGACTGTTCACAGCAGTTGCATGTCATTATGGGGGTTAGGTCAGTTTGATTATACCGTGTGGCACAAGTATGGTTCACGTGTATCCCATAGCGCGCCACAGTCGATTGTTCGTGGCTCCATTGTTGGAAACGTAGTACAGATAAAAAAATCATGCCTGCGATCAAAACCCCATGAACAACTATGAAGATGTAAGAATTGGTAAATCGGTCTTTAGCAATAAACGCACCGGAGAAGAGATGTTAGTGAAGGTGTGCAGATTTCCGTTGCTAGGTTAAACCTCCCAGCTGCGAAAATTTCTCCCAATCAAGGATCAAACCACTAGTACACAAGGGGGCTATTCACGCGGTTTGGACCCCCCGATCGCATACGGTTTACAGGACAATGTGCTCGAGTGGGTTGGCGATAGGGGGTCCATCACTAACCACAGTGAGAACGTTTGTGATAATAAAACCATCCCACGTTGCGGAAAAAATAATCATCTGCGATTATTGAGGCAATCACCGACAATTCATCAAGTTCAATTGTGTGCGATGAAGTAACTATGACTGACAGTTTCCTCCCGTATATTGTTTGTTGTGATACTAGTCATTGCACACGGTACATGCCAACTGAAACATGTGCATTAAACTGTCTATAGCGCACACGCTATTTTAAGAAACGAAAATACTAGCTGGCAAACATCAAATATTTGATGATCTTCAGCGAACGCCCTCTCACCGTTGCACGGATCTCATAACAGGGCCATGTCATGTCAGATTTTGAAACTAGCTCGCTATAACATAAAACCTAGCTAAGGTTTTACTTTTCAAAACATCCACACGCGTCGTACTGGCTAGCGGCATGAGCTTGCACATGGGGGACCTGGGTTCGTATCCAGGCCCTCCTTTTCTCGCTTAGGTACATAGCAATTTTTCTAGAAAAAATTAACATGGCAGTTTTATAAATTTTCAAATTATGTCACATGGCAATTTAAACATTTTTTGCACTAGTCAAGTTTTTTTAGATGGCATGTTTACTATTAAGAAACGACATTTTGATTATTAAGAGATGCCATTTTTTATTATTAAGAGATGACATTTTTTTATTATTAAGAGATGGTATTTTTATTATCAACATACGACATTTTTATTATTAATAGATGGCATTTTTTATTAAGAGATGAAATTTTTATTATTAAGATGACATTTTTATTATTAAGAGATGACATTTTTTTCTCATGACATTTTCTTCTTCTTCTTTGTTGATATGGCAACTCAAATTGTAGGACCACAAAAAGTTTAAATATATTTTTTGTCTTTTTCTTCTATGTTTTCTTAGTGTAGCATCGCAAATTTATTACTTTTTTTAATCCTCAAATCTATCATGCATGACTTATATGCGATGGCATTTTTCTTTTTTGTGTTCTACCTGTGTGGTATATACGAAATCTAGAGATGTGGTAGTTTATATGATTAGGTTCGCCCTGGAGGGGTTCTCCCAATGAACTTTTTCGTTCGCTGGTTCGATCCCTTATTGACGAACCAACTCGTTCGATGCAAGCCCCTCCCTGGCGACCGTTCCCAGCTATTGGGGTCCTTAAGAAATCGTTTGTATTGTAGTTAAGTATTGCACACGTTATTTGCTAGGTAAAACGTGTGCTTTAATATGTCCATAACACACATATTCTTTTACTAAATCGTTTTTATTGTAGTTTAGCATTGCACGCGGTTTGTCTTATAGAACCGTGTCCATTGGCATGAACAACAGAGCAGATTTCATGTTTCAATTTAATACAATACAAATCATAAAATAAATAAATTTAATACATGCAATTCAAAGGTAGATAACACAATTCAAATCAGTAAAAACAACATACACATATTGTCTATGTCGGTGTATTAAACATGGGTGTTTATACCCTGACTATGCACAAACAGTTGCAGCCTTCCCGACAGCAAGAGCTTGACGGAGGATGGCTATTCCAAATACTCAAGATTTGGTAAGTAAAAATCATGAAGAAGACCTCCAGGAAGGTCTTCGAGAAGTACTAAAGAAGTACTGAAGATCAAGATTCAAGACGCCGGCAAGCTGCAAGCCGGCAGGCTCCGGGCCGACAACCTCATGACCGGCGAGCTCCTTCCCACCGCTCCACCATGGCAGTTGTCAGGAACTTGCCGACAGGTGTCGAGCGGGCAGGTAGTTAGGTAGAGCTTGTCGGGGCACGTGGCGACCTGGCGCTGAAGAAGCAACTTCATTGACACCCGTCCCAGAGGGGTGTCGAAGGAATAAGAGGTAGCTAGGCGAGCGGCACAGGTAGAGTTGGGCTCCCTTGTCGGCATTCTTCCTTAGCGTGATACCAAACGGAGCATTTAATGTTCTTGCCCTATACCGTCAGAGTTAGGTATGATAGCACTGTAGCCACTGTCTGCCCTCTATATTTACCATTTTGCCATTGTGGTAGCCCCTTTCATCTATAAAAGGAGGCCCATGGCTACCTTTACAAAGGTCGAAACCCTGCCCAATTGCACTGCCTAGCTGCACCTCCCGAGCACTCCGTCGGCAAGGTTGCGCTCTTTGTAATTACAGGGTTCATACACTTATAATCCACCAAAAGCAGGAGTAGGGTTTTACGCTTCACAAGCGGCCCGAACCTGGGTAAATCTCATGTGTTGTTCTGTTGGATCAGCTCTTTGTGTGCTGCGTCCCCTCAGCCAAACCGCAAAGGGGCCTCGCTGGTCCCATAGATTGTCGTACGCCGACATCTTTGGCGCGCCAGGCACGGGGATTGCGTACGTGAATCTGCTCCAGCAGTGTCGGCGCCACCTTCATCATCCATGGCGCCCAAGAAAGCCAAAGGCGCGGCCGCTGCTGCTCCGTCTACGTCCAAGTTGCTGCCCCAGACGCCCACGGGAGATGGAGGCGGAAGCGGCCAATTTCCCCATCGCTCTGGTGATCGCAGTCACCATAGCGGCGTAGTCTAGAGCGCCGCAAGCCAACACGGAGGCGTCACGGCATCCAAGGACGGTGAGGCAATGTCCAAGAACGGCGCAGCAAAGCATGCATCGAGGCCATCGCAAGATGGACACGACACGCTGCCTCGTGACGCTGGCGGCTCCGGTCGACATCACGACAAGGACCCTGAGCGTCACTCTAAAGATGCTCATGGGCAACCACCGCATCATCACGCCGGCAATAATTGACCATGGCAGCAGGCGCGGGATGGAGCTCCTTCTGGCTTTGTCAGAAGTCGAGAACCATCTCGTTCCTCACGCCCGATCATGCCAAATGCGCCGGCGGAGGCCATGGCGCAAGCTCAGCTGCTGCTGAACTTCCCTCCAGCACCAGACAAGATGGATGAGTGGAGAGCCACTATCCAGAGCCTTATCAATTTCACCAATAGCGGCGAGGCGCAGCAGGCGGGACCTTCACGGCAGCAACCGACAGCTCTAGCAAGAGCAGTTGGCGAAAGGACTGGAGGTGTTGCACCAACAGTGCAATCTCCTCCTCAACAACAGCGGCGAGACAGGCAAACCGACGCGCAGGACGAGGTGTCCATGGCGTTGTCCAAGCCACGGAGCCGTCAAGACCAACGCCGGGTGTTACAGGACCGGCGAGTTAAAGATGCCCGCACGACCATCGAGCGGCGCCGGGAAGCGCGACGTCAGTCAGATGACCGTGCTGGACCGGCAGCGAACGTGCCTGCGCCGGAGTACCCTGGTGCCCTGCCTTACGACTCAGGCTGCCCAGCGTTTACTCCTGATCTGCGGCAAGGTCGATGGCCGTCTTCTCGAAGCTTCAAGCCGGACCTGCCCGACAAGTATGACAGCAAGGTCAATCCTCCAGAATTCCTCAGTATCTACACTGTAGCTGTCCAAGCTGCTGGTGGCAGAGACGAGAAGGTTCTCGCCAACTACTTTCCGTTGGCACTCAAACCCAACGTGAGATCTTGGCTGATTAACTTGCCGAAGGGCTCAATCTCGTCCTGGGCAGATCTATGCCATCATTTCGTTGGTGCTTACCAGGGTGGCCACAAGCTCCCCGGCAAGCCCAGTGATTTGCATGTGCTTCCACAGAAAGATGGTGAGCCCCTCCGTAAATACAACCAAAGATTCAATCATGTGCACCATAATATACCTGATGTACATCCTGCTGCCATTATTGCTGCATTCCACAATAATGTGCGCGACCGCAGAATGCGGGAAAAGATGAACATTAAACAGGTGAAGGACATCACACAGCTATATGCTCTTGCCGACAAGTGTGCACAGGCTGAAGAGGGAAGGCGACTTCTTGGGGAGGATGCAGTTGCGGCTGTCGCTGACTCAGATGATGATGATGCATCCACCCCGAAGAAGAAAGGCCGGAAGCGCAATTGCAAGCGCAAGGGCAAGGCAGTAATGGTCGTTGAGGGTTCTGGATCTGCCGGCAAGAAGCCCAAGACTGAGGGTGCCAGCAAGGAGGTTGCCGCGTGTACCTGTGGTCATGAGGCTGCTGCTGGAGAGAAGACCGATGGTCCATACTGCAAGATCCACCGTACTGCTGGTCACGACCTCCAAGAATGCCGCCAAGTTGAACATCTGGCTGAGAAGCAGAAACAAGAGTATGAAAAGCGCAACAAGGAGAAGGGCCAAGACAGTGTTGGTGGTTCTGGCAAGAAGAACCGTGGTGCCCGCGGGGGCCGCCATGGCAAGGCCAACAAACAGAAAGAAAAACCTGCACGTGGCCGTGACAAGAAAGAAGGAGAAGAGCAAGATGACGACGACGAAGAGTTCGAGAATGAGTTCCAAAATGTGGTAGATTGCATGTGCATTGACGGAGGTGCATCTTTGCACTCCTCTCATCGGCAGTTGAAAAAATGGGCTCGTGAGATCAATGCAGCTGAGCCGGCAATCGAAGCACAGAAGCCCTTGAAGTGGTCAAACACACCCATCATCTTTGATGCTGAGGACCATCCAGACCGCACGACTGCGGTTGGTTGTTTGTCATTGTTGGTTTCACTGACAATCCGCAACCTCAAGGTGACAAAGATGTTAGTTGACGGTGGTGCTGGCCTAAACTTGATTTCTCCTGAGGTGATAAGGAGGATGCAGATTCCCGATGAAGATCTCCAGGAAACAGGGTCATTTCAAGGGATCAATCCGGGAAGAACCAAGCCTAAGGGTCAGATAACATTGCTGGTCACTTTTGGCAGCGAACTCAACTACAGGACGGAGAAAATAGTCTTCGACGTCGTCAAGATACCACTGCCTTACAACGAGATACTTGGTCACCTCGCTCTCGCAAAATTCATGGCGGCATCTCATTATGCCTACAACACATTGAAGATGCCGGGGCCCATGGGTGTAATCACCATTCATTCTGACAAGAAAGATGCAGTCATCTGTGCTGATAAACTGTACCGGGAAGTGCTACTTGTAGACTGCGTTGGTATTTCCCCGAAGAGGAGAGGATGATGCAGTATAGTAGAGATAAGTATTTCCCTCAGTTAAGAACCAAGGTTATCAATCCAGTAGGAGAACCATGCAAAATCCCTTTAGCAGCACCTACACACACAAAAGCAAACACTTGCACCCAACGCAAATAAGAGGGTTGTCAATCCTCTTAGCGGTTATTTGCAAGGATTAATTTTGATAGTGATAGATAGAAATATAAATTGCAAAATAAAATAAAAGTAAATAAATTGCAGCAAGGTATTTTTGGATTTTAATATATGATAAAGATAGACCCGGGGGCCATAGTTTTCACTAGAGGCTTCTCTCTCGAGCGCAGAACATACGGTGGGTAAACAAATTACTGTTGGACAATTGATAGAAAAGCAAATAATTATGACGGATTCATGGCAATGATCATGTATATAGGCATCACGTCCGAGACAAGTAGACCGACTCCTGCCTGCATCTACTACTATTACTCCACCCATCGACCGCTATCCAGCATGCATCTAGGGTATTAAGTATGAAACGGAGTAACGCTTTAAGCAAGATGACATGATGTAGACAAAGTAAAATCAAGCAATATGATTAAACCCCATCTTTTTATCCTTAATGGCAACAATACAAATACGTGTCATGTCCCATTCTGTCACTGGGATTGAGCACCGCAAGATTGAACCCATCACAAAGCACCTCTCCCATTGCAAGATAAACCAATCTAGTTGGCCAAACCAAATCGATAGATCGAAGAGAAATACAAAGCTATAACAATCATGCATAAAAGAGTTCAGAGAAGACTCAAATATTTCTCATGAATAATCTGATCATAAACTCACAATTCATCGGATCCCAAGAAACACACCGCAAAAGAAGATTACATCGGATAGAACTCCAAGAACATCACACTACTAGAAAAAAGGCTATTAGTGGCGCACCTGTTTTCCTTATTAGTGGCGCACTATGGGTGCGCCACTATTATCACGCCACTACTAATAAATAATAATGGCGCACCCCTGGTGCGCCACTGTTAATCTATATAACAGTGGCGCACCATCTGGTGCGCCATTACTATGCCCAGAAGTGCGCCACTGATATACCTCGAAGGGGCCATGTGTACTGGGTTACTAATGGCGCACTGTCATATGATGCGCCACTAATGTGTTAATCCATGTGCGCCACTAAAATGCTATATGGTGCGCCACTAATGTGTTAATCCATGTGCGCCACTAAAGTGCTATATGGTGCGCCACTGTTATGAATATTAGGAATTATTTTTTTTTTGCTTTTCTGATATTTGCACAGGTTACAAAATACATTACAGCACAGAATATAAACAGCACAACATATAAACAGCAGATTTATCGAATACAATAGAAGATTAGTCTCCGAATACAATTCATCATATTAGTCTCCGAATTCAAAATACCGAACAAAGTTAGAACATTACAAGTCTCGAGACCGCGAGTAGCGAGTTTGTCGTCACATTACAAAGTCGATATCATCTAAACTACCATCACATAGAAGAGAGCTGCGGTCACGATGAGCATCATCGCGATGAAACTGGTCTTCATCCGGTTCCTCCTCCGCTCCCTCCTCTCTCCCGCTAGATAGCGCGCGTATCTAGCTTCCGCCTCTACCCTAGTGGCGTACCCTTTGTAACTGTTCCCGCTGAAACGGTAAACCTGTTTCCGACACTCCTCCCAGTCGTCATAGACTCCGGGAACCTTACCCTTGTACACGACATACGACGGCATCTCTATGCAATAGACAAACAAAACGTTAGTAGCAATTCACTGATAATATATAAGCAATATATGAGTATGCAACAAAAGGATCGGAAGAGAAAAGCAACACATTAATAGCACGGTTCATGGTCCTACTAATAAATAGCATCGATTACATATAAGTTGAACGACTGTCCAAACTGAAGAGACATACAAGTTCATTAAAGTTTAATTACAACATCAGCTAATCGATATTTCAGAACTACATAGCATCAATACTTTCGACTCGACTCAGGGACCGGAGCGTGGATGAAGCCGCCGTCTTTCGTGATGGTCATGAATGTGCGGTCGTTGTCAGCCTGCATTTGTAGCGTTGTTTCTATGTCACTGTTGGACGGTTGATAGTTGAGGTAGAACTGCCCCGAGGTACGAAGGACATCTTCATAGATGATTTCCGCTAACTCCGACTGGATGCGAAAGAATTCTTGTCTGATGTCCTCGTCCTGGATTGCCGACAAGCGTGCGGCCCATTCTTTGAGCTCATTTGGTAGCATACGCTGATGATGGTTCCGTACGATCGCCCGCATGTGATGGAGGGCGTAGTAGGCATCCTTCTGACTGCCAGGCGGCTGCTTGACGCAGGGGAACGTCGTTGTGTGGGTGAACACGTGCTTGCCGTACCTACAAATTGGCCTCCTGAAGGTGCCTCCAGATTTCACGTAGCCGGGGAGAACATCATCAAGAACTTTCTTGATATTTGTGTAGTCTTTCTTCGACTGACGGTCCGAGTCGAAATACGTGGCCGTGGAATATTTCGGGCTTAAGAGGATGAGTGTGCAATGTGTGTCACTGCACAAAACACGGAATGTTAGGAAAAAAAAAGAACGATCGAAATCTAAGAAATCATATGTTACGGGGCGGTGAGGGGATGACTTACTCAGAAAAGTAAGGCACGAGGAAGTTATCCTTATCCTGGTTCGCCAGGATGACGCCTTCGAGGTATGAACTCGCGACTTGCCGGTCCCCAGCGCTGCCCAAGATCTTGCCACGCATGTAGAAGGGGTCGACTATCACGATGTCCGGGGTCTTGTCTCTAATGATCCGCATCTCCATACTGAGCGAAAATAGCCGAATGAAGGTGTAGTGCAGCGGATAAAGGTTAAACATAGCGAAGATGTCATCAAACCGCAGGACGATCATACGCCCGGCGGTGCTATCGACAAAGCCCTTGCCCTCTGGCACCTTGGCCACGAAAACCGGGTATGCCACATCATTCTCGGAGAGACGCCGCTTCTCCATAGTAAGAACACCGTCATGCAGACTCCGCATAGCAGCGGTTGCAGCATTGAGCAGATTAGTCGGTAGCATCGGCCTACCCGCCACATGCACCCTCCTCGAGATATCCTTAGGTATTGGTGGCCCGTCCTGAGCACGGATCGTACTCGGTGCCGGCTGGCTCGCACCCTTGCCATTTTTTCTTTTCCGTCCCTTCTCCTTCTTCTTCTGCTGTAATGGGATCGAGTTCTGCTCAGAGACCACCTTCTTGAGTGTGTTGGGGCTGATAATATTTCGCACCTCGGCTGTTTGAGTCTCGGTGAAGGCGTCAGCTGGAGGCGTCTCCTGAGAACTGAACAGACGACGCCTGTTGCAATTGGGTTTCTCCGCGGTACCAGCTAGATCGCGATCGTCTTTTGCAGGGTTGGGTTCTTGAGAAGGAGGCCCCGCCAAGAAGTCGTCACCGTACCCATGTTCGTTGAAGTACTTATCGACGTCGTCGTCCGGATCCTGTGCCATATGCATGTCCGGATCAGCTGACGGCGGTAGCGTTGCGGCGGTCTTGCCATGGCTTGGCGACGGCACGACTGGCGGTGTTGTCTGTGGGGTGGTGTCCCCCGCCCCCAAACGAATCTGGCTCTTCGGCCAAAGCATGGACCAGCTTAAGCAGGCGCTGAGGGTCATCACATCATCTTCGTCGGCCCCATGGGGTCGATGCGGAGGTAACAAGTCGTCGCAGCCCCGCAGCACCCGAACCAGTTGAACCCTATACACGGTGGGTGGCATCGGATTACCGTGGAACAAGCGGTTGCTCGGTTCAACGATTTTGGCCTTGGCGACATCGATCAACTCGCCATTCACGAAGTGCAGGAGAGTGCATGGAACGTTGGCGGCGCCCTGCGAAAACATGTAGGGCGTCAGGGATGCCCAGTCAAAGGCAAGGAGATGAAGTCATCGGCCGAGGCTTAGTTACCGTGATGGCGTCGAGCTCGGCTAATGTCGAGGCACCGCCAACGGCGGGCGTGCAAGTGACGGAGGGGCCGCTTGCTGCCGAGGTGCCAGCCGGCGTATTCTTCCCACTCCCGGGTGCATTAAGCTCCAATACTGGCGCCGGCCCCGGAGTCACCAACGCCTCCTCCGCCGGAGACACCAATGCCGGCGCGTTGTGCGAGTTGCTGCCCGTGAAGCTGGGAATCGGGGGCGGCCCCTGTTGGCCGCCCGCAATCCACCCCCGCAGCCCCTCAAGCAAGGTAGGCATAATGGCGGTGATTGTCGCTCCCAGTTGGTCTCGCACTTGCTCTTGGACTATCTCCGGAATCCGCGCCACTTGTGCCTTGAGTTCTTTAACCTCGCGCTCCTGGCTTTCCGAGCTGGTCTTTTTCTCCTTTCGCCCAGCCTTATAGTATTCCGACCATTTCATGGACAAGCCTTCGCCGGCCACACGACCAGCTGACGACGGCTTACTGAACTTATCCTTGTGTTTCATTACGTTCAACGCCCTATTTAAAGTGGTGTCCCAAGGGGCAGACGGGGAGCTCTGAGACCCCGCGCTACTGCTTTCAGTTTCCTGCGGAAGGAACGTGAACCATTTAGAAATTTGGCTTCATTAATTAGAATGCAACCATATGGAGCTAATTACGTGGGGGTGTATTCCTTACCAGAACACGCTCAAGATCCATCACCTTCGGATCCGTGGTAAGCTCCTTTGTTACCGGGTCCACCTTGTACCGGGCCCTGACATAGTTCCTGGTCTGCTTTTCATGGTATTTATCGAAGAGGGGCGGTAGGCCTTGCGCGGCACGCTCCGCGTCCTCCTTGTCCCATTTAGGTTCCGCCAGTCTGTAACCGCCGGGACCGAGTTTGTGGACCCCTAAGTTCAAGTCCCGCATATCTTTCCCCCACTGACTTGATTCCGCGGATGCAGTGCTCTCGCACTTGATCTTGAACTCCAGGTAGTCAGCTTCGCTGATCGAAGGATTTTTCTCCTTGATCTTCTCATAACTATCACCTCTTAGAATCATTCTCTTCACCGCGGCTCTCCAAGTAGCCAGGGCCGTGCTCATCTTCGTGAGGGCGGCACTGTTCACTTTATTCCCTGAGAGGCGTGTGTTTGCATACTCACCGGGGAACTTGTATCGTTCGTGCAGCTTCGTGAAGAGGAGGTTGCGCAAATTCCCTCGGTCACGATGCCTTAGGTTCTCGGTGTTGATCGAGACGGTGCTCCGGAGAATGCACCCGAGTTGTCCCGCGTACCCACCGACTAATTCTTTGGGCGCCGTTGGATGCCCAGTGGAGGACACTTCAGTAAATTCCTCCTTGACGGTGCCGAGCACGTTCGGGCACCGGTCCTTCCGTTGCCTCTTCGATTGGCTGCCATCTGTGCGTTCGCTGCCATCATCAGTGGTGGCATCCCCGGTGGCACCATCAGTGGTGTCATCCCCGACGCCACTAGGGGTTGTGTAGTCGGGATCGGTGTCTTCCGCGGCGTCCTCGTAGCGGTGAGGTTCTTCCTCCATCTCCTGGGACAGCCTCCAGAATGGCTTGCCCGAACCGCCGGCCTCATCGTTGTCGGCCATGTTCGCTCTAAATAGGAAAACTAGAAAAGGAAAAATAAAAGGCAGGTTTAGTCATGCTTTGTTAATTAGTCGGCCAATGTTTTCTAGAAGTATTTGACCATGGGCATGGACAGGTAGCTACTAGGAAAGGTAGAATTGCATAAAGGGGAGGTGGTGATTAAAACCACAAAAGTGGGGCAGTACAATGGAGGGACCCAATGGGGTAGCTACTAGGAAAGGTAGAATTGTATTCAAGATGTGTGCTGCAAGTGGCAGTGCATCCCACACTAGTGCCAGGCTGGGCAAATTTCCAATCATATACACTCAAAATAAGTGTCATGACAAGAAAAATAGTGTCCTAAAACTATTAACAGAGCACATGCACTTTCAAGATTGTATATGATTGCTAATGGCAGTTTAAATCAGCAGTATTTGTTTTTTCATTGAAATAAATTCTAGGAAAAATTCGGCATGACCTTTGCTAATTTCTTGACCTAGGAGTGCCCGTTTTTCGCTGAAATGGAAATGAATCAACATTTCGGCAATAACGGGCACAAATCCCTGCACAGATTCATAAAAAGGTTTTGCATTGATACTGCATCATGCTGCTGCTGCTGCTGCCAAACACACACCACCAGCACACCACCACCAGCAGCAAAGCAAGCAGCTGCACACCACCAGTACACACACCACACACACACCACCAGCAGCAAAGCAAGCAGCTGCAATCACACATAAAGTAGTAGCATAGCATAGCTGCAACTTACAGGAAAGGCAACAGCCGTATGTAGCTGCCTTAACACTAACACTTCACCTAGAGTGAACTGTGGAAGGAAGGCCCATGTAAGTAGATTTTCAAAACAAAGATAATGTCCGTGCCTCTAATTTCCTCTTGATGCACAGTAATTTAAAATCACACATGTACATATAGATGTCTAGCATGCACAATGCATAGTTTCATAGATACATCTTTTCAGCTGTGGTGTACACACATAAAAGGTCTAATATGTGCATCAAAACAGAGTTACTTTTTTTTATTTCAGCTCCTTAATTATTCCAGCAACATGGCAGGTTTCTAGAAAAACAAGCATTATATGTGCCGGTGGAAACAGTTCATAGCAGCAGCCACATCGATGTCTTATGATGATGCAATTCAGTCTAGTTTATAATTCTGCTAGTTTTGCCATGAGTATAATTCAGTCTAGTTGGGTCAGAGAAGTGACCAGAGACAACACCAGTGCAGCAGTGTCCCACATGCTGCTACATGTGTCCACAAAATTTGAAATGACAACTTTTTTACATTAAGTGTTTGACCGTCTTCAGTTTACACTCACTATTATCACCATACATTTAGTTTACTAAATGCTAGGCCAAACCAGAGTTGCAAGTCACCTACATGACACTTGAGCTGATGACTCTTGACAAACTCACTGGAGTCACCAACATGTCCAGAGCTTCAGATATTATAATCCCACATAAAGTGAAATTCAGTCTAATAGTCTGAGGGTGCACCATTATAGTAAGACTAACATAGGAAGTACACTAGGATTGCCCACAGCCATGGTTTAATTTTGTCGAGTTTTTCACTCCATGCACTATGCCAGCAATTTCATGGTCGAGTCCAAGCATCCAGAGAACTCGATTTTGCTAAAAGAAGAGATTGTTCTTAAACAACCCGTTCCATAACCTGCCTAATTAGCTTCAATCTGTCTCAACTAATCAAAAGGCAAAGGGAGGAGTGCAGATGAGGGCGGGGCGCTGAGCTTACCTCTCGGCCTAGTGGAGCAGATAGAGGTAGACGAGACGAGCTTCTTCAGCTTCAGCAACCTCGCCGCCACGTTCTTGACTGCCTGCACCGCAAGCACACACTCAATTCAGTCGCCGGAATCAACCGGGTGAGATGAGACGAGAGGAGGGGGATGCTAGCCGGACCTGCGGGGAGAGGTGGGCGACGGCGACGCCCTCAGAGATGAGGGGGGGGTGGTTGAGCGCGTCCAACTTGTCGCCGTCGAAGCGGGAGTGGAGGAGCGCCCGGATGGCGGCGTCGTTCGGGTAGCCGTACAGGTGCGCGTCCGGGGACGAGCCGGTGCAGCCGGGGGCGGTCGGGGGCGGTCGGGGACGAGCAGGGGCGGTCGGGGGCGAGCAGGCGCGGTCGGGGGCGAGCCGGTGGAGGACGGTGGAGGGCGGTGGAGGGGAGGGCGACGGCGGCGGCGGCGGTCGAGGGAGGGCAGTGCGCGGAGGGGAGGGGATCGAGAGCGGCGGCCGGGGAGGAGATGAGAGTGAGGGTAACGTACGGGCGGTCGGGAGCAGGCCTATCGATACACCCATAGCGATGGCGCACCTCTGCTGGTGCGCCATAAATACCCATATAGCAATGGCGCACCAGGCAGAGGTGCGCCATTGCTATATGGATATTTATGGCGCACCAGACAGAGGTGCGCCATTGTTATTTTTTTTTGATGTATTTTTTTTGATGTATTTTTTTTGATGTATTTTCTTTTTGATATATTTTCATTAGTGATACAGTGTCAATTTTTGATTTATTTTTATTACCAGCTCTACCTGAATAAGTTCCAAGCCATTTTACAATCGACATATATATATTTGTATTTTTGTTGTGAGTATATTTTTTTCTCACATTGGCGAAAAAGGGACGATCTCAAACTTTATTTTTTTATCCAACTGAAACTGGCTATTTACACACATCAAAACCACATAGAACTTTAGTTAGAAAAAAAAACATAGATCTTACTTTCATTAAATTTTTTTGAGAAAAATGATACATAATATAATATGCCCATATACACACGCGGCCGACACGTCGTGATTCGATCTTAGCTATCTTTTCACAATCTTCTTGCCCTTCTTTCTCGCGGTTGAATAATTTAGCCCCGGAACCCCTTGACTTCTTCTCTTGAATGGACGTCCTTTAGGTAGGGTGGTCCTGCTTCTTCTTGTGGTGTGTGGTACTTCATCGTCATCGTCATCTTCCATCTTCGGGTCGCCGTACTTGTCGAAGTCTTGCTCATTGGCGACTCCATCCATTCCGATGATGTTCCTTTTGCCTCTCCTCACGACAACACGACTGGGCTTTGACGGGTCGGTAATGAAGAAGCATTGGTCCACTTGGCACGCCAGTACCCATGGCTCATTTTTCGCGGTGACGTTTGCGCCCGCGGTCTTGGATTTGGCTTCGGGTATAACCATGGTAGTGAAATACCGGTCTTCTTTTAGGACGCTCTTGGCCCATCTGACACGGAACATCGGGACCTTCTCTCCAGCGTAGCTCAGCTCCCAGATCTCCTCGATCCTTCCGTAGTATCTGTCCTTGTCGTTACCGGTGTAGGATTCCATCGTTACCCCGGAGTTCTGATAATCGCTCTTCATGTCCTTTTCCTCGGTGTAGAATGTGTAGCCGTTGATATCGTATGCCTCATAGGTCATCAGGTTGTGCTCGGCGCCCTGTGACAAGGCGAATATGAGTTTTTCTTCCGCGGAAGAATCCTCATGTAAAGGGTACGACAGAAGCTTGTCCTTGAACCAACGCGTGAAACATGAGTTGTGCTCTTTGAGTACATCTCCGTCCGTCCACTGTTGACCTCGGTCATTGTATGTCTTCTCAATAGAGGTTTTGTGCTCTACCACCCAAGGATCGACCACGTCAATGTGTTGCAGCGCGACTAGGTTTGCTCTTTCAAAGTCGGCGAGTCGACCCTTGAAGTCTACATGCATTTCGCGGCGACCCTCGCGGTGACCACATCCAGCGAGCCTGCCGAGGTGCCTGTTGACGGGCAGACCAACGGGGTTCTCGATGCCTAGATAATTCGTGCAGAAGGAGATGCACTCTTCGGTCAGAAAGCCCTTGGCTATGCTTCCATCTGGACGTGCCCTGTTGCGAACGTATCCTTTGATGACACCATTCATCCTTTCGAACGGCATCATGCTGTGCAGGAACGTCGGCCCGAGTTGGATGATATCCTCCACGATATGGACTAGCAGATGCACCATAACGTCGAAGAATGCGGGCGGGAAGTACATCTCAAGCTCGCATAGTATCACCACGATCTCTTCCTGTAGCCTTCTGAGTTGCCTCATGCCAACCGACTTCCGAGAGATGACGTCGAAAAGTTGCATAGGCCAAATAGCGTTTCACGGACGTGCGCGTCCATGATCCCACGGATTGCAACTGGAAGTATCTGCGTCATCAGCACGTGACAGTCGTGAGACTTCATCCCGCTGAACTTCTGCTTCGCTGAGTCTAGGTATCTGCTTATCTTCCCCGCGTAACCGTAAGGAAGTTTTACTCCTACGAGGCAGGTGAAAAACTGCTCGATCTCCTTCGGACTTAGAGTGAAGCACGCGGGAGGGCAGTCATATTCGATCTTCTTGGCCTTTTTGCCTTTGCGACGACTTTCCGTGTCCTTCGCCTCATCATCATCATCATCGTCATCATCATCATCATTAGGGCGTTTTGCGTGAAGCTCCTCCCTGATGCCCATTGATTGCAAGTCTGCCCTTGCTTTCGGCCCATCTTTGGTCCTCTCTGGCATGTTGAGCAGGGTACCAAGCAGACTCTCGCACACGTTCTTCGTGATATGCATGACATCAAGGCTGTGAGGCACACGGAGGATCTTCCAGTACGGCAAGTCCCAGAAAACAGACCTCGTTTTCCATACCTTCAGCAGCGGCTCTGGCGCCTTTCGCTTCTTTCCCGGCGGTGGGCACTCTTTCCAATTTTTCAACAGCTCGTCTATTTCCTCGCCGCTCCTCGTACGTGGGGGTCTTCGGGGTTCGGTTTCACCATCGAACAGATCCTTGCGTTTTCTCCATGCGTCATCGTCGCGAAGCCACCTTCGATGTCCCATGAACACGGTTTTCGAAGACCCGGGGTCTCTATCTAGCTGGCGATACGTTGTGTCATCCATGCACCTGACGCATGCACAAAATCCGTGGACCACCTGCCCCGCGACATATCCGTAACCGAGATAGTCGTGCACCGTCGTGAGAAGTGCGGCTCTCATAGGGAAATATTCTTTCGCTGCGGCGTCCCATGTATTGGTTGGCGTTTTCCACAGCGTGTCTAGCTCCTCTTTCAGCAGCCCCAGATACAGATTGATGTCGTTCCCTGGTTGTTTCGGCCCTTCAATTAGCATACTCATGTGAATGTACTTCCTCTTCATGCACATCCAGGGGGGAAGGTTGTACATCCACACAAACACATGCCAGGTGCTATGTGTGCTTCTCTGGCTGCCAAACGGATTGACTCCATCGGTGCTCGCGCCCAGCATGATGTTCCTTGGATCGTCCCCAAATTCCGGGTGTTCGAAGTTCAACGCTTGCCACTGGCTCGCATCCTTAGGGTGACTCAGCATCTTGTCTTTTTTATTTATCTCCGGATCATTTCCGTCACCTTCTCGCTTATTCTCCTTCCTATCCGCGTGCCAACGCAGGAGCTCTGCTAGCTTAGGGTCCGCGAAATACCGCTGCAGACGAGGAGTGATCGGAAAGTACCACACCACTTTTCGAGGAGCTTTCTTCCTCTTCTTGTATCGAGTGACGCCGCACACCGGACATATGGTAGACTCCGCGTGCTCGTCCCGATAAATGATGCAATCGTTCATGCACACATGGTATTTCACGTGCGGTAAATCCAGAGGACACACGATTTTCTTCGCCTCCTCGAAACTGGTCGGGCACTTGTTCCCCTTGGGAAGACGTTCGTGCCAGAATGACATGTTCTCGTCGAAGCATGCGTCGGTCATTTTGTGTTTTACCTTCATCTCCAAAGCCATGAGCGTTACTTTCAGGCGGGTATCCTCAGGCCTGCATCCTTCATACAATGGAGTAACCGCGTCTATCTCCAGTTGATCCAGTTTGGCTTTCTCTCGGGCGGCAGCTCTTGCGTTACCCGTCTGCTTGAGAAGCAGCTCTTGAATATGAGGGTCCTGCACCCAGCCCATCGATGGTCCATCGTCGTCTGCTCCGGCATCTTCATCTTCATGATCATGCCCTTCGTCTTGATCTTCCTCATCATCATGTCCGGCATCTTCTACATGATGATTGTGTCCTGCATCTACTTCGTGATCATGTCCTGGATATTCTTCGTCTTCTCGCCCGCCCTCGCCGCTGTTGTCTTGCTGCCCTTCCTTATTTCTTGCCCGGCCCCCATGGACGACTTCATAATCATCTTCATCACCTTGCCACCGATAGCCATCCATGAAACCACGCACGAGCAGGTGGTCCCGCACCTGTCTGGAATCCGGGTCCATAAGGCTCTTCAGCTTGCATCTTCGACACGGACATCTTATCTCCGTCTCGTTCTTTTTAAGCATCTCGGCCTTCGCGGAGCTCAAAAACCTATTCACGATGCCTTCGGTCATCGTGCGGACCATGGTCGCCTGCGGGGTAGAGCAAAACAATATTTTAGAACCAAAAAAAAAATTGGCATGACTTTGCCTAAAAATAGGACCAAAAAGAATGCATAGTGCCCGATTCTCGCCGAAACGGAAATGAATCAACATTCCGGCAAAAAATTGGCAACTATCGCATTTCAAATACCGGTACCTACAAACACAAACATATGCAACACCACAAACATACGTAGATCTAGCTCAATGAGAAAAGTGTAGATCTAGGCCATAAAAAGTGTGTACGTTGGAGGGAGAAAAAAGTAGATCTACAACATAAAGAAAGCTTTCCCCTTACTTACCTATCAAAAAAAGGAAATTTAACCACTTAATTTGGGTGAATCTATGGTGCAAATGAGGTGAGGAGGAGGAGGCAGCCGAGACCAAGCTTGGTAGAGGTGGAGAGAATGAAGTGGGGAAAGTGAGTGTGGTAGGTGGCTGTCAAAAATATCTAGATGATCTCAGGCTAGTAATGGCGCACCTCCTAAGAATGCGCCATTAGTAACCAGGGTTACTAATGGCGCACCTGGTGTGGGTGCGCCATTAGTAGTTTTGAAAAAAAAAATTGAAATTTTTTTTTTAGTAGTGGCGCACCATGGAGTGGTGCGCCATTACTAGTTAGAACTAGTAATGGCGCACCACACCCAGGTGCGCCATTACTAGTTAGAACTAGTAATGGCGCACCACACCCAGGTGCGCCATTACTAGTTTTGGAAAAAAAAATTGAAAAAAAAAATTAGTAGTGGCGCACCGTTGTGTGGTGCGCCATTACTAGTTAAAACTAGTAATGGCGCACCACACCACGGTGCGCCACTGATAAGTCTGGGGACAGGGGTGTGCACAGGACAAACTTAGCAGTGGCGCACCAGACAACAGGTGCGCCATTAGTAATATGGACATTAATGGCGCACCTGACTCTGGTGCGCCACTGCTATATAGCAGTGGCGCACCACATACCTGGTGCGCCATTAATGTCCATATTAGCTATAGCCGTTTTCCTAGTAGTGTCAAGGAGAACATGGTATTGAAGATCAAAGAGAGAGAAGAAGCCATCTAGCTACTAGCTATGGACCCGTAGGTCTGTGGTGAACTATTCGCACATCATCAGAAGGGCAGCAAGGTTGATGTAGAAGCCCTCCGTGATCGATTCCCCCTCCGGCAGAGTACCGGAAAAGGCCTCCAGATGGGATCGCGAAAGAACAGAGGCTTGCGGTAGCGTAAGTTATTCGGGGTGGCTCTCTGTTGGTTTCTGAATATTTGAGAATTTATAGAAGTGGAATTAGGTCAAAAGGAGCCACGAGGGGCCCACAAGGCATCAGGGCGCGCCGCCCTGGGGTCACGCCATGTTGCCTTGTGGCCTCCTCGTGAGGCTTCTGGCTTCCTCCCAAAGCTTCCAGGGTCTCTTTTGTCCAGAAAAAAATCGTCAAAATGTTTCGTGGCATTTGGACTTCGTTTGGTACTGATTTCCTGAAAAACCAAAAACAAGCAGAAAACAGCAACTAGCACTGGGCACTAGGTTAATAGGTTAGTCCCAAAAAATGATATATAATTGCATATAAAAACATCCAAGATTGATACTATAATATCATGGAACAATCAAAAATTACAGATACATTGGAGACGTATCAGGAAGCAGTTGCAGCATCTGCCGGCAAGGCACTTGCTCCTGCCGACAAGGTTCCCGGGGAGCAGACACAAAAGAGATCCGGCAAGGCCTCCGGGAAGCGCACTGCAGAGTGCAGCACACCCGTTGAGGAAGCAGAGACCTCTGCCGGAAAAAGCAAGAAGTCTAAAGCCACTGTACCTGCAATCAAGCAAGTTCCTGCAAAGGAGGATGGGACTGGTGGCACTTTCACCATAAGTGTTGGTGATATGCCCTAGAGGCAATCATGTATGATGATATTTCCTATGTGTTTATGAATAAAGATAGTCCTTGGACATTATCAATGATGTGTATCAACAAGTACGTGACTTGTTTGTGGGACTATGCATTGTACGATGACTGCCCTAAAAGGTCCCTAGTCGAAAGGGCTGTGTGGATGCGCAGCTGACTAGACTAGCATATGACACGGCGGATGGCTCGGTCTCACTAGCCATGGGGCATTGGATGCTAGCCGGATAATATGGACCCAGAAAGATTTGGTCGGATTCGACATAGTCGGATTCGAGTCGAGATAAGGTCCGAGTCGGACAGACCCGACTATGAGACACAACGATAGGTCATCTGTGAGTCTCTAGTACAACATACGTTCTATGTCCTAAGACTTGAGCTAGCGCATGAACTCGGGATGGTGACAGACTTGCTTTGGGCCCACCAAACGCTACTCTGTAACTGGGTAGTTATAAAGGTAGGTTTCGGGCTTGTCCAGACCCATGCCGCGAGACATGGTCGAGCAAGATGGGATTTGCCCCTCCGGTCAGGAGAGATATATTCTGGGCCCCTCATGTGATCCAACCAAGATAAGCATGGCCATGCGACAAGGATTATGAGATAATCCAGTTTGTGGTCGACATCACTGGAACAAGAAGAGGTCGGGCTAGCACAAGGATGATATACTCGCTGTTGACACCCGATTTTGGCACAATGCAAAATACAATAAAGGTGGACTCAAGCGGCAAGATCTTCTTTACGAAAAAGTTCATATTGCCAGCATGAAAGGCTTGCCGGCATGGAATCTTGCCACCCGAGCAAAAGGCTTGCCGGTTTCGAGTGCTCGTCGATTTCAGTAAAGATTCAACCCGGCAAGGGGATGATCCGGCAAGGAGACAATCCAGCAAGGAGGCGATCCGGTAAGGAGACGGCCGGCAAGGAGGCGATCCGGCAAGGAGACGGCCCGGCAAGGAGGCGATCCGGCAAGGAGACGGCCCGGCAAGGAGGCGATCCGGCAAGGAGATAGCCCGGCAAGGAGGCGATCCGGCAAGGAGACGGCCGGCAAGGAGGCGATCCGGCAAGGAGATGACCCGGCAGGAGGCAATCCGGCAAGGAGATGACCCGGCAGGAGGCAATCCGGCAAGGAGGTGATCCGGCAAGGAGACGGCCCGGCAAGGAGACGATCCGGCAAAGCGACCCGACAAGATATCCTCATGGTACTCCCAGGAAGGCGGCAGCCCGTCGAAGACCGGAGATCAAGATGGACGTGAGGAGACGTAAGCCAGCCCGTCAAGACAGACCCTGGAGCGGTACTACCGCCCTCTATAGCGGTACTACCGTGTTTTACTACCGCGCCTACTACCGCTTACTAAAATACTTCTGGTATCCCGAGGACCCAAGCGGAAGTGGCACGGCACTAAGCCGCACCCAGGGCGGTACTACCGCTGTAAGCGGTACTACCGCTTGCACAGAGCGGTACTACCGCTTACCGGCACGCAGATTCGGGCAGATTTTGGAGAGTCCGAATTTGGCTAGCGTTTTTTGATCCTTTGGAAGGAAAGCTTAGATGAATCCATGACTTGTACGGGAAGTCCAACCCCCTCTTAAATAGAAGAGGTGATGGCCGATTGAAACAACACACAATCGAACAAATCAATCTATACTACTTTTTCACCTACGTTTTGTCTCCTACCCTCGTATCTTCTTCCTCGTTCTTCGTCGTTCTTCGTGTTGGAGAGCTGCGAATCCCGAGGCCCTAGGGGCGAGCGAATCGACCTAGGGCAGCCCATTGCCGCCGTGCTCCCTGACGGGGTCCCTCCCGGGTGCGCGGGGTTTCGGGTCTTCAAAAGCGTCCTCCGGCTGTCTTGCGTATCGCGCTGCCGGTGGGACCTCCCTCGACGTGAGCTGCGGTGCATCACCCCCGGCGTCGAGGGTACGCGTGACGCGTTCGTGTGTCAACACACTTTTTGGCGACTCCGCTGGGGACTTTGATCCATCATCATCATCCATCATGTCCAATCTTCCCAAGCCCTCGGAAGTTGATGCCGATAACATCATCAAGCCCAATCTGGAGGAGTTATCGGCCGAGCATCGCCAAGCTTATGAGGAGTACAAGAAGGCGCGTGAAGAGAAGGAGTTGCAGGAGTTCCTTGGAAACTTCAAGAAGGATCGCCAAGGCAATATCACTCCGCTTGGAGAAATCAAGTTCCCTCCTCTTCAAGCCGAACAGGTTAAACCCCCTGTAAGTACTACCTTTTCTCCTGAGCAATGGGCTGAAATTGAGAGTCATATTACTGATAGCAATAATCTGATCTATCAAGCTTTCTTAGACAATACTAATGCTCAGAAGAATATGCCTAACATGCCTGCTAGTATGGGAAACCCTGATTCAGCTTTGCCTATTTCATCGGCGCCTCCCATGCCGATGAATTATTTTCCTACCCATACCAATCAAATTGTGGCTGCACCACTTAATCCTTTTATGCAGAGTTCGGTGGCAACGCCGAACCAAATAGGTGGAAACACTGCTAGATCATTGCCGAACTATGGTTCGGCAAACATGTCACAATTTACACCCATGATTGCTAACCCCAATCCTCCTATGCCAGTGCCACAAGCTTCATCGTCTACTACGGACGATGCTCTAGCTAGGTTTAGAGAGGAGATGGCTAAAACACTTCGAGAGAATTTTGGTGTTGAACTACCTAGGAATCGGATTTATCAAAAGCCGTATCCTGAGTACTTTGATGCAATTCCGTGCCCTCAAGGGTATAAAATTCCAGATTTTGTTAAGTTTAATGGAGAGGGCACAAAAACCACATGGAAGCATGTTAGCCAATACCTAGCACAATTGGGTGAAGCAGGTTCGATAAATGAATTGAAAGTGCGTTTATTTCCTTTGTCATTAACTGGTTCCGCATTTTCATGGTTTTCTTCTTTGCCGCATGGCTCTATTCGTGCATGGTTGCAGCTAGAGCAAAAAATTTATGATCATTTTTATAGCGGCGATAATGAACTTAAGTTGTCACATCTTACATCGGTTAAGCAGAAGCATGACGAATCGGTCTCCGATTACGTCAAGAGATTTAGGGAAACAAAAAACTGGTGCTATAGTTTAGTGATAACTGAGAGAGACTTGGCTGATCTTGTGTTTAATGGTTTGAGAGCTCATATTAGAGAGAAACTAGAAGGCTATGAATTTATAAGTATCAACCAAGTCTTACAGAGGGCTTTGGCTCATGAAAGCCGAAGCAAGGAGCTTAAAGAAGTGCATAGATATAAAACTGATCATCCAAAGATGAATATGGTTGAATATGATAGTGATCGTTCGAACGATGAGGGTGATATTTATGCTGCTGAATTTGTTTGGCCCTCGAAGGCCAAACCATTTACTTGCAATGATTTAAAGCCGATTCATAAGAATCGTGATGATGAGATGAAGTTTACTTTTAATATTGCTAAATGTGATAGAATATTTGATGCTTTGCTACAAGCTAAGATTATTAGAATATCTCATACTTTACCGCCGTTTGAAGAGCTGAAACGGCGTGCTTATTGCAAGTATCATAATTCTTTTTCTCATGCGACTAATGATTGCAATGTTTTTCGACGACAGATACAATCAACCATTAATGACGGACGATTGAACTTTTCTGAGATGCAAGTTGATAAGCAGCCCTTCCCAATGAATACTCTGGATTTGGAGGGGAAAAAGGTGCTCATTCGGCCAGAAGTGGCCGAATCCGCTAATAAAACTAATATTGTCATTGGTGAGCCCAGGAAAAACAGAGATGGCGACAAGGTCTTGGGAAGGCAAGTGGTGCTCGACAGGCAACCCGATGGCGGGGAGATAATCAAAATCACTGTCAAGAATCCTGCACTCGGGGGCAACCGCAAGAGCAAGAGAATACCCGTGTTAAGTTTGTCAAGCCCAAGAGTCCGGAAGTTGGCAAGTGGAAGCTGAATGAAGCCAAAGTGCAGCGCAAGAGAGCCAAGCCAACTTTTGATATGTTGCTGTCCAAGTATGCTAATCAAGCGGCCGGTTCTAGCTCTAATCGGCCATCAAATTTGAAGCGCCCAAGATCACCTCCGAAGCGAGAGTTGCAGCATCACACAAGGCCATATGGGTCATGGGCGCCAGGACCGTGGATGGCGCCACCTCCCTATGCACCGTACTACATGGGAGGATTTAATGGAGGATGGGGGCAGCCCCCAATGGCTCCTTATGCTTTTCATCCAGGATGGGCAGAACCAAGGAGGCCTACGCGTGAAAGGTTTTCTTATCCCACACGAGGCCGTTTGAACAATGGTGTCAATCGGCCAATACAGAATAATCAAGAAGGGATCAACAAGCAAGTATGGTGTGCCAAATCACCAAGCACAGCGGTCAAATCTGGAAAGGGCAAAGGAAAAGTTGATGCCAATTCACTCATCTTGGGCACTGAGACATTCACCATACAACAGCCGATTGTGCGGAACAACCCTACTGAGCCGATACTTGCTATCGCACCAAAGCACTCGGCTAATGATCATGAAGCTAGCACAAGCAAGGCCAAGTTCAAAGATCCAAAGTATATGCAACCTAAGTGGTGTCCTCCAGGGCTGACAAAAACACAAAAGAGAAAACTACAGAGGATGAGAAGTCATGAGATGGCTGAACAGGAGGCCGAAAAGCAAAGGGATAACTGGTTCAATGACATTCGGCCCATGGTACCCACAAAACAAGTATGGGTGCCTAAGCAAATACAAAGTGCGGTAATCTCTACATCTGTCACATCAGTGCCTGTACCACCAAAGGAGGACGATGCCACTGTTATTACATCGTCCGCGGCGACTATTGATTTCGCTTCGTTCGAACAAATTTCAGAACCAATAGACGCGCCCGAGGAGAAGGAAGATATGGTGGATTGTGAGCCTACACCGGTGCATGAAGGTATGGATATCAACATGGTGTTTTACTTACCCGCTGAGTTTCGTGCTATAGATGAAGAAGGGGAGGTGGCTCAGCTGGATTTTGGCCCTAAGAATGCAATATTTGAGAAGCCAAAAGAACCAGTGACACACTTGAAACCGTTGTACCTCAGGGGCCATATCAATGGATCACCAATTACTCGAATGCTTGTTGATGGTGGTGCTATGGTGAATCTCATGCCCTATTCAGTCTTCAAGAAATTGGGTTTACCTGACGAAGGATTGATGAAGACCAATATGGTGCTCAATGGATTTGAAGGCAAGGAGAAAACCGAAGCTAAAGGTGTGATTTACGTGGAGCTTACGGTTGGAAGCAAAACTTTGGCTACTGCATTCTTTGTCGCCGAGGTGCAAGGTAACTACAACGTCATTCTAGGCCGTGATTGGGTTCATGCAAACCAATGTGTGCCATCCACTATGCACCAGTTTTTAATTCAATGGGTTGATGATGAAGTGGAGATCGTTCATGCGGATAATTCGGCTTGCGTTGCTTTAGCCGATGCACCGGTGGATTGGCAACACCCCAATGCTGCTTGCTTGACGGGACGGGACTTATCAGAGTTTGACTTTCTCAGCGCCACCAAGAGTGGTTTTGTACCCGTTTCTTTAAAGCCGGTTGGTGGAAATCGGCTCCAAGGTATGACGTATTTAAATGGATCCTAACTCTGAGTGGTTACAAAAGCGGCTTGCAGAATATCGGTCCAAAGGGAACGATATGTATGAGTCTATAGAGGAGTTAGGTGATATGGATAAACTTGGACAAGGTTTTACGTCGGCCGATCCTTAGAAGAAATAGATATTGGAGATGGGTCAATTCCTAGGCCGACATTTGTAAACAAGAATTTGAAAGCCGATTGTAAAATCAAGTTAATCGAGCTATTGAAAGAATATATTTGTTGCTTTGCATGGGAATATCATGAAATGCCAGGTTTAAGCCGAGAGCTAGTGGAGCATCGGTTACCTATAAAAGCCGGTTTTAGACCATATAAACAATCGGCTAGGAAGTTCAATCCAAAAATATATGACCGGATCAAGGAAGAGATCGGTCGTTTGCTTAAAGCTAATTTTATTAGACCTTGCAGGTACGCCGAGTGGATTTCTAATATTGTGCCAGTGGAAAAGAAAGGCTCCGGCAAGTTGAGGGTGTGCATTGATTTCAGAGATTTGAATAGAGCTACGCCCAAAGATGAGTATCCTATGCCTATAGACGACATGCTTATTAATGATGCTTCTGGACATAAGGTTATTAGCTTTCTTGATGGCAATGCGGGGTACAACCAAATTTTCATGGCCGAAGAGGACATGTCCAAAACGGCTTTTCGGTGCCCCGGTTTCCTTGGATTATTTGAGTGGACAGTGATGACCTTTGGATTGAAGAATGCCGGCGCCACATATCAAAGGGCTATGAATTTGATCTTTCATGATTTGCTCGGTGTTATACTTGAAGTCTATATTGATGATATTGTTGTCAAATCGGATGCTTTTGAATCTCACTTAGCCGATTTGCGTTTAGCTTTTGAGAGGATGAAGAAATATGGGCTGAAGATGAATCCTTTGAAGTGTGCGTTTGGCGTGTCGGCTGGTAAGTTTTTGGGTTTCAATATTCATGAAGATGGCATAGAGATCGATCCCAAAAAGATAGAAGCTATACAAAAAGTGGAGGCTCCAACATGCAAGAGAGATATGCAAAAATTCCTTGGCAAGGTCAATTATTTGAGGAGGTTCATAGCTAATTTGTCAGGGAAGGTTGATGCATTTACTCATATCCTTCGGTTGAAGAATGATGTTGATTTTACTTGGGGGACAAAACAGCAAGAAGCATTTGATATGATTAAGAATTATTTGTGCACTCCTCCGGTGATGAAGGCGCCCAAGCATAGAGAGCCCTTTAGACTTTACATTGCAGCCGAGGAAGGCGTTATTGGAGCTATTTTGACTCAAGAAACCGAAGGAAAAGAGCATGCTATCACTTATTTGAGCCGACGCCTATTGGATGCCGAGACAAGGTATACATTTATTGAAAAAATGTGCCTATGCTTATACCATGCTTGCACAAAATTGACACATTATCTAGTACCAAGTGCTTGCATAGTAGCTTGTCAAACCGATGTCATTAAATACATGTTGCATAGACCAATTCTTAGTGGTAGAATTGGTAAATGGGCTTATGCTTTAATTGAGTATGATTTGGCTTATGAGTCTCTAAAATCCATGAAAGGCCAAATTGTTGCTAATTTTATCGTTGAGCATCGGATTAATGACAAGCAAGATATTGATATAAACCTTGTCTCATTAGTACCATGGAGATTATATTTTGATGGTTCAGTTTGTAGCAACGGCCAAGGTGTTGGTATTGCTTATATATCTCCTCATGGTGCTGTTTTTGAAGCCTCATGCCGCTTCGAATATTTTTGCACAAATAATCAAGCCGAATATGAAGCATTGTTATTCGGCTTAGAGATGTTGCTTGCTATAGGTGCTACACATATTGAGGCTTTTGGTGATTCGTTATTAGTAGTACAACAAGTATCCAAAGTTATTCAATGTTTGGACGAATCACTTAATGTTTATCTTGATAAATGTCTAGATATAATTTCTACTTTGGATCATTTTAGCATTGCTCATATATCTAGACATGATAATTGGAGAGCAAACGAGTTGGCACAACAGGCATCCGGCTATCATGTCGATCATGGCATGTTTCATATCTCTCTAAAGCCGATGTCTTGTCTTGCTAACATAGGAGAGACCGAACCAGAGCCCACTGATTCGGTCACTGACAATAAATCTAGTGCAGATGAAAATCATGACTGGAGGAAGCCCATTATTGATTACTTGTGCAATCCGAGTGAAAGGGTGGACAGGGCTGTTTGGCGCATGGCTTTCAAATATACAATGAGGGACGATGGTCTTTATCGCCGAACAGTTGAAGATGTTCTCTTGAAGTGTTTGGATGAGGATCAAGCAAGAGTTGCTATGGGAGAGGTTCATGAAGGAATTTGCGGTACTCATCAGTCGGCTCCCAAGATGAAGTGGTTACTACGACGTGCTGGATTTTATTGGCCGACAATGATCAATGATTGCTTCAGATATTATAAAGGATGTGAAGCTTATCAAAAGTTTGGTGATATTCAGTTGGCTCCCGCTGCTATGTTACATCCTATTATCAAGCCGTGGCCTTTTAGAGGTTGGGGATTAGACTTTATTGGAGAGATTCATCCTTCCTCTTCAAAGGGGTATCGGTTCGTGTTGGTGGCAACTGATTATTTTACTAAATGGTCTGAAGCAGTACCTCTCAAGAATATGACACATACGGAGGTAATTCAATTCATAAGTGAGCACATTATTCATAGATAAAGTTGCTCAATTCCTCCCCGTATTATGCTCAAGCCAATGGACAAGCTGAGTCTAGCAATAAAATTTTGATCAAGCTCATCAAGAAGAAGATTGAAGATAATCCAAAGAGATGGCATGAATTATTGTCCGAGGCTTCATGGGCACATAGAATCTCAAGGCATGGTGCGACGAAGGTAACTCCATATGAGCTCGTATATGTTCAAGAGGCCGTTTTACCGGTGGAAGTTAATTTGAATGCTTTGAGAATAGCCAAACAAAATGATTTATCGGCAGTGGACTTTTATAACTTGATGATGGATAATATTGACGAGGTTGCCGATAAGCATTTGGCTGCATTAAAGGCCATAGAGAGAGACAAGTTGAGGGTGGCAAGAGCCTACAATAAGAAGGTCAAGTTGAAGAATTTTCAGATTGGTGATCTTGTGTGGAAGGTGATTCTACCGATTGGTTCAAAGGACAGAAAATTCGGGAAGTGGTCTCCAAGTTGGGAAGGTCCTTTCAAGATTGCAAGAATAGTTCCCGGAAATTCATATTTGGTGGAATCCATGCAAGGAACATTGCTGCCGCGAGCTCTCAATGGCAAATATTTGAAGAAGTACCACCCAAGTGTGTGGCAAGAAGCCTAAATAGCAATGGCCGATATATGATTATCGCCCTAAGAATTTAAATGGCCGATGGAATATTGACATCGTCCTTAGAACAAGCCTAATGCAAACTATTTTTCGACACACAAGCTTTGCCGAAAAACAGGGGGGCATGTGTTGACACCCAATTTTGGCACAATGCAAAATACAATAAAGGTGGACTCAAGCGGCAAGATCTTCTTTACGAAAAAGTTCATATTGCCGGCATGAAAGGCTTGCCGGCATGGAATCTTGCCACCCGAGCAAAAGGCTTGCCGGTTTCGAGTGCTCGTCGATTTCAGTAAAGATTCAACCCGGCAAGGGGATGATCCGGCAAGGAGACAATCCAGCAAGGAGGTGATCCGGCAAGGAGACGGCCGGCAAGGAGGCGATCCGGCAAGGAGACGGCCCGGCAAGGAGGCGATCCGGCAAGGAGACGGCCCGGCAAGGAGGCGATCCGGCATGGAGATAGCCCGGCAAGGAGGCGATCCGGCAAGGAGACGGCCGGCAAGGAGGCGATCCGGCAAGGAGATGACCCGGCAGGAGGCAATCCGGCAAGGAGGTGATCCGGCAAGGAGACGGCCCAGCAAGGAGACGATCCGGCAAAGCGACCCGACAAGATATCCTCATGGTACTCCAAGGAAGGCGGCAGCCCGTCGAAGACCGGAGATCAAGATGGACGTGAGGAGACGTAAGCCAGCCCGTCAAGACAGACCCTGGAGCGGTACTACCGCCCTCTATAGCGGTACTACCGCTTGAGCGGTACTACCGTGTTTTACTACCGCGCCTACTACCGCTTACGAAAATACTTCTGGTATCCCGAGGACCCAAGCGGAAGTGGCACGACACTAAGCCGCACCCAGGGCGGTACTACCGCTGTAAGCGGTACTACCGCTTGCACAGCGCGGTACTACCGCTTACCGACACGCAGATTCTGGCAGATTTTGGAGAGTCTGAATTTGGCTAGCGTTTTTTGATCCTTTGGAAGGAAAGCTTAGATGAATCCATGACTTGTACGGGAAGTCCAACCCCCTCTTAAATAGAAGAGGTGATGGCCGATTGAAACAACACACAATCGAACAAATCAATCTATACTACTTTTTCACCTACGTTTTGTATCCTACCCTCGTATCTTCTTCCTCGTTCTTCGTCGTTCTTCGTGTTGGAGAGCTGCGAATCCCGAGGCCCTAGGGGCGAGCGAATCGACCTAGGACAGCCCATTGCCGCCGTGCTCCCTGACGGGGTCCCTCCCGGGTGCGCGGGGTTTCGGGTCTTCAAAAGCGTCCTCCGGCTGTCTTGCGTATCGCGCTGCCGGTGGGACCTCCCTCGACGTGAGCTGCGGTGCATCACCCCCGGCGTCGAGGGTACGCGTGACACGTTCGTGTGTCAACACTCGCCTTGAGCCCGACAACATATATCGTGTGGCAAAGGGAACATAAGTGTGACATGTTGTACAGGTTCGCCAACCGGCTTCATTGTCTACTTGGTGGTCGGCACGCCATGCTAGAGGCCGCTACCAACCAAGCAGGTCGGAGGTGATCCGACCTGCGACCGAGTCGACTTGAACCTAAGGGGTCGCGCGCTTAAGGGAAGGAACTTGTGAGGCTGGGTCTGACTCCACGAGTCAGATGTGATCCTACTCAGACTCGGATCCAGGTCGAACAGACTTTGGGCTTTAGGATCCGTGCGAAGCCCAAGTGTTGAGCCCGCGACGGATGCCTATATATAGTGGAGGTGCGGCACACTCATGAGGTTGATCGCTTCGGCGCCTTCACTAGGGCTTTGCATGTGTTGCAACTAGCCACCTCCACTCGCCACTGGTTGTGTGATCGGACCTAGCAGTCCGCCACACGACATTCCTCCTGCACGCGCGGATACCGTTAGAGGCGGTGCACTTGCACCGCTCCGGCGAACCTGTTCATGGGATCCGATCGGCTACGTGGGAGATCGACGAGGAGGAGACGACTCCGGAGACGCGCTGCCCCAACTCTACTTCCGCTGCACAGCACTGCGCGTCTAGTGGTAACGATCTGTGATCCATCTCTGGTAGCATGTTCCTGGATGTTCCGCGGGTAGGAAATTTTAATTTGCAGTCGACGCACCCTACCGTAGAACCCAACAATAAGTGCCACCCTTGATAGCAAATAGGAAAGCGCGCTCATTACTTTCCTGCGGGCGAATGTCGATGTGTTTGCATGGCAACCATCTGACATCCCCGGCTTTCCCAGGGAAGTAATTGAGCACCACCTTGCTGTCTGTCCTCATGAGAAGCCCGTCAAGCAGAAGGTCAGGAAGCAGGCTTTGGAATGGCAAGAATTCATCGCCCAAGAAATCCAAAAACTTGAAGCTGCAGGTCTGGTCAGAGGAGTACTTCACCCAACCTGGTCGGCCAATCCAGTGGTAGTTCGCAAGGCTAATGGGAAGTAAAGGCTATGCATTGATTTCACTGATATCAACAAGGCATGCCCGAAAGATACATTTCCCTTGCCGCGGATTGACCAGATTGTTGACTCCACTACTGGTTGCGATCTCCTCTCTTTTCTTGACGCCTACTCTGGTTATCACCAGATCTTTATGGCTAAGAAAGATGAGGAGAAAACTGCATTCATTACTCCATGTGGCACGTACTGTTTCATACGTATGCCTTTCGGACTAAAGAGTGCCGGTGCAACATTTCCAAGAGCTGTGCAAATTGGTTTTGGCCCACAATTACACAGAAATGTGGAAGCCTATATGGATGATATAGTGGTTAAAACCAAGCACAAGTCAACACTTATTCAAGATTTAGAATAAACATTTGCGAACTTGCGCAAGATTAGCTTGAAGCTCAACCCCGAGAAGTGTGTTTTTGGTGTTCCATCCGGCAAGCTCCTCGGGTTCTTTGTATCTCAGCGCAGAATTGAAGCAAATCCTGATAAGATCAAAGCAATTGAGCAAATAGAAGCACCAAAGCGTGTCAAGGACGTACAACGTCTTGCCGGTTGCGTCGCCGCACTAAGCAGGTTCATCTCCAAGTCAATTGAGTGCGCCTTGCCGTTTTTCAAAATCTTGAAAAAGGCAGGTCCAATGAAATAGACCCCGGAAGCGGAGGCCGCGCTCCAAGACTTGAAGAAGTAGCTTTCCTCTCCACTAGTACTAGTTGTGCCTAAGCCACAAGAACCGTTGTTGCTATACTTGGCGGCAACTAATCAAGTGGTGAGTGCTGCACTAGTGGCTGAGAGAAAAATAGAAGATGAAGAGGCAGCAACCGCAGAGCCACAAGCTGACAAGCTTGAATCTTCTCCGGCAGAGTCAGGTGCCGACAAGCCAGAATCAGTGCAAGCAAATGAGTAAGAACAACAAGTTATGCCGAAGAAGAAGATGGTGCAGCGCCTAGTTTACTTTGTCAGCTCTCTGTTACAGGGGGCTAGGTCAAGGTATTCTGGAGTACAAAAATTGCTTTTTGGCCTCCTCATGGCCTCACGCAAGCTGTGCCACTATTTCCAAGCACATCAAGTCACCGTCGTCACTCGCTTTCCGCTCCAGCGCATATTTAGAAATCCAGAAGCCACCGGCAGGATAGTAGAGTGGGGGTTGGAATTGTCAAGTTTTGAGCTGAAGTTTGAGAGTACATCAACAATTCAGAGCAGAGCTTTGGCCGAGTTCATTGCAAAATGGATGCCAACACCAGATGAAGAAATACAAGAGACCTCTCTTCCCGGCAAGGAAACTACAGATGATTGGATTATGTACTTTGACGGTGCTTTTACGCTTCAGGGCGCTGGTGACGGCGTGCTGCTTGTCGCACCCACTGGAGAGCACCTCAAGTATGTGTTTCAGATGCATTTTCCCAGGGAGAAGGACACCAACAATACTGCTGAGTACGAGGGATTGATTACCGGTCTTCGGATAGCAATCGACCTTGGTATCAGAAAATTGATCATCAGAGGTGACTCACAGCTTGTTGTTAAACAAGTCAACAAAGATTACCAGAGCCCACTAATGTAAGCATATGTTGATGAAGTGAGGAAGTTGGAAGAGCACTTTGACGGCTTGCAAATGGACCACATCCCTCGTGCTCAAAATGAAGCTGTTGACGGCCTATCAAAGCTTGCCGCCAAAAGACTTCCCGTGGAACCGAGAACTTTTGTGTTACAACTAACTCAGCCATCAGTCACACCATCAGTGAGGTCAGCAAAAAGGAGAAAATTAAGCACCGGCAATTACTTTTCGGCAAAGTTGCCAAACACCACCGGAGAGGCCAACGTCGGCTGCTACTTGTGAGCTGCGTTGGGATTTTCCCTGAAGAGGAAGGGTGAAGCAGTACAATAGAGATATGTATTTCCCTCAGTGAGAACCAAGGTTTATCGAACCAAAAGGAGAATCACGCAAACCCTAGTGAACAACACATGCACACACAAAAGCAAATACTTGGACCCAATGTGGGCAAGAGGGTTGTCAATCCCCTTGAACTCGTTTCTTGCAAGGATCAAATCTTGTATAGGTAGATATATAAATTGCAAAACAAAAGAAAAGTAAATAAATTGCAGCAAGGTATTTTTGGTTTTTATAATATGCTTAAATAGAACTGGGGGCCATAGTTTTCACTAGTGGCTTCTCTCTTGAACACATAGCATACGATGGGTAAAAATTTTACTGTTGGGCAATTGATAGAAAAGCGCATAGTTATGACGTATTCATGGCAATGATTGATACGTCTCCAACGTATCTATAATTTTTGATTGTTCCATGCTATTATAGTATCAATCTTGGATGTTTTTATATGCAATTATATATCATTTTTGGGACTAACCTATTAACCTAGTGCCCAGTGCCAGTTGTTGTTTTCTGCTTGTTTTTGGTTTTTCAGGAAATCAGTACCAAACGAAGTCCAAATGCCATGAAACTTTTTAGAGATTTTTTTCTGGACAAAAGAGACCTTGGAGACTTGGAGAGGGGGCCAGAAGCTTCACGAAGCCTCCACAAGGCAACAGGGCGCGACCCTAGGGGGGGGGCGCCCTGATGCCTTGTGGGGCCCTCGTGGCTCCTTTTGACCTAATTCCACTTCTATAAATTCTCAAATATTCGGAAACCAATAGAGAGCCACCCCAAATAACTTTTACGCCACCGCAAGCCTCTGTTCTTCCGTGATCCCATCTGGAGGCCTTTTCCAGTACTCTGCCGGAGGGGGAATCGATCACGGAGGGCTTCTACATCAACCTTGCCGCCCTTCCGATGATGTGTGAGTAGTTTACCACAGACCTACGGGTCCATAGCTAGTAGCTAGATGGCTTCTTCTCTCTCTTTGATCTTCAATACCATGTTCTCCTCGATGTTCTTGGAGTTCTATCCGATGTAATCTTCTTTTGCGGTGTGTTTGTTGGGATACGATGAATTTTGAGTTTATGATCAGATTATTC
The DNA here is from genome assembly GCA_039707655.1 of Elymus sibiricus. NCBI lineage: Eukaryota > Viridiplantae > Streptophyta > Magnoliopsida > Poales > Poaceae > Elymus > Elymus sibiricus. Next base: position 351,977,365 of record CM077666.1, read on the forward strand.
ATGAGAAATATTTGAGTCTTCTCTGAACTCTTTTATTCATGATTGTTATAGCTTTGTATTTCTCTCCGATCTATCGATTTGGTTTGGCCAACTAGATTGGTTTATCTTGCAATGGGAGAGGTGTTTGTGATGGGTTCAATCTTGCGGTGCTCAATCCTAGTGACAGAAAAGGACATGAAACGTATTTGTATTTTTTCCATTAAGGATAAAAAGATGGGGTTTAATCATATTTCTTGAGTTTACTTTGTCTACATCATGTCATCTTGCTTAAGGCGTTACTTTGTTTCATACTTAATACCCTAGATGCATGCTGGATAGCGGTCGATGGGTGGAGTAATAGTAGTAGATGCAGGCAGGAGTCGGTCTACTTGTCTCGGATGTGATGCCTATATACATGATCATTGCCATGAATCCGTCATAATTATTTGCTTTTCTATCAATTGCCCAACAGTAATTTGTTTACCCACCGTATGTTCTGCGCTCGAGAGAGAAGCCTCTAGTGAAAACTATGGCCCCCGGGTCTACTTTTATCATATATTAAAATCCAAAAATACCTTGCCGCAATTTATTTACTTTTATTTTATTTAGTATTTTAGTTTATCTATCTATCACTATCAAAATTAATCCTTGCAAATAACCGCTAAGAGGATTGACAACCCTCTTATTTGCGTTGGGTTCAAGTGTTTGCTTTTATGTGTGCAGGTGCTGCTAAAGGGATTTCGCGTGGTTCTCCTACAGGATTGATAACCATGGTTCTTAACTGAGGGAAATACTTATCTCTACTATACTGCATCATCCTCTCCTCTTCGGGGAAATACCAACGCAGTCTACAAGTAGCAGGAAGAATTTCTGGCGCCGTTGCCGGGGAGACATCACCAAAATTTATCAAGTACCTTCGCACAAACTATCATCCACTTGCATTTATTTTATTTGCCTTTTTATTTAAATTTGACTCTCGTTTTAATCTCCCCCACTTCTAATTTTTTTTTACAAAAACACAAAAATATTTTCATTTGCTTGCTTGCTTTGTCATCATGACTAGTATCACCATCCCTCCTTTGTCTCCGGACATTGAAGTTCTTTACTTCAAAAAGAAACAAGGAGAAAATTTAAAAGATGCTTGGTATAGGATAATGGAATCTTATTGTGTTTGCACCATAAAAGGAGATATGAAAATTTTGTTGCGAAACTTTTATGTGGGCTAACTATGCCAAATATACAACTCTTGGATTTTGCTACTAAAGGAAATTTCATTGATAGTGATCCTAATACTGCTTATGAATTAATAGAAGGAATAGTGGGAACACCACCCTTGCAAAAATGATCTAATTATACCCAAGAAGGGATTCAAATTTTGGAAAAGCTAGGTGACATACAAAAAAATTTGGTTGAATTACAGAAGTCTAATGAGCCTCTTAAAAATGTTAGTGGCAATCTCAATCGTATGAATAATCTCCTCACTATTTGCAACAAGAAGCTAGACACTTTAGATAATAGAATTGCCTTATTCTCTGAAAGCAATGGGAAGTGCAAAGAGCCTCCTGGGTTCGAGAACAACCAACCTAAATTAGCAAAAACAAAGGATGATAGCACTTGAAACTATGCATTATGCCTAGCTAGGGGCATAAAACAATAGCGCTTGTTGGGAGGCAACCCAATGAATAAAATAAATTTTGGTTTTACCTTCTGTTTTTGTGTGTTTATATAATTATAACCTCTGTTATAATTGTGTTTTTATATTTTAATTAGTGTTTGTGCCAAGTAATGCCTTTGGGATGATTTGGAAGATAGTATAATTGATGCTGTTTGAAAACAGAAACTTTTGCATCCAGTGCTGGAATTTTGATTTTTGGCTGGAACATCAGAACCTCCTGAATTTTTTACACAATATTGATATATAAATTTCCCATGTTTTCATATTTTTCAGAATTTTTGGAGTTACATAAGTATGACGTTAACTCAGATCTTTACAGACTGTTCTGTTTTAGACAGATTCTATTTTTGTTGCATAGTTTGCTTATTTTGATGAATCTATGGATCGTATCGGGGGGTATGAGTCATGGAGAAGTTGGAGTACAGTAGCATTATGCCAATATTAAATATGAATCAATTTACAACAGTACATAAAGTTTAAGATTTATTTGTTATACTAACGGATCTCACGAGGTTTCTGTTGAGTTTTGTGTGCTGAAGTTTTCAAGTTTTGGGTGAGACTACGATGGATAAAGGAATAAGGAGCGGCAAGAGCCTAAGCTTGGGGATGCCCAAGGCACCCCAAGGTAATATTCAAGGAAGACTCAAGCGTCTAAACTTGGGGATGCCCCGGAAGGCATCCCCTCTTTTGTCTACAATCTATCGGTATATCACTTGGAGCTATATTTTTATTCATCACATGATATGTGTTTTACTTGGAGCGTCTTGTGATATAGTTTGTTTGCTTTTTAGTTTGTCACAATCATCTTTGCTGAACACACCTTTTTGAGAGGGACACACATTATTCGTGATTTGTTAGAATACTCTATGTGCTTCACTTATATCTTTTGAGCTAGGCAGTTGCTCTAGTGCTTCACTTATATCTTTTAGAGCACGGCGGTGGTTATATTTTAAAGAAATAGTTGCACTCTCATGCTTCACTTATATATTTTTGAGAGCCTAATGAATAGCAATGGTAATATGCACGGGTTATGAATTTGGTCCTGATATGATAGGTATTCAAGAGGGATATAATAAAAACTTTCATGTAGATCACTGAATATGATAAGTTTGATTCCTTGCAATAGTTTTGTGATATTAAGATGGTAATATGTGGGAGGTGCTAGTAGATAATTGTGGTTTAGTAAGAATTTTGGTGTTAAGGTTTGTGATTCCCGAGGCATGCACGTATGATCTGTCGTTAAGCTAAGAAGTTGGAGCATGATTTATTCTTGATTGTCTACCTTATGAGTGGCGGTCGGGGGCGAGCGATGGTCTTTTCCTACCAATCTATCCCCCTAGGGGCATGCGTAGTAGTACTTTGCTTCGAGGGCAAATAAACTTTCGCAATAAGTATGTGAGTTCTTTATGACTAATGTGAGTCCATGAATTATACGCACTCTCACCCTTCCGCAATTTGCTAGCCTCTTCGGTACCGTGCATTGCCCTTTCTCATATCGAGAGTTGGTGCAAACTTCGCCGGTGCATCCAAACCCCGTGATATGATACGCTCTATCACACATAAGCCTCCTTATATCTTCCTCAAAATAGCCACCATACCTATCTATCATGGCATTTCCATAGCCATTCCGAGATATATTGCCATGCAACTTCCACCGTTCCATTTTTATGACACACATCGTCATTGTCATATTGCTTTGCATGATCATATAGCTGACATAGTATTTGTGGCTCAGCCACTGTTCATCACTTTCATACATGTTACGCTAGTATCATTGCACATCCTGGTACACCGCCAGAGGCATTCATATAGAGTCATATTTTTATTCTAGTTTTGAGTTGTAATTTTCTTTTGAGTTGTAAGTAAATAGAAGTTAAAAGAGCCCACGAAAAAAAGAAAAAAAGAAAAATGAGAGAAAAAGAGAGAAGGGGCAGTGTTACTATCCTTTTCCATACTTGTGCTTCAAAGTAGCACCATGTTTTTCATATAGAGAGTCTCCTGTTTTGTCACTTTCATATACTAGTGGAAAATTTTCATTATAGAACTTGGCTTGTATATTCCGATGATGGGCTTCCTCAAATGCCCGAGGTCTTCATGAGCAAGCAAGTTGGATGCACACCCACTTAGTTTTCATGTTGAGCTTTGATACGTCTCCAACGTATCTATAATTTTTGATTGTTCCATGCTATTATAGTATCAATCTTGGATGTTTTATATGCAATTATATGCCATTATATATCATGTTTTGGGACTAACCTATTAACCCAGTGCGAGTTGCCGTTTTCTGCTTGTTTTTGCCTTTTCAGAAAATCATTATCAAAAAGTGTCCAAATGAGAAAACAAACTTTGGATTAATTTTTTCTAGACTAGAAGAGACCCACAAAGCTTCGGGAGAAGACCAGAAGAGCCACGAGGAGGCGACAAGCCTGGAGGGCGCGCCCGGGGGGTAGGACTTGCCCCCAGGCTTGTGGGCCCCTCGTTGCCCCTCCTGACCTAATTCCAGCGCTATAAATTCCCAAATATTCCTAATATACCAAAAAGAGAGAAGAGAAAACCTTTCCGCCGCCGCAAGCCTCTGTTCTTCCGCGATCCCATCTGGAGGCCTTTTCCGGTACTCTGCCGGAGAGGGAATCGATCACGGAGGGCTTCTTCATCAACCTTGCTGCCCTTCCGATGATGTGTGAGTAGTTTACCATAGACCTGTGGTTCCATAGCTAGTAGCTAGATGGCTTCTTCTCTCTCTTTGATCTTCAATACCATGTTCTCCTTGATGTTCTTGGAGTTCTATCCGATGTAATCTTCTTTTGCGGTGTGTTTGTTGGGATCCGATGAATTATGAGTTTATGATCAGATTATTCATGAGAAATATTTGAGTTTTCTCTAAACTCTTTTATGCATGATTATTATAGCTTTGTATTTCTCTCTGATCTATCGATTTGGTTTGGCCTACTAGATTGATTTATCTTGCAATGGGAGAGGTGCTTTGTGATGGGTTCAATCTTGCAGTGCTCAATCCCAGTGACAGAAGGGGACATGACACGTATTTGTATTGTTGCCATTAAGGATAAAAAGATGGGGTTTAATCATATTGCTTGAGTTTATTTTGTCTACATCATGTCATCTTGCTTAAGGCGTTACTCTGTTTCATACTTAATACCCTAGTTGCATGCTGGATAGCGGTCGATGGGTGGAGTAATAGTAGTAGATGCATGCAGGAGTGGGTCTACTTGTCTCGGACGTGATGCCTATATACATGATCATTGCCATGAATCCGTCATAATTATTTGCTTTTCTATCAATTGCCCAACAGTAATTTGTTTACCCACCGTATGCTATGTGTTTGAGAGAGAAGCCTCGAGTGAAAACTATGGCCCCCGGGTCTACCTTATCATATATAAAAAACCTAAAAATACCTTGCTGCAATTTATTTACTTTTATTTTATTTAGTATTTTAGTTTATCTATTTATCTCTATAAGATTTAATCCTTGCAAATAACTGCTAAGAGGATTGACAACCCTCTTATTTGCGTTGGGTGCAAGTGTTTGCTCTTGTGTGTGTGCAGGTGCGTTTAACGGAATTTTGCTTGGTTCTCCTACTGGATTGATAACCTTGGTTCTTAACTGAGGGAAATACTTATCTCTACTATACTGCATCATCCTCTCCTCTTCGGGGAAATACCAACGCAGTCTACAAGTAGCAGGAAGAATTTCTGGCGCCGCTGCCGGGTAGACATCATCAAAATTACCAAGTACCTTCGCACAAACTATCATTCACTTGCATTTATTTTATTTACTTCTATTTGCATTTGCCTCTAGTTTTCATCTTCCCCACTTCTATTTTTTTTTACAAAAACACAAAAATATTTTTATTTGCTTGTTGGCTAGTTTGCTTGCTTCTCCACTATGGCTAGTTCTTCACTTGTTACTATCACTCCCGAAATGAAGTGCTTAATTTTAAACAAAGGGGAGGAGAAAATTTAAAAGATGCTTGGTATAGGATTTGCGATGCTCAAAATAGATCAACTCGTAAGCAATCCACCACCGTTCTTCTTCGAAATTTTTATGTGGGAATTACTACTTGGTATTGATTTGTGCTTGACAATATCACCGGTGGGAATTTCTTGATGTATCCCACTTCGGATGCTTTCAATGCTATGGGAAATTTAGTGGGTTCACCCCCTATCATTATTAATGAAACGGCATTGACTTTGGAACATGTTATGCAAAGGTTAGAAGCTATTGAAAATAAGATGCCTACTTTTGAACATCTTGAAAATTTAGATAAAAAGGTCCATAGTCATATTACGCAATTTGGTTCTAAGGTGGGGATTGCTTTGAAAACTTTAAAGGAAAAGGAACGGATAATCGACGAAAGGATAGAACAAAGCCTCGCTAGAATTGATAAGTTAGAAGAGATTATCAATAACTTAGGTTCCGCTTTCTCCTCCACTAAAAACATTGATAGGACTCCTCCTAATAAAAATTGCAAGTTTATATATGTTCCTAAGGTTAAGGGTGCTACTTCTAGTAAAGGGAGCGAGGATCTTAAAATGATTAGCGTGCACCCCATTTTCATTGATATAATTAAGGAACCTATCCATAAAAGCAAAAGTCTTGATTTTGTGCCTAGAAGTGTGATGATGAGAAACTCCTATGTTAAATCTACTAGAAAAAATGAATGTGTAATTGAGGAGTTGGAAACTAAGGATGACAACACTTGAAACTATGCATTATGCCTAGCTAGGGGCATAAAACAATAGCGCTTCTTGGGAGGCAACCCAATGAATAAAATAAAATTTTCTTTTACTTTCTGTTCTTGTGTGTTTACACAATTATAGTCTATGTTATGATTGTGTTTTTATATTTTAATTAGTGTTTGTGCCAAGTAATGCCTTTGAGATGATGTTGATGATAGTATAATAGATGTTGTTTGGAAAATAGAAAGTTTTGCGTCCAGTGCTGGAATTTTAGTTCTGTACTGGAGAATCAGAAAAATCTGAAACTTTTACACAGTATTGGTATGTGAATTTCCCACGTTTTCCTAAATTTTCGGAATTTTTGGAGTTACAATATTATGGATTTTAAATAGATCTTTACAGACTGTTCTGTTTTAGATAGATTCTGTTTTTGTTGCATAGTTTGCTTATTTTGATGAATCTATGGATCGTATCGGGGGGTATGAGTCATGGAGAAGTTGGAGTGTAGTACCATTATGCCAATATTAAATATGAATCAATTTACAACAGTACATAAAGTTTAAGATTTGTTTATTATACTAACGGATCTCACGAGGTTTCTGTTGAGTTTTGTGTGCTGAAGTTTTCAAGTTTTGGGTGAGACAACGATGGACAAAGGAATAAGGAGTGGCAAGATCCTAAGCTTGGGGATGCCCAAGGCACCCCAAGGTAATATTCAAGGAAGACTCAAGCGTCTAAGCTTGGGGATGCCCCGGAAGGCATCCCCTCTTTTGTCAACATCTATCGGTAACTCACTTGGAGCTATATTTTTATTCATCACATGATATGTGTTTTACTTGGAGCATCTTGTGATATAGTTTGTTTGATTTTTAGTTTGTGACAATCATCTTTGCTGAACACACCTTTTTGAGAGGGACACACATTATTCGTGATTTGGTAGAATACTCTATGTGCTTCACTTATATCTTTTGAGCTAGGCAGTTGATCTAGTGCTTCACTTATATCTTTTAGAGCACGGCGGTGGTCATATTTTAAAGAAATAGTTGCACTCTCATGCTTCACTTATATCTTTTTGAGAGTCTAATAATTAGCAATGGTAATATGCACGGGTTATGAATTTGGTCCTGATATGATAGGTATTCAAGACGGATATAATAAAAACTTTCATGTAGATCACTGAATATGATAAGTTTGATTCCTTGCAATAGTTTTGCGATATTAAGATGGTAATATGTGGGAGGTGCTAGTAGATAATTATGGTTTAGTAAGAATATTGGTGTTAAGGTTTGTGATTCCCGAGGCATGCACGTATGATCTGTCGTTATGCTAAGAAGTTGTAGCATGATTTATTATTGATTGTCTACCTTATGAGTGGCGGTCGGGGACGAGCGATGGACTTGTCCTACCAATCTATCCCCCTAGGGGCATGCGTAGTAGTACTTTGCTTCGAGGGCTAATAAACTTTCGCAATAAGTATGTGAGTTCTTTATGACTAATGTGAGTCCATGGATTATACGCACTCTCACCTTTCCGCAATTTGCTAGCCTCTTCGGTACCATGCATTGCCCTTTCTCACATCGAGAGTTGGTACAAACTTCACCGGTGCATCCAAACCCCGTGATATGATACGCTCTATCACACATAAGCCTCCTTATATCTTCCTCAAAACAGCCACCATACCTACCTATCATGGCATTTCCATAGCCATTCTGAGATATATTGCCATGCAACTTCCACCGTTCCATTTCTATGACACACATCGTCATTGTCATATTGCTTTTCATGATCATATAGCTGACATAGTATTTGTGGCTCAGCCACCGTTCATCATTTTTTATACATGTTACGCTAGCATCATTGCTCATCCTGGTACACTGCCAAAGGCATTCGTATAGAGTCATATTTTTGTTCTAGTATCGAGTTGTAATTTTGAGTTGTAAGTAAATAAAAGTGTGATGATCACCATCATTAGAGCATTGTCCCAGTGAGGAAAGGATGATGGAGACCATGATTCCCCCACAAGTCAAGATGAGACTCCGGACGAAAAAAAAGAGGCCAAAAAGAGCCCATGCAAAAATAGAAGAAAAAAAATATAAATGAGAGAAAAAGAGAGAAGGGGCAATGTTACTATCCTTTTTCCACACTTGTGCTTCAGAGTAGCACCATGTTTTTCATATAGAGAGTCTCCTATTTTGTCACTTTCATATACTAGTGGGAATTTTTCATTATAAAACTTGGCTTGTATATTCCGATGATGGGCTTCCTCAAATGCTCGAGGTCTTCATGAGCAAGCAAGTTGGATGCACACCCACTTAGTTTTCATGTTGAGCTTTCATACACTTATAGCTCTTAGTGCATCCGTTGCATGGCAATCCCTACTTCTCGCATTGACATCAATTGATGGGCATCTCCATAGCCCGTTGATTAGTCTCGTTGATGTGAGACTATCTTCTTATTTTTGACTTCTCTTATTTATCTCTACCACCATACTCTATTCCACCCATAGTGCTATATCCATGGCTTCCGCTCATGTATTGCGTGAGGGTTGAAAAAGCTGAAGCGCGTTAAAAGTATGAACCAATTGCTCGGCTTGTCATCGGGGTAGTGCATGATAAATACTTTGTGTTAAGAAAATAGAGCATGACAGGATTATATGATTTTGTAGGGATAACATTCTTTAGCATTTTTATTTTGAAAGGCATGATTATTTATTAGTATGCCTGAGCATTGATGTCTTTATATCAAACTATAGACTATTGCTTTGAATCATTCGGATCTTATAATTCATACCGTAAGAGAGATATTACACGATAAAACATGATAGGTAGCATTCCACATCAAAAATTCTGTTTTTAACATTTACCAACTTGAGGACGAGCAGGAATTGAGCTTGAGGATGCTTGATACGTCTCCAACGTATCTATAATTTTTGATTGTTCCATGCTATTATAGTATCAATCTTGGATGTTTTATATGCAATTCTATGCCATTATATATCATTTTTGGGACTAACCTATTAACCCAGTGCCCAGTGCTAGTTGCTGTTTTTTGCTTGTTTTTGCCTTTTCAGAAAATCATTATCAAAAAGTGTCCAAACGAGAAAAAAAAATCTTTGGATTAATTTTTTCTGGACCAGAAGAGACCCACGAAGCTTCGGGAGAAGACCAGAAGAGCCACGAGGAGGCGACAAGACTAGAGGGCGCGCCCCCCAGGCTTGTGGGCCCCTCGTTGCCCCTCCTGACCTAATTCCAGCGCTATAAATTCCCAAATATTCCAAATATACCAAAAAGAGAGAAGAGAAAACCTTTCCGCCGTCGCAAGCCTCTGTTCCTCCGCGATCCCATCTGGAGGCCTTTTCCGGTACTCTACCGGAGGGGGAATCGATCACGGAGGGCTTCTTCATCAACCTTGCTGCCCTTCCGATGATGCGTGAGTAGTTTACCACAGACCTACGGGTCCATAGCTAGTAGCTAGATGGCTTCTTCACTCTCTTTGATCTTCAATACCATGTTCTCCTCGATGTTCTTGGAGTTCTATCCGATGTAATCTTCTTTTGCGGTGTGTTTGTTGGGATCCGATGAATTGTGAGTTTATGATCAGATTATTCATGAGAAATATTTGAGTCTTCTCTGAACTCTTTTATGCATGATTATTATAGCTTTGTATTTCTCTCCGATCTATCGATTTGGTTTGGCCTACTAGATTGATTTATCTTGCAATGGGAGAGGAGCTTTGTGATGGGTTCAATCTTGCGGTGCTCAATCCTAGTGACAGAAGGGGACATGACATGTATTTGTATTGTTGCCATTAAGGATAAAAAGATGGGGTTTAATCATATTGCTTGAGTTTACTTTGTCTACATCATGTCATCTTGCTTAAGGCGTTACTCTGTTTCATACTAAATACCCTAGATGCATGCTGGATAGCGGTCGATGGGTGGAGTAATAGTAGTAGATGCAGGCAGGAGTCAGTCTACTTGTCTCGGACGTGATGCCTATATACATGATCATTGCCATTAATCCGTTATAATTATTTGATTTTCTATCAATTGCCCAACAGTAATTTGTTTACCCACCGTATGCTATGTGTTCGAGAGAGAAGCTGCTACTTGTAGACCGCGTTGGTATTTCCCCGAAGAGGAGAGGATGAAGCAGTATAGTAGAGATAAGTAGTTCCCTCAGTTAAGAACCAAAGGTTATCAATCCAGTAGGAGAACCAAGCAAAATTCCATTAAGCGCACCTGCACACACAAGAGCAAACACTTGCACCCAACGCAAAAAAGAGGGTTGTCAATCCTCTTAGCGGTTATTTGCAAAGATTAAATCTTATAGAGGTAAATAGATGAACTAAAATACTAATTAAAATAAAAGTAAATAAATTTTAGCATGGTATTTTTAGGTTTTTTATATGTGATAAAGTAGACCCGGGGGCCATAGTTTTCACTAGAGGCTTCTCTCTCGAACACATAGCATACGGTGGGTAAACAAATTACTGTTGGGCAATTGATAGAAAAGCAAATAATTATGACGGATTCATGGCAATGATCATGTATATAGGCATCACGTCCGAGACAAGTAGACCGACTCCTGCCTGCATCTACAACTATTACTCCACCCATCAACCGCTATCCAGCATGCATCTAGGGTATTAAGTATGAAACAGAGTAACGCCTTAAGCAAGATGACATGATGTAGACAAAGTAAACTCAAGCAATATGATTAAACCCCATCTTTTTATTCTTATTGGCAACAATACAAATACGTGTAATGTCCCTTTCTGTCACTGGGATTGAGCACCGCAAGATTGAACCCATCACAAAGCACCTCTCCCATTGCAAGACAAATAAATCTAGTAGGCCAAACCAAATCGATAGATCGAAGAGAAATACAAAGCTATAATAATCATGCATAAAATAGTTCAGAGAAGACTCAAATATTTCTCATGAATAATCTGATCATAAACCCACAATTCATCGGATCCCAACAAACACACCACAAAAGAAGATTACATCGGATAGAACTCCAAGGAGATCGAGGAGAACATTGTATTGAAGATCAAAGAGAGAGAAGAAGCCATCTAGCTACTAGCTATGGACCCGTAGGTCTGTGGTGAACCATGATACGTCCAATTTGCATCATGATTTACTACTGTTATTTATAATGTTTTTGATCATTATTTCACTTTATGATGTAACTCTTATGCCTTTTCTCTCTTAATTTGCAAGATTTATATGAAGAGGGAGAAAACCGGCAGCTGGAATTCTGGACCTGAAATAGCTACATCAGAGATACCTATCCTACAGAGCTCCAATTGACTTGAAATTTCACGGAGATTTTTTATTGAATATATAAAAAAATACTAGAGAAAAGAAGTACTGGGGGGGACCCACCAGTTGCCCACAAGGCAACAGGGTTCGGCCCCCCTGGGCGCGCCCTGATGCCTTGTGGGGCCCCTGGCTGGCCTCTGGCCCCCTCCTTCTGCTATATAAGGTCTTTTGCCCTAAAAAATTAATGAGAAGACTTTCGGGACGAAGCGCCGCCGTCTCGAGGCGGAACCTGGGCAGGAGCTATTTTGCTCTCCGGCGGAGCGATTCCGTCGGGGATACTTCCCTCCGGGAGGGGGAAATCGAAGCCATCGACATCACCAACGATCCTCTCATCGTGGGAGGACCAATCTTCATCAACATCTTTACCAGCACCATCTAATCTCAAACCCTAGTTCATATCTTGTATTCAATTTTTATCTCAAAACCTCAGATTGGTACCTGTGGGTTGCTAGTAGTGTTGATTACATCTTGTAGTTGATGCTAGTTGGTTTATTTGGTGGAAGATTATATGTTCAGATCCTTAATGATATTCAATGCCCCTCTAATCTTGAACATGAATATGATTTGTGAGTAGTTACTTTTGTTCTTGAGGACATGGGAGAAGTCTTGTCATAAGTAATCGTGTGAATTTGGTATTCGTTCGATATTTTGATGATATGTATGTTGTTGCTTCCTTTAGTGGTGTCGTGTGAACGTCGACTACCTGACACTTCACCATCTTTGGGCCTAAGGGAAGGCATTGTGGAGTAGTAAGTAGATGATGGGTTGCTAGAGTAACAGAAGCTTAAACCCTAGTTTATGCGCTATTCCGTAAGGGGCTGATTTGGATCCATATGTTTCATGCTATGGTTAGATTTATCTTAATTCTTCTTTCGTAGTTGCGGATGCTTGCTACAGGGGGTAATCATAAGTGGGAGGCTTGTTCAAGTAAGAACAACACCCAAGCACCGGTCCACCCACATATCAAATTATCAAAGTGGCGAACGCGAATCAAACAAACATGATGAAAGTGACTAGATGAAATTCCCATGTGTCCTCGAGAACGCTTTGCTTATTATACGAGTTTGTTCCGGCTTGTCCTTTGCTATAAAAAGAATTGGGCCACCTTGCTGCACCTTTGTTACCGTTACTACTTATTACTTGTTACGAATTACCTTGCTACCAAACTATCTGTTACCTACAATTTCAGTGCTTGCAGAGAATACCTTGCTGAAAATCGCTTGTCATTTCCTTCTGCTCCTCGTTGGATTCGACACACTTACTTATCGAAAGGACTATGATTGATCCGCTATACTTGTGGGTCATCAAGACTCTTTTCTGGCACCGTTGCCGGGGAGTGAAGCGCCTTTGGTGAGTGGAATTTGGTAAGGAAACATTTATATTACGTGCTGAAATTTACTGTCACTTGTCACTATGGAAAGTAATCCTTTGAGGGGCTTGTTCGGGGTATCTTTGATACGTCTCCATTGTATCTATAATTTTTGATTGTTTCATGCCAATATCCTATAATTTTCACATACTTTTGGCAACATTTTATATGATTTCTTGGACTAACATATTGATCCAGTGCCTAGTGCCAGTTCCTGTTTGTTGCATGTTTTTTGTTTCATAGAAAATCCATATCAAACGAAGTCCAAACACGATAAAATTTTACAAAGATTTATTTTGGAATATATGTGATTTTTGGGAAAAAGGATCAACGTGAGACGATGCCCGAGGGGCCCACAAGCTCGAGGGGCGCACCCCCTACCCAGGGCGCACCCAGCAGGCTTGTGGCTACCCTGTAAGGAGGTTGGGGCCCTTATTCTGCCGCAAGAAAGATAATATCCGGAAGAAAATCCCCTCAAAATTTCAGCCCAATCGGAATTACAGATCTCCAAGAATTTAAGAAACGGTTTTCGGCCAGAAAACATGAACGCGAAACAGAAGAGAACAGAGAGAGAGATCCAATCTCGGAGGGGCTCCTGCCCTCCAGGAGCCATGGCGGCCATGGACTAGAGGTGAAAATCTCCTCCCATCTTGGGGGGAGTCCAAGGAAGAAGAAGGAGGGGGGCTCTCTCCCCTCTCTCCCGGTGGCGTCGGAGCGCCGCCGGGGCAACCATCGTGACGGCGATCTACACCAACAACTTCGCTGCCGTCAACACCAACTCTCTCCCCCTCTATGCAGTGGTGTAACACCTCTTCTTCCCGCTGTAATCTCTACTTAAACATGGTGCTTAACGCTATATATTATTATCCAATGATGTATGGCAATCCTATGATGTTTGAGTAGATTTCTTTTATCCTATGGGTTGATTGATGATCGTGATTGGTTTGAGTTGCATGTTTTATTTTGGTGCTGTCCTATGGTGCCCTCTGTGTCGCGCAAGCGTGAGGGATTCCCGCTGTAGGGTTTGCAATACGTTCATAATTCTCTTATAGTGGGTGGCTAGAGTGACAGAAGTTTACACCCGAGTAAGGGGGTTGTTGCGTATGGGAGTAAAGGGGACTTGTTACTGAATGCTATGGTTGGGTTTTACCTTAATGATCTTTGGTAGTTGCGGATGCTTGCTAGATTTCCAATCATAAGTGCATATGATCCAAGTACGGAAAGTATGTTAGCTCATGCCTCTCCCTCATATAAAATTGCAATAATGATTACCGATCTAGTTATCGATTGCCTAGGGACAAATCCTTTTCTCGTGTTACAAAAAGCTTTCTACTAAATAACTAACTTTTATTATCTTGCAAATTACTCATAGTTTTATTCTTGCAAATTACTCCTAGTTTTATTCTTGCAAAATAGCTTTAGCATTACACCTACAAAGTACTTCTAGTTTCATACTTGTTCTAAGTAAAGCAAATGTTAAGTGTGCGTAGAGTTGTATCGGTGGTCGATAGAACTTGAAGGGAATATTAATTCTACCTTTAGCTCCTCGTTGGGTTCGACACTCTTATTTATCGAGAAAGTCTACAACTGATCCCCTATACTTGTGGGTTATCAAGACCTTTTTCTGGCGCCGTTGCCGGGGAGCAATAGCATGGGGTTGATATTCTCGTGTGTGCTTGTTTGCTTTATCACTAAGTAGATTTTATTTTCTATCACTAAGTAGATTTTATTTTCTGTTCTAAGTTGTTTTATATCTTTAGTTATGGATATGGAACACGAAACACCAAAAAAATTAGTTGTACTTGCTACTCATGGAGATGGGGAACCTCCTAAAACCCTCGATGCTGGTTATGTGGAAAACATTAAATACTACTTTGATAATCCTGATAAATCTTCATTCAACTTGATAATGGGAGATACTTTGGATCAACAGGAATACTTTAGGGATTATCGCTTGTCTCAAAAAGGGAAACTCTTATGGGATCAAATTAAAATGCTGCGTTGGTATGCTTGGAATTTATGCTTAAGGTGTAATTATACTTGTTGCTCTAAGATGAAGGCTCCACACGTTTCCTTTCAATGTGAATTTAATGATAATGAAACCTTGGCTTCTTATGCTAATGGTATATATGATTACTATGATGTGGAACTAATAGAAGAATTTGTTGCTTTTATGGGTGCTTATGAAATTAAATCTTTGTTTGAAAAGTATGAAGATTGTGATGCTGCTATTTACAGATCTAAAAATTATGCTATACTTAAATATTGCCATGAGAATTATGAATATAATGCCTACATTGATGAATTTATTGAGAAAGTCTCCGCTGTCCAAGAAGAGACTAATATTTTGCAGGCTCCTATGGAAGAAGAAATTGATGACACTATGAGCTCATTAGATGAAAAAGATGACGAGGAGAGCGAAGAACAAATGGAGGAAGAGCGGATTAGCTACCCGTGCCCACCTTCTAATGAGAGTAACTCTTCAACTCATACATTGTTTAATTTCCCTTTGTGCTTACCGAAGGATGAATGCTATGATCCCTTGGATTCGTTTGAAATATCCCTTTTTGATGAACTTGATGCTTGCTATGCTTGTGGCCATGATGCCAATATTAATGATGCTTATGGAGATGAACTTGCTATAGTTCCTTATGTTAAACATGAAATTGTTGCTATTGCACCCACACATGATAGTCCTATTATCTTTTTAAATTCTCCCAACTACACTATATCGGAGAAGTTTGCGCTTATTAAGGATTACATTGATGGGTTGCGTTTTACTATTACAAATGATGATTTTGATGAATATAATATGCATGTGCTTGCTGCTCCTAATTGCAATTATTATGAGAGAGGAACTATATCTCCACCTCTCTATGTTTCCAATATGATAAAATTGCAAGAAGCTGTTTATACTATGCATTGGCCTTTACTTGATGTGCATGAATTATTCTTTTATGACATGCCGATGCATAGGAAGAGAGTTAGACTTCGTCATTGCATGATATATGTTACTTTGTGCTTACTACTAAATTACAAATCATTGTTAATTAAAATTGGCTTTGATATACCTTGGGATCCGGGTGGATCGATTACTTGAGCACTTTATGCCTAGCTTAATGGCTTTAAAGAAAGCGCTGCCTGGAAGACAACCCGGAATTTTTAGAGAGTCATTTTCTTCTATTGTGTGCTTTTAAAAAGTTTAAAAACAAAAAAATATAGAGGGGAATCTAAAACTTTTCAAAAAGAAAAGTGAAAGTGAGAAAGACGAACACCGTTGAAGTGGGGGACGTCCTTGAACTTTGTTCATGCCCATGGAAACTTTGTGAATCTTGGTTACAGAAACTTTTCAACAAAAATAATTATCCCCTTGTACACATCCATTGTATTATAAAAATAATGTGCCAAGATTTACCTTTAGGATGTTTAAATTGCTTGTTTGGTGTGTGCTGTGCAAAAACAGAAACTTTTGCTGTAGTGTTTGAATTTCTATATTTTACTGGAACATGCAAAAATTCTGAAATTTTACATAGTACTGCTATGCAAATTTTTTATTTTGTCCTAATTTTTCAGAATTTTTGGAGTTACATAAGTATATGTTTCATTTGCATCCTTACAGACTGTCCTGTTTTCACATATTGCTGTTATAGTTTATTTATTTGCGTATGTTTGAAATCTTGTTGAGCCCCATTGACTTGGGAGCCATAGAATTGTGATAGCATACAGTGGGTAATGTTTGATTATAATTATACAATAATGTTACAGCAGGACATGATGGGATTTGATGTTATACGTACTAACCCCTCTAATAAAAAGTTCGATTAAGTTTTGTGTGGATGAAGTGTTCGAAGATCGAGGATGTATTGATATGAGAAGAATAAGGAGAGGAAAGAGGTCAAGCTTGGGGATGCCCAAGGCACCCCAAGTAAATATTCAAGGAGACTCAAGCGTCTAAGCTTGGGGATGCCCTGGAAGGCATCCCATCTTTCTTCGACAATTATCGGTATGTCTCGGTTTTTGTTTTGTTCACATGATATGCATAAATTCTTGGAGCGTCGTGTGCTTTTTCTTTTTATTTTAATAATGCACCATGCTGGTATGATATAGTCCTTGGTTGATTTATAAAATGCTCTTTGCACTTCACTTATATCTTTTGAGTATGGCTTTATAGGATGCTTCATGTGCTTCGCTTATATCATTTGAAGTTTGGATGCCTGTTTCTCTACATATAGAAAACCGTTATTTGTAGAATGCTCTTTTGCTTCACTTATATTTATTAGAGTGTGGGCAAGTTTTTTGTTGAAAGAATTAAACTCTCATGCTTCACTTATATCTATTTAGAGAATCAACAGGAATTGGTCATTCACATGGTTAGTCATAAAATCCTACATAAAACTTGTAGATCACTGAATATGATATGTTTGATTCCTTGCAATAGTTTTCGATATTAAGATGGTAATATGTGGGTGTACTAGTGAATGATTGTGGTTTAGTAAGAATATTGGTGTTAAGGTTTGTGATTCCCGAAGCATGCATGTATAGTTATGCGACGAAGTTATATCCTACTCATGTTAGTATCCAATGTTAATTATTCGCAATGCATGATTATGACCGTTGTCGCTCTCTGGTTGGTCGCTTCCTAATCTATTTGCTAGCCTTCACCTGTACTAAGCGGGAATACTGCTCGTGCATCCAAATCCTTAAACCAAAGTTGTTCCAGATGAGTCCACCATATCTACCTATATGCGGTATTACTCTGCCGTTCCAAGTAAATTTGCATGTGCCACCTCTTATCATTCAAATAAGCATATGTTTTGTGTGCCCATACCGCTCTTGGAGCGGCAGTGGGTGGTCAGTATCTTCCATGCTAAGTGGGTTATTCTCACGATGGGTGTCTATTCACTTGTCATTGGACGAGAGAGGCTGGTAATTGGGATGCCCAGTCCTGTGGTCAAAATCGACTTATAAATGCAACAAACTCCCCCGAAAAGTTGATTATATGGAGGGCACCCGAGGATTCGGCTAGCCATGTCATGTGTTTGAATGGTTGAGGGGGAGTAAACTTTACCTTTCCGCTTGGGAACCGCCTATAATGTGTTTAGCTTGGAAGATATTGAGAACCCTCGGTCGTGACATTGACAGGAAAAGTACACCTCTCAAAATATATTCATCTCTGATTTAAGCTTCGAGCTCTGGCACCTCTGCAAATCCATGCTTCCCTTTGCGAAGGGCCTATCTATTTACTTTATGTTATTTTACTTTTATTGTTGAGTCATCACCTTCTCATTCAAGCACCAGTTGGAGAGCACTATTGTCATTTTTATGCATTGAGTATAGTTAATGTTATGTACATCGTGACTGGATCAATGACTGAGCATGACGGGCTAGGGATAGCATTCTTTGTCATTATTATTTTGAAAGGCATGATTGTTTGTTGGTATGCCTGAGTATTGATGTCTTTATGTCAAATTATAGACTATTCCTTTGAATCACTCGTATCTTAATATTCATGCCATGATTAGAGTACATGATCAAGATTATGCTAGGTAGCATTCAACATCAAAAATTATCTTTTTATCATTTACCTGCTCGAGGACGAGCAGGAATTAAGCTTGGGGATGCTGATACGTCTCCGTCATATATATAATTTTTGATTGTTTCATGACAACATCCTACAATTTCCACATACTTTTGGCAACATTTTATATGATTTCTTGGACTAACATATTGATCCAGTGCCTAGTGCCATTTCCTGTTTGTTGCATGTTTTTTGTTTCACAGAAAATCCATATCAAATGAAGTCCAAACGCGATATAAATTTATGGAGATTTATTTTGGAATATATGTGATTTTTGGGAAAAAAGAATCAACGCGAGACGATGCCCGAGGGGCCCACAAGCTCGAGGGGCGCCCCCCTACCCAGGGCGCGCCTAGCAGGCTTGTGGCTACCCCATAAGGCGGTTGGGGCCCTTCTTCTGCCGCAAGAAAGATAATATCCGGAAGAAAATCCCCTCAAAATTTCAGCCCAATCGGAGTTACGGATCTCCAGGAATTTAAGAAACGGTTTTCGGCCAGAAAACATGAACGTGAAACAGAAGAGAACAGAGAGAGAGATCCAATCTCGGAGGGCTCCTGCCCTCCGGGAGACATGGCGGCCGTGGACCAGAGGGGAAACTCTCCTCCCATCTAGGGGGGAGGCCAAGGAAGAAGAAGAAGGAGGGGGGCTCTCTCCCCTCTCTCCCGGTGGCGCCGGAGTGCCGCCGGGGCAACCATCGTCACGGCGATCTACACCAGCAACTTCGCCGCCGTCAACACCAACTCTCTCCCCCTCTATGCAGCGGTGTAACACCGCTTCTCCCCGCTGTAATATCTACTTAAACATGGTGCTTAATGCTATATATTATTATCCAATGATGTATGGCAATCCTATGATGTTTGAGTAGATTTCTTTTGTCCTGTGGGTTGATTGATGATCGTGATTTGTTTGAGTTGTATGTTTTATTTTGGTGCTGTCCTATGGTGCCCTCCGTGTCACCCAAACGTGAGGGATTCCCACTGTAGGGTTTGCAATACATTCATAATTCTCTTATAGTGGGCGGCTAGAGTGACAGAAGCTTACACTCGAGTAAGGGGGTTGTTGCGTATGGGAGTAAAGGGGACTTGTTACTTAATGCTATGGTTGGGTTTTACCTTAATGATCTTTGGTAGTTGCGGATGCTTGCTAGAGTTCCAATCATAAGTGCATATGATCCAAGTACGGAAAGTATGTTAGCTCATGCCTCTCCCTCGTATAAAATTGCAATAATGATTACCGATCTAGTTATCGATTGCCTAGGGACAAATCTTTTCTTGTGTTACAAAAAGCTTTCTACTAAACAACTAACTTTTATTATCTTGCAAATTACTCGTAGTTTTATTCTCGCAAAGTACTCCTAGTTTTATTCTTGCAAAGTAGTTTTAGCATTACACCTACAAAGTACTTCTAGTTTCATACTTTGTTCTAGGTAAAGCAAACGTTAAGTGTGCGTAGAGTTGTATCGGTGATCGATAGAACTTGAAGGGAATATTAATTCTACCTTTAGCTCCTCGTTGGGTTCGACACTCTTATTTATCGAGAAAGGCTACAACTGATCCCCTATACTTGTGGGTTATCAATCTTCACCTCGACCGGAAGCATTGAGAGTTGCTCCTTAACCTACTGAACCTACTGAAAATATTTATTATGTACTTTCTTCGGGTATGATAGAGAAACTGCTAGCAAATCCTTATGCAAGAGATGGAACGGTGCATCCTGATGTGCACTTGATATATGTGGATGAAATTTGTGGATTGTTTAAGCTTGCAGGTTTATCCGGAGATGGAGTTAAGAAGAAAGTATTCCCTTTATCTTTGGGGGGAAAGGCATTGACAAGGTATAGGCTATGTGATGATACTGAAACATGGGATTGGAACCGGTTGAAGCTGAAATTTCACCAGAAATTTTATCCTATGCATTTGGTTCATCGTGATCGGAATTATATATATAATTTTTGGCCTCGTGAAGGAGAAAGTATCGCTCAAGCTTGGGGGAGGCTTAAGTATATGTTGCACACATGCCCCAATCATGAGCTCTCAAGAGAAATAATTATTCAAAACTTTTATGCTCGGCTTTTTCATAATGACCGATCCGTGCTCGATACTTCTTCTAATGGTTCCTTTATGAAGAGAACTATTGAATTCAGATGGGATCTTCTGGAAAGAATTAAATGTAACTCTAAAGATTGGGAAATCGACAAAGGTAAAGTGTCAGGTATAAATTTTGAGTTTGATTGTGTTAAATCTTTTATGGAAACTGATGTTTTTCATAAGTTTAGTACTAAATATGGACTTGACTCTGAGACAGTAGCTACTTTTTGTGAATCTTTTGTTGTTCATGTTGATCTCCCTAAGGAAAAATGGTTTAAATATCACCCACCTATTGAATTAAATGAAGAACCTATTAGTGTTAAAGAAGAAACAATTGTTTATAATGTTGATCCAGTTGTGCCTAGTGCTTATATTGAGAAACCTACTTTCCCTATTAGGATTAAGGAACATGCTAAAGCTTCAACTATGGTTAACAAAAGTAATATAAGAACACCTAGACCATCTGAACAAATTAAAGTTGAACCTAATATTGCAATGGTTAAAGATCTTTTGGTTGATGATATTGATGGGCATGTTATTTACTTTTGTGATGAGGCTGCTAGAATTGCTAAACCTGTTAGAAATGAACGAGATATGTTAGACAAGAACAAGCCCGTAGTTGGCATGCCTGTTGTTTCTGTTAAGATTGGAGATCATTGCTATCATGGTTTGTGTGATATGGGTGCTAGTGTGAGTGCTATTCCGTTTTCTTTATATCAAGAAGTAATGAATGATATTGCACCTGTTGAGATTGAAGATATTGATGTTACTATTAAGCTTGCAAATAGTGATACTATTACACCACTTGGGATTGTTAGAGATGTTGAAGTCTTGTGTGGTAAAATTAAATACCCTACTGATTTCCTTGTACTTGGTTCACAACAAGATAATTTTTGTCCCATTATATTTGGTAGACCTTTCTTGAATACCGTTAATGCTGAAATTGATTGTGTTAAAGAGAAAGTTAGAGTTAAGTTTGGTGATATATCTCATGAATTCAATTTCTCTAAGTTTAGTAGACAACTTCATGATAAAGAATTACCCAATAAAGATGAAATTATAGATCTTGCTTCTATTGTTGTGCCTCCTACTGATCCTTTAGAACAATATTTGCTAGATCATGAGAATGATATGCATATGAATGAAAGAAATGAAGTAGATGAGTTGTTCTTTAAACAAGCACCTATCCTTAAACATAATTTACCTGTTGAGACCTTGGGAGATCCTCTTCCACCGAAGAGTGATCCTGTGTTTGAATTAAAGCAATTACCTGATACACTTAAATATGCTTACCTTGATGAAAAGAAGATATATCCTGTTATTATTAGTGCTAACCTTTCAGAGCATGAAGAAAAGAGATTACTTAAAACTCTAAAGAAGCACCATGCCGCTATTGGATAAACTCTCGATGATCTTAAGGGCATTAGTCCCACTTTATGTCAACATAAAAATTCATATGGAGCCAGACGCTAAACCCGTTGTTGATCATCAAAGAAGGCTGAATCCTAAAATGAAGGATGTGGTAAGAACTGAAATATTAAAGCTTCTTGAAGCAGGTATAACTTATCCCATAGCTGATAGTAGGTGGGTAAGTCCTATTCATTGTGTCCCTAAGAAAGGAGGTATTACCGTTGTTCCTAATGATAAAAATGAACTTATTCCACAAAGAATTGTAACTGGTTATAGGATGGTAATTGATTTTAGAAAATTAAATAAAGCTACTAGGAAAGATCATTACCCCTTGCCTTTTATTGATCAAATGTTAGAAAGATTATCTAAGCATACACACTTTTGCTTCCTAGATGGTTATTCTGGTTTTTCTCAAATACCTATTTCACATGAAGATCAAGAGAAAACCACCTTTACTTGTTCTTTTGGAACTTATGCTTATTGTCATATGCCTTTTGGTTTATGTAATGCACCCGCTACCTTTCAAAGATGTATGACTGCTCTATTCTCTGACTTTTGTGAAAAGATTGTTGAGGTTTTCATGGATGATTTCTCCGTTTACGGAACTTCTTTTGATGATTGCTTGAGCAACCTTGATCGAGTTTTGCAGAGATGTGAAGAAACTAATCTTGTCTTGAACTGGGAGAAGTGCCACTTTATGGTGAATGAAGGTATAGTCCTTGGGCATAAAATTTCTGAAAGAGGTATTGAAGTTGATAAAGCTAAAGTTGATGCTATTGAGAAAATGCCATGTCCTAAAGATATCAAAGGTATAAGAAGTTTCCTTGGTCATGCTGGTTTCTATAGAAGATTTATAAAAGACTTCTCTAAAATTTCTAGGCCTCTTACTAATCTCTTGCAAAAAGATGTGCCATTTGTTTTTGATGATGATTGTGTAGAAGCCTTTCAAATACTTAAGAAAACCTTAATTTCTGCACCTATTGTTCAACCACCTAATTGGAACCTACCTTTTGAAATTATGTGTGATGCTAGTGATTATGTTGTTGGTGCTGTTCTAGGCCAAAGAGTTGATACGAAATTGAATGTTATTCATTATGCTAGTAAAACTCTAGACAGTGCTCAAAGAAATTATGCTACAACTGAGAAGGAATTTTTAGCAGTTGTGTTTGCATGTGATAAATTCAGATCTTACATTGTTGATTCCAAAGTTGCTATTCATACTGATCATGTTGCTATTAAATATCTTATGGAAAAGAAAGATGCTAAACCTAGACTTATTAGGTGGGTTCTGTTACTACAAGAGTTTGATTTGCATATTATTGATAGAAAGGGAGCTGAGAATCCCGTAGCTGATAATTTGTCTAGAATGGAAAATGTTCTTGATGACCCACTTCCTATTAATGATGATTTCCCTGATAAACAACTAGTTGTGATAAATGCTTCTCGTAATACTCCTTGGTATGCAGACTATGCTAATTACATTGTTGCTAAATATATACCACCTAGTTTCACATACCAACAAAAGAAAAAGTTCTTCTTTGATTGAAGAAATTACTTTTGGGACGACCCACATTTATATAAAGAAGGAGTAGATGGTGTTATTAGACATTGTGTACCTGAGCATGAACATGAACAAATCCTACGAAAGTGTCACTCCGAGGCATATGGGGGACACCATGCGGGAGACAGAACTGCACACAAGGTACTACAATCTGGTTTTTATTGGCCTACTCTTTTCAAAGATGCACGTAAGTTTGTCCTCTCTTGTGATGAATGTCAAAGAATTGGTAATGTTGGTAGACGTCAGGAAATGCCTATGAATTATTCACTTGTTATTGAACTATTCGATGTTTGGGGTTTTGATTATATGGGACCTTTTCCTAAATCCAATGGATATACTCATATTTTAGTTGCTGTTGATTATGTTACTAAGTGGGTGGAAGCTATTCCAACTAGTAGTGCTGATCATAACACTTCTATTAAAATGCTTAAAGAAGTTATATTTCCGAGGTTTGGAGTCCCTAGATATTTAATGACTGATGGTGATTCACATTTTATTCATGGTGCTTTCCGTAAATTGCTTGCTAAATATGATGTTAACCATAGAATTGCATCTCCTTATCATCCTTAGTCTAGCGGTCAAGTTGAATTAACTAATAGAGAAATAAAATTAATTTCCAAAAGACCGTTAATAGATCTAGAAAGAATTGGTCTAAGAAACTTGATGATGCACTATGGGCTTACAGAACTGCTTATGAAAATCCTATGGGTATGTCTCCATATAAAATGGTCTATGGAAAAACATGTCATTTACCTCTTGAGTTAGAACATAAAGCATATTGGGCAATTAAAGAACTTAACTATGATTTTAAACTTGCCGGTGAAAAGAGGTTATTTGATATTAGCTCTCTAGATGAATGGAGAACACAAGCTTATGAAAATGCCAAGTTGTTTAAAGAAAAAGTTAAAAGATGGCATGATAAAAGAATTCAAAAACGGGAATTCAAAGTAGGTGATCATGTTTTATTGTACAATTCTCGCTTAAGATTTTTTGCAAGAAAACTTCTCTCTAAATGGGAAGGACCGCATATCATCGAAGAAGTTTATCGCTCCGGAGCCATCAAAATAAACAACTCCGAAGGTAATAATCCGAGAGTGGTGAATGGACAAAGAATTAAGCACTATATCTCAGGTACTCCCATTAATGTTGAAACCAATATTATTCAGACAATGATACCGGAGGAACACATCAAAGAGTCCTTCCGGAACACTCCAGAACCCTGAAAAGGGGTAGGTATGTGATACGGTAAGTAAACCGACTCCAAAAATTCCATAAAAATTATTTCTGTCTGTTTTGGAATATTAGAAAAATTACAAAAATAAGAAACAGCCGAGGGGACCCACGAGTCGCCCACAAGGCAACAGGGCGCGACCCCCCTGGGGCGCGCCGTGATGCCTTGTGGGCCCCTCGTGAGCCCTCCCGACTCCATTTTCCTCTCGTATGCTTGTTTTGCAAGATAAAAATTCTTTATATATACTCACGGGTGTTTTGACCACCGCATCGCAAGTTTTCCCTCTGTTCTTGTTTCGGCCTGTTTTTCTGACAGATCTAGATCACCATGGCGTCTCCAAGCTCGAGCAAGGACAAGTTCTACGAGAAGGTCATCAACCCGTACCTACCGGAGGTGATGAAGCACCCTTAGGCCATCGAGATGCGTGAGGGGGTGCTCCACATCCGGGAAGTGCAAGGACCTAAGAAGACCGGGAGCTAGAAGGCCAGGCTGGAAGCGGTGGAACAGGAGATCTTCAAGTGCCAAGGGAAGGTGGAGCGCGGACTTAATGCTAACCACTCCATGATCACGGAGTTCATCCGTGAGCATAGGGTGGACGGCAAGAATATTGGGGACGTCATCTTCAAGCTCAATGACCGGATTGACTATCTTTAGGCCCAAATCTATGATCTACAAAACCAAAATTTTGAGTATGAGGCCAAGTTCAAAGGTATGGTTTAGCTGCAAATTTCAGGACTCCGAAAACGTGTTCGTCCTTTTATGATGGAGAACCTATGCCTTGGAAGACGGAGGACAAGCCTATCACTTCACCACCACCATCACCAAAGGAGACTTGAGTACATGGGTATGGGCACCACCCTTGGCTTGTGCCAAGCTTGGGGGAGGTGCCCCGGTATCGTATCACCATCACTTTTTATCATCATTATCTATCTTAGTTTGATCCTTAGTTATTTCGTGATTTAGAAGAATAAAGTTTTAGTATGATCTAGTTTCGAGTGCTTGCTTTGTGGTCTATCTATCTATGTAATCGTGTGTGGAAGTTATATAATAAAAAATAGTTTGAGTTGAGTGCCTTGCTTTGGTGGATCCAATCTTGGAAGTAAAATAAAAAGAATATAAAGTAAGATCATATGCTAATCCCATGGGGAGTGATGACTTCACATAAAAGAAGTATAATTGTTAAAATTTGTTGGAAGTTGACAAACATAGTATTGGTCATTGTTGCAATTCATGAAAAAGTAGTAAAGAAAGAGAGGTCTCACATATAAATACACTATCTTGGACATCTTTTATGATTGTGAGCCCCCATTAAATATTCTATGTCAATTAGTCGACGTTGGACAAGGAAGACAACATAATGAGTTATGTTTGCTTATATTCACATAGAGGTTATATTGTTTTGGATCCTCCAACATGTGGTGCTTGCCCCCTATCTTTTGCTAGCCAAAAATTCTGTACTAAGTAGAGATACTACTTGTGCATCCAAAAATCCTTAAACCCAGTTTCATGCCATGAGAGTCCACCATATCTACCTATGGATTGAATAAGATCCTTCAAGTAAGTTGTCATCGGTACAAAAGCAATAAAAATTGCTCCTAAATATGTATGAACTTTTATTGCAAGGGAACATAAGCTTTGTACGATCTTGTGATGGTGGAGAAATAAAAGCGACGGACTGCATAATAAAGGTCGCTATCACAAGGGGCAATATAAAGTGACGTTCCTTTGCATTAAGAGTTTGCACATCAAGAAACAAAAAGCGCATGACAACCTCTGCTTCCCTCTGCGAAGGGCCTATCTTTTACTTTATGTATTTACTTTTATGCAAGAGTCAATAGTACTCTCCTCTATTCTATTTTTATTTTTCTCTCTTGGCAAGCATCATGTGGTGGGGATAGATCCTGGCATATATATCCAGTTGGATGTAGGTGATCATGAGTTATTATTGTTGACATTACCCTTGAGGTAAATACGTTGGGAGGCAAAATTATAAGCCCCTATCTTTCTATGTGTCTGACTGAAACTTTTGCTCCACAAGTATGTCGTGAGTGTCAGCAATCATAGAAGACTAAATAATAGCTGAGTATGTGAACTTGCTAAACAAAGCTCTTACATAGACTCTTTCTGATAATATGATGAATTGCAATTGCTTCAACGACTGAGATCATAGTTTGTTAGTTTTCAATTTGGTTTATGGTTCATACTTTAACTTGTGATTGAATTGTCACTTTTTCATGAGAAGTTTTATTGTAATATATTGCTGTTATAATACATGATGCCTTCATGTTCGTATTTTATTTTTATCAACACCTCTCTCTCTAAACATGTGGTCATGATTATCGATTTCGGCTTTCGCTTGAGAACAAGCGAGGTCTAAGCTTGGGGGAGTTGATACGTCCAATTTGCATCATGATTTCCTACTGTTATTTATAATGTTTTTGATCATTATTTCACTTTATGATGTAACTCGTATGCCTTTTCTCTCTTAATTTGCAAGATTTATATGAAGAGGGAGAATACCGGCAACTGGAATTCTGGACCTGAAATAGCTACATCAGAGATACCTATCCTATAGAGCTCCAATTGACTTGAAATTTCACGGAGATTTTTTATTGAATATATAAAAATTACTTTAGAAAAGAAGTACTGGAGGGGACCCACCAGTTGCCCCACAAGGCAACAGGGCGCGGCCCCCCTGGGCGCGCCCTAATGCCTTGTGGGGCCCCTAGCTGGCCTCTGATACGTCTCCAACGTATCTATAATTTTTGATTATTTCATGCTATTATAGTATCAATCTTGGATGTTTTATATGCAATTATATGCCATTATATATCATTTTTTGGGACTAACCTATTAACCCAGTGCCCAGTGCCAGTTGCTGTTTTCTGCTTGTTTTTGCCTTTTCAGAAAATCATTATCAAAAAGTGTCCAAACGAGAAAAAAACTTTCGATTAATTTTTTCTGGACCAGAAGAGACCCGCGAAGCTTCGGGAGAAGACAAGAAGAGCCACGAGGAGGCGACAAGCCTGGAGGGCGCGCCCAGGCGGGTAGGGCGCGCCTCCCAGGCTTGTGGGCCCCTCGTTGCCCCTCCTGACCTAATTCCAATGCTACAAATTCTCAAATATTCCCAATATACCAGAAGGATAGAAGATAAAACCTTTCCGCCACCGCAAGCCTCTGTTCTTCCGCGATCCCATATGGAGGCCTTTTCTCGTACTCTGCCGGAGGGGGAATTGATCACGGAGGGCTTCTTCATCAACCTTGCTGCCCTTCCGATGATGTGTGAGTAGTTTACCACAGACCTACGGGTCCATAGCTAGTAGCTAGATGGCTTCTTCTCTCTCTTTGATCTTCAATACCATGTTCTCCTCGATGTTCTTGGAGTTCTATCCGATGTAATCTTTTTTTGCGGTGTGTTTGTTGGGATCCAATGATTTGTGAGTTTATGATCAGATTATTCATGAGAAATATTTGAGTCTTCTCTGAACTCTTTTATGCATGATTATTATAGCTTTGTATTTCTCTTCGATCTATCGATTTGGTTTGGCCTACTAGATTGATTTGTCCTGCAATGGGAGAGGTGCTTTGTGATGGGTTCAATCTTGTGGTGCTCAATCCCAGTGACAGAAGGGGACATGACACATATTTGTATTGTTGCCATTAAGGATAAAAAGATGGGGTTTAATCATATTGTTTGAGTTTACTTTGTCTACATCATGTCATCTTGCTTAAGGCGTTACTCTGTTTCATACTTAATACCCTAGATGCATGCTGGATAGCGGTCGATGGGTGAAGTAATAGTAGTAGATGCAGGCAGGAGTCGGTCTACTTGTCTCGGATGTGATGCCTATATACATGATCATTGCCATGAATCCGTCATAATTATTTGCTTTTCTATCAATTTCCCAACAGTAATTTGTTTACCCACCGTATGCTATGTGTTCAAGAGAGAAGCCTCTAGTGAAAACTATGGCCCCCGGTCTACTTTATCATATATAAAAAACCTAAAAATACCTTGCTGCAATTTATTTACTTTTATTTTAATTAGTATTTTATTTTATCTATTTACCTCTATAAGATTTAATCCTTGCAAATAACCGCTAAGAGGATTGACAACCCTCTTATTTGCGTTGGGTGCAAGTGTTTGCTCTTGTGTGTGCAGGTGCGCTTAACGGAATTTTCTTGGTTCTCCTACTGGATTGATAACCTTGGTTCTTAACTGAGGGAAATACTTATCTCTACTATACTACATCATCCTCTCCTCTTCGGGGAAATACCAACGCAGTCTACAAGTAGCAGGAAGAATTTCTGGCGCCGTTGCCGGGGAGACATCTTCAAAATTACCAAGTACCTTCGCACAAACTATCATCCACTTGCATTTATTTTATTCGCCTTTTATTTGCATTTGCCTCTAGTTTTCATCTCCGCCACTTCTAATTTTTTTTACAAAAACCCAAAAATATTTTTGTTTGCTAGTTTGCTTGCTTCGTCGCGATGTCTCAAGAAAATACAAAATTGTGTGACTTTTCCAATACTAATAGTAATGATTTTATTAGTACTCCTATTGCTCCTCCCGCCACTAGTGCGGAGTCGTGTGACATTAATGCTTCCTTGCTTAATCTTGTTATGAAAGAACAATTTTCTGGTAGTCCTAATGAAGATGCTGCATCCCATCTAAATGCTTTCGTTGAACTTTGTGATGTGCAAAAGAAAAAAGATGTGGATAATGATATTGTCAAATTAAAATTATTTCCGTTCTCACTAGAGATCGTGCTAAAACTTGGTTTTCATCCTTGCCTAGAAATAGTATTGATTCTTGGGATAAGTGTAAGGATGCTTTTATTACCAAGTATTTTCCTCTCGCTAAGATTGTTTCTCTAAGAAATCAAATTATGAATTTTAAGCAACTTGAGCATGAACATGTTGCACAATCTTGGGACAGAATGAAATTAATGATAAGAAATTGCGCAACTCATGGCTTAAATTTATGGATGATCATACAAAAAAATTATGCGGGACTAAACTTTGTCTCTAGAAATTTGCTAGACTCTGCCGTAGGTGGTACTTTTATGGAAATTACATTGGGAGAATCTACAAAACTTCTTGATAATATCATGACAAATTATTCTCAATGGCACACTGAATGAACTCCAACTGGAAAGAAGGTAAATTCTGTTGAAGAAATTAATACTTTGAGTGATAAGATGGATGCTTTATTAAAATTGGTTGGTAGTAAAAATGCTGATATTGATCCTAATGATGTGCCATTGTCTACCTTGATTGAGCAAAATAATGATGCTATTGATGTGAATTTTGTCTCTAGAAATAATTTCAATAACAATGCTTATAGGGGTAATTTCAATCCAAGACCATTTCCTGGAAATTCCTCTAATAATTATGGCAAACCCTATGGTAATTCTTATAATAATAATAATAATAATAGGATACCTACTGATCTTGAAAGTAATATTAAAGAATTTATTAGTTCGCAAAAGAATTTCAATGCTTTGATAGAAGAAAAATTGAATAGAGTTGATGAATTGGCTAGGAACATGGATAGAATTGCTAATGATGTGGAAAATCTCAAAACTAAAATTTTGCCACCTAAGCATGATATAAATGAGTTTATTAAATCTATCTATGTCTCCATTAATGAAAGTAAAGATGCTAGGTTGAGAGCTAAGCGAGAATTTCTAGAAAAAGCGATTCCACCTGGTTTCTATCGTAGTAATGATGAAGATATTAAAATGATTGGTGTCACTCCTATTGAATCATTATTTAGTAACATAAAACTTGATGAAAAAGGGACTGAAGAAGAGTCAACTTTACATAGAGGGAGTCCCAATTGCTTGGAGGGTGATAATCTTGATGAAAAAAAAGAAAAAAAGTGGGTTTGGAGAGGTCAAAACTTTAAATAGTAATGCACCCACTACTTTGGATTACAAGGACTTTAATTATGATTGTTGTTATTTAATTGAGTGTATTTCCTTGTTGCAATCCATGATTAATTCACCAAATGCATATGAACAAAATAAAGCTTTCACTAAACATATTGTAGAAGCCATGATGAAAGCACATGAAGAAAAACTTGAGTTGGAAGTTTCAATTCCTAGAAAATTACAAGATGAATGGGAACCTACTATTAAATTCAAAATTAAAGATTATGAATGTAATGCCCTTTGTGATCTTGGTGCTAGCGTTTCCACTATACCAAAGTCTTTATGTGATGTGCTAGGTCTCACCGACATGGATCCTTGTTCCCTTAATTTGCATCTTGCGGATTCCACTATTAAAAAGCCATTGAGTAGAATAAATGATGTGCTTATTCTTGCAAATAGAAATTATGTGCCTGTGGACTTTATTGTTCTTGATATTGAATGCAATCCTTCTTGCCCCATAATACTTGGTAGGCCTTTTCTACGAACAATAGGTGCTATTATTGATATGAAAGAAGGTAATATATGATTTCAATTCCCACTAAAGAAAGAGATGGAACACTTCCCTAGAAAGAGAATTAAATCATCTTATGAATCCATTATGAGGGCCACTTATGAAATTAATTTGAAGGATGATAACACTTGAAACTATGCATTATGCCTAGCTAGGGGCATAAAACAATAGCACTTGTTGGGAGGCAACCCAATGAATAAAATAAATTTTTGCTTTTACTTTATGTTCTTGAGTGTTTACACAATTATAGCCTCTGTTATGATTGTATTTTTATGTTTTAATTAGTGTTTGTGCCAAGTAATGCCTTTCGGATGATTTGGAAGATAATATGATATATGCTATTGGAAAACAGAAACTTTTGCGTCCAGTGCTGGAATTTTGATTTTTTGATGGAGCGTGATAAAATTATAATTTTTTTACACAGTATTTATATATTAATTTCCCACGTTTTCCTAATTTTTCAGAATTTTTGGAGTTACAAAAGTATGACGTTAATTCAGATTTTTACAGACTGTTCTGTTTTATACAGATTCTGTTTTTGTTGCATAGTCTGCTTATTTTGATGAACCTATGGATCGTATCGGGGGGTATGAGTCATGGAGAAGTTGGAGTACAGTAGCATTATGCCAATATTAAATATGAATAAATTTACAACAGTACCTAAAGTTTAAGATTTGTTTGTTATACTAACGGATCTCACGAGGTTTCTGTTGAGTTTTGTGTGCTGAAGTTTTCAAGTTTTGGGTGAGACTACGATGGACAAAGGAATAAGGAGCGGCAAGAGCCTAAGATTGGGGATGCACAAGGCACCCCAAGGTAATATTCAAGGAAGACTCAAGCGTCTAAGCTTGGGGATGCCCCGGAAGGCATCCCCTCTTTCGTCTACAATCTATCGGTAACTCACTTGGAGTTATATTTTTATTCATCACATGACATGTGTTTTACTTGGAGTGTCTTGTGATATAGTTTGTTTGCTTTTGTTTGCTTTTTAGTTTGTCACAATCATCTTCGCTGAACACACCTTTTTGAGAGGGACACACATTATTCGTGATTTGTTAGAATACTCTATGTGCTTCACTTATATCTTTTGAGCTAGGCAGTTGCTCTAGTGCTTCACTTATATCTTTTAGAGCACGGCGGTGGTTATATTTTAAAGAAATAGTTGCAATCTCATGCTTCACTTATATCTTTTTGAGAGTCTAATGAATAGCAATGGTAATATGCACGGGTTATGAATTTGGTTCTGATATGATAGGTATTCAAGAGGGGTATAATAAAAACTTTCATGTAGATCACTGAATATGATAAGTTTGATTCCTTGCAATAGTTTTGTGATATTAAGATGGTAATATGTGGGAGGTATTAGTAGATAATAGTGGTTTAGTAAGAATATTGGTGTTAAGGTTTCTGATTCCCGAAGCATGCACGTATGATCTGTCGTTATGCTAAGAAATTGGAGCATGATTTATTCTTGATTGTCTTCCTTTGTGTGGCGGTCGGGGGCGCGCGATGGTTAACTCCTACCAACCTCCCCCCTAGGGGCATGCGTAGTAGTACTTTGCTTCGAGGGCTAATAAATTTTCGCAAAAAGTATGTGAGTTCTTTATGATTAATGTGAGTCCATGGATTATACGCACTCGCACCCTTCCGCAGTTTGCTAGCCTCTTCGGTACCGTGCATTGCCCTTTCTCACATCGAGAGTTGGTGCAAACTTTGCCGGTGCATCCAAACCCCGTGATATGATACGCTCTATCACACATAAGCCTATTTATATCTTCCTCAAAACAGCCACCATACCTACCTATCATGGCATTTCCATATCCATTCCGAGATATATTGCCATGCAACTTCCATCGTTCCATTTTTATGACACACATCTTCATTGTCATATTGCTTTGCTTGATCATATAGTTGACATAGTATTTGTGGCGCAGCCACCGTTCATCATTTTTTATACATGTTACGCTCGCATCATTGCACATCCTGGTACACTGCCAGCGGCATTCATATAGAGTCATATTTTTGTTCTAGTATCGAGTTGTAATATTGAGTTGTAAGTAATTAAAAGTGTGATGATCATTATTATTAGAGCATTGAACCAGTGAGAAAAGGATGATGGATACCATGATTCCCCCACAAGTCGGGATGAGACTCCGGACGAAAAGTAAAAAAAAAGAGAAAAAAAGAGGCCAAAAAGGGCCATAAAAATGAGAGAAAAAGAGAGAAGGGGCAATGTTACTATCCTTTTTCCACACTTGTGCTTCAGAGTAGCACCATGTTTTTCATATAGAGAGTCTCCTATTTTGTCACTTTCATATACTAGTGGGAATTTTTCATTGTACAACTTGGCTTGTATATTCCGATGATGGGCTTCCTCAAATGCCCGAGGTCTTCATGAGCAAGCAAGTTGGATGCACACCCACTTAGTTTTCATGTTGAGCTTTCATACACTTATAGCTCTTAGTGCATCCGTTGCATGGCAATCCCTACTCCTCGCATTGACATCAATTGATGGGCATCTCCATAGCCCGTTGATTAGCCTCGTTGATGTGAGACTATCTTCTTATTTTTGACTTCTCTTATTTATCTCTACCACCATACTCTATTCCACCCATAGTGCTATATCCATGGCTTTCGCTCATGTATTGCGTGAGGGTTGAAAAAGCTGAAGCGCGTTAAAAGTATGAACCAATTGCATGGCTAAAACCGGGGTTGTTCATGATAAATATTTTGTGTTAAGAAAATGAGCATGACAGGATTATATGATTTTGTAGGGATAACATTCTTTAGCATTTTTATTTTGAAAGACATGATTGTTTATTAGTATGCCTGAGTATTGATGTCTTTATATCAAATTATAGACTATTTCTTTGAATCATTTGGATCTTATTATTCATACCGTAAGAGAGAGATTACATGATGAAACATGATAGGTAGCATTCCACATCAAAAATTCTGTTTTTATCATTTACCTACTCGAGGACGAGCGGGAATTAAGCTTGGGGATGCTTGATACGTCTCCAACGTATCTATAATTTTTGATTGTTCCATGCTATTATAGTATCAATCTTGGATGTTTTATATGCCATTATATATCATTTTTGGGACTAACCTATTAACCCAGTGCCCAATGCCAGTTGCTGTTTTCTGGTTGTTTTTGCCTTTTCAGAAAATCATTATCAAAAAGTGTCCAAACGAGAAAAAAACTTTGGATTAATTTTTTCTGGACCAGAAGAGACCCACGAAGCTTCGGGAGAAGACCAGAAGAGCCACGAGGAGGCGACAAGCCTGGAGGGCGCTCCCAGGGGGTAGGGCGCGCCCCCCAGGCTTGTGGGCCCCTCGTTGCCCCTCCTGACCTAATTCCAACGCTATAAATTCTCAAATATTCCCAATATACCAGAAGGACAGAAGAGAAAACCTTTCGGCCGCTGCAAGCCTTTGTTCTTCCGTGATCCCATCTGGAGGCCTTTTCCGGTACTCTGCCAGAGGGGGAATCGATCACGGAGGGCTTCTTCATCAACCTTGCTGGCCTTCCAATGATGTGTGAGTAGTTTACCATAGACCTACGGGTCCATAGCTAGTAGCTAGATGGCTTCTTCTCTCTCTTTGATCTTCAATACCATGTTCTCCTCGATGTTCTTGGAGTTCTATCCGATGTAATCTTTTTTTGCGGTGTGTTTGTTGGGATCCGATTAATTGTGAGTTTATGATCAGATTATTCATGAGAAATATTTGAGTCTTCTTTGAACTCTTTTATGCATGATTATTATAGCTTTGTATTTCTCTCTGATCTATCGATTTGGTTTGGCCTACTAGATTGATTGTCTTGCAATGGGAGAGGTGCTTTGTGATTGGTTCAATCTTGCGGTGTTCAATCCCAGTGACAGAAGGGGCCATGACACGTATTTGTATTGTTGCCATTAAGGATAAAAAGATGGGGTTTAATCATATTGTTTGAGTTTACTTTGTCTACATCATGTCATCTTGCTTAAGGTGTTACTCTGTTTCATACTTAATACCCTAGATGCATGCTGGATAGCGGTCGATGGGTGGAGTAATAGTAGTAGATGCAGGCAGGAGTCGGTCTACTTGTCTCGGACGTGATGCCTATATACATGATCATTGCCATGAATCCATCATAATTATTTGCTTTTCTATCAATTGCCCAACAGTAATTTGTTTACCCACCGTATGCTATGTGTTCGAGAGAGAAGCCTCTAGTGAAAACTATGGCCCCCGGTCTACTTTATCATATATAAAAAACCTAAAAATACCTTGCTGCAATTTATTTACTTTTATTTTAATTAGTATTTTAGTTTATCTATTTACCTCTATAAGATTTAATCCTTGCAAATAATCACTAAGAGGATTGACAACCCTCTTATTTGCGTTGGGTGCAAGTGTTTGCTCTTGTGTGTGCAGGTGCGCTTAACGGAATTTTGCTTGGTTCTCCTACTGGATTGATAATCTTGGTTCTTAACTGAGGGAAATACTTATCTCTACTATACTGCATCATCCTCTCCTCTTCGGGGAAATACCAACGCAGTCTACAAGTAGCAGCCTCTGGACCCCTTCTTCTGTTATATAAGGTCTTTTGCCCTAAAAAAATTAATGAGAAGACTTTCGGGACAAAGCGCCGCCGTCTCGAGGCGAAACCTGGGCAGGAGCTATTTTGCTCTCCGGCGGAGTGATTCCGCCGGGGATACTTCCCTTCGGGAGGGGGAAATCAAAGCCATCGACATCACCAATGATCCTCTCATCGTGGGAGGACCAATCTTCATCAACATCTTCACCAGCACCATCTCATCTCAAAACCTAGTTCATCTCTTGTATTCAATCTTTGTCTCAAAACCTCAGATTGGTACCTGTGGGTTGCTAGTAGTGTTGATTACATCTTGTAGTTGGTGCTAGTTGGTTTATTTGGTGGAAGATTATATGTTCAGATCCTTAATGATATTCAATACCCCTCTGATCTTGAACATGAATATGATTTGTGAGTAGTTACTTTTGTTCTTGAGGACATGGGAGAAGTCTTGTCATAAGTAATCATGTGAGTTTGGTATTCGTTCGATATTTTTATGATATGTATGTTGTTGCTTCCTTTAGTGGTGTCGTGTGAACGTCGACTACATGACACTTCACCATCTTTGGGCCTAAGGGAAGGCGTTGTGGAGTAGTAATTAGATGATTGGTTGCTAGAGTGACAGAAGCTTAAACCCTAGTTTATGCGCTATTCCGTAAGGTGCTGATTTGGATCCATATGTTTCATGCTATGGTTAGATTTATCTTAATTCTTCTTTCGTAGTTGCGGATACTTGCGAGAGGGGGTAATCATAAGTGGGAGGTTTGTTCAAATAAGAACAGCACCCAAGCACGGTCCACCCACATATCAAATTATCAAAGTAGCGAACGCGAATCAAACAAACATGATGAAAGTGACTAGATGAAATTCCCATGTGTCCTCGAGAACGCTTTGCTTATTATACGAGTTTGTTCCGGCTTGTCCTTTGCTATAAAAAGGATTGGGCCACCTTGCTGCACCTTTGTTACCGTTACTACTTGTTACTTGTTACGAATTACCTTGCTACCAAACAATCTGTTACCTACAATTTCAGTGCTTGCAGAGAATACCTTGCTGAAAACCGCTTGTCATTTCCTTCTGCTCCTTATTGGGTTCGACACTCTTACTTATCGAAAGGACTACGATTGATCCCCTATACTTGTGGGTCGTCAAACCACTCACACATCATCGGAAGGGCAGCAAGGTTGATGTAGAAGCTCTCCGTAATCGATCCCCCCTCCGACAGATTACCGGAAAAGGCCTCCAGATGGGATCGTGGAAGAACAGAAGCTTGCGGCAGCGGAATAGTTTTTTCGGGTGGCTTTGTGTTGGTTTGGGAATATATGTGAATTTGTAAGCTTGGAATTAGGTCAAACGAAGCTGCGTGGGGCCCACAAGCTCAGGGGGCGCGCCTACCCCCTGGGGCGCGCCCTGTGAGCTTGTGGCTCTCTCGTATCTCTTCTGGCCTCCTCCCAAACTTTCTAGGGTCCCTTCTGGTCCAGAAAAAATCATTTTAAAGATTTTATTCCGTTTGGACTTCGTTTGATATTGATTTTCTGAAAAGCCAAAAGAAGGAAAAAAACAGGAACTGGCACTGGGCACTGAGTTAATAGGTTAGTCCCAAAAAATGATATAAAGTAGCATAAACATGCATATAAAGCATCCAAGATTGATAATATAATAGCATGAAACAATCAAAAATTATAGATACGTTGGAGACGTATCACCGCCAACAAAACAACTCTTGTCGGTGAGCAGCAGGCTCCGGCAAGGACAGACGCCTTTGCCATCGAGACGTGCGCTCTGACAGAGGAAGAACAGCCATTGCTCCTTGTCGTCGAGCCACATGCTCCGACATGGGCATAGCAAATTGTCCATTACCTTCAAACAGGTGAACTTCTTGTCGATCAAGAAGAAGCTGAAAGAGTAGCACGACAGTCAAGTATGTATCAGTTTGTTGACAACATTCTGCACAGAAAGAGGCCAAATGGTGTGAAATTAAGGTGTATTTCCCGGAAGATGGACAAGCGCTGCTGGCAGAGATACATGGAGGCATGTGTGGCTCCCACATCGGGGCACGTGCCCTTGTCGGAAATGCTTCCTGACTAGGCTTCTACTAGACGACAGCCCTGCAAGATGCAACTGCACTAGTAACTTCATGTGAAGCGTGTCAGTTCCATGCCAAGAATATCCACCAACCAGCTCAAGCTCTTCAAACCATACCTCTCTCCTGGCCTTTCGCGGTCTGGGGGCTGGACATCCTCAGCCCTTTTCCCTGTGCAACCGGGCGCTTTGAGTTCTTGTACGTAGCAATCGACAAGTTCACAAAGTGGCCTGAGGTAGAGCCGGTAAGGAAGGTGACAACACAGTCAGCCGTCAAGTTTCTCAAAGGAATAGTTGCTCGTTTTGGTGTTCCTAACAGAATCATCACCGACAACGGCACACAATTCATGAGCCGCACCTTCATGCAGTACTGCCAAGAGCTTGGCAGCAAGATTTGCTTTGCATCTATCGCTCACCCGAGAAGCAATGGGCAAGCTGAAAGAGCAAATGCCGAAGTGTTGCGGGGGCTCAAGACTAGAACATTTGACAGGCTGCACAAGTGTGGAAGACGCTGGGTGGAGGAGTTACCGACGGTTCTTTGGTCACTCAGAACAACACTGAATCGAGCTACCGGCCAGACACCCTTATGGAACTCACTTACGGATTTCCTCGAGTCCAAGCGGTGCTCCCCACGGAACTCACTTACAGATCTCCTCGAGTCCAAGGTTTTGATGAAGTAGATCAGGAAGAGAGAAGGCACGATGACACCACACTCTTGGAGGAGGACCGTTTTCGGGCTGATGTGCGTGCTGCACACCAGCAAGCTTTGCGCCGCTATCATAGCCGTAA
Source organism: Elymus sibiricus (assembly GCA_039707655.1). Lineage (NCBI taxonomy): Eukaryota > Viridiplantae > Streptophyta > Magnoliopsida > Poales > Poaceae > Elymus > Elymus sibiricus. Next base: position 352,016,181 of record CM077666.1, read on the forward strand.
AGTTCATGTCAGGAAGCTTGAGGAAGGTGACCTTGTTCTTCGTCGGATCGAGTCCGCGAAGAGATCAAACAATTTGACACCAAAGTGGGAAGGCCCTTACCAGGTAGTTCAAGTCACTAGACCTGGCTCTGTCCGTCTAGAGACCGAAGATGGCACTCCTGTGTTAAATTCATGGAATATTGAGCATCTTCGCAAGTTCTACCCGTAAGGCGCAGTTGTCGAGGCTCCAAGCAACGTCTTTTCTACAAGTTGGCCGGCAAGGCATGTAATCCTTTGTACAGAGCCGGGCGCAGAACCCATGCGCAGTGAAATAAAGCTAAGTGTTTCACAACTCTTTGTCAAAGTACATATTTGCTATGTGTGTTAATGAAATGTTGTGTTACATATATTAATCTTGTATGAGATGTTTGATAAACCGTCAAGTGTTCTTGTCGGCTCATTTTTTCTTTTGCTCTTTTTCTCTTAAAAGGCAGAAGAATCCCTCCACGTGCAAGTTTCCCGGGGGGAGCAACGGTAGTACACCAATGACGTTCAAGTAATCATCATCAAGTACAAGAAGCACATCAAAGAAAGCTAAGTTGCAAAACTTTGAAACAAAATTTATTTGCTCTCCTTGAATGATTTGTCTTTTTATGAAAAACCTGCATGCGAAGGAACCTTGTCGGAATTGGTTGCGCTCCTAATTGTTTCGAGTCCACTCAATAATTTAGGCAGTTGTGCTAAGACTGGGAAGTGCTAACATTACCGGGAAGCGGCACTTTCGGCAAGCTGCTAAGGACCTGTTCCTCAAGCGCTGTCGGCTAGAGTGTGCGCACTGGGAAGTTTTCCGATAAGCGTAGGGCGAAGAAAGTACAAAGGCAGAATTGCACAAGGGAGAAGCATACATTCATTCAAACATAAGTTGTAACATGCATATAACAAAACAGGCCTAACTTAAGGATAAATATGTCTTTTACATGGCAGCTACCAGAACAAGGACGCAAAATTAATTCTTGAGTTTGCCTTGAACCCGGCTGCACCTCTCAGTGATTTCATTGGCAAGGGGCATCACAAGTTCCCGGGCGGCTGAGGTGTCGGTGTTGTCGAGAGTTTTCTTGAGGATCATGGAGATGTCGACGCCGGGGTTGTAGTGCACTACTTTAGTAAAGATCCTCAGCATCACACTGCGTACCAAGACCTGCGCCTCGTCGGCGAACTTCTTCGCACGGCCTTTATGGTGAGCATCCAACGCCTTAAGGAGGCCCTCGAAGAAGAGAGTCAGTGTGGCACTGGTGGTCTGGTTGGAGTCAGCATTGAAGCCCCAACTTCCCATTTCCATGATGGCCAGCTGCTTAGTGATGTGCTCAGCGATGTCGACGAGCTGGTTGGTCCAGAGAGAGACAGCTTCTTTCAGCTACACAAACTTTTCTTCGGCATTGTTCAGCAAAACCTTGGTGTCCTCCAATTCTTTTGTCAAGAGCCGGTACTTGGAGTTGGCGGTAGTGAGGGAGCTCTGCAAGCCGGAGAGCTTTGCTTGTAGGTCCTCTTTGGCATTGGCAGCATTTTCAAGCTCACTGTTTTTGGTTGATAGAGAGGATTGGGGGTCCGCCAAGGTGTAAGCTGCTTTCTACGCTTCATCTTTGGGTGTGGAAATCTCCTTATCCTTGGCGGCCAGTTCCTCTCCAAGTTTCACCACTTGAGATTCCAACGTTTCCTTGGTGGCTTTGGCAGCATCAACAGTTTCAAGTGCCTCCTTGAGCTTGCCAGCATGTTCTATTGCCTGAGCTTGGAGAGCTTGCTAGTGTTTTTGCTCCAGCTCCTCGGTGCGTTTAGCCAAGAGACCTTGAATTTCTTCGTCCTTGGCGCGAAGCTTGGCGGCAAGAGCTTCCTCTCTAGCGGAAAGTTCTTCCTCATGAGAGTCGAGGGCAACCTTGCATCCTGCCAAGGCACTGTTAGCTGCAGCAGCTTTCTTGAAAGCTTCTTACTGTGCTAGTTCAGTGGCGGCCTTCTCCAGAATAAAGGCATCCCGTTCAGCGGCAAGCTGGGCTTGACGGTTCTTGAGATCCTGGACGCTCTTAGAATACCAAGTTTGTGCTTCCTGGACACTGGCCAAGAAGTCTTGTTCCGCCTTTTCAAGCTTGGCGGTGCAGCGATCAAGCCTCTCCATGCGATCTTTGTAGCGCTTCTGCAACTTCTTGAAGCCTTCGCTCATGGATCGCAGGAAATAATAGTCTTCGGCTTCATCATCGCATTCGCGCTGCTCTTCGGTAGTTTCGCTGGGAGGAATGACAAGTTCATCATCTACATCCTCGGCGGCATGATCCACAGCACCAGATGTGCTAGGAATATCCTCTCTCGTCCGCAGAACTGTGAGCATGAAAGGCTCATCTGCCGGAGAAGCATTGGGTGCAGCTGGGTGATCATCAGCGACATGCGCTGCTTCGTCAGCTACTTCCATTTCCACGACCACGACAGCTGTGGATGAAGTGTTGCCGGCAGTATTGGCAGCCTCTTCAGCTATGTTTGAAGCTGCCCTGACAGCCTCATCTACAACAGTCTTGGCGGTTTCTTCAGCAGCAGCTGTGCGGCCTCTTTCGCGGAAATCTTGGAAGTTTCTTCTGCCGTGCTCTTTGCGATCACCTCCACGTCATTAGTGGTTTCCCTCTCTTTAGAAGGGGTTGACTTTGTGGAGATGGAGGGTAATATGGAAATAAAATTCAAATCCAACTGAAGAAATAGAAGAAAAACTGGCAATGGAAGAGAAGCGCTCAAGGGAAAGTTGATTACCTGTGTGGGTTTGTTGAGGGGGAATGACTTCCTCTCCGGCAACGTCAGTTGCCGTCGCATGACTACTGGACACTCCACTTTCTGGTACATCCTCAGTGGAGATAGGCTCATCGGTAGAAGTCCTTTCCGGCGAGCCGCTCTTCGGAGTGATGACCGTGGAGGACGTCGCCAAGGGGTCAATGCTACTTGTGAGCTGCGTTGGGATTTTCCCCGAAGAGGAAGGGTGAAGCAATATAGTAGCGATAAGTATTTCCCTCAGTGAGAACCAAGGTTATTGAACCAATAGGAGAACCAAGCAAATCTTAGTCAAGCAATATATACCTACACACACAAGAGCAAATACTTGCACCCAACGCGGGCAAGAGGGTTGTCAATCCCCTTGAACTCGTTACTTGCAAGGATTAAATCTGATAGTGATAGATATATAAATTGAAAAGTAAATAAAAAGTAAAATAATTACAGCAACATAAATTAGGGTTTTCTAATATGATAAAGGTAGACCCGGGGGGCCATAGTTTTCACCAGAGGCTTCTCTCTCGAAACATAGCATACAGTGGGTAAGCAAATTACTGTTGGGCAATTGATAGAAAAGCGCATAGTTATGACGTTATTCATGGCAATGATCATGTATATAGGCATCACATCCGTGACAAGTAGACCGACTCCTGCCTGCATCTACTACTATTACTCCACTTCGAGAGCGCTTCTATGCTTGCCTCTCTACGTATTAAGTTCATAACAAACAGAGTAATGCATGAGGTATGATGACATGATGTAGACAGAATAAACTCAAGCAATATGAATAAACCCCATCGTTTGATCCTTAATGGCAACAATACAAATACGTGCCTTGCTACCCCTTCTGTCACGAGGTGAGGACACCGCAAGATTGAAACCATTACAAAGCACCTCTCCCACTGAAGATAAATCAATCTAGCTGGCCAAACCAAATGGATAGATCAGAGAGAAATACAAAGCTATAACAATCATGCATAATAAAGTTCAGAAAAGACTCAATTAATTTCAATGAATAATCTGATCATAAATCCACAATTCATCGGATCCCAACAAACACAACGCAAAAGAAGATTACATTGGATAGAACTCCATGGAGATCATGGAGAACTTTGTATTGAAGATCAAACAGAGAAAAGAAGCCACCTAGGTACTAGCTATGGACCCGTAAGTCTATGGTAAACTACTCACACATCATCAGAAGGGTAGCAAGGTTGATGTAGAAGCCCTCCGTGATCGATTCCCCCTCCGGCAGATCATCGGAAAAGGCCTCCAGATGGGATTGCGGAAGAACAGAAGCTTGCTACTTGTGAGCTGCGTTGGGATTTTCCCCGAAGAGGAAGGGTGAAGCGGTACAGTAGAGATAATTATTTCCCTCAGTGAGAACCAAGGTTTATCGGACCAAAAGGAGAACCACGAAAATCCCAGTGAACAGCACCTGCACACACAAAAGCAAATACTTGCACCCAACGCGGGCAAGAGGGTTGTCAATCCCCTTGAACTCGTTAGTTGCAAGGATCAAATCTTGTATAGGTAGATAGGTAAATTGTAAAACAAAATAAAAGTAAATAAATTGCAGCAAGGTATTTTTGGTTTTTATAATATGATTAAATAGACTCGGGGGCCATAGTTTTCACTAGAGGCTTCTCTCTCGAAAACATAGCATACGGTGGGTAAACAAATTACTGTTGGGCAATTGATAGAAAAGCGCATAGTTATGACATATTCATGGCAATGATCATGTATATAGACATCACGTCTGTCACAAGTAGACCGACTCCTGCCTGCATCTACTACAATTACTCCACCAATCGACCGTTATCCAGCATGCATCTATGGTATTAAGTTCATGACAAACACAGTAACGCTTTAAGCAAGATGACATGATGTAGACAAAAGTAAACTCAAGCAATATGAATAAACCCCGTCATTTTACCCTTAATAGCAACAATACAATACGTGCCTTGCTACCCGTTCTGTCACTGGGTGAGGACACGACAAGATTGAACCCATTACAAAGCTCCTCTCTCGCTAAAGATAAATCAATCTAGTTGGCCAAACCAAATGGATAGATCGGAGAGAAATACAAATCTATAACAATCATGCATAATAAAGTTCAGAAAAGACTCAATTACTTTCAATGAATAATCTGATCATAAACCCACAATTCATCGAATCCCAACAAACACACCGCAAAAGAAGATTACATCGGATAGAACTCCAAGAAGATCGAGGAGAACATTGTATTGAAGATCAAAGAGAGAGAAGAAGACATCTAGTTACTAGCTATGGACCCGTAGGTCTATGGTGAACTACTCGCACATCATCGGAAGGGCAGCAAGGTTGATGTAGAAGCCCTCCGTGTTCGATTCCCCCTCCGGTAGAGTACCGGAAAAGGCCTCCAGATGGGATCGCGAAAGAACAGAAGCTTGCGGCGGCGGAAAAATTGTTTCGGGTGGATCTTTGGGGGTTTCCCAATATTTGAGAATTTATAGAAGTGAAATTAGGTCAAACGGAGCTGCGTGAGGCCACAAGGTAATAGGGCGCGCCTACCCCCCAGAGCGCACCCTGTTGCCATGCCGTCTCCTCGTTTGCTGTCTGGTCTCCTCCCGAAGCTTCTAGGGTCTCTTATGTCCAGAAAAAAATCGTCAAAAAGTTTCATAGCATTTGGACTCCGTTTGGTACTGATTTTCTGGAAAACCAAAACAGGCAAAAAATAGCAACTCGCACTAGGCATTGGGTTAATAGGTTAGTTCCCAAAAATGATATAAAATTGCATATTAAAGCATATAAAGTATCCAAGATTGATAATATAATAGCATGAAACAATCAAAAATTATATTTTTGGAGACGCATCAGCATCCCCAAGCTCAATTCCTGCTCGTCCTCGAGTAGGTAAATGATAAAAAACATAATTTTTGATGTTGAATGCTACCTAACATGTTTATTATGTAATCTCTTTACGGTATAAACGATGAGAAATGATAAAGTAATAATATCAAGATAATGACTATAGTTGGAGTCGGAGTGATAACTTCTCTTGGATTGGTTGTCGGAGTCGGAGCCGGAAATCCATTTACCAACATGAGCTTGATGTCTTCTTCTAGTGTAGCTCTTGGATGATTTGTCCTTCCTTTCCGAATCCTTGCTTCTCCGAGAAGGTCTTCGTTCATAATGATCATCCCTACTCCTTCTCTCCTTGTGAGGTGATTCATCCCTTCCATGTCTTCCTCTTGGTGATTCGTCTCTTTTCTTGTGAGGTGCCGTACACTCATTGGAGTAGTGTTCGGGTCTTCCACAATTATAGCAATTACGGTCACGACTTGATGATCTTCTATCATAATGCCTTGAGCTAGAGCTTCCCTCTTTTCCTTTGTTCTTGTAAAACTTGTTAAATCTTTTCACCATTAGGCTTATCTCTTCATTGGATACTAGCTTGTCGGTTGATGTTGTGGGAGCATCGGTTGAGGCTTTGTAAGCACGACTAGATTTGTTGTGTACCTCCCCCTTGTCCTTGCGTGACATCTCATGAGCAACAATCCTTCCAATGACTTCCGTGGGTTTGAGATCTTTGTAATTGGACATCATTTGGATCAATGTGCACACGGTATCATGTTTTCCATCCAAGGCTCTAAGAATCTTCTTGATGATGAATTTGTCGGTCATCTCTTCACTTCCTAAGACGGCAATCTCATTTGTGATGAGAGCAAGCCTAGAGTACATTTCAGCGACTCCTTCACCATCCTTCATCTTGAACTTGTCAAGTTGACTTTGAAGCACATCCAACTTGGATTCCTTGACGGACTCGGTACCCTCGTGCATATCAACCAAAGTATCCCAAATTTCCTTTGCATTCCCGAGGCGGCTGATCTTGTTGAACTCCTCGGGGCACAAACCATTGAAGAGAATGTCACAAGCTTGAGCATTGTATTGCAACATCTTCAATTCTTTCGCGGTGGCTTCACGATCTGGTTCCTTACCATCCTCAAAGAATTCACCTTGCAAGCCAACACGAACAACAGCCCAAACGGCGAGGTTATGACCAAGAATATGCATTTTCATCTTATGCTTCCAACTAGCAAAGTTTGTACCATAAAAATATGGACCTCTATGGTGGTAATTTCCCACACTAGACGACATACTGTCCTAGGTTGTGAAACCAATGCAATGGAGACCAAAGCTCTGATACCACTTGTAGGATCGAAAGTATGTCTAGAGGGGGGGTGATTAGACTACTTGACCAAATAAAAGTCTATCCTTTTCCCAATTTTAGTTGTGGGCAGATTTTAGCAATTACACCAAGTCAAGTATCACCCTACACATGCAATTCTAAGAGTGTAGCAGCGAAAAGTAAAACATTGCACATGTAAGTAAAGGAGGGGTTTGGAGATTTCAAACGAAATGAAGACACGATGATTTTGGCATGGTTCTGATAGGTGGTGCTATCGTACGTCCACGTTGATGGAGGCTTCAACCACGAAGGGTAACGGTTGTGCGAGTCCACGGAGGGCTCCACCCACGAAGGGTCCACGAAGAAGCAACCTTGCCTATTCCACCATGGCTTTCGTCCACGAAGGATTAGCCTCACTTGGGGTAGATCTTCATGAAGTAGGCGATCTCCTTGCCCTTACAAATTCCTTGGTTCAACTCCACATGGTCTTGGAGGCTCCCAAGTGACACCTAACCAATCTAGGAGACACCACTCTCCAAAAGGTAATAAATGGTGTGTTGATGATGAACTCCTTGCTCTTGTGCTTCAAATGATAGTCTCCTCAACACTCAATCTCTCTCTCACAGATTTGGCTTGAGTAGGTGAAGGATTGGAGTGGAAAGCAACTTGAAGAGGCTAGAAATCAAGGTTCAAATGGTTGGATTGGAATCTCTTGATCTCAACACATGAGTAGGTGGTTCTCTCTCAGAAAATGTATGGTGGAAGTGTAGGCATGTTCTGATGGCTCTCTTACTTGGTAAGAAGTGGGTGGAGGGGTATATATAGCCTTCACCCAAAATCCTACCGTTACACACTTTTGACCCATCTCGGTGGCACCGATCATAAATCTCGGTGAGACCGATCTGTGTAAAAGATATGAACGTTGGGCTTTTCGGTGGGACAGAATGGGAACAACTCGGAGCAACCGAAGTGCAATGGTAAGGCAAAACCTCATCTCGGTGGCACCGATTGCATTATCTCGGTGAGACTGAAGTAAAGCAATAAGGCAACAGAAAGTTGGCAGACCATCTCGGTGCGACCGATTGAAAGAACTCGGTTAGACCGAAGTAATTGCAGCCGATAACAGAGAGTTGGCAAGGCCATCTTGGTGAGACCGAGAACCATTTCGGTGGATCCGATTTGTTAGGGTTTTGGCTGTGGCAGTGGAATGATCATCTCGGTGGGTCCGGAGTAGGTGATATCGGTGGGACCGAAATGATGAATTAGGGTTTGGACAGATGTGTTTGTGGGAGAATGACTGAGGGTTTTGGAGTAATACCACTAAGCACTTTGAGCAACAACCTCATCATTAACACTTCATCCCCTTTTAATAGTATTGGCTTTCCTAAGGGACTCAATGTGATCTTGGATCACTAAAATGAAGATGAAGAGTCTTGTGGATGCCAAACTTGTTCTTGACATTTTGAGGGGTCCACATCCATTAGTCCTTGCCATGCCAATCGTTGATCTTTTCTGAAATTTACTAGCAATAAGAATTAGATCAATGATGTATATGTTGTTATTGATTACCAAAATCACTCGGGGATTAGTTGCACTTTCAAAGCCGGTAGGCTCCGGGCCGACAACCTCAAGACCGGCGAGCTCCTTCCCACCGCTCCACCGTGACAGTTGTCAGGAACTTACCGACAGGTGTCAAGCGGGCAGGTAGTTAGGTAGAGCTTGTCGGGGCACGTGGCGGCCTGGCGCTGAAGAAGCAACTTTATTGACACCCGTCCCAAAGGCGTGTCGAAGGAATAAGAGGTAGCTGGGCGAGCGGCATAGTTAGAGCTGGGCTCCCTTGCTGGCATTCTTCCACAGCGTGACACCTAATGGAGCACTTAATGTTCTTGTCCTATACCGTCAGAGTTAGGTATGATAGCACTGTAGCCATTATCTGCCCTCTGTATTTACCATTTTTCCATTGTGGTAGCCCCTTTCATCTATAAAAGGAGGCCCGTGGCTACCTTTACAAAGGTCGAAACCCTGCCCAATTGCACTGCCTAGCTGCACCTCCCGAGCACTCTATCGGCAAGGTTGCGCTCTTTGTAATCACAGGGTTCATACACTTATAATCCACCAAAAGCAGGAGTAGGGTTTTACGCTTCACAAGAGGCCCGAACCTGGGTAAATCTTGTGTGCTGTTCTGCTGGATCTGCTCTTTGTGTGCTGCGTCCCCTCAGTCGAACCACAAAGGGGCCTCGCATGTCCCATAGATTGTCGTACGCTGACATTCCATTATTAATTGTTGTAGACATCACTACAAACATATATATCGATCGATCACATGAGAGTCAATCATCAGCACAGAGGTATACATTCCAAAAAAGGACAATCAGGTCGGTGGCAATCTTGAAGAAGCAGAATGCCCATGTTGTGCCCCCCTCCATGTGCATGTCACGAATAATTTTAGTCCAGATCTTATGGATCAGAGATCGCCCATCCTTCGATTTCTTTATGTAGACTATATAAGTATGACCAGTGGGGTTCCGTAGGGTTGCCATAAATATCTTCATTGGCTCGCTAGCCAGCAGATGCCTTGAGATGTAACACACAGTGTACTCCATTGGAAATCACTAATCAAAAAGGAAATTATGAAGCGTGTTGTATAAACATTCAATGCCCATAGTGTAATATACAAGGTAAGCTATAGTTCACACCATCCTATAGTTGACAGTTGTCTTCTTTACTGCGCAAACAAAAATTATTGTTTTTAGGAATCTTTCTCCTTGACAGAATGACCTTGAAGAGTTTGTTGACTTAACGGCTATTTAGTTCTATATGATTGCCCCATACACAAAAATGATTGAAGATTTGGAGACCCTTGCGATTTTGACCTACATAAATGAAATTAATATTAGTAAATAGTTTATGCAATTGCACAATGAAGCAATAATTAAGATATATAAAGAATGAAGCTAAACTCGCTCATAAATTCAAGATTCTTTCATTGTGAACCTATAATTACATAAAGTACATATAATAAGGTGAAATATGAATTGGGACATTACAGAAAATAGTTCCATGAATAAATTATATCTCTAGTAATCGAACATATAGTTAAGAATGAAAAGATGGCTACATTTAATGACAACAAAATATGTATTTGCAAAATTGAACATTACATGCAACTCATTGTCTGCAAGGTAAATGAACATCATATTGCATAACTGAGATTACATTTAGATTAAGAATCACATGACACTAATGAGGATGACATTTCATATATTGGATATCTCATTGCATAATTGAGCATCACATACATATAACACAAAATTTGAACATGCACATGAAAAATTTAACATCACATTGCATGAATCAGGATCAACATTGGACTGAGCATCACGTTGCACAATTGCATCACATTATACAACACCACATTGCATAAATGGACTAAAGATTGCATATGTGATGGTCAACAACAACCATTGCATATGTGCAGGCTCTTCTGCACATCAGTGGTTAGTCCAACAATTTTTCCGGTCATTTGATCGAGCAAGGTATCATGTGACATTAAGATATTGGCAAGGGTTTTATTTTGAACATGAGCAGTCAGGAAGGAAGTGAGGGTTTCCTCAAGTGATGTTAGGTAGGCTGGCTATGGCCAAAATATTTTCGATGATCAGAGAAAAATTGTATGGGCTGGCCGGCTCGGCCTCACGCAGCACGAGCAGGTCTCAGTCAACGCTCGTACGCACGTAGCAGGTCGCAATCAATGAGGCACGGACGCAGCGATCAATCCCTTCCTTTGTTCATGTCCAAAAAAAGAGTGATTCATGTCAAAAGGAGTGATTGATACCCTTCCTATTCCATAACGCATTCACGCAGGGATTTCCAGCGGCCGCCGACTCTTCCTCTGTTCACGACAGCGCGCTCGATGCTCCTTTTCCCTTGTCCCCTAAATCATAGTTTCCTTCCTAATTCAGATCGTCAGTTCGCCGCATTTCCACTCCCTGGGGCCGCCAACCCGCTTTGCTCGCCGCTCATCACCGATTCGACCATCCAAGGTATATCTTATATTCATATTTGCGGTTCTTGCAGTTCCCTGGATGCATAGCCTGCATGGCAGCACTATTAAACAACTGACGCAATTTTTTTGTTTATTTTCATCACTGTGTCTTATCATATTGTTCATAAGAAAGTATGCATCTGACACCAATAAAAGGAAAAGGAAGAAAAATGTGGATGAGTTGATAGAATCGCAACGATAATGATCTTGAAGAGTGTCGCAAGAAAAAATTGTAGAGACTTTTTCTCTTAATGCTTCATGTAATGTTGAGGTATATGATCTTATTTCTATGAGATTCACTTTACTAGATAGCGTAGTGTCTGCTATGGAGATTTTCAAGCATGTCAGATAAGCACATTGGTATCCTAATATCTCCATTGCTTATCACATCTTTTTTATTGTGCATGTGACTGTCACATCAGCAAAAAGATGTTTTTCAAAGTTGAAATTATTGAAGAACTATCTAAGGTCAACAATAACTCAAGAGAGGTTAAATGCTTTGGCAACATTATGCATCAAGAAAAAAAATTATTCGATGAGATTGACATCGACACCATCATAAGTGACTTTGCATCAAGGAATGTTGGAAGAAAGGTAATATGTATAAATTATTTGATATGCATACTGATTTTGGATGCATTCAAGTGTTATTACTAATATTTCACACACACACACACACACATATAGGACAAATATTTCCTACCACCCGGTGGTAGTTACCACCACTTGCGTTTTGTATGTTGTATGTAGTATCTATCAAAACCGAGAGTATATACGCGTAGTATGTAGTATATAAGAACATTTGGGTAGGATGTATCTCATTTTTAGGTAGTATGTATCGTATTTTGAGTATGCTCATTTTTATGTATAAATATGTACGTATTTCACAAATATAATAAAAACCATGGGCCAACTTGCAACTTTTTCATGTAACTCACCTTCAAATATCTTATATATAGTATATGCACATACTTACAATGATAAAGTAGTATATATACTACCACATGATAGTATATAAGACATGTGGGTAACTACCCCCAGGTGGTAGGATATATTTTCCATATATATACAGCCGGTCTATTCTCCTAATATTATCAGAATAGTTATTCTGCCCACACTTCCGAACTGCACGCTCAACGCAAGTGCATGGCATTGTTGAAGCAAGAGTACTGCAGTACTCAGACGAGTGAACTTCTCGTCGCAAAAAAGTGCACGTGACTTTTTTGGTACTGTTTTCGCTCCAGTTTTTAAACCGTTTGCCAGAATGAGGCGTGTAATATACCGTTGGAAAGCTATGGATTAGGTGCAATTTCTCCATGTTGATTTTTTTCCGAGATTCTTCACGGTTTAAGAGCAATTTCGAAAATTGTGCGGCGCACGACGAGTGATAGCGAGCGTATATTCGCGATTTTTTCTAAACCGCTCGTCGGAATTAAGCAAATGATATGCTGTTGGAAAGATATCATCGAGGCGCAACTTTTTCATATATATTACTTTCTCTAATTCCTTACGATTTAAGAGCAGTTTTAAATTTACTAAATCATGGAATTCTGTTTTTCAAATTTTTGTAATTTTTCGGTACTGTTTTCGCTCCAGTTTTTTAACCGTTTGTCGAAACGAGGCGTGTGATATGCCGTTGGAAGCTACACACAAGCCGCAACTTTCATATGTAGAAATGTTTTTGAGATTCCTTACGATTTTAAAATAATTTTGAAAATGGTGCGGCGAACGACGAGTGGCAGTGGCTGTTTTTTCGTGAATTTTTACAAACCGCTGGTCGGAATGATTCAAATGATATGCCGTTGAAAAGATATCGACGAGACGCAACTTTTTCATGTAGAATAATCTCTCTAATTCCTTATGATTTAAGAGCAGTTTTAAAATTACCGAAACGCGGACACTCTGTTTTTCGCGACACCAAAATCGGTGTGTGTACTGCATCGGACAGAAAACCGCACTGCTTCAGACTAAAAACTGCACTGCATCAGACATGCAAGCGAACTGCATGGTTTCTTTTGTCGGACGTAAATTTTCTCAGACGAGTTTTTGTTGTCTTTTTTTCAACATTTTTTTATGAACGAGAGTGGACCGCAGAGACGAGGGCAAGTGAACCGCGACATATAACGAAGCGAACCGCATTACTATTTTGTTGTTTCGCTAATTTTTTCGCACTTCCACGCTGTGCGCAAGTGAAGAGCATCACTCTCAAAAGTGAACCACATCCGAGGAACAGTGAACCGCAGTGAACTTGATTCAATACACGCACGGTTGGAGTGAACTACGTCGTTCTTTTTATACAAAGAGAACCACTAGGCTCCCCACAATGAACTGCAGAGATTTTCATCAAGTTTTCCACCTTTTTGTTTTTCTAAAAAGAAGTGAACCGCGGACGCCGACGAAGCGAACTGCACTTAGATGAAAATGGGTCCACACAAAAAATGCGAGCTCTGGTCCTGCAAACAACCGCTGCCGAAACTGCACGCCGGCGGGCCGCGAGCTGCCCCCGCTGGAGATGTGGGCTGCGGCAAACTCCGGCTCCCCCATGGATGATGGCGCAACGGGTGGAGGACTTACAGCGCGACAAGGTGTGCACTGCACATGGCAGAGGAGGGCAGGATGACGTTGACCCGGGCACCGTCGCTGCCATGCTGGACATCCCGACTTGACGCCACAGAGGAGGGATGAGGGGTGGCGGTGACCATGGACTCACTGGATCCGTGGCGGGGACGGCACAGAGAGGGCCGGGGCCTCTCGGGTCTGACCGGCGCGGAGTGGCGTGGCAGAGCGCCGAACATCCCGTGGTAGCTGCCGCATCGACGGTAGGCAGCGGCCACTCTTGCCGAGGCAGGCGGAGGGGAAGCGCGGGATCCCGGATCTGGCGGCGGGTCGTCGCGGGGGGCGCCGTGGCCTGGATCCGGCGTAGGACGTCGCCGGGGGAGGGGAGGGAAGGTGCGTCGCGGCCTGGATCCAGCGCCGGCTTGTACTGGGAGGTGGCCGTGGGGGGGAGGCGGGCGGGGAAGGAGGTTGCAGGGACGATGGCAAGGAGGGCGTGAAGGGAGGCACTGCGCGGAGGATCCATCCACTGGGCCTCGACGGAGCAGCGAGGGGCGAGATGGAGTGGCGGCGACCCACCTGCAGCTTGATGCCGTGCCGGACGCTGGTGAGGCGCGTGCAAATCGAGCGCCAGCACAGCTAGAAGTGACACGGGATGCGGTGCAGGCCCGTGCCAGGGGAGTTGCAGTTCGCCTCCATGGCCTGGGGAAGGGTAGGCCGCCTTGTTCGAGCAAAAAAGCCCGATCTGGCGAGATCCAGTGCTGGCTGTGTGGAGGAGCATGTGCGGCTGATCGATGGGGGAGGAAGCCCGCGGGGGCGGCTGGTGGCTGGCGCGCTGGCCGGAAGGAGAGGAAGTGGGTGAGGCGAGGAGTTGGGCGCGGGGAGGTGAAGAAGGTGGGGTAGGGAGTGGGTGTGTGCCACGGTGTATGGCCGGAGCTCGCTCCCTCATGCTGCTCCGCAGCGCTCGCTCCGGTGGGAAAGCTACAGGTAGGAGAGGGGCCGGTAGTTTTGTGGGTGCGTGTGGCGTGAAGGCGAGTGTTGCCAGAATAAGGGAGATGTTGGTAGAATAAGGTCTTAAGGGTGTTGTTAGAATAGACCCACCCTATATATATATATATATATATATATATATATATATATATATATATATATATATATATATATATATATATGACAAATTTTATCTACCACCAGTGGTAATTACCACCACTTGAGTTTTGTATGTTGTATGTAGTATCTATCAAATCGGAAAGTATGTACGCGTAGTATGTAGTATATAAGAATGTTTAGGTAGTATATATACTATTTTTTTGATAGTATGTATCGTATTTTGAGTATACTCTTTTTTACGTATAAATATGTACGTATTTCATAAATATAATAAAAATGATGAGCCAACTTGCAATTTTTTTATGTAACTCACTTTGAAGTATCTTATATATACTATATGAACATACTTACAATGATAAAGTAGTATATATACTACCACATGGTAGTATATGAGACATGTGGGGTAACTACCCCAGGTGATAGGATGGATTTTTCCTATATATATATATATATATATATATATATATATATATATATATATATATATATATATATATATGTTGTGTGTGTATGTATTCATTACTATTGTTATATGTCTATATTAAAGGCTCCGAGTTTTAGTCTCGCCCCGGGCCCCAAAAATCACAAGACCGGTCCTGACTGTTGCTCGCTCCATTGTATGGTGGCCTAGGAAATTTAGGAGCATAGTTTTGACTCTTCCAATTAGGATATTATTACGAGTAATGAAATTGACATCATTAACATCAACATCGACAATACATTTTTGGGAACCTCTTCTTTACATTTTATCACACTGGTCAATTCATCTATTTTTGTGGGGATCTCTTCATTCTTTTCTTCAATAATAGATTTTAGCTTTTTGGTAGGGTACCTTTCAACATGTCATTGGGCATAGTTCTCTTGCATATCGCCAAATAGTTTCTTGGCCTCGATGATTAGTCTTCCCATAATTATTCCTCCTACAGTTCCGTCAAGCATTGTTTTGACATGAGATTTAAAGCATTGTAAAATAAATGAAGGATTAGTCATTCCTTCATCCCATGATTAGGAAATTTTCTTATCACTTCTTTCATCCTGTCCCCCGCAAGCGCTAGTGGCTCGCGACCTTTCTTTCTGAAACCAACTATATTATAACGCAATTTATAATTTTTGCAGGTGGGCAAAATTTAGTCTTGAACATGTTGCAACATATATTCCAAGAAGTAATGGTTCCTCTAGGCAAAGTCAGAATACATTCTTTAGCTTTCCCTCTTAAATAAAAAGGGAATATATGCAAATTAAAAGCTTCAGGCTTGTAATCTTTTATACGAGTCATATCACAAAGCTGGATAAAAGTGTGCAAATGCATACTTGAGTCCTCAGATGTTGAACCACCAAATTGGTTTTGCTGAACCATTGTAATAAGATGAGGTTTAATTACAAATTGCTCAACTGCAACATCAGGTAGTGCAATAGGTGCACGCACAAAGAAATTATCGGGAGTTGCAAATTCCCTAAGCTTCTTAGCCATGTTCCTTTTTTATAGGATTTTGTAAACTTGCAAAAGAAAAACAAATTAAAAACTGAAACAAAAACTATAGCCCCCCTAACTAGGGTAGCAAAGATGCTTCTCCGGCAACGGCACTAGAAAAAGGGTTGATTACCTTTGGTTAAGTTTTAGATGTGGATAGTACCTGCCTTTTCCCCACAGGTGACCCTGGGTATCGAAACCACATGAAGATTTGCTAATTGAAAGGTGATTCTTGCAAGCTTCTATCGTTGCTATGAGTTCCAGTTTCCCGGACCGAAATCACACAATTTTAGAGAGAGAAAGATGTTAGAAAAGTAGGCCAGGGCTTAAGGTCTTAGGTTGCAACTGTATACTTGCACTTAGGATTTCATCTAAAATCCAACATGGTCCCGGTAGACACCGCTACTATGTGTTGTCAACGTGTATATGTGAGGCATGCATCCTAATAACCTCACGACCGACTGACAGTCGCATTGTGATTCTATTGTCCAGCCAAGTCCTTTACCGTCGCGCGAGGTTACCTCAATTATGAAATATTTCTTGAGGCCAACGCATTGGCTGCTTAATGACTGCACCTCATGTTTCCCTAGGGAGTTGCTTTCAGCTACAATACTTATCTACACCGTCACCCGCTTTTGGCATAGCCTTCCACTCATCCCTGTATTTACCTCCTCCTTGATTGATCCTTGGGATCCCGGGTACTCGTAGGGCCTTAGAATGAGAAAAGACAAGAGACAAATCTGTTGCGATACACATAAATACCTTTGGTCTTCAAGTCAATACCAACAACCCCGTGCACAAGTACATGGGGCTAGAAGGCTACGCCTCAACCCATAACCCGAGAGGACTACTCAGACATCGCAGATGAGTCACGGAAGAAAGACATTGTAGATCGAACTTGTAGAGGAATGATTGATGATAGTCTTACAATGTCGTCGTATGTGATGTATCTCAATTACGAACTATACCAAATGGCTAGGGAATGGTTACAATGGAGATGGAGATGGACGGTGCCAGCTATGGAGATGGATGGTAGTGTGGCGGCTTAGGGTTTCAGGATCTTCCTCGTCTCCTGCATGATTTGCACGGCATTCTGTTTCGAGTGGGGGCCACGGCCCTTTAATAAAGATGGCTTGTGCTGACGTCACGAAGGTGGCGGCGGGTGGTACGAGCGCTGGTACAAGCGGGTGCGCTCATACGACATCGTCTTCTTCTCTGGATGCGTCTCCGCGACTCGATTGCTTGGGGTTGATTGTAAGACTTCATATTTTTCATATATGCTTCGATTCCTTCCCCTAATGGCTCATTCCTACAAGAAACAAAATAAATAAAGGGATTTACAATCTCTTACTTTTATTAGTCATTAGCAATAGTATCAGAGTGATTCCCTCAGAATATTTGGGATTATCTAGTCTAAACAATGATGAAAATCCCTATTATTAAAGGGGAGTTGGTAGCATCGCCTCCACCCCCTCTATCCCAACAATCTATTTAACCGGGTTTTAGCCAACCAATTTATTTAAAGCGAATTTATCTGCTAAATCAGATCAATCTTCAGATATATTTGGTAACGTCTTTATGGGAAGGAATCAATCACGATCAATCTCTAAAGATCAAATCTACACAAATCAGGCATATCACCTTTCTCCTAGTTCATATTTATTTACTGTCGTGCATTTTTTCGTCGTTTTTATCATGCCATGTGCTTCCTTGAGTGGCGAGATGAAGTTTACAATACCGCCGAGACATGCCTGTTTTAAGGCGGATTAGGATCTATTTTCCTTCTACATATTTTTGTTAGGTTGATTAAGGTCAATCTCCGTCGTACGATATTGTGGTATGCATTCGAGTGGGATGTGCGTAGTGTTGCACTTTTTTTTGCGAAAGCCCATCATGGCTCTCTATATTGATATCAAATAATATTTACATTCTTTATGAGATTACATCAAAGAAAGCTAGAGGTTCATCGACAAAATTATAATGATTTTTTATAGTAAGCATAAAATATAGATAATTCTTGCATCATATCATTCGCTTCTCTTCGTTAGATGCTTCAATTTGACCTTCCCATTTGATCTTCAAAACTTAAGCCTACTTGGGAATCACAGTGGTCGATGGAAAGGTGGGATGCGGGGAGAGAAAATTAGTGCTTGTTGTAACATGCTTGAGACAATTTTCGCCTTCTGCCGTAGCAATGCACGAGCATTGTCCTAGTAAGCGTAAGAATACACTCATCATCACGCATGGTGTATGTTCGCCGCTGGTGGCACGAGGCGCAGTCGAGTTGGGCATGGAGGAGGTGATGGCATGCACCCAAGGTGCTCGACATAATGCACGAGGGAGATTGGGGGAGAGGAGTCAACTCTGACGTGTGGCATTATTTTGCCAACTCAGCCTAACGGGCGCGCCCAAGCGAGGTCAAAGCGTGATTAGTACGCCATCAGTGCTTTAGCAAAAACAATTACGATGGCCGGTGTTTTTTGACAGAAAAATAAAAATGGGTGATTTCTATTAAATTGACCTAATTGCGGTGTGGTTTTGTAAATACTTTATAGAAATTTATACTACATTTCATATTAATTATGTGTTTTTTCTATTCCTATATTTTTAATTCCCTGCGATGTAAAGAGGCCCTCACATGAAGTTTCATATGAATCAGATCATTCTTCTTATTTTTTTCCTTAGGGAATCCATTTCCCATACGAGCAGGGGAGAGAACAGGGTAACATGCCTCAAGTTTTTTTTTTTTTGAGAGAAAGGAGCTGCTTTATTCATAACAGAAGATTACATAGACACCCTAAAAAAGAAAGAAAATACACCAGAGAACACAACCGGGCAACTCCCAGAACATCACCGGACACCGCACAGAACACCGCCGCCGACCCAAGAGCACACCGAAGCTGAAGAGGACGCCAAGCCCACTTGCCGCCCCGGGGGTACCAAGACCCCCGCCTTCAAGGTTTTAACGCCGCATGAGCCACCCGACGCCGGGCGGGATCTCATATCGATGAACGCATATCGGCAGCGACAACAAGAGCCATCCACAGCAGCAACACACTCTGAGAGAACCACGCTATCCGAACGAGACCGGAGAGGAAGAAGAAGACCAGTGTCTTTAGAGAGGGGCTCAAGCCTGCAGCTCCACCAAGCATCTGACACCAAACAAACGAAACAAACCACACTGCATAACCCATCCTCCGCGCCGGCGATGGGGAACTCACCGGCACTACGACGAAGAGGAAGGGGACAACATAACTCACGAAGCACAGCCGCCAACGTCGCCTTGCCGACCAGCCAGAGTAGGGAACTCGTCGGATCCCAGGATCGACGAGGAGCAAAATGGACTCGCCATCCGCCGCTGCCACCAACGGATGCGAGGCTCGAACCAACGTTGTTCACGCTGCCCACATGTCGGTACAGACAGCACCGGCAAAGGGAAGGAAGAGCAGCGGACATATTTCTCCTAGACGGCGACGATCCCTTCACCATCACGGCGCCGCCGGAAGCAACATCAAACCTGTACAACCCGGAGAGCTCCACACCGGCGACAAGAGCACCAGCAAAGTGGGGAAGGAGCCCCCGCCACAAAACGCCCAATCCGGCCACCGCCACCACCTCGCCGGCCGGATCTGGCCTGACACCACCGAGCTCAACCACGCCGCCGCGAAAGACAGCGCATGGAGGAAAGAAGAGCTCGGCCAGAAGAAGAACGAACGCCGCCACCACCTCCCTCCGAGCGCCGGCGGCACGCACACCTAACACCACCCACTGTACAGGCCAGAAACGAAGCACCGGGGCTCCCCCACCCTCCCGCCGCCGGAGCAGCCGACGGAGGGGAAGGGAGCCCGCGGGCTCGCCGGCGAGCGCGGGGATTTGTCTAGTCGCCTCCGAGATCTCCTCTCCCTACTGTAGCGAAGGGATAAGGGATAGCTCCGGTGTAGTCGACCTGCATTAGGTTGCTCTGCGGGTTGCGGCTGTTGTACAAACAGGACTAACTCAGGCTGACATTGTATGAGCACACTGGCCCAATCCAAGGCCGAAAGAGACGACGGGCTTGTATTAACAGAAGCCCGGCTAGCTAGTAGGAAATTTCTGGCAAATGGGTCCTCAGTGGCATCCGTCACTGGCTAGGCCACAGGCCAGAGGGACTGCACGAGCTCGGCGTAGCAGGCGAAAACGACGACCAGGGCCAGCCCGAGCAGCGCCGCGCCGAGGGCCACCGGCGCGCTCCCGGCCACCCAGAGCGACATGGTCACCAGGAGCGCCATGGCGAACGACCACAGAAGCACCTGCGCGGCCGCCGCCCGCGCCCACGCGAGCCGCTGCCGGGCGCCGTCCTCGGGGAGCGCGCACAGCGCCAGCAGAGACGTGAGCACGCAGAAGCTGAGCAGCTGCGACGCGAACACCGTGAGTAGGAGGTACTCCTCGCGCGCCTTCAGCTGCGCGGCGAACAGGGAGCCGGCGACGAGGACGACCAGCGACAGCGTCCGCGTCGCCGTGGGCGAGGCGCAGGAGCACGACTTGCAGTTGCCGCAGCCGGCGCCGGACGGCGGCGTCATTTCGTCCCCCGCCGCGGCCAGCAGCGGCTGCTGTTTCTCCATGTCGGGATCCGGCTCGTCGGTGGCTCCCATCACGCACGCACAATGGTACGCGAGTTGTCTCCACAAATCCGTGCAAGCGAAACTGCAGAGGTGGGGTATATAAGAGGAGACGCCGCTTGCTGATAAGCTCGGGCGCGGCAGAACCAAGATATACGTATGTATAAAAGGCCAAGCTTGAATGGCGAGCGGGATTTACAAGATTGGAAGGATGTGCGCACGTCTGAGTATCTTAGGTAGCTCGAGAAAGTCCAAAACAAAAACCCTCCTCGTACAATCTTTTTTTAAACTGTGGGTCCAAATCCAACTGCTTATGTATGTTCTTCCCTCTCGGGGAGCAAGGGCAATCCTCTTGATCATTGCTGACACTCTGCAAGCTGATGCTTGTTGGTGTAAACTTGTGCTGTCTCGTTTTGGTGCCATGGCAGTGTTTTCGCTGCCACGGTGGCTCTTTTTGGCCCAATAACGTTGCCACTCCTCGGTTTCTCCAGATGTTCAGTAAACTCCTGCAAGTATGACGTGCAGTGGAAAACAACAACGTCCACTGTAGCGGCTTATTCCTTGTTTGTTGTCAAGATGCACAAAGTCATTCTGAGTTTCTGAAAATACTTATTTTTGTGTTTTGTCTTCGAATTTCAGAATAATATCAGCAGCATCTCTAGCCGAGCTATACTGCAAAACCATCTCTATGATAGTACGTATGATATAGTTGAGCCACGCGCCAACAGTTCATACAAATTTGCATTTGAGGAATAGATAATCCCCATGTCGACAAGACGCCGACATACATCCGCACAGGGCACAGGGTGTCAAGATAAACTCCCGCGGACAGTCTGATGCTGTCAATGACAGGAAAGCTAACTAGCCCGGGAGTTCGTCATCAGTCTGCACTTTGTAGGTGTCAGGACTCAGGACAGATCGTCAAGAAGTTAGTGCTAGCTGAACATGCTTGTTTAGCTCAACCCAGTTAGTGCTTCACTGTTAACGCACCTTGCTTAACACCACCACTGACTTCTAGAAAGGAGCTCATACACAGATATCTTGTACGAATAACAATCTGAGTATCATCTTAGCAGCAATAACAGATAATATGAACTTGCATTCTGAAAGCACAGCCTATTACAGTATTAAAGAATTCACCTATTCTTGCAGATAATATCCCTAGTTCTATCAAGCACAAGGCAGGGTAGCATTGCATCCAAATAAATAGAAATGTGAGTAATGATCCAACCAGGTTGAAAGATCCAGTCTCCGCATATTCGAAGTACTTGGTGATCTTCAAACAAACTCGACCAGTGCTTTCCATCTCTGTGAAAAATTTGGTCTTGACATATTTCATCACCCGTGTTTATAGATGACAAAAACTTCAACCATTGGAAAGGCTAACTTGGCCAAGGAGTAAAATGATCCACATTGCCGACAGTTCAGCGTCAGTCATCATCAAAATGATCATTTTGCGCTCCTGCAAGAATTCAGGACATGGTACGGCAATGTAAAAATCAGAATGGTATTGCACACCAATACAGGCTGAAAAAGCAACTATTATGCGCATTTTTGAATTGGTCCGGTCTGAACAGAGCATGCACCTCTGCTTCCTAAAAAAACTCTTGCTTCTGTTTCCCGAAAAGTTCACGCTTTTACAGCATCTTCCGCGGCCAGCCGCTCGTCCTCAGTGGTAAGTCCCTCGATCAGTGAAATATATGTACTGTCATCAGGGGTGATGCCATTGCCCACCATTTCTTTCACCAGCTCCTCGGCATCGTCTCCCTGGCCATTCTTGCAGAGCCCTTGTATCATTGCATTATATGTCAAAACTGTTGGGTTGAACCCCTTGTCTATCATCTCATCCCGAACCTTTAGAGCATCCTTGATATCACCCTTCATGCTGTAGCCGCTGATCAGGGTGTTGTAACTGACAAGGTCTGGCTTGATACCCCTCTTTGTCATCTTGTCAATGAGCCCACGCGCTTCATCAAGACGCCCCAGCAAGCACAGCCCCCTCATCAGAGTATTGTATGTCACGTCATCCGGTGTGATCCTCTTCTCCATTTCTCCCATGATCTCAAATGCCCGGTCCATATCTCCACCAGTGCAGTGGCTATTGATCAGGGCATTGTACATGACAAGGTCAGGCCTGATGCCTCTCCTCACAGCCTCATTGAACAGCCTATCGGCCTCCTGAACCATCCCCTTCTTGGACAAGGCATATATCAATGACGTATAGGTCACCACGGTCATACGAATCCCTTTCGCAGCCATATCTTCAAACATCTTCATTGCTTTCTTCTCCTTGCCCTCTTTGCAGTAACCGTTGATCAATATATTGTACGTGAACGCATCTGGTGCAAGCCCCTTTCCACCCATCTCCTCAACCAATGCATGCGCCTCCGCAGCACGCCCTTCCATGAACAACGCGTGCACAAACAAATTGTATGTCGCGACTGTCATGGAAACCCCCCTCGCTACCATTTCTTCCCTGCAATGCAGCGCGGCCTCCAGATTTCCCCGGTCACAGTATGCACCTATCAACGCGTTGTACATCATCGGATTTGGCTCCACCTCTCCCTTAGCCAGCATTTCGTCGAACACCTTGGCTGCTTCCTCGACCTTGCCGACCTTGCACCACCCGGAGATAACCGTGGCGTAGGTGTACTTGTCAGGGGCAATACCACCGCGCTCCCGCATCTCCCGCATGATATCCAGCCCAGCCTGGACGCGACCGCGGGCGCAGAACCCGGCGATGACGGTGTTGTAGGTGACGGCGTTGGGGCTGGGCATCTGTCGAAGGAGCTCCAGCGCGCGGACTGGCTTGCCGGAGGAGCAGAGGTGGCGCAACATGATGTTGAAGGTGGTGGTGGAGAGCGGGAGGCGGAGGCGGAAGATGTCGGCGAAGAGGACGAAGGCGGGGGCGGAGGGGAGGGAGGAGAGGAGCGGGTGGAGTGTGGCGGTGGGGATGGGGAGGGAGAGGGACTTGAGCCGCGAGTAGAGGCTGAGCGAGGTGGTGTGCGGGCGGCCGGCGATTGAGGCGGTGAGGAGCAGGTGGGGCAGCGACGGGGTGGCAGCCAGGTGGGGCAGCACGGCGAGCGGGGAGAGCGCCGGGTCGGCGGACAGCGCCGACTTGAACAGCGCGAGCGCCGCGGCCGGAGTGGGCGCCGCGCGGGCGGCCGCCGCGACGGCCGCGGGGGAGGTGGGCGGCGCCATGGAGGCGGAGATCGCTGCTAATCACGGCACCGAGAGGGGTTTCGCGAGGTTTTTGTGGACTACGGAAGGTCTGGAACGAAAGAGGCGTCAGAAGACCTGAAGACCACACCAAACTGGTAGGGTGGATCAATGAGCTATTCGGCTCGTTAAGGCTCGGGCTTAACGAGAAAAAACCCGGCTCGGCTCAAGTCTGAAGCTTTTTAAGCTCGTGAGCGCTTGTTAACGGTCTATACGATGAGTGCGTAGGTGTGGTTTTTAGAAGGAAGATGACGACTAAAAAGAAAATGCACTAGTTCGTTGCCTCCTATGTTGATTAGATTGAATAGATGGGCTAAGGTGCTACAATTTTTTTGTCAAGTAAGATAAAAATATGTGTTATGTTGTTACTAACAAGCTTAACGAGCTACTCATGAAACTCATTAGCTCGTTCGTTAAGCTCGTTAATCCTAACGAGCTGAAATCGATGATTGACTTGGTTCATTAAGGGCATGTACAACGGAGGCATCAATAAGATGCTGCCCCAACAACTACACATAGATATATGGCAGTGAAACTACCGTTCCAAGCATTGACTTTTTTTTTGAAATTATGATGATTTTTATAGCAAATTCGGAAACTATACACCATAATGCATAAAAATCAGAACTATGACCCCGTCGGCCGCGTGTTGGCCGAAGAGGGCCTTTTCGGCCAACCGACCGAAGAGGGGCCCGTCGGCCAACCACCGGCCGAAAAGGCTCTTCGGCCACCCACCGACCGAAGAGGTCTGGATAAGGCGCCGACGGCTTTCTTCTTCCTCTGGCTGGCTCGTTCTTGCTCCCTCTCCCGTAGCTCTCTGTTCCTCGCCACCCCGCGCCGATCTCTTCCCTTGTCCACCCGTTTTCGCATCCAACCCGCAGAAACAATAGATCGTAGCAATCCCCGCCGGCTTACGGTATTTTTTTTGCTATGGGGTAGTTTTTTGTGCGTGAGGAGGAGCCATGGTGGGGTGGAGGAGGTGTGGCTGGGGTGGAGGTGGTGGGGTGGAGGAGGTGCGGCTGTGGAGGCAGTGGTGGTGAGGAGGAGGTGCGCCTGGGGAGGATGTGGTGGTGGTGAGGAGTTGCAGTGGTGTTGTCCGGTGGTGTTGTCCGGTGGTGCAAGTAGTCCGCGAGGTGGCCGGTGCCGCTGAGTTGAAGAGAGGAGCAAGAAGAAGGGGACACACGCGTCGAAGGTATAACCATGTCGTCATATTTTTTTCTCTAAGTTGTACAGCTTAGTTAGTGCAGATAAGTCATTTTGCGTACTTGAAGTGTTAATTTGTCTGTGGTGTCATTTTAGCGGTTAGTTAGTGTAGCGGGTAATAATTTTGTTCGTTGTGATTAATGAGAAGATGAAAATGTCTGACAGGTGAAAATGTCTGAATCAGTAAATTTGACTGTTTACTACGGCCCTGGTAATGTTCGATACAATGAGTTGGGGGTTGATCTTAGCGAGTATAAAAATGGCGTCATGACACTTCCAGACCCGGACAGACTGGACATTAGACAGTTGAAGTACTGGTTGACTACTAGTTTGGGCTGGATCCTGAAGTATGTTCCGTCAGTATTCATGCATTGTGGACTAAATCCTGTAAAAATGTCAAGTGGGAGTTGATGCCGATAGATAGGAGCCAGCATTGGTTGACGCTGTTAAGTCGTTGCCGAGACCGAAGAATCCACCCATATGCCCTAGTGCAACCTGTGGCGAAGGAGGAGAATACCGTACAAGTCGACGGGGGGTATGAACCCGGCCAGGGCAGTGAAGTGGCTAACGAGATTTGTTTATCCGGGTCACAGCCACTGGATGTGGATGGTAGCCAACCCGAGAAAGAGTCAGACTACGTGCCACACAATGTGTGTGGTCATGATACTGGGCAGAGTAGTCAGTCGATAATATTAGCTGGTTTTGGTTTTGCTGATGAGGAAGAGGACGAGGATGGGGATGAGGAAGAGGAGGAAATGCTGAGGGTGATGGAGGAAGAGGACGAGGATGGATTGGCGGAGGATCTGGATTCTGAAAATTCCGAGGATGAAGTGGAGGTACCGATTCCTTCTGCATGGGATCAGGACATATCCACCGATCTTACGGTCAACGATGGCCATGAGGTTCCATGGCAGTATAACCTGAACCAAGTCCAGATAGGGGCTATGTTTGATACAAAGAAAAAAAATGAAGTATGCAGTGATCAAGTGGGCTATGTCTACGCAGAGGGTTTTCCGGACACACATTTCAAGTCCAACAAACTATACCGTGAAATGTGTTGAAACAGGTTGTCCTGGGAAGGTGCACGGGCACGTGCCGAAGTATAACATCCACTGGGTTGTGACCGATGTCGTCCCACATAATTGTGTGAGGAAAAACCTTCTGGTGAATCATCCAAACCCGACTTCAACTCTCATTGCGCAACTCATGTATACTGAGATAGTGCAGAAGAAAGATATGGAAGCAAAACACATCCAGACAGCAGTGAAGATCAGATGGAATTATGACATTCCTTATGGGAAGGCTTGGAGGGCTAAGCAGAAGGCTATGGAGGAAAGGTTTGGGATGTTCATCGACTCATATGATAATGTTGTCCGTCTCCTTGACATACTGAAGGAGAGGAATCCCGGCACTTATGTTAACGTACAATACACGAGGTTGGCGAGTATACCAGATTTCAAGGTGTTGAAGCGAGTATTCTTCTCTTTCGCTATGTGCATCGAAGCTTTCCGGCATTGTCCTCATGTGATGTTTGTGGATGGTACATTCCTGACTGGTCAGTACAAAGGGCAAATCCTGACTGCTATTGGTGTGGATGGGAACAATCAAATCATCCCACTTGCCATGGCATTTGTGGAGGGTGAGAACTTTCCGAGCTGGGTATGGTTCTTCCGGCAAGTGAAAATTGCCATCGTGAAGGACCGACCAAACGTGTGTGTCATTCATGACAGACATGCTGGTATATTGAAGGCCGTGAAGACACTAAGGAATCCAACAGAAGACGAACGAACACCTTGGAAGGACTTGCAGAGCCGGTGGTGCATGCGCCATCTTGGGGCTAATTTTTTCTCACAGTTCAAGAACAAGCGGTTGATGAACTTGTTCAAAAAATTATGCAAGCAGAACCAGCAGCGTAAATACCATTTTATTTGGTCAAAACTTGATGAGTTTACTAAGAAGCAGGTCGGTGCCAGGAAGAAAATGGAAGAAGATCAGGCTAAATTAGTAACACTCATGGCGGAGCTAGAGGAGCGAGTAGGTCTGACAAATATCTGGGATGAGGTTCGGTCCTTTGACTGGGACAAGTTCGGGTTGTATCTGCGACGTTACCGGCATAGCACGAGGATCTACTTGGTTCCATCAGCTGCTCCTGATCAGATGGACGCCCCTCTAACCAGCGATATGTTCACAACTGCCTCTGTTGTGGGAACCAGACACCACGCGGTACGTGCCATGGTTCTCATATGTGTAGTTTTATCATAACCTGAACATATACAATTGGTTAACTCTTCATGTACAGAGTGACTTGACAGTCGAGGCGCGAGAGGAGGTTTCCGCTTTAATGCGGCGGGTTGAGAGGGGGGATACTATCCCACAGCCAGAGCACCTCTCATGGTTGAGGCATTTTGATGAGAAGCTACGAGGGATTTACGCAGCTGTTACGTGTAGACGATCTTCGGATGTTGCAGTTCCTCATCCAGCACATCGTCCCCCACGTCCCTCTGTGCAGCGTTCAGAGCCACGCCACTCCATGCAGCGTTCAGAGCCACCTCCTTCACAACCAGGGAGCTCGTCCTGGCATCAGCCACCTCCTTCACAACCAGGGAGCTCGTCCTGGCATCAGCCACCTCCTTCACAACCAGGGAGCTCGTCCTGGCATCATCAAATGGAACTAGGTAACACTACTTTGTACATTCTTTTAAACATTGTAGTTTCGCAAATCAATTTTACATGTTTTACTATACTGCAGGCGGCAACCAGTCGCAACAGTTCATGCATTCAGTGTAGTCACCGATACTTAATGGTGCTGTATGTGGATTAGTGGGCTACGGCGATGACGATGACGAAGCTGCAAACACTTATGACTTCTCTCAGACAGTGTTTCACACTCCACCACCAGCACCGACGCAGGAGACACAGACCGTGTCAGACGATGTTATCTACGGTCGTGGTTACCGTGAGCATCTCCCACCGCCTCAGCGCTTATCGCCTTCCGGTCCTCGCCCGAGGAAGACCCAGATTGGTCGTCGTCCCCAGCAGTGATATGGTTATCTATGTATTAGTCATTATCTATGTTAGTTTCAGACTTTTCTCATGTGTGAGTCATTATCTATGTATGAGACATGCCTCATGTATGTGTTACTATCGCACTTGCTTCTATCTGATCAGGAGACATATATCTACCTATGTATGCGAGAGACATGTTACTATTAATTCACATTGTTATTCCAGTTACATTTCCAAAGAGACTGCAACAGATAATTAAGATACAAGTACATCTGAATTTAACGGTAGGGCTGAACTTAAAAAATACAGCTTACAAACTACATGAAGGCATCATCGTCATCCTCCGTCGATGCAACACTCTTGCCCTTCGACGATGCGGTACTCTTGCCCTTCGACGATGTGGTACTCTTGCCCTTGGTGCTCGGCATGAAAATATCGTCTTCGTCCTCGCTGTCTTGGATCCATAAATAAGTATGTTCTGCTACAGCCTTTAGGAATGCTTCACCCTTATGTTGTTGCTTCTTCCACCTTCCATGCAACCTGAGAAGTTCTTTTCGTATCTCCTCAAAGGTCCTTGAAGGCCACCCGCACCTACTTAATGCGTGAGCCAACTCATTCAGTAAGGTGTCACTACTGAGGAGTTCGTCCCATGGAACTATCCTATTGTCTATCTTGAAATCGGTGGCTAACCTCAGAAGACATTTGGACATACTAGGGTGAAAACAACTACGATCGAAAGGATAACCGGACATCTTGACGAGACTACACTGGCCTCCTTAGTGTGGAGGGTGTTTTATAAGTTGAGAAGAGAAGATGGCGGGAAAGAAGATGGCGGGAGAGAATGACGGGAGAGAATGACGGGAAAGAAAATGGCGGGAGAAAATAGCGGGAGAAAATGGCGGCAAAGAATGGCGGGAGAAAATGGCGGCAAAGAATGGCGGGAAAGAAAATGGCGAGAGAAAATGGAGGGAAAGAACGGCGGGAAAGAAAATGGAGGGAAAAAGATTGCGGGAAAGTACATTTTTTTCATGTATAAAACGGCAATGGTTGTACAGGATTTATAAGCCACTTTTAAATATAAAAAAACACTTCGGCCTACTATAAACCGAAGAGCATGCATCTTCGGCCAACACCTGACCGAAGACCACTCTTCGGCCAACTGTAAGCCGAAGTTACTATCTTCGGCCCAGCTGGCCACTCTTCGGCCAACGGTAGGCTAAAGAGCACGTCCATCTTCGGCCAACGGTTGGCCGAAAAGTCCATCTTCGGTCAATAGGAGGCCGACGGGGTCATACTTTTGATTTTTATGCATTAGGGCGTATAGTTTCCGAATTTGCTATAAAATTCATCATAGTTTCAAAAAAAAAATCCCAAGCATTAGTACCCAATGCATGATAGCCTCAGCGGACCCACCTTCTCCCTCTTCTTGTACTTCTCTCTCTTGCTTTACTAAACCACAACCAATCCAACGAGCTGGAGCTCAAGCCGTGCTCCTCATCTTTCTTTCTTTTCCCTTACTCTCTCTTGCATTTCCTTGTTCTTTGCTTTTGTGTCAGGGCGGAGGCAGTCTCCTCTGCAAGCACCCGCTTTCCTCTGCATGCAGCATATTAAGCTGTCCCTGGACCACCCGAACCTACATGGAGGCTGGGGCACCGGTCCAGCTTGTAGCGTTGGCCATGCCCTAAGAAGCGAGCTACGAGCTTAACGAGCCGAACTATCGAGTGCTCATTAAGCTCGCGAGTTACGAGCTTTTGAGCCAGGCCTACAAACTGGTATGAAATCAAACCGGGCGAGGTCTTTGCACCCAAGAAGCCTCAAGGGAAAACCAGTAAGTACGTAGAATTCAACCTGGTTTTGACACAATTTCAAAGAAATAACACTATTATGTTTCTTTTCTTGAGAAATAGGGACGCATGACGACGTCCACGTGTCCGTGAATACATAATTAAAGCTAAAATGACAACTAAAGTGACAAGGATTAGTGTAATATTGGTCACACGGACCGATGTGGATGGCAGACGTGTCCGTATGCACCCTATCGAGAAAGCTTCTCAAAAGTGTAGGGTGTTGTCTAAAAATAATAGAATTTGACCTGATTTATAATGAAATCCGAAAAAATGTCAGTTAAAGAAAAACCAGGCAAAAACCCTGACAACGGGCGATTGTTTTCATCCACGAGAAGGTAAAAGAGAAGGATGAGTGTTGACACCACCTACCACCCCTCACCCCACCCACCTGTGACGCCCCCGACTCGACCGTGCACTAATCATACACGCAAATGCGCACGATCAAGCCCAGGGACTCACGAGAAGATATCACAACACAACTCTAGACACAAAATAAAATAATACAAGCTTTATATTACAAGCCAGGGGCCTCGAGGGCTCGAATACATAAGCTCGAGTTACACAAGCGTTAGTGGAAGCATTAGTATCTGAGTACAGACATAACTAGACAAGATCGCCTTAAGAAGGCTGAGCAAAACAACGACAACTAGATCGAAAAGGCGCAGACCTCCTGCCTGGGAGCCTCCGAACTACTCCTGGTCGTCGTTCTCCACGTAGTAGTAGGCTCTGTCGGGGTAGTAGTAGTCGTCGGCGGGATCAGCTGTCTTCGGGACTCCGTCATCTGATCGCAGCAATGGGGTATGGGGAAAAGAGGTAGCAAAGCAACCGTGAGTATTCATCCAAAGTACTCGCAAGACTTACATCAGATCTATTCTATTTATGCATCGGTATCAAATGAAGGGGCTATATCTATGGACTAGACTACAGAAATGCCAGAATAGAGGGGATGACCTAGCCTATCGAAGACTAGCATCTTCAGCGTCTTGCAGCATTAGAAGAGTGTAGATTAGCATCATAACATAAGTGATAGGTAATAGTAGCAATGCCCAGAGATCCTTCCTCGACTCCCTGCGAGAAAGCAATCTCGGAGCTATCAAACTATTAAGTAACTCAAGTATCGAGTTCAAGTTGTAGTAGATCGGGATACAACACTGAGCGTCCTGTTACCGTGGACACGACTATTCGAATAGATAATCTTCCCTGCAGGGGTGCACTACTGTTACCCAACACGCTCGATTAACTCTGGCCGGACACACTTTTACGGGTCATGCCCGGCCTCGGCTGATCGGCACGACGTAGTCCTACCTAGGCTCAGCAGAGAGGTCCCCGCCGGTCTACATCCTAAGTGCTCAGGGGTCTTGGGCCCATCGCCCTTTGCACTCCGGGTCGTTGCGCGCAGGGCGAATCCAAGCGCCACCTCTCTCCTGGATGGCGCTGGCCCAGCCGTGCCGCAATGCTGAACTAGACGTCTGACAGAGCTTTCGGCTGATACATACGGCGCCGAGGGCCCCATTAAACCATTATCCCACGTGGTGGTAGTGCGTATAGTCCAGTGGCCAACTCAGATCAAATACCCAAATCCGTTAGTGAATTATTAAGAGCTCGCGGAGACAACCAGTGCCTGGGCCGCTCCGACTAGGTATCTCGCGGACCACGACCAGGGCTCAAGGCTCACCTCTGACGCCCTGTCGCACCGACTTGGTAACCCGCGGTCCAACGACCAGGGACCAGGCCCCCCTCTCTCCTAGGTGGTCTCCACCTGCCCTGATGTTCCGCTACGATAATCTCTCGCGGGTGCCCTCATGGCCAACCCGACTTCCCAAAGGACTGAGGTAAAGGTCAAAGTACCTGTGTGTCCATAACATCGTGGGGAATCCAAGGAATCAATCTCGATGGATTCCCACTCGATGTAACCGTCAAGGTGAACTTGGAGGAATCACCCTCGATAAGTTCACACTTGAGGAGCTGCACGACAGAGGCATCATCGGAGGTGGTGAAAGAGGAATCACCCTCGATAACCCACAACCGACTAGCTACGCTACAGAGGTATCATCAGGAGTGAGGTAGGAGGTATCACCCTCGGCACTCGATAGTAGCTCTGTAGAGTCGTACAACTAAGGGGTGTGTGGTGCGGTGTTCGGTCTCTGCACATTGATCCCGTTGATCGAAGCATCCGGTAGTAAAGCCTAGCAACACAGACAAGGGTGTGGGGCCACTGATGAATCGCTAACCAACCTATACTAAGCATTTAGGATAGCAGGTAAGGTATCAACAGCAGTTACAAAATCAGGCTATGCATCAGAATATGAGCAATCAAATACGGTAGCAAATTCTAATGCAAGCACGGGGAAGAAGGAATAGGTGATATATGAATGATCAAGGGGGTTTGCTTGCCTGGAAGCTCTGCTGAAAAGGAAGAAAGGTCGTCGGTGACGTAGTCGATCACAGGGGCATCGACAGCAGTCGCAGGGTCTACCGGAGAAGAAGAGGAGGGAGAAACAAATAAATAATGGGCAAACAAAGGCACACAGATGTATGTCAGGTCAGTACGGGTTGATTACGTGCTCTACAGCTTCACTAATTATTTTAGACGGAGAGGGAAAATATCCGGGAATATTTTCCCAGCTCCGGGCAGTTATCGGTATATTGAACCGGAGGGGAAAGTTCCATGTTCATCTAGTTAGGAGTGATGGTCAAGCATTTTGATCACATATTCAGATTCGTCATATTTTTCTGATCATTTTTCATATATAAATTATTTTCATCCGAGTTACGGTTTATTTTATATGATTTTTCAAAGTTTTAAGTATTTTCTGAATTTTCTAGAATTAATTTAAATTCGAAAATTAAATAGCTAAATTGCTACGGGTACACAGAAGTGTACCCAGCAAAGTGCTTATTAGGCTGACAGGTGGGTCCTAGTTGACTGCCCAGTCAGCATTCAACTGTGCACGTTGACTGGTCAACTGGGCCCAGGGGGTCCCACACGTCAGCGGCTGGGGATGCCCAGTCAGCAAGGTTGACCGGGTCAACTGGGCCACGGGACCCAGTGGCAGTGACTCAGCGGGGTCCCACCTATCGGTCCACGTCATCGCCGGTGACTGGAGCGGCTCCGACGACCAAATCGCGCGGCGGCGCGCTCGGGTGCTCGCAGGAAAACGGCTACCAGCCACGGTTCGGCGCGCGGGAAGGCTCTACGGGCGCGGCTCGACGTCGCGCACACGATGGTGCCAACGGTTGGTGCCGGGGACGACCGAGACGACGCCGGCGATGAGCAGAGGCGGCGCCGGAGTTCGGGCCTCGTCGGTTTTGACGCCACGGTCGCGCATTCGACAAAGTAAGCACGCCAGCAACACCTACACAGCGCCACTAGCACGACGGCATGCTCGGACGAGCCCGAGGGGCACTAGGAGGAAGGCAGGGAGCTCAAACGCGGCGGCGGAGCTCCAGCAATGGCAGCGGCAAAACGGGGCTCGGGAGCGAGGTAAAAGAGAGGGGGTTCGGCGTGGTGCTCACAGCGGAGCTCGAGGGAGGTCTCGGGGACGCCGGAGAAGCTCGGGGCGGCACGAATCGCAGGTGGGCAGTGGCGGCGACCGAGGTTGAAGACGGGGCCGATGGCGTCGATTTGGGGCAGCTCCGGTCGGACGGGCGCGCGGGGTCGATGAGGACGAGCTCCACGGAGCTCCAGGACACGCTCCGGGGACGCGGGGACGGCGGTGGCCGCGTGAATCATGGCGAAGTGGCCATGGAGGCGCTCTGTGCTGCGGGCAGAGAGGGGAGACTCAAGAGGGGAAGAATGGGGGCGGCTAGGGTTCACGGGGAGAGAGGGGAGGTCTTGCAGGAGCCCGCGGAGCTGCAGCCGCGCGCTGTCGAGCGCGCGCGAGGGGGGGGGGGCAGGGCGTGCGCGCGCCCCGTGGTCGACAGCGAGGAGAGAGGGTGAGCAGGAGGAGGGAGATGACCAGGCGAGCTGGGCTGGGCCGCGGCTGTAGGGGATGGGCTCTAGTGCACAGTAGGTTAGGCCCTTTTCCTTTTTCTTTTCCCTATTTTACTTATTGCTTTCCGTTTACATTTTCTTTAGCTGGTAATTCACTTTTGTAAAATATGTGGCTGGTCGCAATATTTAGTATGCAATATACCTCACTGCCCCAAAAAGTTTGGGGGTAATATAATTTCATTTGGATTTTGTATTGCATTTAAAAGAGTCGAAATGGTGCTGTTGGCCCTGTTTTCATGATGTTAGAGTCATCTAGGGAATTTAGGTGATGTTGTTTTCCTGAACATAAATAGTTATGGAATATTTCCAAATTTATGAACTATTTAGTTTCCAAATTTGAACAACTTTTATTTTCACTTCATGTTTGAATTTCAATTTGAGTTGGAATTTGAAATGAGATATGATTCCAATGTGATCAAGCATTGCAAATCAAGGTGACTTAGCATAATCATTATGGATCACTGTAGCTCATTACATAGGGGTGTTACAATTCTCCTCCTCTAAAAGAAATTCTCGTCCCGAGAATTCAGGAGGTAGAAGGGAAAAGGTCGGGGTATTCTTCCCGTAGGCGATCTTCGCGTTCCCAAGTGGCCTCATCTTCAGAATGATTCGACCATTGGACTTTAAGGAACTTGATTGCCTTCTGACGGGTTCGACATTCAGCTTGATCAAGAATGCGGATCGGATGTTCTTTATAAGAGAGATCATCTTGCAATTCAAGCACTTCATGATCCACTGCTCGGATCGGATCCTTGAAGCAGCGGCGGAGTTGCGATACATGGAAAACATCGCGAACCTGAGAAAGGTTCGATGGCAACTCCAATTGATATGCCACTTCTCCACGTCTTGCGATAATGCGGAAGGGACCAATGTAGCGAGGAGCTAGCTTGCCCTTGATTCCGAAATGGTGAGTGCCCTTCATCGGGGTGACGCGAAGATAAGCCTGTTCGTCAGGTTGATAGACCATTACCTTGTGTTTACGGTCATAATTGCTCTTCTAACGAGACTGAGCAGTCTTCAGATGTTCACGAATGATACGGACTTGCTCTTCAG
The DNA here is from genome assembly GCA_039707655.1 of Elymus sibiricus. Classification (NCBI taxonomy): domain Eukaryota; kingdom Viridiplantae; phylum Streptophyta; class Magnoliopsida; order Poales; family Poaceae; genus Elymus; species Elymus sibiricus. Next base: position 352,051,232 of record CM077666.1, read on the forward strand.
CGTGTTGGATAATGTCTGGACCGAAGAGTGGCCGTTCCCCAGTTTCTGACCAATTCAGAGGAGTTCGGCACTTACGTCCATAAAGAACTTCAAATGGTGCCATCTTCAGACTAGCTTGATAGCTATTGTTGTAAGAAAATTCGGCATACGGGAGAGATTCCTCCCATTTCTTGCCAAAGGAGATGACACATGCGCGAAGCATATCTTCAAGCACTTGGTTGACTCGCTCAACTTGACCCTGGGACTGGGGGTGAAAAGCGGTGCTAAAGGACAGATGAGTTCCCATAGCTTCTTGGAAACTTTCCCAGAATCTTGAAGTAAAGAGGCTGCCACAGTCTGAACTAATCTCCAACGGAACACCGTGGAGTGACACAATTCTGGAAACATACAAGTCTGCTAACTGACTAGCAGTGATTGTCTCCTTGACTGGCAGAAAGTGATAAACCTTTGAGAATCGGTCAATGACGACAAGAATAGCATCATGACCCTTCTATGATCTGGGAAATCTGGTAATGAAATCCATTTCAACTTTGTCCCATTTCCATTCGGGAATAGCAAGTGGTTGCAGAGTTCCAGCAGGTCTTTGATGTTCTGCTTTGATGCGGCGGCAAACGTCACACTCGACAACATAACGAGCAATGTCTCGCTTCATATCAGGCCACCAGTACCGCTGATGAATGTCTTGGTGCATCTTGGTACTACCCGGATGAATAGACAAAGGTGTGTCATGTGCTTCTTTCATGAGATCCGAGCGCGAGTCCAGATTTTTCTTTCTAGGGACCACTAGACGGCCTTTGAAGAACAAGGCACGATCATCATCAAAAGTGAAGAATGATGAATTTCCCTTGGAGAGATAGCTCTTAATCTTCTTGACTTCAGAATCATAATTCTGCCTTGTCTTGATGTTGCGCTCGAGATCTGGTTCAACAACCAAGGTATTTAGATATCCTTGAGGAACTATCTCGAGGTTCAACTTTTGAAGCTCTTCATACAGGAGTGGTTGCTGTAGCTGAACCTCAAGTTCACAACAGTAGGATTTACGGCTCAAGGCATCAGCCATTACATTAGCCTTGCCAGGGGTATAAGAAATACCCAAGTCATAGTCTGTAATGGCCTCCATCCATCTTTGCTGACGGAGGTTCAGAGATGGCTGAGTGAATAAGTACTTCAAACTTTGATGATCCGTGTAGATCTTGCAACGATTACCAAGTAGGTAATGTCGCCATAACTTCAATGCATAAATAACTGCTGCAAGTTCGAGATCATGCGTTGGATAGTTCTCTTCATGAGGACGCAATTGTCGAGAGCCATAAGCAATCACCTTGCGCTCTTGCATTAGGACACAGCCTAATCCTTAACGGGATGCGTCACAATAAATCACGAAATCCTTGCGAGAATCTGGAGGAGCAAGCACTGGGGCAAATGTCAGCTTGTCTTTGAGTGTCTGAAAACTTTCTTGACATTTTTCTGTCCACTCAAACTTAACGCCTTTGTGAAGCAGATCAGTCAGAGGCTTGGCCATCTTAGAGAAGTTCTCGACAAAACGGCGGCAATAGCTTGCGAGTCCGAGAAAACTTCTGACTTGCTTGACATTCTTCGGAGGAGTCCATTCAAGAATTGCCTGAACTCATTCCGGGTTAACAGCAATGCCATCTTTGGAAATCACGTGGCCGAGATATGTCACTTCAGATAACCAGAATTCACACTTGGAATACTTGGCATACAATTGATGTTCACGCAGCTTCTCCAGTACAAGCCGAAGATGTTCGGCATGTTCTTCTGCATTCTTTGAATATACAAGGATATCATCCAGATAAACCACGACGAATTTGTCGAGGTAATCCATGAAGATGTAGTTCATTAACCGAGAGAAAGTTGCTGGAGCATTGGTTAAGCCAAAGGACATGACAGTGTACTCGTAAGAACCATATCGAGTAACGAAGGCTGTCTTCGGAATGTCCTCTTTACGAACTCGGATCTGGTGGTATCCCAATCTCAAATCAAGTTTAGAGAATACTAAGGAACCAGCAAGTTGATCAAACAGATCATTGATCCAAGGAAGCGGATACTTGTTCTGAATTGTTGCTTGGTTGATAGGTCGATAATCTTGAACCAACCGATTCGTTCCATCCTTCTTCTTAACAAAGAGGGAAGGTGCTCCCCAACCAGAAGAACTGGGGCGAATAAAACCCTTACGAAGTGACTTGTCAATTTCATCCTTAAGTTCAAGGAGTTCATGCGGCGACATCTTGTATGGGCACTTGGCAATAGGAGTAGTGCCCGGTTTCAAGTCTATGACGAATTCGACAGCTCTAGCAGGGGGTATTCCTAGAAGTTCTTCTGGAAATACATCTTGAAATTCACGAACGACTGGAACGTTCTCTATTCCTTCAAGAGGTGAAGCATTCAAGGCATTCAGTGCATATATCTGGCTCTCGGCATTCTGGATTATCTGGGCTGAGTAGTTGATCACCTGGCCAGAAGGGTGTGTGAGCTCGACTGTCTTGGCGGCATAGTCGATCAAAGCTTTGTAGGCTGTCAACAATTCCATACCAAGAATGATATCTATGTTGGAAGGTCCGAGCACAAAGAGAGAAGCCGGAAAAAGTAGGCCTCCAATCTCGATTTGGTTGTGAGGGCTTACCATTGTGGTTTGCCACTTGGATCCCGGAGATTGAACCGCTAAAGGTGTGGACAAATTCTCCATGTCTAACCCATGCCACCGAGCAAATTGTTGGGACACAAAGGCATGCGATGCTCCTGAATCAAAGAGAACAGAGGCTGGCACTGAATTAACGGGGAGGGTACCCATCACAATTTTCGAGGCCTCACAAGCTTCTTCAATCTTGACATGGGTGACTTGACCACAACTCAGAGCAGGCGGCCTGGCACTACAACTTCTGTTGCGATGGTTTCGACGGCCCTTCTTACGGCTAATAGTAGGCCGTGATGCATTCTGCGGCTGATCTGTGCGACAGTTGATAGTAAGGTGCCCTGGCTGTCCACACTTGCGGCATAAACCATCATTATGGGGAGGAGCCATAGTATTGAGCTGTCCACCCTGAATCGTTAGCTGCCTCGGCGGCGGAGGAAGACGAGGGGCAATATAAGACGGTCTTGGGGTTGGAGCAGGTCGGTGATGAACATTGTGCGGGATCCAGACTTGACGTTTCTGAGCAGGCTGACCCGAGGATGGGCCAACATCTCGAGTACGCTTGAGTGACTCCTGGTACTCAGTCAGACCAGTTTCAGCTCAGAAAGCTTGGCTAACAAGCGTTGCAAAGTCTGCGCAATCATGGACGACAAGTGCGAGCTTAATATTGGGACGCAGTCCTTCACGGAATTTCTCCTGCTTGCGAGCGTCAGTGCAGACGTCATCCTCCATAGCGGGATAAATCAAGGAATTTCCTCTGATATTCATCAATAGTCATTTTGCCTTGTGTGAGTTTGCGGAATTCCTTCTTCTTCTGGTCCATCAGACCTTGAGGAATGTGTCGTGCATGGAAGGCTGACTGAAATTCTATCCATGTGGTGGCTGTCCCAGCAGGCAGCATACGCCTGTGGCTTTCCCACCATTGAGCAGCTGAACCCCTCAGATGATATGTCACATAGGTGACGTAACTGGTAGGGGCAACATTAGCCGACTCCATCTGAAAAGCGATGTCACGAAGCCAATCATCAGCATCCATTGGATCAGTCGAGTTGCGGAAGGTGGACGGGTTGAGGCGCACGAATTCTTGCAGTGTTATTGGGGCAGGCGGTTGATGAGCATTCTGGTTTGGAAATTGGGCCATTACCCCAGTCATAAACTAACGATTCAGCTCAAACTGCTGCATCATTGCGGTAATATAGGGTGGTGGTGGAGGATCGTCTGCCATCCTGCCAAATCAATAGGGGTAGTTTAGCAAGAACAACTGCATGTGTAAGAGGTCATTCATGATGTAACATGAGCAATGAACAAGAAGGGCATTAGATACATATCAGTAGTCATTAAAGACATACAGATCCATGCACAGAGTCGGTTACAACGGCAGTAGGTGTTCAGAACACACGCAGCTTGACAACTAGGCAGCACGCAGGCACGCGGTGGAGAGATACAACAACAAGACATAGCAAAGGCTACATCAACGTCGGAGAAAACTACTGGAGCGAGGAATCTGCAAGTGGCAACGCAGGGTGCCCTCGATAAAAGGATCCCGCGGTCCATGAACATTGTGAAGCAGAACCTGACCCAGAATTCAAAGAAGGTTTAATTCAAATCTCCAGGTGGATGTGATCACGATAACCTAGAGTTAGAGTTAGTAAAATCTTTAACCCAAAAAGAAGAGAGATCAGAGTCCCAGAGTAAGGAAGAGGAATAAAAGATCCTAACCCCACCCATTGGCGACATGGGCCCGTAAGCCATACCGCCATGTTAGTAAAACAGCTTTTCAAAGACTAGACTCAACTTCGGCCAAGGAGTTGGAAAGGGGCTTCCTACAGGCAGTCGGCTCTGATACCAACTTGTGACGCCCCCAACTCAACCGTGCACTAATCATACACGCAAATGCGCACGATCAAGCCCAGGGACTCACGGGAAGATATCACAACACAACTCTAGACACAAAATAAAATAAACAAGCTTTATATTACAAGCCACGGGCCTCGAGGGCTCGAATACATAAGCTCGAGTTACACAAGCGTCAGCGAAAGCATTAGTATCTGAGTACAGGCATAACTAGACAAGATCGCCTTAAGAAGGCTGAGCAAAACAACGACAACTAGATCGAAAAGGCGCAGGCCTCCTGCCTGGAAGCCTCCGAACTACTCCTGGTCGTCGTTCTCCATGTAGTAGTAGGCTCCGTCGGGGTAGTAGTAGTCGTCGGCGGGATCAGCTGTCTTCGGGACTCCGTCATCTGATCGCAGCAATCGGGTATGGGGAAAAGAGGTAGCAAAGCAACCGTGAGTACTCATCCAAAGTACTCGCAAGACTTACATAAGATCTATTCTATTTATGCATCGGTATCAAATGAAGGGGCTGTATCTATGGACTAGACTGCAGAAATGCCAGAATAGAGGGGATGGCCTAGCCTATCGAAGACTAGCATCTTCAGCGTCTTGCAGCATTAGAAGAGTGCAGATTAGCATCATAACATAAGTGATAGGTAATAGTAGCAATGCCCAGAGATTCTTCCTCGACTCCCTGCGAGAAAGCAATCCCGGAGCTATCAAATTATTAAGTAACTCAAGTATCCAGTTCAAGTTGTAGTAGATCAGGATACAACACTGAGCGTCCTGTTACCGTGGACACGGCTATTCGAATAGATATTCTTCCCTGCAGGGGTGCACTACTGTTACCCAACACGCTCGATTAACTCTGGCCGGACACACTTTTCCGGGTCATGCTCGACCTCGGCTGATCGACACGACGTAGTCCTACCTAGGCTCAACAGAGAGGTCCCCGCCGGTCTACATCCAAAGTGCTTAGGGGTCTTGGGCCCATCGCCCTTTGCACTCCGGGTCGTTGCGCGCAGGGCGAATCCAGGCGCCACCTCTCTCCTGGATGGCGCCGGCCCAGCCGTGCCGCAATGCTGAACTGGACATCTGACAGAGCTTTTGGCTGATACATACAGCGCTGAGGACCCCATTAAACCATTATCCCACGTGGTGGTAGTGCGTATAGGCCAGTGGCCAACTCAGATCAAATACCCAAATCCGTTAGTGAATTATTAGGAGCTCGCGGAGACGACCAGTGCCTCGGCCGCTCCGACTAGGTATCTCGCGGACCACGACCAGGGCTTAAGGCTCACCTCTGACGCCCTGTCGCACTGACTTGGTAACCCGCAGTCCAACGACCAGGGACCAGGCCCCCCTCTCTCCTAGGTGGTCTTCACCTGCCCTGACGTTCCGCGATGATAATCTCTTGTGGGTGCCCTCATGGCCAACCTGACTTCCCAAAGGACTGAGGTGAAGGTCAAAGTACCCATGTGTCCATAAAATCGTGGGGAATCCGAGGAATCACCCTCGATGGATTCCCACTCGATGTAACCGTCAAGGTGAACTTGGAGGAATCACCCTCGATAAGTTCACACTTGAGGAGCTGCACGACAGAGGCATCATCGGAGGTGGTGAAATAGGAATCACCCTCGATAACCCACAACTGACTAGCTACGCTACAGAGGTATCATCAGGAGTGAGGTAGGAGGTATCACCCTCGGCACTCCATAGTAGCTCTGTAGAGTTGTACAACTAAGGGGTGTGCGGTGCGGTGTTCGGTCTCTGCACATCGATCCCGTTGATCGAAGCATCCGGTAGTAAAGCCTAGCAACACAGACAAGAGTGTGGGGCCACTGATGAATCGCTAAGCAACCTATACTAAGCATTTAGGATAGCAGGTAAGGTATCAATAGCAGTTACAAAATCAGGCTATGCATCAGAATAGGAGCAATCAAATATGGTAGCAAATTCTAATGCAAGCATGGGGAAGAAGGAATAGGTGATATAGGAATGATCAAGGGGGTTTGCTTGCCTAGAAGCTCTGCTAAAAAGGAAGAATGGTCGTCGGTGACGTAGTCGATCACAGGGGCATCGGCAGCAGTCGCAGGGTCTACCGGAGAAGAAGAGGAGGGAGAAACAAATAAATAACGGGCAGACAAAGGCACACAGATGTATGTTAGGTCAGTACGGGTTGATTACGTGCTCTACAGCTTCACTATTTATTTTAGACGGAGAGGGAAAATATCCGGGAATATTTTCCCAGCTCCGGGCAGTTATCGGTATATTGAACCGGAGGGGAAAGTTCTATGTTCATCTAGTTAGGAGTGATGGTCAAGCATTTTGAACACATATTTGGATTCATCATATTTTTCTGATCATTTTTCATATATAAATTATTTTCATACAAGTTACGGTGTATTTTATATGATTTTTCAAAGTTTTAAGTATTTTCTGGATTTTCTAGAATTAATTTAAATTCGAAAATTAAATAGCTAAATTGCTACGGGTACACAGAAGTGTACCCAGCAAAGTGCTTATTAGGCTGACAGGTGGGTCCCAGTTGACTGCCTAGTCAGCAGTCAACTGTGACCATTGACTGGTCAACTGGGCCAGGGGGTCCCACACGTCAGCGGCCGGGGATGCCCAGTCAGCAAGGTTGACCGGGTCAGCTGGGCCGCGGGACCCAGTGGCAGTGATTCAGCGGGGTCCCTCCTATCGGTCCACGTCATCGCCGGCGACCGGAGCGGCTCCGGCGACCAAATCGCGCGGCGGCGCGCTCGGGTGCTCGCCGGAAAACGGCTAACGGCCACGGTTCGGCGCGCGGGAAGGCTCTACGGGCGCGGCTCGACGTCGCGCACACGATGGTGCCAACAGTTGGTGCCGGGGACTACCGAGACGACGCCGGCGACGAGCAGAGGCGGCGCCGGAGTTCGGGCCTCGTCGGTTTCGACGCCACGGTCGCGCATTCGACAAAGTAAGCACGCCAGCAACACCTACATAGCACCACTAGTACGACGGCGTGCTCGGACAAGCCCGAGGGGCACTAGGAGGACGGGGAGGGAGCTCAAACGCGGCGGCGGAGCTCCGGCAATGGCAGTGGCAAAACGGGGCTCGGGCGCGAGGTAAAAGAGAGGGGGTTCGGCGTGGTGCTCACAGCGAAGTTCGAGGGAGGTCTCTGGGAAGCCGGAGAAGCTTGGGACGGCACGAATCGCAGGTGGGCAGTGGTGGTGACAAAGGTTGAAGACGGGGCCGATGGCGTCGATTTGGGGCAGCTCCGGTCGGACGGGCGCGCGGGGTCGATGAGGACGAGCTCCACGGAGCTCCAGGACACGCTCCGGGGACGCGGGACGGCGATGGCCGCGTGAATCATGGTGAAGCGGCCATGGAGGCGCTCTGTGCTGCGGGCAGAGAGGGAAGACGCGAGAGGGGAAGAATGGGGGTGGCTAGGGTTCGCGGGGAGAGAGGGGAGGTCTTGCAGGCGCCCGCGGAGCTGCAGCTGCGCGCTGTCGAGCGCGCGCGAGGGGGGGCCAGGGCGTGCGCGCGCCCTGTGGTCAACAGCGAGGAGAGAGGGTGAGCAGGAGGAGGGAGATGACCGGGCGAGCTGGGCTGGGCCGCGGCTGTAGGGGATGGGCTCTAGTGCATAGTAGGTTAGGCCCTTTTCCTTTTTCTTTTCCCTATTTTACTTATTGCTTTCCGTTTACATTTTCTTTAGCTGGTAATTCACTTTTGTAAAATGTGTGGCTGGTCTCAATATTTAGTATGCAATATACCTCACTGCCCCAAAAAGTTTGGGGGCAATATAATTTCATTTGGATTTTGTATTGCATTTAAAAAAGTCAAAATGGTGCTGTTGGCCCTGTTTTCATGAGGTTAGAGTCATCTAGGGAATTTAGGTGATGTTGTTTTCCTGAACATAAATAGTTATGGAATATTTCCAAATTTATGAACTATTTAGTTTCCAAATTTGAACAACTTTTATTTTCACTTCATATTTGAATTTCAATTTGAGTTGGAATTTGAAATGAGATATGATTCCAATGTGATCAAGCATTGCAAATCAAGGTGACTTAGCATAATCATTATGGATCACTGTAGCTCATTACATAGGGGTGTTACACCACCCCACCCCACCACATCTCCATCGCCCCACCCCACCTCACTGATGGGGAATGTTGCATGGAAAACAAAAAAAATCCTACGAAACACCCAAGATCTATTCTATGGAGATGCTACGATAGGGGGAGTGTCTACATACCCTTGTAGACCTAAAGCGTTAACAATCTAATGATCGTGGTTGGCGTAGTCGAACTCCCTTCGCGATCCAATCCGATCCAGCGCCGAACGGACGGCACCTTCGAGATGTGCACACGTACGGTTCGGTGACGTCTCCGCCTTCTTGATCCAGCAAGGGAGGGTGGAGAGGTAGATGGGATATAGGCCAGCACGGCGGCGTGGTGGTGGCAGCGGAACACCGGCAGGGCTTCGCTAAGCGCTACGTGGAGGAGGAGGAGTAACGGGAGGGGGAGGCGCCAAGGGCTTCGCTAAGCCCTACGTCTCCCCACCTTTATATAGGCGTGTGGGGGGGGGGGGGGAGGGGCTGGTGGCTTGCCCTCCAAGCCCCTAGGGTCGTTGGCCAAGGGGGAAGGAAGGAGATCCCTCCTTTTCTTCCCCACCGATCGCTATGCCCTTTTTCAGGGATCTTGATCTTATCCCTTCGGGATATGATCCTATTCTTTTTGTGGGGATCTTGGTGCGCCTAGACCAGGGGTTTGGAGCCTTGCCCCACTACCCACGTCCATGTGGGTCCCCCATGCAGGTGGGCCCCACTTCGGAACCTTCTAGAACCTTCTCGGTACAATACCGAAAAATCCCGAACATTTTCCGGAACCCTGAATATGACTTCCCATATATAAATCTTTACCTCCGAAGCTCCTCGTGATGTCCCGGATTCCATCCAGGACTCCAAACAATATTCGGTCTTGCCATTATTAATATCCCAACACTACCCTAGCATTACCAAACGTTAAGTGTGTGACCCTACGGGTTTGAGAATCATGCAGACATGACCGAGACACCTCTCCGATCAATAATTAATAGCGGGACCTGGATGCCCATATTGATTCTCACATATTCAACGAAGATATTTATCGGTTTGAACCACGATATCAAGGATTCAGTTAATCCCGTATACAATTCCCTTTGTCCGGTGATATGTTACTTGCCCGAGATTCGATCGTCGGTATCTCCATACCTAGTTCAATCTTGTTACCGACAAGTCTCTTTACTCGTTCTGTAATACAAGATCCTCGTGAATAAACTCATTAGTCACATGCTTGCAAGCTATTCATGATGTTGTATTACCGAGAGGGCCCAGAGATATCTCTCCGTCACACGGAGTGACAAATCCCAGTCTCGATCCATGCAACCCAACAAACACTTTCCGAGATACCTGTAGAGCACATTTATGATCACCCAGTTACGAAGTGACGTTTGATTACCCACAAAGTATTATTCCGGTATTAGGGAGTGGCATGATCTCATGGTCTAAGGAACAGATACTTGTCATGAAGAAAGTTGTAACAAATAAACTAAGTGACATGATCAGATGCTAAGCTTACGGTTAGATCTATCCATCAAATCATTCTCCTAATGATGTGATCCCATTATTAAATGACAACTCATGTCTATGGTTAGGAAACCTTAACCATCTTTAATCAACGAGCTAGTCTAGTAGAGGCTCACTAGGGACACGGTGTCTGTTTATGTATCCACACATGTATTTAAGTTTCCAGTCAATATAATTCTAGCATGAATAATAAACATTTATCATGAACAAGGAAATATGATAATAACATCTTTATTATTGCCTCTAGGGCATATTCCCAACACTCACCACCGGCGGCGCACCCTCGTCGGCGTCTCTCGAAGCTCTGCAGCAGTGGGCATCGTGGTTTGCTGGCCTCCTCTCTTGCCGCATCCATTGTGGGGAGGCGAGGAGGATAAGAAGCCAGATCCGATGAGGTTGTTGACGGAGCTGGAGGTGGAGTGGAACTCCGCCGGGTGCGAGAAGCGCGGGAGGAAGATGCGATTGTGGCGGAGAGGGAGTGGCGTGACCACGGGGGGTGAGATAATTGTATGGGCGCGCGGGAAGACGACTTTGACAGATCCACGACAACAGGCGCGATGTCGAGATTTTGGGCGAGGGAGCAAGCACCCCGGTGACCGCTCCTACGGTGGCTCAGCGGCATCGGCTGGCAGGATACAGGGTCCGGTGGGATACCTGTGTTCCAGTTGCATCACCTCGCAGCGCTGATATATCAGGAGGGGAGCTGGTTGCTCTTGGAGGGAAGAAGGTTTTACAGGGAGGGAGCGATTGGGGAGATCGGAAGTCCTGAAGTTGTCTCTAATATGGGTGATCCAAGCTTGCTTTCAATTTTGAATGCAACTATGGATTGCGCCTCTTTTTCCCAGTTTGGCTCACGCCCTTGCACACCTAATGATTACACTTCGAGATCAGTTTCCCCTTATGTGAGGATCTCTCCGTTCGAACAGCCGGAGCTTGGAGATGAACACGAAGAAATTTTGATTGGATCTGTCCATTGTGCTCCTACCAAAATTGCTTTAGTGGTGGGTTTCAGAAGGAAACAGGCTGTTCATCAGACTTGTGCTAGTGTCGGGATTTCACCCCTGTTCTTCCTGGATGAGCCAGGGGTGTAGTGTGGATTGCCCACGTGCTGCATCGTCCGAGATATTCTACCGGGTGAGTGCGACGAGAGCACTTTTCGGCCATCATGTGTAGAAACTTCATGAGAACGGTCATGGCTGCGGCACCTCGGAAAGCGTGGTTGGCTCTATTCAAAATGTTGGTGACGTCGTTGACGGTTTTTTGAGAGCATTTCTTTTAGGGCACTTGGGCAGGAGGAAGAGGAATTCTACAAACGCACCTGGGATTCCCCTCCACTACAGATCGAGAGTTACCACTTGTGATAGGTGTTGGGATTTCCCCGGAGAGGAAGGGTGATGTAGTATAGTAGCAGAAAGTATTTCTCTTAGTTAAGAACCAAGGTTTATCGAGCCAATAGGAGACACCACGCAAAACCTGTAAGCAGTACCTACGCACACACAAAACAAATACTTTCACCAAACGTGGGCAAGAGGGTTGTCAATCCCCTTGTACTCGTTAATTGCAAGGATTAAATCTGATAGTGATAGGTAGATAAATATAAAGTAAAATAAAAGATAAATAATTGCAGCAAGGTTTTTTTAGGGTTTTAGTAAGTATGAAGTGAATGGACCCGGGGGCCATAGCGTTCACTAGAGGCATCTCTCTCATAAGCATAGCATCGGTGGGTAGACAAATTACTGTTGGGAAATTGATAGAAAAGTGCATAATTATGACGATATTCATGGCATGAACAATATATATGCATTACATCCGAGACAAGTAGACTGTTAATCTTACTAAATCTACTACTATTACTCCACCCCTCGACCGCTATCCGGCATGCATCTTAAGGTATTAAGTTCATAACAAACAGAGTAATGCTTGGAGCATGATGACATAATGTAGACAAGATTAAATCAATTAATATGATCGAACCCCATCGTTTTACCCTTAGTAGCAAAAATACAAATACGTGCCTTGCAAATCCTCCTGTCATAGAGTAAGGTCATCGCAAGATTGAACCAACTACCAAGCACCTCTCCCACTGAAGATAAATCAATCTACTTGGCCAAAGAAGACGGATAGATCGGAGAGAAAGACAAGGCTATAAAATCACACATAGATAAATCTCAGAAAAGACTCAAAATACTTTCAATGAATAATCTGATCATAAACCCACAATTCATCGGATCCCAACAAACACACCGCAAAAAGTTTACATCAAATCGATCACCGAAGAGAACATGGTATTGAAGATCAAAGAGAGAGAGAGAGCCATCTAGCTACTGCTATGGACCCGTACGTCCTATGGGAACTACTCACGCATCATCATGGAGGCAACAAGGTTTATGAACATGGCCTCTGAGGGTGTCTCGGACTAAGGGGTCCTTGGGCTGCCGGCCTATCTCTCATGGGCCGGACAGATGGGCCGCTGTTAGTTCATCGAAGGAAGGCCGGACAACAAGCGACCCCGGGCTCCAGAAGGAAACCTCCGAAGACTTGGCATATCCTCCAAGCCAGGTTTTACGTAACCATCATGTTTATCCCCTAGTGGCAACCGACCATATGTAACCCTAGGTACCCCTGGTGTCTATATAAACCAGAGGGTTTAGTCCGTAGAGAAGGGGAACTGTTGGTGCAATAATTTGCCTCCTTATGTTTTGGAGATTGTTGACAAACAGTGAGGGACTGATGTGTTTGCTAGTGCACACAGAGTAACAGGTCCATGGAGTCAAGAGGAGTTTGGATTCAAACTCCAAAGAATATTCCCTGTGTGGCAGTGAAGGTTATCACCGAAGATTATGATGACAAGAGTGACCCCTCAAAATTGTTGATGCAAAGCAATTCATTTGGTGTCCATCCGAAGAAAGTGACTGCAGCCGAGGAGATTAAAGACGAAGTGAAGACGTAGCATTCATTTCTTTGTTTCTTTTCTCTTCATTGAGTCATAGGACCACCGTACTATTAAGAGGGGTGTAGCATTCGAAGCTTTGATTCTCTGATGCTAAACCCAAATCCTATGAAAGCTGTGAGAGAAATCTCTTTGTGTTCCGAGCAAATGCTTGCCAGCAAGAGACTGTGATCTTCTTCGCTGCGAGAGATTTGTCTCTGACCGAGGAGTTAGCATTACTTGCTCCTCAAGTAATGTTACCGTTGCTCTTGAAATCCGACCGTTGTGAACGTGTCGGTTGGCCATTGGCTGGACCGCGTATCCAAAATGGTCATTTCCCATCAGGGAAGGCTGCGGCTATATTTAGCCACCCCGCACCGGCGTTGTCCGGTGGCTGCTCCATTTGATTCTGAGAAGATTGTTGAGCAACCCCCTCTCCGAGAGATTTGAGTTTAATATCCACCGAGAGAAAACCCTAGAGCCGAAAAATTAGATAGTGGTTCAGCATCACTCGAATCTAAGTCCAGTACGCTCCGCCTATTACTCTTGGGAGTTGCGAACTCTCTAGACGGTTAGGTGTCAATTTCTTCAGAGACCAAGAGTAATTGTGGTTCTCAAAGAAGAAGTCTGTAAAGGTTCGGAGATCGCCTCAAGCATCTACCACAAGTAATCGGCATTGGTTGATGAACCAATTGTCGAGGAGAATAGGGCAAAGAGAGTTTATCTTCTGTGTTAAATCACATCCCCTCCAACCAGACGTAGTCCTTTTGCAGAAGGGCGAACTGGTCTACCAAATACCTTGTCGCCATCGAGCATCACTGGTCACCTCTACTACCCTCTTCTACATTCGAACTGTGACATATGACATATTCCAAACATGTGATTTACCTCGATGCATGCTGTTAGTTTCCATTCGGTAGTTTGTATTCGCTCACTGTATACTGTTTTTCATTCGTTCCGCTGCTGGGTTCCGAGAGTTTTGATATTTCAGAAGAAAATTTAAAACTCCCATTCACCCCCCTCTGGTAGACATACTTCGTTCCTACAATTGGTATCAGAGCATGGTACTCCTTGACTCTGCTCATTTTGGTCTAACCACCTTGGAGTTTAAGTATGTCTTCAGTGAGCTACAAGTCGCACCTCAAGATTCCCATCTTCGATGGGACGGACTATCCCTTCTGGAAGGAGAAGATGAAGATCCGTCTCCGAGCCATTGATGATGATATGTGGAATGTGGTGCAGAATGGATTCACGGTTGAAGTGTCCCAGGTCCCCACTGACCACGAGAAGAAACTCATTCAGATGAATGCTCAAGCTAAAGATGAAATTGGTGGCCATCTCTCTCGTGCTCAATTTCTTCGCTATCGTCAGTGTGAAACTGCTAAGGAATTGTGGGACATTCTCGAGAAGATAAATGAGGGCGTTTCAACTCAAAAAGAAACTCGCATTGATACTCTTTGGGCCAAGTTCAATAGGTTCAAGCATATCGGAAATGAAAGCTGCCAGCAAACCTTCGATCGTCTGAGTGACATTGCAAACGAGCTACAAGGTCTCGGCGCCAAAGACATCACTGACCACGAAGTTGTGAAGAAACTGCTCCGATCTCTTGACAGTTCGTTCGACACTCCAGTCCTGATGATTCGGGAACGAGCTGATTTCAAAGTTCTCGACTCTGCTGATATTATGGAAAGGCTAAACACCCATGAAGAACAAGAAGAAGAAAAGAGAGATCTCTATGGTTCAAGTCACCGAAAAAGTCATGCTCTCAAGGCTGCGGCTGATTCTTCCTCAGAAGGAAATGCCGATGAAGATTCAGATGACCCCGAAAGGATCAGCAAGGATCTCGCATTGATCACGAAAAGATTCCAGCGCCTTCAAAGGAAAAATCAGTTTCAGAAGAAAGGATCCAGCAACTCTGGCGGCTCCAAATCTTCATCAAAACCGACTTGAGATTACACCTGCTTCAAGTGCAAAAAGCCAGGGCATTTCATTTCGGACTGCCCTCTCTGGGAAGCTGAAATCCGTGCAAGTGGAAGATATGATTCAGGAAACAACCATGGCAAAGGCAAGAGAAAAAGTTACGACTCTGATGATGAGAAGAAAACGAAGAAGTTCTTGAAGAAGAAGGATAGCTCCTCCAAGTCCTCGTCAAGATCTTCCTCAAGGAATCCCTGCAAGTCCTCATCCAACCGCAAGAACACCTCTCACAAGGCCAAGGCGTACATCGGCAAGGAGATGGATTCCGAAGAAGAAGCATCATCTGACAATGAAGAGGTTGAAGAATCCGATGAGGGTTCTGATTCCGGCATGGCTGGCATAGCATGTGCCTCTACTTCTGCATCAAACTTCTTCAAGAATCATTCGAGCGACAACGAGTCTCTGGCGTATTGCTTCATGGCCAAAGCTTCGAAAGAAAAGGTATCCTCCAAACATCACAAGGTTCACTCCAGTGATCAATATTCTTCTGATGAGGATGACCATGCTAAACTGATCAAAATTGCCAATATGTAACAAAACTCTCTCGAGAAAATTGAGAAAACCCTCAGGAAGTCTGAAGGGTTGTTGGTTGAGGAGATGGATAAAAATCAGTCGTTGACCGAAGAGCATTCCGCTCTTGAGTCTCGAATGAAAGAACTATCAGATCGTCATGATTTTCTCTCAGCTGACCACGAAAGATTGACTTATGATTACCTGAAACGGAAACAGGAACTCGAGTCGCTGAGAGAGGCTCATGATGATTTGATCAGAGAAAATTCTCTTCTCACCCAATAACTCAAAGAGAAATCTGAAGTGTTTGTACCTCCTTGCTTAAAATGCCTTGAACAAAGTAACGCTGAATCAAATGCTGAATCTTCTGTGAATGCTAACCCCTCAGTCGAGGAAAATGGTTCTGTTTCTGATGAAAATGCTAGGTTGAAGGATCTTCTTCAGACAGGAATGTTCAAGTCTCTCAAAGGGCATCAAACCCTGTGTGATGTTCTAAAGAAATCCATTCTTCACAAAAATCCCAGGAAGGAAGGTATCGGTTTCGAAAGGAAACTGAATGAGAATGGGTCCTACTGGGAACCTGATCAATATCCTCGCACTGTGTGGGTACCTGGTAAGAGCAAAATGCTCGATCCAGCTTTACTTTCAGGATATGACTCACCTATTCCTGAATACTCATATGATGATTCTCTGGACAACTATAAGCTGTTCAAAAATCAACGTGGTGAGGCTGTTGCTCGCTACGTTGGACCTAACAGCAGGAATGGCCCTCCTAAGGAAGCTATCTGGGTGCCCAGGAAAACTATCGAAGTATTACCTGTTACTAGGCTACTAACCATGCAGGAAGAAAATGCTCGATATATCCTTGAAAAGATTCGACAGAATGAGTACATACTTGCCTCACCCAACCGTTATACTCATTCGTCTGGAAGAAATTTCAATGCATACTCTTTTTATTATGCTCATACTCATTCAAGTCACAATTCATATAATTATCGAAAGAAATCATATCTTGCTCGCTCATATGTTTCGAAGCCACCTACAAAGATGTGGGTGGTTAAGAAAGCCTGATTTCTCCGCAGGACTATGTCTCCGAGTGTATCGAATGGATAATGGATGCACTAGTCATATGACCGGAGACAAGTCATTGTTTGTCGACCCCAACTTAACTGCTTCATCTGAGAAGTATATTACTTTCGGTGACAACAACAAAGGAAAGGTAATTGGGTTAGGTAAAATTGCTATATCCAAGGACAAGAACATTGATGATGTTCTACTTGTTCAGTCTCTTGGATTCAATCTCATGTCAGTTGGCAAGCTTTGTGATCTAGGCATGCTAGTTCTATTTTCTAAATCCAAATGCATCGTCTTTATGGCCACTGACAATTCCTTCGTCTTCGAGGGAAATAGAAAAGGTGATTTATATATTGTGGATTTTTCTAAGGGTCCCTCAGTCCGAACTTGCTTGCTTGCAAAAGCAACCGACGGATGGCTGTGGCACCGAAGACTTGGTCATGCCGGTATGAGAAATTTGCAGACTCTCGTGAAGAAAAATCATCTTCGTGGTATTCCTGATGTGAAATTCGACAAGGATCGTCTCTGTGCTGCATGCGAAGCCGATAAATTGGCCAAGAAGCACCATTCATCAAAAACTGTCATGACCACAACAAGACCACTGTAAATTCTTCATATGGATTTATTCGGGCCTCAAAACTATGCAAGTTTCGGAGGCAGTCACTATGGTCTGGTTATTGTTGATGATTTCTCCCGATACACTTGGGTATTCTTTCTCGAAGACAAAACCTACACCCAAGATATCTTCAAAAGATTCGCCAAGAAGGCTCAAAATGAATATGATGTGCGAATTAAGCATGTTAGAAGCGACAATGGTACTGAGTTCAAAAATACTCATATCGAAGATTTTCTCGATGAAAATGGTATCACTCATGAATTCTCTGCCGCATACACTCCCCAACAGAATGGAGTTGTTGAGCGAAAGAATAGAACTCTCATTGAAATGGCGAGAACAATGCCCAGTGAGTATAAAACTCCCATTCGTTTCTGGGCTGATGCTATTAACACTGCTTGCCATGTTGTGAATCGTGTTTATCTTCACAAATTCCTTAAGAAAACTTCATATGAGCTTATCACTGGCAAGAAACCGAATGTTTCTTATTTACGTGTTTTTGGTGCACCTTGCTATATTCGTGACATGAATCATAATTCTAAGTTTGCACCTAAGGCACATGAAGGTTTTCTTCTTGGTTATGGCTCGAACTCGCATACTTATCGTGTCTATAACTCTCACCTCGGGAAAGTTATGGAAACGGTAAATGTGTGGTTTGATGAATCTAACGGCTCCCAAAAGGAGCACCTGCCTAATGTGATAGATGAACCTCCTATTTCGGATGCTATTCGGCAAATGGCTATTGGGGACGTCAGGCCAGTCGAAGGAAATACACCAGACTCTTCCGATGATGATGCTCCCATAGCTCGACGAACACGCCAATCTACTGCCGAAGAAAATGCCGCGCCGAACACAAATGGCAACCCAAATGCAAATGTACATGCCGATCAAAATGGCAATCATGATGAAAATGGCGATACTAATGCCAATCCTGATGCTGATACTGAGGAAAATGAAAATGATCATCAAGAAGGAAATCCTCTCCCACGAGTGGCAAATCGAGTTGACCCTGCATTAATCCTCAAAGATCTCGAGAATCCAGGTTACCGACCCACAACTCGCTCTCGCACTCGTTTGGCTAACTACTGTGGCAGTTTCTCTTTCGTCTCATTGATAGAACCTACCAAGTATGAAGAAGCTATGAATGATCCCGATTGGATGAATGCTATGCAAGAAGAGTTGGTGCAATTCGAATTGAATGATGTGTGGGAATTGGTTGACAAACCGAATCCTAAGAAGCACAATATCATCGGCACAAAATGGATTTTCCGGAACAAGCAAGATGAAAATGGCATTGTTGTGAGAAACAAAGCACGTCTTGTCGCTCAAGGGTATACACAGGTAGAAGGTATTGATTTCAGTGAAACATATGCTCCTGTTGCTCGCCTTGAGGCAATTCGTATTCTTCTCGCGTATGCAAATTACAATGATATTCTGCTTTATCAAATGGATGTGAAAAGTGCTTTCCTCAATGGTGAAATTGAAGAGGAAGTATATGTTACGCAGCCACCTGGCTTTGAAAACCCTCAGTTTCCTAAAAAAGTTTTCAGGTTGAAAAAGGCTCTGTATGGGCTGAAGCAAGCCCCTCGAGCCTGGTATGACACACTGAAGAGGTTTCTGCTCGACAAAGGGTTTAGGCCAGGATCCACTGATTCCACTCTTTTCACTCGTGCTATTGATGGCGATCTATTCGTATGTCAAATCTATGTGGATGATATTATTTTCGGCTATACTAACAATGCCTGCAGCATGGAATTCGGGCGAATGATGTCCGAGAAATATCAAATGTCTATGATGGGTGAACTCAAGTTCTTTCTCGGACTCCAAATTCATCAACAGGACAATGGAATTTTCATATCTCAGGAGAAATATCTGAGAGATTGTATGAAGAATTTCAAAATGCAAGACTGCAAACAGAAGGGCTACAAAACTCCCATGCCCACAAATGGCCAGCTGGACGCAGATGTGTACGGTAAAGATTACGATCAGAAAGCTTATCGTTCGATGATTGGTTCTTTGCTTTACTTATGTGCATCCAGACCTGATCTTATGTTGAGTGTTTGTATGTGTGCTCATTTTCAAGCTGCACCGAAAGAATCGCATCACCAAGCGGTCAAGCGTATTCTGAGATATTTGGCTCACACCCCCACCTTAGGTTTATGGTATCCTAAGGGAGCATAGTTTGACCTCGTTGGATATTCAGACTCAGATTATGCAGGTGACCGGGTTGACAGGAAATCTACCTCGGGGACATGCCATTTCCTCGGCAGATCATTGGTATGTTGGTCATCAAGGAAGCAGAATTGTGTATCACTCTCTACGGCTGAGGCCAAATATATTGCTGCTGGCGCTTGTTGCACTCAGTTATTATGGATGAAGCAGACTCTGAAGGATTATGGCATCAAGGTCAAGAAGATCCCTCTATTGTGCGACAATGAAAGTGCGATCAAAATTCCACACAATCCTGTGCAGCACTCTCGCACCAAGCATATTGAGATCATACATCATTTCCTACGCGATCATGTTGCTCGAGAGGATATTGTTATCAGTCACGTCAATACCGAAGAAAATCTCGCCGACATCTTCACCAAGCCTCTCGATGAGAAAAGATTCTGTGCGTTACGGTGTGAGCTAAATATCCTAGATTCCGCGAACGTGCAGTAAGCTGGACTCGGCACCCGTACCATCACTTCCACATCTTAGAAGGAATGGGTGCATAACACTCGAAGAGTTTGAAAATTTTGACAAAGTGAAACTTTCTTTCTGAGAGTGAATACATTAACGAAGAACTAGACTAACCGGGTGCCACGATAATTGTGCGATGCTCGGGGTCATACAGTTCTTATACGGTGGGTAACGCCACCACAATTTCTCTTCGTTGAAGTTGGATTTGAATCTTTTGTGTTAGTCCGAATGTATTTCACTCATAGCTTTTCTCTCGGGTGCTTGTGTTTCTTCGTCTGAGTGAAATACCTAGGACCTTGTTTTCCATCTATTCTATCTCTTCCAGTCTATGCTGTTCCGTTATGAATGCACAAATTCATCTGGAATCGAAACTTTATCTGGTGTCCTTGACCACGTTAAAGTTTCGGTCCAAACTTAATCTGTTTTGGCAAAATCCGTCCAAAATTTGGGGTTTCCCGCTCAAGTCTGGACCATGTTCTTTGGTGACGGTTGCCACGTGCTCCTCATCAACTGCCAGGTTATCTGGTCCGTTGAATCGCAATAGTCCTCTGACTGTGGCCGTACGATCAGATTCACCGGGTGCGGTTATTTCCTCCTCGCATATAAATACTGTGCCGCCACCCTCCTCGTTTCACTTCGCATCTCCACCGTCGCCACCTTCCAAAGCCCTACCGCACTGCTCGTCCTCGAGCCCGACGACGTCGACCATCTTCGCCGCTTCGCTGCCGGAAAGAGGTTGCCGGAGTCATTCCTCGCCGCCGCGGATCATCTTCCTCTCCGCGCCGCCGTAGTCGCTGCACATCACCGAGTTAGGGTATGTGTAGTGCGAACTCGTTCTTCCATTCATCCTGTTCGAGTTCGTCCGCGGTAGAAATTGCTTATTTTTACTGCATTTCCCAGATCCTTACTGATAGGTAACTTATGCGGATGTGGTTTGTAGTTGTCCCTCGCATCAGAATCAGATCTAGGGTTTGTGTTATGTCTCGTACGAACGGAATGCTTAGCACGTTTACTAGTATTTTCTTCGAACCTACTAGTTCATTCTACACATTTCCTTCGACCGAAACATTTCTCAAAGTCCGCATCTACCTTTTCATCAAAAACAAATTCTTTTTCAAAAACTTCGCTATGTGCATTCGTAACCCTGTCCCCATTTTCCCTCGCATCTATCTTTATTCACAGGAAAATGCAGTCAGTAGAGGATTCGGCTGAACCAGTTAGCATGGCTGACCGAGATGATGCTGTTCTGGGTACTGCTGATGAATCCAAAGCTCCGAATGCTAAGGGCCCAATGCTAGGCCCATCAACCAGCAAGAGAAAAAGAACCGAGCAAAATGCCGATGCGCAAGAAGAAAATGCTCCGAAGAAGAAGAGGGGTGGCAGACAGGCATACACAAACACAGCTGAGTATATCTGTCATGATCGGTACGATACTGTTCCAGGAGAAACCAAACACCAGAGAGATATGCGTCAACAATGGATTCGCCGTCACTGGGTGTGAAAGTGGTTCAACTATGAATTTGTCCATCATCGGTTTGCTCAGAACTTTGCATTTCATCCACCATGGGGTGACTGCTGGGAAATTTCTCTCATCAAGCCAAATGGTCCCCAAGAAAGACCACCTCCTCCACCGAATGCTCATGAGTCATCTCTTCGTACACCCGCATCTTATCCTGATGAGCTGGCTAAGCGTCAGTGCAATGCCATCAAGCGAGCTCAGAGGGCTGAAAAGCAAAAGGCTCATGAAGAGGAAAACCTTTGCCTTCTGAAAGATGACATGGAGAAGAAAGAGGCCGAAGGAAAATCTGAAGGTCGTTCTAAATGAAGGCATGATCCCAGCACTGCTGCAAAGAAAAAGAGCGCACCAAAGAAGAAAAAGGCTGATCCTACTGATGACATGGACATGAATGATTCTTCGGCTGATGATGATGACCCTCCGCTCACCAAAGAAGAAGTTGCTACCACTCTCAGCGAGGAAGTCAATATTACCACATCCACTGTGCTGCCTGATCTTCGGGTTAATTTGGTTCCAGAAGTACCACCGAAGAAGATACCAGCGAGAAAAACCCCTGCTACCACTGTCACTATGAAACAGCATGTGAACACAACTCCTCATCCAGATGCTATAAATTTGAAGGATTTGGTTGTTGACACTCCTGTGAGTTCTGCAAAGCCAGGCGAAAATATTCCCAAGCCCGACTTGAAGAAAATCAAGGCGCCTACCGAGAAAGTTGCTCCACCCGCTACTGCTCCGAAGGAGAAGGCTGCTAAGTTTGCCCCTCCCTTGACTCAGCCATTGACTTCTAAGCCTCCCTCCGAGCAAGTTCCTGTCCCGACTGCTCCCTCAGTCAAGTCTGATGCTCCTCATTATTATGATCACATATTCATCATGGAACAACTCGATAAATTTGTGGACAATCCATTCGATGGAGAAGTGGCATCTCAACCTATTCCTGCTGAAGTCATTACTCAAGCCACTTCCGTTGTTCAAGAACTTCGAGAAGATGCAGTTGAGCTAAATTCTCTCTCTGCCGAGCTAATGGACCTTGATAATCGAATGAAAACTGCCTCTTCAAAATTTGTCATTAAAGCACTCGAGAATTCCTACAAGGACATTAATCGTGCTATGACTCTCCTTCGTCACCGAAGGTTACGCTTTCACACGGATCTAGATGAAATTGTTCGAAAAATCTGTGATGAACATCAAGCCAAAGTCACTGGATATAATGATTTGGTCAAGGGTTACATTGATCAAGTTGCTCAGCAAAAGAAAAAGCAACGAAAGAGAATGGCAAAGAAGAATGTACCTCCTGCTCCGAAGGAACCGTCACCTGTTCCCCAAGCTGCTCAGACTCCTCCTGCTCCGAAAGAAAAATCTCCTGAGCTAGTCATTCCTTCAAACCCATCAGTCAAAGACTCGAATGCTCCTCTCTCGCCAAGGCCAACTGAATCAGTGCCTGTGGCCTCCCCTGCTCGGGCTGATATTCCCTCGCCACACCTGGTTTCTGAGGAAGGTGAAATCGCTCGCTCCAAGCCCCAAGCTTCTCTGGCTCATGCAGCTCCAAAAGTCTCGGCTTCTTCCATAGTCGAGCAACAATAGCTTCCAGTGTCACAACCGCAACCACCTATAGTGCAGCATTCGGCCTCAGTGCCTAAACGGGATGAACCTGCCCTGCTACCTACTGCCTCAGCACCTCCCTCTGTTGCAACACCTGCTCCGTCTCCACTCAAGTTATCCATCGACACAGCAACACGAATACCTGATGTTGGTCCTTCCGAACGAAAATATGTCTCTGCTCGCCGCACTGACTCGGTTGTATATGGTGATGAATATCTTTCTCCTGAAGAAGAACTCAAGTACCCATATCCTCGTGAAGAACTGCCTTTGTTCTCTTCAGGCGCAGGTGCAAAAGGTCCTCTTTTCAATCGGAATGCGCATCCTAAATTCTTTCAAGCTAGTCCTTATGATGGGCCGCGCACTTCGGAATCGCCTCGCTTCTGGACTAAGGAACAGGCGATCTATTACTCTCGGGTTCTCTATGAGAGCAGAAAGATATTTCCTCACGAATATCTCGACATTCCTGCTATGCGCAACATTGGCTGTTTCAATCAATTGCTTCAGGATCTAGATGATTTTTGCCTCACCAAGGTCTTTGAATTTGAGCATCCTTGGAACAGAGAGATTATTCTTCAGTTCTATGCGACACTGTATATCTCTGGCGATGAATTTGATAGCTCCAAATGGATTATGGAATGGATGACCGAAGGAAAACGCATCAAATGCACTTCGACAGATTTTGTCTCGCACTTCCATTTCCCTCGCTTTGAGCATGGTAACACTGGAATTCGGGTCCACAACATTGATGTCATATCGGATGAAAATTTTCGGTGCACAATGGATCAAGAAAAGATTCGTGACTACACTAGTCCTCCTCACCCTGAGCACTTAACGTTCGAGAATCAAACGCTATTCCACATGCTTTGTTACACCATTTGTCCTCTGGCGGGTATGAATCCAGACAAATCCATCTCAGATGTTCTTCGAAATGCTATCTATGCAATCTCTGAGCGATACATCTTCGACGTGGAAGACATGTTCCTGCGCATTCTGAAGGATTCTGATCAATATCCCTTCTGCATCAAAGTGTTCGCACCCTGGATCCAGAAAGTGGTTGATCATGCAATGCGCACAGTGTATCTTGCGAAAGAAAACCATAAAAGCTGCATTCCTCCTGTTCGCGATACCTTGCAAGTCATGGAAGATATTTCTTCGAGCAAGTCGCCTGCGTCAAGCTCCCAAGACTATCACAAGCAATTTGATGGGCCACATCTGCCTCAGCGTGACCGAAAGATTTCGCATCAACCTCCATCACAACTCGAAGTCAGTTTGCGCACACAACAACTGCTGCTGCAGCATATCGCTGAGGATCGACGCGAGAAAGAACATCTCGCCTCCGAGCTGAATGCTCTCAACAATCGCACGAGGATAATGCATCTGATAGCTGATGAAAACAAGAAGAGACTCTGGAAATTGCTTCGCAAGTTCTTCACCGAGAAACAACTCCGGAATGTCAATCTCCAAGAGCTCTATGACTACATTGAAAAAGGCTTCACTGTTGAAGATTTTCAAGATCGGAGTACCCCTCCTCTACCTGTTCGTGAGCCAACCACTGATCTACTTCATCTCAAGCTTCGTAAATTGCTTGACGAGTCTGAAGCCACCTCACTGACCGAGAAACCTACCGACGGCAATGTGCACTCCCGTGTTCCTCCTGTGGCCACTCCACCTGTTCCCTCGTCTGCTCAGCCCCAAGTCCTTATTCCTGAAGGAAAATCTGATGCTGCTAAAGACGAAGACAATCCTGTCACTTCCGAAGAAGAACTCTCCTCAGATAGTTCATCTGGAGATGCCACCGACTAGACCGTTCTGCGCTTTTGCACTCATGTTATTCGTCACCTTTTTGACACTTGTTGACAAAAAGGGGGAGAATTACATCGAGTCTCGATAGATTTGCTTTCGGTGTTTCGATTGGTTTTGGTTTCGTGTGAGTTTGCAACTTCTGGCTTTTAAGTTTATCTGTACTATGTTGCAAAACTCGTTAACTTCTGTGCCTTAATGTCTATAACCCCTACTGCTGCACCATTTCTCTCGAAGCATTTGTCTTGCAGGTGGAATTATTAACCGAAGTTATAAATGATTGCACTATGATCTCGATGGATTAAATCTCATCAGTGCGAATCAAAATGTCTCAAATGATTGAAATTTCCTCCATATTATTCAGAACTTGCAGGAGAACTTATCTCATATCCTTCTTCCCTGCATACATTTAGGGGGAGTTTATTTCATCTTCGAGCATAGACCCTCACTCACTCTTGTTGAAATTTCTTTTCACTTATCTATCTTCACTTCGATGATTATCTGTTTTGTCATCAATCGTCAAAAAAGGGGGAGATTGTTGGTGCAATAATTTGCCTCCTTATGTTTTGGAGATTGTTGACAAACAGTGAGGGACTGATGTGTTTGCTAGTGCACACAGAGTAACAGGTCCCTGGAGTCAACAGGAGTTTGGATTCAAACTCCGAAGAATATTCCCTGCGTGGCAGTGAAGGTTATCACCGAAGATT
This sequence comes from Elymus sibiricus, assembly GCA_039707655.1. Lineage (NCBI taxonomy): Eukaryota > Viridiplantae > Streptophyta > Magnoliopsida > Poales > Poaceae > Elymus > Elymus sibiricus. The sequence goes on from CM077666.1 coordinate 352,076,747, forward strand.
ATGATGACAAGAGTGACCCCTCAAAATTGTTGATGCAAAGCAATTCATTCGGTGTCCATCCGAAGAAAGTGACTGCAGCCGAGGAGATTGAAGACGAAGTGAAGACGTAGCATTCATTTCGTTGTTTCTTTTCTCTTCATTGAGTCATAGGACCACCGTACTATTAAGAGGGGTGTAGCGTTCGAAGCTTTGATTCTCTGATGCTAAACCCAAATCCTATGAAAGCTGTGAGAGAAATCTCTTTGTGTTCCGAGCAAATGCTTGCTAGCAAGAGACTGTGATCTTCTTCGCTGCGAGAGATTTGTCTCTGACCGAGGAGTTAGCATTACTTGCTCCTCAAGTAATGTTACCGTTGCTCTTGAAATCCGACCGTTGTTAACGTGTCGGTTGGCCATTGGCTGGACCGCGTGTCCAAAATGGTCATTTCCCATCAGGAAAGGCTGCGGCTATATATAGCCACCCCGCACCGGCGTTGTCCGGTGGCTGCTCCGTTTGATTCTGAGAAGATTGTTGAGCAACCCCCTCTCCGAGAGATTTGAGTTTAATATCCACCGAGAGAAAATCCTAGAGCCGAAAAATTAGATAGTGGTTCAACATCACTCGAATCTAAGTCCAGTACGCTCCGCCTATTACTCTTGAGAGCTGCGAACTCTCTAGACGGTTAGGTGTCAATTTCTTCAGAGACCAAGAGTAATTGTGGTTCTCGAAGAGGAAGTCTGTAAAGGTTCGGAGATCGCCTCAAGCATCTACCACGAGTAATCGGCATTGGTTGATGAACCAATTGTCGAGGAGAATAGGGCGAAGAGAGTTTATCTTCTGTGTTAAATCACAACCCCTCCAACCAGACGTAGTCCTTTTGCAGAAGGGCGAACTGGTCTACCAAATACCTTGTCGCCATCGAGCATCACTGGTCACCTCTACTACCCTCTTCTGCATTCGAACTGTGACATATGACATATTCCAAACATGTGATTTACCTCAATGCATGTTGTTAGTTTCCATTCGGTAGTTTGTATTCGCTCACTGTATACTGTTTTTCATTCGTTCCGCTGCTGGCTTTCGAGAGTTTTGATATTTCCGAAGAAAATTTAAAACTCCCATTCACCACCCCTCTGGTAGACATACTTCGTTCCTACAAGAACCATTATCGCTACACCCACCTAGGGTTTAGTTCATCCGATCTCGAGGTAGATCAACTCTGTAATTGTCATACCAACACTTCAATACAAACAAGCAGGACATAGGGTTTTACCTCTTCGAGAGGGCCCGAACCTGGGTAAACGGCGTCTCTACGTTCCCTGTTACCCGTTGACTCCAAGGTCCACAGTTCAGGACCCCCTACCCGAGATCTGCCAGTTTTAGTACCGACATTGGTGCTTTCATTGAGAGTTCCGCTGTGGGATCATCAAGGATCAATGGCTCGCTTAGTCATCGGCGACGACATCCACAGCGGGGACGTCTTCGTTCCTGGCCAGCTCTTCGCCTTTGGCAGCATCGTGCTACACACTGATCCGACCGGTCACCTTGGCCGGGTCGGTAGCTTTACCCCCGATCAGAAGATCAGGTTTGGAAACCTAGAGTTCATCGCCGACTCCTGGGGAGACCTTATTCTCGCAAGGTTCTCGGCTTCACCTGAAGGACCCGCAAACCCCGAGGCTCTGACTTCAGACATGGCTTACCCCGCTATCGGGTCGGCCGCCTCTCCGGATCCGGCCTTGAGCCCGGATCCAATCTCTACGTTCGACGGTCCAAGATCAGCCTTGGCCGAGCATGACTACGGGGCAATTTCGAACGCTCCCGGCGCAGCAATACCGCGGGTTGACCCCGAGAGCTGCCAGAACCTGGATCCGACGGATCTCTCGCTATTAAACGGGATACTAGATCGGATCCAGGCCATGGGGATTAACGACGGCCAGTCCTCGGTCTACGACCAGATCGGGCTTAAAGCTGACGACAGGGAAATTTACATCCCGGCTGCCACCCACTTAGTCACCACTATCGAAGACTTGGCCGAGGCTCGCCTCTCCTCCCTCTGGAGCCGAGAGCGGATCGGGTACAAATTTCCAATCATCAAGCTCCGTCCTCTAGCTCGGCAGCCGACCTGCGCTCCGGAGAGAGCCCAAAGCCGAAGTTCGATTCGGCACACGGCCTCGAGTCTACGCTGCCGTGCCGGGACAAAAATTCGAATCCAGAGCCCGGCTCGTCGGACTCCACGTTGGTCCGGGACGCTACCGCCAAGACCCCAGACTCACATCCTGTTGGGATCAATTTTTTATCCCACCCACCCCCCACATTGAGTACTGCCCAAGTAACTCAGGACGGCCCAATATATGGGATCTAATGTACGTGGAACAACAGCACGGAGAGACAGTTCGGCAATTCTGGACTAGATTCCTTCTCATCAAAATAAGATAGCGGACTATTGCGGCAAGGACATTCTGGCGGCTTTCCGGCATAACTGCCAAGATGAAGGCATTTTAAACGCCCTCGCCCGCCGTCACATTCAAAACTTCTCTGAGTTATCAGACTTGGTGTCCAAATACTGCGCCATGGAGGACGCTTGGCAGGCTAAGCAAGAGCAAACGGAGTCAATCCATGTCGAGGAATCAAGACGAGCCCGGGCAAAACGCACCCACCCCCGCCGGTCAGCTCAATATGAGCCGTCCGAGAAAAAGAAGAAAATCTTGGCAGGATCCAGAATGGTTCTTGATGAACTACTGGACAAACCATGCCCTATACATTCGGTCCTGCTCAACACAAACCCAACTCACAGCCTTCGAGCTTGCTGGGTGGTCAGACAAGTTGCCAAGAGCGGCGAAGCCATCCTCGGAGGCTCATACTCAGATAGACGTCTAGCAACACCCTTGGACGATGACGCCGAGATCCTAACGATCTATGAGACATATTCTTCAATGAATCAGAGGAAAAGAGCCCTTCGAGAGCTCGGTCAAATTCACCATGTGGCAGCGACGGACTCATAGACAGACACACCCATTACTTTCGGCGAAGAAGACCAACCGAGGTCCCGCCCTATCCGAGCTGCTGCTGCCCTTGTCCTTGATCCTATAGTGGACGGATTTTGACTCCAAAAGGTGTTAATGGACGACGGCAGTGGGTTAAACCTCATTTACGTGGACACCTTGGACAAAATGTAGTTCGACAGATCTCGCATCGAGTAAAGTCACACCACTTTTCGAGGGATCATCCCCGAAAAGGAGGCACGTTGCAGTGGCCAAGTCACTCTCGATGTAGTCTTCGGAACTCCTGAGAACTATCGATCCAAGGAATTACTCTTCCACGTTGTGCCCTTCCGCAGTGGTTACCATGCCTTATTGGGGCGCGACGCATTTGCACGATTCCACGCTATCCCACATTACGGGTATATGAAACTTAAGATGCCAGGGCCAAACGGCGTGATCACAGTTACAAGTGATCCGGACAGAGCTCTTCGGGCCGAGAACAAAACAGCATCGCTCGCCCTCGAAGCATTATACGAAGCCCTTGCAGCTGAAGAATTAACCGCGCTCCGTTCAACGGTGGATAAGGACGATGTAATCCTCGATAAAAGGCCCAAATCCACATCTTTCAAACCAGCAGATGAAATCGTCAAATTCCAAGTGCATCTGACGGATCTTGACAAGACGGCATCCATTGGAGCTCAGCTGGACCCCGCGGTTGATGAAGCATTGCGCAATTTTTTGTGTGAGAACTAGGACATCTTTTCCTGGCACCCTTCAGACATGCCAGGGATCCCACGAAATTTAGCCGAGCATAGCTTGAACATAATCAAAGGCTTCAAGCAAGTCAAACAGGCGTTACTACGATTTTCTGAACCCAAGCGTCAAGCTATGGGTGAAGAATTGGCGAAATTGCTCGAGGCTGGATTCATCCGAGATATTAAACATCCCGAGTGGTTGGCTAACCTGGTCATGGTGCCTAAGAAAGATAAATCCTGGCGGTTGTGTGTCGATTTCAAGGACCTAAACAAGGCCTGTCCTAAGGATCCCTTCCCCCTGCCCCGCATAGACCAGATCATAGACGCCACTGCTGGGCATGACTCATTGTGTTTTCTCGATGCCTACTCCGGATACCATCAAATTAAAATGAAGGAGTCCGACCAAGCGGCCACAGCCTTCATCACCCCCTATGGGCCGTTCTGCTTCAACACAACCCTTCGGATTGAAAAACACAGGTGCTACATACCAACGCATGATCCAAACATGTTTGGCAAAACGGTCGAGGCATATGTGGACGACGTGGTTATCAAAACCAAGCACGTCAGTCAGCTGGCGGACGACCTCCGTCAAACCTTCGACAGTGTGCGGACTTACGATATACGGCTCAATCTGGACAAATGTGTCTTTGGAGTGCCTGCGGGCAAGCTCCTTGGTTTTATCGTCTGCCATAGAGGAATAGAGGCTAATCCGGCCAAAATCTGAGCCCTGTCCCAGCTAGCAGTCCCTACCGAGCTGAAACACGTCCAAAAACTGGCTGGCTGCATGGCGGCCTTGAGCCGCTTCATTTCACGCCTTGGGGAAAAGGCCCTACCACTTTACAGGCTACTTAAACGGACCAAAAACTTTGAATGGACTAGCGAAGTAGCGGCCGCACTAGAGGAAATTAAAACATTACTGGCTGGCAACCCCATCTTGGCAGCACCCAGCTTTGGTGAGCCAATGCTGCTATACATTTCGGCCACAAACCAGGTGGTCAGCGCATTTCTCATCGTTGAATGAGAGGCAGAAGGTCACAAGCTCCAGGTGCAAAAGCCAGTCTATTATGTATCCGAAGTATTCACCCCGTGTAAAATGAGGTATCCACATTACCAGAAGATCGCTTACGCAGTTTTCATGGCATTCCGAAAGCTCTGACACTATTTTCAAGAGTGTTCGGTCACGGTGGCATCCGAAGTACCCCTGAATGATATAATTAACAACAGGGACGCCACGGGCCGTATAGCCAAACGGGCCATTGAGCTCCTCCCCTTCGAAATCATATACTGACCACGCCGAGCTATTAAATCTCAGGTGTTGGCGGATTTCGTGGCAGAATGGACAGAAGCCGAGCTCCCTAGAGAGTACAGTACGTATTCGCATTGGACAATGTACTTCGACGGCTCCAAGATGCTCGCCGGATTGGGGGCTGGAGTGGTTCTCACATCTCCCACCGACGACAATATCTGGTACGTACTGCAGATTATTTACATGGACTCTAATAACGCAGCCGAATATGAGGCTCGGTTGCATGTACTTCGGATGGCAGTGTCAATGGGTGTACAGCGGCTCGAGGTTTGGGGAGACTCGAACCTCACCATCTCTCAAGTCAATGGCGAATTTGACGCAAAGGACCTGAAAATGATAGCATATCGCAATGCCGTCCTAAAAATATCCGCCCGGTTTGAGGGGCTGGAATTCCATCATGTCTCTAGAGACAGCAACCAAGCTGTCGTGGTTTTGTCACGGCAGATGTCCTCGTGAAAGGACTTAGTTGTGAGGCCATCGCATCTAGGTGGTAACTCGAACGGGGTTGATCAGAATCGAGAGACAAGGGTTTACCCAGGTTCGGCCCCTCGCAGTGGAGGTAATAGCCTACGTCCTACTTGATTGTTATTGATGATGATGATCTCGATTACAAGGGTGCAACTTGGCTAACCTAGTACTCGAGAGCTTGTAACTTAATCTTTCTGCCTCGGGGGGCTCGCCTTTATATACAGGTCAAGGCCCCAGGCTTACAACAGAGTCCGGGTCGCAACATGACCCGTGCCCTAATCTATCTCCTACTCGCCACCTTAGGTAAGCCGCCACCTTAGGTAAGCCGCCGCCTTAGGTGAGCCGGCCCGTTTATGAGTCGCCCTAATGGGCCTTGGAATCTTGATAGCCGCATCTCCCTTTAGGCCGCCACTGGATAACCCGGCCCTGAACGGGCGGGTCATACCGTGGGGTTATATCCCCAACACAAGCTGCTGATGTCCTTGCTCGAATGGGCGCTAAACGCGATCGCATTCCTGATTACACCTTCTTGGAATGACTCTTCAAACCGTCCGTGGTGTGGCAGGATGACGGCAAGGACGCCGACACCAAGGACTCGGGAAAGCTCATCCCTCCGATCATCGAACCAGACGAAGAAATTATTGGGCGCTCGACAATTGAAGAAACGTCTTCGGCTCATGAAGTCATGGTAGTAATCGCGTCGTGAACCGAGCCCTTCCTCACCTATCTTCTTCGCCAAGAGCTACCCGACGACTAGACTGAGGCAAGGCGCATAGTTCGGCGATCTAAAGCCTACAAGGTCCACGAGGGCAAACTGTACAAGAAAATCACCACCGGTGTCCTCCAAATATGTATATCTGAAGAGGAGGGGAGACAGCTCTTGGCCGAGATTCATGCTGGCATGGGCGGTCACCACGCAGCAACTCGGGCCCTGGTCAGCAAGGCCTTCCGAGCTGGGTTCTTTTGGCCCACTACCCGCACAGACGCCCAAACATTGGTCCAACATTTTGTTGGATGCCAGCTCTTCGCAAATCAAAGTCACATGCCCCCCACGGCTCTTCGAACGATACCGATTACTTGGCCTTTCGCGGTCTGGGGGCTGGACATGGTCGGACCACTTAAAGGGGGGACCAAGAAAAAGAAATATCTACTCGTTATGGTAGACAAATTCACAAAATGGATTGAGGCAAAACCAGTAACATCAGCCAAGTCCGGGCCGGTCATCGATTTTATATCCGGCGTGGTTCACCGTTACGGTGTCCCCCATAGCATAATAATGGACAACGGATCCAATTTTACTGCCCAGGAAGTAAAGGACTGGTGCGCCAACTTAGGCATTAAGCTTGACTATGCCTCCGTATACCACCCACAGTCCAATGGACAAGTCGAGCGAGCTAATGGACTAATTTTGAGCGGCATTAAGCCTCGTTTGGTCCAATCTTTAAAAGAGTCCGTTTGCCACTGGGTTGAGGAGCTCGACTCCGTACTGTGGGGCCTGCGCACCACTCCCAATCGATCCACGGGCTATACACCATTCTTCATGGTGTATGGGGCAGAGGCTGTTCTCCCCAGCGACCTTATTCACAATGCACCTCGAGTACGCATGTATGAAGAAAGGGAGGCTGAGCTGGATCGGCAAGATGACCTGGATGCCCTAGAAGGAGAGCGCGACGTAGCTCAAGCTCGTTTTGCCTTTTATCAGTAGCAGGCCAGACGCTATCAGAGCAGGGAAGTTTGGGCGAAGGCATACAACGTGGGTGACCTCGTCCTACGCCTCTCGGAGAAGCAGAAGCATAAACTGTCGCCCAAATGGGAGGGGCCCTTCATAATTGAACAGGTTCTCGCTGGAGGAGCGTATCGTCTCCGAGACCCAAAGGACAATCGCCTCGAACCAAACCCATGGAACGCAGCTCGGCTTCGGCGCTTCTACGGCTAGACCAGCGTCATCACCCTCTTCGGTTTATCCTTCTCAGATTTATATTTTGTATTTCTCATGTGGCTAGTATTTCCCAGGTCGTGTTCGGTCAAGCCGAACTACCTTAAGTTTTTCTCGGCGGACATCGTCAAATGTACCACACTTTTTACCTGGGGGCTTCCTTTACGAAGCCGGTAATACATCCTTTGTGCAACCATCAGTTTTGTCATGTTTGCAACATTCCAGTATCGTTTTAAAGCCATCATATGCATCGATTTGACTTAAGATTTGGCCAAGCTGGGTTGCCTTGCTCCTGTGCTTACTCCCTACGTTCCCGATTGTTCGGCTAGGGAGTAAAGGGAGCACCTCTGCGATTGTTACGTCCGAATTACCCAGGTGCGTACCTCAGACGGGTGAAGCCGAAAGCTAGCGTCCTTAAGAATATAATTGGTCGGCCATGAGGGAAGCGAAAATAATTGGTCGTTATTACCAAATTCCGGGGTTATTTTCCCGAAGTAACCATTACCTGTATATTTCGGGTATTAGGTTATACGCCCATGGTCAACATGACAACCCGAGGAAAGGAACCCATGGAGGAACTATTTTCTTCGGCAGATGTTTCTGACATTAAAAAGTAATATAACATAACTCCCTGAGCGCGTTTTGTCTGTTCGCACCAAATGGCCGGATTGCCTGGTTCTCCGAAGTGTTTTTCCGATGATCTCGGATCACGTAGTAGGAAACACTCCTCGGCCGCTGGCTAAGGAGGCAGAAGCCGATGGCCGGTTAAGACAACGTTTAAAGCACAGTTTGGAGAATATTTGATGTAAAGTACATAGATGCATAGAATCAAAACACTACTCTTGGTCAAGGCCATCTATTATGGTCTCCAGAGCACAATCTTCCTGGGACAACCGAGCAGCGGGCATCACTTGGTCATATACCAAATTTAGGGGCACTTCCTGCCCATCCGGCCCTACTGGCCCTACCCTAGCCAAATGCTCCAGATTAAGCTTGGTGAAGCGGGTTTTAAACATCGCCCAAGCCTCCCGCGCTCCCTCTCGACAAGCTGATATTTTCCATAGCTCAAGGCGGCGCCGAGCTCCTTTAAATCGGTTCGCAAGTTCGGTCATCCCTTCTGGAGCCGCCTCTCCAGGCCACAACGCCTTGAACACGCTCTTCATACCTTTCCGGGCCCGCTCATGTGCGGCGGATAGCTCCTTCAGCAGGTCCCGTCCGAATGAGCTAGCCTCCTCTCCGGGGCGTCCGGTTAGGAGAACTAAAAAAGAGACATGGCATTGTTCATCTAACAGTAAAATACATGCTATCTACGTGCTATAAAGCTAGGTTGCACTCACTGAACATGCCAGTTTTTAGTCTCTGGTTCTCCACATGAGATAGAGCCAATTGAGTTTTCAAGCTCTTAATTTCTTGGGCTTGTTGTTGATTTTCCGCCTTGAGCTTATCCCTTTCCTCATGACTTCAGGTCAGCACGCGGTAGCCAGCCTCTTGCTGCGACTCCGCATACCTTTGAGCTTCTCTAGCTGTGTCCAGATCCTTCTGCAGTTGATTTATTGACTCGGCTGCTATGGACCAATCTTTCATTAGAAAAGGTGTTCCATAAAATTCTTTATTAGACACATTTAAGTCTGTCACTTACCATGTGCCTCTCTGGTCCATTTCTTGACCCCCTCCAGCTCGGCCTCCACAGCTTTCAACTGTGTTTGTGTCAGCCCGAGGTCATCGGCCAACTTCTTGTTCTGCTCTCGAACAGTCTGCACCATAGCATGGCATTATAACATCAGACCCTTAACTCGGCCATCCCGCCCAAATTAAGGCTCGGGGACTACTGGGTCCGGTAACCGGTTATCAAAACCAATGGCATACCTGCAGATTGGTAGACATAAGTTTAACTACCCCCTTGAGTCCCGTTCGGGCAGCTCCGAGGTACGCGTCTACCGAACTAAGAGCGTTAAACTCCTGGTCGGAAAACGCAGAGTGCCGTAGCGATGCCTTTCGCCGCCGGTGATTCATCACGCTTTTGACCTCGGAGTTGGTGACCGAGACACCCCCGGAGTCCTCTGGATGTTGGTCCTCGGCAGGGATCTCTGAAGTAACGCCGGCCACGACCGGGGACCTCGGTCTTGGGTCACCCCCCGGCACCTCTTCAACGTCCTCGGGCGAAGGTGGTTCTACATATCGCCTGCAGGTCACAGTAGGGAAAATTGTTGACATTCACAGCGGCTGTCGAAGATAAAGACACTAAAAGTACAGCGGATACGTTACCTCTTTGGGGGGGGCGCGGATGATGTGACTCCCGTTGGCACCGCACGCTTGGACGCCCTGCGGCCACTCACCGCTGGAGCCACCGGTGCCGCTCTCGCAGATGTCTGGCGCGTTGTGCGGTGGCCCTTGGGAGTAGAAGTCAGTGTACTCGGAGCCGCAGGAGCTGTGCGTCTTTTTCGAGAAGAGGCCCGTTGGTCACTTACAACGGAGGAGGGAAGTGCCCCGGGGTGATCGGCCAATAGAGCCACTTTAGAGCCGTCGAGGCTCTCCTGGTAGAAGACTCCCTCCTCGAAATCGATTGATGTTTCGGGATCATCGTGAAACCCAGGGTCATCGTCACGAGAATGACTCTCCGGTTGAGGAGCAGGGCAACTTACTGTCTCGATCCAGCACCTCCAGCTCTGTTCGGATAAATTAAAAATCCGATTAAAGGAAAATTGGTATACCATCCGAACTATAAAGTGTAGTTAAGCTCACCGCTTCGATGGGTTTATAGCTCGAGAAGCCATCCTTGGGCTTTAGTCGAGCAAACTCTTGCTCTTCCCCCTTGAAGAGATCGGCTAGTACGGCTGCCATTGCCGCCTGGTCGGCAGGTCCTTTCCGTGTGTATCGGGTCGAGCCATTCGCCCCGTTGTAACACCATAGGGGGTGCACCCTTTGTTGAAGAGGTTGAACGCACCGAGCAATGGCTGCTGCCATCACGTCAATGATGGTTAACCCGTTATGGGCTAGCCACCTCACTTGAGCGGCTAGGCACGTTACTTTGGCACTTTCCTCTTGGGAAGAGCCCTTCGGTCGCCAGTTGAACCGCTTCTTCGAAGAAGCAAGTGAGAATTCAGGCAGCCCCCTCCGAGCTGGATCGAATAGGGGTACGTCTTCAATATAGAACCACTCCGAAGTCCACTCCTCGGCATCCTTTCTGGGAGTCCTTATAGGATATCCTGTTCCGGCGATGCGCCATACCTCGGCTCCGCCGACCTCGTAAATTGTCCCTCCTCGAGTGCGAGGGACAAGGCAGAAGTATTTCCTCCATAATTCGAAATGAGCCTCACAGCCCAGAAACATCTTACAAAGGGCAACGTAGCCCGAGATGTGCAGAATTGATCCTGGGGTGAGGTGGTAGAGCTGGATCCCGTAAAATTCTAGTAAACCCCTCAGGAAGGGGTGAATGGGGAAGCCTAAACCTCGTAAGAGTAAGGGCACGAAGCATACCCTTTCCTCCCAGTGTGGCGCAGGGAAGTTCTCCGCAAAGGCCTCGCCATTTGCAGAAATCAATCCGGGGCGGGTGGACGCGAGATCTGATACGGGTAGATACCCTTGCGTCTCGAGGCTGCCTAGTCGGATGCGGGAAACTGAGCAGCTCGCCCAGTCGCCTTGAAGGGGGCCGTGAGGGCGTGAGGAGGAGCCTGGAGAGCTCGTCATTGCTCAAGGTTTGCTGATTCTAGCCTCTCGGTGATTTGGGATGGGGTGCGTTAACCTTCACGCCCTTAGCCTATTAAATAGGCATTTTTCATAGAGGGGCATTTCTGTAAAAACTGTTGGACCATTTGCCTCCCTCTGGCTCATGGAAATCGAGGGGAGCCATTAACTCTGAGCGAAGAAAACGATGCGACGGGCCTCGCAATAGCTCACTAAGCCGGAGGGTTATCGGTGGCCGAATTATTATCAGCCGGACACAGTTGAGGGAAGGAACTCGCCCCCAAGCCGAAGACTTTGAAAGCACGGGACTGACGAAGATTATCGACCTCGGCATTGGAGGCTAGTTCGGGGGCTACTGAGGGTGTCCCGGACTAAGGGGTCCTCGGGCTGCCGGCCTATCTCTCATGGGCCGGACTGATGGGCCGCTCTTAGTTCATCGAAGGAAGGCCGGACTACAAGCGACCCCGGGCTCCAGAAGAAAACCTCCGAAGACTTGGCGTATCCTCCAAGCCAGGTTTTACATAACCGGCATGTTTATCCCCTAGTGGCAACCGACCATATGTAACCCTAGGTGCCCCTGGTGTCTATATAAACCAGAGGGTTTAGTCCGTAGAGAAGGGGAACCATTATCGCTACACCCACCTAGGGTTTAGTTCATCCGATCTCGAGGTAGATCAACTCTGTAATTGTCATACCAACACTTCAATACACACAAGCATGACGTAGGGTTTTACCTCTTCGAGAGGGCCCGAAACTGGGTAAACGCTGTCTCTACGTTCCCTGTTACCCGTTGACTCCAAGATCCACAGTTCGGGACCCCCTACCCGAGATCTGCCGGTTTTAGTACCAACAGCCTCCATGATCGATTCCCCCTCTGGCAGAGTACCGGCGGAGGCCTCCAGATGGGATCACGGAAGAACTGAGGCTTGCGGCGGCGATAAAATTGTTTTGGGTCTCGCTCTGGGGGTTTCTGGATTTATGAGAATTTATAGCGCTGGAATTAGGTCAGATGGACCTCCGTGGGGCCCACAAGCTCAGGTGGCGCGCCCCCTTGGGAGCGTGCCGTGTGAGCTTGTGGCTCTACCTTAGATCGTCTGGCCTCCCCCCAAAGCTTCCAGGGTCTCTTCTGGTCCAGAAAAAATCACCATAAAGTTTCATCGTGTTTGGACTTCGTTTGGTATGGATTTTCTGAAAAACAAAGAAATAGGGGAAAAAAGGAACTGGCACTGGGCACTGAATTAATAGGTTAGTTCCCAAAAATGATATAAAATGGCATATAAAGCATACAAGATTGATAATATAATAGCATGAAACAATAAAAAAATTATAGATACATTGGAGACGTATCAAGAGTGCCTCCGCCGCTACCACCACTACTTCCTCTCCTAGGGTTCTAGCTTGGGTCATAAGTGAGCTCATGTCGTAGGGTTTCTTCTCTGTGAAGGATTGCTTGCCCACCCACCCTTGCGAAGCTGCGCTGCCTACCCGCAAGATCAGCCTACCCTTTCCTCTAGCTCGCCAGATAGTGGAGATGGCGGATGGTAGAGGGTGCTGGTGGAGGCAACCATGGAGGGCAACAACACTAGACTCAAGATCAACCACAATTAATGCATTGCAACCTGCAGCAGGGGCCATGTATGCAGTTTGGCTTTGCTCCTCTAGGTCATGGTTTAGGATACCAAGGTCCTCATCCTCCATGGGTGCAATTCCCACCCTATCAAGGCCCCACTTCCCCCCTTCCAAGCAGGACCATGGAAGATACCTCCACAAGGGCCTTGGCAGGGCATGGATATGGGGCAGCAACGTTTCCCCCCAAACCAGAAGGGGCAAATGAATCTGTAGCCACCTGGGCAACAACGGAGGAAAAATCCTGGGAGAAACGTTCAGAAGCAGCAGAGGAATAAGAATGTAGTTGTAGGGGTTGCAGATAAGCTTGTAGATCAACCTATAGCTCATGTACCTGTTCCTAAGGTCTACTCTCATGTTATCTGCTATAATTATGGTGAATCTGGTCACCACAAAAAATGCTTGTCCAATACAGAAGGTTTGTTTCATCTGCAAAAAGAGTGATCATGATGTTGGAGATTGCCCTGTCAGAAATCAAGCACATCATCTGGCCAAGTATGTAGGCAGTGCTGCTACAGGTCTAGGGTTCCACCGCATTGAGCTAGGAGCAGTTTCTGAGTACAGTAAAGTAGCTGTAAGAATGTGGCGATTGTGTATCTAGAGGTTGGTGACATTTCTAAGGAGGAGTTAGCTCAAGAATTTGGAGGGATCTACAAAACTAATTGGCCTTGGCAAATAAGGCAATTATATGAGTGGACTCTTCTTATCAAGTTCCCTCCTAATATCAAGGGTTGTTGATGTAGCTTGGTACCCATGCTTTGGGCTCAGTAAAGAGGGGGTTACGCTTAATGTAGAGGTCTAGAATGGGTCTCAGGAGGCTGCTGCTCATCTGCAAGAAGTTTGAATACAACTTAGAGGTCTACAACCTGATTGGTATGAATGAGATATTCTAGATCAAACTGTTTATGCTTTTGGCCTCCTTTTAGATGTGGAGTGGTTAGGCATGTTTAAAAGTTTCTATGCAGTGGTGAGGGTCAAGATCCAATGTAGGGATGCTAGTAAAATTCCTACCGAGAAAATGTTTGGCCTGGCTAGGGTTCTTTTCCAAATCAAGATACATGTTGAGATGGATTCTCTAAAAGAAAGCAACAACAAAGAGGGTAGAGGCAAAGTTCAAAGTGGTGATGACCAGCAACAGAAGAGGAGTGAATAACAAAGTATGGATACTGGGATAGAAATGTATATTCACATAAAACAAATAATGTAGCTGACAATACAAGAAAATCAAGTGGTTCTTTCTCTAGAGGAAGGACTGTAGTTGAAGGATCTATGCAAGACATTCAAGAACACATTCATGAGTTGGATGCTTCTCTTAATGATGTTAGAGAAGATATCCTGTCATGGATGGATGCTGATATTGGAGATCAAGAGAGATGCTCTGAAGTGTTGAGGCAAATGGAACTAGTAGATGAGGAGGGGGTGACTGGATATGATTGCAACCTCAATGACATCACCCATGAGAATGTGCAGGAGTCTAATGGCATTGTCAAGAGAGGAAGCAACAGATCACCACCGCCTGGAGGTGTTGAGAAGAAACAGAAGCAGCGGGGACTGGTACAGGCTGAAAGACATAGCACTAGGCTTAATCTAGAGGCAAGACCATCATGGAGATTGCTTAGGATATGCAGAAGTACAAGAAATTGGAGGTTCCTAGAAAACTTCATAGCAGATTGCAAGGTATAACTTCTAGTAATTCTTTTTCTGTTCTGCAAAATCCTACTGCTATTAATATGGCTAAGACTGTTGGAGTAGTTTTTCATGATGATTCCTTTGTGGGGGAGAAAGTGGTTGTAGGATTGTAGTAGTTGTTATTTTGATCCTCCTCTGACCCCTGAAACACTTGGTCATCTGAAGGATGCCATGGATATGGAGGATATGCATGAACTTGATTGGACTAGAGTAGAAAAGAATAGGCGGGGCAAGCACCCCAGGAAAAAGTTTTCCAATGAATAATATCTTTTGGAATGCGAGGGGCATCGATGCTTCTCGTAGAAAACAGAATATTATTGATCTTTTTGCTAAAGCAAAGCCTTATATTATAGGGTCGCAGGAAACAAAAAAGTAAATGATTTTAGATTTTTTTTTTGAAATCTCTAGTAGGGGGTAGATTGTTTTCTTGGAACATGTTGCCTGCCTCAGGCTCTGCTAGAGGCATCCTGTTGGGAGTAGACTCTGACCTCTTTGAGGTTATTAGCTGGGTTGTTGAGTAATGTTATGTCTCTTGTGTAGTTAGAGCTAGGGCTAATGATACTACTTTTAGTATTATAGTGGTTTATGGCTCTGCCTATGAGTCTGGCAAGGAGACTATTCTTTCTGAACTTCACTCTTTGTTTGTTGACTGCCCCATCCCAATTCTAATTGGAGGGGATTTTAACCTAGTCAGATATAATACTGATAAGAATAATGGCAATGTTGATCATAAGTGGTGTCCCTTGTTCAGTGCCTAAGTAGAGATCTGGAGTTTGTTAGAGATTAAAATGGGCAATAGACTAATGTCATGTTTTATTTCTTGTTTTCTTGGAAAGGATGTTTTAGTTCTTGTTGAACCTCTCTATGTATGCACTCATGTGTGAACTTCTCTATATATGCACTTTGTGTTTGAGGTGTGTAAACTTGTGTAATATGTGTCGGAATTATGGCCATATTGCTTGTTGTTGCTGTGTGATGCTATGATAAATGTGTGCAATTATATTTGAATATTGTGATATATGTGTGTGATCAAATGATGTATATATATTGATTTATATGGAGGGCTACCCAAAAAAGGGAAAAGAAATATGGTTTACAATTTTGCCGAGTGCCGACACTCAACAAACCAGTTCCTAAAGAGTTTGCCAAGCGCGATGCTCAGCAAAATAGAACACTACTGGGATCTTTGCCGAGCGCTAAACTCGGCAAAGGTCAACTTCAACTATCACCTACTATCAATGTATGCCAGGTTTCACGGCATGAGGGTACTCGACAAAAGGTTATGCCACGTGTCAGTATCGCACGTGTAGGCAGTCTACTGAGTTCAACACTCGACAAAGGTTTGCCGAGTTTCGGTGAGCCAGAACTCGGCAATAGATTATGACACACGTCAGCACCGCACGTGTAGGTAGTCTGCCAAGTTCAAAACTCGGCAAAAGTTTGTTACTTTTCGGCGAGAGGGAACTCGGTAAAGGTTTGTTGAATTTTGGCGAGAGGGAACTCGGCAATAATATATGCCATGCGTGAGCACCACACGCGTTGTTGGTCTACCGAGTTCAAAACTCGGCGTAGGCTTGCCGAGTTTCGGCTAGCGGGAACTCGGCACTAGGATATGTCATGCCTCAGCACTGCAAGCGTCGTTAGTCTACCGAGTTGAAACTCGGCAAACATTTGTGCCACACATGGCACCACCATTAACGGACCGTCACATCTACCACCCTTTGCTCGCCGAGTTCTCTTTCTCAGATACTTGACGATTGTCATTTTAACTATTTGCCGAGTTTCCGATAATAAGAACACGGGAATATTAACGATTGCCGACCCAGGCCAGCCGAGTCCCCTTTGTCGAGAACGGAAGTCGGAAAACGCACAGCCTGAGTTTTTTTAAGGTTTTGCCGAGTTCCCTAGAAACTTGGCAAACTCGGCGAATCAGAAGTGAATAAGTAAAATAAGTTTCAAACACTTTTGAGGGACTAACTGTTGTTTATCAGTCTCATGGCTATGCAATTGGGAGCGATGCTCCTACATTCGAAAAAAAGAATTGTCTGCTACTACTACAAACAGTAAACATAGCCGAGCTACACTCATCGGCAACCTCCAGGATCATATGCAAAATTTTCTAGGCGATCCATCATTCATGCACAGATATACTCCCTCCATTCCACAATGTAGTGCGTCCGCGCTTCCCGAGATCCAAGTTTGACCATAAATTTAACCAACGAGACCGACTACGACGGGAGCAAAAATTATACCACTGAATTCGCAAATTTATGGTCAAACTTGGATCTCGAGAAGCACGGACGCACTACATTATGGAATGGAGGGAGTACAACATACTACATCACGAGAAAAACGAGCCTCTTCTCGTTGTGCCGCTGCTTCAAAACCAGATGTCCATGCTATCCGGCGACCCGAACTGCATGTCCTGCCGTAAACACACACGAGACAAGGAGATGAGCCATGAGAAAGATGCACCGGAAAACGCGGCGGCACTCGGTGCACTTACGAGGAAGTTATCTGGAGGCGTTCCGAGGTCGGGGAGCCCCTGGAGCGCCTCCGCGTCAAGAGGCAGAGGCTGCCCCTCAGGGTCAGGGTAGGCGGCGGCCGGGGTTCCGCCGCGTGACAGGCGTTCATCCAGGCCAGACAGCGGTGCGTCCTCCACGGCATGCGACGAGGTTCCAACGAACCAAGAGGCCATAAGGGAGAAACCCGGAGGCGTTCCGGGGTCGGGCAACCCCTGGAGAGCGTCCGCGTCAAGAGGCAGAGGCTGCATCTCGGGGTACGCGGCGTCCGGGGTTGCACCGCGTGACGGACGTTCATCCGGGCCAGACAGCGCTGCGTCCTCCTCCTGCCACAATCACAGCCGTAACATGAATGACAGTGAAATGAGGGAGTTATAACAGTTTACAAGGTGACAGCACAATACTTGAGGGGGTTATCTTAGCAGCAGAAAAGGTAAAATGCATGTCATTTTCAAGATGCGATTTGGGTTCATGAAAAGCTTGGCGCACAAGCTCAAAGGTTTATTGCAGTAATCAGGCAGTGAAGGAATTAGAAGGCTTGATAACATACAGTACTACTCTAAGTTGCTAAGCATGGATCTTTGTAAGGAATTAAAAGCTTCTGATATTTTTGTGAGACTGTTGGATGCACTCTTGAAGCAGAGAAAATTCTCATGTGTAGTAGGACTGTAGGAGTATATTGTTATTTTTTTTTACAGTATATAACATCTGTACTACATGAACCTACAGTTGAGAATGAACTTTTCAAACAGTCGGATCCTAGCTAGTATTGCAAGGCATTGTTTCAGGGGCTCACAATAATTCATCCTCAGATCAGTATTGTAGATCCATACTCTATGATCCTAAAAACAAAGTTCATTGGATGTTACATAGGATCCTAGTATTTTATAACATGGTCCACAAAGTTAGACAAAGGCTTTCACAAAGTTGATCATAGTTTCATTGGTCAATGAAGATTTACCTGATTCTGCTCGGTTCTGGATGGGCTACTGTTTGGGGGACGAGGCTGCGGAGGGTATGTCATTGGGGTTGTAGGATCGATTTCCCCAGCAAATGAATCGGATTCTTCATTAACAGCGCACATTACAGGCCGGCCATCTTTCTTTGACTGACAAAAGACTTTGGAAACAACAAGCTCCCCGTGCTTTTCATCTTGATCTACCCCAAGGTGATACTGATGCATCGTCCACTTAATTATTTCATCCTTGGCACCTCCTTTCCTAGAACCCATGTAAAGAACCAATATTTTCTTCCACCCTTTTATGACACCATTATTGTCTAAGATACGTTTGGATTTCCCAGTTTTGTGCCATCTGAAATGCCCATCACAAACAGTGTGGTCACTGTTGCTAATCTTGCGACGCTTGCGCTTGCCAACATCGAACGCATTTGATATTTTGTAGAAGAAATGATTGTTGCTCCCGTCCATCTTGATACCTATACGGGTACATGAGTTACTTAACAAAGAATTTCTCTGAATAGTACTCCCTCCGTCCCGAAATAAGTGACTCAATTTTGTACTAACTTTAGTACAAAGTTAGTACAAAGTTGAGTCACTTATTTTGAGACAGAGGGAGTATGAGCTAACTATTTAATTCAGAAGGCCATGATAATAACAAGTCCAAAATAAGAATAATGTACCAGGGAGATTTTCCGGGTGTGTATAGCAGATTCCTTCAGGCTCCTCTATTGTTGGAATAAAATCATCTATATGTTCATGGGACGCTGCCCTGCCAACCTTTCCTTCTAAATGTTCAAGCAGTTCGAGATCAGTTGGATCAAATTTAACACCAGCGGGGAGTCCTGGCCACTGTGATAAAACCTGCAATACAAAGCATGAAGTGCAACCACAAGATTCCAAGAAATCATGAGATTTTTAATGGTTGGAAACTAGAAGAGAACCGAGAATAAAAGTAAATGCAACAGTCATGTTAAATAGTTAATGGTACTTACATCAATGTGGTATTTGCAGTTTGGGCACTCAATCTGGCTAGGCGGGGGATGAGTTGGGTTTCTTATCACTGCAGCAATTGTCGTGACCAATGAACTGATGAATCTGTGAGATAAATCTATTTTAGTAATCATCTTTTGATGCCTAACAGATAACAAATTTAATCATCAAAACATGATAAATGTAGCAACTAAGCTAAATGGAAACATATGAAAGAATTTTTACACAAACAGGCATCTATCTCAATTCTAGGTTCAATCATAGGATATTAACTGACATAAACATATTTAAAGCCAACTAATCAAGGATAGTCATGTTCACTAACTCGGAGAAAAACCGTAGGAATGAAGATATAATTAATTATGTACTAATTATGATAAATTTGATATATTAACACTTGTTTGCAGATCTTTTGCCTTGCATTGCAATTTTCAACGTATTTAGCCAGAGACAAATATAAATTTGATTGCATTGTTATGTTTCAGAAGAACTAGGAGACTAGTGCAGAGCAAGCCCATTGATCAGCACAACCAATGATTTAAACAACAAGCAACATATCGAATGATGATCAGGTTGGCAGAGTGTCACCGACAGTTTGCAGCGAGCAGCAGTGGAATCTATGACGCTCCCGTTAGACCTGCAGCAAACAGAAACCTGAATAAGTTAAATCCTGAATCAGCAAACATTAAACAGCGAGGCTAAGCAGAAGAGTTCTGAATAAGTTTTCACTGGCAGATAGAGATAGAGGGCCCAACAGCGAACATGTTCGAGATGGCATAGGCAAGTCGACGGCCCAACAGCACAAATCTGCACTAAACAGAATAGAGCTGAACGGAACGGAACCCTTGTCTGCTTCCTCCTCCACCACCACCTCAAGCAGATCGTGAAACCCCTGCACCACCGCCACTGCAGCGACGAGCAGAACCGGGCCGGATTCACGACGGCGGCGCGGAGGCGCTACCCTTCTCTGCTTCCGTCTTCTTTTTCCCGAGAACTTCACTGCTTCCTTCGAGAGGAAGGCTCCTCCTCCGCCATCGCAGTCCCAAAAAGAAAAAAACCGCACTGCCACTGCAAAGACGAGAGAAACCTGGCCGGAATCACGTCGGCGGCGTCACACTGGGCTGCTCTCCGACGATCTCACACTCATCGCTCCGTCAGACTGACATCTCCTCTGCCACGCGCTCAAGCTAAGGCTATCAGCATCCGGTCTCCTCCAAAACCACGCACCGGAATCCACCACTCGCTGATCAATCGCGACGCCCCTCCGGATCAAACCGAAACCCAGCCCCCTCGAGACATAGAAGCAGATAATACCCCCAGACCGCGTGAGAAAATAAAGCAAACAAGATCCAGAGCAGCAAACAAAAAGGACAGAGAGACCGGGCCGAGAGTTGGAGACCAGAAACAGAGGCCCAACGCGGCGTACTTACTCTGCAAATGCCATGGCGGGCGCCCGGCTGGGCGGTGGCGAGAAACTTGAGAGCGGAACGGGGAGCGAGAAGAGAGGAGTGTGCGAGGAGGGGGAGGGGGAACTTCTGGGCAAGTGAGGTGGGATGGGAGTGTCCGAACCTGCGATGCGCGCGCCATTAAATAGGCGAGGGCTGAGAAGACGCGGACCGGGACCACCGGCGCCTGTGCAAAATGTTTTGTCCACTGCAACAAGCAAACCCCCCTGCTCTGTAGGCTCGGCAGGACTGGGAGCTTTGGGTTCTGTCGCTCCTAGGGAAACTGGGCTCGGCCGTGGACTCGCCTTGCCATGGGTCTCTGCTTGCTGTTGGATTCTTTTCTACGAGAGGGAACTCTCTCAAACGCCTTTTGCGATCAGTACTTTGCCTACTAAACCCTAAAAAAGAGTATACATTCTTTTGACAGGCTAAAAAAGAGTATACTTTGTTGCACTACAATCAGAGTGTTTTCATGACAAGAGAGGATTATCTATCTCTTTGGTAAGCAAGGGAAATGAGTTACACCATGAATAAAAACAAGACTTTGTACAATTTCCTCAAAAAAGGCCCATCCATGATGTACTACTCCCTCATTCTAAAAAGAAGTTGTGAAAACTTCCCCTCTTTGACCAAGGAGCGTGTGCGGGGCGGGGGAGAGGAAAGTAACCGTCGCTACACGTGGAGGACTGAAGGGGCGAGGCGGGGTTCGGGAGTAACGTGCACATTTTTAGGATCGGGGAGCGGGAAAACCGAAGCGGATGCTATTTTTAGCGGTATATAAATGTGTCTTGAAACGGACTCATAACTGCCTTCTACCGCGTAATTCGCGTGGAACGTTTCATGCCTCTTTTAGGGAAACGTAGTCAGTCAAAACCCGAGTTTCCGTTCTCATGCATCTAATCACCTCTCGACAACAGTGATTTGTGCAGAGAAGCTCTGTAACGCTTAGTGCGATTTTGCCGACCCCCTCAAGTGGTAGAGGCAGTGCCTGCCAAGTCCTATCTCTTTTGGCCGCCACAAAAATCCCAATTCACAATCAGCCGTTCCGAGCTGGTAGCCTTGGCACGATGGTAGCAGGACACAAGGGGACACGATGTTTACCCAGGTTCAGGCCCTCTTGAAGAGGTAAAACCCTATGTCCTGCTTTGATTGTATTGATGATTGGGGTACAAAGTACAGGTTGATCTACCACGAGATCGTGTGTGAATGAGTTGTCCTCTACGGTCTACACCTCTCGGTTTTATATAGACACCGGGGGTACCTAGGTTACACATAGGTCGGTTACACCTGAAGATAAACATGCCGAAGATTGCATTTGTGCCTTGGAGCGTGCGCCAAGTCTTCGCAAGATTCCATCTTGATCCTCTCATGGGACCTGACGAATTTGGCCCACTGGTTGGTCATTTGGGGGTCCTCGGTTTGGCCCACGCCATCGAAGGCCGACATGGTTAACACCCCCTTATGCAGGACACCGTCAGTCGAGGCAGTGTGCCTGCCAAGTCCTAACTCTCTTGGCTGCCACAAAAATCCTAATTCACAGACATCCGTTTGTCGTTGTGTCCATGTGCCACTACTACACATAAGAAGCGTGTTGGTGTTGCGAGACCAGCAGTATCGTCGAGAGACGACAGATTTATTCAGAGGGGATGCAAGCGACAAATCGAGATGGTAGCACACATGACAATCGGTTACCCAGGTTCGGGCTCTCCCAGGGGAGGTAGAACCCTACTCTTGCCTCTGGTAATTGTATTGCCCAGGTTCGGGCTCTCCCAGGGGAGGTAGAACCCTACTCTTGCCTCTGGTAATTGTATTGCTCGAGTGCTCACGGCGATCGGGAAGATCGTCAGATAGAGATGTTTCTTGTGTTACAAGCTCTCGGCCATGGCAGCAGACAAGGAGGAAGATGAGGGGTAGGTGAAAATCCTAGCCAGATGGCTCTAGAATGCCATGTCCCTCTCTTGGATTCTGCCCTAGCTCACATTATATACTCGCTCGAGCTAGGGATACATCACTCGGTCCAGTCCAAGGTGGGCTTGCACCACTAGGATGGCTCGGACCAAGACGTACATTCTTAAGCGCCAACTATCCCATCTTTTGAGGTAGAATGGCGATCAGCTGGGACCTCGGCCCTAGTAGCTGACTCGGACCAAGAGGGCACTATAGGGCAGTGAATTCTGCCATAGTGTTCCTCCATTTGTGCTACCATTACCTTTCTCCTTTTTGTTGGTGTTAGTGCACATTTTGCTTGCTGGGCCACTATAGGGGTAATAAAAGTTATTGTATTGGCACTGTCAATGAGGGCAGTACCAATAATATTTTCAAGCATAACTATGGCAGTGAGACCAGTCTTGGAGGACATGATCCCCATGACAGCATGTAGGGATATTTGCAAAGTTTGATCCACTTTTTATCAGTAGTTTCACTGTCAGTTTCTTCAGGAGATTTAGTAAAATACACCAGTTCTGCATCTCCTGGATAAGTTTCCTACAATGCTTGTATATGAGCTTTGTTTGCTAATTTACACTCTTTCTTGTGTGCAGGAGATCGATGTTCTTTACACTTACAATAGATTCCTTTCATTCTTGCATGTTGGATTATAGATGTTGTGTTAGTGGCAATGGGTTTGAAGTTGTCAAACTGAACTTGCCTCCTAACAGGTACTGGGAGTGCATTGTACTAGATAGTTTGCCTCTTATGGGGTTGATCTTGCTCCATTAATCTAGGCAACCATATTGCTTTCTGCAAATCTGCAGGTTCATGAGATTGGACATGGTGCTGAATATTGTCATTGAGAACAGATATGAAACTATTTTTATACCACTTATTGGGTAGCACTAGATTATCTCTCCTCATTAGGTTCATAGACTGCTCAAATCTTAGTACATATTCATTGACAGTACTATTTTGTGTGAGGTCATGGAAGGTTCTCACATTGTCACATACAGAAATTTCAGAGAATCTGTCTCCAATGTATCTGCAGAACTTGTACCATGGAATGGTAATTGATATCATTCCAGTTCCTCTCCACCACTCTATTGCATGTCCATCAGGATAAGTGACAACAATCTTGGTCTTTTTCTCTACAAGTGTTCTGGCAGCATCAAAGTACATTTCTACAGTTTTCATCAATGAATCAGTTCCTGTTCCAACAAATTCAGGTATATTATACTAATTGGCAGGTTTAACCAAAGTGCTTGTTACAGAATGTAACACATGTTGAGATCCTCGGTGTAGGAGTTTGCAAAACGCATCAAGCTTTCCCTCGGTGAGAAACAAAGATATCAACCGTGGAGGTACCGGTATCCTGCAACACAAATAAACTTCAATTGTGTCCCCAGCAGTTCTAACAAGGGTGTCAACTTTGCTAGCCTTGCTAGTTTCACAAGGCTATTAAAAGATAATGTGGGATAAACATCATGTAAATTTTTTGCAAGGTGATTATAATGCTAAAAATTGGACCAAGGTGTTGGGGAACGTTGCATGGAAAACAAAAAAAAATTCTACGCACACGCAAGATCTATCCATGGAGATGCATAGCTACGAGAGGGGGAGTGTGTCTACGTACCCTCGTAGACCGTAAGCGGAAGCGTTAGAACAACGCGGTTGATGTCGTCGAACAACTTCACGATCCAACCGACCGAGTACCGAACGTACGGCACCTCCGCGTTCAGCACACGTTCAGCTCGGTGACGTCCTCGACTTCTTGATCCAGCAAGACGGCGAGGAAGTGGATGAGTTCCGGCAGCACGACGGCGTGGTGACGGTGATGGTGATGCTATCTCCGCAGGGCTTCGCCCAAGCACTGCGAAAATATGACCGAGGGACGGAACTGTGGAGGGGGGGCGCCGCACACGGCTAAGACAATGTTGTGTCTTGTTTGGGGCGCCCCCTCTCCTCTATTTATATATGTGTAGGGGCTTGGAGTAGAAGGAATAGTGTCACATGAACAGTACCACGTGAATAGTACACAAGTGGACTTGGACTCCAAAGTCCAATCCTATTCCTACTAGGACTCTCCTTTTTTCCTTCCCTAGCTGCGTGGGCTTTTGAGGACTTGGTGCGCCTGGCCCAATAAGGCCAGGGCGCCTCCCCTTAGCCCATGCCAGCCCTTGGGACGTGGTGGACCCACTTGTGGACTTCCGGACCCCTCCGGAATCCTCCGGAACCTTCTGGAAGCTTCCCGGTACAATACCGAAAAAATTGCACCTTTTTCCGGAACCCAAAATATGACTTCCCATATATAAATCTTTACCTCTCGACCATTCCGAGACTCCTCGTGACGTCCGGGATCTCATCCGGGACTCCGAACAATATTCGGTTACCAATTCACATAACTCATATAACACTATATCGTCAACGAACGTTAAGCGTGCGGACCCTACGGGTTCGGGAATGATGTAGACATGACTGAGACGCCTCTCCAGTCGATAACCAATAGCGGAACCTGGATGCTCATATTGGTTCCTACATATTCCACGAAGATCTTATCGGTCGAACCGCAATGACAACATACGTAATTCCCTTTGTCCGTCGGTATGTTACTTGCCCGAGATTCGATCGTCGGTATCTCCATACCTAGTTCAATCTCGTTACCGACAAGTCTCTTTACTCGTTCCGTAATACATCATCCCGTAACTAACTCCTTAGTCACTTTGCTTGCAAGCTTCTTATGATGTGCATTACCGAGAGGGCCCAGAGATACCTCTCCGAAACACGGAGTGACAAATCCCAGTCTCGATCCATGCCAACTCAACAGACACCTTCGGAGATACCTGTAGAGCATATTTATGATCACCCAGTTACGTTGTGACGTTTGATAGCACACAAGGTATTCCTCCGGTATCCGGGAGTTGCATGATCTCATGGTCGGAGGAACATGTATTTGACATTCAAGAAAGCAGTAGCAATAAACAGAACGATCATATGCTAAGCTAACAGATGGGTCTTGTCCATCACATCATTCTCCTAATGATGTGATCCCGTTATCAAATGACAACTCATGTCTATGGTTAGGAAACCTTAACCATCTTTGATCAACGAGCTAGTCTAGTAGAGGCTCACTAGGGACACGGTATTTGTTTATGTATTCACACATGTATTTAAGTTTCCGGTCAATACAATTCTAGCATGAATAATAAACCTTTATCATGAACAATGAAATATAAAATAATAACAACTTTATTATTGCCTCTAGGGCATATGTCCATCAGTCTCCCACTTGCACTAGAGTCAATAATCTAGTTCACATCGCCATGTGATTAACACCCAAGAGTTCACTAGAGTCAATAATCTAGTTCACATCACCATGTGATTAACACTCAAAGAGTTCTAAGGTGTGATCATGTTTTGCTCGTGAGAGAGAATTTTAGTCAATGGGTCTGCAATATTCAGACCCATGTGTACTTTGCAAATCCTTATGTCATACTGTAGATGCTGCTATCACGCTTTACTTGGAGCTATTCCAAATGACTGCTCCATTATACGTATCCGGTTTGCTACTCAGAGATATCCAGATTGGTGTCAAAGCTTGCATCGACGTAACCCTTTACGACGAACTCTTTATCACCTCCATAATCGAGAAACATTTCCTTAGTCCTTTAGTTACTAAGGATAATTTTGACCGCTGTTCAGTGATCCACTCCTGGATCACTCTTGTACCCCCTTTGCCAGACACGTGGCAAGGCACACATTAGGTGTGGTACACAGCATGGCATACATTATAGAACCTATGGCTGAGGCATAGGGAATGACTTTCATTCTCTCTCTATCTTCTGCCGTGGTCGAGCTTTGAGTCTTACTCAACTTTACACCTTACAATACAGGCAAGAACTCCTTCTTTGACTGATCCATTTTGAACTCCTTCAAAATCTTGTCAAGGTATGTACTCATTGAAAGTCTTATCAAGCGTCTTGATCTATCTCTATAGATCTTGATGCCCAATATATAAGCAACTTCACCGAGGTCTTTCATTCAAGTATCCTTTTATGCCATCCAGAAATTCTATATCATTTCCAATCAACAATATGTCATCCACATATAATATTAGAAATGCTACAGAGCTCCCACTCACTTTCTTGTAAATACAGGCTTCACCGTAAGTCTGTACAAAACCATATGCTTTGATCACCTCATCAAAGCGTATATTCCAACTCCGAGATGCTTGCACCAGTCCATAGATGGATCGCTGGAGCTTGCACACTTTGTTAGCACCCTTAGGATCGACAAAACCTTCTGGTTGCATCATATACAACTCTTCTTTGAGAAAACCATTAAGGAATGCTGTTTTGACATCCATTTTCCAGATCATAAAATGCGGCAATTGCTAACATGATTCGGACAGACTTAAGCATCGCTACGGGTGAGAAAGTCTAATTGTAGTCAACCCCTTGAACTTGTCGAAAACCTTTCGCGACAAGTCGAGCTTTGTAGACAGTGATATTACCATCAGCGTTTGTCTTCCTCTTAAAATCCATTTATTCTCAATGGCTTGCCGATCATCGGGCAAGTCCACCAAAGTCCATACTTTGTTCTCATACATGGATCCTATCTCAGATTTCATGGCCTCAAGCCATTTGTCGGAATCTGGGCTCATCATAGCTTCTTCATAGTTCGTAGGTTCACCGTTGTCTAACAACATGACTTCCAGAACAGGATTACCATACCACTCTGGTGCGGAACGTACTCTGGTCGACCTACGAGGTTCAGTAGTAACTTGATCTGAAGTTTCATGATCTTCACCATTATCTTCCTCTCTTATTGGTGTAGGCATCACGAGAACGGTTTTCTCTGATGAGCTACTTTCCAATTCGAGAGAAGGTACAATTACCTCATCAAGTTCTACTTTCCTCCCACTCACTTCTTTCGAGAGAAACTCCTTCTCTAGAAAGGACCCATTCTTGGCAACAAAGACCTTGCCTTCGGATCTGTGGTAGAAGGTGTACCCAATTGTTTCTTTAGGGTATCCTATGAAGACGCACTTCTCCGTTTTGGGTTCGAGCTTATCAGGTTGAAGCTTTTTCACATAAGCATCGCATCCCCAAACTTTAAGAAACGACAGCTTAGGTTTCTTGCCAAACCATAGTTCATACGGTGTTGTCTCAACGGATTTAGACGGTGCCCTATTTAACGTGAATGCAGCTGTCTCTAATGCATAACCCCAAAACGATAGTGGCAAATCGGTAAGAGACATCATAGAACGCACCATATCCAATAAAGTACGGTTACGACGTTTGGACACACCATTACGCTGTGATGTTCCAGGTGGCGTGAGTTGTGAAACAATCCCACATTTTCTTAAATGAAGGCCAAACTCGTAACTCAAATATTTGCCTCCGCGATCAGATCGTAGAAACTTTATTTTCTTGTTACGATGATTCTCTACTTCACTCTGAAATTCTTTGAACTTTTCAAATGTTTCAGACTTGTGTTTCATCAAGTAGATATACCCATATCTACTCAAATCATCTGTGAAGGTTAGAAAATAACGATACCCACCGCGTGCTTCAACATTCATCGGACCGCATACATCGGTATGTATTATTTCCAACAAATCAGTAGCTCGCTCCATTGTTCCGGAGAACGGAGTTTTAGTCATCTTGCCCATGAGGCATGGTTCGCAAGTATCAAATGATTCATAATCAAGAGATTCCAAAAGTCCATCAGCATGGAGTTTCTTCATGCGCTTTACACCAATATGACCTAAACGGCAGTGCCACAAGTATGTTGCACTATCATTATCAACTTTGCATCTTTTGGCATCAATATTATGAATATGTGTATCACTATGATCGAGTTTCAACAAGAATAAACCATTCACAAGGGTGCATGATCACGAGGGATATTATTCATATAAACAGAATAACCATTATTCTCTGACTTAAATGAATAACCGTCTTGCAATAAACAATATCCAGATATAATGTTTTATGCTCAACGCAAGCACCAAATAACCATTATTTAGGTTTAATACTAATCCCGAAGGTATTACGAGCGTGTCGATATTGATCATATCAATCTTGGAGACACTTCCAACACATATCGTCACCTCGCCCTCAGCTAGTCTCCGTTACTCTGCAGCTCCTACTTCAAGTTACTAATATTTAGCAACTGAATCGGTATCAAATACCCAGACGCTGCTATGAGCACTAGTGAGGTACATATCAATAACATGTATATCAAATATACCTTTGTTCACTTTGCCATCCTTCTTATCCGCCAAATACTTGGGGCAGTTCCGCTTCCAGTGACCAGTTCCTTTGCAGTAGAAGCACTCAGTTTCAGGCTTGGGTCCAACTTTGGGTTTCTTCGTGGGAGCGGCAGCTTGCTTGCCGTTCTTCTTGAAGTTCCCCTTCTTTCCCTTGCCCTTTTTTCTTGAAACTAGTGGTCTTGTTAACCAGCAACACTTGATGCTCCTTCTTGATTTCTACCTCCGCCGATTTCAGCATCGCGAAGAGCTCGGGAATTGTCTTCTCCATCCCTTGCATATTATAGTTCATCACGAAGCCTTTATAGCTTGGTGGCAGTGACTGAAGAACTCTATCAATAACACTCTCAACTGGAAGATCAATTCCCAGCTGAGTCAAGTGGTTGTGGTATCCAGACATTCTGAGTATGTGTTCACTGACAGAACTGTTCTCCTCCATCTTATAGCTGAAGAACTTGTTGGAGACTTCATATCTCACAACCCGGGCATTAGCTTGAAATATCAATTTTAGCTCCTGGAACATCTCATATGCTCCATGGCGTTCAAAACGCTTTTGTAGTCCCGGTTCTAAGCCGTAGAGCATGGCACACTGAACTATCGAGTAGTCATCAGATCGAGCCTGCCAGGCGTTCACAACGTCTGCAGCAGCTCCTGCAGCAGGTCCATCACCTAGCGGTGCATCAAGGACATAATCCTTCTGTGCAGCAACGAGGATAATCCTCAAGTTACGGACCCAGTCCGTGTAATTGCTACCATCATCTTTCAACTAAGCTTTCTCTAGGAACGTATCAAAAACAGGGGAGCTACAACGCGAGCTATTGATCTACAACATAATTTGCAAAGACTATCAGGACTAAGTTCATGATAAATTAAGTTCAATTAATCAAATTACTAATGAACTCCCACTTAAATTAACATCCCTCAAGTTAACTAAGTGATACATGATCCAAATCAACTAGCCCATGTCCGATCATCACGTGAGATGGGATAGTCATCAATGGTGAACATCTCCATGTTGATCATATCTACTATATGACTCATGTTCGACCTTTCGGTCTCCAGTGTTCCGAGACCATGTCTGTACATGCTAGGCTCGTCAAGTTTAACCCAAGTATTCTGCTTGTGTAAAACTGGCTTACACCCGTTGTATGTGAACGTAGAATCTATCACACCCGATCATCACGAGGTGCTTCGAAACGACGAACTTTAGCAACGGTGCATACTCGGGGAGAACACTTTTATCTTGAAATTTAGTGAAGGGATCATCTTATAATGCTACCGTCGTTCTAAGCAAAATAAGATGCATAAAGGATAAACATCACATGCAATCAAAATATGTGACATGATATGGCCATCATCATCTTGTGCTTTTGATCTCCATCTCCAAAGCATCGTCATGATTTCCATCGTCACCGGCTCAACACCTTGATCTCCATCGTTGCGTCGTGGTCGTCTCGCCAACTATTGCTTCTACAAGTATTGCTAACGCATAGCGATAAAGTAAAGCAATTACATGGCGCTTGCATTTCGTACAATAAAGAGACAACCATAAGGCTCCTGCCGGTTGCCGATAAATTACAAAACATGATCATCTCATACAATAACGTATATCACATCATGTCTTGACCATATCACATCACAGCATACCCTGCAAAAACAAGTTAGACGTCCTCTACTTTGTTGTTGCAAGTTTTACGTGGCTGCTACGGGCTTCTAGCAAGAACCGTTCTTACCTACGGCACAAACCCACAACGGTGATTTATCAAGTTTGCTATTTTAACCTTCAACAAGGACCGGCCGCAGTCAAATTTGATTCAACTAAAGTAGGAGAAACAGACACCCGCCAGCCACCTTTATGCAAAACAAGTTGCATGTCTGTCGGTGGAACCGGTCTCATGTACGTGGACATGTAAGGTTGGTCCGGGCCGCTTCATCTTACAATACCGCCGAATCAAAATAAGACATTGGTGATAAGTAGTATGACGATCACCGCCCACAACTCTTTGTGTTCTACTCGTCCATATCATCTACGCATAGACCTGGCTCATGATGCCACTGTTGGGGAACGTTGCATGGAAAACAAAAAAAAATTCTACGCACACGCAAGATCTATCCATGGAGATGCATAGCTACGAGAGGGGGAGTGTGTCTACGTACCCTCGTAGACCATAAGCGGAAGCGTTAGAACAACGCGGTTGATGTCGTCGAACAACTTCACGATCCAACCGACCGAGTACCGAACGTACGGCACCTCCGCGTTCAGCACACGTTCAGCTCGGTGACGTCCTCGACTTCTTGATCCAGGAAGATGGCGAGGTAATGGATGAGTTCCGGCAGCACGACGGCGTGGTGACGGTGATGGTGATGCTATCTCCGCAGGGCTTCGCCCAAGCACTGCGAAAATATGACCGAGGGACGGAACTGTGGAGGGGGGCGCCGCACACGGCTAAGACAATGTTGTGTCTTGTTTGGGGCGCCCCCTCTCCTCTATTTATATATGTGTAGGGGCTTGGAGTAGAAGGAATAGTGCCATGTGAACAGTACCACGTGAACAGTACCACGTGAACAGTACCACATGAATAGTCACAAGTGGACTTGGACTCCAAAGTCCAATCCTATTCCTACCAGGACTCTCCTTTTTTCCTTCCCTAGCTGTGTGGGCTTTTGAGGACTTGGTGCGCCTGGCCCAATAAGGCCAGGGCGCCTCCCCTTAGCCTATGCCAGCCCTTGGGACGTGGTGGACTCACTTGTGGACTTTCGGACCCCTCCGGAATCCTCCGGAACCTTCTGGAAGCTTCCCGGTACAATACCGAAAAAACTGCACCTTTTTCCGGAACCCAAAATATGACTTCCCATATATAAATCTTTACCTCTCGACCATTCCGAGACTCCTCGTGACGTCCGGGATCTCATCCGGGACTCTGAACAATATTCGGTTACCAATTCACATAACTCATATAACACTATATCGTCAACGAACGTTAAGCGTGCGGACCCTACGGGTTCTGGAATGATGTAGACATGACTGAGATGCCTCTCCGGTCAATAACCAATAGCAGAACCTGGATGCTCATATTGATTCCTACATATTCCACGAAGATCTTATCGGTCGAACCGCAATGACAACATACGTAATTCCCTTTGTCCGTCGGTATGTTACTTGCCCGAGATTCGATCGTCGGTATCTCCATACCTAGTTCAATCTCGTTACCGGCAAGTCTCTTTACTCGTTCCGTAATACATCATCCCGTAACTAACTCCTTAGTCACTTTGCTTGCAAGCTTCTTATGATGTGCATTACCGAGAGGGCCCAGAGATACCTCTCCGAAACACGGAGTGACAAATCCCAGTCTCGATCCATGCCAACTCAACAGACACCATCGGAGATACCTGTAGAGCATCTTTATGATCACCCAGTTACGTTGTGACGTTTGATAGCACACAAGGTATTCCTCCGGTATCCGGGAGTTGCATGATCTCATGGTCGGAGGAAGATGTATTTGACATTCAAGAAAGCAGTAGCAATAAACAGAACGATCATACGCTAAGCTAACAGATGGGTCTTGTCCATCACATCATTCTCCTAATGATGTGATCCCGTTATCAAATGACAACTCATGTCTATGGTTAGGAAACCTTAACCATCTTTGATCAACGAGCTAGTCTAGTAGAGGCTCACTAGGGACACGGTATTTGTTTATGTATTCACACATGTATTTAAGTTTCCGGTCAATACAATTCTAGCATGAATAATAAACCTTTATCATGAACAAGGAAATATAAAATAATAACAACTTTATTATTGCCTCTAGGGCATATTTCCATCACAAGGTTCATAGGTTCACCAAGTGTAACTCTCCAAAGCATAAAAGTGTTGCAAGTAACTGATGACCCACAAGTATAGAGAATCAATCGTAGTCCTTTCGATAAGTAAGAGTGTCGAACCCAACGAGGAGCAGAAGGAAATGACAAGCGGTTTTCAGCAAGGTATTTTCTGCAAGCACTGAAATTATCGGTAACGAGTAGTTTGATAGCAAGATAATTTGTCACAAGTAACAAGTAGCAATAGTAACAAAGAGTGCAGCAAGGTGGCCCAATCCTTTTTGTAGCAAAGGACAAGCTGGAACGATCTCTTATAATGAGCAAAGCATTCTCGAGGACACATGGGAATTTCATCTAGTCACTTTCATCATGTTTGTTTGATTCGCGTTCGCTACTTTGATAATTTGATATGTGGGTGGACCGGTGCTTGGGTGCTGTTCTTACTTGAACAAGCCTCCCACTTATGATTAACCCCTCTCGCAAGCATCCGCAACTACGAAAGAAGAATTAAGATAAATCTAACCATAGCATTAAACATATGGATCCAAATCAGCCCCTTACGGAATAGCGCATAAACTAGGGTTTAAGCTTCTGTCACTCTAGCAACCCATCATATAATTACTACTCCACAATGCATTCCCTTAGGCCCAAAGATGGTGAAGTGTCATGTAGTCGACGTTCACATGGCACCACTAAGAGAATCAACAACATACATATCATCAAAATATCGAACGAATACCAAATTCACATGATTACTTATGACAAGACTTCTCCCATGTCCTCAAGAACAAAAGTAACTACTCACAATTCATATTCATGTTCAAGATCAGAGGGGTATTGAATAGCATAATAGATCTGAACATATAATCTTCCACCAAATAAACCAACTAGCATCAACTACAAGATGTAATCAACACTACTAGCAACCCACATGTACCAATCTGAGGTTTTGAGACAAAGATTGAATACAAGAGATAAACTAGGGTTTGAGATGAGATGGTGCTGTTGAAGATGTTGATGAAGATTGGTCCTCCCACGATGAGAGGGTTGTTGGTGATGACGATGGCTTCAATTTCCCCCTCCCGGAGGGAAGTATCCCCGGCGGAATCGCTCCGCCGGAGAGCAAAAGTGCTCCTGCCCAAGTTCCGCCTCGAGATGGCGGCGCACCGTCCTGAAAGTCTTCTTTCTATTTTTTCTTGGGAAAATGGACTTATATACCAGAAAATGGGCACCGGAGGCTAGCCAGGGGCCCGACGAGCCACCAGGGCGCGCCTGGGGGGGGGGGGGTGGCGCGCCCTGGTGCCTCGTGGGCATCTGGGTGGGCCCCTCTGGTACTTCTTTGCTCCAGTATTTTTTATTTATTCCAAAATAAATCTCCGTGAAATTTCAGCTCATTTGAAGATGTGCAGAATAGGTATCTCTGACATAGCTTTTTCAGGTCCTGAATTCCAGCTGCCGGCAATCTCCCTCCTTGTGTAAATCTTGCATATTAAGAGAGAAAAGGCATTAGAATTGCTCCACAAAGTATTATATTGATTAAAAACACTATAAATAACAGTAGTAAAACATGATGCAAAATGGACGTATCAACTCCCCCAAGCTTAGACCTCGCTTGTCCTCAAGCGAAAGCCGATATCGATAATCATGTCCACATGTTTAGAGAGAGAGGTGTCGATAAAAACAAAATACGGACATAGTAGCATCATGATCATTATTATAACAGCAATATTCATTATCATAGAACTTCTCATGAGCAAGTAACAATTCATCACAACAACGAAGTATAAGGCATAAACTTTCTTGAAAACTAACAAACTATATTCTTACTCAACAATGCAATTGCAATTCATCATATTTTCAGGAAGGGTCTCATGTAGGAGCTTTTTAGCAAGTCCACATACTCAACCATCATTTAGTCTTCTATGATTGCTAACACTCACAACATATATATGGAGCAAAAAGTTTTAGCTAGACACATAGAAAGATAGGGGCTTATAATTTCGCCTCCCAACTTATTCACCTCAAGGATGATGTCAACAATAATAACTCATGATCACTCATATCCAACTGGGTATATATGCCTAGATCTTTCCCCACCACATGATGCTTGCAAAAGAGAAAAATAAAAAGGAATAGAGGAGAACGATATTGACTCTTGCATAAAAAGTAAATACATAAAAGTAAAAGATAGGCCCTTCGCAGAGGGAAGCAGAGGTTGTCATGCGCTTTTTGTTGTTGGATGCACAAGCTCTTAATGCAAAGGAACGTCACTTTATATTGCCCCTTGTGATAGCAAACTTTATTATGCAGTCCGTCGCTTTTATTTCTTTACCATCACAAGTTCGTACAAAGCTTATTTTCCCTTACATTAAAAGTTCATACATATTTAGAGGCAATTTTTATTGCTTTTTGCACCGATGACAACTTACTTGAAGCATCTTATTCAATCCATAGGTAGGTTTAGTGGACTCTTATGACATGAAACTAGGTTTAAGGGTTTTTAATGCACAAGTAGTATCTCTACTTGGGTTCGAATTTTTGGCTAGCAAAGATATTGGGCAAGCACCACATGTTGGAGGATCTATAACAATATAACTTCTATGTGAATATAAGCAAACATAATTCATTACGTTGTCTTCCTTGTCCAACGTCAACAATTTGACATAAAATACTCTATGGGGGCTCACAATCATAAAAGATGTCCAAGATAGTATATTTGCATGTGAATCTTCTCTTCCCTTATTAATTTTTTCATGAATTGCATCATTGACTAATGCTATGCTTGTTAACTTTCAATAAATTTTACCACTTATACTTTTCTTTATGTAATGTCATTACTTTCCATAAGATTAGCATATGGTCTTTTTCATTATTTTCATTGCTAGGGTTGAAACATAAAAGTAAAGAAGCAAAAACTCAAACTACTCTTTATTATATAATTCTCAACTTGATTACATAGATAGATAGATCACGAAACTAGCACTCGAAAATAGATCATACTAAATTTTTATTCAACTAGATCATGAAATAACTAAGGATCGAACTAAAAATAGGTAAAGATAATAAAAGTGATGGTGATACGATACCGGGGCACCTCCCCCAAGCTTGGCACAAGCCAAGGGGAGTGCCCATACCCATGTGCTCAAGTTTCTTTCTTCGGTGATGATGGTGATGGTGAAGTGGCGAGCTTGTCCTCCGGCTTCCATGGCATAGGTTCCCCATCATAAAAGGATGAACGAGTCTCCGGAGTCCTGAAACTTGCAGCTAAACTCATACCTTTGAATTTTGCCTCATACTCAAAATTTTGGTTTTGAATATCATAGATTTGGCCCTGGAGATAGTCAATTCGTTCATTGTGCTTGAAGATGATGTCTCCCATTGATTGGCCATCCACCTTGTGATCGCGGGTGAATTCTGTGATCCTGGAGTGGTTGGCGCTGAGTCCACGTTCCACCATACCTTGGCACTTGAAAATCTCCTGCTCCACCGCTTCGAGCCTGGCCTCCACGCTCCCGGTCTTCTTGGGTCCTTGAACATCCCGGATGTGAAGCACCCCCTCACGCATCTCAATGGCTTGAGGGTGTTTCATCACCTCCGGTAGGTAGGGGTTGATGACCTTCTCGTAGAACTTGTCCTTGGAAGAGCTTGGTGGAGCCATAGCGATCTAGATCTGTCAGAAAAATAGCACGAAACAAGAACAGAAGAGAATCTTGCGATGCGGTGGTCAAAACATCCGGGAGTATATATAAAGAATTTTTATCTTGCAAAACAAGTAATCCAGGAGAAAACGGAGTCGGCAAGGCTCACGAGGGGCCCACAAGCCACCAGGGCGCGCCTGGGGGGTGGCGTGCCCTGGTGCCTCGTGTGCACCTCATGGGTCCCCTCGGCTGTTTCTTATTTTTTTTATTTTTTCTAATATTCCAAAACTAATAGAAAGTATTTTTATGGAATTTTTGGAGTCGGTTTACTTACCGTATCACATACCTACTCCTTTTCAGGGTTCTGGAGTGTTCTGGAAGGACTCTTTGATGTGCTCTTCCGGTGTAATTGTTTCAATAATATTAGTTTCAACATTAATAGGAGTACCTGAAATATAGTGCTTAATTCTTTGCCCATTCACCACTCTCGGGTTGGTGCCTTCGGAATTGTTTATTTTGATGGCTCCGGAGCGATAAACTTTTTCGATAATATACGACCCTTCCCATTTAGAGAGAAGTTTTCCTGCAAAGAATCTGAAACAAGAGTTGTACAATAGAACTTGCTCACCCACTTTAAATTCCCATTTTTGAATTCTTTTATCATGCCATCTTTTAACTTTTTCCTTAAACAATTTGGCATTTTCATAAGCTTGGGTTCTCCATTCATCTAGCGAGCTAATATCAAATAATCTCTTTTCACCGGCAAGTTTAAAATCATAATTAAGTTCTTTAATTGCCCAATATGCTTTATGTTCTAACTCAAGAGGTAAATGACATGCTTTTCCTTAAACCATTTTATAAGGAGACATACCCATAGGATTTTTATAAGCAATTCTGTAGGCCCATAATGCATCGTCAAGTTTTTTAGACCAATTCTTTCTAGATCTTTTAACGGTCTTTTGCAAAATCAATTTTATTTCTCTATTGCTCAATTCAACTTGACCACTAGATTGAGGGTGATAGGGAGATGCAATTCTATGGTTGACATCATATTTAGCAAGTAGTTTACGGAATGCACCATGAATAAAATGTGAACCACCATCAGTCATTAAATATCTAGGGACTCCGAACCTCGGGAAAATAACTTCTTTAAGCATTTTAATAGAAGTGTTATGGTCAGCACTACTAGTTGGAATATCTTCTACCCACTTAGTAACGTAATCAACAACAACTAAAATATGTGTATACCCATTGGATTTAGGAAAAGGTCCCATATAATCAAATCCCCAAACATCAAATGGTTCAATAACAAGTGAATAATTCATAGGCATTTCCTGACGTCTACCAACATTACCTATTCTTTGACATTCATCACAAGATAAGACAAACTTACGTGCATCCTTGAAAAGAGTAGGCCAATAAAAACTAGATTATAATACCTTGTGTACAGTTCTGTCTCCCGCATGGTGTCCTCCGTAAGCCACGGAATGACACTTCCGTAGGATTTGTTCCTGTTCATGCTCAGGTATACAACGTCTAATAATACCATCTACTCCTTCTTTATAAAGATGTGGGTCATCCCAGAAGTAATGTCTTAAATCAAAGAAGAACTTTTTCTTTTGTTGGTATATAAAACTAGGTGGTATAAATTTAGCAACAATATAATTAGCATAGTTTGCATACCAAGGAGTATTACGAGAAGCATTTATGACCGCTAATTGTTCATCAGGAAAATCATCATTAATAGGAAGTGGGTCATCAAGAACATTTTCCATTCTAGACAAATTATCTGCTACGGGATTCTCAGCTCCCTTTCTATCAATAATATGCAAGTCAAATTCTTGTAGCAATAGAACCCACCTAATGAGTCTAGGTTTAGCATCTTTCTTTTACATAAGATATTTAATAGCAGCATGATCGGTGTGAACAGTTACTTTAGAATCAACTATGTAAGATCTGAATTTATCACATGCAAACACAACTGCTAGAAATTCTTTCTCAGTAGTAGCATAATTTCTTTGAGCACTGTCTAGAATTTTACTAGCATAATGGATAACATTTAATTTCTTATCAACTCTTCCTAGAACAGCACCAACATCATAATCACTAGCATCACACATAATTTCAAAAGGCAAGTTCCAATTAGGGGGTTGAACAATAGGTGCAGAGGTCAAGGCTTTCTTAAGTGTTTCGAAGGCTTCTACACAATCATCATCAAAAACAAATGGAACATCTTTTTGCAAGAGATTAGTAAGAGGCCTAGAAATTTTAGAGAAGTCTTTAATAAACCTTCTATAGAAACCAGCATGACCAAGGAAACTTCTTATACCTTTAATATCTTTAGGACATGGCATTTTCTCAATTGCATCAACTTTAGCCTTATCTACTTCAATACCTCGTTCAGAAATTTTATGCCCCAAGACAATACCTTCATTCACCATAAAATGGCACTTCTCCCAATTCAAGACAAGATTAGTTTGTTCACACCTCTGCAAAACTCGATCAAGGTTGCTTAAGCAGTCATCAAAAGAAGTTCCATAAACGAAAAAATAATCCATGAAAACCTCAACAATCTTTTCACAAAAGTCAGAGAATATAGTAGTCATACATCTTTGAAAGGTAGCAGGTGCATTGCATAAACCAAAAGTCATGCGTCTATAAGCATAAGTTCCAAAAGGACAAGTAAAGGTGGTTTTCTCTTGGTCGGCTTGTGATACAGGTATTTGAGAGAAACCAGAGTATCCATCAAGAAAGCAAAAGTGTGTATGCTTAGACAATCTTTCTAACATTTGATCAATAAAAGGTAAGGGGTAATGCTCCTTTCTGGTGGCTTTGTTTAATTTTCTAAAATCAATTACCATCCCATAACCAGTTACAATTCTTTGTGGAATGAGTTCATTTTTATCATTGGGAACAACGGTAATACCTCCTTTCTTAGGGACACAATGAACGGGACTTACCCATCTACTATCAGCTATGGGATAGATTATACCTGCTTCTAGAAGCTTTAATATTTCAGTTCTTACCACCTCTTTCATCTTAGGATTTAATCATCGTTGGTGGTCGACAACTAGTTTAGCATAAGGCTCCATATTAATTTTGTGCTGACATAGAGTGGGACTAATGCCCTTAAGATCATCAAGAGTATATCCAATAGCAGCTCGGTGCTTCCTCAGAGTTTTCAGTAATCTCTTTTGTTCATGCTCTGAAAGGTTAGCACTAATAATAACAGGATATATCTTCTTTTCATCTAGATAAGCATATTTCAATGTATCAGTCAACTGCTTTAATTCAAATACAGGGTCACCCTTAGGTGGAGGAGGGCCTCCAAGAGTTTCAACAGGCAAATTGTGTTTAAGAATAGGTGGTTGATCAAAGAACATCCTATCTATTTCATTTCTTTCATTCATGTGCATATCATTTTCATGGTCTAGCAAATATTGTTCTAACGGATCAGTAGAAGGTACGGCAATAGAAGCAAGACCAATAATTTCATCTTTACTAGGCAATTCTTTATCATGAGGTTGTCTACGAAACTTGGAGAAATTAAACTCATGAGACATACCACCAAAATTAACACTAATAGTTTCTTTAGCGCAATCAATCTTGGCATTAACAGTGTTCAAGAAAGGTCTAAAAATTATCTTGTGGAGAACCGATGACTAGAAAATCAGTAGGGTATTTTATTTTTCCACACAAGACTTCAACATCTCTAATGGTCCCAAGCGGTGTAATGGTATCTCTGTTTTCAAGCTTAATAGTAACATCAATGTCCTCTATTTCAATAGGTGCAATATCATTCATAATTTCTTGATATAAGGTAAACGGAATAGCACTCACACTAGCACCCAAATCACATAAGCCATGATAACAATGATCTCCTATTTTAACAGCAACAACAGGCATGCCTACTACGGGTCTGTTTTTATCTTTAGGATCTGGTTTAGCAATTCTAGCTGCTTCATCACAGAAGTAAATAACATGCCCATCTATATTATCAACCAAGAGATCTTTAACCATAGCAACATTAGGTTCAACTTTAATTTGTTCAGAGGGTCTAGGTGCTCTAATATTACTTTTGTTAACCACAGTTGAAACTTTAGCATGTTCCTTAATCCTAACAGGAAAAGGTGGTTTCTCAATATAAGCAGTAGGCACAACTGGATCAACATGGTAAACAATTGTTTCTTCTTTAACACTAACGGGTTCCTCTATCTTTTCTTTAATAGGGGGATGATATTTAAACCACTTCTCCTTAGGGAGATCAATATGAGTAGCAAATGATTCACAAAAGGAAGCTACTATCTCAGAGTCAAGTCCATATTTAGTGCTAAACTTATGAAAAGCATCAGTATCCATAAAAGATTTAACACAATCGAACTCAAGTGTTATACCTGACTCATTACCTTTGTCGAGTTCCCAATCTTCAGAGTTGTGTTTAATTCTTTCCAGAAGACCCCATCTGAATTCAATAGTTTTCTTTATAAAGGAGCCAGTTGAAGAAGAATCGAGCATGGTTTGATCATCATGAGAAAGCCGAGCATAAAAATTCTGAAGGATTATTTCTTTTGAGAGCTCATGATTGGGGCATGTGTACATCATGTACTTAAGCCTACACCAAGCTTGAGCGATGCTTTCACCTTCACGATGCCAAAAATTATATATATAATTCCGATCACGATGAACCAAATGCATAGGATAAAATTTCTGGTGGAATTCCAGCTTCAAACGGTTCCAGTCCCATGTATCAGTATCATCACATAGCCTATACCATGTCAATGCCTTTACCTCCAAAGATAAAGGGAATACTTTCTTCTTAACTCCATCTCCGGATAAACCTGCAAGCTTAAACAATCCACAAATTTTGTCCACATAGATCAGGTGCATATCAGGATGTATTGTTCCATCTCCTGCATAAGGATTAGCTAGCAGTTTCTCTATCATACCCAAAGGAATCTCATAATAAATATTTTCAGTAGGTGCAGTAGGTTGAGGAGCAACTATTTGTGCTTCCGGTCGAGGTTAAGATACCCCGAACAAGCCCCTCAAAGGATTACTTTCCATAGTGACAAGTGACAGTAAATTTCAGCACGTAATATAAATGTTTCCTTACCAAATTCCACTCACCAAAGGCGCTTCACTCCCCGGCAATGGCACCAGAAAAGAGTCTTGATGAACCAAAAGTATAGGGGATCAATCGTAGTCCTTTCGATAAGTAAGTGTGTCAAACCCAACGAGGAGCATAAGGAAATGACAAGCGGTTTTCAGCAAGGTATTTTCTGCAAGCACTGAAATTATCGGTAACAAGTAGTTTGATAGCAAGATAATTTGTCACAAGTGACAAGTAGCAATAGTAACAAAGAGTGCAGAAAGGTGGCCCAATCCTTTTTGTAGCAAAGGACAAGCCGGAACGATCTCTTATAATAAGCAAAGCGTTCTCGAGGACACATGGGAATTTCATCTAGTCACTTTCATCATGTTTGACATGTTGGTGGACCGGTGCTTGGGTGCTACTTTGATAATTTGATATGTGGGTGGACCGGTGCTTGGGTGCTGTTCTTACTTGAACAAGCCTCCCACTTATAGGCGTTGTCAACCCTAGGGCGCCTAGGGGGCTTCTAGGGGCCACCTGGTGTGGGGCCAAGCTTCCAGAGTCTTCTAGGTCCTCAAAACTTCCAGAACTATTTTTGTTTTATTTTTCCTCGGACTTTTTCTGGGTATTTTCCTAAAAATAAAAATAAAACACCAGAAAACGTAAACCTGCACAGGACACTAGATTAATTTGTT
This sequence comes from Elymus sibiricus, assembly GCA_039707655.1. Classification (NCBI taxonomy): domain Eukaryota; kingdom Viridiplantae; phylum Streptophyta; class Magnoliopsida; order Poales; family Poaceae; genus Elymus; species Elymus sibiricus. The sequence continues at coordinate 352,118,539 of CM077666.1, forward strand.
AGTCCAATAAAATTCAATAAAAGGTATGCCCGAAGTGTTTATAATAGATAGCAATATAGCATGTGGATCATACAAAAATTATCGATATGTTTGAGATGGATCACAAAGCAAGGTGTCTTCTATTGTCTTGCAATGCTCTTCTTTTTTGCTGGAGTATCCGTTCATCTGCGTTATCTTGTTCTACATGGATCACTTGCTGGACAACCATCTGAGTGTTTGCTCGAGGAGCAGATCTGTTTTCTATAGTTGGTTGTTGCTATCTATTTTGTGCAAAATGGAGATGCATGTAAGGGGCCTTAGAGTTGCCATCCTGAAAGCGCGGGTTAACTCCCAGAGGGGGGGGTGAATGGGAGATTTTTAGAATTTCCTCAAACTCTGAAGATTTTGACAAAAATCAGAGTGACGAAATAGAAACAGGAGTGAAACTAGATCGACACAGATGTAGATAGCATGCAAAAGAAATACATACAAGTGAAGAACAACTAGTCATACAAATAGACATGCATGAGGAAGATGAACTGAAAAAATGAAATACAACATGATGAAAGTCTTCAGTTCAAATTCTTCAGATAAGTAGAGCACAAGTTCTTCAGCAGCGGAAATGCGTAAAGGTAAAGGGGTGAGGAATTTGAAACCAGTTGGGCTCGGTTAAGACACAGCGATTTGGTAGACCAGTTCCAGTTGATGTATCAACTGTATGCCTGGTTGAGGCGGCTGAGTCTTACCTTGGAGGACACTTAGTCCTCACCGTATTCCTCTTGAGCTAAGGTCACTTAGACCTCGCCCAATCACTCGTGGTAAGTCTTCAAGGTAGAGTTCCAAAACCTTCACAGACTTGTTCACCGGCACACCACAATTACTCTTGGGTGCTCAGAACATGATGCCTAACCGTCTGGAAGAATGACACTCTTCAAAGGTAATAAGCGTCGGATCACACAGATCAACTTCTTCAGTGATGCTCAGTCACTTTGGCTCTGGTTGGTTTTTTCCTCACTTGGGTTCTCACAAAGTCGTCGGAGGAAGGGTTGCTCTCAAATGACAAGTGTCAAGTTCTCTCCAGAGCAGCCAACCAGCTAGTGGTTGTGGGGGCGGCTATTTATAGCCAGGGGGCAATGATACGTCTCCAACGTATCTATAATTTTTTATTGTTCCATGCTATTATAGTATCAATCTTGGATGTTTTATATACATTTACAAGCAATTATATATCATTTTTTGGGACTAACCTATTAACTTAGTGCCCAGTGCCAGTTGCTGTTTTTTGCTTGTTTTTGGTTAAACCAAAACCACACAGAACAAGGGAATACCTTGCTCTGATACCAATTGAAAGCACAGGTTAACTCCCAGAGGGGGGGGGGATGAATGGGAGATTTTTATAATTTCGTCAAACTCCGAAGATTTTGACGAAAATCAGAGTGACGAAATAGAAACATGAGTGAAACTAGATCGACACAGATGTAGATAGCATGCAAAAGAAATACATACAAGTGAATAACAAGTAGTCATACAAACAGACATGCATGAGGAAGATGAACTGAAAAAATGAAATACAACATGATGAAAGTCTTCAGTTCAAATTCTTTAGATAAGTAGAGCACAAGTTCTTCAGCAACGGAAATGCGTAAAGGTAAAGGGGTGAGGAATTTGAAAACAGTTGGGCTCGGTGAAGACACAGCGATTTGGTAGACCAGTTCCAGTTGCTGTATCAACTGTACGCCTGGTTGAGGCGGCTGAGTCTTACCTCGGAGGAGACTTAGTCCTCACCGTATTCCTCTTGAGCTAAGGTCACTTAGACCTTTCCCAATCACTCGTGGTAAGTCTTCAAGGTAGACTTCCAAAACCTTCACAGACTTGTTCACCGGCACACCACAATTACTCTTGGGTGCTCAGAACATGACGCCTAACCGTCTGGAAGAATGACAGTCTTTAAAGGTAATAAGCGTCCGATCACACAGATCAACTTCTTCAGTGATGCTCAGTCACTTTGGCTCTGGTTGGGTTTTTCCTCACTTGGGTTCTCACAAAGTCGTCGGAGGAAGGTTTGCTCTCAAATGACAAGTGTCAAGTTCTCTATAAAGCCGCCAACCAACTAGTGGTTGTGGGGGGCGGCTATTTATAGCCAGGGCAACCCGACATGAATTGTCATCAATGCCCTTCTCAGACATGACCGTTGTCAGGATAAGAATCCACTCGACAGCTGGCATGCGGCACAGCAACGGTCGGAAATTAAGCTCTCAATTTCGTCGGGGCACTCTATTTCCTCACGATAGGCAGATCGCACTGGCGAAATCCTAACTCCTCAGCCTGAACAAATTCGTCAGAGCGAGATGAACTTCGTCACTGTCACTGTCAAATTCGTCAGCTGTTCCAGAGATTTTCAAAGGCTTCACTCGAAGCGGCTGTAATGTGTATAGGTTTGAGCATCGCTTTGAAGTATGAAATATGTTTCATCTAGACCCCCTTTAACAGTACGGTTTTTCCTATGACTCAAATAAGAAGAAAAAGAAACTATGAAAACAAAGTCTTCAAGCTTCAAAGTCTTCACATTAATTTCTTCAAAGGCCGCACCAAATTCTTCACTTGAAGAAATACATTTTTAGGGGTCGACTTCCGTGGTTAAACCAAGTCTTCAGGGACTATTTTCTCCTGTGTACACTCACAAACACATTAGTCCCTTAACTTATTGTTGGAACTATGCCCTAGAGGCAATAATAAATTGGTTTTTATCATATTTCCTTGTTCTTGATAAATGTTTATTATTCATGCTAGAATTGTATTGACCGGAAACTTAAATAAATGTGTGAATACATAAACTACATCGTGTCCCTAGTAAGCCTCTACTTGACTAGCTCGTTGATCAAAGATGGTTATGGTTTCCTGACCATAGACATGAGTTGTCATTTGATAATGGGATCACATCATTAGGAGAATGATGTGATGGACAAGACCCAACCGTAAGCTTAGCATCAGATCGTTTAGTTTATTTGCTACAGCTTTCTTCATGTCAAGTATCTGTTCCTTAGACCATGAGATCGTGCAACTCCCTGACACCAGACGAATACTTAGTGTGTATCCAAACGTCACTTCATAACTGGGTGATCATAAAGGTGCTCTACAGGTATCTCCGAAGGTGTTTGTTGGGTTGGCACGGATCGAGACTGGGATTTGCCACTCCGTATGACGGAGAGATATCTCTAGGCCGTCTCGGTAATAAAACATCGTAAAGAGCTTGCAAGCAATGTGGCTAATGAGTTAGCCACGGGACCTTGTATTAAAGAACGAGTAAACAGACTTGCCGGTAACGAGATTGAACTAGGTATGGAGATACCGACGATCGAATCTCGAGCAAGTAACATATCGCCAGACAAAGGGAATTGCATACGGGATTAACTGAATCCTCGACATCGTGGTTGAACCGATAAAGATCTTCGTTGAATATGTAGGAATCAATATGGGTATCCAGATCCCGCTATTGGTTATTGACCGGAGAGGTGTCTCGGTCATGTCTGCATGTTCCCGAACTCATAGGGTCGCACGCTTAACGTTCGATAGTGCTAGGGTAGTAATGAGATATTAACAGTGGAAAGTCTGAAGGTTGTTCGGAGTCTCGGATGGTATCTAGGATATCACGAGGAGCTCTGAAATGGTCCGGAGGTAAAGATTTATATATGAGAAGTCCTGTTTTGGCTACCCGAAAAGTTTGGGGGCATGCCGGCAAGTGTATCGGAGGCACCGAAGGGTTCCGGGGGTCCACCGGGGGGTCCACCAGCCCCGGGGACCCACGTGGGATGTAGGGGGCGCCTTGGCCTAGTTGGGCCAGGCGCACCAGCCCCCCACCCGGCGCATGCGCCTAAAGGGGAAAACCCTAGGGGTGGGATGGGCCTCCACTTGGCTTGGGGGCCAAGTCTCCCCCTAGGTCCGTCGGCCCCTCCCTTGGAAGAGGGGCTAGGGCCGGCACCCCCTCCCTCTCACCCCTATATATAGTGGGGAGGGGTGCAGGGGGCTGCACCCTTCCACCTGGCGCCTCCCTCTCTCCCGTATACTCCACCTTTCCTCCGGTACGATCTTGGCGAAGCCCTGCCAGAATTCCGCTGCTGCCACCACCACCATACCGCCGTGCTGGTTCTGATCTCATCTACCTCCTCCCCCTCTCTTGCTGGATCAAGAAGGAGAGGATGCCATCAAGCTGAACATGTGCTAAACTCGGAGGTGCCGTCCATTCGGCACTAGATCGGATTGGATCGCGATTGGATCGTGAAGAGTATGACTACATCAACCGCGTTACGACGCTAACGCTTTCGGTCTACAAGGGTATGTAGACACACTCCCCTCTCATTGCTTTGCATCTCCTAGATTAGATCTTGGGTGTTCGTAGGAATTTTTTTGATTTTCATGCAACGTTCCCCATCAGTGGCATCATGAGCTAGGTCTATGCGTAGATGTATTTGCATGAGTAGAATACAAAGAAGTTGTGGGCGTTGATGTTCAAATTCCTTACTTCCTTTGTCTTATTTGGATTCGGTGGTATTGTGGGATGAAGCGGCTTGTACCAACCTTACTTGTCCATGCACAAGAGACCGGTTCCACTGACTGACATGCAACTTGTATTGCATAAAAGTGGCTTTGCTGGTGTCTGTCTCTCCCACTTTAGTTGAATCTGATTTGACGAGGGCGGTCCTTGTAGAAGGTTAAAAGGCAACTTGTATATCACCGTTGTGGTTTTGCGTAGATAAGAACGGTTCTTATAGTTTGCCCTAGCAGCCACGTAAAAATTGCAACAACATAGTAGAGGACGTCTAACTTGTTTTTGCAGGGCATGTTGTGATGTGGTATGGCCAAAACGTGATGTGATATATGTTGATGTATGAGATGATCATGTTTTGTAATAGGTTCACGACTTGCATGTCGATGAGTACGGCAACCGGCAGGAGCCATAGGGTTGTCTTTATTTTATTGTATGACCTGTGTGTTAATCATTAAATGCCATGTAATTGCTTTACTTTATCGCTATGCGTTAGCAATAGTTATAGAAGCAATAGTTGACGAGACAACCACGTGATGACAAGATGCTAGAGATCATGATGATGGAGATCATGGTGTCATGCCGGTGACGATGGAGATCATGTCGGTGCTTTGGAGATGGAGATAAAAAGCACAAGATGATGATGGCCATATCATGTCACATATTGATTGCATGTGATGTTTATCTTTTTATGCATCTTATTTTGCTTAGGACGACGGTAGCATTATAAGATGATCCCTTCACTTAATTTCAAGATAAAAGTGTTCTCCCTAAGTATGCACCGTTGTGAAAGTTCGTCGTTTCGAAGCACCACATGATGATCGGGTGTGATAGACTCTACGTTCAGATACAACGGGTGTAAGCCAGTTTTACACATGCAGAATACTTGGGTTAAACTTGACGAGCCTAGCATGTACAGACATGGCCTCGGAGCACGAGAGACCGAAAGGTCGAACATGAGTCATATAGTAGATATGATCAACATGGAGATGTTCACCATTGATGACTGCCCCATCTCACGTGATGATCGGACATGGGTCAGTTGATGTGGATCATGTAACACTTAGACAACTTGAGGGATGTTGATTTAAGTGGGAGTTCTTTAGTAATTTGATTAGAAGAACCAATTATCATGAACTTAGTCAAATTGTCTTTGCAAATTAATGTTGTAGATCAATGGCTCGCGTTGTAGCTCCCCTGAATTTTAATGCGTTCCTAGAGAAAGAAAAGTTGAAAGATGATGGTAGCAACTATGCGGACTGGGTCTGTAATCTGAGGATTATCCTCACTGCTACACAGAAAGTATATGTCCTTGATGCACCGCTAGGTGATCCACCCGCTCCCGCAAATCTGGACGCTATGAACGTCTGGCAAACAAGGAGTGATGACTACACGATAGTTTAGTGCGCCATGCTTTACGGCTTAGAACCGGGGCTCCAAAGACGTTTTGAGCACCACGGAGCATATGAGATGTTCCAGGAGTTGAAATTGGTATTTCAGGCTCATGTCTGGGTTGAGAGGTATGACACCTCAGACAAGTTCTTTAGCTGTAAGATGGAGGAGAACAGCTTCGTTAGTGAGCACGTACTCAAGATGTTTGGGTATAATAATTGCTTGAATCAGTTGGGAGTTAATCTTCCGGATGAAGTAGCGATTGACAGAGTTCTCCAGTCACTGCCACCGAGCTACAAAGGCTTCGTGATGAACTATAATATGCAAGGGTTGGAGAAAACAATCCCTGAGCTTTTCGCGATGCTAAAGGCCGCGGAAGTAGAAATCAAGAAAGAGCATCAAGTGTTGATGGTCAACAAGACCACTAGTTTCAAGAAGAAAGGCAAGGGAAAGAAAGGGAACTTCAAGAAGAATGGCAAGCCAGTTGCCGCTCCCGTGAAGGAACCCAGGGCTGGACCCAAACCTGAGACTGAGTGCTTCTATTGCAAGGGGAATGGTCACTGGAAGCAGAACTGCCCCAAGTACTTGGCAGATAAGAAGGCTGGCAAGATCAACAAAGGTATATTTGATATACATGTTATTGATGTGTACCTTACTAGTGCTCGTAGTAGCGCCTGGGTATTTGATACTGGTTCGGTTGCTAATATTGTAACTCAAAACAGGAGCTGCAGAATAAACGGAGACTAGCTAAAGACGAGGTGACGATGCGCGTTGGAAATGGTTCCGAGGTTGATGTGATCGCCGTCAGCCCGCTCCCTCTACATTTATCTTCGGGATTAGTTATGAACCTGAATAATTGTTATTTGGTGCCTGTGTTAAGCATGAACATTATATCTGGATCTTGTTTATTGCTAGACGGTTATTCATTTAAGACAGAGAATAATGGTTGTTCTATTTATATGGATAATATCTTTTATGGTCATGCACCCTTAGTGAATGGTTTATTTCTATTAAATCTCGATCGTAGTTATACACATATTAATAATATCGATGCCAAAAGATGCAAAGTTAATGATGATAGTACCACATACTTGTGGCACTGCCGCTTAGGTCATATTGGTGTAAAGCGCATGAAGAAACTCCATGCTGATGGACTTTTGGAATCTCTTGATTATGAATCATTTGATACATGTCAACCATGCCTCATGGGCAAGATGACTAAAACCCCGTTTTCCGGAACAATGGAGCGGGCTAGTGACTTATTGGAAATAATACATACCGATGTATGCGGTTTGATGAGTGTTGAAGCACGTGGTGGATATCGTTATTTTCTTACCTTCACAGATGATTGAGTAGATATGGATATATTTACTTAATGAAACACAAGTCTGAAACATTTGAAAAGTTCAAGGACTTTCAGAGTGAAGTAGAGAATCATCGTAATAAGAAAATTAAATTTCTACGATCTGATCGTGGAGGTGAATATTTGAGTTACGAGTTTGGTATGCATTTAAGATAATGTGGAATTGTTTCACAGCTCATGCCACCTGGAACACCACAGCGTAATGGTGTGTCCGAACGTCGTAATCGTACTCTATTGGATATGGTGCGTTCTATGATGTCTCTTACCGATTTGCCACTATCGTTTTGGGATTATGCATTAGAGACAGCCGCATTCACTTTAAATAGTGCATCGTCTAAATCCATTGAGACTACACCGTATGAGTTGTGGTTTGGCAAGAAACCTAAGTTGTCGTTTCTTAAAGTTTGGGGATGCGACACTTATGTCAAGAGGCTTCATCTTGATAAGCTCAAACCCAAAGTGGAGAAGTGCGTCTTCATAGCATACCCTAAAGAGACCATTGGGTATACCTTCTACCATAGATCCGAGGGCAAGATCTTTGTTGCTAAGAATGGGTCCTTTCTAGAGAAGGAGTTTCTCTCGAAAGAAGTGAGTGGGAGGAAAGTAGAACTTGATGAGGTAATTGTACCTTCTCTCGAATTGGAAAGTAGCGCATCACACAAAGAAGTTCCCGTGATGTCTACGCCAGAAGGAGAGGAAGCTAATGATGATGATCATGAAACTTTGGATCAAGTTACTACTGAACTTCATAGGTCGACCAGGGTACGTTCCGCACCAGAGTGGTACGGTAATCCTGTCCTGGAAGTCATGTTGTTGGACAACGGTGAACCTACGAACTATGAAGAAGCAATGATGAGCCCGGATTCTGACAAATGGCTTGAGGCCATGAAATTCGTGATAGGATCCATGTATGAGAACAAAGTATGGACTTTGGTGGACTTGCCCGATGACTGGTAGGCCATTGAGAATAAATGGATCTTTAAGAAGAAGACAGACGCTGATGGTAATGTCACTGTCTATAAAGCTCGACTTGTCGCGAAAGGTTTCCGACAAATTCAAGGGGTTGACTACGATGAGACTTTCTCACCCGTAGCAATGCTTAAGTCTGTTAGAATTATGTTAGCAATTGCTGCATTTTATGATTATGAGATCTGGCAGATGGACGTCAAAACAGCGTTCCTTAACGGGTTTCTTAAGGAAGAGTTGTATATGATGCAACCGGAAGGTTTTGTCGATCCTAAGGATGCTAACAAAGTATGCAAGCTCCAACGATCCATCTATGGACTGGTGCAAGCATCTCGGAGTTGGAATACACGCTTTGATGAGGTGATCAAAGCTTTTGGTTTTATACAAACTTACGGAGAAGCTTGTATTTACAAGAAAGTGAGTGGGAGCTCTGTAGCATTTCTAATACTATATGTGGATGACATATTGTTGATTGGAAATGATATAGAATTTCTGGAAAGCATAAAGGGTTATTTGAACAAGATTTTTTCAATGAAAGACCTGGGTGAAGCTGCTTACATATTGGGCATTAAAATCTATAGAGATAGATCCAGACGCCTTATAGGACATTCACAAAGCACATACCTTGACAAGATTTTGAAGAAGTTCAAAATGGGCCAGTCAAAGAAAGGGTTCTTGCCTGTGTTGCAAGGTGTGAAGTTGAGTAAGACTCAAAGCCCGACCACGGCAGAAGAAAGAGAAAGGATGAAAGTCATCCCTATGCCTCAGCCATAGGCTCTATAATGTATGCCATGCTGTGTACCAGACCTGATGTGTGCCTTGCCATAAGTCTAGCAGGGAGGTACCAAAGTGATCCAGGAGTAGATCACTGGACAACAGTCAAGAATATCCTTAAGTCCCTGAAGAGGACTATGGATATGTTTCTCATTTATGGAGGTGACGAAGAGCTTGTCGTAAAGGGTTACGTCGATGCTAGCTTCGACACAGATCCAGATGACTCTAAATCTCAAACCGGATACGTATTTATATTGAATGGTGGAGTAGTCAGTTGGTGCAGTTCCAAGCAAAGCGTCATAGCGGGATCTACATGTGAAGCGGAATATATAGCTGCTTCGGAAGCAGCGCAAGAGGGAGTCTGGATGAAGGAGTTCATATCCGATCTAGGAGTAATACCTAGTGCATCGGATCCAATGACTATCTTTTGTGACAACACTGGAGCTATTGCCATTGCCAAGGAGCCCAGGTTTCACAAGAAGACAAAGCACATCAAGCGCCACTTCAACTCTGTCGGGCCCATGGAACCCAGGGTATCCAGACCCGTCTCCCTTTGGCCCAGGGCGCAACGCTTGGCGTGGGCCCAGCAGGCCGTCGTCACCAAGCACCTCACCAGGACTCCTCATGAGGCCTTGGCCTCCTGAGGCCCCCTCCTCAGGGAGCGGGCGAGCATGGCTCGACATCCTCACCAGCGGCCTCGCGAGGCGGCCTCCCGAGGCAGCCTCCCGAGGCCTCCTCTTGAAGGAGCCCAAGACGAAGGCTATTCGGGTCGGTCGCGTGGTCTCATGCCCATCACGTGGGTGACGCGCACGGCAACGAGCGGCGACAGAAGTCGCGCCAGCAAGCGCGAATGAAGATGGTTTCCTCTTTTGTGTTAAGGGAGCAGGGCCAGCTATCTACTCCCCAAAGCGACCCCAAAGGTTGCCCGATCGGCGAAGGAAGACCAAGACGGCGGGCGCGTAGGGCGGAGGTCATCACCGAGCCCACCGGTGCGTCATGGATCATGCTTTGGCAGGCAAAGACCGCCTTTAGTCAGGATAGCCTGAGCGCCTGTCCCCTTTCAAAACCGCCAAGTGTGGCAACCCTTCCCGCCTAAGTTTTCGAGGGGGAAGAGGACCAAGGCTGGTATAAAGGGTAGTGCTGCCATTGTAGGAGGCACGTTCTCTCAGTTCAGCTCGGCCTCCTCCACCTTGTACGCGACAACTCTCTTGTCATTGCAATCCCAACCACAAGTAGGAGTAGGGTCTTACACCACAAGGTGGCCCGAACCTGGGTAACCGCTGAGTCCGCAGTCCGTTCCTCGCTAGCGCGCTCTCGCCGTAGCCTCGCCGCTGCTTAGCCGTGGTAGGAGACGAAGTGGTAGAATGAGCTCACCCCAGTGTTCGAACCTTTGGGTCCCCGGAGCCCGACTTCCGACATTTGGTGCGCCAGGTAGGGTTGCGCTACTATTCTTCCGCTCCACCCTCTGCTCCACCAACCTCATGGCCGACGCACATCGCGAGCGCGCCGAGCGCAGGGCTGGCCGCGTGGCTCAAACGGAGCCGGTGGCCCGCGGCAATCGCCGCCGCCCCGACGCCGAGGCTGCTGTCGCCACCGACCCCGCTGCCACGAGCAGCAGGACTCCTCCCCGCACCCCTCCGTGCAGGCGAACGGCCACACCGCCACGGCCTCCTCCCTCGCCCACCGTGGGCCGCCGAACCCGCAGGCCGCGCTGCTCATGGCGCGCGAGCTACTCCGCTACCGTCCAGCTGACGCCGGCTACGATGCCTGGCTTGGCTGCATCACCGAGCTCGTCAATGCCGCCGGGGACGCTTCGGCGCCTTCCCACTCGCTCCGCCCTCCGCCGTCTCGCGCTGGGGACCTGGCGCACCGTGCTCCCCCGCCGCCTCCTCTGCGCAACGAGCATGGTGGGCCCCAGCGCAACACGCGGGCTCGTGAGCCATCCCGTGGCGCGTCCTCGCCGGTCCGAGACGAGGCCAGCTGCCAGATCATCCGCCGCGCGCCCCCTGATGCGCGAGTACTCCTCGAGCGGCAGCGCCAGTGCCAGGACCAGGCCGTTTAGGATGTTGCGGCGGCTGGGCGTCAAAACCGCGTCGCCCTCGCTGGCGGCGTCCCCTCAAGCGGTGTGGGTTGCCGTGCCTTCACCTGCGAGCTGCGTCGCGTGGTCTGGTCCGCGAAGTTCAAGCCTGAGCTGCCTCCATGCTACGACGGCACCCCCAACCCCTCGGAGTTCCTTCAGCTCTACGCGCTGAGCGTCGAGGCGGCGAACGGCGGCGACAAGGTCATGGCGAACTAGTTTCCCATGGCCCTCAAGGACGGCCCGTGCTCCTGGCTCATGAACCTCCCCGAGGCGTCCATCTCATCATGGGCCGAGCTCTGTAGCCAGTTCGTCGCCAACTTCAAGGGCACGCAGGACCGCTCCCTCACCATCAACGGCCTGCGGCATGTGTGGCAGTGCCCAGACGAGACCCTCCACAAGTACATCCAGAGCTTCAGCCAGGTGCGCAACAAGATCCCGCGCGCCTCCGACGCGGCCGTCATATCTGCGTTCTCCACCGGCGTCATGGACGTCAAGATGCGCGAGAAGCTCGCCATCAATGGTGAGCTCGACTCTGTGCTTGAGCTGCTCGACCTCGCCGACAAGTGCGCCAAAGCTGAAGAAGGCCGCCTCTTCATCCACAATGACCCCGATGCGGCGCTCGACGCCGCCAAGACCAAGAACAAGGACGTCAAGCGCAAGGGCTCAAGCTGCTCTGCGACGAGCGCCAGGGCTACCGAGACGACCGCAATGGCCGCGGCGCCGGCCGTGGAGGTGGCCGCGGCGGCAACCATTGGGACGGCCGCAACGGCAAAGGCAACTTCCGCCAGTGCTGGCGCGACTAGCCTCATGAGGCGAATCCTCAGGCCAATGCCGCTCTCCCGCCGCTGCCGCCGCCACCCCGGAGGAACGACGCCAACCAGCCTGACGAGGGCGCTGGGGGCTACCAGGAGCCTTGCGCGGTCGCCTGCATCCTTGGCGGGGCTCAGGCCCCCACGTCTAACCGCCACTTCAAGCAGTTCTCTCGCGAGGTGAATGCTACCCTCCCAAGGTCAGAGGCTTCCCGGCCCCTCAAGTGGCCATAGTACGCCATCACCTTCGACTCCAAGGACCGCCCCAAGTCCACGGCCTCCGCAGGCGCGCTCCCCATGCTGTGCACTCCCACCATCAGCAACGTCGCGGTCACCAAGACCCTCATCGATGGGGGCGCCAGCCTCAACGTGATCTCCATCGAGATCTTCGAGACGCTCCAAGTGCCCCACGACCGGCTGATGCCGACTAGGCCCTTCTCCGGAGTGACTGATGGCTCCACCATCCCTCTGGGGCAAGTATGCCTTCCCGTCACCTTCGGCACCCGCAAGAACTACCACACCGAGCTCATCGACTTCGACGTGGCACACATCGGCCTGCCTTACAATGCCATCTTGGGCTACCCAGCTCTCACTAAGTTCATGGCGGCGACCCACCACGCCTACAACGTCCTCAAGATGCCCGGCAGCAGCGGCATCATCACTGTCACCTGTGACGAGAAGGACGTGATCTGCTCCCTGGAGCACGCTTACAAGGCCACCGCTATCGCGCATCTGGCTGACGAGGACGCGGCCGAGCCTCCTGAGGCCGCACCCGCGAAGAAGAAGCAGCTGTTCTCTCAGGACCGCGCCGAGACGAAGAAGGTGTCGGTGGACGGCAGTGGCTCCGGCCCTGCCTTCACCATCGGCGCTGGCCTTCCTCCTGCATAGGAAAGCGCGCTCGTCACCTTCCTTCAGGCAATCTCAAATGTTTTTGCCTGGAAAGCATCTGACTTGTCCGGTGTGCCGAGGGAGGTGATCGAGCACCACTTAGCGGTGTGCCCCAATGCACGCCCCGTCAAGCAGAAAGCACGGCGCCAGGCGCCAGAGAAGCAAGATTTCATCGTCAAGGAAGTTCAGAAGCTCCAGGAAGCTGGGGTCATTCGCGAGGTGTGCCATCCCGAATGGCTCGCCAACCCGGTCGTCGTCCCCAAAAAGGGCGGCAAGGAGCGCATGTGCGTCGACTTCACCAGCCTCAACAAGTTCTGCCCTCAAGATCCATTTCCACTACCCCGCATCGATCAGATCGTGGATTCCACCGCTGGGTGCGATTTGCTATGCTTCCTGGATGCCTTCTCAGGCTATCATCAGATCAAGATGGCGGCCGAAGACGTGGAGAGGACGGCCTTCATCACCCCCAGCGGCATATATTGCTACGTCTGCATGCCCTTCGGCTTAAGGAGCGCAGGCGCCACCTTCCAACGGCTAATGCGCATCACACTGGGGCCTCAAATGGGGAGGAACGTGGAGGCCTACGTCGACGACATCGTGGTCAAGTCTCGTGAGGCTGGATCCCTCATCACGGACCTCCAGGAAACATTCGCCAACCTGTGCAAGGTCAACCTCAAGCTCAACCCTGAGAAGTGCGTCTTTGGAGTCCCCTCCGGCAAGCTCCTCGGCTTCCTAGTCTCGCACCGTGGCATTAAGGCCAACCCGGAGAAGATCAAGGCCATCGAGAAAATGCGTCCTCCCCGGACCCTCAAGGAAATGCAGCGCTTGGCAGGATGTATGGCCTCCCTGGGGCGTTTCATCTCCAAGTTTGGCGAGCGAGCCCTGCCCTTCTTCAAGGTCCTTAAGAGGCCCGGCTCCTTCAAATGGACTCCTGAGGCAGACGCCGCCTTTGAAGCCCTCAAGAGGTACCTCACGAGCCCGCCCATCATGGTCGCGCCGCGCTCTCGCTAGCCCTTGCTCCTGTACTTGGCGGCCACCCCCCAGACGGCCAGCGCGGCGCTGGTGGTGGTGCGGGAGGAGTGCATCTGCGCTAAGGAGAAGCCTTCCGAGCCCCCCAAGCCTCGTGAGCCCGCCGGCCCTCGTGAGCCTCCCGAGCCTCGTGAGCCCGCCGGCCCTCGTGAGCCTTCCGAGCCCCGTGAGCCTCCTGAGCCTCGTGAGATCCCCTGGCCTTCCAAGCCTCGCGAGGCACCTGGAGAGCAAGATGCCACCACAACTATGCGCCTCGTCGAGCACCCCGTGTACTTCGTCAGCACCGTGTTAAGGAATGCGTGTGAGCACTACCCCATGCAGCAGAAGCTCCTCCTTGCGCTCCTCGTCGCCTCCAGGAAGCTGCGCCACTACTTTCATGGTCAGCCCATCAAGGTCATTTCTTCCTACCCCTTGGAGCAAGTTCTGCGCAGCCCCAACGCCGCCGGCCGCATCGCCGAGTGGAACATCGAGCTGCAAGCCTTCCAGCTGGAATTCTCCACCACCAGAGTCATCAAAGGTGCGGCTCTGGCCGACTTCGCGGCAGAATGGACGGACACGTACGAGGAGGAGCCTCGCGAGGCCCTGTCCCTTCTGCCAGGGGACAAGGCGCCTAGTGGCTGGACCATGCACTTCGACGGCGCCTTCTCCTGACAGGGCGCGGGGGCTGGAGTCATGCTCAACTCGCCGACAGGGGACAGGCCCTACTACGCCGTACAACTCTGCTTCAGGCACACCGACAAGGTCTCCAACAACATCGTAGAGTATGAGGGCCTCATTGCTGGCCTCAAGGCCGCGTTCGCCCTGGGCATCAAACGTCTGACCATCAAGGGCGATTCGCAACTTCTCGTCAACTTCTTCAACAAAAGCTACAAGCCCAAGGACGAGCACATGACCACCTACCTGGAAGAGGTACGTAAACTTGAGAAGCGTTTTCTTGGCCTGGAGCTGCAGCATGTCCCCCGCAGCAGCAACAAAGATGTCGTGGTATTCTCGCGGGGGGTGTGCGATTCACGGCAGATGCCATGGGATGGCTTGAGGTGAGGCAAGGCTGCAGTGGAGATCCGGGACGGGTTTGGGCAACTAGACACGGTGGTTTACCCAGGTTCGGGGCCCTCGCGGGGAGGTAATACCCCTACTCCTGCATGTCTGGTGTATATGCTGTGTATATGGTTGTACAGAGTCGCTCCTAGAGCTGTATTTAGAGGAGGGAGCAGGTGGCTGAGAGCCCACTGCCCCTGCCCTTGTGTGTATGAGTGTGTGGCGTGGGAGCCAGAGGCTTGCTCGTGTGTCCCTCGGCATGAGAGAGTTCCCTGGGTCACTTTATATAGGAGTGCCCAGGGGACAAGAGGGGTCCGCGCGGCCAAACTACGCTGTTGGGGGAACACCAGACGAGTGAACAGTGCCAGCTGTCTGTCTACAGTGCCAGCCGCTCATCTACAATGCCAGCCGCTCATCTATAGTGCTCTTCTGTAGAGCGTGGCCGTCTCGTGTGCGCAGGTCCGACGGGACGTCTGAGGTTGACTTGGCCGGATTGTAGCCGGACGGGCCCCACCCGGACGGCTCCACCCGGACGGGCTCCAGCCGGACGGCTCCACCCAGATGGCTTCACCCGGACGGCCCCACCCGGACGGGCTCCAGCCGGACGGGCTCCACCCGGACGGCTCCACCCGGATGGCTCTACCCAGATGGCTCTACCCGGATGGCTCCACCCGGCCAGGGTGAACAGTGCCAGGTTCCAGCCAGCCAGGCAGGTCGCCGGGTCGCGAGGTGGCGAGCCGGACGGGACGCGGGGCGGCGAGCCGGACGGGTCGCCAGCATGCCAGGGGACACTCCCCTGGCAAAGTTTTTGAAGTGTCGTTTCGCTGTCGTGGGACTACCCGGGGGTCATCCCCCCGACAGTAGCCTCCGAGCCTCCGGGAGACTTGGCAAGTCGGGCGGAGGGTTTTCACGGGCGTTGATGTAGCAGATGTCGTCGATGATAGCCGGCTGCGGGCTGCAGCCGGCGCGGCTTGCTTCCAGTGGGGGCGCGCCAGCGCACCCACTGGGTGTAGACTCCGAGCCTCCGGGTGACTCGAAGAGTCGGGCGGAGGGTTCTTGCAGTTTGTTGCAGTAGATGGGTGCAGAGCGCCGCCGGGCGCGGACGCGGAGTCCGCCGGCAGGTGGGCGCGACGCGAAGTCCCCATCTGATGACAGTGGAGATGACAGACCAACCACACAGCAATTCCAGACAGTGCCCAGGGCAGCCAGGTCAGCTGCAATACCAGTTGTGGATCCAAGGACCACATTATATGCACCAGCTGCTACTGCCTCAGTGCCACCACAGGTCTCCACTCCACCAGTCCAGCAGACATCTGCAGAAGCCTTCGCGGATGCACATCTCTCCACGCCGTCTACGCACACCGGAGCAGCCAGCAAAAGATCCCTTTCAGGAGCTTCGGAGGATTGTGCCTAGAGTGCTGACTAGTCCTATACAGTTTGATCTTTTTGGTACTTGTTGCCAAAGGGGGAGAATTTGTATAGATCATAGGCTTCGAGAGAGAGTGTTTTGCTCGTTTGTTTTTCTCTCGAGAGTTCTTTTGCTACTTCTTGCTTGGTCATTGATACTTTGTTATGTGTGTGCTTGCTACAGTATCTGTGAGATATTCTGTCGTTTATGCCTGTGAGATACTATGATGTTTGATCATACTATGTCTCTTGTGATGATCTATGATTATCTTTATCATTATCTTGTATGATCATTCACTTGTGTTGGTGATGCGTGCTTATCTTTTCAATCATATCATTTTGCACGCTCCACCAAGATGTATGTGACATGGAAGAGTAACCCATACGCCTAATCGATTGTGCATTTGCATTCAAACGCAAATATTTAATAATGCACAAATTTAGGGGGAGCTCTTGCTTATCACATACTTCTCAAAGCGATGTATTTCATTCAATCATTTGTCGAAGCTTTGATCTATATGCTGTTATCAATTACCAAAAAGGGGGAGATTGAAAGCACATTTGCTCCCTTGGTGGTTTTGGTAATTCATAACAACATATATCTCATTGAACTAATGTCCATTCAAGTTAAAGATTTCAGGATGTTCAATGATTGGCATGGCATGGACTAGAGACGTGGAACCCTCAAAATGCTAAGGACAAGGATTGGCAAAAGCTCAAGACTCTACATTTTTGGTTTAGTGATCCAAGATCACATTGAGTCCATAGGAAAGCCAATACTATTAAAAGGGGATGAGGTGTTGCTTAATGGTCTTTTTGCTCAAGTGCTTAGTGACAGTACTCCTAAACCCTCAACCACTCTCTTAATCCCAAATATGTCCAGAACCTACATTCTAACTCGGCCCCACCGAAATTTCCTATCCGGCCCCACTGAGTTCATCCAAGACATAGCCACTGCCAAAACCCTAACAAATTGGATCCACCGAAATGGATCTCGGTCTCACTGAGATGGCCTTGCCAACTCTCTGTAATCGATTGCACTTACTTCGGTCTCACCGAGTTTTGCAAATCGGTCTCACTGAGATGGCTTGCCAACTCTCTGTTTCCTTATTGCTTCACTTCGGTCCTACCGAGTTGATGCAATCGGTGCCACCGAGATGAGGATAGCCCTAGCCATTGCACTTCGGTCCATCCGAGTTATTCGTATCGGTCCCACCGAGATTCCTAAAGTTCATATCATTTACACAGTTCGGTGCTACCGAGATCATTGTTTCGGTGCCACCGAGTTGGGTCAAAAGTGTGTAACGGTTGGATTTTGTGTGGGGGCTATATATACCCCTCCACCACCTCCTTCTCAGTAAGGAGAGCCATCAGAACGTGCCTACACTTCCACCATACATTTTCTGAGAGAGAACCACCTACTCATGTGTTGAGATCAAGCTATTCCATTCCTACCTTTTGAAACTTGATTTCTAGCCTATCCCAAGTTGCTTTCCACTCAAATCCCTCTTCCACCATAGCCAAATCTGTGACGAGTTGTTTGAGTGCTGGGAAGACTATCATTTGAAACACAAGAGCAAGGAGTTCATCAACAACACACCGTCTATTACCTTTTGGAGAGTGGTGTCTCCTAGATTGGTTAGGTGTCACTTGGGAGCCTCCAACATGATGTGTAGTTGAACCAAGGAGTTTGTAAGGGCAAGGAGATCGCCTACTTCGTGAAGATCTACCCCGAGTGAGGCTAGTCCTTCGTGGACGTAAGCCATGGTGGAATAGACAAGGTTGCTTCTTCGTGGACCCTTCGTGGGTGGAGCCCTCCGTGGACTCGCGGAGCCGTTACCCTTCGTGGGTTGAAGTCTCCATCAACGTGGACGTACGATAGCACCACCTATCGGAACCACGCCAAAAACCACCGTGTCTTCATTGCGTTTGAATTCTCCGATCCCCTCCTTTACATACATATGCAATTATCTACTTTCCGCTGCTATACTCTTAGAATTGCATGTGTAGGGTGATGCTTGACATGTACTATTGTTAAAATCTGCCCACAATTAAAATCTGGGAAAATGTTAGGTTTTATTTGGTCAAGTAGTCTAATCACCCCCCCTCTAGACATACTTTCGATCCTACATCTTGCCAGCCGGACAGCCGGGAGCCGGTCTGTAGCTGAGGCGAAGAGTGGGCCGCAGAGTGGAGCGTACAGTACTCGGACTCTGGGAGCAGATTCGACCGAGCAGATACTCATAAAGTAAACAACCGGGTCGCCCATGCCATTTTCTCCCCGGACGTCTTTCGGGTGGGCTGACCTCCAGCTTTTGCTCTCGCTAGCCGGACAGCCGTGGTGCGGTCTGTAGCTGAGACGAAGAGTGGGCCTTTGATACCGTACATGCTACTAAGCCGTCTGCGGGGAAAACGAATGGGGCCAAACGGCAAGCCTCCGGGCCAAGACTAGCTGGCGCCGGGGGGAACAGCAATGCAACTGGAAAAGAGCGGAGGTGGCCCCCGAGGGTCGCTCGGGGTTATCCGTCTGTGTGCACGGTGCAAAGATATGCGAATGGGGAGCTCACATTGCTTTTTGACACGGACGGGTCGGAGGTGACCTCCGGCAGGCGGCCCGAGCCTCCGGGCGGTCGAGGGGCGCCCCAGCCGGTCGGGTCCGACTGACCAGGCATCGAAGCAGACGGGCGACTGGGCGTCGAAGCGGGCGCAGCCGGCGTCGAGGCGGACGGGCGGTCGGGCCGGCTCCGCAGCCGGCCGGGCGTCGAAGCGGGCGCAGCTGGCGGCCCCCTTTTTTTTCCAGCCGGCCTCATTTTCCTTTTCCAGCCGGCTGGGCAGCCGGCGCGCGCTCTCTTTTTTTTAGCCGGCCCTTGACTTTTCTTTTATCTTCTCTGTTCCTTTCTCCAGCCGGCCCACGAGGGCGCCTGTCAGGGCGGCAGGAAGCCGGCTGGCGGGCGCTGCGATGCAGCGGATCCGGCGCGCGCGGGGATGAGGAGCGGCGCAGCCGCGCGCGAACGCGGCAGGGACCGGCGGCAGCGGCGAGCCAGCGGCGTGCGAGGTGGAGACGAGGCGGCGCGGAGGGGAGGCCATGCGCGGGCGGTGCAGGGCGAGGCGAGCCCGGACGGGGCCGGAGCCGGCGACGGGGGCGCGGGCGGCGGACGCGATGCAGGGGCGCAGGAGGCGGCCTACGCTGGCGTGAGGGTGCGCGGGAAGTCGGGGGCGGCGCGAGGTGGCGCGGCAGCTCGGAGGACGGCACGGGATGGCGAGCCGGCCGCGGGGCGGGCGGAGCCGGCAGGCGCGGCGGGAGGCGGCCGGGCGCGGACGAAGGCGACGCGCGGGCGGGGCCGGAGCCGGCGACGGGGGCGCAGGCGGCGGACGCGATGCGGGGGCGCAGGAGGCGGCCGACGCTGGCGTGAGGGTGCGCGGGAAACCGGGGGGCGGCGCGGCAGCTCGGAGGCCGGCACGGGACGGCGAGCCGGCCACGGGGCGGGCGGAGCCGGCAAGCGCGGGAGCCGGCAGGCGCGGCGGGAGGCGGCCGGGCGCGGACGAAGGCGACGCGCGGGCGGGGCCGACGCGGGTGGTTGGAGGCGAGGCTCAGCGGGGCAGCAGCCGACTCTGGTTGGTGGAGGCGGCCCGGCGCGGGCGGGGCCGGCGTCGGCTAGGGTAGCAGGAGGTGTGCGCGGGGGCGCGGACCGGAGCAGTGACGAGGTGTCATCGGCCACGGGCGTGGAGGAGCGAAGCGGAGCAGAGGGGCTGTTCGTGAGCCTTGGGTGGAGTGGCGCGCGCGCAGGGAGCCTCTGCCTAGCCGGAGCCAGCGAAGAGGTTGGAGCAGCGCGGGAGTCGGGCACGGCGCGACGCGAGGGCGCCGGAGGAGGTGCGACGACGCCGGCACGGGTGCGCAGACGGCGCGGCGATGCAGCGACGGAGACGGCCGGCGTCGTGGCGGTGGTGACGAAGAGTGTCTCGCCCGGACCGCGATTCCAGCAGCAGCTAGCCCCACGGTGGGCGCCAACTGTCGTGGTATTCTCGCGGGGGGTGCGCGATTCACGGCAGATGCCATGGGATGGCTTGAGGTGAGGGCAAGGCTGCAGTGGAGATCCGGGACGGGTTTGGGCAACTGGACACGGTGGTTTACCCAGGTTCAGGGCCCTCGCGGGGAGGTAATACCCCTACTCCTGCATGTCTGGTGTATATGCTGTGTATATGGTTGTACAGAGTCGCTCCTACAGCTGTATTTAGAGGAGGGAGCAGGTGGCTGAGAGCGCACTGCCCCTGCCCTTGTGTGTGTGAGTGTGTGGCGTGGGAGCCAGAGGCTTGTTCGTGTGTCCCTCGGCATGAGAGAGTTCCCTGGGTCACTTTATATAGGAGTGCCCAGGGGACAAGAGGGGTCCGCGCGGCCTAACTACGCTGTTGGGGGAACACCAGACGGGTGAAAAGTGCCAACTGTCTTTCTACAGTGCCAGCCGCTCATCTGCTGTGCTCTTCTGTAGAGCATGGCCGTCTCGTCTGCGCAGGTCTGACGGGACGTCTCAGGTTGACTTGGCCGGATTGTAGCCGGACTGGCCCCACCCGGACGGCTCCACCCGGACGGGCTCCAGCCGGACAGCCCCACCCGGACGGGCTCTAGCCGGACGGGCTCCACCCGGATGGCTCTACCCGGATGGCTCCACCTAGCGAGGGTGAACAGTGCGAGGTTCTAGCCAGCCAGGCAGGTCGCCGGGTCGCGAGGTGGCGAGCCGGACGGGTCGCCAGCATGCCAGGGGACGCTCCCCTGGCAAAGTTTTTGAAGTGTCGTTTCGCCGTCTTGGGACTACCCGGGGGTCATCCCCCCGACAAAAGAAGCCAACGATATCGCCAAACGAGCATCTCGCAGCGAGCCTCAGAGCCCCGGAGTCTTCGAGGAAAGGCTCCTCAAGCCATCAGCCGCACCTCCTTCCGCGAGCACGTCGCTCCTTCGCGAGGAACTCCCGCCCGCACCACCCACGGGCGCGCCAGACTGCGGCCCGGCCTCAGGAGCCCGCCTGCTGCTAGCGCTGGAGCCTCAAGCGGATAGCTGGGCCGCGGAGTTCAAGGCTTACTTGCTTCGCGGCACCCTCTCGGAGAAAGGCTCAGAAGCAGAGCGCGTGGCCCGGCAGGCCACCGCTTACTGCCTACAAGATGGCGAGCTGTACCGCAGGCGCCCCAATGGCGTCTCACTGCGGTGCATCTCTGAAGAGCAAGGGCGCGAGTTGCTCGCTGATATCCATGGAGGAGACTGCGGCCACCACTCATCGTCGCTCACCCTCATCGGCAAGGTGTTCCGCAGCGGCTTCTACTGGCCCACTGCGCTACGTGACGCTACCGTGCTGGTCCAAGCCTGCGAGGCCTGCCAATTCCATGCCAAGCAGATCCACCAGCCGGCGCAGGGCCTTCAGACGATTCCCCTCTCATGGTCCTTCGCGGTCTGGGGCTGGATATCCTGGGGCCCTTCCCTCACGCGGTTGGCGGTTACCGCTACCTCTACGTCACCTTCGACAAGTTCACCAAGTGGGCAGAAGTCGAGCCTGTGCGCACCATCCCGGCAGGCTCCGCCGTCAAGTTCATCAAGGGCCTCGTGAGCCGCTTTGGAGTTCCCAACCGCATCATCACCGACAATGGCTCCAGTTCACAAGCGGCCTCTTCGAGTCCTACTGTGCCAGCCTCAGCACGCAGATCTGCTACGCCTCGGTGGCGCACCTGCGAAGCAATGGCCAGGCCGAGCGTGCCAATGCCGAGGTCCTCAAAACAAGGAGCTTCAAGAAGAAACTTGAGGCTTGCGGTAAGGGCTGGCTCGATGAGCTGCAATCCATGCTGTGGTCCATCCGCACGACGGCAAGCAAGCCTACCGGCGAGACACCCTTCTTCCTCATCTACGGCGCTGAGGCGGTCCTCCCATTGGAGCTTAAGCACGGCTCCCCACGAGTCCTCGCCTTCGACGAGGCGCGTCAGGATGGCTCGCGGGAGACTGATCTGCTCTCCTCGTGGAGGGCCGCCGTCAGGCCGCCCTTCGTGTCGCGAGGTACCCGCAGGCTTTGTGTCGCTACCACAGCCGCAACATCTGCCCTCGCACTCTCGAGGTCGGCGACCTCGTCCTGCGCAGAATCCTCTCCAGAGAGGGACTTCACAAACTCTCACCTATGTGGGAAGGCCCTTTCAGGGTTACTCATGTCTCCAGGCCCGGCTAGAGATGGAGGACGGAGTTCCTGTGCCTAACGCCTGGAACATCCAACACCTCCGCAAGTTCTACCCATGACCCTCACACGTACGAACGAAATGGGGCTGTACACACCCCGGAGCCTCTCATTGCGTTCGCCTGATGGGCCCGCAAGAGCTCCCGCCCACGCCCAAGTGGAAGCCCCATGCTCTGCGCTAGCGGAACGATCGACCCGCGATCATACCCACACCCCTCTGGAAGCCCCATGCTCCGCGCTGACGGAATGATCGACCCACGATCATACCCACACCCCTGTGGAAGCCCCATGCTCCGCGCTGGCAGAACAATCAACTGAGGGCGCCCCACGGGCTGCACCAACCTCAAGCTGACCCGTGCTGGACACGACAACATTCTTTTTCTCATTTTGATGTGTAACTGAGGGCGCCCCATGGGCTGCACAACCTCAAGTTGACCCGTGCCGGACACGGCAGCCGCATCTTGTTTTAGTTATGTAATGGGTTGCTATCTTACTTCAGTAAAGTTTGGATTCTTACATGGTGTTTCATTTTGTCATTGCCTCGCGAGCCTCGCGCGCTCACGACGTCCCTCATGAGCCTCACGCGAGTGGGGGCTGGACACGGTGTCTGTGCTCGGGTCAGTCCCAGCAGTGCTGAAAAACCCGAGCAACCGGGCTCTGGCTCGCAGGCCTGCTCCCGCGCACGCCACCCCACCAAGTTTCTTGGTGTCTTGTCTCCTCGCGTAATGCCCATGAGCGAATCGACGAGCGTGTGCTGCTCCCCTGTTGTTAAGTACTCTGCATGCAGTTATCTCAGGAGCAGGTTCCCTAAAAAGCCTTGCGAGGATGCCTCGCGAGGTGGCCCCCTCAGGACCTCAGGAAGCCAGCGGGCCTCGCCTCGGGAGCTAACCCTGGGCGGCCGTCTCAGCAGGAGATCTTGCGAGCGGAACCCTCACGAGGCGTACCCTACAAGAGATGGCCCACCATACACTTCTGTGTACAGAGCTAAGTCTCTCGCCTCGTGGCCTCCATCGCCGTCTCTTAAGCCTTCACTTCCGGCAGCCTCACGAGCGCCAGCGTTTCTCTTGGCACAAGCTGCTTGCGTGTCGAAGGGGGGCTTTCTGAGCATCGCGCCTCAGGAGCCCTCACTAGCTCCCGGTGCCCCTCGCCTCCTGGCCTTGTCCAGGCATCACAATCTGACATAGCAGCGACGGCTATGGCCCGCTCGAGGGCTGGGTCCTGACAACGTAGAGCATCATGGCAAGGAAAAAGAGCAAAACATGCCTCAAGAGAAAGCGTCGCGAGGGCACGGGCGTTCATTACAGCAAATCATAAAGTACTTAAACACCAAGGCATTGTCTTCATGCCCCCACGGGGCCACATTGATCTAGTGCAGGGTGACGAGAGGAAAAGGACCCTAGGAACTCGCGTCGTCGTCGTCGTCGCCGGCGCCATCGTCGCCGCCGGAGCTCTCGCCGCTGCCGCAGGAGTACTTCCCAAGCAATGCGCCCACGTGGCCTTCTACTGCCTTTGCGAGCCCATCGCGAAGCTCCTTGGGGACAGGGGCTATCACCTTGTCAAAGTCAAAATTGGGATCGGCGTGAAGGAGGTGGCTGAAGACGGGGGGTCGCCGCCAGGGAGAAGAGGCCGCGGCACTCCTCCTCCAAGATGCCGTCCACCTCCTTGGCTCCGTCCTCAAGCTGTTCCATGAGTTTGGTGGAGAAGTTGACGTAGTCGGCGTCGTGGGACTCGCAGAGGGCTCCAAGCCTCCCCTGGCAGATGGAGTTCAGGGCGTCGTGGGCGCAGAGCTCGAGGGAGTGAAGCGTCTTGACGCGTTCGCGCTGCTGCTCTGTTCCTGATCCGCCTCGCCTCTGGCTCGCTCGACCGTGCTGGCGGCGCCCCCCAATTGGAGACAAAGGGAGGATGGCTCGGCCGCGGCACTGGAGCTGGGCTGTGCCGCGGACCCCCGGCGGGTTTCCACCTCGGCGAGTGCCGCCTTGAGATCAGTGATCTCCTACCGGAATCGCTCATGCTCCGTCTCGAAGGCGTCCTTCTGCTGCGCCAGCGCCTTCTCGTGCTCCTCGGCAAGCTCCAGGTGCGCCTCTGCTACCTTCGCGTCAGCATCCTCCTGAGCCTTCTTCTCCTTAGCCTCCAGCTGGGCGTTGGCCTCGGTGACACGCTTCGTGTGAGCCTCCTGGGCATCGGCCAGCTAGCGCCCCAACGTCTCCAGGCGCTCCTTCTCCGTGGCCTGCTCGGTCGCCATCTTCTCGAGGCCTTCCGTGCGAGTCTCGAGGCCCGCTTCGTGGGCCGCAAGCTCCTTCTCGCGGGTGGTGAGGGCGCTTTCCCGTGTGAGGAGCGACTGCGCCTGCTCGGTGTGTTGGTCCTGGAACTCCTTCAAGCGGGCCTCCGCCTCTTCACGGCACGCGACGGCTGCTTCAGCCTCCCGAAGGGCACTCGCACGAACCCCCTCCACTTCGGCGGCGTCCTTCTCGCCCTGTGCGCGAGCGCGTTCGTTCTGGCACCGAGCTGTTTCAACGGCGACGCTGAGCCGGCGCCACCCGTCAGCCAGCTTCAGGCGCTCCTCGGCAAGGCGCATCTCTGCGTCCTGGAAGTCTGTTCCGAGCCAAGCGAGCATGGCCTTGGCATTGCGCAAGGCTTCGGGCCTGAGCAGGGTGTGGCCGCTCACGAGGGCCAGAGGCCAGTCCGGGTCGGGCCCCCTGACACTCTGCGCCGCTACGGTAAGGGAGGCCTCGGCATCGCTTGCCTGGAGCGGTGGGTCCGCCAGGCCGCCCCCCGCGTTCAGCTGCGGCGGCGCGCTAGGGGGACTCGCCGTGCCTGTGACGGCGCCCCCCACAACTCCTCCCCCCACGCTTAGGGAGGCCCCTGATGGGGGAGTGGGCATTTCGGCCTCCCCCGTCGCCACTCCCTTTCTCGCGGCAGGGTCAAGGGGGGAGCGTCCCCGCCTCCTGAGGATGCCTACCGAGGCTCCTCCAGCTCGGCTTCACGAGGCGCGCCCACATGCGACTCCGGAGGAACGACCGCCTCCTCCTCGACTTCCATGTGCCCTGCCCCGGCGTCGGGATGGCGGGTGGCCTCTCCATGCCCCCTGGCACTCGAGGCGGGTGCCGGTGCCCCTGTGGGCTGGGGGTCACCTTCGCCTTCGTCGTCGTCTTCTTCTTCTTCTTCTTCTTCTGGTCCCTAGCGGACCCCCTGCGCGAATAGTGGCTCTGCTCCGAGCCGGACCAAGAGCAAGGACTTGGAACGCCGGGAGAAGGCAGGGGACTTACTCGTCACTGACATATCACTTCCTCTTCTTCTCCCCCGCGGGGGGCGGGTCGTCGCTGCCACCGTCAGGCATCGCCCCGGCGCCGCCGCTTGGGCCCCAGGGTGTGTCGCAGTAGACCCGGACGCGTCGTCGCCCGCCTCGGGGCCCTAGGAGGTTCCGGCCCCATGATGGGCCTCAGGAGCTGGGGGCTCGACCGCCCCCCGGCCGAGAGCCCCCTCCGCCACGGGCGGATCGCTCTCGGCGTCATCGTCCTCGAGCTCGCAGAGGAGCTGACGGCGGGTGCGTGGTGGCGCCCGGTTGGCGTCCTCCTCCGTGGCCTCCTCCGAATCCTCGCCGCCGCCGCTGCCTCCTGAGTCCACCTCCACCACGAGGGGATTATCGCGGGGCCTGACATGGCTCTCCGGCACAAGGCCCCACTGGTCGAAGAGGGGCATCCCCTCCACCAGCTCCGCCTTCTCCGTGTAGCGGAACAGCGGGAGCACCCCCTCGGGCGAGTCCACGGCAGGGGTGTTGAGTAGAGTCGCCAGGGCCCCGTCCAGCACATCTGGCCCCAGGCTGCCCCGGTTCAGCCTCATGGCGTCACCCGCGCCGGTGTACTCCCACACGGGGCGCGAGTGCTGCTGAAGTGGCGCGATGCGCCGCCGCAGGTATTCCATGATGACCGTCGCCCCCGACAGCTTTGCAGCCCGGTGCGCGGCCATCCGCTCCAAGACGGGCTCCATCCTCTGGTCAGCAAGCTTCTTGTGCCCCCACACGGGGATCTTCTCGGCCGAATCCGTCGGGATCATCAGGAGCCGGCTGGTCTGGCGCGTGTCCATATAAACCCAGCGCTGCCGATAGCCCTCCACCTTCTTTGCAACCCTCAGGTTGATGATGTTGTTCTCCATCCCCTTGACGGCAAGGAACGACGCGCATCCGGAGTGCTGGTCTGTCACGGTTAGCCGCAGGCAGAAGAAGTGGCGGAAGAGCGCCACCGAAGGCATCACACCTACGTAGGCCTCGCAGTAAAAGGCAAACATGGCCAAGAGAAGGATAGAGTTGGGTTGAAGATGGAGGGCGTGGATCTGATAGTGGGAGAGAATGGCGTAGAAGAAGTCCGAGAATGGCGGCACCAACCCGGCATATACGCTGTGGAGGAAGAAGGGGTAGGCCGTTGCCCCCAGGTCGCGCCGCGCGCACGACCCCGGCCAGATTTGGGTCGCCTGGTTCTCGTTCTGATCGCCGGCCATGAATGGGAGCACCTTATCCAAGCCCCCTCCGTCAACGATGGTGGAGCGCTGCAGCGCCGCCCCGAGGACAGGCGTGCTTGGGGACAGGTCCGCTACTTTTCCCCTCTTGCCGGCGGGCGCCATCTGCGCGACGGAGGTGCGGATTGAGGAGCAAGAAGAGGCGGAGCTCGGAGAGGGGGTCGCGAGGAGCTACGCGCGAGAAGGCAAGCGCAAGGGGACGAAATGTGTGAAGGAAGGCAATGAGGGCCTCGCGTCGCCCGCGGCAGGTTTTATGTCAGCGTGGGCGGTTATCGAGGAGTCGTGGGAGAAGTGGGGGCGTCCCCCGTCACATCATGCGCCACGCGTCGCGCCAGGCCGCAGGCGGTTAGGGCTCGCGCCGTTTCGCCCCCAGTAGGCGGGAACGTGCGCGCCGCGGGCCCGGGGGCTTCTGTCGGGCCCATGGAACCCAGGGTATCCAGACCCGTCTGCCTTTGGCCCAGGGCGCAACGCCTGGCATGGGCCCAGCAGGCCGTCGTCACCAAGCACCTCACCAGGACTCCTCATGAGGCCTTGGCCTCCTGAGGCCCCCTCCTCAGGGAGCGGGCGAGCAAGGCTCGACATCCTCACCAACGGCCTCGCGAGGCCCTCTCGTGAGGTGGCCTCCCGAGGCCTCCTCCTGAAGGCGCCCAAGACGAAGGCTATTCGGCTCGGTCGCGCGGTCTTGTGCCCATCACGTGGGTGACGCGCACGGCGACGAGCGGCGACAGAAGTCGCGCCAGCAGGCGCGGATGAAGATGGTTTCCTCTTTTGCGTTAAGGGAGCAGGGCCAGCTATCTACTCCCCAAAGCAACCCCAAAGGTTGCCCGATCGGCGAAGGAAGACCAAGACGGCGGGCGCGCAGGGCGAAGGTCATCACCGAGCCCACCGGCGCGTCATGGATCATGCTTTGGCAGGCGAAGACCGCCTTTAGTCAGGATAGCCTGAGCGCCTGTCCCCTTTCAAAACCGCCAAGTGTGGCAACCCTTCCCGCCTAAGTTTTCGAGGGGGAAGAGGACCAAGGCTGGTATAAAGGGTAGTGCTGCCATTGTAGGAGGCACGTTCTCTCAGTTCAGCTCGGCCTCCTCCACCTTGTACGCGAGAACTCTCTTGTCATTGCAATCCCAACCACAAGCAGGAGTAGGGTCTTACACCGCAAGGTGGCCTGAACTTGGGTAACCGCTGAGTCCACGGTCCGTTCCTCGCTAGCGCGCTCTCGCCGTAGCCTCGCCGCTGCTTAGCAGTGGTAGGAGACGAAGTGGTAGAACGAGCTCACCCCAGTGTTCGAACCTTTGGGTCCCCGGAGCCCGACTTCCGACAAACTCCATTTGTAATTACATTAAGGATGGAGACATAGAACTTTGCAAAGTACATACGGATCTGAATGTGGCAGACCCATTGACTAAACCTCTTCCACGAGCAAAACATGATCAGCACCAGGACTCCATGGGTGTTAGATTCATTACAATGTAAACTAGATTATTGACTCTAGTGCAAGTGGAAGACTATTGGAAATATGCCCTAGAAGCAATAATAAATTGGTTATTATCATATCTCCTTGTTCATGATAAATGTTTATTATTCATGCTACAATTGTATTGACCGGAAACTTAAATAGATGTGTGAATACATAAACTACACCG
The DNA here is from genome assembly GCA_039707655.1 of Elymus sibiricus. NCBI lineage: Eukaryota > Viridiplantae > Streptophyta > Magnoliopsida > Poales > Poaceae > Elymus > Elymus sibiricus. Next base: position 352,147,165 of record CM077666.1, read on the forward strand.
TGTCCCTAGTAAGCCTCTACTAGACTAGCTCGTTGATCAAAGATGGTTATGGTTTCCTAACCATAGACATGAGTTGTCATTTGATAACGGGATCACATCATTAGGAGAATGATGTGATGGACAAGACCCAACCATAAGCTTAGCATCAGATCGTTTAGTTATTTGCTATAGCTTTCTTCATGTCAAGTATTTGTTCCTTCGACCATGAGATCATGCTACTCCCGGATAACGGAGGAATGCCTTGTGTGCTATCAAACGTCACTTCATACCTGGATGATCATAAAGGTGCTCTACAGGTATCTTCGATGGTGTCTGTTGGGTTGCATGGATCGAGACTGGGATTTGTCGCTCCGTAGGACAGAGAGATATCTCTGGGCCCTCTCGGTAATACAACATCGTAAAGAGCTTGCAAGCAATGTGGCTAATGAGTTAGTCACGGGATCTTGTATTACGGAACGAGTAAAGAGAAGTGCCGGTAATGAGATTGAACTAGGTATGGAGATATCGACGATCGAATCGCGGGCAACTAACATATCGCCGGACAAAGGGAATTGTATACGGGATTAACTGAATCCTCGACATCATGGTTCAACCGATAAAGATCTTCGTTGAATATGTAGGAACAATATGGGTATCCAGATCCTGCTATTGGTTATTGACCGGAGAGGTGTCTCGGTCATGTCTGCATGTTCCCGAACCCGTAGGGTCGCACGCTTAACGTTCGATAGCGCTACGGTAGTATTGAGATATTAATAGTGGAAAGTCCGAAGGTTGTTCGGAGTCCCGGATGGGATCCAGGATAACACGAGGAGCTCTAGAATGGTCCGGAGGTAAAGATTTATATATGGGAAGTCCTGTTTTGCCTATCGGAAAAGTTCGGGGGCATGCCGGCAAATGTATCGGAGGCACCGAAGGGTTCCGGGGTCCACCAGGGGGGTCCACCAGCCCCGGGGACCCACGTGGGCTGTAGGGGGGGCGCCCTGGCCTAGTTGGGCCAGGCGCACCAGCCCCCCACCTGACCCATGTGCCTAAAGGGGAATACCCTAGGGATGGGAGGCGCCTTCCTTGGCTTGGGGGGCAAGCCACCCCCTAGGGCCGCCGCCCCCTCCCTTGGAGGAGGGGCTAGGGCCGGCGCCCCCTCCCTCTCACCCCTATATATAGTGGGGAGGGGCACAGGGGGCTGCACCCTTCCACCGGCGCTTCCCTCTCTCCCGTATACTCCTCCACCACCTTCCGGTACGCGCTTGGCGAAGCCCTGCCGGAATTCCGCTGCTACCACCATCACCATACCGCCGTGCTGGTTCCGATCTCATCTACCTCCTCCCCCTCTCTTGCTGCATCAAGAAGGAGAGGACGCCATCAAGCTGAACATGTGCTAATCTCGGAGGTGCCATCCGTTCGGCACTAGATCGGATTGGATTGTGAAGAGTACGACTACATCAACCGCGTTACGATGCTAAAGAGCTAAGGGGCACTTGATGCACTTACAATGTCCCCCCTTTTGGTAATTGATGACAAATCAGTTAAGTTTTCAACGGGAATAAAAATAGTGGAAGTGTAAGTACAGAATGTGAAGACATTGGTTACATGATATGGAGGAACTCCCCCTGAAGATGTGCATATGAAGAATTTGCTCTGGATTGCAAATGCACATGGCAGGTTGAAATTATGGAGATCTCCCCCTATATCTTGGAATCCAATCATGCATGATCATAAGATATTGAAGAATTTGAATGCATGATGAAAATTGGTGTCTGACGAATTATAACATGCATGCACACACACACACACAGACATATATATATATATATATATATATATATATATATATATATATATATATATATAGAAAGATCGTGGATGTCGCCTAGAGGGGGGGTGAATAGGCGCTTTAAAATAATTACGGTTTAGGCTTGAACAAATGCGGAATAAACCTAGCGGTTAATTTGTCAAGCACAAAACCTACAACAACTAGGCTCACCTATGTGCACCAACAACTTATGCTAAGCAAGATAAACAACTAAGTGATAGCAAGATATAACATGAAATACTATGGCTATCACAAAGTTGTTGGGGAACGTTGCATGGGAAACAAAAATTTTCCTACGCACACACAAGATCTATCCATGGTGATGAGCATCTACGAGAGGGAGAGTGAATCTACATACCCTTGTAGATTGCTAAGCGGAAGCGTTAAGAAACGCGGTTGATGTAGTCGAATGTCTCCGCGATCCAAATCGCAAGTCGTCCCTCGATCCGATCACGAACTAGTGCCGAACGGACGGCACCTCCGCGTTCAACACACGTACGGCTTGATGACGCCTTCACCTCCTCGATCCAGCGAGCGATGATGAAGTAGTAGATGAGTTTTGGCAGCACGACGGCGTGGTGATGGTGGTGAGGAACAATCTCTGCAGGGCTTCGCCAAGCACTACGGAGATTATGACGGGAGGAACTAGAGGGTTAGGGTTGCCGGCACACGGCTTGGGAAATCTTGATGTGTCCCGTGTGTTAGCCCTGCCCCTCTATTTATATGTTGAGCCCTGGGGTCTAAACTTGGAGAGAAAGCCTCCACAAGGTCGGTTTTTCCCGCACAAGGTCGGTTTGGCCCGCACGGAAAGAGTCCAACTCGGATTCTAGCAGTATCGCGTACAAGCGGTAGTACCGCTCACGAGCGGTAGTACCGCTTCACACAAGCGGTAGTACCGCTTATGCGGTAGTACTGCCTTACCAGCGGTAGTACCGCTTAAGGCAACAGCAAAACTTCCTTTTGCACTTTCCAATACCTCGTGGGTTTTACCCCTTTGGCTCATATAAAGTGTTGCTGCACCTGAACACTTCGGTAAACATCCGGAACCCCTTCCGGTGAATTCCGGAACCCTTCCGGAGATCAAAACACTATTATCACATATATCAATCTTTACCTCCGGACTCTTCCAGAGATCCTCGTCATGTCCGGGATCTTATCCGGGACTCCGAACAACCTTCGGTCACCAACAAAATAACTCAACTATACTAATCGTCACCAAATGTTAAGTGTGTAGACCCTGCGGGTTCGAGAACTATGTAGACATGACCGAGACACCTCTACGATCAATAACCAATAGCGGGACCTGGATGCCCATATTGGCTCCTACATATTCTACGAAGATCTTTATCGGTCGAACCTCTATGTCAAGGATTCAGTTAATCCCGTATGCTGTTCCCTTTGTTCTTCGGTATGTTACTTGCCCGAGATTCGATCGTCGGTATCTCTATACCTAGTTCAATCTCGTTACCGGCAAGTCTCTTTACTCGTTCCGTAATACAAGATCCCGTGGATAACACTTTAGTCACATTGCTTGCAAGGCTTGTTGTGATGTTGTATTACCGAGTGGGCCCTGAGATACCTCTCCGTCACACGGAGTAACAAATCCCAGTCTTGATCCATGCCAACCCAACAGACATCCTCGGAGATACCTATAGAGCATCTTTATAGTCACCCAGTTACGTTGCGACGTTTGATACACACAAGGTACTCCTCCGATGTCAGGGAGTTGCACGATCTCATGGTCATAGGAACAGATACTTGACATGCAGAAAACAATAGCAATAAACTGACACGATCATATGCTATGTTCGTAGTTTGGGTCTTGTCCATCACATCATTCTCCTAATGATGTGATCCCGTTATCAAATGACATCTTATGTCCATGGCTAGGAAACCTTCACCATCTTTTGATCAACGAGCTAGTTAACTAGAGGCTTATTAGGGACATAGTGTTGTCTATGTACCCACACATGTATTTGAGTTTCCAATCAATACAATTATAGCATGGATAATAAACGATTATCATGAACAAGGAAATATAATAATAACTAATTTATTATTGCCTCTAGGGCATATTTCCAACAAAAGTAAAGTGCATAAGTAAAGGGCTCGGGTAAGAGATAACCGAGGCATGAGGAGACGACGATGTATCCCGAAGTTCACACCCTTGCGGATGCTAATCTCCGTTTGGAGCGGTTTGGAGGCACAATGCTCCCCAAGAAGCCACTAGGGCCGCTGTAATCTCCTCACGCCCTCGCACAATGCAAGATGCCGTGATTCCACTAAGGGACCCTTGAGGACGGTCATCGAACCCGTACAAATGGCAACCCTTGGGGGCGGTCACCCAATCCGTACACTTTGGCAACCTTGGGGGCGGTAACCGGTACCCGTTAAATTGCTCAGGGCGATCTCCACAACCTAATTGGCGACCCCGATGCTTGCCCGGAGCTTTACACCACAATGATTGAGCTCCGACAACACCAACCGTCTAGGGCACCAAGGCACCCAAGAGGAACAAGCTCTAGGGTGCCCAAACACCCAAGAGTAACAAGCTTCTCAACTTCACTTCCACGTATCACCATGGAGAACTCAAACCGATGCACCAAATGCAATGGCAAGGGCACACGGAGTGCCCAAGTCCTTCTCTCCCAAATCCCACCAAAGCAACTAATGCTATGGAAGAAAATGAGAGGAGGAACGAAGAAGAGAACACGAAGAACTCCAAGATCTAGATCCAAGGGGTTCCCCTCACATAGAGGAGAAAGTGATTGGTGGAAATGTGGATCTAGATCTCCTCTCTCTTTTCCCTCAAGAACTAGCAAGAATCATTGGAGGGATTGAGAGATAGCAAGCTCGAAGAAGATCAACAATGGGGAAAGAACACGAGCTCAAAGTCATTTTGGACCATTGGGGAAGAAGACCCCCTTTTATAGGGCTCCCCAAATCCAACCGTTATGCACACAGCCCGTGCACAAGTGGTAGTACCGCTTGGGCGAGCGGTACTTCCGCTGGCATGGTAGTTTCAGCCGTAACGAGCAACTGAGAAAAATAAGGAGGCGGTAGTGCCGCCGAAGCGGTACTACCGCTCCCACCAGCGGTAATACCGCTAGGCGTTGCGAGTACAGGTGAAACCGCGGTAGTAGAGTAGAGCAGCGCGGTACTACTGCATGGGGTAGTACTACCGCCCACTACTGCCGCTCTACTTCCGCGTAGAGGAAAAACGTATCCAGAAGCTAAAATATAAGCGGAAGTTCCTGCGGTAGTAGAAGGCCGGAAGTACCGCGCAAGTGGTACTACCGCGCTCTACTACCGCTCGACTACCGCTGAGGTGATAAATTATCCAGAAGCTCAAGAATAAGCGGAAGTGCCCGTGGCACTGGAACCGCGGAAGTACCGCTGGAGTGCAACAAAAAGGCCTAAGAAAAATAGATGGATGTAGGAAAGCCTGAACTGCCATAACTTCTGCAAATGAACTCCGAATCCAGCAAACTCAAGCTCGTTGGTTATAATAAGAAGTGGCAGTAGAGATTTGCCTATGATATAGAGATGTGAAACCTCTATCAGTGATGATCCGGCATAAACCCCAACATCGAGAACATACAAGATGAAGCAAACGAAATCCGTTCTTGATGAACTTGAGCTTGTCATGAAGGTGACCAAAAGCTCAAAGACTCCCAAAGCAAAAAGGCCAAACAAGAACCAAGAAAGATGATTCAAGAATGCAATGGTTTGAGCTCTCTATGAAATATATGATCAAGCTACTCATTCGAGAGCCCCCCTTGATAGTACGGCTATCGATCCTATAACCCGGTGAAAGCACATTTGCTCCCTTGGTGGTTTTGGTAATTCATGCCAACATACATGTTGTTGGACTAATGCTTTTATCTAGTGAATTTCAGACAAGTTCAACAATGGCGTGGCATGGACAAGAGGACGTGGAACCCTTCAAAATGCTAAGGACAAGGATTGGCAAAAGCTCAAGACTCTACATTTTTGGTTTAGTGATCCAAGATCACATTGAGTCCATAGGAAAGCCAATACTATTAAAAGGGGATGAGGTGTTGCTTAATGGTCTGTTTGCTCAAGTGCTTAGTGACAGTACTCCTAAACCCTCAACCACTCTCTCAATCCCAAATATGTCCAAAACGCACATTCCAACTCGGCCCCACCGAAATTCTCTATCCGGCCCTACCAAGTTCATCCAAGACTTTGCCACTGCCAAAACCCTAACAAATCGGATCCACCGAAATGGATCTCGGTCTCACCGAGATGGCCTTGCCAACTCTCTGTAATCGTTTGCACTTACTTCGGTCTCACCGAGTTTGCAAATTGGTCTCACCGAGATGGCTTGCCAACTCTCTGTTGCCTTATTGCTTCCCTTCGGTCCTACCGATTTGATGCAATCGGTGCCACCGAGATGAGGATTGGCCTAGCCATTGCACTTCGGTCCATCCAAGTTGTTCGTATCGGTACCACCGAGATTCCTAACGTTCATATCTTTTACACAGATCGGTGCCACCGAGATGAGGATTGCCCTAGCCATTGCACTTCGGTCCATCCGAGTTGTTCGTATCGGTCCCACCGAGATTCCTAATGTTCATATCTTTTACACAGTTCGGTGCTACTGAGATGATCGTTTCGGTGCCACCGAGTTGGGTCAAAAGTGTGTAACGGTTGGATTTTGTGTGGAGGCTATATATACCCCTCCACCACCTCCTTCTCTCAATAGAGAGCCATCAGAATGCGCCTACACTTCCACCATACATTTTCTGAGAGAGAACCACCTACTCATGTGTTGAGATCAAGCTATTCCATTCCTACCTTTTGAACCTTGATCTCTAGCCTTTCCCAAGTTGCTTTCCACTCAAATCCTTCTTCCACCATAGCCAAATCTGTGAGGAGTTGTTTGAGTGCTGGGAAGACTATCATTTGAAGCACAAGAGCAAGGAGTTCATCAACAACACACCGTCTATTACCTTTTGGAGAGTGGTGTCTCCTAGATTGGTTAGGTGTCACTTGGGAGCCTCCAACCTGATGTGGAGTTGAACCAAGGAGTTTGTAAGGGCAAGGAGATCGCCTACTTCGTGAAGATCTACCCCGAATGAGGCTAGTCCTTCGTGGACGTAAGCCATGGTGGAATAGACAAGGTTGCTTCTTCGTGGACCCTTCGTGGGTGGAGCCCTCCGTGGACTCGCGCAGCCGTTACCCTTCTTGGGTTGAAGTCTCCATCAACGTGGACGTACGATAGCACCACCTATTGGAACCACACCAAAAACCACCGTGTCTTCATTGCGTTTGATCTTCCATACTCTACCGCTTTACTTTCCGTATTCCTGCATGTTTTATCATTTCCGCTGCTCAATCTCTAGATATGCATGTGTAGAAAGTATTGGAGTGATCTTAACTTGTGCCAAAATCTGCCTAAGTTCCATGAGAAATTAAAAACTACTACTTTGGCTGGTTAGGAGTCTATTCACCCCCCTCTAGACCTATCTCCTCGATCCCACACCTGGTCTCCCAACTACCACTATGAGACCGGTAAAATAGAAAACCTATCAAGGGCAAACCTTTGTCTTACGCATAGTCCACTTGAGCTAGATGATGACGATCTTGACCTCCTCAAGATGGACCACCTTTCTTGATTGCGCCGGCTCGATGAAGACTAGTGGATTGCTCCCCCATACTCCACTATGGGTGAGCCACTCTTCGGCACATCTTCACAAGTCCATTGTCACCACAATGGACGGCAAGCTTCAAGCATGATCTCTTCGTGATGCTCCACTTGAACTTGCACACCGCAAACTTTATGACGATCACCACTTGATGTCATCCTCCATGGGTTGAATGAGATCTTCCTCTTGACGCAAGCCCATGGAAGCATACCTAACCCCACATAGAACTCTCACGTAGACAATGGGTTAGTACACAAAGCATAATGGACAATGCTTACCATACCATGAGATCACTTGATCCCGCTTGGTACATCTTCTATGCTTTGTGTGTTGATCAACTTGATTCTTTCTTTGACTTAGTCTTGATCAACCTGGAATCAAATCTTCTCTCTTCATAAAGATGATGTCTTGAAGGTAAACATGAATGTTCGCACAATCTTCTTCGTCAAGACATGTTTGTAATAGGCTCAACTCTCACATGACCAATCTTTGGGTAACGCCTTGAATAGCACCTTGGTCAACACATATTCTTCTTCTAATAACCTTGAAACCAACAAATGGTCTTCAAGCAAAGCCTATGGATAAACCCTTCAAATATAACTCAAGGCAACCATTAGTCCATAGGGATTGTCATCAATTACCAAAACCAAACATGGGGGTAGCAGATGTTCTTTCATATATATATAAACACTATTCTGATCACGGGATCAGAATAATATTCTGATCCTTGGTTGAACTTCCTGAGTTGTTCGACCTGAACTGCCCTCTGTAAGAACCCGACCTTCGTGCTATCTTCGCAACCGTGGCTTCTCGCGCGATTTTTTCTGGTGCATCGCGTTCTTTGTGATGTAAGTGTAATCCGGATACGCTTTGTAGCATCTAAATGGTCATTTTGTTTCGGAATCTGGCTCGTTGGCGGATGTGCTCTCGGGACGTGATGAACTTGTGTCTGTTACAAGTTTAATGCATGCACTGGTTGTTCTCGAACCTCTAACACGATGTGAATTAGGTTTAAGTATGAGTTTCGTGGACAATTTGTTGTTATTTCTAACGGATTTGATTTCGGGTTGTGTTCTTCGCCCATGGGAGTGGTTTCCTCCGATTTTGTCAATTTGTCGTTTTCCTGTGATGATTGCCGGCGGATTTGCATATTTTAGTGAAATTGAAGCATTCCTGCGTCGTCAATTTCAGTCGGGAGGGTCCATACACTTTGAATTAGGGCGATTGGATCTTGCTCTGCCCGCGGTGGTTGCACGCGGTGGCGGATCCACCATTGGGGCGAGCTGGGCGGCCGCCCCGGCTCTCCGGCGACGGAGCAGGGTATCTCCCGTGCCTAGCGACCATCGGTGCTGTTCAATGAAGCTCCATCGTCATCCGTCGCCCCGGCAAACCTCAATTTCTGGGTCCGTCACTGGTTGCACGGGTGGTTTTTCGTTTGGACAGATTGGTGGCGCATCGTTGTTGTTGTAGGAAGGGATTTGGCAAAGCATTTCGAAATAGTGGCGGTCGTGTTTTAAGCTGACGTAGAGGATTTTATGCTTCGAACGAATTCGTTCGGGGATAGTTTTTGGATCATCCACGGTCTGTAGTAGAAGCTGGACTTCTTTGTTATTCATGGTTGAACTTCTGGTTTTCCACATTGCAAGGTAATGCAGCATTGTGCTCTATATTTCTTTGTTTGTTTTTTTGTAATTTTCATTCTTGAATTGGTTTTGATTTTTTGACATTGTCCCGTGAGCAACCATGGAATTGGCCCACGTATGCACGCATACTTTTTATTTTTTCTAACACGTTTTCATACTTCGAACGGTAGTAGAACTTCAGTAGGTATGTAACCTTAACTTACTAGATTTTGCTCCAGTATAAATTGCTCTTTTTTTTTGACATGTTCATCTGAGGTTTTTTCGAAACCCCGAACTTCTGTGTCTTTACAATTTGCACTTCTTATTTAAATATTGATTAAATTTTTTTGGATTTAAATATTTTAATCATTGAAAACTGCATTGCGCCTGTCAACCAAGCGCGCACTGCCGCGTTAGCGCGAGGCCGAGCCGGGGGGCCCCGCGGCGAGTGGATGCGAGTCCGCGGGGACCCCCCGGTGAGGCCGAGCCAGGAATGAGCCGGAGCAGGCGACGACGTGGCATGCCGCGTCGTCGCATGCGGAGGCGAGTCCGTCACATCAGTGACCCCACTATCTATCTTAGGGGTGTGGCTCTGGGGTGCATGCGTGGGGGTGGAAACAGAATAACCGCATTGTGCCTGTCAACCAAGCGCGCACTGCCGCGTTAGCGCGAGGCTGAGCCGGGGGGAGGGGGGGTCAGGACCCCCCTCCCCTCCCCCTGCGAGGCCGAGCCAGGAACGAGCCGGAGTAGGCGACGATGCGGCGTGCCGCGTCGTCGCATTTGGAGGCGAGTTCGTCACATTAGTGACCCCACTATCTATCTTAGGGGTGTGGCTCTGGGGTGCCTGTGTGGGGGTGGAAACAGAATAACCGCATTGTGCTTGTCAACCAAGCGCGCACTGCCGCGTTAGCGTGAGGCCGAGCCGGGGGGGAGGGGGTCGGGACCCCCCTCCCCTCCCCTTGCGAGGCCGAGCCAGGAACGAGCCGGAGCAGGCGATGACGCGGCGTGCCGCATCATCGCATGCGGAGGCGAGTCCGTCACATCAGTGACCCCACTATCTATCTTAGGGGTGTGGCTCTGGGGTGTGTGCGTGGGGGTGGAAACAGAATAACCGCATTGCGCCTGTCAACCAAGCGCGCACTACCGCGTTAGCGCGAGGCCGAGCCGGGGGGCCCCGCGGCGAACGGATGCGAGTCCGCGGGGACCCCCCGGTGAGGCCGAGCCAGGAACGAGCCAGTGCAGGCGACGACGTGGCGTACCGCGTCATCGCATGCGGAGGCGAGTCCGTCACATCAGTGACCCCACTATCTATTTTAGGGGTGTGGCTGTGGGGTATGTGCGTGGGGGATGGAAACAGAATAACCGCATTGTGCCTGTCAACCAAGCACGCACTGCCGCGTTAGCGCGAGGCCGAGCCGGGGGGAGGGGGTCGGGACCCCCCTACCCTCCCCCTGCGAGGCTGAGCCAGGAACGAGCCGGAGCAGGCGACGACGTGGCATGCCGCATCGTCGCATGCGGAGGCGAGTCCGTCACATCAGTGACCCCACTATCTATCTTAGGGGTGTGGCTCTGGGGTGCGTGCGTGGGGGTGGAAACAGAATAACCACATTGTGCCTGTCAACCAAGCGCGCACTGCCACGTTAGCGCGAGGCCGAGCCGGGGGGGAGGGGGAGGGACCGCCCTCCCCTCCCCCTGCGAGGCCGAGCCAGGAACGAGCCAGAGAAGGCGACGACGCGGCGTGCCGCATCATCACATGCGGAGGCGAGTCTGTTATATTATTTGCTTTCTATTGAAAATTGGACTTAGCATGTCGGTGAATTTGAACTTCTCCTTTGTTTCTAAGTTGTGTATTTAGTTATAGATGGACTTCCTTTGTTTGTGTATTTGAACTTCTCCTTTGTTAAACTAAGGTTGTATTAATTTATATATGGACTTCCTTTGTTAGTGTATTTGAACTTCTGTTTTTCTTCTGTTTTTGGTTTCTAAGGGTTGCCAACATATTTTTTTTTGTTTTTGTGTTTTTACTTGTACTGATTGTTATTTAATCTTTTCTTATTACATGCATGTATTATATTTATTCTGTTTTTATTTTTATTTATTGAGTGTTGAAATTCCGCATTTTTATTGTAGTGGTGTTGAAATGGTGCATTTATATTTGAATAGATGCATTTATTTTGTAGTGGATAGGTTAGTGTGTAATTATCCCCTGCCTCTCCACCATCTCTCAGAAAGCTTCCCCCGCCGCTCGCCCACCTTGTCAGAAAACCCCCCTCTCGCTCACTCTCTTCTCCCTCTCTGTCTCTCGCTCTCTTCCTCCAACTTACCCCGATTTCGTCGCCGCATTCTCCTGCGCTCGTGGGTGGAGTAACCAGCGCGCATGCCCCGCTCCTATTTCTGCCCCACGCCCCGCTCTCCCTCCCTCGGGCCGCTCTCTTTTGGTTTGAAGCGAAGCCGGCAACCGTCTCTGCGGTTTGAAGTTGCGCGTGGCGTCGTGGGGTGGAAGAACTGCCGCGGATTCGTGCATCAGCGTCGTCTAGAGAGGTACAAATGCTGCCTCCCCCAACATTCGCTCTTAGGATTGGCCAGATCTAGTGCGTCCTGTCTGTTTCTTCTATGCGCTCTCGCATCCGCCTCCCCCCTTTCTTCTGATGGTTGGATGCAAGGGTAGGTAGGGTTCTTCTGCAGGTGGTGGGTAGATGCTTTGATTTCGTGTCTGTGTGCTATTTTAGCCTTTAGTCTTGTGTGGATTCCATTTCCCCGTGGGTATTTTTACCTGTGAGATGTATGTAAGAAGGGTGTGGTGTGGTGGTTGCTGCTGGATCTGATGTAGCTTCATCCTTTCCTCTTATTGATTTGGCAGTCTAGTTTGCGTCTATGACATACTAATAAGTTTCTGAGTACTGTTTGTTGCTGTGCTTGCCTTGATGTGCTACTGTTCATCTTCATAGTTGTTGCTGCAATTTAGTTGTTATATTCTAGGGTTTGATTTAGTTGCTTTTGAACCGTGGTTTGATTTTCTACTTGCTAATAAGATGTATTTTTCCCTGTTTTTTGTGTTTGTATTTGTAGGTGGATCTAGGGCTTGGACTATCTTACATCAGGGAGTGGTGTTGTGATGGCTTCAGGACCTTCTTCAGGTATGTATATGTATATGCATGTTGTCTTATAAATAGGAGTTTTCTTTTATATGGCTGCCCTGATCTTCACTTGGTTGTCATGTTGAATTGCCCATGTTTGACAGTGTGAACTTCTTGCATAGTTGATGTGTATGCATTTTACTCTTAGTTGAAGTTAGCAGAGTGTGCCTTAGTGGATTTTTGATGGAATTACCAATGAACTATCTCATCAAGTGTGTTTGGACTTCCCAATGTTTTATGTTTAGTGTATATCTTTGTATTTGTGTTATCATTTTCATGGTAATGAAAAGTAGTTTGGCTTTGTGGTTGTACATTGTTATACATTGCTGAACTTGTGGCTATTAAGTGACATAGATTGTTTTGCTCATGCTCTATCTTTTTTATGTAGTACTGCCTTCGGTCACAAAGTTGAACTTCTGGTTTTATTTATTTATTTATCATGAAATTTAGTTGAACTTCTGTTTGTGCATTGTTTTACTGATTTGTTAGGTATTGTTGAACTTCTAAATATTCATTGTTATGTATTGTTTATCTCATGCTCCATCTTGTTTATGTAGTACTGCCTTTGGTCTACTTTGTTTTATTTTTTGTATGTATCTTAGGATTTGTGTTTTCATTTCTAAGGCTATTTTCTGTGTTGGATTAAAACTCAGCTGCCTTTTTAACTTTTTGTAGTTGGTGATGAATTTAATAATTCTGAAAAAACTGCCTGTGATCAAGATGGAGCTTCAGAAGTTAATGCTGATGTTCCAAAATCTGGTGCAGCTAAATCACCTGTTGTCCCTTTGAGTGTAATTGCTGAGGTTGCTTGCAGTCTTAAGAAAAAATTAAACCTCACAGATCTTGCTTCTGCAGCTCTTGCTTCACCTAGTATGTGCAACTCCTTTTATTTTTTTAATTCTATAGCCATGTTTTTGAACTTGTTCTTATCGTGTGCTTTTTATTTGTTCCTGACTCTTTTCCTTTTGTTTTGTTTTTGTCTTGGTTTTTCAGATGCATCCACAGAGGAGGAAGCTGTTAATACCATCAACGATGTTCTATCTGACTTGGGTGGGGCAGATAACACTGCTGAGGCTGAGTAGGGGGCTCCATCAGTTGAAGATGTCAGTTCTATCTGACTTGGGTGGTGCTGAGAAGACTGCTGAGGCTGAGCAGGTGGCTCCATCAGCTGAAGATTGCAATCCCATTGAGGAGCCTTTGTGCTCTCTTCAGTTGTCAGAGACGCAGTCCCAATCCGTTGATGGCACTGAACCTATCACACAAGCTGATGATGTGCCTCTGCAGCTTCTTCTAGAGGATGAACGCAAGAGGAAAAAGCTAGAAGCCTTCGAGAGGAAGAAGGCGCCCCGCCTAGAGAAAGGTTCTAATGTTTCTGAATCTGGTGATGTTGCTGAGCCCACGCTTGGGCATGTGTCTAGTGCTGAAGAAGACGTGGCACGTGCCAGTGATAACATGGTTGTTCCTGTGAAGAAGAAATTCAAGCGGACCATAGTGAAGAAGCATCTCGTTGGTGAAGTTACTCCTCGGAGGAGCCCACGTGTTTCTAAGGTTGCAAGCCCAAGTGTAGTTGAACTTCCTGAAATTAGTGGTCAAGCTGCTGGTGTTACCCCACGTCGTAGTCCTCGTGTTCTTGGCTGTGCGAAGCCTACACCGTCTCTGCTTGGTGCTGGTGTATCTGGGAAGGGCAAGAAATGTGGCGTTAAGCGCAAGGGTGGGCCGGCAAAGGTTAACAAGGGTTGCAAGAAGCGTTCTCGTGTTAATGCAGATGGCCAGGTTGATATTGATTTCGACGCTGATGATGAGGATGCTTATGATGAAGGTGCTGATCCGGTATGAATCTGTTATATTTTTATTATTGTTTTTTGTTCCTTATGTTAATATTTTTATTTTTCTTTAGTTGTTTTGTCTGCATGCTCTATATTTGTGTATGTAGTACTGCCTTGTACTACATTGTTGAATTTCTGGTATATTATTGTTAACATGGGAAACAGTTGAACTTCTGGTTATACATGCTTGAACTGCCTTGTTCTGCATTGTTGAACTTCTGGTATATGCAACCAGAAGTTTTACATTGTTGAACTTCTGGTTATACATGGTTTGCACTGCCTTGTTTTACATTGTTGAACTTCTGGTATATTATTGTTAACATGTAAAAACAGTTGAACTTCTGGTTATAGATGGTTGTACTGCCTAGTTTTACATTGTTGAACTTCTGGTATATTATTGTTAACATGGAAAAAGAGCAGAACTTCTGGATATACATGATTGAACTGCCTTGTTATACATGGTTGAACTTCTGCTATATACATTGCTATACATTTTTTTGGCCATGCTCTATTTGCTTATGTAGTTCTTCCTTCTTCAGCATTTCTGAACTTCTGGTTTATTTTGTTTAACACATTGTTCTGCCATGTTTTCTTCTATTGCATTTTTTGCAGTATGAGCTAGTGAAGAGGCCTGTGAGAAGGAAAAGAGGAAGCAAAGCAGTGGAAGGAGCTGTTGAAGGAGAAAACGATGCGAAACGTTTTAATAAGACTGTTCGCTGCTCACTGAAAGAGGTGAAGGTGTGCGCAAAATTGCTACAGCCTAGGCACAAGGAGAAGGTTGTCAAGCATGGTTTTGGTGTTGTGTTTGATTGGAAGATTGATTCGAACATTTCTCGTCCCTCGATGGGCCACATCTACACCAAGATTGACCCTTCAACTATGGTTCTAGACATGGGCGAGGCAAATAAGAATTTGCGTATTACAAGTGATGCTGTTCACCATCTTTTTGGTTTCCCTCAAGGTGATCGTGCCCCTCCTAGGCCCTCAGAGGATGGATTCGATGACACAGTTATGAGGCTGAAGGCCAAACTTGGCTATAAGAGGAGTGATGATATCAAGACAAAGGATCTGCGGAAGATCCTCGAGGATCTTGTGAAGGATGACAAGAAAGATGATTTGGCTCTGCAGGTGTTTTACCTGATTCTTTTCATGAAGGTTGTTATTCCTGGTACGTCTACACGGGTTTCCAGGGAGGCAGCAATAGCTGGGAATCTTGTTTCTGAAGATATGGCAAATATGGACTATTGCCAGTTGCATGTTGATGATCTTCGAAGGGCTATAATTAGGTATCAAGAAGGGACTAGCAGGGGAAAAGCTGTTACAGGCTGTGGCATTGCGCCGCTTCTTATGTATCTGGACTGCCTTATGCTTGGCAAGAAGCCTGTTGTTGATTTGAGAACTCCACGCATCAATTTCATGGACCAGGCCAAGCTATCTAAGATTGCTGCTGCTGACTTGGTTAAGAAGGGTGATGATGACCCAGCCAACTGGGTGTTTGGGAAACTGCCTGTGAGTCTTATTATGCATCATTCTTTCCTGTATAGTTTAACTTGAACTTCTGATATTGTCTTAACTATTGTTTCATGTCCCTTCATTATTTTTTTGACCTGTTGACTTTTATTTGCGTGTAGTGGAAGACACAGGCTGAGGTTGTGTTCTTTAGGCATATCGAACGTCCTGTTCTTACTATGCCTCGTGCCACTGGTATTGGGAGTGAAGCTGCCCCAAGAATTGAATGCTCCCAGGATGTCAACACTGGTGCTCCCCCTGTAGATCCTGGAGGTTCTTCTGCCCATGTGAATGCTACAGCTGGCATTTCTTCTGAGTCTGCTAAGGGTTTCTATGATGCTGCCAGTGTTTCCCTTGGTAGGATTGATGGTCTTCTGGACACTGTTTGTGGGGAGATTGCCCGTGTTCCGACAACTGTTGAGCGTCTTAGTCGTGTCGATGGGATTCTTCCTCCCGGTCTTGGTTTTGATGCGGAGTCTTCGAAGGAGGCTTTGTCAATTAAAGCTAAAATTCTTGCTGAGCTTCGTCAAAGCACGGTCCACCTCCGGACTAGCTTTGGGCTGTTCAAGGAAATGCAGGATGCTCGTTGCAAGCCTTTTGAAGATGAGGCTAGTGTTTACGTGAGTCAGATTGAGAGGCAAGATTTTGTTCGTTTGGGTCGTGAAGGACGCAACGAGGAGCGAACTGAAGAGGTTTGTTTTGTTGACTTTGATAGTTCTTTGAATTAAGGTTCAGTGTTAGCTTTCAGTTATTATTGTTTTGTCATAGGTGACCCTTCTTGATTTCATGTATTCTGAACTTCTTTTTTCAGTATTAGTGTTTCATAGCTGACCTTCTTTGTTTACAGAATCTGAACTTCTATGGCTACAGTATCTAAACTTCTTTGTTTTCCATAACTGGACTTTTTCCTTTGTATGTTAGTGTTTGTTATCTGACCTTCTATGTTTATTGTCTTTGGACTTCCTTCATGTGTCAGTGGTCATAGCTGACCTTCTTTATTTGGGCCATTTGCATTTCTATCCCTAACTTGAACCACCTACTCATATTTGCCCCTAATTTCAAAGCCTGCTCAAATTTGCCCATCTGCCGTTATGTGCACATACAGAAATGCCCTTCTGTGTCGTTACCATCCGGTCAAAAGGCTTTGACCGTCCTGAAAAAAATAGCAAAAAAAATCTAAAAAATCTAAAATTTTGTGGGATCGGAGATACTCATGTGCGCAAGGTGCGTGCAAATTTTCGTGCTGTTTGGACATTCCAGGAGCTCGTGGCGAGGAAAAACAGTAAATCTGTACGCTTGTGAACAGTAAATTTGAAATAAAATAGCTAGAAAATTCAAAAAAATATGAAATTTTTTGGCATCAAAGAGGCTTGGGTGCACAAGGTGCTTGCAAGTTTTTGTGATCAAATGACATGCGAGGAGCTCTAGCAAAAAAAAAATAGTCATTTTTTCCAAAGTTTTTTCCCAAGCCAAATTTTGTTTTTTTCTCCACGAGTTCCTACAATGTCCAAATACAACAAAAATTTGCACGCTCCTTGCAGACCCAAGCCTATTTGATGCCAAAAATTTTCATATTTTTTTGAAAGTTCTTGCTATTTTTTTGAATTTACTGTTCACAGGCGTACATATTTACTGTTTTTCCTTCGCCACGAGCTCCTGGAATGTCCAAACAGCACGAAAATTTGCACGCACCTTGCAAACCTGAGTATCTTTGATCCCACAAAATTTCAGATTTTTAGATTTTTTTTGCTATTTTTTTCAGGATGGTCAAAGCCCTTTGACCGGCTTTGACTGGACGGTAACGGCACAGAAGGGTATTTCTATATGTGCACATAACGGCAGAGGGGCAAATTTGAGCAGGCTTTGAAATTAGGGGCAAATATGAGTAGTGGGTTCGAGTTAGGGGCACAAATGTATAAAACCCTCTTTATTTAGTTAATGTGAACTTCTCCTAATTACACATTGTTCTACGTAGCCTATCATGTCTTTTTATTCTCATGGTTTGTATGATTTTTGTAGGCTGTTGTTGATGGTGTTAGGGATGATGATGATATTTTACCTAAAAGTGCAACTGTCCCTCTGCATGAATCTGCTCCTGCAAGTGATTTGTTTGTTGATGTGGTTGATGGTAGTGATCCTAAGGTATCAATTTTCTTGTCCATTTGTTTCCTTTTTCTTTTACTGCTTGTATTTTTGTTGCCTTGTGCCCATTTTTATTGAGTTTTGTTCTTGCTGCAGAATGACGATGTTAGTGTTGCTTTAGAGAAGCTTGCAAACAAGGATGTATCAGGCATTGGCTACTCCGATGGGCTGGATCAAACTGAACCTCAATCGTCCATTGGTGATGGGGTTTCTGATGCTGAGCAGGGCAAGTCAGCTGGAGCTAGCATTTCTGAGAAAGATTCTATCGAGGATGCTGTTGAGACTGGTAGTGCTCATGCAGGGCCGACGAAGTCTCCTACAGCCGAGCCATCAGTGGTTGTTGATGCTGATTCTCCAGCTCCTTATACTGCAGCACAACCAATGGTTTTTGTTGTTTCGGATTCTCCAGCTGCTACTGGTGTACTTGAAGACGATATTGCAATGTCTACTGGAGATGGCGATGATTCAGAAACTGAAAGTGATAGTTTGGGAAAGGAGGATGATCTTTCCAGTGCTGGTACTGGTTTAGGCAAGAATCCATAAAGAGAGGAGCATGCTTCTCTCTTCTTTCCCCATCCCCATCCCTTTTGTTTTTGGTTTGCCTGTTTGATATCCCTATGTATTGTCTGTGTGGTACAAGTTGAACTTCTGGTTTGTCCTTTGTCATGTGATTGTAAATAAAGTGAAGTGCAGTTGTTTTTATGTGGGGGGAAGGTGTGTACTGCATGGGTTGTGATGTTTTTAATCCTGTGGGTTCTCTTTTGGTGTAGCAGCTGAGATGTGTTTGTGTAGTTTGTAGCACCTGTCATGATCTATGTGTTTGAATCTGATTTTTGTTAGTTGTGTGCATGGGAATCCCTTAATTTTCAGGGAACACTTGTGTCTATGTGTTGTATTGCTTTTCCCATACCGAAAATCATTTATATATATGTATGTTTTGTATCTTGCTCTTATTTTCTATTCTTTTGCTGAGCAGATAGTGAACTTGCTGTCGTCAGAAAGAAGGTTGATGAATTTTATTTCAGTGTAACTAGGCTTAAGAATGATCATTCTAAGAGGTGAGTCCAGTCGGTCAGAATTTATGTGCATCTAACTTATGTACTGCCTGTGGTTATGTAGCTGAACTTCTTGACTTTCTAATGCTGAACTTCTTGACTTTCTTTTGTTTGTACTCTCTAGTTGTTTTTAAAGCACACATAGAATATAATGCCATTGTTTTCTGTTTTAGATCAATGGTTATGTTCCGAAACAATGAGTGTGAAGCTACTGTTGAAGATGTCGCATCGTCTTTTTCTTCTCGCGGAATGCTTCGATCTTCTGTCGCCGAGGTTGCCCTGTATTGTCTACGTGCCAAATACCAGGGGTCAGACAAGCTCATCCCGCCGTATTGGGTTTGTGTAAGTCAACCCTATAGTATTTTCCTTTCTGTTGTTCTTTACCAAATTAGTTTAAACTTGTCGGTCTCATTATATTTCATATGTACCTCTTTTTGTTGCCCCTTATGTGTTATTTTGCTGTTATCTGCATTATCTTAGGACAAGATTTACAGAGGGCAATTTGATTCCCGTGTGAGGAAGTATTTCAAAGCGACTGGTCCAGATAGGATGGATGCGCATGATTGTGTAAGCAATATTTTGTACTTGTCTCTATATTTGTTTCCACTGTGATCCTCTCTATTTTTAATGTTTTATTTTGTGCTCTTGATATTAATATCAGTTTTAATGATTGTGTGTTTATCTTGCGTCAGGTTATTTTCCCTACTTTTGACCCACCTGAAATTCCTGCTCACATGGGTGGTGTTGGTCATTGGGTTTCTATATTTCTTGACTTGAAGGCTGAAAGGTTTCAGCTTCTCGACTCCTACTATGGACCAAGTGATGAATGTGCGGTGCGCCTCTTTCGGCGGATGACTGATAACATCAAGAAGCTTTGGAGTGATGCCAGCAATGAAAGGGAGACACCCTTTAGTCCAGTTTCTATTGACCACTTCCCTTTGGATTGGATTGATGTCCCCCAACAGAATAACAAGTATGAGTTCCACTTTCTCTCTATTACTTTTGTTCATTTGTAGGAGTACGTAAGTTGAAATGTCTTGTTATGCTTTGGCTTTCTTTGTTTTCACACTGTTCTTTTGTTTGATGGTAGTATCGACTGCGGATTCTTCATGCTTACGAATGTTAATTCGTTTCATAATGGGGTTCTTGCAAACTATTCTCATGAGAATATCTTGGATATCAGGAAGACATGGTTGTACTCAATTGCTTCTTCTAACTTGTTTGAAACAGATTTCAAGGATCTGTTTGGCTTCTATACACGTAAGTCTTGAAACTTAGAGTTTTTTGCTACTTTTTATCTCTCTTTTTGCTAATTTTGTGACCTGATTCATTGTCTTTTATTTGCTTGTATATTTTATTTTAGTAGTTTTTCCTGTCATTACTTCCTTGGACTGTAGCTTTTATTGTACATGAACTTCAGAGATTATACATTCTTATGTTTTGGTAGCTGAACTTGAATGGTTTTCATATCATCAGTTTATCTAGAACTGTGCCTTGGGTTGTACCTGAACTTCATTAGTTTTTAAATGCAACACATTCTTTTGAGCTGAAGATCTTTATTTTTGGTAGCTGAACTTGAGTAGTAATCATGTCATCTATATTTGTTGGACTGTACATTGTGTTGTACCTGAACTTCTGTTTTTTTAATGGTCTTTTTTTTATGACAATTGAGCAGTTGGACTTGACCGACTACCATTACGCATTCCTTGGGACACAGGAATACCAGCCTAAGGAGGAATCGATGAGTACAAGTGCAAAACATGATGAGAGTGCTCGAACCCTTGTTCCTTCGAAGGTGGGCAAGCAGCCTGTCGGTATTGGAGTCTCTAAAGCCCCAGGGAGTGTCACTCCAAAGACCCCTTGCACTGGGAAGGTGGATGCAGTCCAAGCTGAAGAGATTTCGTCGGATGATGATTTCGAGAAGATTGCTGGCATGAGGAAGGGTAAATCTGTTGCTGCTACTGTTGTTGGGAGAGGTGGGAAGAATGTTGTCATCGCCAGGAGGAATCCGGCACTTGAGTCTGGAAACATAACTTCCTCAAAGAGAGCAGCAAGATTGCCTATGAAGTGGCGTTCTGTTGTCCGTCCCCTAAAGAAATACAGTTACCCTCACCTATCTGAGGCCCGGAGGTTGAAAGAGTTTGTGCTTAGTGAAGATGGTCTACAGAAGTATTTTGAGTGAGTTTTCTTCTTCTGTTTTGCTCCCTGACATGCTCTTATGTGAACTTCTGTTGTGATAGTATCTGAACTTCTCTTCATTTTCTTTCTCTTCCCTTTCTCTTGTAGTTGCGCTTCTAATATTTTCCCATCCTTTTATTCTGCAGGACAACCTACTGCATGTTTAGTCTCCCTGGCAATGTGATTGACCTCACTGGACGTGTCCTTCATACTCTTTTCGGTGAAGGGCAACAGATGGAAGGAGACGTAATGGACTTTCTCATAAACCAGTGGAAGGATAAGCCGGAGACCTCTGAGATCTTCTCTTGTGCTGACAGGGTTATTCTGAGTCCCTACTTCATACAGGTTTTTGTTTTTGTAACCCTATCTCCCTATTTTGGGCTAGTTTTGGTTAAGTGGTATTGTGAGGTATTTTTATTTGTCGTGATTTTTGAGTTCTTAATTTTGTTGATGGTGTGTTTGTGATGCAGTACTGCCTGGAGTATGATTTTTTCGGTGCATCAATTCCAAAATTTGATGCAAAAAAATCGGCTGGAATGTTTCGAATGTTTGTTCGTGAGGAAGAAGACCTTCTTAATGCAAAGCTGGTTAGGTTTTCATAACTCTTGCTTTTTAATTATGTATATCCTTTTGCTGAGATTTTCAAGAAGTTTTTGTTCATTTCAGTTGTTCATTACTTATGGTTTATAGTTTGTGTTCACCATTTTTTCAATCTTGGCAGGTTTTTATGCCATTTTTCAAGCCCATTAATAAATTAGCGCACTACAGTGTGTATGTGCTGAATAGCTATCGTGGGAGCATTGACATCCTTGATTCACTTCCTTACTCTAATAAGGGACTTTAACGAACAAGTTTCCATGGAGACTGCGCAAATATCGTGAGTTTTCTTAGTCTGAACCTCCCATCACAGGCTTTTTTGTCCTGAATTTTATTCTGCCTTCCTTTGACAAACATTTTTTATCTATGGTTGGTAATACTGCTTCAAAGTTGTGTGCTTGAACTGATTATCATTTGAAAGTTGAACTTCTGATATCTTTTAGTTGGATTTTATGCAAGTGTCAATTTATGTACCTAAACTTAGCTATTTGTTTAAGATGTTTTTGATTTTATTGTATTTGTCATGTCTGGTAGTTCAAGAGATTCGTTGGGTTGCTGGAGGAGGTGCACGGCAAGGCTGAGTACAAAGCGAGCAAGCAGCCAAACTGGCCAACTATTTCAAAGAGGCCGACTTTTGTTGAAGTTCCAAAGCAAGGGAATAATGAGTGTGGTTTCTTCTGTGTGAAGTTCTGCTCTATATATGATGGCGATGAGCTTGTCGAAGATTTTGGTGATGTGGAAGTATGTTTTCTCCTTATTCTTGTCTCATTATCTTTTCATGTTTTATTTTGTTTTTGCCGACACACTCCTGCTGTGCTTTAGTTTGTGTTCTTACTTTTATCCTTTACTCTTTTTTTTATTCTTCATTCTTTTGTTTGCAGGCTGCTGTAGATGACTAGAAGGCCGAGTACATGCACACTCTAGTCTTCATCGAGAAGAATGAAATTGTGCGTGGAGAGCTTCCAGCTGAGATCCAGTCCTTGGGCCCGTGAATTCTGCGCGTAGAAACATTGGTTTAGTGTAGATTTGATTTCGTAAAGATTTGGTTTGATAATGATTGGAACAATTTAGTTGCATGAGCTGTGTAAGAATGGTTTAGTAATTTGTGTATCTATAGCTGCAGCACTGTTTTTATGTTATTGAGGACAAATGTATCTGGAATCAAGTATGTTTGGTTTGTGAATTTCAATGTATTGCATGGTTTCAGTAATCCAGTGTGGTTTCTTTTGCCCCAACAGATGAACTTGAACTTCTGCCTGTGTTCTGGCTGAACTGTTGGTTTAATGTGGAGAGAGTTTTTTGTCCACAGAATCCAGTGTTGTTTTGTTTTGCCCAACCATATGCACTTGAACTTCTGCTTGAGATCTGGCTCAACTGTTGGTTTAAGATGGAGAGATTTTTTTGTGTTGTAAAATGTATTTATTATTTTTCAACTCATTCAAAATGTAGCCTTTTGCAAAGAAGCTATATGTCCTTTTTTTGTAATTCTTGAACTGCGAATAGTTTTCAACTAGAACTTCGTGTAAAAATATTCTCATACACTCCTTTATGTTTCTTTATCTTGTCGGCATTCTAGGTGAACTTCTCCAGGTATCCAAATAGAACTTCATAACTGCACGCGTCGCCTTTGGCTTACTAACTTAATTTATACGGCAATACTTATTTGTCAAGCATATTTTTGCTACATTGATTATTCGATTATTACGCCAGAACTTCTACAGTAAGCTTACTTGAACTTCATAGTTTATTCTTTATTCCTGCTTGCTCTTTTTTGTAATACAGCACCAGCACCTCCTCTCATATTATACCAGAACTTCTACAGTAAGCTTACTTGAACTTCTACAGTATAATTACTTTGAAACTTCTACAGTGTGCTTACTTTGAACTTCTCCAAACATACTTTTCAATAGTGGAATAACATAATAGATACTGACATGACATAAGTTTGCTTTGTTTAATCGACCTAGTCTAATTGTTCATCAGCCTTGCGTCCTCCTAGGCTTTGCTGCTTGTGGTTTATGTTTGACATGTACCTCTTCCTCTTCGTCTTCCTCTTCCTCTTCATCTTCCTCTTCGTCTTCCTCTTCTTCGATGATGTCTTCATCTTCTTCTTCCTCGTCCTCGTCTTCAAAGTCTTGCTCATCTTCATCTTCCACCACTTTCTTGATGCTGGCTCTAGGTTTTGCTTTTTGTTTCTTTTCTGGCTTTTGACTTCTCTTTCAAGCTTCTTCTCCGCGCTTCGGACATGTTCGTGCATTGTGTGGAGCATATTCCTTACATATGCTACAAAGCCTGCTGCTAGCTTTCTCTGGGTGTGGTCCCTTGTTTTGTTTTTGGACTGTGGGTTGCTGTTTTTGAACTTTGGGTTGCTTGACCTCCTCGGCATTGTTTCTTTCTAAAAGTGTTGGACAAGTTAGTTTGTTGTGTCCTGCAACCAGTTTGCATACACTACATTGCCTTTGTCCAAGTGGCACTCCATTCTCATCCAGCTTGACCACTCTATCTGCAGATGGTGCCTTTTTTTGAGCTCTCTGGTCACTTTTCTTTGCTGCAGAAAGTTTCTTCCTACCCTTTGTTTCAGAGTACAACGGCGGTTTCATCATCCCTTGCTGCTGCTGTTGTTGGTTATGTTGCTGCATTGAAAGACCTGCACCCTCCTGGCATTGCATGGCTTGAGCAGTGGTTTGGAGCATTTCAGCTTCATAATAAGCAAGGTCATCAGCTATTTCAGCATCCTCTTTAGCCATTCTTTCATCAATATCTGTTTGATTTGCTGAATGTATGGCTGTAGGATCGAAAGTATGTCTAGAGGGGGGGGTGATTAGACTACTTGACCAAATAAAACCTAACATTTTCCCAATTTTAGTTGTGGGCAGATTTTAGCAATAGTGCATGTCAAGCATCACCCTACACATGCAATTCTAAGAGTATAGCAGCGGAATATAAGCAATTGCATATGTAAGTAGAGAGGGGATAGGAAATTTCAAACGCAATGAAGACACAGTGGTTTTTGGCGTGGTTCCGATAGGTGGTGCTATCGTACGTCCACGTTGATGGAGACTTCAACCCACGAAGGGTAACGGCTCCGCGAGTCCACGGAGGGCTCCACCCACGAAGGGTCCACGAAGAAGCAACCTTGTCTATTCCACCATGGCTTACGTCCACGAAGGACTAGCCTCACTCGGGGTAGATCTTCACGAAGTAGGCGATCTCCTTGCCCTTACAAACTCCTTGGTTCAACTCCACATCAGGTTGGAGGCTCCCAAGTGACACCTAACCAATCTAGGAGACACCACTCTCCAAAAGGTAATAGACGGTGTGTTGTTGATGAACTCCTTGCTCTTGTGCTTCAAATGATAGTCTTCCCAGCACTCAAACAACTCCTCACATATTTGGCTATGGTGGAAGAAGGATTTGAGTGGAAAGCAACTTGGGAAAGGCTAGAGATCAAGGTTCAAATGGTAGGAATGGAATAGCTTGATCTCAACACATGAGTAGGTAGTTCTCTCTCAGAAAATGTATGGTGGAAGTGTAGGCATGTTCTGATGGCTCTCCTCACTGAGAAGGATGTGGTGGAGGGGTATATATAGCCTCCACACAAAATCCAACCGTTACACACTTTTGACCCAACTCGGTGGCACCGAAACGATAATCTCGGTAGCACCGAACTGTGTAAAAGATATGAACTTTAGGAATCTCGGTGGGACCGATACGAACAACTCGGATGGACCGAAGTGCAATGGCTTAGGGCGATCCTCATCTCGGTGGCACCGATTGCATCAACTCGGTAGGACCGAAGTGAAGCAATAAGGCAACAGAGACTTGGCAAGCCATCTCGGTGAGACCGATTTGCATAACTCGGTGAGACCGAAGTGAATGCAACCGATTACAGAGAGTTGGCAAGGCCATCTCGGGGGGACCGAGATCCATTTCGGTGGATCTGATTTGTTAGGGTTTGGCAGTGGCTAAGTCTTGGATGAACTCGGTGGGGCCGGATAGGAAATTTCGGTGGGGCCGAGTTGGAATGTAGGTTTTGGACATACTTGAGTAGAGATAGTGGTTGAGGGTTTAGGAATACTATCACTAAGCACTTGAGCAAAAGGACCATTAAGCAACACCTCATCCCCTTTTAATAGTATTGGCTTTCCTATGGACTCAATGTGATCTTGGATCACTAAACCAAAAATGTAGAGTCTTGATCTTTTGCCAATCCTTGTCCTTAGCATTTTGAGGGGTCCACGTCTCTAGTCCATGCCATGCCAATCATTGAACATCCTGAAATCTTAATCTTGAATGGACATTAGTTCAATGAGATATATGTTGTTATGAATTACCAAAACCACCAAGGGAGCAAATGTGCTTTCAATCTCCCCCTTTTTGGTAATTGATGACAACATATAGATCAAAGCTTCAACAAATGATTAAATGAATGTAATACATCGTTGCTTTGAGAAGTATGTGATAAGCAAGAGCTCCCCCTAAATTTGTGCATTATTAAGAATTTGCGTTTGAATGCAAATGCACAATCGATTAGGCTCATGGGTTTCTCTTCCATGTCACATACATCTTGGTGGAGCGCGCAAAATGATATGATTGAAAATATAAGCAGGCATCACCAACATAGGTAATTGATCATACAAGATAATGGTAGACATAAACAGTGATCATCGCAATAAGCATAATATGATCATCTCAGGCATAAGTAAACATCAAAGTACTGTAGCAAGCACACATACAACAAAGTATCAACGAGCAATCGAGCAAATAAGTAGCAAAAGAAACCGAAGCAAATCAAAAACAAGAACTCTCTCTCTCTCTCTCTCTCGAAGCCTATGATCTATACAGATTCTCCCCCTTTGGCAACAAGTACCAAAAATTTCAAATGAGTATAGCACTAGTCGACACTCTAGGCATGGTCCTCCGAAGGCGATCTCCTGCTGGCGGCTCCGGTGTGCGTAGATGGCGTGGAGAGGAGAGCGTCCGCGAATGCTTCTGCTGAAGTCTGCTAGACTGGTGGAGTTGAGACCTGCGGTGGCACTGTGGCAGTAGCGGCTGGTGCAGATACTGTGGTCCTCGGATCCACAACTGGAACTGTAGCTGACCGGGCTGCCCTAGGCACTGACTGAAATTGCTTTGTGGTCGGTCTGTCATCTCCACTGTCATCTGAACTGGCTAGCTTGACAGCATCAACATCTCCTTGCAGCTGTTCCACTGTGGTCTGAATCTCAGTAACTTTGACATCCAAATCATGAAACTTTGTTTCAATGATCCGCTCAAAACTAGCCTAGGTCTGGGTGAGGTTGGCCAAACTTCGCTCAATCCTCAGAGTGGCTTCAAGCAGATATTGAATTTGATCCTTGGGTGTCTTGAGATTGGCTATTGGAGCATTTGAAGCTGATGCCTCCTGAGCTGCTTTTGCTTCCTTTGCTTTGCGAATCTCCTCTTGGGCTTGTGCTGATGTGGGATGCGAAGGATCCGTCACTATGACATTGTCCTCAAAATCTGGACGCAATGGCAAATGCTCTCGATCAAGAAGGTATGTACTGGTTCCAACCTTGGAATTGATCAATAATTTAATATGTGGAGCATATCCGCATGATCTCTTCTGATCGGCTGATGTCCTCTTGATAGTCTCTACTATCAGGCTCATCACCTTGAACTTCTGAGGTGTATCAAACAAATGCAGCAAATTGATGAAGTGGCCACGAATCATCTTATCATCGCCTGACTTGGGTAACAAGGTGTACCGCAAGATTGTGTTCGAGGTGGCCAGTCCTAGTAGCAAATGCTTCACTGATCCAAGTTTGTGTGTCTCTATATCCTTCTGA
The DNA here is from genome assembly GCA_039707655.1 of Elymus sibiricus. Lineage (NCBI taxonomy): Eukaryota > Viridiplantae > Streptophyta > Magnoliopsida > Poales > Poaceae > Elymus > Elymus sibiricus. Next base: position 352,174,541 of record CM077666.1, read on the forward strand.
GGAATTGTAGTATACATGTTGGCCCTGGAGTTGTGATCCATCTTGAGCTTGGCATATATGTCAATATCATCATCCTCTTCCTTGGGTGCACCAAGAAGATTTGCCCACTCAGAGATGGTTGACTGGTACCTTATGCCCTCAGTCATCCACACTATTTTGCCATCTGGAAAGAAATGAGCAGTAGAGTAAAATTGCATGATCATCTCATCGTTCCACTTGGTCAATTTCTGTCCAACAAACTCATCAACTCCTGCAATTCTGAAACTCTCATGGACATGGGGAAAATAATCCTCATTCTCATCGATGTATTCCCAGTCCACCCACTTCATGTCACTGACTATGGGCGATCTCCTTGCCCTTACAAACTCCTTGGTTCAACTCCACATTAGGTTGGAGGCTCCCAAGTGACACCTAACCAATCTAGGAGACACCACTCTCCAAAAGGTAATAGATGGTGTGTTGTTGATGAACTCCTTGCTCTTGTGCTTCAAATGATAGTCTTCCCAGCACTCAAACAACTCCTCACAGATTTGGCTATGGTGGAAGAAGGATTTGAGTGGAAAGCAACTTGGGAAAGGCTAGAGATCAAGGTTCAAATGGTAGGAATGGAATAGCTTGATCTCAACACATGAGTAGGTAGTTCTCTCTCAGAAAATGTATGGTGGAAGTGTAGGTACGTTCTGATAGCTCTCCTCACTGAGAAGGATGTGGTGGAGGGGTATATATAGCCTCCACACAAAATCCAACCGTTACACACTTTTGACCCAACTCGGTGGCACCGAAACGATAATCTCGGTAGCACCGAACTGTGTAAAAGATATGAACTTTAGGAATCTCGGTGGACCGATACGAACAACTCGGATGGACCGAAGTGCAATGGCTTAGGGCGATCCTCATCTCGGTGGCACCGATTGCATCAACTCGGTAGGACCGAAGTGAAGCAATAAGGCAACAGAGACTTGTCAAGCCATCTCGGTGAGACCGATTTGCATAACTCGGTGAGACCAAAGTGAATGCAACCGATTACAGAGAGTTGGCAAGGCCATCTCGGTGGGACCGAGATCCATTTTGGTGGATCTGATTTGTTAGGGTTTGGCAGTGGCTAAGTCTTGGATGAACTCGGTGGGGCCGGATAGGAAATTTCGGTGGGGCCGAGTTGGAATGTAGGTTTTGGACATACTTGAGTAGAGATAGTGGTTGAGGGTTTAGGAATACTGTCACTAAGCACTTGAGCAAAAGGACCATTAAGCAACACCTCATCCCCTTTTAATAGTATTGGCTTTCCTATGGACTCAATGTGATCTTGGATCACTAAACCAAAAATGTAGAGTCTTGATCTTTTGCCAATCCTTGTCCTTAGCATTTTGAGGGGTCCACGTCTCTAGTCCATGCCATGCCAATCATTGAACATCCTGAAATCTTAATCTTGAATGGACATTAGTTCAATGAGATATATGTTGTTATGAATTACCAAAACCACCAAGGGAGCAAATGTGCTTTCAATGGCGTCAAGTTCTTCTACGAGCCTCTTGAGAACATAGAAGGCTCTGTCATGTTATTGTTCACATCTCATTGCTTTCTTGTTAACCTTCAAATTTAGCTGCAGCGGGATGTCTTGCTTGGAGAGGTTTGAGCTGCCATCCGATGCTATTGTGTTGTAGTCCCTTGTATCAAATGTGGGTTGTGATTTTGCAGTCTTTGTGTACCGTTTCAGGATATACTTGTCTGGAAATTTGTCAGCCCTCAGGTAGTCCAGAATGTTCATTATGTGAAGGCAGAACAGACTTGCATTGTGATGAATGCAGAATACACTGTTTGTGAGCCAGCAATGAGCTTCATATAGTGGTATCATACTACTAGTTCAACTATTTAATTAGTTTGTTTTTCAGCTCACCTGTGTGTGTCCAAAGCTTGCATTCACACTCATATATTTCATTCTCTGGGTCAGCTACAACCTGGAATTCATGCTTTGACCAGGTAAACCTTCTTTCCTCATCATTGTCACCCTTGTTGTGGTAGTACACAAGGTACTTAGTGTCCTCTGCTGTTTTTTTTGCGCGGAATAGTGTGCTCTTTCTCATCCTATCCCTCATCTCGGTGTATACGGCTCTCGTGTACTTGATAGCCATGTCTTCCTCCTAGCCGTAAGTTGTTATTGTCACTGGATTGCTCTGCACATGTCAAAAAATAAGAGATTAGTCGAGCAGAGTCATCGATTTCATTTAAATACCAAGTGCACATGTTCAAGGAAGTCAGAATAGGAGGTTTTTTTTGACTTAATACCATGCTGGCCATCATTTGCTCGTTCTCCTTCTGCAACCGAGTTTGTATGCAAGCATTTACCCGCCTAGCAAACTTGTGTAGGTTCTGTGTCCCCTTGACAAACCCTCTCTTGAGCACGTGATTCATGCTCTCGCTTCGTTGTGTCGAAGTCATTCTAGCATAGAAAATGTTCTTGTAATATGCTGATATCCACATTTTCCTATCACTCCACAGCTGCATCATCATCGAGTCGTTTTGCAGGTTGTACTTCTGCACGAGTGCAGCCCAGGCAACTTCAAACTCTATTGGCATTAGCGGCCAGTTTAAGATAGATGTGAACTCCTCTTTGAATGTTGGATACTTTTTGTACAGCAACGCGAGGTATTCCTTGAACTTCTTGAGGATGTGCCAACGGCATAGCTTGTGGACGGTATTTGGGAATGCTTTTGGTATAGCTTTTGCCATTGACGGGCACTGGTCTGCATGAATAAAAAATCAGGATATGCAGTTTTTATTGAACTTCATTGATCTATCTAATCATGTAAAATGTAAATTGCTTCTTTGCACTGATGGTGAACTTCTGTGATACAATTACTTGAACTTCACAGCCAGCAGTAGGTCTATCTAATCATGTGACATATATTTTTCTTATTGCAGTGTCGTTGAACTTCTGTGCTACCAGTGCTTGAACTTCACAGCCAGAACTATATTTTTCTAAACAAGTCACATATATTTTTCATATTGCAGTGTTGTTGAACTTCTATGATTCCTGTATTTGAACTTCACAGCCAGCACTATATTTATTTAATCATGTCACATATATTTTTTGCTTCTTGTACTGTTGTTGGACTTCTGTGCTACCAGTGTTTGAACTGCATGGTTTACTTTCTTTTCAATTTCAACCAATATACCCAATATACACCCGAACTAAAAAGATGATGAAACTTGTAGTGTTTTTTTGAATTTACCTGTGAGAATGCAAGTTGGGTGTTTGTTGTTCATGCACCGTACAAATGTATCGAAGAGCCACTTGAATGATTTTGCATCTTCGTCTCTGATCAGGGCAACAGCAAATATCGTTGACTGCAAATGGTGGTTTGTTCCAACAAACACTCCCAGAGGCATATGAAATCTGTTAGTCTTGTAAGTTGTGTCGAATGTTACGCAATCGCCAAAGTCTTGGTATGCTCCCCGGCAGCTTGCATTGGACCAGAAAATGTTTTTTATTGCATTGCCGCTGTCTACTTGTATGTCATAGAAGAACTCATCATTGATTGCCTTCATGTCTTTAAAGAAAGATACAAGTTTCAATACATCATCCAAGTCATCTTTCCTTGCATTCATAGCTTTCCTGCAAAATATATACAAACATGCATTTGTTATTTTTGCTAGCAAGGGTGGTGACTTAGGATGCTATGTACATTGCAGTATGTGCATTTTTCAATACTTACTGGTTTAGTAGGTCTCGTCCGGTCATGCTCAGGAAGTAGCTTCCATCTTCCTTTTCTGATAGCATGGACATAATTGTTGTATGTTTGACATCATGGTACTGCAAGAGCTTTACGTACTCCAAAATAGTGGGGTCATAATTCTTGTGTGAGTGCAAGAATACCAGCATGTCAGCAGTTTGGATGAGGTGGTGATTATGATTGTATTAAATGTCCACCACCACACATGTGTTATCCTCTTGCACCTTCACCCTCATTCTTGCATTGCAGCCTGTCCTCTGCGATGTTTTGTTTCGCTTCCTGTCAGCTTCTGAAACAGTAGGATTGTGTTTCCCTTGGAACGCGCAAACAAAGTACTTGTGATTATCATTTCCCCCCGTCTTCTTGATGCCAAAACCAGCGTGCCTGGCGTATCAGTTGTAAAATTCCCAGGCTTTGTCTACATTCTTGAATGGCATCTTTAGTCTTGGAATTAGATAATCTGGGAGATCCGGCATCTACAGAAAAAGAAAAAAAATCAAACGGTACGTTAAAATGCAGTTTATAAATATGTTATCCTGGTGGTGCAGAAAAATGGCAGATCAGAACAGATGCATATATAAGTACTTAAATTTTTTGTTCACTTACGTGTGTGTATGATCGCAACTCCACCGGAGTCTGCTGCTAGCCCGCTGGGATGGGGCAGAGTGGAGTTACCATAGCAGGCTGCAGGAGTGGATCACGAGGAGGTAGGAGGGTTGAAGATGGCCTCTCTCTTGTTTGTGTCCTTTTGGCTTGTGGTGGTTGTGGAGGTATGGCAATCCTGGTTTTTGTTTGCTCTTTTGTTCTATGAAATAATCCATCAACCTCATGTCCCGTACGATCATGAGTTGTAGCAGCAGCATCAGCATCCCTCGGCGGTAGTGCGCAGAGCACTTTCCTCCGTGAGTGTGTTACTGTTGGAATTGTCCTGGCATCTGGTTTACTTGCTGCTCTTTCACATTGACGAGCCACACCAGGATAACCTCCAGAGTTATACGCAGAACCTGAGCTAACACCCTCCTCCATCGCTGTGCTTGGAAGTCTGCTGGTGGATACAAAGAATCCGTGGGGGATTTCCAGCGGCACCCAATTAGGTGGAGGTGCAAAATGGTGCGGATCGGGGTGTGACCCAGCATCTTGGAAGTTAGCTAGGTTTTCGGGTGTCACCCAATTTTGGTGTGGAGCAGATTGGGAATGCTGATGGTGTGTTTGAGGTGTGACCCATTCAGGGGGCGGCGCAACGCGTACAGGCTTAGGGTTGTATACTTGCTGCTGGGAAGTTCTAACCTTCTTTCTGCGTCTCTCATCCTGCTGGCATGAAAAAAATGAGTTAGCACAAGTCACATCTGCCTATACTGGTGTAGCTGAACTGAGCATTCTTCACAGTCTGAACTTCCCATAAAAGTGTTGTTATAATAAATAAAAATTCAAGGGAAAGAGTCAGAGCTTTTCTGTAGCTGAACTGAGCATTCTTCACAGTCTAAACTTCTGGTTTGCAAAGGGGGAAGGTTAAATGATATTTGAACAAGAGTCACAACTATACTCCTGTCTAAAGTTAAACCTGACCTTCATGGGATTGCATGGTTGAACTTACAACTACATAACAACCTGAACTACTTGTTTCATGTTTGTTTCATGTCTGCAGTTCAGTTTATGGTGTTTTCACATGTTTGTTCTATTTTCCTTTTTTGCACACAATCAGATACATACCAACCTGAACTCTGGCTCATTTACTAGTTGAACTTCACATGGTGTTTCCCCTCCCACATTTATTATTTTTTTACATATGTAGGCAGGCAGATATTTTTATTTTGCAGCCTGGGCTGAGGCTCACACACTAGCAAAACTTCACATGGCGGAAAGAAAATAACAGAAAAACAACAGCAGGAAGTTCAACCATACCTTGGCTAGAAGTTCGGCCAGCCTTTTTCCAGCAGTAGATAGGCCACCTTGAGAGCAATGCGCCGGAGAGTTGGGAGAGGAATCCCATGGCATTCCATGGCTTGCAGATGGCGCGAAGTTCATCTGCTTGCATCAAGAAGTTCAGGTACAGTATGGTTGAAGGAGTATGCAGGAAGAGGCAGGAAGTTCAGGTACCCGTGGCCATGCTAGATCAGAAGGCTCCGCCGCTGACATGCGGCTAACCTTGCTCCCTTGGCCGCACCGTTCGCCGTACCTGGCGCCTTCACCGTCGTTAGCTTTGCTAAGCCGTAGGTAGGAGGTCAGGAGGGAAGGAGGAGGCCTCCGGCTGTCCATGGCGCCCGCGGAAACTCCGGCGGCTTCGCCGCCTCCAGCCGCCGCGGGCTCCCTCGCGCCGGCGTCCGCCGTCGCTCGCTCGCCCGCGCCGGCGGTCGGACCGGAGGTGGAGACGGAGGGGAGGGCGCTCTATCCGGTCGAGATGGTGGTAGAAGGGATGGGAGGGGAGATCCCGGCGGTCGACGGCGGCGAATCGCGGTGGAGACGACGGCCAGCCAGTGCTCGAGGGGACGAGAGGGGCAGGGGAGGCGGGGATCGGGGATCGGGATCGGGTTCACCGGATTTCTCAGCACCTGGTCGTTGTGCCTATCGGGCCTGAGTTTCGAGAGGGCCTGGTCGGGAGTTCGGGAGGGCCCGACAGGGCCCTATATAGGACGATCGGGATCAGAATAGTTATTCTGATCCTGGGATCAGAATAGTGCTACTCTCTCTCTCTCTCTCTCTATATATATATATATATATATATATATATATATATATATATATATATATATATGCACATTTGCTCCCTTGGTGGTTTTGGTAATTCATAACAACATATATCTCATTGAACTAATGTCCATTCAAGTTAAAGATTTCAGGATGTTCAATGATTGGCATGGCATGGACTAGAGATGTGGACCCCTCAAAATGCTAAGGACAAGGATTGGCGAAAGATCAAGACTCTACATTTTTGGTTTAGTGATCCAAGATCACATTGAGTCCATAGGAAAGCCAATACTATTAAAAGGGGATGAGGTGTTGCTTAATGGTCTTTTTGCTCAAATGCTTAGTGACAGTACTCCTAAAACCCTCAACCACTCTCTCTACCCAAATATGTCCAAAACCTACATTCCAACTCCGCCCCACCGAAAATTCCTATCCGGAGCCACCGAGTTCACCTAGACTTAGCCACTGCCAAAACCCTAACAAATCGGATCCACCGAAATGGATCTCGGTCTCACCGAGATGGCCTTGCCAACTCTCTGTAATCGTTTGCACTCACTTCGGTCCCACCGAGTTTTGCAAATCGGTCTCACCGAGATGGCTTACCAACTCTCTGTTGCCTTATTGCTTCACTTCGGTACTACCGAGTTGATGCAATCGGTGCCACCGAGATGAGGTTTGCCCTAGCCATTGCACTTTGGTCCATCCGAGTTGTTTCTATCGGTCCCACCGAGATTCCTAAAGTTCATATCTTTTACACAGTTCGGTGCTACCGAGATTATGGTTTCGGTGCCACCGAGTTGGGTCAAAAGTGTGTAACGGTTGGATTTTGTGTGGAGGCTATATATACCCCTCCACCACTTCCTTCTCAGTAAGGAGAGCCATCAGAACATGCCTACACTTCCACTGTACATTTTCTGAGAGAGAACCACCTACTCATGTGTTGAGATCAAGAGATTCCATTCCTACCATTTGAACCTTGATTTCTAGCCTATCCCAAGTTGCTTTCCACTCAAATCCTTTTTCCACCATAGCCAAATCTGTGAGGAGTTGTTTGAGTGTTGGGAAGACTATCATTTGAAGCACAAGAGCAAGGAGTTCATCAACAACACATCGTCTATTACCTTTTGGGGAGTGGTGTCTCCTAGATTGGTTAGGTGTCACTTGGGAGCCTCCGACATGATGTGGAGTTGAACCAAGGAGTTTGTAAGGGCAAGGAGATCGCCTACTTCGTGAAGATCTACCCCGAGTGAGGCTAGTCCTTCGTGGACTTAAGCCATGGTGGAATAGACAAGGTTGCTTCTTCATGGACCCTTCGTGGGTGGAGCCCTCCATGGACTCGCGCAGTCGTTACCCTTCGTGGGTTGAAGTCTCCATCAACGTGGACATACGATAGCACCACCTATCGGAACCACGCCAAAAACCACCGTGTCTTCATTGCGTTTGAAATCTCCAATCCCCTCCTTTACTTACATATGCAATTGTTTACTTTCCGCTGCTATACTCTTAGAATTGCATGTGTAGGGTGATGCTTGACTTGTGTTCTTGTTAAAATCTACCCACAACTAAAATTGGGAAAAGGTTAGGTTTTTATTTGGTCAAGTAGTCTAATCACCCCCCCCTCTAGACATACTTTCGATCCTACAATATATATATATATATATATATATATATATATATATATATATATTTGAGGATCAGAGCATAATCACGCATGCAAATAAAACATTGCAGAAGAATGTCAAACCACCAACAGTATTTAAGTTACAACTCATCAAAGGAGCGAATCGAATGAAGAACCAAGAGTTGCAACTTAGCAAATGAAACAGCCCGATATAAGGCCCATTTGAAGACTAACTCAAATTTCTCCACCTTTGTCATCAGATGACCAAAAGGAGACGAAACTGAGAACTAACGCCCCTGAAGAATATCATCATGAGGCAGTCGAGGGAGCGTCTGCGTCGTTGTTGGGGTTGCGAGTTGAAGAAGGGCCTGCTGCAGTGTCGTCAACATCAACATTTCTCCCCCTCTGTTGAAGAAGACACAGAGCTTGGGACCATCGGAGGAACTTGAACCTTCTTGAACTTCTTCTTGGGCGGATTGGCCCAATCGAAGTTCATTTGGAACTCCATTTCTTCAAGTTCGTCAGGGGTCTTTAGATGTGAAAGAATGGCCCAACTTTTGTCAAAGATCTCATGTAGATAATAATGATTTTTCTGGACTGAATTTTGCGTCACAGTCATATTGCCAAGAATTGCGTGGAGTTGATGCTTAACCCAGTTGTTATTCTTGTCAACTTTCTGATGAAGACTTATGAGGAGCTCACAATCAGTCATCACTCGAGGAGCGTCACCTTGAGGGGTTTGCTGAGTGGCATTTGCGTCAGTGTCATGGCTTGATGAATGATAGCCTGTGGATTGTGAGACAGGTTGACAAAATTGGCCAATAATAGCTTTGCCTTTGCCAGGAACTGAAGCAATTGTGCTTTGAAGAATTTCCACATCTGGCAGAAAGCTGAGATGATTTTGACTGTCAGCTTTGTAGTTGATTGAAGATCTTGTTCGGATGAATCTCATGAGCCAAGGTGCATAAGGCTTCAAATCAAGCGGAGATTGTGCGACAATGGCCAAAGTCCTCATGAAGAAATCATGCATGTTGATAGGAATACCATGGATGATATTGAATAGCAAGTTCTTCATGATCCCCACAACTTCTTCAGTCTCAGAATTGTGGCCTTTGATAGGACTGAGGGTTTTGGCCAAAATTCGATAAACTGTCCTTGGCACAAATAGTAGATCCTTCACTAAGAAGGTGGTTCTTTGAGCTTCTCCTTCAGCCAACGGCTTCATCAGCACTTGCATCAGATGATTGGGCAGCTCAGGTTCTTCATAAATCTTTCTGGCTTCAGTGGAGGGCAATTCAACAGGAAGAGCTCGAAGCAATTCATCAGCAGGAGCCTTATAATGCGTGTTCTCACTCATCCAGCAGAGAGCCCATGAGTGAATATCGTCAACATCACCAGATAGATGCAAGGTGGCATAAAATTGAAGAATGAGCTCTTCATTCCAATCACAAACATCAATGATGAAACTGAGTAGCCCTGCATCGTGAAGAACAGCCAGAACAGGCCGAAAGCACGGTAGGGATTCCATATCCACATGAGGAATATGGCGATGCGGGAATACTTTGTTCTTGTCAAACAACAGTTATGAATAATAGTTCATTTGAGCATTTGTCCAAAATCTCTGATGCCTAATTTTTGCAGAGTCATAAGGTGACTCGCCTATGAAGAAATTCTTCTCTTCAAAGAAGGCAGCATTGTCAAATTTTGGCCTTCTGACGCTTTTGCCAACCTTGGGCATTGCGGGCACACGCTGAAGGTTTATCTTCTTTGGCCTCACATCAAAGATGGGTCTCGGAGAGCCCGTTGAATCATTGGGATCCGTGATGGCCGAAGATTTTGCAACTTCCTCAGCTGTTGCAAACGGAACTGTGTCAGAATCTGCTGAGGAAGCTGGTTCTTCTTGTTGAGGTGGAGGAGGTGCAACTTCTTCATCATTCATTTGTTGCACAATTTCTTTAGCTGATGCAGCTGGAATTTCCTCATTGATGGTTTGAAGGGATGGTTTATGACCTTCAGAACCAGTGTGTATTTCCTCAGTGACTGCTGGAGACTGAGGTACTTGTGTGAGCGGTGTGGTGAGGGGTGAGTTCGGATGAGTGACATCCCAGAAATCATCATGTATAACAGGAGTTGAGGAACCCACATCCACGTCCTCATCAATTTCTTCATCATTGCTTCTATGAGAAGCATCAGTTTCATCAGTCACATGGACTGGAGGCGATGATACCTGGTGAAGTGAAGCATCTGCTTCAACTTCAATTTCTTCATCCACCTGCTCTGTGGAAGCAGCGGAGTGGGAATTCTCTTCTTCATCTTCAGGTGGGATGATATAATCCACACCAAAGGGAATAATCTGAAGCTCTTGGGTGGATCTGGTTGGAGGCGCTGAAGAAATTGGTATGGCATCGATAGGTGCAGTTGAAGACATTGGAGCCAACTTCAATTTCTTCACAGTTTCTGCGGCAGAGGGTGCTGAAGCTTTTCTTTTGAAAGCAGTCGAGATCTTCTTCACTTCTGATGCAGAAGGAAGTGTGATAAGCTTCAAAGTTGAAGACTGTTCTGGTACTGCCACTGAGGAGCTGGGTGGTATTATTTCTTCAGACGCAACTGTTGCAGTTGCTCTGGTATTCTCTTCAGGTGCAGTTGATGCAGCTGCACTAATGTTTTCTTCATGCACAACAGATACAGTTGCCCTGGCAGTTTCTTGCGGGGGAGCTGAAGACCTTGTTGGAGGTGCTTGGCCAAACTTCGCAGCCCCCCTTCGATTATGGTCATCAACAACCTTGTTTGAAGCGTTGATGAATCTGTCCTTCACTCCACAATAGTGCTCAGCCTGGCGTTCATATTCATTAGACATGCGCTGAATCTCAGATTGCATTGCAACAAGGTGCTGAGGGGATATTGTGAGCATTTTATCCTTGAGCTCTTTCTGCTTCTTCTTCATCTCCTTCCTTACAAGCTTTGCCTTCTCTATTTTGTGCTTCTCATTGAGGACAAAGGCAGAAAGAACATGACTTGGTCCAGGCGACAAATCCAAGTCGTCAAGTGGTGTATCTGGTTTCTGACACCAAATATCAATGATGTCAAGAATCTTTTTCGGACTCAGGAATGTTGGGATTGAGGTGTTCTTGGCACGAGCGGCCTCCTCCATTCTTCTCTGAACAAATTCAGCTAACTCATCTTCGTCAACCATCCCATGTTCATCAGCTTGACGCACTACGCCCTTGCTCTTGGGGATGGGCCTTGTTCCTCGGCCTGCAGTAACCTTCTTCTTCAGCATTGGCGTGTTTGAGGAAATATGCCCTGATGCTGAGGCACTTGATGTGGCAATGGTGGCTGTTTGAAAGCCTTCAGTGCACTGACATGAAGCTAGCACAACTGGCGTTGACGCTCTTGCTGCAGCCCTTGAAGAACTTGTGGATGGTGGAGGTGCAGATGAAGTAGGAGCAGCTTGTGCCTTAGGCACTGAAGCCTTCGAAGAAGATGGCTTGGGCTCTGAGGGCTTTGAAGAAGATTTTGGCCGTGAGGGCACTTTAGTTGAAGGTTTAGGCTTTTGAGCTGGCTTCTTTTTCATGGCTTTCTTGGGCGCACTGCCACTTGAGCCTGCACCAGAATCTTGTGAAGCCTTTGAGGCCCTGTTGAATTCTTCAACAGCCTTTTGAGCCTGTTTCCTCAGTTTAGCTTGATATTTTTCCCATTCTTTGGGAAATTCTTCACCCCTTCTGATGCTGGTTGGATCAGCAGTCTGTCCAGGAGCTAGCGGGGGCCTCTTGCATGGAGGTTTGATAGCAAAGTTCTTCATATATTTTGGCATGACGTATCTGTAGCTTCTCCATTCATAGGCCCGTCGCCTCTTAATTTTCTGCATGCACGTCTTGCGCTACTTGTCAGTTTCTTTCCCGTGAATTTGTTCATCTGGTGTGCAATATCCTGCATACAGTTCATCAGGGATCTTGAATGCTGTGTGTTCCTCTTTCCTCTTGCCAACCTTCTGAGGCTTTTTGCCATCTTCCATTTTCTTCAACTGAGAGTTTTGAACTTTTGATGTTTTTGAAGAAGTCTATAGATTTTCCTCAAGCAATGCTGCAAATGAATTAAGTTGATGAGAACCAAGAGATTCGTCTACAGACATGGGTACCTGTGAACAGAATATAGTTGCGAGGAAATTGGGAAGAGTCACATGCGTTCTCAGAGATTTTCAAAATAAAACCCAGTTGAGGAAATTGACCCTTATCGTCTTGAAGAAATTTACTAAGTGTTCTTGACTTAGATTTCAGAGCTGTACAGATTGAGGCAATTGTACAACTGAGGAATCTAATCGTGAAGTGCAACTTAGATGAAATTACCAAGACTGGCCAAAAGGAAGTGTTGAAGATTTGGAAAGAAGTGGTAAAAACAACACTTGAAGAATTTGAGACAGTAAAAAGATCAAACTTGGGCAGTAAAAATAAATTTTAATTACCCCAAGGATGAACTCGATGAACTGGACGACAAGTTGGAGGAAATCGTCAGCTCAGATCTTTCGTGCCCTAACTTGGCGACGAAAGACAGCTACGGCGGCGGCGGAGGTGAAGAAATTCGCGGACGGCGCGAGTACGACGGCGAAGAAGTCAAGGCAGTGAAGCTCTTCCTCTCCGGCGACGATGAATTCCAGCAGCGGCGCTAGGGTTTTGAGAGTGACAGGGGCGTGAGAGTGAATGAACTAGGTTTGACGAGGTCAAGCCATTATATAGGTGCGGTAAAAACTGAGTGGTCCGAAAATTTTGGACGGATAAGCCCCTGGCTCTTCGCATTTTTGCGACACGCGTTGTTGGGGATATTTACCTGCATGTAGACCCGGCAGGGTGATAACCCGACCATAGAGCAGGCTCAGCGGGTCAACCCACTGCAGGGCTGAAGAACTCTTGGCGGGTCGGCTCGAGGAGGCCTAAGCGGGAAAGGCCGGCTTAGGCAATGGGCCGGCTCACGAGGAAGATGAGTGGCGTGAAGGCCGTCTTGGAGAACAAGTAGGAAAGAACAGGAGACGGGTCGAAGGACGACCCGGACTCTCATGTAATTTAGGGTTCCACCTGTATATATAAAGGGGAGCACCTATACGAAAAAGACTAAGTTGCAATCCCTCGAAAGCTAGGTTAGCGAAGATGCATCCTTGTAATCGAGATCTACAACAATATAATCAAGCAGGACGTAGGCTTTTACCTCCATCGTGAGGGGCCGAACCTAGGTAACCCGGCGTATTCTCGTTCCCGATCAACCCCGTTAAGCTTCCACACTTGTGCGATGGCCTCATCTCCAAGTCCTTTCACAAGGGCATCTGTCGTGTCAAAACTATGACAGTTGGCGCCCACCGTGGGGCCCACGCATGGTGGAGTTGAGTTCTTAGCGGGATCTCTTCCAGGGTTCGGGAAGTACGCGGTTGGCATGATGACAAGGAGCTGCCGCGGGAAGTTCTACATCGACGATTCATACTGGGGCCCCGACGCCGACTCGATCGAGTACGGGTACCGGGTCCCCTTCGGCAAGATCCACACCTTCATCGGCGTGGTCGGTGAGCCGGCCGCCGGGTTGGAGAATATCGACGGCGTCGAGTCGGCGCGCCGCGCTGGTCAGAACCAAGCGAGACCCGGCCCGCGTCAAGCCGGCCGAAACCATGTCTTCGTAGGTTTCACCCAAGGGGTGACCTTGTTGGAGAACTCCCTGTCTGAATATGATACGTTCGTCCAATCTGACGGCGAGTCATCGACGGGAGAAACCAAGTCAATCCTTCCTCTGCATGTTGGATGGCTCGGGCACATAGACGTCGTCTTTCCAGAGAGCCTAGATCCGCCTCGCTTCGCGGCGGTATACATGGTGGGTAGGCAAGATCCGGTGTGTGACCCAGCCAATCCAACGGCAGGGCAGAACAACATCCTTGCTGGCTCAGGAGGAGCCGGCACGTCAGCCACCGGCTCTCAAAAAACCAGGGTTCAGGCGCTCGCGGACTTGATGACCACGCTGGCAGCCCTGTTGACCGAGCAAGTCACTGCGGAGAACGCAGTGGCGCGCAACACGAAGATCACGAAGTGTCGCGAGAAGATGGCCAAGATCCAAGAGGACATCAATGCGGAGAACGCCCGCATGGTGCAGGAGCAGGCCCGGATTGCCGAGGAGAGGCAGCTCCTGGATGAGGAGGCACATTACCTGAACCGCCGACATGCCGAGTTGGAGCTCATCCACAGGAGGCGTCATCAAAGCCGGCTTCCGGCTAATCTCGAGCTGACTCAGCTGTTCACCACACCACCGGCTCCGACGAACCCGGGGGCTGGAGTCAACCCCACGGGGGAGCCGCCTTTGCAGCCGCCGTCTCGCCGGTTCCAGACCCCAATCGGACATTACTCCAACCCGGTCGATAACGTGCTGGCAGCAACCCACAACTTGGCGGCTATTCCGATTGAGGGGGACGGCCCGATTCAGACAGAGGCCAGGAACGCTATTGCGATGCTCAAGACAGCAGTAGTGCAGCAGGCCAACTACTCACATAGCCAGCACCGTCTTCACTCAACCCCTCATCAGAGCCGCACCAGGAGTCAGCGCCCTGAGTCGCCAGCGGTCTCCAGCAGCGCACACTGCAGGAGAGCCGCCCAGCCGCTGGCGGGGCAACATCAGCCCAAGATCCCGCAAGACATTGTGGACGCTGCTCGGGTTCTACGAGCGTGGGAGGAAGAGAACGCGCGTGCAGGGCACAACCCGCCGGCGCACGTCAATACGCCGGCGCGAGTCAGCCCGCCGCTGAATGTCAACCCACCAGAAGTGCATGACCCGCCCGACGCAACCCAGACAGATGGCCAACTTGGGGGCTCTTCGAGCCGCATGATCGGAACTCCCTGTTTGGTACTAGCGTTGCGAGAAGCGCGCATCCCCCGATTTCAAAGGGCCTCGCAAGGTTCCTAACTATACGGCGAATTTGGAGCCCACCGAGTGGATCGAGAGTTATGAGCTGGCAATGGACTTGTTGGGCGCAAGTGAGTCAGTGTGTGCGCGTTACCTGCCTCTGATGTTGGAAGGCCCTGCACGCACCTCGATGAAAAACCTACTGGCGAATTCTATCAACACATGGCAGGAACTGAAGGAGCGCGTCATCAAGAATTTCCAGGGAACCTGTAAAAGGCCAACCACAATTGTTGATCTTGAGCATTGTGTCCAGCGCGAGGATGAGTCGGCGCATCACTGGGCTCGACGGGTTGCGGAGGTTATACATAGCTCGGACAGCATCTCGGTCACACAAGCGGTGCTCGTTCTGGAACGAACATGCAAATTTCAGCCCCTGGTCCAGAAGCTAGGGCGACTCAAGCGAAAGGTCCAAGACATGGGTGACCTCATGGATGTCTTAACCTGGTATGCGGAGTCAGATAACACCAAGGATCCGCTATCGGATGAGGAGAAATCCGACAAGGGGAAGAAAGCTGGCGGTAAGGATCAGCAGCAGAACAACAGTAACGGTCAGAACAACAACGGTGGTAAATGCAAGGGTTATGATGGTAGCTCTGATCTAGTGGCGAACACAAACACGGAGAACAAAGGTCAGTGTCAGAACGACGGTTCTAGGAGGCAGTCCTCTGGTAATCACCCTCTCACTTACGAGGAAGCCCTCAAGGCTCCTTGTCCAAAACACAGTTACAATGGTAAGCCATCCAGTCACTCCTGGGAAAATTGCTATGTCATGCAAGAGTTTGCCAAGCGGGTCTTCCAGAATCATCATAATGGGGGCGGCAATGGCGGACAACCCGCCAGCCAGGGACCCGGCTTCTCAGGAGCCCTTCGCAGGACCTGGTTTCCAAGGGAGCAGTGGCCAAGGCGGCGGGTTTCAGGGGGCTGGTAATACTGGAGGCAACAATCAGCGAAACAACCAAGGAAATCAGCACCAAGCTGGTGCGACAGGGTTTCAGAGTAACCCGAAACAGTTAAATAGTGGACAGTATCATGTTTTCACCACCAGCACCTGCAAACGGGATCGGAAGGTGCAGCGACGAGCCGCCCACGCGGTTGAGCCGGCAGCTCCTAACTATCTCAACTGGTCGGAACAGCCGGTTACCTGGAGCAGGGCAGATCATCCTGTCCTCCTCGATCACCCTGGCCACTTGGCTCTGGTGGTTGTGCCACAAGTTGGCGGTTATACACTGACTAAGGTGCTCATGGACGGAGGCAGCAGCATCAATATTCTATACTATGACACGTTCAGGCGGATGAATCTGTCTGATAGGCAATTGACTCCGTCCTCTACAGTTTTCCATGGCATTGTTCCTGGCAAGTCAGCTTATCCCATGGGACGAATCTCCCTAGAGGTGACCTTTGGCTCAGAAGATAACTGGCGTTCTGAGTTTCTGTCCTTAGAGGTGGTTAATCTTAAGAGCCCATACCACGCCTTATTCGGCCGGCCGGCTTATGCGCGATTCATGGCATGGCCGTGCTATGTGTATCTAAAAATGAAGATGCCAGGACGGAGGGGAACCATCACAGTTGAAGGCAACCGGAAGATTGCACTTGAGTGCGAGGAAGGAGATGCAGCATATGCCGAGACGGCTTGCGCTGCAGAGGAATTGCGGTATTATAAGGACAATGTTTACCCGTCTGACAGGACATCCCTGAAGAAGCCCACCACGGAGTCAGACCCTCTGCTCAAGTTTAAGTCGGCCAGAGGCACAAAGCAAGTTGATTTCACCCCAGGCAATTATTCTGAGCAATTCACCATCGGGGCAAATATGGATCCCAAATAGGAAAGCGCGCTCATCGAGTTCATCCGTGAGAACCGGGACATCTTTGCATGGAAACCTTCTGACATGCCAGGTGTACCGAGAGAACTCGCTGAGCACTCCCTTAATGTGGATCCCAAGTTCAAGCCAGTTCGCCAGTATATCCGTCGCTTTAATGAGGAAAGGCAGAAGGCTATTGGTGAAGAGGTGGCCCGGCTCCTAGCTGCCGGGTTCATCGTTGAAGTCTTCCATCCTGAATGGCTAGCCAGCCCAGTGCTTGTTCTGAAGAAAAATGGGACTTGGCGGATGTGTGTTGATTACACAGACCTGAATAAGGCTTGTCCTAGTGACCCCTTTGCCTTGCCCCGTATTGACCAGATCATCAATGCTATGGCAGGTTGTGAGTGTCTATGCTTCCTGGATGCCTACTCTGGTTATCATCAGATCAAAATGAAACTGGAGGACCAGGAAAAGACGGCTTTCATCACACCTTTTGGGGCTTTCTGTTATACAACCATGCCGTTTGGTCTGAAGTGCGCACATGTGACTTACCAGCGTTGTGTTCAAAGCTGCTTTCACAAACAGATCGAGCGGAACGTTCATGCTTATGTGGACGATATTGTGGTTAAGTCTCGGAAAAAAAGAAACCTTGTTGGAGGATCTCAAGGAAACGTTTGACAATCTCTGCATCTACCAGATGAAGCTTAACCTGGAGAAGTGTGTTTTTGGTGTCCCTGCAGGAGAACTTCTGGGATTTCTTGTTTCCAAGCGTGGCATTGAAGCTAACCCGGAAAAGATCAAAGCCATCACGACCCTGGCTAAGCCGGCCAACCTGAATGCCGTGCAGAAGCTGGCTGGGCGGGTTGCGGCACTGAGTCGGTTCATAAGCCGGCTTGGAGAGAAGGCAATTCCGTTGTATCAATTGCTTAAGAAATCAGATAACTTCGTCTGGAGTGACGCTGCAGATCAGGCTTTTGAGGCCCTCAAGAAGTAGTTGTCTGAGCCGCCGGTCCTTGCTGCCCCTCGCGAGAAGGAGCCAATGTTGCTGTATATTGCTGCCAATAACAAGGCTGTTAGTGTGCCAGTCGTTGTCGAGCGCAAAGAGGATGGCAAGGAATATCCAGTTCAGCACCCTGTGTATTACATCAGTGAAGTATTAACCAAGTCCAAGCAGTGGTATCCACATTGGCAGAAACTGGTCTATGGAGTGTTTATGGCTAGTTGCAAGTTGAAGCATTACTTCCATGAACATCCAATCACTGTGGTCAGCTCAGCGCCTCTTGGGGATATCATCCAGAACCGGGAGGCCACTGGCCGGGTTGCTAAGTGGGCTATTGAACTTGGTCCGCATCACCTCAAATATGTGCCACACACCGCAATCAAATATCAAGCATTGGTGGATTTCATTAATGATTGGACAGAGTTACAGGCTCCCGAAGAGAAGCCAGACACAACATACTGGTCTAGACACTTTGACGGCTCAAGGCAGCTTGAAGGCTCGGGGGCTGGAGTTGTGATTACTTCCCCACGAGGGGATAAGTTCTATTATGTTTTGAGACTCATGTTCCCCTGTACTAACAATGCAGCAGAATATGAGGCCTTGCTTCATGGGCTCCGGATGGCCAAGGAGATGAACCTGAGCCGGGTCAGGTGTTTTGGCGACTCAGACTTGGTGGCACAGCAAGTTTCTGGTACATGGGATTCCAAGGATCTCCTTATGGCCGCTTATCGGCATGCGGTCACAAATATTGCTGGACACTTCAAAGGTTATCAAGTTGATCACATTGATCGCCGGCAGAATGAGGCGGCAGACGTGCTCTCTCGCTTGGGTTCGCAGCGCAAGCCGGTGCCACCCAATGTGTTCCTGGACGTTTTGCTCAACCCGTCTGTCAAGTTACCAACAGAGGAGGACTTGGCTATTCCTGATCCGGAGGCGGCTCTAGTGGCTGCTGTCCACGCTATACCTGATTGGACCATCCCCTACTTGGCTTATCTAAGCCGGGGTGAACTGCCAACAGAGGAAATCCTTGCTCGACAGATCATCAGGCGATCCAAGTCTATGACTATCATCAACGGTGAGTTGCACCGACGAAGCGTCACTGGTGTTTTCCAGCATTGAGTTTCGCCTGAAGAAGGCCACGCAATTCTCAATGAGATTCATTCTGGTGACTATGGACACCATGCCGGCTCAAGATCATTGGTTGCGAAAGCTTTTCGGCACGGTTTTTACTGGCTCACAGCTCATGCTGATGCAGAGGACATTGTCCGCAAGTGTGATGGTTGCCAGAAATATGCTCGCCAGGCTCATGTGCTGGCTCAAGAGTTGAGGATGATCCCGATAACTTGGCCTTTTGCGGTCTGGGGGCTCGACATGGTTGGACCCTTCAACGTTCTAAGAACAAACATACACACCTATTGGTGGCTGTGGATAAGTTTACCAAGTGGGTGGAAGCAGAGCCAGTCAGCCACTGTGACGTAGCTACAACTGTCAAGTTTCTGAAAAAACAGATATTCCGATTTGGCTACCTGCACAGTATCATTACGGACAATGGAACCAATCTTTCCAAGGGAGTCATGAAACAGTTCTGTCAACAGGAGCACATCTGGCTTGATCTAGCATCGGTTGCGCATCCTCAGTCCAACGGACAGGCAGAAAGGGCCAATCAGGAATTGCTGCGTGGTATCAAACCTCGGCTCATGGTGCCTTTGCAGCGCACGCCGGGTTGCTAGGAAGAAGAATTACCTGCGGTGCTTTGGAGCATACGGACTACTCCAAACAGATCAACAGGCTATACGCCGTTTTTCCTAGTTATGTGGCAGAAGCTGTACTTCCAAGCGATATTCGTCATGATTCCCCTCGAGTGGCGGCTTATGTGGAATCAGACAATGAGCAGGCTCGCCAAGACGCTCTTGATGCTCTGGAAGAGGAACGCGAACTTGCCGCGTCCAGATCCGCGATTTATCAACAAGACCTATGTCGCTATCACAGCTGTAGAGTTCGAAGCCGCACTTTTCAGGAAGGTGACTTAGTGCTCCGTCTGATACAAGACCAGACAGGCATGCACAAGCTTTCACCACCTTTGGAAGGACCCTTTGTGGTCAGCAAGAATGTCAACAACGGGTCATATTACCTGATTGATATACGTGAGGCAGATAAATCACGTACCTCTGAGGAGGAAACAAGCCGGCCCTGGAACATTGCCCAACTCCGGCCATACTACACCTGAGTCATTGATTGGGTTACATCTTTGTACATAACTTCTATCATGTATATACCTATTTTTGATCAAATAAAATAACGACCGGCAGCACTGTATACAAAAGTGTTGTTTTGCCTCAAAATTTGTGTGCTGGATCTTTATTTGTTGATCTTGGTTACTTGGGGGCTTCCAACTCAATTGAGTTTAGCTTACAAAACCCTTTAACCGAGCGAAATGCCACAAAGTTGGTTAAACCTGCATGTTAGCAAGATGCTACTCCCTAAAAACGACCCGACGTACGTCTGATGAGTCAATCACATAGGTGACCCTGAATTCATCAGAGTTAAAACGTTCGATTGGTTGTGTGAGAGCCGGCTTCTGGAAAGTGAGGACAAACCAACAGGCCAAAGTGCTAGCTTCATGAAGCAAAATCAGACTTGAGCTTTACAAGTCGGTGTTTCAAGTTGGATTTTACAAAACCGGCTTGTTGCCATTATATTTCTTTTTTGCATTCATCTCATCTCTGCATACATTCATACATAGCATTTATTTTAGTACACTTTGATATTCTTGATTCATTACAAACAGTAACAAAGATTACTAGTCGTTTATGTGATTTTGTCAATCACAGTTATTATCATATGCAGTTGTTCTTGTTGCAGCAAAATCACTCTCGTTGCAAAAACTGGCTCTCGAAGCCCAAAAGAGGATTCACAGAAGCACAAAGTATTTGTATAGGCAGCAAGCAAGCATAGTACGCGATGGCACTGGCATCAATAACAAGTGTTTCAAGCTACGCTATTACAAGCCGCCCATCAACTGCGGCCACGACAAAGATTGTTACAAGTTTGGCCTACAAAAGGATAAGCCGGCGTTTTGTGTCGCCGGGTCAGAGCTGGCACCAGCGCCCGATGAAGCACCATGTGCCGGCTCTTCATGGCCGTCGTCATCCTCCACCTCTTGACCTGATTCGCCGGTCGACCACTGAATTGAGCGCAACGCTTCAAATAGGGCATCGGCGGTTATCAGGGAGGAAGGGTCGACTTCAGGAGCGAAGGATGGCTTACGCATACGGGTTAGGGCCACCGGCTCATGATTAGGTGGCTCTATCCGCTCATTCTCCTTCGAGTAGGGCGCCTGGTACTTGGTCAGATCTGCCTCTTCTGTGATTTTGGTGGCGGCAACCCGGTTTTCTTTGATGCAGCATTGGAAGTCTTTCTTGGTAAACGGCGAGTCATCCACATTGAACTCTGGATACCCGCCCACAACCTGAGCCGGATCGAGTTCTGGCACATATGCCTTGGCTCGAGCAAGTGTTGTTAGAGCCCCAGTGCGGCAAGCCGCCTTTTTCCAGTCATCGAACCACCTGGGCACGACTGACAGTTCTTTCAATGTGTCTGCAATCAGCTGCGGCGGCGCCTTGGTGTTCTTTGCAGCCATTATACAACGACAGCCGCCTATGTACAGCTGCTCTACAAGTGTGTACACCGCCTTTAATTTCACCAGTGGTTGCTGCACCAGTGTTTGGTTCTTGCGGCCTTCAAGGACAAGTACGCACGATCAGTTAAGCCGGCTCAGTATGATAAGTTGGTACAATTGACTTGTAATAGTCGTTTTACTTACCAAAGATGGCTCGGCACATGGCTGTGATCTGACCCTTTAGAGTCGCCAGTTCTTGAGTTACCGGCTCAAGTTTGGCCTCGGCTTCCTCCGCACGCGCGGCTAAGGAGGCTCTTGCTGCTTTAGTTTCTTGCAAGGTGCTCCTCACAATAACCAAAGACTTGTTAGCTTCAGAAAATGATTCTTCAGCTCTTTTGTGCAACTTATTTTCCTTCCTTGCCTCCTTTCGGAAGAAGGAAGCCTGTGCCTCCACTTGGTCCAGCATATCCTATAGGGCAGTCTGTTATACATCGTATACGCATGACCCGAGCCGCCCTAAAGGACAACCCGGCTCATGGGGGCTACATGTTTTCGAGCTTCTTAAAACAAACAACAAAGCAAGTTCCATGCAGTTGCAGGCATTCTACATGGCATTTGGGGGCTAATGCATAAATTGATCTATCCTGCTAAGTTATGACGACCCGCCCATCATGAATGGCGAGCCGGCCTTTGGGGTCACCGACTGAAGATTATGCATACAAGTTGAATTTTGAAGTCCCGGGTCATCATTCTATAATGACCTGGCCCTTGGGGGCTACACATATATATGGTTCATAAGAGGGTGCTAATTACCTCATATTTCCTCTTTAGTGAGGTTATCATAGCAATTTCTGTGTCCCGGCGTTCAGACAGCCGGGTTAGCACAGCCTGGTGTAAGGAGCTGGCGTCTAGGTCTTCAAAGGTGGAAAATTCAAGAGCCGTCTTCCCCTTATCCTTTGGGGCCGGCTCAGGCTTGGCAGGAATTTTGGTAAGGGCGGTAGAAGCTTTTGGTGTAGTTTGCTGTTCTCCGGTCACTACCACTTCATCCTGAGCCGGTGCCACGGGCTGCTCTTCAGTTGGATTCTCTCTCTCCTAAACAACTTGAGAGGGAGCGCGAGCCGGGCTTGCGGTATCTTGAGGTGGCGGGCTATTCTAGAATGCCGGCTCATCCTGGGGGACCAAGGTGGCTTCCTCTTGAGGGCCTGTTTGAATGACCGGGTCAGATGACCCGGCAGCTGCTTTCTTCTTAATGGCCTTGGCGCTGTACAAGGAACAAGAAGTTATTCATTTAAAGGGTGAGGAATAAGAAGTCACTGTCACAAGAATGGTTACATTACTTACCCAGGGTTGATGTTGAAAGCCGGTGCCTGAGTAGCACTTGACTCGCCTGAGGAGGGGGACGTCTGATATGCCAAGTCATTTAAATGTAAGGGCTCCTTGAAATGACCAGCTAGAGGAAAAGAGGGAGTTGGACTAAGAAACACCTCTACCCGCGCTCTATGGGATGGCGGCTCGTATGGAAGGCCGCCACTTAACTCGCCTTCACTGCTCCGGGTCTTCCTTTTGGAGGTCCCGGCTTGATGTGTTTTCTTCAAAACAAATTTGGGATCCAAATGAGCGTCCTGGTGTGAAAAAGGGACCTTACAGATGGCAACCCGGGGCTTCCTTCGAACCTTGCAGATTACAGCCCGGGTTTTCTTTCGAATAGGTATTGGAGAGTCAGAGTCTGAAGAGATCAAAGTTACCTCTGGCTCGTTGGTGTGGCTAATTTCTGCTTCATCCTGAAGAGAAGGGGCGTCAGCAAGTTGAATAAAAAAACGACCAAGCGAGCCGAGTTCTACCTCAGCCTCATTTGCTGCAGACGCCTCATCAGCGTCGACCGGCTCATCCTGTTGCTCCACTGAGCGGGGGCGGGTTGTCGAGGTTTTTTCTTTTTCCAAAACTTGTCGTCTGCCTGCATTTGGGATGAGTCGGCGATTATGATTGAGATGGAAAAAGCGAGTCAAGAATAGAATAAGAGGGTGCAAGTACTTACTGAAGGCACAGGGTTGGTCAAACAGAAGGGAGCTAGCCCAGTTTTGTTGCATTTATCTTGCGGCTCTCCCAACAATGTCTTGGTGGCTTTATTGATGTCACCCACAGACAAATTAACTTGGCTGGAACGTTGAACATTAGCCGTCTCACCAGTATAATTGCACATCAAGTCGCCCCTCTGGCTAAGGGGCTGGATTCGCCAGCTTATCCAACACCGGGTCAGGTCAATCCCGATGAGGCCATTAGCAGTCAAGGCCCTTAACTTGGAATAAATAGGGGCAAATTGCTTACGTTCCTCGGCAGACGGCCAACCCGGAAAGGCAACTGTGGCGTTGAGCCGGTCCAATCTGTAACCCGGTAGGGGGTTCTCACCTTGAGGAGCAGTGTTTTTGCAATAAAACTAAGTCTTGTTCCAGCCCTTGGGATGACTCGCCAGCTTGGCCTCAGGAAAGGGACTGTTTTTTCGCCTTTGAATAGAAACGCCACCAAGTTCTATGCTAGGACCATCGGTGAACTCGGTCTGATGGTTGATGTAGAAGAATTCTCGGAAGAGGAGGACGGTTGGCTCGCTCTGGAGATATACCTCGCAGAAGACTTGAAACTGGCAGAGATTGGTGATTGAGTTTGGACCAAGATCCTGTGGCCGGAGGTCAAAAAAGTTGAGAACGTCATGGAAGAATTTTGACCCGGGCGGATTAAACCCTTCTGAAGATGATCTGCAAAGACGACCACTTCTTCTTGCTTAGGCTGGGGAGAACTCTCTTCGTCAGGTGCCCGCCAGTTGATTGTTTCATGAGCCGGCAAGAGGCCTTGCCCCACGAGCTCGTTCAACATGAGAGTGGAGACCTGGGATCTGACCCAGCTGCAGGCCTTGTCGGTCTTGGGGGCCATGATGATTTCAGATTTCAACTGCAAAAGTAATAATGATAAGCCGGCGTGTTAAGCTCATGAGGGATAAGCCGTCGGGGAATTTGAAGGTATAACCCGGTAAAATGATAAGACAACCATGGTTGCTAAAGCCGTGACCCGGATTTATGCAAGCTACGAAAAGCAGTGGTGAGCCGGAAGAACAGTGAGCCGGTATCGGTAGCTCAGTGGTATTCTAAGTTTTTGCTAAGTGTTGAGCTAGCTACAAACAGGAATCCAACCGAGCAGCTATTTTTATAGATCTGAAAAATACTTCAGAAAAGAAAGCTTAAAGACCTAAAACGTGGGTGGATATGAGAACCAGTTTTGTAATGGGGTCTGTGGAAAGCAGCATAGAGATTTGGATGGGAAAAATGGTATTGCCGCAATATTAAAGGTACCTATTCAGATCATTCAGGTGAATCTAGATCTACCAGTGAAAGGGAGAGATGAATACTGACGAACACGGGCGAACGCTGACGAACTGCAAAGAGGAATGAGGCGTTACAGATCCAAAGGAGAAGGATTTGGGTGTACCTGACCGTGGCGGATGTGACTGGAGCGTTCTTGATAAGCTCCGGTGGTGCCTAGGACGACGGGGAGGTCACGGTTGAGATGGCCGGAGAGTTCAAAGGCGACCGGTGGCGCTTCGGTCGTTAGAAGCGGCAGATGCGAGGAAGAAGAAGAGGTAAAAGGTAACGGTGGGGTGAGCTGGCCTCTTTATAGGCACGGTAAAAAAATTGGAACGGTAGGTGCGGAGCCCCAGGCGGCGCAGTAATTTTCGGCTACGGGCTCCTCGATTTTCGCGCCTGACAAGACCATACAAACCCACTCAAAGATACGGCATGATGTCATCCCGGATTTTGCGGAAGTAGATTGTGATGTCATAAGGAAAAGGAAATATAAAATGCTAAGTCTGAAACTGAGGAATGACCCGGCAATCTACTTAACCCGGGAAATTGAGCCAGTCAAAGACAACGTTCTAAAGGACCGGCTTGGGAAGCATTTGGAGAATGTCTTACTAATGTTTGTTTTCTAGGGTGAAGTTTAACATGAATGAATTCAAGTCAAACTGAGGGCTAATGTTGGGGATATTTAGCTGCATGTAGACCCGGCAGGGTGATAACCCGGCCATAGAGCAGGCTCAGCGGGTCAACCCACTGCAGGGCTGAAGGACTCTTGGCGGGCCGGCTCGAGGAGGCCTAAGCGGGAAAGTCCGGCTTAGGCAATGGGCCGGCTCATGAGGAAGATGAGTGGCGTGAAGGCCGTCTTGGAGAACAAGTAGGAAAGAACAGGAGACGGGTCGAAGGACGACCCGGACTCTCATGTAATTTAGGGTTCCACCTGTATATATAAAGGGGAGCACCTATACGAAAAAGACTAAGTTGCAATCCCTCAAAAGCTAGGTTAGCGAATCCGCATCCTTGTAATCGAGATCTACAACAATATAATCAAGCAGGACATAGGCTTTTACCTCCACCGTGAGGGGCCGAACCTGGGTAACCCGGCGTATTCTCGTTCCCGATCAACCCCGTTAAGCTTCCACACTTGTGCAATGGCCTCATCTCCAAGTCCTTTCACAAGGGCATCTGCCATGTCAAAACCACGACACGCGTCACACATGCATTTTGAGTGCGCTTATCCACACGTGGGGTGCGCGGGATTAAGTTACTGTGGCAACCGCCAAAAAATTGAATAGAAGATTTTAAAATGTGTTTGCAATTTCTTCAGCTATCAAGGACACAGTGAAGACTTTGAACGGTGTCAATTAGAACGCGCATAAAGAGATTGTGAACAGAGTGGTTTGAGTTTAGCATAGAGGGGAGCGGGTCCGATCACATTCACATAGACAGAAAAACAACTTGAAGAATTAGCAATATGTGAATGCTATAGAGGACATGAAAAACTCAGACATATATAAATAGGAAGTATTAACTCAAGCAATGAAGAACAACCACAAATGACGAATTTGAAAAAGTTTTGACGAAATTGCAAATGACGAAGAAAAACTCAAAATGAAGCAAGTCAAAAGTGGGTGGTGGCGTTACCCACCGTATAAGAACTATGATGATTTCAGACACCGCGTACAATTGTCGTAGGGTTCTGAGAATCAAGTTCTTCGTTAATTTCTTCACACTTAGAGGGTTAGTCTTCATTGATTGAAGAAAAATGTTACTTCGTGTGTTGTGCATCAAAGTCATCAAGAATGCATAAGCGTTAGGATGTGTGTCCTTTTCAAAGGACATTCGAAGATTCTAGGATGTTTATCTCACACCGCAACATGCAAAACCTTCTCTCATCCAAGAGCTTAGTGAAGATATCTACAAGCTGGTCTTCAGTCTTCACGTGGTTGATGACGATGTCTCCCTTCAGCACATGATCACGAAGAAAATGGTGACGAATCTGGATGTGCTTCATCCTAGAGTGTTGCACTGGGTTGTGAGCGATCTTGATGGCACTCTCATTGTCGCAGTAGAGTGGAACTTTCTTCACGTTGACACCATAGTCCTTGAGGGTTTGCTTCATCCATAGAAGCTGAGAGCAACAGGCACCAGCGGCAATGTATTCAGCCTCGGCAATGGAAAGTGAGATGCTATTCTGCTTCTTTGAGGATCAACAAACAAGAGATCTTCCGAGGAAATGACATGTGCCTGACGTTGACTTGCGATCCACACAATCTCCAGCATAATCAGAATCAGAAAATCCAGCAAGGTCAAATGATGAGCCCTTGGGATACCATAATCCAGGTGTTGGTGTGTGAGCTAAATATCAAAGAATTCGTTTCACAGCCTGATGGTGTGACTCCTTCGGTGACGCTTGAAAGCGGGCACACATGCAAACGCTAAGCATAATATCTGGCCTAGATGCACATAGGTAAAGCAGCGAACCAATGATGGAGCGATATACCTTCTGATCGAAATCTTTACCATTTTTGTAAATGCAGAGTTGACCATTTGTTGGCATTGGTATCTTGAGGCCTTTGCAGTCTTGCATGCCGAATTTCTTTAGTCAATCCTTGAGATATTTCTCCTGAGATATGAAGATGCCATTTCGTTGTTGACGAATTTGAAGTCCGAGGAAGAATTTCAACTCCCCCATCATACACATCTGATATTCTTCTTGCATCATATATGCAAATTCTTCGTCACTTTATTTCTTGTTAGTGCAACCAAAGCTAATATCATCAACATATATTTGGCATATGAACAGTTCACCATCATAAGATTTAGTGAAAAGAGTAGGGTCAAGTGAACCGGATTTGAAACCATTTTTCTTCAGGAACTCCTTCAGTGTATCATACCAAGCCCTCGGGGCTTGCTTGAGGCCATAGAGAGCCTTGTTGAGTCTGAAGACTTTGTCTGTATGCTTTGGGTCCTCAAAACCTGGTGGTTGAGCAACATATACTTCTTCCACAAGCTTACCATTGAGGAATGCACTTTTTACATCCATTTGATATAAGAGGATATCATGATGGTTAGCATATGCAAGCAGTATACGAATGGCTTCAAGCCTAGCAACAGGTGCAAATGTTTCATCGAAATCAATACCCTCAACCTGTGTGTAGCCTTGAGCTACAAGACGGGCCTTATTCCTCACCACTTAGCCATTTTCGTCTTGTTTGTTGCGGTAGATCCACTTAGTGCCGATGATATTGTGCTTGCGTGGATCGGGACGCTTAACGAGCTCCCACACATTGTTGAGCTAGAATTGATGTAATTCCTCTTGCATCGCTTGAATCCATTCCGGTTCAAGAAATGCTTCATCAACTTTGGTGGGCTCTGAAATAGAGACAAACGCGTAATGCCCACAAAAGTTAGCTAAATGTGAAGCTCTTGAGCGAGTGAGGGGACCAGGTGCATTGATGTTGTCAAGGATCTTCTCAATCTGCACTTCATTCGCCACTCGTGGATGTGCTAGATGAGGGCCTTGCTGTTGTTGTTGCCGTGCAGTGTCCTCAGCATCATTTTCCTCAGGATTAGTAGTTTCTTCATGGTGAGGGATCAGTACTTCTTCATCAGCTATTTCTTCACTGGGCACAATTTCACCAGTGCCCATAAGCTTGATCGATTCCTCAGGAAGCATTTCATCTAGCACAGGAGGCAGGTGCTCTCTTTGCGAGCTGTTAGTTTCATCGAACCGCACATCTACAGTTTCAACAACCTTGTTGTGGTAGGTGTTGAAGACTCTGTAGGTGTGCGAGGCCTTTCCGTAACCAAGCATAAAACCCTCATATGCTTTCGGTGCAAATTTAAAACTGTGATGAGGATCTCTAATCCAGCATTTAGCACCGAAGACTTTGAAATAACTCACATTGGGTTTCTTGTCAGTGAGGAGCTCATATGAGGTCTTCTTGAGGAATTTGTGAAGATATACCCGGTTGATGATGTGACATGCAGTGTCAATTGCTTCAGGCCAGAAATGACGAGGTGTCTTGTATTCATCAAGCATGGTATGCGCCATCTCGATGAGTGTCCGGTTCTTGCGCTCCACGACTCCATTCTGCTGAGGCGTGTAGGGAGCAGAGAGCTCATGAGTGATACCAAGTTCATCAAGATAATCGTCGAGGCCTGTGTTCTTGAACTTAGTGCCATTGTCGCTCTTGATGTGCTTGATCTTGAGACCATAATTCGTCATGGCCCGATTGGAGAATCGTCTGAAGACATCCTGAACTTCAGTCTTGTAGGAAATGATGTACACCCAGGTGTAACGAGAGTAGTCATCAACTATGATGAATCCGTAGAGAGATGCTACATTGGTTAGTGTGGCATAATGTGTGGGACCAAATAAATCCATATGAAGTAATTCAAAGGGACGAGTAGTGGTCATGATTGTCTTAGCCGTATGCTTGGATCTGGTCATCTTTCCAGACTCACAAGCACCACACAGATGATCTTTGACGAATTTGACGCCTTCGATGCCAATGATGTGCTTCTTCTTGACGAGTGTGCTCAAATTCCTCATGCCAGCGTGTCCAAGACGTCGATGCCATAGCCAACACTCTGAAGCTTTTGCCAGTAGACACATGGCAGGCTGAGGACCTAGAGAGAAATCTACAATATACAAATCACTTTTCCTAAAGCCTTCGAAGACTTTGGATTTGTCAGATTCCAACAGCATAATGCATCTATATTTGCCAAAGATGACAATCATATCAAGATCACAAAGCATTGAGACAGACATGAGGTTGTATCCAAGGGACTCGACAAGCATCACCTTTTCCATGTGTCAATCCTTCGAGATAGCAACCTTACCTAGACGCAATACCTTGCTTTTTTCCTTTGTCGGCATATGTGCTATGCTTCAGATGAGACGGAGTAAGGGGAGCATCAGTGAGGAGATTCCTATCTCCAGTCATGTGATTCGTGCAGCCACTATCCAAGACCCATTCAGTGGCTGAGGGTGTGTCATCCTGTAGAAGCATTAGTTTGACTTACAAATTCATATACTTCAAAGTGAAGAATATGATGATGATCAATTTTGTTAGACAATTTCATCAAGGAATAGTATTTAGCAGCATAAGGGATGTGTGAAATGAGTTATTCATTTCATCATGATTAGCCTGCATCCCAACAGGCACTTTGTCAGGTCTTCAGCAAATTCATCAGACATTTTAGTTGTCTGAAGACTTGACCCTGTAGAAGATATTAGTTCTTCTTCTTAACCACCCACATTTGTATGGGTGGCTGAGAAGCAATGTAGCGAAGTGCATTAATGGAGAACTTAGGCATTGAAGAATATGCATTTCTCTTCACAGAAGGGTTATAGTAATTGAATGAATAAGCAGAGAAATTCTTCGACGATTTGTGAACATAGTGGTTCGAAGAGTAATGCTCATATTCATCAAATCACTGTTTGTTTCCCTGCGAAACAGAGGCATTAGCACGACCATAAGTGGGTCTGCGTCCATTTGACGACTTTGATCCCTGTGAAGAATTTGCCCTGGGAAGTTTCTTCTTCATCGGTGGTGTCATGATGACATTCACCTGAAGATTTTCCAGAAGACTTTTGGGAACCCAGATTTTCTTCACAGGTGGACCGTTCCTGCAGTTAGTACCAACAAATCTGGCAAAGACTTCACCATTCTGATTCTTTAACAGTTTATAGTTGGAGTCAAATGACTCATCTGAAGAATATGAAGTATCACAAGTATAGCCAGATAAAGTGGATGGATCTACGGGAGGTCCCTTTGCAGCAACCCATGTGGTTTTGGGATACTGCTCAGGCTTCCAATACGAACCATCAGCGTTGAGCTTTCTCTCAAAAGCAATACCCTCTTTCCTAGGGTTCCTATGAAGAATTTTCTTTTTGAGCATGTCACACAGGGTTTGATGCCCTTTGAGGCTTTTGTACATGCCAGTGACATACAATTCCTTCAGCCCTGCATTTTCATCAGTATCACTGGTGGCTTCCTCAAATGAGGGGTTAGTGGCCACCGTAGCAGTTGAAGCAATTGAAAGTACTGAAGCATTTGAACATTCAGCTGAAGAATTTGCATTATCAGGTTCAAGGCATTTTAGGTATGGTGCAACAATTTCTTCCTGAGCGGTACTAATCTGTTGAGCGAGGAGTGAATCATTTTCCTTTTGAAGATCATCATGAGACGCTCTCAGCTTCTCGAGATCTTGCTTCCTTTGAAGAAATTCATAGGACAACTTCTCGTGTTCGGCTGAGAGGGACACATGATGACTTTCAAGTTCGTCATATTGAGACTTAAGCCTTCTGAGATCCTCAGACAAAGCTTGACTATGATCCATTTCCTTGTCCAACAGGTCATCGCTTTTGTCTAGCAGTTTTTAAATCTTTTCCATGGCATGTTGTTGCTCAGTTGCAATCTTAGCAAGTTTTTTATAGCTTGGTTTAGATTCACACTCAGAGTCGTCATCACTGGAAGTTTCAAAGTAAGCTTCTCGTGAGGTTACCTTTGCACCTCTTGCCATGAAGCAATAGGTAGGAGTGTAGTCATCAGCACAGTCATCATTTTTGGTGGAGATACCATTATCCTCAGGGTTGAAGATGGACTTGCTGACGTACTCGATAGCGAGGGCAAGGCTCGCCACACCAGTGTCTGACTCCTCCTCAGATTCCTCAGCTTTCTGATCATCAGATTCTTCCTCAGAATCCATTTCCTTCCCAATGAATGCACGAGCTCTGCTAGAACTGGTTTTCTTGTGAGATGAGGACTTTGATGAAGACTTTGAGGACTTCTTCTTTTTGCCATCAGATTCATCATCATCCCTGCTCCTCTTCTTCTTCTTCTTCTTCTTCTTCTTTAGTCATAGAGGGCAGTCGGCGATGAAGTGGCATGGCTTCTTGCATTTGTGACAGGTTCTCTTATTGTAGTCTCAAGCAGACGCTTCTCCAGTGTTCTTCGAGTCATACTTTGAAGATTTTCCAAAGTGGTTCTTCTTGGAAAACTTCTGGAACTTCTTCACCAGCATAGCCAGTTCTCTGCCAATTTCCTCAGCACCATCAGAACTGCTCTCATATTCCTCTTCTTCTTCAGATGAAGAAATAACCTTGGCTTTTGCTTTTGCCTTTAGAGCGCGAGGACGTCCATAACTGGGTCCATACATATCTCTCTTCTCTGCTTGCTGAAATTCATGAGTATTGAGCCTTTCAAGAATGTCATTAGGATCTAGTCACTTGTAGTCAGGGCGCTCTTGAATCATCAGTGCCAAGGTGTCGAAGGAACTGTCCAATGACCTCAACAATTTCTTCACCACCTCATGATCGATGATGTCAGCAGCACCAAGAGCTTGAAGCTCATTGGAGATATCAGTGAGACGATTGAAGGTTTGCTACACATTTTCGTTGTTGAGCCTCTTGAATCGATTGAAGAGATTGCGTAGAACATCAACTCGGGAGTCACATTGAGTGGAAACTCCCTCATTGACTTTGGAGAGTCGGTCCCAGATCAGCTTCGAAGTTTCCAAAGCACTCACTCTACCATACCGGCCTTTGTTCAGATGGCCACATATGATATTCTTCGCTTGAGAGTCGATTTGTTTAAATTGCTTCACGTCGGTGGCGTTGATGCTTGGAGCCACGGTAGGCACTCCATTCTCAATGACGAACCAGAGATCGTTGTCGATTGCCTCAAGATGCATTCGCATCTTGTTCTTCCAGTAGGGATAGTCCGTGCCATCGAAGATGGGGCACGCAGCGGATACCTTGATCATACCTGCGGTCGACATAACTAAAACTCCAGGTGGTTAAACCAAAATCACACAGAACAAGGGAATGCCTTGCTCTGATACCAATTGAAAGCGCAGGTTAACTCCCAGAGGGGGGTGAATGGGAGATTTTTAGAATTTCGTCAAACTCCAAAGATTTTGACTAAAATCAGAGTGACGAAATAGAAACATGAGGGAAACTAGATCGACACAGATGTAGATAGCATGCAAAAGAAATACATACAAGTGAAGAACAAGTAGTCATACAAACAGACATGCATGAGGAAGATGAACTGAAAAAATGAAATACAACATGATGAAAGTCTTCAGTTCAAATTCTTCAGATAAGTAGAGCACAAGTTCTTCAGCAGCGGAAATGCGTAAAGGTAAAGGGGTGAGGAATTTGAAACCAGTTGGGCTCGGTGAAGACATAGCGATTTGGTAGACCAATTCCAGTTGCTGTATCAACTGTACATCTGGTTGAGGCGGCTGAGTCTTACCTCAGAGGACACTTAGTCCTCACCGTATTCCTCTTGAGCTAAGGTCACTTAGACCTCGCCCAATCACTCGTGGTAAGTCTTCAAGGTAGACTTCCAAAACCTTCACAGACTTGTTCACCGGCACACCACAATTACTCTTGGGTGCTCAGAACATGACGCCTAACCGTCTGGAAGAATGACAGTCTTCAAAGGTAATAAGCGTCGAATCACACAGATCAACTTCTTCAGTGATGCTCAGTCACTTTGGCTCTGGTTGGGTTTTTCCTCACTTGGGTTCTCACAAAGTCGTCAGAGGAAGGGTTGCTCTCAAATGATAAGTGTCAAGTTCTCTCTAGAGCAGCCAACCAACTAGTGGTTGTGGGGGCGGCTATTTATAGCCAGGGGGCAATGATACGTCTCCAACATATATATAATTTTTGATAGTTCCATGCTATAATAGTATCAATCTTGGATGTTTTATATACATTTACAAGCAATTATATATCATTTTTTGGGACTAACCTATTAACTTAGTGCCCAGTGCCAGTTGCTGTTTTTTGCCTGTTTTTGGTTTTTCAGAATATCAGTACCAAACGAAGTCCAACTGCCACAAAACTTTTTGGAGATTTTTTTCTAGACATAAGAGACACTAGAAGCTTCGGAGGAGGGCCAGAAGACAGAGGAGGTGGCCACGAGCCACCAGGGCGCGCCCTGGTGCCTCGTGGGCACACCTCTGCTCCGTTTGACCTAATTCCACCTCTATAAATTCTTTAAAATCGGGAAACCAATAGAGGAGTTCACGAAATACTTTTTCCACCGCCGCAAGTTCCTGTTCTCGAGAGATCCCATCTGGAGGCCTTTTCCGGCACTTCGTCGGAGGGGGATTCGATCACGGAGGGGCTCTCCATCAACCTTGCTGCCCTTTCGATGATGCGTGAGTAGCTTACCACAGACCTTCGGGTCCATAGTTAGTAGCTAGATGGCTTCTTCTCTCTTTTTGATCTTCAATACAATGTTCTCCTCAATGTTCTTGGAGTTTTATCCGATGTAATCACTTTTTGCGGTGTGTTTGTTGGGATCCGATGAATTGTGAGTTTATGATCAGATTATCCATGAATATTATTTGAGTTTCCTCTGAACTCTTTTATGCATGATTGTTATAGCTTCGTATTTCTCTCTGATCCATTGATTTGGTTTGGCCAACTAGATTGATTTATCTTGCAATGGGAGAGGTGCTTTGTAATGGGTTCAATCTTGCAGTGCTCAATCCCAGTGACAAAAAGGGACATGACACGTATGTATCATTGCTATTAAGGGTAAAAAGATGGGGTTTATTCATGCGTGAGTTTACTTTGTCTACATCATGTCATCTTGCTTAAGGCGTTACTCCGTTCTTTATGAACTTAATACTCTAGATGCATGTTGGATAGCGGTCGATGTGTGGAGTAATAGTAGTAGATGCAGAATCGTTTCGGTCTACTTGTCTCGGAAGTGATGCCTATATACATGATCATTGCCTTGGATATCGTCATGATTATTTGCTTTTCTATCAATTGCCCAACAGTAATTTGTTTACCCATAGTATGCTATTTTCAAGAGAGAAGCCTCTAGTGAAAACTATGGCCCCCGGGTCTACTTTTATCTTATATTGAAAATCCCAAAAATACCTTGCTGCAATTTTACTTTATTTATTTTATTTTATATTTTTGTTCGATCTATCTATCTATTACCATACAATTTAATCTTGCAATTAACCGCCAAGGGATTGACAACCCCTTGTTCGCGTTGGGTGCAAGGATTTGTTATTTTGTGTGCAGGTACTGCTAACGAGTTGTTGCGTGATTCTCCTACTGGATTGATAACCTTGGTTTCGTAACTGAGGGAAATACTTATCTCTACTGTACTGCATCATCCCCTCCTCTTCGGGGAAATCCCAACGCAGCTCACAAGTAGCAGGAATAATTTCTGGCGCCGTTGCCGGGGAGACATCATCAACATCTATCAAGTACCTACGCATAAACTTTCATCTCCTTGCATTTATTTTATTTGCATTTGCCTCTCGTTTTCATCTCCCCCACTTCTAAATTTTTTTTACAAAAACACAAAAATATTTTATTTGCTTGCTTGCTCTTATTGCCATGTCAACACACAAGAACAGAAAGTAAAACAAAAATTTAAGATCACTATGGATCCTCATCCACTTGCTAATCTTTTCAAAATATCCAATTATAATGAACCAATTGCTAGTGATTTGAGTGCTCTTGATTTTCTCTATGAAGTTTTGCTTGAAAATCATGAATTTGAAAATTGTGACGAAGTGTTAGAAGAAGAAATTTATAAAGTGATTCATGATAGCTCCTTGATTGAAAAGCATGATTGCAATAATGTTACTATAAATTCTATTAATGTGAATTGTGATAATAATATGCAAAACTACAAGCTTGGGGATGATAATTTTGTTATGTCCACTACTTATTGCAATGATCATGATTGGGGTGATAATGCTTCTTATGATCTTGAAATTTTATTTAAGCCTCATGATGAATATGTTATTGATAATAATGTTTGCAATACTATTAAAAGTGGGTTTGGAAGAGTGTCAACTTTAGGTAATAATAATCCCACTACTTTGGAGAATTATCAATCTTATGAAATTTTTGACAAAAGTGGGTTTGGAGAGGTCATGACTTTAGTTGATGTTAATCCCACTATCTTGGAAGATTATAAATTTTTTATGTATGTGGATCATAGAGAGATTATTGTTTATGATAGCTATATTGTTGAGTTTGATTATGATACTACATGTAATTATTATGAGAGAGGAAAATATGGTTGTAGAAATCTTCATGTTACTAAATTACCTCTCGTTATGTTGAAATTATTGATGCTCCATTCTTCCTATTGGCATATGCTAGATATTGCTTGTCTTGATAATTTGTTTGCTTATAAAATGCCTATGCATAGGAAGTATGTTAGACTTAAATGTGTTTTTCACATGTTTCATGATGCTCTCTTCGTGTTTAAATTACTATCTTTCATGTGAGCATCATTGAAATCTCAAGCCTATCTTAATGACTATAAAGAAAGAGCTTGTTGGGAGACAACCCAATAAATTTTTATTCTGTTCTTGTGTGTTTACACAATTATGCTACTGTTATGATTGTGTTTTTATGTTTTAATTAGTGTTTGTTCCAAGTAATGCCTTTGGGATGATTTGGAAGATAGTATAATTGATGTTGTTTGGAAAACAGAAAGTTTTGTGTCCATTGCTGGAATTTTAATTCTGTACTAGAGAATCAGAAAAATCTGAAATTTTTACACAGTATTGGAATATGAATTTCCCACGTTTTCCTAATTTTTCAGAATTTTTGGAGTTACAGAAATATAGCTTTTAAATAGATCTTTACAGACTGTTCTGTTTTACACAGATTCTGTTTTTGTTGCATAGTTTGCTTATTTTGATGAATCTATGGATCGTATCGGGGGGTATGAGTCATGGAGAAGTTGGAGTACAGTAGCATTATGCCAATATTAAATATGAATCAATTTACTACAGTACTTAAAGTTAAAGATTTATTTGTTATACTAACGGATCTCACG
This sequence comes from Elymus sibiricus, assembly GCA_039707655.1. Classification (NCBI taxonomy): domain Eukaryota; kingdom Viridiplantae; phylum Streptophyta; class Magnoliopsida; order Poales; family Poaceae; genus Elymus; species Elymus sibiricus. The sequence goes on from CM077666.1 coordinate 352,211,119, forward strand.
AAGATTTGTTGAGTTTTGTGTGATTGAAATTTTCAAGTTTTGGGTGAGATCACGATGAATGAAGGAATAAGGAGTGGCAAGAGCCTAAGCTTGGGGATGCCCAAGGCACCCCAAGGTAATATTCAAGGAAGACTCAAGCGTCTAAGCTTGGGGATGCCCCGGAAGGCATCCCCTCTTTCTTCTACCAACCATCGGTAATTTTACTTGGAGCTATATTTTTATTCATCACATGATATGTGTTTTACTTGGAGCGTCGTGTATTATATAAGTCCTTGCTTTGTTTGCTTTTTAGTTTGTCACAATCATCTTTGCTGGACACACCTATTTGAGAGAGCCACACGTTTATCATGATTTATTAGAATACTCTATGTGCTTCACTTAAATCTTTTGAGCTAGGCAGTTGCTCTAGTGCTTCACTTAAAATTTTTGAGCACGGCGGTGGCTATATTTTGAAGAAATATTTGAGCTCTCGTGCTTCACTTATATTATTTTGAGAGTTGATAAAGATTAAATTTTGAAGAAATATTTGAGCTCTCGTGCTTCACTTATATTATTTTGAGAGTTGATAAAGATTAAATTTTGAAGAAATATTTGCACTCTCATGATTCACTTATATCTTTTTGAGAGTTGATAATAGTAATGGTAATTTGCACAAGATATGAATTTGGTCCCAAAGTGATGAATATTCAAGAGGGATATAAGAAAAACTTTCATAAAAGATCATTGGATATGATAAGTTTGATTCCTTGCAATAGTTTTGCGATATGGAGATGATAATATGTGAGTCATGTTAGTGAGTAATTGTGATTTAGTAAGAATATTAGTGTTAAGGTTTGTGATTCCCTATGCATGCACATAAAGTCAATAGTTATGCAACGAAATTATATCCTACTTATGGTGCATTATTCGGTGTTAGTTATGTTCAATGCATGTTTATGACCGTTTCGCTTTTTGGTTGGTCGCTTCTCAATCTATTTGCTAGCCTTCATTTGTACTAAGCGGGAATACTGCTTGTGCATCCAACTCCTTAAACCCAAGTTGTGCCAAATGAGTCCACCATACCTACCTATATGCGGTATTTCCATGCCGTTCCAAGTAAATTTGCACGTGCCAACTCTAATTTTCAAAATAATTTTCCGTTTTGTGTGCCCGTACCGCTCATGAAGCGGCAAGGGGTGGCCAATATTTTCCATGCTAGGTGTGTTATTCTCACGATGAGTGTTTATTCACTTGTCATTGCACGAGAGAGTGGCAGGTAATAGGGATGCCCAGTCCCGAAATGAAAAAAAAATTATATGTTGATAATAATAAATTCCTTGGAAAGTGTTGGTATGGAAGGCACCCATGGATACGGCTAGCCATGGATTGTGAAAGAATGGTGGAAAGGAAATAAACTTTATTTTCTGTTTGGGAACCGCCTATAATGTGTCTAGCATGGAAGATATTGGAAATTCTCGGTCGTTTTCGTTGACAGAAAAAGCATGCCTCTCAAAATAATTTTATCTCTCTAATTTAAGCTTTGAGCTCTGGCACATTTGCAAATCTCTGCTTCCCTCTGCGAAGGGCCTATCTGTTTGCTTTTATGAAACTTTTATTTTGAGTCTCCATCTTCTCTTATAAAGCACCAACTAGAGAGCACTATTGTCATACTTGTGCATTGTGTGTAGCTAATATTGAGTGTGTTTCATGAATGGATCAATGATTGAGCATAGTGGGCTAGGGATAGCTTTCTTTAGCATTGATATTTTGAAAGGCATGGTTGCTCGTTAGTATGCTTGAGTATTTATGTCTTCATGTCAAACTATAGACTATTTCTTTGAATCATTCAAGTCCAAATGTCCATGCTATAAAAGAAAAGAGTATATGATGAATATGATAGGTAGCATCCCACATCAAAAATTCTGTTTTTATCATTTACCTACTCGAGGACGAGCAGGAATTAAGCTTGGGGATGCTTGATACGTCTCCAACGTATCTATAATTTTTGATTGTTCCATTCTATTATTGTATCAATCTTGGATGTTTTAGATACATTTACAAGCAATTATATATCATTTTTTGGGACTAACCTATTAACTTAGTGCCCAGTGCCAGTTGTTGTTTTTTTTTGCCTGTTTTTGGTTTTTCAGAATATCAGTACCAAACGAAGTCCAAATGCCACGAAACTTTTTGGAGATTTTTTCTGGACATAAGAGACACTAGAAGCTTCGGAGGAGGGCCAGAAGACAGAGGAGGTGGTCACGAGCCACCAGGGCGCGCCCTGGTGCCTCGTGGGCCCACCTCTGCTCCGTTTGACCTAATTCCACCTCTATAAATTCTCTAAAATTGGGAAACCAATAGAGGAGTTCACGAAATACTTTTTCCGGCGCCGCAAGTTCCTGTTCTCGAGAGATCCCATCTGGAGGCCTTTTCCGGCACTCCGCCGGAGGGGGATTCGATCACGGAGGGGCTCTCCATCAACCTTGCTGCCCTTCTGATGATGCGTGAGTAGTTTACCATAGACCTTCGGGTCCATAGTTAGTAGCTAGATGGCTTCTTCTCTCTTTTTTATCTTCAATACAATGTTCTCCTCGATGTTCTTGGAGTTCTATCCGATGTAATCACTTTTTGCGGTGTGTTTGTTGGGATCCGATGAATTGTGAGTTTATGCTCAGATTATCCATGAATATTATTTGAGTTTCCTCTGAACTCTTTTATGCATGATTGTTATAGCTTCGTATTTCTCTCTGATCTATTGATTTGGTTTGGCCAACTAGATTGATTTATCTTGCAATGGGAGAGGTGCTTTGTAATGGGTTCGATCTTGCGGTGCTCAATCCCAGTGACAGAAAGGGACATGACACGTATGTATCATTGCTATTAAGGGTAAAAAGATGGGGTTTATTCATGCGTGGGTTTACTTTGTCTACATCATGTCATCTTGCTTAAGGCGTTACTCCGTTCTTTATGAACTTAATACTCTAGATGCATGCTGGATAGCGGTCGATGTGTGGAGTAATAGTAGTAGATGCAGAATCGTTTTGGTCTACTCGTCTCGGACGTGATGCCTATATACATGATCATTGCCTTGGATATCGTCATGATTATTTGCTTTTCTATCAATTGCCCAACAGTAATTTGTTTACCCATAGTATGCTATTTTCAAGAGAGAAGCCTCTAGTGAAAACTATGGCCCCTAGGTCTACTTTTATCTTATATTGAAAATCCCAAAAATACCTTGCTGCAATTTTACTTTATTTATTTTATTTTATATTTTTGTTCGATCTATCTATCTATCACCATACAATTTAATCTTGCAATTAACCGCCAAGGGATTGACAACCCCTTGTTCGCGTTGGGTGCAAGGATTTGTTATTTTGTGTGCAGGTACTGCTAACGAGTTGTTGCGTGATTCTCCTACTGGATTGATAACCTTGGTTTCATAACTGAGGGAAATACTTATCTCTACTGTACTGCATCATCACCTCCTCTTCGGGGAAATCCCAACGCAGCTCACAAGTAGCAGGCAACCCGACATGAATTGTCATAAATGCCCTTCTCAGACATGACCGTTGTCAGGATAAGAATCCACTCGACAGCTGGCACGCGGCGCAGCAATGGTCGGAAATTAAGCTCTCAATTTCGTTGGGGCACTCTTTCCTCATGATAGGCAGATCGCACTGGCGAAATCCTAACTCCTTAGCCTGACCAAATTCGTCAGAGACCAGATGAACTTCGTCACTGTCACTGTTAAATTCGTCAGCTGTTCCAGAGATTTCCAAAGGCTTCACTCGAAGCGGCTGTAATGTGTGTAGGTTTGAGCATCGCTTTGAAGTATGAAATATGTTTCACCTAGACCCCCTTTAACAGTACGGTTTTTCCTATGACTCAAATAAGAAGAAAAAGAAACTATGAGAACAAAGTCTTCAAGCTTCAAAGTCTTCACATCAATTTTTTCAAAGGCCGCACCAAATTCTTCACTTGAAGAAATACATTTTTAGGGGTCGACTTCCATGGTTAAACCAAGTCTTCAGGGACTATTTTCTCCTGTGTACACTCACAAACACATTAGTCCCTTAACTTATTTGACTTCAATACTCCAAAACCACTAAGGGGCACTTGATGCACTTACACATCCAATTGAAGTTATTTCCCTATTTGCAGATCATGTAGAACTGCAAAGCCTGCGGTGATAGGTGTTTGTGCAACTTCCATGGGTTGTTTGAGAGGGCCTTCCGGGGGTGATGTTATGAGAACTGTCTTGTGCTACATCAGGTGTGTTGGGTGGGTTATCTCTAGGTTTAGGGAAACCAGTAACAAACTATGTCGAGGTGTTCTGCAACTCAGCTAGTGTCTTTTGCACACTCTGAAAGTTAAGACAAGGAGGGGATTTTACCACAGTAGAGATGCAAGCAGGCCTTGTAGAACAAATACTACAACCGCCGAGCACCACAACGAATGTCGCCCCGCCCAAGGTACATCGGATCTGGGAGGGAGGGTGGGATTTTATAGCTAAACCAGGGAGCTTTGGCAACCACCGCCTGACCAAACCTGTACCCGAAGAATCATCAGCACCAACGCTACCGATCTTGTAGTGCCGCTGGGATCAGGGAAGAAGAGAATACTTTTACAGCTCCTCCAAATTCTCTTGGGAACCCGGATCTGGTCACCACCGAGGACTAATGTAGCTCGGATTACCACTTGTCAAACCCAAGGTGGTACGAAGAACTAAATTCAGACTAGCACTCACCGAATAACAAAACTTAGCGGAACTAGAACTTGACTGTGCTACTTGTAGACTGCGTTGGTACGGTATTTCCCTGAAGAGGACAGGATGATGCAGTATAGTAGAGATAAGTATTTCCCTCAGTTAAGAACCAAGGTTATCAATCCAGTAGGAGAACCACACAAAATCCTTTAGCAGCACCTACACACACAAAAACAAACACTTGCACCCAACGCAAATAAGAGGGTTGTCAATCCTCTTAGCGGTTATTTGCAAGGATTAATTCTGATAGTGATAGATAGAAATATAAATTGCAAAATAAAATAAAAGTAAATAAATTGCAGCAAGGTATTTTTGTATTTTAATATATGATAAAGATAGACCCGGGGGCCATAGTTTTCACTAGAGGCTTCTGTCTCGAGCGCAGAACATACGGTGGGTAAACAAATTACTGTTGGGCAATTGATTGAAAAGCAAATAATTATGAAGGATTCATGGCAATGATCATGCATATAGGCATCACGTCCGAGACAAGTAGACCGACTCCTGCCTGCATCTACTACTATTACTCCACCCATCGACCGCTATCCAGCATGCATCTAGGGTATTAAGTATGAAACAGAGTAACACCTTAAGCAAGATGACATGATGTAGACAAACTAAACTCAAGCAATATGATTAAACCCCATCTTTTTATCCTTAATGGCAACAATACAAATACGTGTCATGTCCCTTTCTATCACTGGGATTGAGTACCGCAAGATTGGACCCATCACAAAGCACCTCTCCCATTGCAAGATAAACCAATCTAGTTGGCCAAACCAAATCGATAGATCGGAGAGAAATACAAAGCTATAACAATCATGCATAAAAGAGTTCAGAGAAGACTCAAATATTTCTCATGAATAATCTGATCATAAACTCACAATTCATCGGATCCCAACAAACACACCGCAAAAGAAGATTACATCGGATAGAACTCCAAGAACATCGAAGAGAACATGGTATTGAAGATCAAAAAGAAAGAAGAAGTCATCTAGCTACTAGCTATGGAGCCGTAGGTCTATGGTAAACTACTCACACATCATCGGAAGGGCAGCAAGGTTGATGTAGAAGCCCTCCGTGATCGATTCCCCCTCCGGCAGAGTACCGGAAAAGGCCTCCAGATGGGATCGCGGAAGAACAGAGGCTTGCGGCGGCGGTAGGGTTTTCTCGTCTGGCTCTCTGATGGTTTCCGAATATTTGAGAATTTATAGAAGTGGAATTAGGTCAAAAGGAGCCATGGGGGGCCCACAAGGCATCAGGGCGCGCCCCCTGGGGCCGCGCCCTATTGCCTTGTGGCCTCCCCGTGAGGTTTCTGGCTTCCTCCCGAAGCTTCCAGGGTCTCTTTTGTCCAGAAAAAAATCGTTAAAAAGTTTCGTGGCATTTGGACTTCGTTTGGTACTGATTTCCTGAAAAACCAAAAACAAGTAGAAACAGCAACTGACACTGGGCACTAGGTTAATAGGTTAGTCCCAAAAAATGATATATAATTGCATATAAAAACATCCAAGATTGATACTATAATAGCATGGAACAATCAAAAGTTATAAATACGTTGGAGACGTATCAGATTGCGAGGAATTTTGGAGGAGTTCCGATACACCCAAGCGCCAACCAGGAACATAGGCGACTAGGGTTTAGCCCAATACAAACAAAATACCCTAGAGGCCTCTCGATCATTGACTTTGGGCCTGTTTGGAACTTCTCCGCTCCATCAAAATCAGTTTCACTACACGAAATCCACTTTGAAGCAGTTTCATATTGGAGCTACAGCACTACCAAAGAGAATGTTTGCCTTCCATCTAGCTCCAGCTTCAGGAATGAGAAATTTGGTGAAAATGATCTATTTGATTGGATGAGAGGTGAGAAACGAAGGGGTATCCACTTACTGGTGGCAGTGATGGGTAATTTTTCCCAACTCCAACTTCTAGAGTTTTTTGGAGCACCTCCTGAAGAGCTTCATAAAAAACGAGAGTTGTACCCCAGATTCTAGTTTTTATGCGGAGCGGAATATCGTGAAGCTACCCTGTTTGGCTTGCGTTTTTCAGAGCGGAGCTGAATTTTAAGGAGCGGAGCAGTCCCAAACAGGCTCTTTATAGACTTACAGGGGGAAATTGGAAACGAAAAAAAGAGAGTAAAACATGGCAGTTGGGCACTGTTGCCTATTTGCCGAAAAGTAAACAACGACGCCTTGACCCTTGAGTCTTCTCAGTCGTGTGATGGAGAATCAACGTCTTCCGCAGGTACATAACACGTGAAGCGGTATGGAGGAATGGAGAGCATTGGATGGACGATGGACGGCTACCAAAGCTTCGTGCCAACGAGTCTTTGATTCAAACTTGACTGAAATTCTTGAGACAAGCATGACGCGGGTCCTTACACTGGACCTACCAGCCTACAACACCGGCTGCCCGGGCCGGCGTCCACGACCGCGTCGAGAAGGGCGGCGCCACCCAGTCCCAACCATACCACGTGCTCGCGAAGAAGTTGAAGTACAGAGCTGCAGCCTCGGTCGATTAGCGCACGGGAAGGGGGCCACCGGAGGGGAGGAAGCAGAGGTGGGGGAGAAGGAGGCAGGGGAGGCCTCGCCGCCGTTGCCGGCTGGTGGCCACCGCGGCGGCGGCGTGGAAGGGCGCCGGATAGGGTGGCGGCGGAGGGGAAAACCTATTTGTCCCCCGAGCTGCCACGCTCGTTCGCTATTTGGTCTGGTATTCAGGAACAAGCACTTACTGAAAAGTTTCATAGGACTGACTGTTGTATATCATTCAGACTTTCATGGCTATGAAATTGGGAGCGGTGCTCCCACATTTGAAATAAAATGTCTGCTACTTACTACTACAAACATTAAACATAGCCGAGCTATGTTCAACTGGCAAGCTCCAGGATCATATACAAAATTTTCTCGGAGATCCATAACTCATGCACAGAGATACAACATACTACATCACGAAGAAAAACCAGCCTCTTCTCGTTGCGACGCTACTTCCTCCTCATCCTCTGCTAACACGCTGGCCAGCCACCTCTCCATGCTATCCTGCGACCCCAACTGCATGTCCTGCCGTAAACACAACACACACGAGACAAGGAGATGAGCCATGAGAAATATGCACCGGAAAACGCGGCGGCACTCGGTGCACTTACGGGCGGAAGGGAGATATCTGGAGGCGTTCCGAGGTCGGGGAACTCCTGGAGCGCCTCCGCGTCAAGAGGCAGAGGCTGCCCCTCAGCCTCAGGGTAGGCGGCGTCAGGGGTCCCGCCGCTTGACAGGTGTTCATCCAGGCCAGACAGCGGTGCGTCCTCCACGGCATGCGAGGAGCTTCCAGCGTGCCATTCCACGGCTTCCCGAATAGTAGACATGCCGGACTCTCCCTCCTGTCACAGCCGCAGCGGTAACATGAATGACAGTGAGATGCAGGAGTTGTAACAATTTACAAGGTGGCATTGTACTCTGCTAAACTGGCTGAGTATATGCACAATGTTAATTTATAGGAAGAAAAAGGCATAGCTTGAGGGGGTTATTTTAGCATCTGAAAAAGTAAAATGCATGTCCTATTCAAGATAAGATTTGGGTTCATGAAAAGCTCTAAGGTATATTGTAGTCATTACTCGTCAGGATTGATTATGTATTGAATCTGGTAGTGAAGGAATCAGAAGGCTTGATGATATACTGCTCTTAAGTTGCTAAGCATGAATCTTTATATGGACGACTTAAAAGCTTCTGATATATTTGTGAGACTGCAAGCAGAGGAAATTCTCCTCTGTAGTAGGAGTATCTTGTTAATTTTTGTGCAGTATAGCATCTACTGCCTGAACCTACAGCTGAGGAGTTGCAACAGTGGGATCCCAGTATTGCAAGGCTTTGTTTCAGGGGATCCCTGTAATTCACCGACAGATCAGTACTATTAGGTCAATACTCTGAGAAGGAATCCTAGAAACAGAGTTCATTGGATGTACATAGGATTTGATTTCATGTATATAGGAAAACTGAAGCTTCATATGATCCATAAAGTTAGACAAAATCTTTCACATAGGTCAATGAACATGTACCTGATTCTGCTCGGTTCCGGATGAGCTACCGTTCGGGCGATGAGGCTGTGGAGGGTATGTCATTGGGGTTGTAGGATCATTTACCCCGGCAAATGAATCGGATTCTTCACTAACACCGCACATTAGAGACTGCCCAGCTTTCTTTGACTGCACCTGATAAAAGACTTTGGAAACAACAAGCTCCTCCTGCTTTTCATCTTGATCTACCCCAAGGTGATATTGATGCATTGTCCAATTAGTTCTCTCTATCTTGCCACCTCCTTTCCTAGCACCCATGTTAAGAACCATTATCTTCTTCCACCCTTTTATGACACCGTTATTATCTAAGACAGGTTTGGATTTCCCAGTTTTGTGCCATCTGAGATGCTCAACACAAACAGTGTAGTCATTGTTGCTAATCTTGCGACGCTTACGCTTGCCAACATCGTATGCATTGGATACTTTGTGGAAGAAATGAGCGGTGCTCCCATCTATCTTGATACCTACAGGGGTATATGAATGAATTAGCTAGCCAGGACTTACTCTACATAGTACGAGCTAGCTATTTAATTCAGAAGGCCCTGATAATAACAAATCCAAAATAGCTATTTCTGGTCAAAAAAATTTAAAAAAAAAATAAGAATCATGTACCAGGGAGATTTTCCGGATGTGTATAGCAGATTCCTTCGGCCTCCTCTATGGTTGGAATAAAATTATCTATTAGTACATGGGACGCTGCCCTGCCAACCTTTCCTTCTAAATGTTCAAGCAGTTCGAGATCAGTTGGATCGAACTTAACACCAGCAGGGAGTCCTGGCCACTGTGATAAAACCTGCAATACAAAGCATTAAGTGCAACCACAAGAAGCCCAGAAATCAGGACGTCTTACACCTTCAACCAAGACACAAAGAAAAGACCACGGTACCACTATTCAGGAACAGAGGGTCACGTAGTCTTGTTGTAATGGTGTGTGCAGAGTTATGACTCGAATTGACATACATATAGAACAAATTTTGAAAACTAGAATGAGATGCAAACAGGAACAGAGGTAGTACAAGATGCACCAGATTTTTATGTGGGGGGGGGGGGGGGGGGGGGGGGCTACTACTAGAGAACCAATAAAAGTAAATGCAAAGAGGGAATGGTACTTACATCAGTATTATCAATGTGGTATTTGCAATTTGGGCACTCCATCCATGCAAGCAGTTCCTCAATCTGGCAAATCGAGGGACGAATTATCATCGTAGCAATTGTCTTGGCAGTAACGATCAATGGCCTGAAGAATCTGTGAGATAAACTTATTTTAGGAATAATCTTAAGCCAACTAATCAAGAATAGTCACTGTCAACTAACTCAGGAAAATCTTAGGAATGAAGATAATTAATTATGTGCTAGTTCTCATAAATGTTAGATAGATGCTTATTTCCAGATCCTTTCAACGTAAGCCAAAGACAGATATAGATCACTGAACTCTGTTTCAGAAGAAAGAGGAGACTAATGCAGATTGCAGAGCCTGTCCATTGACATTAACAACCAAAGCCAATGATGTAAAGGACATGTGGAGTCATGATCAGGTTCACAGAATGCCACCAACAGTTTCCAGCAGGAAGCACTGGAATTTAAGAACAGGTGCTCTGTTCTTAAACCTGCAGCTGTCATTTGTGTGCCACTACACACAAACGGAAACCTGGAGGCTAAACTGAAAGAGTTTCAAACGAGATGTGATGCCACTGGGCGACCAACAGAACATATTTGCGATCTCTACTCTGCTCTGTGACCACGAGATCGGAGCAGTTCTCCGCTAAACAGAACAGAGCGGAACGGAACAAGACCCTTCTTTACTCTGCTTTGTGACAGACAGCTGCGACCAGATTAGTCTCCGCTTAACAGAACCCTCCCAACTCAAGCAGATCGATCGTGAAACATCTGCGCCACCGCCGCTGCAGCAACGAGCAGAACCGGGCCGGATTCACGACGACGGCGCGGAGGCCGGAGGCGCTACCCTTCTCTGCTTAGTGGAGACTGGAGACTGCTCCACCAGCACCTCAGCCGACCACGGAAACATCCTGCGCTGCCGCTGCAACAAAGAGTAAAGCCGGGCCGGATTCACGCCCGCGGTGCGACGCGTCGCCCTCCTCTGCTTCCGTCTTTTTTTTTTCTCGGGACCTTCTCTGCTTCCTTCGAGAGGAAGGCTCCTCATCCGCCATGGCAGCCCCCCACCCCCCAAAGGAAAAACCGCAGTGACACAGCAACGAAGAGAGGAACTTGGCCGGAATCACGTCAGTGGCGTCACACCGGGCTGCTCTCCGACGATCTCACACTCATCGCCCCGTCAGACTGACATCTCCTCTGCCACTCGCTCAAACTCCGGAGGAACGTCATCACCATCCGATCTTCTCCAAAATCCACCTACCGGAATCCACCGCTCGCTGATCAATCGCGACGTACCTCCGGATCAACCCGAAACGCAGACCCCAGAAGCAGATAATACCACCAGACCACGTGAGAAAATAAAACAAAAAGGATCCCGAGCAGCAGAAAAGTAGGAGAGAGAGAGAGAGAGACCGAGTCGAGAGTACTTGGAGAGTAGAAACATAGCCCGAACGCGGCTCACTTACTCTGCCATGGGCGCCCGGCGCGGCTGCGCTGCGACGGGAGGGTTGGGTGGGACTGAGAGCGGGGTGTGGAGCGAGTGGAGAGAGCGCACGGGCATCCGAGGGGGGGCGAGGAGGGGGAGGGGGAACTTCTGGGCAAGTGAGGTGGGAGTGTCCCGCCTTAAATAGGCGAGGGGCGAGAAGACGCGGACCGTGACCACCGGCGCCTGTCCAAATGTTTTGCCCACCGGAACAAGCAAGCAAGCCCCTGCTCTGTTTCGCTAGGCTTGGGAGCTTTGGGTGGTGTCGCTCGGTCGGGAACTGGGCTCGGGTGCAGCCTCGGCGTCGACTCTGGTTTCCATGGGTGGGTATCTGCTTGCTCTCAGATTCTCTTCTACCAGAGGTAACTTTCTGAGACGTCTTTTGCGCTCGGTACTTTGCAGTTATCTCCCGGCAAACAAGGGAAAATAGTTGCACCATGAAATAAAAAGGAGACTTTGTACGACTCACTCTAAATTTTTTTTTGTACATCAATATCTGATGTACTACTCCTTCCGTTAAAAATATATATTACTCCTTATGTTAAAAAAAAGGGTGTAATTTTTTTCTCTTGTAGATCGAGGAGCGTGGGGGAAGGGAAGACTTACCCTTTACCCATGTTTAAATGAACGCAATTAACTGCTCTCCTCCGTTCCAACAATTTTGTCTCACACATTTCAGTAACCATCGCTACATGTGGAGGGTGAAGGGGCGCTGGGCGGCGCGGCACGGCTGGTAGTAACGTGCGAGTCATCGCTAGGGGTAACGTTCGGATTTTTAGGACCGGGGAGTGGGGGCTATTTTCAGCAGTACATAATGATGGGTAGTAACGTGCGAATTTTCAGGATCGGTGAGCGGGAAAACAGAAGAGGGCTATTTTTAGCAGTGCGCAAATGAAATCATGAAACAGACTCCTAGCGCCCTCTTTCGCGGAATTCGCGTGAAACGTTTCCGAGATGCCTCCGCGATTAGTACTTTGTACAAGACCGTAAAGAAGAATAGTTCCTACTACAAAATGTTTCATGACAAGAGAGATGATCCCTGGATTTATCCGTGGACTGTGACAACTGACGCTTGTCGAAAGTGTTTTCCCCACGGCTACAAGCAACCCCCCCCCCCCCCTCACTGAGTCTTTCGAGATGTCCACCTTGCCAAGGCATAATACCTTCCCTCTGGATCCATCTCCGAATGTGACACTTCGCTTGGGGGTGCCATGTTTTCAAAGCCGTGGAACATATCTCTATGTCCGGTCATGTGTTCGGTGCACCCACTATCGAATACCCATTCTTTTCCACCGGAAGAATAGCTTGTATGTCCTCTTCACATATTGCACTTGGGATTGTCGTCTTCACTTCCACTTTCACCTTCACTTTCTCTTTCATCTTTTGTATCCTTCAAAAGGTTAGCTTCAATAACACAAGATAGAATAGTCATAATGTTCTTAATGTCACCCTTGTTGGCGCCATACAAGTCAACAACTTGTTGCCTAAGGCGGGGATCGTTGTCATCAAAATTCTTAATGATTGACATGGCATGAGGGAGAATGGCCATCAGTTCATCCAAGGAGTGAGCTTCCTCATCTTTACCTTAGATTTACAATTGGTTTGAGGAGGAGGAGGAGGAGGAACAACTTTCTTATCATAAAGCTCTTCAAGTTGCTTCCACACTTCATGAGCACTATCAAATGAGTAGATTCTCTCCAACACATCATAACTTGTACCTCTCCATATAGGATTGGTAGTTTCGGCATTGAGGTGTTCTCTTGGGAGTTGGGTGAAGAGGATCCGATGGAGGCACATAGTCATTCTCAATGAGTTCATTATGGATTTTTTTGAAACTATGATGATTTTTATAGCAAATTCGGAAACAATACACCTTAATGCATAAAAATAAAAAACTATGACCCCGTCGGCCGTGTGTTGGCCGAAGAGGGCCTTTTCGGCCAACCATTGGCCGAAGAGTACTCTTTGGTCACCGTTGGCCGAAGAGTACTCTTTGGTCAATGGTTGGCCGAAGAGTAGTAACTTCGGCCAACCATCGGCCGAAGAGTACTCTTTGGTCAATGGTTGGCCGAAGAGTAGTAACTTCGGCCAACCATTGGCCGAAGTGTTTTTTTATATTTAAAACTGCCTTATAAACCCTGTACAACCATTGCCGTATTATACATGAAAAAAATGTACTTTCCCGCAATCTTTTTCCCTCCATTTTCTTTCCCGCCGTTCTTTCCCTCCATTTTCTCCCGCGATTTTCTTTCCCGCCATTCTTTGCCGCCATTTTCTCCCGCCATTCTTTGCCGCCATTTTCTCCTACCATTTTCTTTCCCGCCATTCTCTCCCTCCATTTTCTCCTGCCATTTTCTTTCCCGCCATTTTCTTTCCCGCCATTCTCTCCCGCCATTCTCTCCCGCCATCTTCTTTCCCGCCATTTTCTTTCCTGCCATTCTCTCCCGCCATCTTCTTTCCCGCCATTTTCTTTCCCGCCATTCTCTCCCGCCATCTTCTTTCCCGCCATCTTCTCTTCTCCACCTATAAAACCCCCTCCACACTAAGGAGGGTAAGCAGGCCAGTGTAGTCTCGTCAAGATGTCCGGTTATCCTTTCGATCGTAGTTTTCACCCTAGTATGTCGAAACGTCTTCTGAGATTAGCCGCCAATTTCGAGATAGACAATAGGATAGTTCCATGGGACGAACTCCTCAGTAGTGACACCTTACTGAATGAGTTGGCTCACGCATTAAGTAGGTCCGGGTGGCCTGCAAGGACCTTTGAGGAGATACGAAAAGAACTTCTCAGGTTGCATGGAAGGTGGAAGAAGCAACAACATAAGGGTGAAGCATTCCTAAAGGCTGCAGCAGAACATACTTATTTATGGACCCAAGACAGCGAGGACGAAGATGATCTTTTCATGCCGAGCACCAAGGGCAAGAGTACCGCATCGTCGAAGGGCAAGAGTACCGCATCATCGAAGGGCAAGAGTGCTGCATCGACGGAGGATGACGATGATGCCTTCATGTAGTTTGTAAGCTGTATTTTTTAAGTTCAGTCGTACCGTTTAATTTAGATGTACTTGTATCTTAATTATCTGTTGCAGTATCTTTGGAAATGTAACTGGAATAACAATGCGAATTAATAGTAATATGTCTCTCGCATACATAGGTAGATATATGTCTCCTGATAAGATAGAAGCAAGTGCGATAGTAACACATACATGAAGCATGTCTCATACATAGATAATGACTCACACATGAGAAAAGTCTGAAACTAACATAGATAATGACTCATACATAGATAACCATATCACTGCTGGGGACGACGACGAATCTGGGTCTTCCTCGGGCGAGGACCGGAAGGTGAAAAGCGCTGAGGTGGTGGGCGATGCTCACGGTAAGCCCGACCGTAGATAACATCGTCTGACACGGTCTGTGCCTCCTGCGTCGGTGGTGGTGGTGGAGTGTGAAACACTGTCTGAGAGAAGTCATAAGTGTTTGCAGCATCGTCATCGTCATCGCCGTAGCCCTCTAATTCACATCCAGCACCACTAAGTATCGGTGACTGCACTGAATGCATGAACTGTTGCGACTGGTTGCCGCCTGCAGTATAGTAAAACATGTAAAATTGATGAGTAAAACTACAATGTTTAAAAGAATGTACAAAGTAGTGTTACCTAGTTCCATTTGATGATGCCAGTACGAGCTCCCTGGTTGTGAAGGAGGTGTCTGATGCCAGGACGAGCTCCCTGGTTGTGAAGGAGGTGTCGGATGCCAGGAGGAGCTCCCTGGTTGTGAAGGAGGTGGCTGCTGCCAGGACGAGCTCCCTGGTTGTGAAGGAGGTGGGTCTGAACGCTGCACGGAGTGGCGTGGCTCTGAATGCTGCACGGAGTGGCGTGGCTCTGAATGATGCACAGAGTGGCGTGGTTCTGAACGCTGAACAGAGGGACGTGGGGGACGATGTGCTGGACGAGGAACTGCAACATCCGAAGATCGTCTACACGTAACAGCTGCGTAAATCCCTCGTAGCTTCTCATCAAAACGCCTCAACCATGAGAGGTGCTCTGGCTGTGGGATAGTATCCCCCCTCTCAACCCGCCGCATTAAAGCGGAAACCTCCTCTCGCGCCTCGACTGTCAAGTCACTCTGTACATGAAGAGTTAACCAATTGTATATGTTCAGGTTATGATAAAACTACACATATGAGAACCATGGCACGTACCGTGTGGTGTCTGGTTCCCACAACAGAGGCAGTTGGGAACATATCGCTGGTGAGAGGGGCGTCCATCTGATCAGGAGCAGCTGATGGAACCAAGTAGATCCTCGTGCTATGCCGGTAACGTCGCTGATACAGCCCGAACTTGTCCCAGTCAAAGGACCGAACCTCATCCCAGATATTTGTCGGTGCGGTAGCCCATTCCTCAACGTAAGGGCCAATGGTCTCAAGCCAAACAACCATGGACTTGTTTCCTCCTACGCGGCTTTCCCTGAGATTGACGTGCGTGTTACATGGTTAGCTATGTTCGGAATGCAATGTTGAGAACTAAATTACAATTACTTACTTGTGCACGTGTGCTGGTATGTGTGGAATAACTGGAATATCAGGTTCTTGACATAGACCGAACTGTCTCATCACCCTATGAAGAGCCATCTCCTCAACCGTCACGTCGAACACCACTCTGGCCTTGGTCATCCAATAGTGCTGATCTCTAGTGCACATTCCAGATATCCCAACTGGATACCTGGATGATATAGCCTGATGCGAGTATGGCTCCCAGATAACTTGATCCTCGTGCAAACTATCAAACTGTGCCGTGAAGGACGGGTAGCAGCCCCTAACCTGGGTATGCGCAAACTGTCTCTGTACATGACAACAAATAAACATTAGTAATACTTTTCCATGGAAATAATTAATCAAATAAATTTTTACGTAATATATAAGTACCTCTCTCCGTGCCCAAACAGATCCCACAGTAGGCAAATCGCCAATAGCATGCACGTAAGCCCCTGCTATGTCCTCCATCCCAAAAGGTCTATCAACGTATACATAGGGTCGTCCAATAGGGAATCTCTCGTATGACCAGAGCTGCAAGAGTAGTGGACATCCAACCAGAGCTGATTTTCTGGACTTCAACGAGCAAGCTTTGCACAGGCCTCTGTACGTAGCTGCTAACACAGCAGAACCAAAACTCCTCTGCACAATGTCCCCAGGGCACCGTGCGTCAGCTATCTCTCGTGCAATACCGATGAGTCGCGCATTGACAGTAGTCACGTGGTTCCCCGTGAACATCGTCTTGCCGAACAACCAAAGAATATATGCCTCTAGGGATCGATCAATCTGTGCCTCTGACAACACAACTCCGGGGTACCCTAACGAGACAATCTGTATAGAAACCATACGATTGTGTAAACTATCTAGTAAGGGCAACTAGGAAAACAAAATATGTTCAGCTCACTGAGAAGGTTACCTGAAACTGGCTCAACCACCTAAAACGAGGCCCGTGAGGATCGTCGTCTAAGGGCAGAGCAGTTGGCACCGCAGCTACAAAACGTGCCTGCATCAGTGCTAGCCAGCCAGGTTCTGGCTCTAAAGGACCTATGGCAGCACCGGCCAAAGGTAATCCCAACAAGAAAGACACATCCTGTAGAGTAGGAGCCATCTCTCCCCAGGGAAAGTGAAACGTATGTGTCTCTGGTCTCCATCTATCTACTAAGCAGGTAAGCAGTGACCTGTCGTAAGAGAAACGTTTCACTTGCCTCTTGCGTAACTGCATTGGTTCACCTTCCTCATCCAAGTCCGGATGTTCAACCCACTCATCCAATGTACCCTCAACCAGCCGTGCCAAGGGTAGAAGTCCAGCCCAACTTAACCTACAAAATAAAGAGAATGTAGCATACAGTTAGTGGGTATCAAAAGTATATCAAACATGTAAGTCATTATATGTACACACATACCTATTAACCCATAAAGGGTGTATCATCCAGTTAGTCCTTGGTGTGCGAGTGACCAACACGTCTAAGTTCCTGCCCGCTTGCATAAGTGTAGCCCGGTGAGCTCTATCAATCTTACCATCAAGCAACGGATACGAAGACATATCTGCAATTAAAACAACAAATCTAACATGCAATTAAAACAAAGTCCAGACATATTACAAATTAAAACATAGTCCAGACATATTACAAATTAAAACATAGTCCAGACATATTACAAATTAAAACATAGTCCAGACATATTACAAATTAAAACATAGTCCAGACATATTGCAAATTAAAACATAGTCCAGACATATTACAAATTAAAACATAGTCCGACATTTTCTCATAGCCCGACACATAATAATAAGTATCACCTAGTCCTCACAAATTATATAGCTTGTGAGTTATTTCTTCCTCGTCCTCCCCTTCGTCCTCGACTGCCTCGACCACGTCCGCCTCTTGCTCCTGTTGTCGCACTCGTCGATGTGGAAGCACCGTCTTTCTTCAGGTCGGGACAATATTTCATCCTATGCCCATAAGCCGCGCATAGCAAACATTGTCTGGTTGCTCCACCAGCTTCAGATTGGTCCATATCGTTTCTGATGCGTTTGACCTTACGTCTACCCCTGCTTGTTCGCCGAAGATCTGGATCCGGGATGTATACTCTCTCACCGTCGTTTACCTTGTTGAAATTGCCGACGACTCTAAACCCTGTCATCTCACCGGTCCAGACATTGAGTACTGCCTCTTTTGAATAGTATGGGGACACGAAGGAGATGGCGTCCAACTCAATCTGGCCACAGGCAGCCAACACATGTGAGCAAGGCAGGTGCAACAACTTCGGTTTGTTGCATGTACACTCACACGTTGGATAAAATTCTGTTCCAATTGTTACCTCGTGCGTAGGGATGGCAATGGGTCGGGTTTGGGGCGGGTGGAGCTGGTCCAAATCCAACCCATGACCCATCTTCCTGCCCTCTGCCCATCAACCAAAGTATCCATGGGCACAACTTGTGCCCATGCCCAAACCCATTGGATACCCAGATACCCATGGAGCTCCATGGGCATAGAAAAATGAGCATGAAGCCTTCCTAAAGATCAAATTAATT
This sequence comes from Elymus sibiricus, assembly GCA_039707655.1. Taxonomy (NCBI): domain Eukaryota; kingdom Viridiplantae; phylum Streptophyta; class Magnoliopsida; order Poales; family Poaceae; genus Elymus; species Elymus sibiricus. Next base: position 352,229,594 of record CM077666.1, read on the forward strand.
CATCATCATTCATTCACAAATGACAACATAAGCTACAAGAATAAGTAGACAGCAAGTACACTATTCAGGAGGAGATCGGTCGCCGGTTGGGGAAGGGAGAGAGGGAGTGGGATGGGGGTTACCGACCTTGGAGTTGTTGCCGCCTGCCGGTCGCTGATGTTGGTCATCGAGGCCGGTCGCCGATGCTGGTGGCCGAGGCCGGTCTCCGATGCTGGTCGCCGAGGCCGGTCGCTGATATGGGGTGGATGGCCAGGGAGAGGCGACGGGGCGATGATTGTGAGGCACAGAGGGCCGCCGCGCTGGGGAGGGAGCTGGACTCGGGAGGATTGGGAGTTGACGCAAGGCATCCAGATTAGGTTTAATAATTAGGTTAGTGGGGTTGTGGGGGATTAAGGAACATGGGCCAGACTTTGACCTTCTATGACCGCGAGCGACTTGGGGTTGGATGTTTGCTTAGTCCAGTGTCACTGCCATATGGCACCACCTGTTATACGGGTATCCATTGGATATCCATGGAGCAGAAATTATAACCGTGCCCAACCCAGCTGTTCGCGGGTATCCAGATCCACGGATCCATGAGCAGAAATGCGCTCCATACCCTTGCCCAACCGGGTCGGATATCCGCGGGTATCCGGATCCATGGATAAAATTGCCATCCCTACTCGTGCGTCTTCACCTCATTTGCAGAACCAAAACCATCGGTAGGTAGCTGAACCTCATACCTCCTTTCCTGATTACCTATGAGTTTGACAGTGTGCTTCTTTGCTTTCTCTATCTTCTTTGCCATGTACTCCATGACACGGCTACAATAAGGTGTGTTGGGATTATTTGCAATATGCTTCTTTGCTAACTCGTGCCTTTCTCTGAAATATCTCAAAGTGCCATGGAATACAGCCTCCACAATAGCTGTGAGTGGCAATGCTCTATTCCCTCTGAGTACAAAGTTATACACCTCTGCAAGGTTGGTTGTCATGTGGCCATACCTGGCTCCATGGGTGTCATGCATCAAAGACCAATTCACGGGAGGCTCTTTCTCTATCCACTGAGTAAAACTCTTTATTGCCCTCCCCTTCTTTCTCTTAGTACCAGGAGGGTCAATTGCTGGCAAGTCACAAAGACCTACTGGCTCCTCTAGCTCCGCCATGAGTGTTGCTAATTTAGCCTGATCTTCTTCCAGTTTCTTCCTGGCACCGACCTGCTTCTTAGTAAACTCATCAAGTTTTGACCAAATAAAATGGTATTTACGCTGCTGGTTCTGCTTGCATAATTTTTTGAACAAGTTCATCAACCGCTTGTTCTTGAACTGTGAGAAAAATTTTGCCCCAAGATGGCGCATGCACCACTGGCTCTGCAAGTCCTTCCAAGGTATTCGTTCGTCTTCTGTTGGATTCCTTTGTGTCTTCACAGCCTTCAATATACCAGCATGTCTGTCATGAATGACACACACATTTGGTCGGTCCTTCACGATCGCAATTTTCACTTGCCGGAAGAACCATACCCAGCTCGGAAAGTTCTCACCCTCCACAAATGCCATGGCAAGTGGGATGATTTGATTGTTCCCGTCCACACCAATAGCAGTCAGGATTTGCCCTTTGTACTGACCAGTAAGGAATGTACCATCCACAAACATCACAGGAAGACAATGCCGGAAAGCTTCGATGCACATAGCGAAAGAGAAGAATACTCATTTCAAAACCTTGAAATCTGGTATACTCTGCAACCTCGTGTGTTGTACGTTGACATAAGTGCCGGGATTCCTCTCCTTCAGTATGTCAAGGAGACGGACAACATTATCATATGAGTCGAAGAACGTCCCAAACCTTTCCTCCATAGCCTTCTGCTTAGCCCTCCAAGCCTTCCCATAAGGAATGTCATAATTCCATCTGACCTTCACTGCTGTCTGGATGTGTTTTGCTTCCATATCTTTCTTCTGCACTATCTCAGTATACATGAGTTGCGCAATGAGAGTTGAAGTCAGGTTTGGATGATTCACCAGAAGGTTTTTTCCTCACACAATTATGTGGGACGACATCGGTCACAACCCAGTGGATGTTATACTTCGGGACATGCCCGTGCACCTTCCCAGGACAACCTGTTTCAACACATTTCACGGTATAGTTTGTTGGACTTGATATGTGTGTCCGGAAAACCCTCTGCGTAGACATAGCCCACTTGATCACCGCATACTTCAATTTTTTCTTTGTATCAAACATAGCCCCAATCTGGACTTGGTTCAGATTATACTGCCATGGAGCCTCATGACCATCGTTGACCGTAAGGCCGGTGGATATGTCCTGATCCCATGCAGAAGGAATCGGTACCTCCACTTCATCCTCGGAATTTTCAGAATCCAGATCATCCGCCAATCCATCCTTGTCCTCTTCCTCCATCACCCTCAGCATTTCCTCCTCTTCCTCATCCCCATCAGAATCCAGATCCTCCGCCAATATTATCGACTGACTACTCTGCCCAGTATCATGACCACACACATTGTGTGGCACGTAGTCTGACTCTTTCTCAGGTTGGCTACCATCCACATCCAGTGGCTGTGACCCGGATAAACAAATCTCGTTAGCCACTTCACTGCCCTGGCCGGGTTCATACCCCACGTGGAGTTGTACGGTATTCTCCTCCTTCGCCACAGGTTGCACTAGGGCATATGGGTGGATTCTTCGGTCTCGGCAACGAGTTAACAGCGTCAACCAATGCTGGCTCCTATCTATCGGCATCAACTCCCACTTGACATTTTTACAGGATTTGGTCCACAATGCATGAATACTGACGGAACATACTTCAGGATCCAGCCCAAAACTAGTAGTCAACCAGTACTTCAACTGTCTAATGTCCAGTCTGTCCGGGTCTGCAAGTGTCATGACGCCATTTTTATACTCGCTCAGATCAACCCCAAACTCATTGTATCGAACATTACTAGGGCCATAGTAAACAGTCAAATTTACTGATTCAGACATTTTCACCTGTCAGACATTTTCATCTTCTCATTAATCACAACGAAAAATATTATTACCCGCTACACGAACTAACCGCTTAAATGCCAGCACAGACAAATTTACTCATTCAGACATTTTCACCTGTCAGACATTTCCATCTTCTCAATAATCACGACGAACAAAATTATTGCCCGCTACACTAACTAACCGCTAAAATGCCGGCACATACAAATTTACTTATTCAGACATTTTCACCTGTCAGACATTTTCATCTTCTCATTAATCACGATGAACAAAAATATTACCCGCTACACTAACTAACCGCTAAAATGCATGCACAGACAAATTAACACTCGAAGTACGCAATATGACTTATGTACACTAACTAAACTCTACAACTCAGAGAATTTTTTTGACGACATAGTTATACCTTCGACGCGTGTGCCACTGCTTCTTGCTCCTCTCTTCAACTCAGCCGCACCTCCTCCTCCTCCTCACCACCTCTTCCTCCCCAGCAGCACCTCCTCCTCACCACCACCTCCACCATGGCTGAACCACCTCCACCATGGCTCCTCCTCACCTCACTTGTACGAGAAAAAAAACTATCCCATTGAAAAAAAAATACCGTAGGCCGCCGGGGTTGGCTATGATCTACTCTTTCTGTGGGTTGGATGCAAAAATGGATGGACCAGCGAGGAGATCAACGCGGGGTTGCGAGAGACAGATAGAGAAACGAGAGAGAGAGCATGCACGAACAGAGGAAGAAGATGGAGGCCGTGCGGGCTCGTTTCGGATAAGCCCGACCTCTTCGGCCGCTGGTTGGCCGAAGACCTCTTCGGCCGCTGGTTGGCCGAAGACTCCCCTTTTCGGCCGCTGGCTGGCCGAAGAGTGTCGGCAGCCCCCCGACAGCGACCTCTTCGGCCCACTCCCCCCCTCTTCGGCCAATAGCAGACCAAAGAGCTCTTTTCGGCCTCCGGTTGACCGAAAACTACCTCTTCGGCCTCCCACAAGCCGACGGGGTCATAGTTCTGAAAAAATTGCTTTAGGACGTACATTTTCCGAATTTGCTATAAAAATCATCATAGTTTCAAAAAAAAAATCTTCATTATGTCCGGTCCTAGTTGAAGAAACTTGTCAATCTTCACGCATTTCCAACTAGCATATTCTATTCCTTCAAACTAAGCACCATCGTAGTGATATCTTCCCTTACTGGACATACTACTCTCCTTAAATTGTGAAGCCAATGCAACGGTCAATTTACCAAGGATTAACTAATGGAGGACCTCGTGAAGGATACCAAAGCTCTGATACCACATGTAGGACCACTTAGTATAGTCTAGAGGGGGTGAATAGACTACAAGCAAATCAAAGGGACTATTTTCTCAATTTTAAGTTTCCTACGCAATTTATGATTTTCTATTGGTAGCCTATCAATAACCCTACACATGCAAGTCTAATAGAGTATAACAATGGAAGGCAAACACTTTGACAAGTATAAGTAAGAGTAGTTGGAGGAATGCGAACATGGGGTGGCTCGATGAAGATTTTCCAGTGGTTCGGATAGTTGGTGTTGTCGTACTCTACGTTGATGGTGGCTTTGAGCCACAAATGTTCTAGAATAACGGAGATCCCGATTTCTGATACGTCTCCAACGTATCTATAATTTATGAAGTATTCATGCCATGTTTACAACAATTTTATATGGTTTTGGTATGATTTGAATGGAACTAACCTGAACTAACGATGTTTTCAGCAAAACTACAGTGGTGTTGTTTTTTGTGCAGAAATAAAAGTTTTCGGATTGGGCTGAAAATTTACGGTGATTTTTCATGGACCAAAAGAGACCCCCGAAGCTTCGAGGAAGGACCAGAAGACTCACGAGGAAGCGACAAGCTCAAGGGGCGCGGGTCCCCCCTAGGGCGCGCCTACCGAGCTTGTCGCTCCCTCGTTGTCCCCCCTGGCATGATTCCAACGCTGAAAAATCCTATAAATATAGAGAACCCCGAAACTAAACCTAGAACTTCCATGCCCCCGCCGCAAGCCTCTGTACCGAAGCGATCTCATACGGAGCACTGTTCCGGCACTCTGCCGGAGGGGGGAATCATCACCGGAGGCCACCTTCATCATCCCGGTGGTCTCCATGCCGAGGAGGGAGTAGTTCACCCTCGGGGTTGAGGGTATGTACCAGTAGCTATGTGTTTGATCTCTCTCTCTCTCGTGTTCTTGATTTGCCACGATCTTGATGTACCGCGAGCTTTGTTAATATAGTTGGATCATATGGTGTTTCTTCCCTCTCTATCTTCTTGTGATGAATTGAGTCTTTCCCTTTGAGGTTTCGTTGTTATCGGATTGAATACTTTGGATTTGAGAACACTTGATGTATGTCTTGCATGTGGATACCCGTCGTGACAATGGGGTATTCTATTGAATCACTTGATGTATGTTTTGGTAATCAACTTGCGGATTCCCATGACCTTGGGGTAATCTAGGCATATGGGTTGGTACACGTTTTCATCTCCTTTTCTCCGATAGAAACTTTGGGGTACTCTTTGAAGTTCTTTGTGTGGATTGAATATTATGAATCTGAAGTTGTTTGATGCATATCGAGTAATCAACTCACGGATACTTGTGGTGACATTGGAGTATCTAGGTGACATTAGAGTTGGTTGATGCGTATCATATGGTGTTATTTTAGTACAAACTCTAGGGCTGTTTGTGTCACTTATAGGGATGGCTCAATAGATTGATCGGAAAGAATAACTTTGAGGTGGTTTCGCACCCTACAACAATTTCTTCTTATGTTCTCCGCTAGATAAGAACTTTGGAGTGATTCTTTATCGGACGTTGAGGGATTATTATATGATTCAATTATGTTAGCATTGTTGAGAGATTACACTAGTGAAAGTATGAACCCTAGGCCTTGTTTCCAAGCATTGCAATACCGTTTGTGCTCACTTTTACCAATTGCTACCTTGCTGTTTTTTATTATTTCAGATTACAAAAACCTATATCTACTATCCATACTACACTTATATCACCATCTCTTCGCCGAACTAGTGCACCTATACAATTTATCATTGTATTGGGTGTGTTGGGGACACAAGAGATTTCTTGTATTTGATTGCAGGGTTGTTTGAGAGAGACCATCTTCATCCTACGCCTCCCACGGATTGATATACCTTAGGTCATCCACTTGAGGGAAATTTGCCGCTGTCCTACAAAACTCTGCGCTTTGAAACCTTGGGATATTACTTCTACAACTGTGAAGAGGGCAAAGTGTTTGTCGCTCGACATGGAGTTTTCCTTGAGAAAGAGTTTCTCAATAGGAAGGCTAGTGGGAGGACGGTCCGACTCGAAGAAATTCGAGAACCACATGGGGACGTTCCGGTAGGTGATTCGATCACACCGGAGTTAGTCAGGGAACCCGTAGTGGAGTCGACGCCGGTTCCACAGAGGTCGGAAAGGTTGCGCAATATGCACGACTTCAATGTGTTGTTCTTGGAGAACAACGAGCTGACAACGTATGCAGAAGCGATGGAGAGCCCTGATTCCGAGTTATGGCTTGAGGCCATGAGATCCGAATTAAAGTCCATGGATGACAATCAAGTTTGGAACTTGGTTGATTTGCCAGATGGTGTTCGAGCCATTGAGTGCAAATGGATCTTTAAGAAGAAAACTGATATGGACGGAAATGTCACGATCCATAAGGCTCGACTTGTCGCCAAAGGTTATTAACAAGTTCAAGGAGTTGACTACGATGAGACTTACTCACCGGTAGCGATGCCTAAATCAATTCGGATCATTCTTGCTATAGCTGCATATTTTGACTATGAGATATGACAGATGGATGTCAAAACGGCTTTCCTTAATGGAAATTTAACCAAGGACGTGTATATGACACAACCCGAGGGTTTTGTCGATCCAAAGAATTCTAGCATGGTATGCAAGCTTCAGAGATCCATTTATGGATTGAGGCAAGCATCTCGGAATTGGAACATTCGTTTTAATGAAGCAGTCAAAGAGTTTGGCTTCATCAAGAATGACTGTGATCATTGTGTATTCAAGAAGGTCAGTGGGAGCTCAGTAGCATTTCTGATCTTATATGTGGATGACATATTGTTGATTGGAAATGATGTTGAAATGCTTGAATCTGTCAAGGACTCGTTGAAAAATAGTTTTTTGATGAAGGACTCAGGAGAAGCAGCTTATATTTTGGGAATCAAGATCTATAGAGATAGATCGAGAAGGCTTATTGGATTAAGCCAGAGTGCGTATATTGACAAGGTGTTGAAGTGGTTCATCATGCAATAGGCCAAGAAGGGTTTCTTGCCCATGTCACATGGCATTAGTCTTAGCAAGACTCAGAGTCCTTCGACTCCTGATGAGCGAAGACGCATGGATGGGATTCCGTATGCTTCGGCTATTGGGTCCATCATGTATGCCATGGTATGTACTCGTCCCGATGTTAGCTTTGCTCTCAGCGTGGTGGGCAGATACCAGGCAGATCCAGGTGAGAGTCACTGGACAGCGGTTAAGAATATCCTTAAGTACTTGAGAAGGACTACGGATATGTTCCTGGTTTATGGAGGTGAGGATGAGCTCGTTGTAAAGAGTTACACCGATGCTAGTTTCCAAACTGATAGGGATGATAGTCGATCGCAATCTGGGTTTGTGTTCATTCTGAACGGAGGAGCAGTGAGCTGGAGGAGTTCCAAGCAAGATACGGTAGCTGATTCTACAATAGAGGCCGAGTACATTGCAGCTTCTGAAGCTGCAAAAGAAGGTGTTTGGGTGAAGAATTTTATTTCTGATTTTGGTGTGGTTCAGAGCGCGTCCAATCCATTGGACCTCTATTGTGATAATAGTGGTGCTATCGCGCAAGTCAAGGAACCACGGAACCATCATAAAACCCAACACATACTCAGGTGTTTTAACCTTATTCGCGACATTGTCGAGAGAGGTGATGTAAACATATGCAAGGTACACACGGATGCAAATGTTGCTGATCCATTGACGAAGCCTCTCCCATGGCCGAAGCATGAGGCGCAAATGAGTTCCATGGGCATACAATGCCTAAATGATTGACTCTAGTGCAGGTGGGAGACTGTTGGAGATATGCCCTAGATGCAATCATGTGATGATGATATTTCCCTATGTATTCATGAGTCTTTTGTATTGTCCTCGAACATCATAAATGATATGTATCAATAAGTATGTGACTTGTTTGTGGAACTATGTATTGTATGATGATCGTTCTAATGGTCCCTAGTTGATAAGGTTATGCGGACACATATCCTTGACTAGTATACGACTCGTTTGATGACTATGTTTCACAAGTCATGTGCATGGAGATGCTAAACCGATAGTATGGACTCGGGGATGGAGATCACCGAGTCGGACAGACCCACTTTGAGACGCAGCGAGATATTGTCATCTGTTAGTCTCAAGTACAATGTCTATGCCATGTCCTAGACCTGAGGTCCTCGCTTGATCTCGGGATGAGGATCGACTCGCTTAGGGTCTATCAAACGCTACTCCGTAACTGGGTAGTTATAAAGGTAGCTTTCGGGTGAGTCGTGAGACATGCCGCGAGACATGGCTGACCAAGATGGGATTTGCCCCTCCTATATGGAGAGATATTCTCTGGGCCATCTCGAGTGATCAGATTCGGAAAGCATGGCCATGCGATTTGGGTTAAGTGTTAACCCGGTTCGGGAATCTGTATCACGGTTTCGAGAAGAGAGGTCAAGCTACCACAAGGGTGACAAGTACTCGCCTTGAGCTCGACAACATATATCGTGAGGCAAAAGGAATGTTGCATAAGACACATTGTCGAGGTTTGTCAAACGACTTTACACACACATGGGAGTTGGCACGTTCTGCTAGGAGCCGCTACCAACTATCGACTTCGGTCGTGTCCATGTGTACGTGAACCTATAGGGTCGCACACTTAAGGGGTTGCAGCCCATTCGGATTGGATCCGAGTGGATAATGGATGTAGACTCCTAGTGGGCTCAAGTGTTGAGCCCACCTCGGAGGTCTATATAAAGGGGAGTGGGCGCACCACTTAGGGTTGATCTTTTTCCACCCGTGACCGCCGCCGCCACAACTCCCCACGCCCATGCCGCGCGACCGGACCTAGCAGTCCACCGCCCGACGCTGCTCCCTGATACGTCCATTTTGCATCATGTTTTGCTACTGTTATTTATAGTGTTTTTAATCAATATAACACTTTGTGGAGCAATTCTAATGCCTTTTCTCTCTTAATATGCAAGATTTACACAAGGAGGGAGATTGCCGGCAGCTAGAATTCTGGACCTGAAAAAGCTATGTCAGAGATACCTATTCTGCACATCTCCAAATGAGCTGAAATTTTATGGAGATTTATTTTGGAATAAATAAAAAATACTGGAAGCAAGAAGTACCAGAGGGGGCCACCCAAGTGCCCACGAGGCACCAGGGCGTGCCACCCCCCCAGGCGCGCCCTGGTACCTCGTGGGGCCCCTGGCCAGCCTCTGGCCCCCATTTTCTGGTATATAAGTCCATTTGCCCTAGAAAAAATATAGAGAAGACTTTCGGGACGGTGCGCCATCGTCTCGAGGCAGAACTTGGGCAGGAGCACTTTTGCTCTCCGGCGGAAAGATTCTGCCGGGGATACTTCCCTCCGGGAGGGGGAAATCGTCGCCATCGACATCACCAACGATCCTCTCATCGTGGGAGGAGAAATCTTCATCAACATCTTCACCAGCACCATCTCATCGCAAACCCTAGTTCATCTCTTGTATTCAATCTTTGTCTCAAAACCTCAGATTGGTACATGTGGGTTGCTAGTAGAGTTGATTACATCTTGTAGTTGATGCTAGTTGGTTTATTTGGTGGAACATTATATGTTCAGATCCATTATGCTATTCAATACCCCTCTGATCTTGGACATGAATATGGTTTGTGAGTAGTTACTTTTGTTCTTGAGGACATGGGATAAGTCTTGTCATAAGTAATCATGTGAATTTGGTATTCGTTCGATATTTTGATGATATGTATGTTGTTGATTCTCTTAGTGGTGTCATGTGAACGTCGACTACATGACACTTCACCATCTTTGGGCCTAAGGGAATGCATTGTGGAGTAGTAATTAGATGATGGGTTGCTAGAGTGACAAAAGCTTAAACCCTGGTTTATGCGCTATTCCGTAAGGGGCTGATTTGGATCCATATGTTTAATGCTATGGTTAGAGTTATCTTAATTCTTCTTTCGTAGTTGCGGATGCTTGCGAGAGGGGGTAATCATAAGTGGGAGGCTTGTTCAAGTAAGAACAACACCCAAGCACCGGTCCACCCACATATCAAATTATCAAAGTAGCGAACGCGAATCAAACCAACATGATGAAAGTGACTAGATGAAATTCCCATGTGTCCTCGAGAACGCTTTGCTTACTATAAGAAATCGTTCCGGCTTGTCCTTTGCTATAAAAAGGATTGGGCCACCTTGCTGCACTCTTTGTTACTATTGCTACTTGTCACTTGTTACAAATTATCTTACTATCAAACTACTCGTTACCGATAATTTCAGTGCTTGCAGAAAATACCTTGCTGAAAACCGCTTGTCATTTCCTTCTGCTCCTCGTTGGGTTCGACACTCTTACTTATCGAAAGGACTACGATTGATCCCCTATACTTGTGGGTCATCAAGGCTCTTTTCTGGCACCGTTGCCGGGGAGTGAAGCGCCTTTGGTGAGTGGAATTTGGTAAGGAAACATTTATATTACGTGCTAAAATTTACTGTCACTTGTCACTATGGAAAGTAATCCTTTGAGGGGTTTGTTCGGGGTATCTTCACCTCGACCGGAAACACAAATAGTTGCTCCTCAACCTACTGCACCTACTAAAAATATTTATTATGAGATTCCTCCGGGTATGAAAGAGAAACTGCTAGCTAATCCTTATGCAGGAGATGGAACGGTGCATCCTGATATGCACTTGATCTATGTGGATGAAATTTGTGGATTGTTTAAGCTTGCAGGTTTATCCGGAGATGGAGTTAAGAAGAAAGTATTCCCTTTATCTTTGGAGGGAAAGGCATTAATGTGGTATAGGCTATGTGATGATACTGATACATGGGACTGGAAACGATTGAAACTGGAATTCCATCAAAAAAATTATCCTATGCATTTGGTTCATCATGATCGGAATTATATATATAATTTTTGGCCTCGTGAAGGAGAAAGCATCGCTCAAGCTTGGGGGAGGCTTAAGTACATGATGTACACATGCCCCAATCATGATCTCTCAAAAGAAATTATCTTACATAATTTTTATGCTCGGCTTCCTCATGATAATCAAACTACGCTCGATTCTTCTTCGACTGGATCCTTTATGAAGAAAACTATTGAATTCAGATGGGATCTTCTGGAAAGAATTAAACGCAACTCTGAAGATTGGGAACTCGACAAAGGTAATGAGTCAGGTATAATACTTGTGTTCGATTGTGTTAAATCTTTTGTGGCCACCGATGCTTTTCATAAGTTTAGCACTAAATATGGACTTGACTCTGAGATAGTAGCTTCCTTTTGTGAATCATTTGCTACTCATGTTGATCTCCCTAAGGAGAAGTGGTTTAAATATCATCCCCCTGTTAAAGAAAAGATTGAGGAACCCGTTAGTGTTAAAGAAGAAACAATTATTTACCATGTTGATCCAGTTGTGCCTACTGCTTATATTGAGAAACCACCTTTTCCTGTTAGGATTAAGGAACATGCTAAAGTTTCAACTGTGGTTAACAAAAGTAATATTAGAGCACCTAGACCCTATGAACAAATTAAAGTTGAACCTAATGTTGCTATGGTTAAAGATCTCTTGGTCGATAATATAGATGAGCATGTTATTCACTTATGTAATGAAGCAGCTAGAATTGCTAAACCAGATCCTAAAGATAAAAACAGACACGTAGTAGGCATGCCTGTTGTCTCTGTTAAAATAGGAGATCATTGTTATCATGGCTTATGTGATTTGGGGGCTAGTGTTAGTGCTATTCCATTTACCTTATATCAAGAAATTATGAATGATATTGCACCTGTTGAAATAGAGGACATTGATGTTACTATTAAGCTTGCTAACAGAGATACCATTACACCACTTGGGATCATTAGAGATATTGAAGTCTTGTGTGGAAAAATAAAATATACTACTGATTTTCTAGTCCTAGGTTCTCCACAAGATGACTTTAGTCCCATTATATTTGGTAGACCTTTTTTGAACACTGTTAATGCTAAGATTGATTGCGCTAAAGAAACTGTCAGTGTTGATTTCGGTGGTACATCTCATGAGTTTAATTTCTCCAAGTTTCGTAGACAACCTTATGATAAAGAATTGCCTAGTAAAGATGAAATTGTTGGTCTTGCTTCTATTGCCATACCTCCTGCTGATCCGTTAGAATAATATTTACTAGACCATGAAAACGATATGCATATGAATGAAAGAAATGAAATAGATAAGATGTTCTTTGATCAACCACCTATCCTTAAACATAATTTGCCTATTGAAACTCTTGGAGGCCCTCCTCCATCTAAGGGTGATCCTGTATTTGAATTGAAGCAATTGCCTGATACATTGAAATATGCTTATCTTGATGAAAATAAGATATATTATGTTATTATTAGTGCTAACCTTTCAGTGCATGAAGAAAAGAGATCACTAAAAACTTTGAGGAAGCACCGTGCTGCTATTGGATATACTCTTGATGATCTTAAGGGCATTAGTCCCACTCTATGTCAGCACAAAATTAATATGGAGCCTGATGCCAAACCGGTTGTCGACCACCAACGACGATTAAATCCTAAGATGAAAGAGGTGGTAAGAACTAAAATATTAAAGCTTCTGGAAGCAGGTATAATCTATCCCATAGCTGATAGTAGATGGGTAAGTCCCATTCATTGTGTCCCTAAGAAAGGAGGTATTACCGTTGTTCCTAATGATAAAAATGAACTCATTCCACAAAGAATTGTAACTGGTTATAGGATGGTAATTGATTTTAGAAAATTAAACAAAGCTACTAGAAAAGATCATTACCCCTTACCTTTTATTGATCAAATGTTAGAAAGACTGTCTAAGCATACACACTTTTGCTTCCTAGATGGTTATTCTGGTTTTTCTCAAATACCTGTATCACAACCCGATCAAGAGAAAACCACCTTTACTTGTCCTTTTGGAACTTATGCTTATAGACGTATGCCTTTTGGTTTATGCAATGCACCCGCTACATTTGAAAGATGTATGACTGCTATATTCTCTGACTTTTGTGAAAAGATTGTTGAGGTTTTCATGGATGATTTTTCCGTTTACGGAACTTCTTTTGATGATTGCTTAAGCAACCTTGATTGAGTTTTGCAGAGATGTGAAGAAACTAATCTTGTCTTGAATTGGGAGAAGTGCCACTTTATGGTGAATGAAGGTATTGTCTTGGGGCATAAAATTTCTGAAAGAGGTATTGAAGTTGATAAAACTAAGGTTGATGCTATTGAGAAAATGCCATGTCCTAAAGATATTAAAGGTATAAGAAGTTTCCTAGGTCATGCTGGTTTCTATAGGAGATTTATTAAAGACTTCTCTAAAATTTCTAGGCCTCTTACCAATCTTTTGCAAAAAGATGTTCCATTTGTTTTTGATGATGATTGTGTAGAAGCCTTTGAAACACTTAAGAAAGCCTTAACCACTGCACCTATTGTTCAACCACCTGATTGGAATTTGCCTTTTGAAATTATGTGTGATGCTAGTGATTATGCTGTTGGTGCTGTTCTAGGATAGAGAGTTGATAAAAAATTAAATGTTATCCATTATGCTAGTAAAACTCTAGACAGTGCCCAAAGAAATTATGCTACTACTGAGAAAGAATTTCTAGCAGTTGTGTTTGCATGTGACAAATTCAGATCTTACATAGTTGATTCTAAAGTAACTATTCACACTGATCATGCTGCTATTAAATATCTTATAGAAAAGAAAGATGCTAAACCTAGACTCATTAGGTGGGTTCTATTGCTACAAGAATTTGACTTGCATATTATTGATAGAAAGGGAGCCGAGAATCCCGTAGCAGATAATTTGTCTAGAATGAAAAATGTTCTTGATGACCCACTACCTATTAATGATGATTTTCCTGATGAACAATTAGCTGTCATAAATGCTTCTCGTAATACTCCTTGGTATGCAGACTATGCTAATTACATTGTTGCTAAATACATACCACCTAGTTTCACATACCAACAAAAGAAAAAGTTCTTCTATGATTTAAGACATTACTTTTGGGATGACCCACATCTATATAAAGAAGGAGTAGATGGTATTATTAGACGTTGTATACCTGAGCATGAACAAGAACAAATCCTACGGAAGTGTCATTCCGAAGCTTACGGAGGACACCATGCGGGAGACAGGACTGCACACAAGGTATTACAATCTGGTTTTTATTGGCCTACTGTTTTCAAGGATGCTCGTAAGTTTGTCCTATCTTATGATGAATGTCAAAGAATTGGTAATGTTGGTAGACGTCAGGAAATGCCTATGAATTATTCACTTGCTGTTGAACCATTTGATGTTTGGGGATTTGATTATATGGGACCTTTTCCTAAATCCAATGGGTATACTCATATTTTAGTTGCTGTTGATTACGTTACTAAGTGGGTAGAAGCTATTCCAGCTAGTAGTGCTGATCATAACACTTCTATTAAAATGCTTAAAGAAGTTATTTTCCCAAGGTTTGGAGTCCCTAGATATTTAATGACTGATGGTGGTTCACATTTTATTCATGGTGCATTCCGTAAATTGCTTGCTAAATATGATGTCAACCATAGAATTGCATCTCCCTGTCACCCTCAAACTAGTGGTCAAGTTGAATTGAGCAATAGAGAAATAAAATTAATTTTGCAAAAAACCGTCAATAGATCTAGAAAGAATTGGTCTAAGAAACTTGACGATGCATTATGGGCTTATAGAACTGCTTATAAAAATCCTATGGGTATGTCTCCTTATAAAATGGTTTATGGAAAAGCATGTCATTTACCTCTTGAGTTAGAACATAAAGCATATTGGGCAATTAAAGAACTCAATTATGATTTTAAACTTGCCGGTGAAAAGAGGTTATTTGATATTAGCTCACTAGATGAATGGAAAACCCAAGCTTATGAAAATGCCAAATTGTTTAAAGAGAAAGTTAAAAGATGGCATGATAGAAGAATTCAAAAACGGGAATTCAAAGTGGGTGAACAAGTTCTATTGTACAATTCTCATTTAAGATTCTTTGCAGGAAAACTTCTCTCTAAATGGGAAGGACCATATATTATCAAAGAAGTTTATCGCTCCGGAGCCATCAAAATAAACAACTCTGAAGGCACTAATCCGAGAGTGGTGAATGGGCAAAGAATTAAGCACTATATTTTAGGTACCCCCATTAATGTTGAAACTAATATTATTGAGGTACATGATACGGTAAGTAAACCGACTCCAAAAATTCCATAAAATATTTTCTGTCAGTTTTGGAATATTAGAAAAAATACAAAAATAAGAAACAGCCGAGGGGAACCACCTGGTGCCCACGAGGCACCAGGGCGCGCCACCCCCCAGGCGCGCCCTGGTGGCTCATGGGCCCCTCGTGAGCCTTCCCGACTCCGTTTTCTTCTGGATTACTTGTTTTGCAAGATTAAAATTCTTTATATATACTCCCGAACGTTTTAACCACCGCATCGCAGAAATCTCTTCTGTTCTTGTTTCGTGCTATTTTTCTGACAGATCTAGATCGCCATGGCTCCCCAAAAGCTCCGTGCCAAGCACCGCATTGTGCAACCATCGCCGGGCAAACGCCCCTACAGCAAGGTTTACTATGAGTTGTCGTCGGGAGAAGAAGACAATGGCAAGAAGGACAAGGTCGAGGAAGTGGCAGGAGCCCAGGCTCCGGGAGAAGGGCAAGCCATCCCCATGGAGGAGACCGCAGAGAAGGGAGATATCCTTCAACCTTTATATGATCATCTCTCCTCATCCGTAATTGAAGCCCTAAGAGTCTTTGAAATAGTTAGTGCTCAGAATACATCTCTCACTCGCGAAGTTATTTTGTTGAAAGAGCAAAACATCGCCCTTAGGAGCATCAACCGCAGATTGATGTATCTGCTTGAGCTGAAGGACAAGCTCGCCACTTCATCACCACCACCATCACCGAAGAAGGAAACTTGAGTACATGGGTATGGGCACTCCCCTTGGCTTGTGCCAAGCTTGGGGGAGGCGCCCCGGTATCGTATCACCATCACTTTTATCATCTTTACCTATTTTTAGTTCGATCCTTAGTTATTTCGCGATCTAGTTGAATAAAAGTTTAGTATGATCTATTTTCGAGTGCTAGTTTCGTGATCTATCTATCTATGTAATTGAGTTGAGAGTTATATAATAAAGAGTAGTTTGAGATTTTGCTTCTTTACTTTCATGTTTCAATCCTAGCAATGAAAATAATGAAAAAGATCATATGCTAATCCTATGGAAAGTAATGACATTACATAAAGAAAAGTATAAGTGGTAAAATTTATTGGAAGTTAACAAACATAGCATTAGTCAATGATGCAATTCATGAAAAAATTAATAGGGAAGAGAAGATTCACATGCAAATACACTATCTTGGACATCTTTTATGATTGTGAGCCCCATTAAGTATCTTATGCCAAATTGTTGACGTTGGACAAGGAAGACAACGTAATGAATTATGTTTGCTTATATTCACATAGAAGTTATATTGTTATAGATCCTCCAACATGTGGTGCTTGCTCAATATCTTTGCTAGCCAAAAATCCGCACCAAGTAGAGATACTACTTGTGCATCCAAAACCCTTAAACCCAGTTTCATGTCATGAGAGTCCACTATATCTACCTATGGATTGAATAAGATCCCTCAAGTAAGTTGTCATCGGTGCAAAAAGCAATAAAAATTGCCTCTAAATATGTATGAACTTTTATTGTATGGGAAAATAAGCTTTGTACGAACTTGTGATGGTAAAGAAATAAAAGCGACAGACTGCATAATAAAGGTTGTTATCACAAGGGGCAATATAAAGTGACGTTCCTTTGCATTAAGAGCTATTGCATCCAACAACAAAAAGCGCATGACAACCTCTGCTTCCCTCTGCGAAGGGCCTATCCTTTACTTTTATGTATTTACTTTTTATGCAAGAGTCAATAGTGTTCTCCTCTACTTCCTTTTTATTTTTCTCTTTTGTAAGCATCATGTGGTGGGGAAAGATCTAGGCATATATATCCAGTTGGATATGAGTGATCATGAGTTATTATTGTTGACATCACCCTTGAGGTGAATAAGTTGGGAGGCGAACTCACAAGCCCCTATCTTTCTATGTGTCTGGCTGAAACTTTTTGCTCCATATATATGTCGTGAGTGTTAGCAATCATAGAAGACTAAATGATGATTGAGTATGTGGACTTGCTAAATAGCTCTTACATGAGACCCTTCTGAAAATATGATGAATTGCAATTGCATTGTTGACTGAGAACATAGTTTGTTAGTTTTCAAGAAAGTTTATGCCTTATACTCCATTGTTGTGATGAATTGTTACTTGCTCATGAGAAGTTTTATGATAATAAATATTGTTGTTATAATAATGATCATGATGCTACTATGTCCGTATTTTGTTTTTATCGACACCTCTCTCTCTAAACATATGGACATGATTATCGATATCGGCTTTCGCTTGAGGACAAGCGAGGTCTAAGCTTGGGGGAGTTGATACGTCCATTTTGCATCATGTTTTGCTACTGTTATTTATAGTGTTTTTAATCAATATAACACTTTGTGGAGAAATTCTAATGCCTTTTCACTCTTAATATGCAAGATTTACACAAGGAGGGAGATTGCCGGCAGCTGGAATTCTGGACCTGAAAAAGCTATGTCAGAGATACCTATTCTACACATCTCCAAATGAGCTAAAATTTTACGGAGATTTATTTTGGAATAAATAAAAAATACTGGAAGCAAGAAGTACCAGAGGGGGCCACCCAGGTGCCAACGAGGCACCAGGGCGCACCACCCCCCCAAGCGCGCCCTGGTACCTCGTGGTGCCCCTGGCCAGCCTCTGGCCCCCATTTTCTGGTATATAAGTCTATTTGCCCTAGAAAAAATATAGAGAAGACTTTCGGGATGGTGCGCCGCCGTCTCGAGGCGGAACTTGGGCAGGAGCACTTTTGCTCTCCGGCGGAGAGATTCTGCCGGGGATACTTCCCTCCGGGAGGGGGAAATCGTCACCATCGACATCACCAATGATCCTCTCATCGTGGGAGGAGCAATCTTCATCAACATCTTCACCAGCACCATCTCATCGCAAACCCTAGTTCATCTCTTGTATTCAATCTTTGTCTCAAAACCTCAGATTGGTACATGTGGGTTGCTAGTAGAGTTGATTACATCTTGTAGTTGATGCTAGTTGGTTTATTTGGTGGAACATTATATGTTCAGATCCATTATGCTATTCAATACCCCTCTGATCTTGGACATGAATATGGTTTTTGAGTAGTTACTTTTGTTCTTGAGGACATGGGATAAGTCTTGTCATAAGTAATCATGTGAATTTGTATTCGTTCGATATTTTGATGATATGTATGTTGTTGATTCTCTTAGTGGTGTCATGTGAACGTCGACTACATGACACTTCACCATCTTTGGGCCTAAGGGAATGCATTGTGGAGTAGTAATTAGATGATGGGTTGCTAGAGTGACAGAAGCTTAAACCCTGGTTTATGCGCTATTCCGTAAGGGGCTGATTTGGATCCATATGTTTAATGCTATGGTTAGAGTTATCTTAATTCTTCTTTCGTAGTTGCGGATGCTTGCGAGAGGGGGTAATCATAAGTGGGAGGCTTGTTCAAGTAAAAACAGCACCCAAGCACCGGTCCACCCACATATCAAATTATCAAAGTAGCGAACGCCAATCAAACCAACATGATGAAAGTGACTAGATGAAATTCCCATGTGTCCTCGAGAACGCTTTGCTTACTATAAGAAATCGTTCCGGCTTGTCCTTTGCTATATAAAGGATTGGGCCACCTTGCTGCACTCTTTGTTACTATTGCTACTTGTCACTTGTTACAAATTATCTTACTATCAAACTACTCGTTATCGATAATATCAGTGCTTGCAGAAAATACCTTGCTGAAAACCGCTTGTCATTTCCTTCTGCTCCTCGTTGGGTTTGACACTCTTACTTATCGAAAGGACTACGATTGATCCCCTATACTTGTGGGTCATCACTCCCCGCACGTGTGGATACCTTGGAGGCATGGCATCTACAGTGCTCGGATGAACCGTTCGTGGGATTCGCGAAGTACCGTTCGAGGGATTCGCACAGTATCGTTCGCGGGTCTTCGCTGTTCGCGGGAGATCGGCGACGTGAGGAGGAGACGCCTCGGGAGATCGACTACACGCATCACCAACTCTACTTCTGCTGCGGTAACTGCACGTCTAGTGGTAAACCCGATCCCGTGATCTATTTCCAGCAGCATGATCTTGGGTGCGCGGTAGAATTTTTTTATTTGGCGCTAGCGTAGCGTACCGCGTGTTCCAACAGTGGTATCAGAGCCTATGCCGCGTGGTCTTAGATTCGGGGTATAATTTGCATATGATGATATGTAGATTGGTTTATGTACTGGCCGATGAAATCGGTTGTCAATATGATTGACTGTACATGGTGTTAGGCGTTCGGAATTGTGATCTGTTTTTTTGTGATCGTGTTGTGCAGGTCGTGACACAAATTACCCCTACCGGTCGGTTTCTGCCATCGGGGTAGACAGTGGAACGTAAAGCCGGTCACAACACGTGAAGACCAATGAGATTGGTCGAATCGGAAAGATGGTCAAAATTTGGTAAATATGATTTGCCGGTCAAAATTCCAGTGTAAAAATGCATAGATTGGATCTCTGTTTTTTTTCGAATGTCCGGACGCCTGGAGATACCGCGAGGGGCCAGCCCCCTCGACCCCCGCAGGGCTGCTGCCCCTTGACCCCGCGGGGGGCAAAGCCCCCTCGACCCCCATTGCGTTAATCTCGCTTAGGGCGGCGCATAACTTGTTTTTGCAGGGAATGATTGTGATTTGGTATAGCCCATGAATGTTGCTTGTGTATTATTGTTTCGTGACCTGCGTGTCATGAGTGCGGCAACCGGCAGGAGCCATATGGTTGTCCCATTATTGTATTAATGACATGCGTGTCAACATAAGAAGCCATGTAATGTAATTTACTTTCAATAGCTATTAATTTGTAAAAGCATAGTATCTTATGTAACACTTCGTGGTTGACACCATGGCATGGAGATGGTGATCACCACAAGGACAACCATGCATGGAGATGGAGATCACCATGGGCAGGGCGCGCACGTGGAGATGAAGATCACCATGCGCTATCAAAAGGGGCTATACCATATCACACATATATAAACTGCCTGTGAAAGTTTATCCCTTTTATGCACCCTTCTTTTGCATGCTAGATGTTTTAAGTAGGGTGATCCCTCAAAGAATGTCAAGTATAAATGCCTCCCCAATTGCTGCACCTTCACATATCAAGTATGTTTAGTGGTGGGCCTATAAAATTAGGGTGCCACTAGATCTCCTTGAAGTGATGGGTTTGTGTCGGACACTTACATGCGAAGCATTGGTTGACTTGTCATGGCTATCAAAACAGTTTTGGGCCACGAGGCATGGGATTTGGCGCGGCATGAGATGTCCCCAACAACAAGAGTCGTATGGAGATACGATTAGCAAGAGTTGCTTACCGAGTGATCTCGTCTTCTAGTAGTGATGCAAAAGCTCACTAGTTGACATGTTGATCTTGGATCTTGAATCACTAAGTATCAACGGAGGGATGTTGATTTTAGTGGGAGTAATGATCTTATTAAAATGTTTAATATGAATTACTTTTCATGAATACATGTCTTAGTGTTTTGCATATTTCTGTTGTAGATCAATGGCACCACCTGCTCAAGTTACTCCTTTTGCGTTGAAATCAATCCTGGAAAAAGATAGATTAAATGGAACAAACTTTACCACTTGGTATAGAAACCTGAGAATTGTTCTTAGGCATGAGAAAAAGGAACAAGTTCTAGAGAATCCGCTTCCAGAGGAACCTGTCGATAATGCTAATGCCACAACCAGAAATGCCTACCAGAAACTCGTTGATGAATCAAACGAGATTAGCTGTCCCATGCTGGCTTCTATGGAGCCCGATCTGCAGCAACAGTTTGAAAATATTGAGGCTTTCGATATGATCGAGAACCTCAAAAGCATGTTTCAAATGTAGGCTAGGACCGAAAGGTTCAACGTCTGGCGATCCTTGATGGATTGTAAGCTGAAAGAAGGTGATCCACTGAGCCCGCATGTGATCAAGATGATCGGGTACATGCAAGCTTTGGATCGGTTGGGCTTCCCACTTGGGGACGAGTTGTCCACAGATACAATTTTGGGTTCTCTTCCGGATAGCTATGGGACGTTCATCTCGAACTACCATATGCATGGGATGGAAAAGAATCTCACTGAATTGCATGGGATGCTCAAGGTGGCAGAGCAGGATATCAAGAAAGGTACGCATCGTCAAGTGTTGATGGCGCAGAACTCGGCTAAGTTCAAGAAGAGCTGGTCCAAGAAAAAGGCTAAGGCAAAGGGCAAGGAGAAGGAGGTGTAGGATCGAAAGTATGTCTAGAGGGGGGGTGATTAGACTACTTGACCAAATAAAGCCTAACCTTTTCCCAATTTTAGTTGTAGGCAGATTTTAGCAACAATACAAGTCAAGCATCACCCTACACATGTAATTCTAAGAGTATAGCAGCGGAAAGTAAGCAATTGCATATGTATGTAAAGGAGGGGATCGGAGATTTCAAATGCAATGAAGACATGGTGGTTTTTGGCATGGTTCCGATAGGTGGTGCTATCGTACGTCCACGTTGATGGAGACTTCAACCCACGAAGGGTAACAGCTGCGCGAGTCCAAGAAGGGTCCACAAAGAAGCAACCTTATCTATTCCACCATGGCTTACGTCCACGAAGGACTAGCCTCACTCGGGGTAGATCTTCACGAAGTAGGTGATCTCCTTGCCCTTACAAACTCTTGGTTCAACTCCACATCATGTCGGAGGCTCCCAAGTGACACCTAACCAATCTAGGAGACACCACTCTCCAAAAGTTAATAGACGGTGTGTTGTTGATGAACTCCTTGCTCTTGTGCTTCAAATGATAGTCTTCCCAGCACTCAAACAACTCCTCACAGATTTGGCTATGGTGGAAGAAGGATTTGAGTGGAAAGCAACTTGGGAAAGGCTAGAGATCAAGGTTCAAATGGTAGGAATGGAATATCTTGATCTCAACACATGAGTAGGTGGTTCTCTCTCAGAAAATGTATGGTGGAAGTATAGGCACGTTCTGATGGCTCTCCTTACTGAGAAGGAGGTGGTGGAGGGGTATATATAGCCTCCACAAAAAATCCAACCGTTACACACTTTTGACTCAACTCGGTGGCACCGAAACAATAATCTCGGTAGCACCGAACTGTGTAAAAGATATGAACTTTAGGAATCTCGGTGGGACCGATAGGAACAACTCGGATGGACCGAAGTGAAGCAATAAGGCAACAGAGAGTTGGCAAGCCATCTCGGTGAGACCGATTTGCAAAACTCGGTGAGACCGAAGTAAGTGCAAACGATTACAGAGAGTTGGCAAGGCCATCTCGGTGGGACCGAGATCCATTTCGGTGGATCCGATTTGTTAGGGTTTTGGCAGTGGCTAAGTCTAGATGAACTCGGTGGCTCCGGATAGGAAATTTCGGTGTGGCAGAGTTGGAATGTGGGTTTTGGACATCTTTGGATAGAGAGAGTGGTTGAGGGTTTAGGAGTACTGTCACTAAGCACTTGAGAAAAAAGACCATTAAGCAACACCTCATTCCCTTTTAATAGTATTGGCTTTCCTATGGACTCAATGTGATCTTGGATCACTAAACCAAAAATGTAGAGTCTTGATCTTTTGCCAATCCTTGTCCTTAGCATTTTGAGGGGTCCACATCTCTAGTCCATGCCATGCCAATCATTGAACATCCTGAAATCTTTAACTTGAATGGACATTAGTTCAATGAGATATATGTTGTTATGAATTACCAAAACCACCAAAGGAGCAAATGTGCTTTGAATCTCCCCCTTTTTGGTAATTGATGACAACATATAGATCAAAGCTTCGACAAAAGATTAAATGAATGAAATACATCGTCGCTTTGAGAAGTGTGTGATAAGCAAGAGCTCCCCCTAAATTTGTGCATTATTAAAAATTTGCGTTTGAATGCAAATGCACAATCGATTCGGCTCATGGGTCACTCTTCCATGTCACATACATCTTGGTGGAGCGCGCAAAATGATATGATTGAAATAGCAAGCATGCATCACCAATCATAAGTGAGTTAGTAAGCATTGATCATCACAATAAGCATAGTATGATCAATCACAAGCATAAATGACAGAATATCTCATAGACACTGTAGCAAGCACACACATAACAAAGTAGCATCAAACAAGCAGTAGCAAAAGAACTCGAGCAAATCAAAGCAAAGCACTCTCTCTCGAAGCCTATGATCTATACAGATTCTCCCCCTTTGGCAACAAGTACCAAAAAGTTCGAATAGGTATAGGACTAGTCGGCACTCTAAGCACGGTCCTCCGAAGCTCCTGAAGGCGATCTCCTGCTGGCAGCTCCGGTGTGCGTAGACGGCGTTGAGATAAGAGCGTCCACGAAGACTTCGGCGGATGTTTGCTGGGCTGGTGGAGTGCAGACCTGAGGTGGCACTGTGGCAGCAGCAGCAGGTGCAGAGATTGTGGTCCGTGGATCCACAACTGGCACTGCAGCAGACCTGGCTGCCCTAGGCACTGTCTGAAAATGCTCTGTGGTTGGTCTATCATCTCCACTGTCATCAGATGGGGCTGTCTTGACAGCATCAACATCACTCTCCAGCTTCTCCACTGTCGTCTGAATCTCTGTGACCTTGACATCCAAATCATGAAATTTAGTCTCAATAATCCGCTCTAGGTAGCCTGGTGCTGGGTGAGGTTGGCCAGACTTCGCTCAATCCTCAGGGTGGCTTCAAGCAGATATGTCATTTGGTCAGACTTAGACTTTAGGTTTGCAATTGGAGCATTTGGAGCTCATGCCTCCTCGGCTGCTTTTGCTTCTTTGGCTTTGCGGATCTTCTCTTGAGCTTGTACAGAAGTGGGATGCGAAGGATCCATCACTATGACATTATCCTCAAACTCTGGATGCAATGGCAAATGCTCTCGATCAAGAAGGTATGTGCTGGTTCCAACCTTGGAATTTATCAATAGCTGAATGTGTGGAGCATATCCGCACGATCTCTTCTGATCAGCTGCAGTCCTCTTGATAGTTTCAACTATCAGGCTCATCACCTTGAATTTCTGAGGTGTATCAAACAAATGCAGCAAATTGATGGAGTGGCCACGAATCATTTTGTCATCTCCTGACTTGGGTAACAAGGTGTACCACAATATGGTGTTCGTGGTGGCCAATCCTGGTAGCAGATGCTTCACTGATCCAAGCTTATGAGTCTCAATGTCCTTCTGGGGGATAGCAGTGTACATGTTCTTCATGGTATTGTGATCCATCTTGAGCTTGGCATAGATATCTATGTCGTCATCCTCTTCCTTGGGAGCACCAAGAAGACTTGCCCACTCAGAGATGGTTGACTGGTACCTAATACCCTCTGTCATCCACACTATTTTGCCATCTGGATACAAGTGTGCAATAGAGTAGAATTGCATGACCATCTCGTCATTCCACTTGGTCAACTTCTTTCCGACAAAGTCATCAACACCTGCAATCCTGAAGCTCTCATGGACATGGGGAAAATAATCCTCGTTCTCATCGATGTATTCCCAATCCACCCATTTCATGTCGCTAACAATGGGCTTCTTGTCAAGCAATACTGTTTCATACAAAACTTGTTGTTCACGAGTGTGAAAGCGATAATCACACGCTGTCTTCCTCCTTATAGCATAAGGATCTGACTGTCTCCATTGATGCAGTCCTTTATCCTTCCTCAGCATCATGTTCTCCGCAACTGGGTTTGCATTGTCATGGTCTGGAATCTTAGGCTTCAACTTTCTGAGCACTCGTGGCTCTTCATCAACATTTACCTCAGGCACTGGGGCCTTGTTCTTCTCAGTAGCTGAAATGTTCCTGGTAGACCTCTTGGGTGCTGACACCTTTGGCTTGGACTTGGTGGGGGTAGCAGTCCAGATTGCATTAGACATAAGTTTTTGAGCTTTTGTAGGGGGTGCAGTGGCTGCTGGCTCCTCCTCCTCTTCTTTCTCCTCATCCATCATCATGGAGGGTCTGCCAATCACTCGGGCATGAGTTTTCCTTACTCTCTTCTTCTTAGCTCCTGCAGCTGCCTCTTTGTCACTAGTGTCTTCAAGAGTGAATTGCATAGTCTGCTTAGGGACTTTCCTCACAGCAATCCTCTCTTTGGCAGATGTAGGCTTAGTGCTATATTTCTTAGCAAGCACCATTCTCTTCTTCTTAGTTGCTGCTGCACTAGCAACAAAATCCTCATCCTCACTGTCAGAGGTTTTCTTCTTCCTTATTCTGGTGGCTGCCTTTGGAAGATCTGGAGAGCTCCTCTCTCCCTCATAGAAACTCTCATCAGGGCTTGACCCTTCACTAAGTTCTGCATGCTGTTCAGACCTGTTCTGACTGTCACTGCCACTTGACATCTTGCTGAGCTGACCCTGTGAATAGATGGGTATGGGCAGAGTAGATGAGTCATCACAAAAAGCAGAAGTTTTTTATAAAATTTCAGTTCAACTCTTAGTTCAAGTTTTCACAGGATGCATTTTGGATGGACCGAGTTGATCATCTCGGTGACACCGAAGCACTCTACAAAAACCTTACACGCCATTTCGGTCAGACCGATATGGGTTTCGGTGGCTCCGAGATGCTAGGGTTTCACTGAGACTTTAGTTTCGGTCTCACCGATTCGTACAACTCGGTGGCACCGAGACGTACTAGTGCTATGGCCAGAGGCCAAATCGGTGGGACCGAAAATTTCGAATCGATCGGTCCGAGATGCATTCGGCGGAAACTTAAACCTAGAAATTTCGCTCGAATCTAATCTACGGAATTCTCCTGGTGGAATAAGCATTGCAATCGTGGCAAGAATCATGGCATTCCTAACGTGCATTGAATCGGAAATGGGAAGCACGAAAGGGATCGAATCTCACCCTAACTCGGTGGAGACTCTCTACGGCGGCAACGGCGGGGCAGATTGCCGTTGACGGCGGCGGAATCCGGCGGCGAGAGCGCGCTGGAGACGACGGCGAAGTCCGAAGACGAAGGGCGACGGCAGCAACGGGGTGCGGGAACGAGTGGGGTCGAGAAATTTCAACCGTTCGGTCCGCACGATATATATACCCGTACGCTGTCGATGGCGTTGAGTTGAACAACTCGGTGGCACCGATATGTGTAACTGCACGCAGTTTAGCACATCGGTGGCTCCGAAATGGTTTAACTCGGTAGCACCGAGATGGAAAACCTAGATCAATCTAAGTGATTTCGGTTGGACCGAGTTTGAGTGAATTGGTTCGGCTAAAATCATTTAGAAGGTTTTGGAGGTTCAGCCCTTTCAGATCGGTGGCTCCGAGTGCTCCTCACCCGGAGGGTCCAAAAATGACTTGTTCAATTTTTGTGATGCAGCAAGAATAGAATTTGAGACAAGAAAGCATAGATAGCTAGAGAAGGTACTTAGGCATTCTTGTACATCCACTTGGCCAGAAAAACCAAGACAATCAAAACAACAAATGGATGTCCTCGAATGATGAAAACATGCAAACCAACATGCTCACACAATAAGATAGCAAATGAAATATGTGTCAAACATGCACAACCAATTCTAGCATCTATCAAGCAATGGCGATGACTAGGTCATCTATATATGAGTATATTGACTTAGGAGCCAAATGAGAACTTTTGATCATAGGTCATACTCATCGTTTAAGCACAAGTGGGGTTACCACTTTTACATAAAGCATTGATGTGTTCACACCATTAGAGTTGCTTTAGCTCAATTGTTTAGAGCAAAGCTCCCTCTAGATGTGATATTCCCCCTAAGAGGGATGAACTAACCTTGGGTTTTGTCGATGATGACTTCATGTAGATGTTGAAGATGTGGATGCTCAATGTTGATGTAGACCATCAAGAGTTGGGAGCAATCCTTTGGAGTTTTGTGCTTTCAATACCTACATGGGTTAGTCCCACACAAGGAACATACAAGGATATCCATAGACATAGAGTGAAATACACATATGATGATGTCCATGAATGCATTAATTACCTTGTCCCTTGCCTTACCAACAAGAGGGTTTGTGACTCCATGAGCTAGTGCAAAATGTGGAAGTGGATTGCACAAGTTCTTGCCATAAAGAATATGAGTGAAGTTTGTTGGAGGAGTCACCCTCAAGAACTCTCTAGTTCTTCTTCTTTTGGACCCACATCAACTTGATGGGAATCCTTGGAGTTGTAGTAGCACTTGATGAAGTAGAACTTGATGAAGTCTTGGGAACCCACTTGACCATGGCTTGAGGAGCTTCTTCAAATGAATCAATCTCTTCTTGAAGCTTGTCCTTGCCTTTTTGCTTGTGGTCTTGTGGTGGAAGATCTTCTTGAGCTTGTGTTCCCTTGAAGGAAGTAGGATCATACTTCTCTTGTTGAGGAACAAACTTCGTCTTGGGGTATTGATCTTCTTCCCACTCAACTCCATTGGCATTGAACTTTCGTTCAAAACCAACACCTTGGTTCTTCCAGTGCCTTCCTTGCTTGCGTACAATTTCCTCAAATTGCTTACTCCCGGCAAGACTCTTGTAGACACCTTTCTCTATAATTCCTTTCAATAGCATATTTTCTTGCTCAAGTGTAACTTGGCTAAGAGAATCATTAGTGGAATCAATAGAACTACTAGAAGCAACAACATTGGATTTAGCATTGTTATTGTTACTACTAGAGGTAGAACCATTTTTACCCTTGTTGCTAGTTTGCTTAGATTTAACTTGTGGCATAAAGGTAGACAAGAGTAAACGCTTGGCAAGATATGAAGAACTCTTCTTTCGAAGATCGTCATTGATAGCTTTAAGAAACTCATGCTCTTGCTCTAAATTTAGCTTCTCGAAGCGTAGCTTCTCATGAGTTCTTAGAAGTTCTCTATGATCCTCTTGAGTTGTTTTATGAGCTAACTTAAGAGCATTTAGTTCTTTAGTTAGATGCTCAATCTCCTTCATAGCATTGTCACTTGTTTCCTCTTGACTATCATGATTACTAGCATTTTCATTATAGCTCACATCACTAGCCCTATCAACAAGTAAATCATCATCACCAAGCAAATCATCTTCATCACTATTGAAATCAAGATACTCAGGGTGTGATACCTTGGGGCCTTTTGCCATGAAGCATCTTCCAATTCCTTCATTTGGTGAGTCAAGTAGATCATAGGAGTTGGATGACACAAGAGCAAGTCCGGCAACACCTTCATCTTGACTATAGTAGGAGTTGGAGTGATAACTTCTCTCGGAGTGGTTGTCGGAGTCGGAGCCGGAAACCCATTCACCAACATGAGCTTGATGTCTTCTTCTTGTGTAGCTCTTGGATGACTTGTCCTTCCTCTCCGAATCCTTGCTTCTTCGAGAGTGTCTTCGTTCATAACGATCACCTCTACTCCTTCTCTCCTTATGAGGTGATTCATCTCTTCTATGTCTTCCTCTTGGTGATTCGTCTCCTTTCTTGTAGGGAGTCGTACACTCATTGGAGTAGTGTCCGGGCTTCCCACAATTGTAGCAATTACGGTCACGACTTGATGATCTTCTCTCATAGTGTCTTGAGCTAGAACTTCTTTCTTTCCCTTTGTTCTTGTAGAACTTGTTGAACCTTTTCACCATTAGGCTAATCTCTTCATTGGATACTAGCTTGTCACTTGAAGTTGGTGGAGCATCGGTTGAGGCTTTGTAAGCACCACTTGATTTGTTGTGCAGCTCCTCTTTGTCCTTGAGTGACAATTCATGAGCAACAATCCTTCCAATGACTTCCGTGGGCTTGAGATCTTTGTAATTTGGCATCATTTGGATCAATGTGCAAACGGTATCATATTTTCCATCCAAAGGTCTAAGTATCTTCTTGATGATGAATTTGTCGGTCATCTCTTCACTTCCTAAGCCGGCAATCTCATTTGTGATGAGAGCAAGTCTAGAGTATATTTCAGCGACTCCTTCACCATCCTTCATCTTGAACTTGTCAAGTTGACTTTGAAGCACATCCAATTTAGATTCCTTGACGGACTCGGTACCCTCATGCATATCAACCAAAGTATCCCAAATTTCCTTTGCATTCTCGAGGCGGCTGATTTTGTTGAATTCTTCGGGACATAAACTGTTGAATAGAATGTCACAAGCTTGAGCATTGTATTGCAACATCTTCAATTCTTCTGGGGTTGCCTCACGATCCGGTTCCTTCCCATCCTCAAAGAAGTCACCTTGCAAGCCAACACGAACAACAGCCCAAACGGCAGGGTTATGACCAAGAATATGCATTTTCATCTTATGTTTCCAACTAGCAAAGTTTGTACCATCAAAATATGGACCTCTACGGTGATAGTTACCCTCACTAGACACCATACTCTCCTAGGTTGTGAAACCAAGGCTATGATCACCAAAGCAATGGAAATCAAGGCTTACGGAGACCAAAGCTCTGATACCACTTGTAGGATCGAAAGTATGTCTAGAGGGGGGGTGATTAGACTACTTGACCAAATAAAGCCTAACCTTTTCCCAATTTTAGTTGTAGGCAGATTTTAGCAACAATACAAGTCAAGCATCACCCTACACATGCAATTCTAAGAGTATAGCAGCGGAAAGTAAGCAATTGCATATGTATGTAAAGGAGGGGATCAGAGATTTCAAACGCAATGAAGACATGCTGGTTTTTGGCGTGGTTCCGATAGGTGGTGCTATCGTACGTCCACGTTGATGGAGACTTCAACCCACGAAGGGTAACGGCTGCGCGAGTCCACAAAGGGTCCACGAAGAAGCAACCTTGTCCATTCTACCATGGCTTACGTCCACGAAGGACTAGCCTCACTCGGGGTAGATCTTCACGAAGTAGGTGATCTCCTTGCCCTTACAAACTCTTGGTTCAACTCCACATCATGTCGGAGGCTCCCAAGTGACACCTAACCAATCTAGGAGACACCACTCTCCAAAAGTTAATAGACGGTGTGTTGTTGATGAACTCCTTGCCCTTGTGCTTCAAATGATAGTCTTCCCAGCACTCAAACAACTCCTCATAGATTTGGCTATGGTGGAAGAAGGATTTGAGTGGAAAGCAACTTGGGAAAGGCTAGAGATCAAGGTTCAAATGGTAGGAATGAAATATCTTGATCTCAACACATGAGTAGGTGGTTCTCTCTCAGAAAATGTATGGTGGAAGTGTAGGCACGTTCTGATGGCTCTCCTTACTGAGAAGGAGGTGGTGGAGGGGTATATATAGCCTCCACAAAAAATCCAACCGTTACACACTTTTGACTCAACTCGATGGCACCGAAACAATAATCTCGGTAGCACCAAACTGTGTAAAAGATATGAACTTTAGGAATCTCGGTGGGACCGATAGGAACAACTCGGATGGACCGAAGTGAAGCAATAAGGCAACAGAGAGTTGGCAAGCCATCTCGGTGAGACCGATTTGCAAAACTCGGTGAGACCGAAGTAAGTGCAAACGATTACAGAGAGTTGGCAAGGCCATCTCGGTGGGACCGAGATCCATTTCGGTGGATCCGATTTGTTAGGGTTTTGGTAGTGGCTAAGTCTAGATGAACTCGGTGGCTCCGGATAGGAAATTTCGGTGGGGCCGAGTTGGAATGTGGGTTTTGGACATCTTTGGATAGAGAGAGTGGTTGAGGGTTTAGGAGTACTGTCACTAAGCACTTGAGCAAAAATACCATTAAGCAACACCTCATCCCCTTTTAATAGTACTGGCTTTCCTATGGACTCAATGTGATCTTGGATCACTAAACCAAAATGTAGAGTCTTGATCTTTTGCCAATCCTTGTCCTTAGCATTTTGAGGGGTCCACATCTCTAGTCCATGCCATGCCAATCATTGAACATCCTGAAATCTTTAACTTGAATGGACATTAGTTCAATGAGATATATGTTGTTATGAATTACCAAAACCACCAAGGGAGCAAATGTGCTTTCAGGAGGCAACTCCAACTGCCGCCGCCGAGCCTAAGTTAGGGCCGGCCTCGGGGACCGTTTGCTTTCACTGCAAGGAACCTGGACACTGGAAAAGGAACTGCAGCAAGTGGCTTGCCGACAAGGGCAAGAAGACTAGAAGTGTGACTTCTTCTTCAGGTACACTTGTTGTATATGTTATAGACATTTATCTTGCTAATGTTTCTAGTAGCTCTTGGGTATGTGATACCGGATCGGTTGTTCACATATGCAACTTGATGTAGGGGCTAAGCAGAACTAGGAATGTCGCAAGAGGAGAAGTTGACATACATGTCGGGAATAAAGCAAGAGTTGCTGCATTGGCCGTCGGCACTATGCAACTTAATTTACCTTCAGGGTTTGTAATGGAACTTGATAATTGTTATTATGTTCCTGCTTTGAGTCGAAACATTATTTCTAGCTTATGTTTGATGAGACAAGGTTATGAATTTAGTATTAAGGACAATGGTTGTTCTAATTACTTGAATAATATGTTTCATGGCTTTGCACCCATTGTGAACGGGTTATTTATCCTAGATCTTGAAGGTGAGTCAGTCTATAACATAAATGTCAAGAGGCATAAGCCTCACGAAATAAATCCGACTTACATTTGGCATTGTCGACTAGGACACATTAGTCAAAAGCACATGAAGAAGCTCCATGATGATGGAATTCTAACTTCGTTTGATTTTGAATCATTCGAGACATGCGAGTCTTGCCTACTCGGCAAGATGACTAAGACTCCTTTTGCAAAGAGTTGCGAAAGGGCGTCCGAGCTATTGGAATTCATACATAGTGATGTATGTGGACCAATGAGCACGATAGCCAGAGGTGGTTTCCAATACGTTGTGACTTTTACCGACGACTAGAGTAGATATGTATATGTCTACTTGATGAGGCACAAGTCAGAAACTTTTGAAAAGTTCAAGGAGTTTCAAAACGATGTGGAAAATCAACTTGGCAAGACAATCAAACTTCTACGATCTGATCGTGGCAGTGAATATATGAGCCAGGAGTTTGATGATCATCTGAAGAGTCATGGAATAGTTCCACAACTGACTCCTCCGGGTACTCCCTAGAGAAATGGTGTGTTGGAACCTAGAGAAATGGTGTGTCGGAACGGAGGAATCGGACTCTGTTGGACATAGTCCGATCAATGATGAGTCAGTCGGATTTACCCTTGTCATTTTGGGGATACGCTCTAGAAACTGCAGCTTTCACACTAAACAGGGTACCATCAAAGTCCGTAGATAAGACACCATATGAGATATGGACTGCGAAGAGTCACAGTTTGTCTTTTCTGAAAGTTTGGGGATGTGAAGCATATGTCAAGCGACTCCAGTCGGAGAAGCTCACACCCAAATTGGACAAGTGCATATTCGTGGGATTGATACGTCTCCAATGTATCTATAATTTTTGATTGTTCCATGCTATTATAGTATCAATCTTGGATGTTTTATATGCAATTATATGCCATTATATATCATTTTTTGGGACTAACCTATTAACCCAGTTCCCAGTGCCAGTTGCTGTTTTTTGCTTGTTTTTGTCTTTTCAGAAAATCATTATCAAACAGAGTCCAAACAAGAAAAAAACTTTGGATTAATTTTTTCTGGACCAGAAGAGACCCACGAAGCTTCGGGAGAAGACCAGAAGAGCCACGAGGAGGCGGCAAGCCTGGAGGGCGCGCCCAGTGGGGTAGGCGTGCCCCCAGGCTTGTGGGCCCCTCGTAACCCCTCCTGACCTAATTCCAGCACTATAAATTCCCATATATTTCCAATATACCAGAGAGATAGAAGAGAAAACCTTTCCGCCGCCGCAAGCCTCTATTCTTCCGCGATCCCATCTGGAGGCCTTTTTCGGTATTCTGCCAGAGGGGGAATCGATCACGAAGGGCTTCTTCATCAACCTTGCTGCCCTTCCGATGATGTGTGAGTAGTTTACCACAGACCTACGGGTCCATAGCTAGTAGCTAGATGGCTTCTTCTCTCTCTTTGATCTTCAATACCATGTTCTCCTCGATGTTCTTGGAGTTCTATCCGATGTAATCTTCTTTTGCGGTGTGTTTGTTGGGATCCGATGAATTGTGAGTTTATGATCAGATTATTCATAAGAAATATTTGAGTCTTCTCTGAACTCTTTTATACATGATTATTATAGCTTTGTATTTCTCTCTGATCTATCGATTTGGTTTGGCCAACTAGATTGGTTTATCTTGTAATGGGAGAGGTGCTTTGTGACGGGTTCAATCTTGCGGTGCTCAATCCCAGTGACAGAAAGGGACATGACATGTATTTGTATTGTTGCCATTAAGGATAAAAAGATGGGGTTTAATCATATTGCTTGAGTCTACTTTGTCTACATCAAGTCATCTTGCTTAAGGCGTTACTCTGTTTCATACTTAATACCCTAGATGCATGCTCGATAGCGGTCGATGGGTGGAGTAATAGTAGTAGATGCAGGCAGGAGTCGGTCTACTTGTCTCGGACGTGATGCCTATATACATGATCATTGCCATGAATCCGTCATAATTATTTGCTTTTCTATCAATTGCCCAACAGTAATTTGTTTACCCACCGTATGCTATGTGTTCGAGAGAGAAGCCTCTAGTGAAAACTATGGCCCCCGGGTCTACTTTTATCATATATTAAAATCAAGAATACCTTGCAGCAATTTATTTACTTTTATTTTATTTAGTATTTTAGTTTATCTATCTATCACTATCAGAATTAATCCTTGCAAATAACTGCTAAGAGGATTGACAACCCTCTTATTTGCGTTGGGTGCAAGTGTTTGCTTTTGTGTGTGCAGGTGCGCTTAACGGGATTTTGCTTGGTTCTCCTACATGATTGATAACCTTGGTTCTTAACTGAGGGAAATACTTATCTCTACTATACTGCATCATCCTCTCTTCTTCGTGGAAATACCAACGCAGTCTACAAGTAGCTGGGATATCCAAGGGAAACCTTGGGATATTACTTCTACAACTGTGAAGAGGGCAAAGTGTTTGTCGCTCGACATGGAGTTTTCCATGAGAAAGAGTTTCTCAATAGGAAGGCTAGTTGGAGGACGGTCCGACTCAAAGAAATTCGAGAACCACATGGGGACATTCCGGTAGGTGATTCGATCACACCGGAGTTAGTCAGGGAACCTGTAGTGGAGTCGACGCCCGTTCCACGGAGGTTGGAAAGGTTGCACAATATGCACGACTGCAATGTGTCGTTCTTGGAGAACAACGAGCCGACAGCGTATGCAGAAGCGATGGAGAGCCCTGATTCCGAGTTATGGCTTGAGGCCATGAGATCCGAATTATAGTCCATGGATGACAATCAAGTTTGGAACTTGGTTGATCTGCCAGATGGAGTTCGAGCCATTGAGTGCAAATGGATCTTTAAGAAGAAAACTGATATGGATGGAAATGTCACGATCCATAAGGCTCGACTTGTCGCTAAAGGTTATCGACAAGTTCAAGGAGTTGACTACGATGAGACTTACTCACCGGTAGCGATGCCTAAATCAATTCGGATCATTCTTGGTATAGCTGCATATTTCGACTATGAGATATGGCAGATGGATGTCAAAACGGCTTTCCTTAATGGAAATTTAACCAAGGACGTGTATATGACACAACCCGAGGGTTTTGTCGATCCAAAGAATTCTAGCATGGTATGCAAGCTTCAGAGATCCATTTATGGATTGGGGCAAGCATCTCGGAATTGAAACATTCGTTTTAATGAAGCGGTGAAAGAGTTTGGCTTCATCAAGAATGACTGTGATCATTGTGTATTCAAGAAGGTTAGTGGGAGCTCAGTAGCCACTACAAAAAAAACAGTTCCATGATGATATGTCTTTGTCATAGTAGGTCTAGTTTTCTGTCATGCATGTACATCCATTACAATTTTATGATAGAATCAAGATAGTCATACCTGTGCTGTCATAGAAGTGTTCCATGACAATACTGAAATTATCATCACGGAAGTGTCCACTTCCATGACGATAAATGTCGCGTCATGGAAGTGTTTTCGTCAAGGGTGATCGACACGTGGCTTCCACCGTAACGGGTCGCCGTTAAGCTATCGGGTCTGGTTTTGGATACGATAACCCGTTAACAGCCCTGACCAATGGCGATTTTCCACGTGTAAATTTCTCATTCGCCGGCCGATCCACGTGTCAGCTCAGCGTTGCGACAGATGTCATCCATTCATTGGACGAGAGACACTTATGATACGTCGACATGTGGCACGGCCCAACAGTGGCCCATTTAGGTTAAAAAGGCCGGCCCGTTTGACTTGGTCAAAAGTTAGCAGACCGGCCCATGGAAAGCCTGTTAACGGCCTGTTTGCATACAGCCCATCTACGGCCCGGGTACTCACGGCCCGTTATGGCCTTTCAAATATTCGGCCCAGTAGCGTAATATGGGCCGTCCCATATGATTCCAGCCTGTTGTCACTTTCGGCCCATCTATGGCCCGTGAAGTCTTTCAGCCCATATGAGGCCTTTTGCATCTGTGGGCCCATGTAACACCCCAAAAATTTAACCATATTTTTTATTAAGTAAAAATTTGGCCAGAAATAAAATTTTGAATTATAATAGGTCTTTTATTAATTTTAGAGTATTTTCTATTTTCTGTTTTCAAAATCCTTCCCTCCATTTAGAATTTTTTGTAAAATATTGTGGGATTTGGTAGTTGTCTTAAATCATTTCATTTATATTTTAATTAACAATAGGAATTATTTTCATAATAAAATTTGCCCAAGAATAATCATTTTTATAGCATTTTCAATTCTTTAATTGCCTCTGTTGCACTACAACTATTTTAAATAATTAATTAAAAATTGCACAAAAATTATGAGAGGTCATGTGATGCCTATAGATCACTTTTATGCAAAAACCCCGCTTGGTCTTTTGAAAAATTGGAGCAAAACATCCTCCTTTCATTTTTGGTCCAGATTCAGCTTTGAACTACAACCCAATTTTCTGTTGCTTCAAAAATTCTGAAATTATTCCAGCTCATAGTCCTTCCAATCAAACCCTTAAGTCCAGAAGATCAGCTCCATTGGAATCTTTTTAGTTCACCAAATGAACCCCCCAAGTTTCTGTCCAGAATAGAAATTCTTCCAAACTTGCACTAGCAAGTTTCTCCTTTTCACAAAACAACTCCACCATCATCTTTATCATCTAAAGAGACACCAACCTGCAAAATTTCACATCCAACAAAGTTCCTTAGCTAGCACTAGCATTCTGTCAAACAGATGGTGGGCATGGCAGAAATCTTGCTCCATTCTAAACTGCATTTGGAACTTGCCCATCTGGCAAAACCAACATGTCCAGTAGCCTTGCCACCCTTGCAAGCATCACCATACCAAAAATCAGCTCATTTGGACAAGCTTAGGATGCACTGGCAATTCATCGAGCAGCTGGTGTGCGTGTCCAGAGCGCGTGTATTGCAGTCAGTGGCATCGAGCTACTGCCGCTCTGCTACTGCCTCTCCTACTCGCCCTGGTCTTCTACTAGATCTCCCAGTCCACCCTGAGCCTCGCCGACATCCTTCCTCGTCCCCTAGCGCCGCCCACCACCGACCTGCACCGACCACCGCCGCCGTCCGCCGCTGTCGTCTCGGGCACGTTTCTGCCCGAGCCATAAGCAAGCCAACCACCCGCCCTATCCATCTACAACCACTCGGGGTTATCCACGGCTCGCCAACGACCACGCCGACCACTGCCACCTCCTCTAACCGCAGTAATGGCCGCCGCCGCAGTCTGCCGTGGCCGGCACCGTCCGAGCCACCCCGAGCTAGCCAGCGCACCCCCTGCAGTAAATTGGACGGCCGCCGCCCTCACCTATCCCCACCAACCTCGCAACGGCCTCGCCGACCACGGTACGCCATTAATGGCCGCCGCCGTGTTGGGTGGATAAGTTCCCCGACGAACCGACCTCTGTAGGCTATATAAGGACCACCCGAGTTCTTCCTCGATCACCTCGTCCCTCCTACTCCCTCCTGTAATCTTCCCCGAGCACTCAATCAACCGGAGAGGGCCAGCTTCCTCGTCTCCGATAACCACTGCCGCCACCACCTCCTCGATGGTTTCCACCTCTCCAGTGCCTCCCCTCCCCATTTTCTTTCACCGATAGACTTCTGGAGCACCCGCTGATCCTACCCCGTCACCAATTCCACCAGAAATGGCCCATGGAGGAAAGCCCTCTTCCACTCGGAGCTCGCCTCCGCCATGATTGAAGCCCCTCTCGAACCCGAGCTCCTCAACGGCTACCTCCACCTTCCCCGGATGCGGCACTCTCCCCTGAACCCATCCATGTGCTGAGCGTCACCGGAGACGCCCTACAACGCCGGCAATCGCCGCCGAAGCCTCGCCCCTATCTCTGTCCAGACGCGCGCGGGAGATAGGAGACGAACCCGACAAGTGGGGCCCGCTGGTCAGCGGCTCAAGCCACGGGCCCCGCCGTTTAAGTGGAGAGGGTTTTCTCCAAAGTCGTGTTCGCACGGCGAAGGCGTATTCCACTAATACGCCATCGACGTCGACTGACCCCTCCGCACAGCCGAACGACTGGGCTCGGCCCAGTGGCGCCGTCCGTCTAAATCGCGCTCAGGGCGCGTCTCTGCCCTTTTCCCTTTTCTTTTTCAGAAAGTTTCAAATAATTCCACAGCCATCATTTCACATCAAAATTTGATTATTCAAATCTTTGTAGACTCCTAAAATCATACTCTATTAATCCAGATAGGGTGAACATTTTTCCTACGCCCTGTTTCTGTTAGAACTATTAAATAGTCCATTTCCTTAATTATTTCAGATTAGTAATTCTATAGGAAAATCATCTGAACTCCAAATAAACTGATTCTTTTTCCTATAATTTTTATTTTTCATCTAGTTTATTTTAGTATTTATTTTAAAATTTTCCTAATAACTTTTTAGTACTGTGTTAGCTCTATGTGGTAATTTAAATATTTTTGAAAATAGGAAATGGAGGGAAGATAAAATTTTCAAAGTTTTGGAGTGCACCCCACACTTCTGCGTGCTCAAGGCAAGCATCTTGAACACTTGATATGGTGAATGCATGGTAGTTTGTTTGCAAGAATAATTGAATTATGGGTAGGATGGATTCGGGTAAAATTTGCATATTGCTAGCCATGCATGTATGCTCCCTGGTTAATATTATATCTCCATGATGTGGGAGTGAGCATGATTATTTTCATATGCCTGTGCTGGTCTGGACTAATCTGCCGGAAAGAATCAGTCACGAGAAACGTGACCGTGAAACTGAAATCTTGTTGTGACGAGAATGATCAGTGAGGGCATGTTGGGACATGCCAGCTAGTGACCCTGTTGGGTATTACTGAGGAAATATGTTGTGCTAACCACTGCAGGAAAAATTAAACCTCCTGAGTCAACCGTAGATCGAGTCTTGTTCCGGTAACCCCCATACTTGTTTCGTGCTGCCACTTGTCCCTGCCGCAGGTAGGGTACGGTTCAGTAAGTTGGTAACCCCTTTCCTGCACACACCGTACAGAGAGGCCATAGTGAAAGATACCATTGGCCCATGGTAGGCATGTCACTTGGTCCGGGGGCATGGGTGTCTCCGGTTGTAGCCGGAGAGGGGTCGCACCCCTGTTTGCGCGCCGATATAAATATTGTGATCCCATGCTATTGGAGGCCGTTGAATGAGGCCTTCCCACTTAGAGTTTAATTTATCATTGCTTTGGGTGATTCCTGGCTTTGGTAAGTTAAAACTGGTATGTGCGGGTCAGGTGTGTTTTCAACCCAAAGGCCGTAATGGGAATTAGTCAGCGTCTCGGTGCTGACTAAAGAAATCCTTTACTTGTGGGTAAAGAGTACACCCTCTGCAGAGTTTTAAAACCTATTCGAATAGCTGTGTCCACGGTTAAGGACTACAGTCTGGGTTGGTCAAGTGTCGGTCTTTGTGTCGGTCTCCGGAGGAAAATAATTTAAATTGAGTATGATTTATTTTGCAGATTGGCTAGTAC
Source organism: Elymus sibiricus (assembly GCA_039707655.1). Classification (NCBI taxonomy): domain Eukaryota; kingdom Viridiplantae; phylum Streptophyta; class Magnoliopsida; order Poales; family Poaceae; genus Elymus; species Elymus sibiricus. Next base: position 352,268,863 of record CM077666.1, read on the forward strand.
CACTACTGATATTGTCATGAATATTATTGTTATTATTATGGACTAACCATTTTCTCTTATTTTTATTTTTTGAGTATCTCATGGGCTGGCTAGACTACCCGGGATACTCATTTATTTTCAAGACCTCTCGTGGCGTCGCTTGAGTTTTCGGGCGGTCTGTCTCGCCCGATTCTCTTTTAGACACCCGTTTGGCATTTCTTTTCAAGACCTACCATGGCGTCACTTTTAGACACCCGACTGGCATTTCTTTCAAGCCCATGCTCCCTTTCGGCCTTCTAAGGGCCCATACATTCTTGGGCTCATTTCCGGCCCTCGATTACTTACGGTCCGTTACTGGCCTGTTATGCTAATGGGCCAAATTTAGCCCATGGCAACATTCGGTCCGTTTGTGGCCCGTTAACCCGTTGGGCCGTTTTCATCCTATCCTGTAATCCGGCCCATTAACGACCCATCATGCCTCTTGATAGAATTAAGCCTGTGCTGTCTTCCGGCCTGTTAACGGCCCGTTATGGTCTGGGCCCATAAACGGACGGTTCTGATTTTGGCCCGTTTATGGTCCATATTGCGGTCTGGTTTTGGCCTACGAACAGTACGGCCCATGGATCCTACGACCCATAGGAGGCCCATGGATCCTACGGCCCGTATGATGCCCATCGTTACCATGGCCCATATGTGGCCCATGGTTATTGCGGTCACTAGCAAACCAAGGAAAAAGAACTGCAGTGACTACAAGCAAACAAATAAACAAAAGACTAAGTAAATAAATAAGAAAGCAACTAACGCTAGGCTATTACGGCGATTACACAGATTACATCCACTGGGCATCAAAGTTCGCTACCAGTGCAAATATTAGGGTACAACAAAGCAGCATATTACATACATTGGGCGTCTAAATTGGCCACCAGTGCAAATAAACGCGACAGCAAAACAAGTCCAGAACTGAAATCACTTCAGAAGAGCTCAAGAAACGATATCCTGGGCACCCACCATGCTGGCAAGAAGCTTAGCAAGCTTATTAGCTTTCTCTTGTTTGGCGCTAAAATCCTCCAACTCTTGCTGTTTCTCCAGAAAGTATGCATCTGAATTCTGCAGGGACTTCCTCAGTCCTTCGGCTTCTTGTCGCAGCACAACTGATCGTTGTCTTTCAGCTTGTAGTTGAGACTCAAGAAGCCGAACTGATTCAGGCAGCGAGTTCTAAGGGCTTGTGCCAGGGGTAGTGGCTAGTAACTTGAACACTACATCAAGGTAGGACTTTGGGGTTGTCTCACTGTCTTCAAGATAGTTTTAACAGCTTTCTTGGAGAACAACAGGTTTGTCTGACATCTTGGACCTTATCTGCATTACTTCCTTTACCATTGCATAATGGGGTACTCTTCTCCACTATTCTGCCGGCATTCTAAAAGAGGAACAAGCAGACACATCACAAGTTTAGCATCTATATGAAACTCATTTTGGTAAACCAGTTCAGTAGTAAGGTTGACAGGATTATACTAACTTGTCTTCTATTGCAAGGTAATATATAATAACAGAATGAAACAAACATATATCTATGTACTATGGTCACTGTATTGTCTATATCATCCTAGTTTATGTTGCCAAATCAAGATAGAGACACAGTTCAAATCATATCTGTTTAAGACAAAGCAACATAGACAGAATATAAGGGTGGGAAACTACACAGCACTAACAACACTTGTAATGTGCATGACATGAGAACATAACTGTTTATACAATTGAAACTGAAATGAACATCGAGCAAGAAGTTACAACAGCAAACGAGTTAAAGAAATATGTTTAAAACATACCTTTTGCACCATTGGAGTCTCAATTGGATCCTTCAAATTAGAAATTAGTTGGTATGAGTAAATACAGTGATGCAAGAGCAAAGGAGAATGCACCATAGCTACGGAATCTGACCTGAGAACAGTTGTTCTTCTGCTTTAAGCGTGGAGTTTGGGTTCGCTGTGGTGGTCCTTGTGCTTTGGGCACTGCAGTTTCCTTACTAACTGCTCATGTGTGGGTGCTCTGTGGTGGAGATGGTGCTGTGTCAACTGGAAGTGGGTTACTATCTGCTGGGGTTGGGGTTAGTGTTGGAAATATGCCCTAGAGGCAATAATAAATTGGTTATTATTATATTTCCTTGTTCATGATAATCGTTTATTATCCATGCTATAATTGTATTGATTGGAAACTCAAATACATGTGTGGGTACATAGACAACACTGTGTCCCTAGTAAGCCTCTAGTTGACTAGCTCGTTGATCAAAGATGGTTAAGGTTTCCTAGCCATTGACATGAGATGTCATTTGATAACGGGATCACATCATTAGGAGAATGATGTGATGGACAAGACCCAAACTACGAACGTAGCATATGATCGTGTCAGTTTATTGCTATTGTTTTCTGCATGTCAAGTATCTGTTCCTATGACCATGAGATCATGCAACTCCCTGACATCGGAGGAGTACCTTGTGTGTATCAAACGTCGCAACGTAACTGGGTGACTATAAAGGTGCTCTACAGGTATCTCCGAGGGTGTCTGTTGGGTTGGCATGGATCAAGACTGGGATTTGTTACTCCGTATGACGGAGAGGTATCTTAGGGCCCACTCGGTAATACAACATCACAATGAGCCTTGCAAGCAATGTGACTAAAGTGTTAGCCACGAGATCTTGTATTACGGAACGAGTAAAGAGACTTGCCGGTAACGAGATTGAACTAGGTATAGAGATACCGACGATCGAATCTCGGGCAAGTAACATACCGAAGAACAAAGGGAACAGCATACGGGATTAACTGAATCCTTGACATAGAGGTTCGACCGATAAAAGATCTTCGTAGAATATGTAGGAGCCAATATGGGCATCCAGGTCCCGCTATTGGTTATTGGCCGTAGAGGTGTCTCGGTCATGTCTACATAGTTCTCGAACCCGCAGGGTCTACACACTTAACGTTTGGTGACGATTAGTATAGTTGAGTTATTTTGTTGGTGACCGAAAGTTGTTCGGAGTCTCGGATAAAATCCCGGACATGACGAGGATCTCCGGAAGAGTCCGGAGGTAAAAATTGATATATGTGATAATAGTGTTTTTGGTTACCGGAAGGGTTCCGGAGTTCACCGGAAGGGGTTCCGGATGTTTACCGAAGTGTTCGGGTGCAGCAACACTTTATATGGGCCAGAGGGATAAAGCCCACGAGGTATTGGAAAGTGCAAAATGTAGTTTTGCTGGCGCGTAAGCGGTACTACCGTTTTGTGAAGCGGTACTACCGCCCAAGCGGTACTACCGCCCAAGCGGTACTACCGCTTGTGTGAAGCGGTACTACCGCCCAAGCGGTACTACCGCTTGTGTGAAGCGGTACTACCGCCCAAGCGGTACTACCGCTTGTGTTAAGCGGTACTACCGCTTGTGCGCGGTACTGCAGGGATCCGAGTTGGACTCTTTCCCTGCGGGCTAAACCGACCTTGTGCGGGCAAAACCGACCTGGAGGAGGCTTTTACTCCAAGTTTAGACCCCAAGGCTCAACATATAAATAGAGGGGCAGGGCTAGCACACGGGACACATCAAGATTTCCCCAAGCCGTGTGCGGCAACCCTAACCCTCTAGTTCCTCCGTCATAATCTCCGTAGCGCTTGGCGAAGCCCTGCAGAGATTGTTCCTCACCACCATCACCACGCCGTCGTGCTGCTGGAACTCAACCACTACTTCACCATCGCTCGCTGGATCGAGGAGGTGAAGGCGTCATCAAGCCGTACGTGTGTTGAACGCGGAGGTGCCGTCCGTTCGGCGCTAGTTCATGATCGGATCGAGGGACGACTTGCGATTTGGATCGCGGAGACGTTCGACTACATCAACCGCGTTTCTTAAACGCTTCCGCTTAGCGATCTACAAGGGTATGTAGATTTACACTCCCTCTCGTAGATGCTCATCACCATGGATAGATCTTGTGTGTGCGTAGGAAAATTTTTGTTTCCCATGCAACGTTCCCCAACAGTGGTATCAGAGCCAGGTTTATGCGTAGATGAGATCTCGAGTAGAACACAAACGAGTTGTGGGCGTGGGTGTATACATATTGCTTGCCGTTACTAGTTGATATTTGATTCGGCGGTACTGTGAGATGAAGCGGCCCGGACCGACATTACGCGTACACTTACGCGAGACAGGTTCCTTCAACTGACATGTAACTTCGTTGCATAAAGATGGCTAGCGGGTGTCTGTCTCTCTCACTTTAGTTGAATCGATTTCAATGAAGAGGGTTCTTTTAGAAGATCAAAAAGCAATCACTACACCACGTTGTGGTTTTGCGTAGGTAAGAACGGTTCTTGCAAACCCGTAGCAGCCACGTAAAATTTGCAACAACAATTAGAGGACGTCTAACTTGTTTTTGCAGGGTATGATGTGATATGATATGGCCAATTACATGATGAGATATATGTGATGTATGAGATGATCATGTGTTGTATAGAATATCACGACTTGCATGTCGATGAGTACGGCAACTGGCAGGAGCCATAGAGTTGTCTTTAATTATTGTATGACCTGCGTGTCAATCATTAAGCGCTATGTAATGCTTTACTTTATCGCTAAACGTTAGCAATAGTCGTGGAAGCAACAGTCGGCGCGACAACCTTATGCCGACACGTTGATGGAGATCAAGATGATGGAGATCATGGTGTCATGCCGGTGACGATGGAGATCATGCCAGTGCTTTGGAGATGGAGATCAAAAGCACAAGTTCATGGCCATATCATGTCACTTATGATTTGCATGTGATGTTAATCCTTTTATGCATCTTATTTTGCTTAGGACGACGGTAGCATTATAAGGTGATCCCTCACTTAAATTTCAAGATAAATTGTGTTCTCCCCGAGTGTGCACCGTTGCGAAAGTTCGTCGTTTCGAGACACGCCGTGATGATCGGGTGTGATAGACTCCACGTTCACATACAACGGGTGCAAGCCATGTTGCACACGCGGAACACTCGGGTTAAACTTGACGAGCCTAGCATGTACAGACATGGCCTCGGAACACAAGAGACCGAAAGGTCGAACATGAGTCATATAGTAGATATGATCAACATGAAGATGTTCACCATTGAAACCACCTCGACTCACGTGATGATCGGACTTGAGTTGGTGGATTTGGATCATGTTACACTCGAATGACCGGAGGGATGTCAATTTGAGTGGGAGTGTTTAAGTAATATGATTAACTAAACTCATTATCTAGAACAATAGTCTAAGTTGTCTTTGCTATATTTATGTTGTAGATCATGGCTCGCGCAGTAGCACCCCTGAATTTTAATGCGTTCCTAGAGAAAGCTAAGTTGAAAGATAATGGAAGTAACTTTGTGGACTGGGCCCGTAATCTAAGGATTATCCTTACGGCTTCCCAGAAGGCTTATGTCCTTGATGCACCGCTTGGTGATCCACCCGCTCCAGTTGAGTCTCTAGACGTTGTGAACGCCTGGCAGGCTCATTCTGATGATTACTCAATAGTTCAATGTGCAATGTTGTATGGCTTAGAACCGGGACTTCAAAGACGTTTTGAACGTCATGGAGCATATGAGATGTTCCAGGAGTTGAAGTTTATCTTTCAGAAGAATGCTCGGATCGAGAGATATGAGATCTCCGATAAGTTCTATGCTTGCAAGATGGAGGAGAACGGGTCTATCAGTGATCACGTGCTCAGAATGTCTGGGTACTCCACCCGTCTGGCTGAGTTAGGGATGCCCCTTCCGCCAGAGGCTATCACTGACAGAGTTCTTCAATCATTGACACCTAGCTACAAGAGCTTCGTGTTGAACTATAACATGCACGGGATGAACAAGTCAGTCGCCGAGCTGTTTGCGATGCTGAAAGCCGCTGAGTCTGAAATTCAGAAGGAGCATCAAGTGTTGATGGTCAATAAAACCACTAGTTTCAAGAAAAATGGCAAGGGTAAGAAGGGTAACTCCAAGAAGAGTGGCAAAACAGTTGCTCCTCTCGTGAAGAAACCCAAGGCTGGACCCAAACCAGAAACTGTGTGTTTTCATTGCAAGGGAACTGGACACTGGAAGCGGAACTGCCCCAAGTATTTGGCTGACAAGAAGGCGGCCAACAACAAACAAGGTATATATGATATACATGTTATTGATGTGTACCTTACCAACCCTCGTTGTAGTGCCTGGGTATTTGATACCGGTGCGGTTGCTCATATTTGCAACTCTAAACAGGAACTGCGGAATAGACGGAGGCTGGCAAAGGACGAAGTGACGATGCGCGTGGGAAATGGTTCCAAGGTTGATGTGATCGCCATCGGCACGCTCGCTCTTCGATTACCGTCGGGATTAGTGATGAACCTAAATAAGTGTTATTTGGTGCCTGCGTTAAGCATGAACATTATATCTGGATCTTGTTTATTGCGAGACGGTTACTCATTTAAATCAGAGAATAATGGTTGTTCTATTTATATGAGTAATATCTTTTATGGTCATGCACCCGATGTGAGGGGTTTGTTCTTATTGAATCTCGATAGTAATGATACACATGTTCATAACATTGATGCCAAAAGATGTAGGATTGATAATGATAATACCACTTTCTTGTGGCACTGCCGTTTAGGTCATATTGGCGTAAAACGCATGAGGAAGCTCCATGCTGATGGACTTTTGGAGTCACTTGATTTTGAATCACTTGACACATGTGAGCCATGCCTCATGGGCAAGATGACTAAAACTCCGTTCTCTGGTACAATGGAACGGGCAAGTGACTTATTGGAAATCATACATACTGATGTGTGCGGTCCGATGAGTATTGAGGCGCGCGGTGGTTATCGTTACTTTCTCACCTTCACTGATGACTTAAGTAGATATGGGTATATTTACTTAATGAAACACAAATCTGAAACATTTGAAAAGTTCAAACAATTTCAGAGTGAAGTTGAGAATCATCGTAACAAGAAGATTAAATTCCTACGATCTGATCGAGGAGGAGAATATCTGAGTTATGAGTTTGGCAGTCACTTAAGACAGTGTGGAATTGTTTCACAATTGACACCGCCTGGAACACCACAGCGTAATGGTGTGTCCGAACGTCGTAATCGAACCTTATTGGATATGGTGCGATCTATGATGTCTCTTGCCGATTTGCCACTATCGTTTTGGGGTTATGCATTAGAGACAGCTGCATTCACTTTAAATAGGGCACCATCGAAATCCGTTGAGACAACGCCATTTGAACTTTGGTTTGGCAAGAAGCCAAAGCTGTCGTTTCTTAAAGTTTGGGGATGTGATGCTTATGTCAAAAAGCTTCAGCCTGAAAAGCTGGAACCCAAAGCGGAGAAATGCGTCTTCATAGGATACCCAAAAGAGACAGTTGGGTATACCTTCTATCTCAGATCCGAAGGCAAAGTGTTTGTCGCTAAAAACGGAACATTTCTTGAGAAAGAGTTTCTCTCGAAAGAATTGAGTGGGAGGAAGATAGAACTTGATGAGGTTGTTGAACCTTTACTTCAACCTGAGAGTAGCGCAGCGCAGAAAGATGTTTCTGTGGAGCCTACATTAGCTGAAGAGGAAGTTAATGATGATGATCATGAAGCTTTGGATCAAGTTGCTATCGAACCTCGTAGGTCGACAAGGACGCGTACTGCTCCTGAGTGGTACGGCAACCCTGTCTTAGAGGTCATGTTGTTAGACAACGATGAACCTACGAGCTATGGAGAAGCGATGATGGGCCCGGATTCCGAGAAGTGGTTAGAGGCCATGAAGTCCGAGATGGGATCCATGTATGAAAACAAAGTATGGACTTTGGAAGTATTACCTGAAGGGCGTAAGGCCATTCAGAACAAATGGATCTTTAAGAGGAAGACGGACGCGGACGGTAATGTCACCGTCTATAAAGCTCGACTTGTGGCAAAGGGTTTTTCACAAGTTCAAGGAGTGGACTACGATGAGACCTTCTCACCCGTAGCGATGCTTAAGTCCGTCAGAATCATGTTAGCAATAGCTGCCTTTTTCGATTATGAAATTTGGCAGATGGATGTCAAAACAGCGTTCCTTAACGGTTACCTTAAGGAAGAGTTGTATATGATGCAACCAGAAGGTTTTGTCGATCCAGAGAATGCTGACAAAGTTTGCAAACTCCAGCGATCCATTTATGGACTGGTGCAAGCATCTCGGAGTTGGAATCTTCGTTTTGATGAGGTGATCAAAGCGTTCGAGTTTATACAAGTTTACGGAGAAGCTTGTATTTACAAGAAAGTGAGTGGGAGCTCTATAGCGTTTCTAATATTATATGTGGATGACATATTACTGATTGGGAACAATATAGAAATGCTGGAAAGCGTAAAGGAATATTTGAACAAGAGTTTTTCAATGAAGGACCTAGGAGAAGCTGCTTTCATATTAGGCATCAAGATCTATAGAGATAGATCGAGACGTTTGATAGGACTTTCACAAAGCACATACCTTGACAAAGTTTTGAAGAAGTTCAAAATGGATCAGTCCAAGAAGGGGTTCTTGCCTGTATTGCAAGGTGTGAAGTTGAGTAAGACTCAATGCCCAGTGACTGCAGAAGATAGAGAAAAGATGAGTGTCATCCCCTATGCTTCGGCCATAGGCTCTATCATGTATGCAATGCTGTGCACAAGACCCGATGTCAGCCTTGCCATAAGTATGGTCGGAAGGTTTCAAAGTGATCCAGGAATGGAACACTGGACGGCGGTCAAGAATATCCTGAAGTACCTGAAAAGGACTAAGGACATGTTTCTCGTTTATGGAGGTAATCAAGAGCTCGTCGTAAAGGGTTACGTCGATGCAAGCTTTGACACTGATCCGGATGACTCTAAGTCGCAAACCGGATACGTATTTATTCTTAATGGGGGTGCGGTTAGCTGGTGCAGTTCCAAGCAAAGCATGGTAGCAGATTCTACATGCGAAGCGGAGTACATCGCTGCCTCGGAGGCGGCGAAAGAAGCTGTCTGGATGAAGGAGTTCATGACAGATCTTGGAGTAGTGCCTAGTGCGCTTAACCCAATGATTCTGTTTTGTGATAACACTGGTGCCATTGCTCTAGCCAAGGAACCAAGATTTCACAAGAGGACCAGACACATAAAGCGACGCTTCAATTCCATCCGCGATTACATCAAGGAGGACGACATAAATATTTGCAAAGTACACACGGATCTGAATGTTGCAGATCCGATGACTAAACCTCTTCCAAGGGCTAAACATGAACAACACCAGAACTGCATGGGTGTTCGATTCATTACAATGTAAATCACATAGTGATGTGAACTAGATTATTGACTCTAGTGCAAGTGGGAGACTGTTGGAAATATGCCCTAGAGGCAATAATAAATTGGTTATTATTATATTTCCTTGTTCATGATAATCGTTTATTATCCATGCTATAATTGTATTGATTGGAAACTCAAATACATGTGTGGGTACATAGACAACACTGTGTCCCTAGTAAGCCTCTAGTTGACTAGCTCGTTGATCAAAGATGGTTAAGGTTTCCTAGCCATTGACATGAGATGTCATTTGATAACGGGATCACATCATTAGGAGAATGATGTGATGGACAAGACCCAAACTACGAACGTAGCATATGATCGTGTCAGTTTATTGCTATTGTTTTCTGCATGTCAAGTATCTGTTCCTATGACCATGAGATCATGCAACTCCCTGACATCGGAGGAGTACCTTGTGTGTATCAAACGTCGCAACGTAACTGGGTGACTATAAAGGTGCTCTACAGGTATCTCCGAGGGTGTCTGTTGGGTTGGCATGGATCAAGACTGGGATTTGTTACTCCGTATGACGGAGAGGTATCTCAGGGCCCACTCGGTAATACAACATCACAATGAGCCTTGCAAGCAATGTGACTAAAGTGTTAGACACGAGATCTTGTATTACGGAACGAGTAAAGAGACTTGCCGGTAACGAGATTGAACTAGGTATAGAGATACCGACGATCGAATCTCGGGCAAGTAACATACCGAAGAACAAAGGGAACAGCATACGGGATTAACTGAATCCTTGACATAGAGGTTCGACCGATAAAAGATCTTCATAGAATATGTAGGAGCCAATATGGGCATCCAGGTCCCGCTATTGGTTATTGGCCGTAGAGGTGTCTCGGTCATGTCTACATAGTTCTCGAACCCGCAGGGTCTACACACTTAACGTTTGGTGACGATTAGTATAGTTGAGTTATTTTGTTGGTGACCGAAAGTTGTTCGGAGTCTCGGATAAAATCCCGGACATGACGAGGATCTCCGGAAGAGTCCGGAGGTAAAAATTGATATATGTGATAATAGTGTTTTTGGTTACCGGAAGGGTTCCGGAGTTCACCGGAAGGGGTTCCGGATGTTTACCGAAGTGTTCGGGTGCAGCAACACTTTATATGGGCCAGAGGGATAAAGCCCACGAGGTATTGGAAAGTGCAAAATGTAGTTTTGCTGCCGCGTAAGCGGTACTACCGTTTTGTGAAGCGGTACTACCGCCCAAGCGGTACTACCGCTTGTGTGAAGCGGTACTACCGCCCAAGCGGTACTACCGCTTGTGTTAAGCGGTACTACCGCTTGTGCGCGGTACTGCAGGGATCCGAGTTGGACTCTTTCCCTGCGGGCTAAACCGACCTTGTGCGGGCAAAACCGACCTGGAGGAGGCTTTTACTCCAAGTTTAGACCCCAAGGCTCAACATATAAATAGAGGGGCAGGGCTAGCACACGGGACACATCAAGATTTCCCCAAGCCGTGTGCGGCAACCCTAACCCTCTAGTTCCTCCGTCATAATCTCCGTAGCGCTTGGCGAAGCCCTGCAGAGATTGTTCCTCACCACCATCACCACGCCGTCGTGCTACTGGAACTCAACCACTACTTCACCATCGCTCGCTGGATCGAGGAGGTGAAGGCGTCATCAAGCCGTACGTGTGTTGAACGCGGAGGTGCCGTCCGTTCGGCGCTAGTTCATGATCGGATCGAGGGACGACTTGCGATTTGGATCGCGGAGACGTTCGACTACATCAACCGCGTTTCTTAAACGCTTCCGCTTAGCGATCTACAAGGGTATGTAGATTTACACTCCCTCTCGTAGATGCTCATCACCATGGATAGATCTTGTGTGTGCGTAGGAAATTTTTTGTTTCCCATGCAACGTTCCCCAACAGTTAGATGGGGTGTAGCTGGTTCTCTGGCCAACGGGGTAGGGGTACAATCTGCAAGAGTGTCGGTTATGTGTGGTGGGGCTGGCTCTTGGGCAAGTACAACCGTGGTTCTATCTGCATCGATGGGTAGCACCATCTTTAGTGAAGACCGTGTTTTTACTCCCTTAGATACTGCCATCACCCCCTCCAATTCAAATGGCTGATAAACAAGAAAAGAAATTGAAGGTACAGACATTGTATGATAGACAGATGCAGTAATTCACGTATATGTTGTCTAACCAAACAGGACAGCATGACACACTTTCACATATATGATGGCTAAGGCTAACTAAACAGGATAGCATGACACAATTTCAGACATATGATGGATAACTAAACAGGATAGAATGACATAATTCAAGATATGATGACTATCTAAACATGATGAAATGACATAACTATATGATGTCTTTATAAAATAGGTTGGCATGAAATAATTCACATACATGTTGTCTAAGTATACAGGATGGCATGATATAATTCACCTATATGATTGATATACTAAGCAGCTGGCACTCGCATATATGATCTCTAAACTAAGCAAATGGCATTGAATATTGTGTATATGATGTCTAAACTAAGCAATGCAAGACACCATATGCATGATATGAGAAATATAACCGTCGCAAGTTAGAGCATACACCTCAGGGGGGATGTAACACCCTGGTTTTTGCCTTTTTCTTTTATTTGGATTTATTGGATATTTTAATTTGCATTTGAGTTTTTCAGTCAATTCTTTTGGACTTACCACTTGGATTTATTTTTTATTTTCTTCCAAGTGGGTTCTATCATCCATAAACCCTCCCTAGACCTCATCCCTCTCACCATAATGCCATTGGATATTTTTATTTAATGGCATTATATTCTTTTTCTTCCTGAAAATACCCCTTTTCCCAATAAGCTATGAAGCAACCCTCATTTTTATTGCTCCAAAAATTCCAAGAAAATTTCCAAATATTCTTTGGATCATTCCTCACCTCCCTATGCAAAAATATCCCATAGTCATTTGGAAATTTTCAGCTAAGGAAAATATTTTTGCTTCTGGACAGAATGGTCACTTTGTGAAGCAACTATATTTTTCCTTGATCTGTTGGGGCTGAAATTTTTACCACTTGACTACCCTCCTAAGTAATGCTTAACACCAAAATTTCAGCTCTAAACTCATAGCTATTTGTCCCCAGTATTTGGCACAAGTTTCTGTCCAGAAACTTTGCAGCTAGCTCATGTCACCTCCACTACGCCAGATGGCATGCCAAGAGCATTTCTAGGCACCGCGTTGAAGGGACTACATGAGTGACACGGTTTGGCAGCGCCGAAAGCACCGAGTGTGCCAGTGCACGCGGTGACCGCGTGAGAGCGCGGTGCATTGCATGCGCTCGCAGCGCTCTGTGCATCGGGGCCCTCTGCCGACGCCCGTTCGCCCTCCCCTCGACACCGCAGCTTGTCCCAGCCCCGCAGCAAACTCTAGCGCGCCACCTAAGCCTTGCCCTGCTCCTCCCCGACGCCGGCAAGCCGCTCGCCGGAAGCGTCCGAACGCTATCGGGCGGAACAGTGGGTGCGCATGCTCCGGGTACTCCGCGTAGTGCGCCGCACTATGCTTGCACGCGTGCACCGCGTAGCCTGTGCACCACTCCTCCTCCCCATGCCGCGCCCGAGCTTATCTCCTCCTCTCCTCTTCTGCAGCTCGTCGCCGGCGGAGACCCGAACACGAGCGAGCTCCATCTATAAATAGAAGCACCCCCAAGTCATTCTAGCCATCCCCCTCACCTTCTCTGGCCACAAATCACTCCTCCACGAGCGCGGCAAGGCCAGGAGGGCCTCCTGCCGCCGTTGATCGACGGAACCCGCCGCGGATCACTCTCGAACGTGCACTCATCCAAGCCACTCCCAACTCCGTCCACTGCTCCCATCGAGACCGTGGAGACCTCCTGAGCTCGACGGTACCGCTAGCTCGCCGGATCATCGCCGGAATCGACGGATCCGACAAGCTCCGCCGCCGCCGTCTCTGGAGAAGAAGCTTCTGACACCGTTCGTCCACCCCCGCCGTCACTTCGGGTACGTGCGTGCTCGCCGTGACGCCCTGAGTCCATCCCGCCCATCGCCGGCAACCGCCGTGGCCTCCTCGCCGGAGTATCACCGGCAACAGTGCCGCCTCCAGTGTTCCCTCCCTCTCTCTCATTTAACCCTGACAGTGGGACCCCCCTGTCAGCCTCTCACTCTCTCTCCCGAAGCGGTATAAGTGGAGGCGTATTCGCCGAATACGCCTTTGACGTGGCCGTTTCTGGAATTTCAGTTAAATTCATTTAAATAAATGTTTGACGAGCTTCTGACCCCAACTTTGACCAGCTATAACTTTTATTCTACAAGTCCAATTGAGTTGATTCTTTTTGCTACTGGTTTGTATTGAGCCAAAGTTTATGCATGCCAAATTTCAGAATTTTCTTGCTGTTGAGAATTTCTGGTGAAATAAAATGTGTTATGTGACATTTTCTTTTTTGCATTTAAAATATTTTCAGAAGCTCCTAATTGTGTTGGAGAAGACCAGGAGTATTGTGACACTCCTCTGAACCAAGGCAAGCCACAACATTCATATGCAAGGATGGCATTGCAATGACATTGGTTTATTTGAATTAAACTCGTCACTTAATTCACTATTAAAATGATTTGCTATATAAGACTTATTGCATAGAATTTGTTCATGTCATTTTGATAGTATGCAGTAGGGTACAAGCTTTATTGCTAAAGTATGCAGTAGGGATCATGTCATATGCTCTTATGGTAGCATGATGCATTCGTTATTCATGATCGTGACCCGTGCATCCATTCACTATGGCTCGGATCATTTTATTTCAAGTTAAACTTGATGTTAATTCAACTTGAACATGCTGTTGATCGAGTCATGGTGCCACCGAATCAAGCTCACCAGTGCAACCACACTTGCCTGGATGGGGAGGTCTTAATGCGGTCTATTGTCATGCCTCTCGCCGGTGCCTCCTACGAGGGAAGGTTGTGCTCTGGCGCTACCCTGGCCCGGTAGGCAGTCATAACCTTGAGTGCCCGAGTTTTACGGTACCGAGGTCCCCGTTTGGGATGATGTTTATGTTTGGCCACGACGGTGGCGGCCACAAAGGTGGCGGGTGTCACGAGTTGACATCGGGGCAACCCAGGACATAGCCCAAAGGGGAGTTTGTCGGAGTGGCCGGGAGAGTGTCATGCAATAGATTGGTTTTGTCGGAATGTCGTTGGTCCACCCGAATGGGAGCACGAGGCCATGAGTTCCGTAGTGTGGGTACAGTGTACTAACCTCTGCAGAGTGTATAATCTATCGATAGCCGCGTCCTCGGATATGGACACAGTTCGTAGTAGGTCACACCGTGGGTCAATAGATATAAAACTTGCACACTAAGATTCACCAGATGGCACATGAAGAAGTGGTGATCGAGTGAGGATCACTGTGAAAAGGTATGGATGTGATCAAGTGAGGATCACGTGGGTAAGTTATGAACGGTGGTTACGTGGTGGCCCCGAAATGGTAAGTTGGTCCCAGGGACCACGACAACTTTTCACGCACACCTCATGTTGGATAGAATCATGCTCATGCATTCAACTTGTTAAATGCCTTGTTGTTGTTTGTTGTACTTGTTTTGTTTGCTGTGAGCTTGCGAGTACATTCAAAGTACTCACCTGGCTTATCATGCCAGATGCAGGAGAAACCGTGCATGGTGTGGATGTCGAGCAGTATGTCGCGCTCTAGGCCATGTCCCAGCAGTGTGCCTGTGGAGTGGAGTTCCGCTACCTCGTCGTTTCGCTGCCGCGTAGTAGTTCCCGTATCATCGAGGCCCCTGAGATGTCTACTAAATAATGTACATAAGTTCAGCCGCACCGTGTGTGCCGCTTGGCCTCGCTTATCGTGTAATATGTGAACCTATGTATCCGCTAAGAGATCAATAAAGCGGTTGTTTTCTATACCAAGTTATTGCGTATTGGCAGAGGACTTGATCTCTGGGCTGGCAATGCAAGGTAAACCGGTTGCTCTGAGCCGGGGTGCCACAACGCTTGGTATCAGAGCCAAGTTGACTGTAGGACGCCCTAGACAGCCGACGCGCTAGAAAACGGTAGTTTTAGCCTCTGTAGCGATCTGAGGATTGACTCTGCACTTGGGTGTTGCATTGCATTGCATATAGCTTACTGTTAATACTGATCAGCTAATATTGTGAGTGTAGATGGCACCAGTCCCTTATCCGTACCAGCCTGAGCCGGCACCTTCCACCTTTTCGCATCTGCTTAGCAACGTGTGGCGCCGACTCTACCCCGACGGTGATGACCCCGTGTACCAGGTGTACTGAGAGCAGCTTGCAGATGGTATTTACGAGTATCACGC
Organism: Elymus sibiricus; assembly: GCA_039707655.1. Lineage (NCBI taxonomy): Eukaryota > Viridiplantae > Streptophyta > Magnoliopsida > Poales > Poaceae > Elymus > Elymus sibiricus. The sequence continues at coordinate 352,284,432 of CM077666.1, forward strand.
GGAGGTCGTCATGCACAACAGTACTGTGGTGGGCACTTACACTCGCTCCACCAAGGGCGGGACTGCTTCTACACCTGACCAGGCGGTCCAGTTTGCAGCATTCGAGGCTCTCACTGACTTGCGCTATAACGAGATCCAGATGCAGACTCACCCAGGTTTCTACTTCTATCCGTCCATGTTTGAGTCAGGACAGATCCGTTTCCCTTACATTGATCCGGAGTGTGACCGGTCAGCCAGCCACCTATCTCGTTACATAACGGCTGGATACTTTCTGATCGTCAGCCTAGCCCAGGAGCTGAACCGCGTTCGAGATGAGCTATGTGCCGCTCGATCTGCCTTCGCTCCACCTTTACTTATCCATACATCGCTTGTTCCTCCAGTTACCTTACCTCCACATACACCAGAGACTCCCACACCTTCTCAGAGTAACTCACGTACTTCGATAGTGACTCCTCATGAGTCCCCAGCCCAGTGGGCTATGCTTCTCGCTACCCCAGCCGCTCCGATGCTGCGGAGCCACCCTGCTCCAGACCCTGAGGGAGAGTCGTCCCGTCAGCGTCGTTGTGTTTCCTTTGCTCCGGAGGTGTCCCTTATCAGTTTCGATTCGGAGTCCGACACCGAGGAGACACCAGCAGGACCATCAGTGTGCCAGTGCGATCGCTGTCGTCGCGAGTAGACGAGGATGATGTGGTGTTTGGTTGTATGCATGTAGTAGTACTATCCATGCTGTTGTCCTGTCATGTATGCTGGATGATGTATTGTATAATTATGTTGTTTCCGTTATTCGCTTTGGCTTTTCTCGATTTCTCTTCCGGGTTTGTTGCTTCACCTTCCTATTTTTTCCCTAATGGATGTTGCTCATCTCGATGCTTCGTATTGGGAAACATATATAGGATGACAAGGTGTGGCAGTAACTGTCATAGTGGCGATGATACTCCAGTTCGTCGATCCGCCAGGCAAGCAGGACATTCTCCAGAACCATATCAGCCACCACCTCCTCCACCTCAAGCACCCACAACAGAGCAGATTATGCGGATGTTTGAGGAAAAGAGAAACCAAGACCTGATGGAATTCCTGAGAAGCATGCAGACTATGGTTGGGCAGAATAATCACAATGGTAATCACTCCAAGCTGTCAGACTTTCAGAGGACCAAACCGCCAAGTTTCAGTCAAGCAGTGGACCCAATGGAAGCCGATGACTAGTTGAGGACCATTGAGAAGAAGCTAGAAATTGCTCGCACTGAAGATACTGATAAGGTACCCTTCACCACTCATTATCTGGAAGGACCAACTGCTATATGGTGGGACAATGCCAAAGTTATGTGGCCTGCTGAAGACGAGATTACATGGGATAAAATCAAAGATAAATTCCGTAAGTATCACATTCCCGCCGGTATCTTGAAGGTCAAGCAGCGAGAATTCCTCACCCTTACACAAGGGACCTCGACTGTAAGTGAGTATTTAAACAAGTTCAATCACTTGGCCCGTTATTCCACACATGATGTGGCCACCGAAGAACGGAAGATAGATCGGTTCCTCGGAGGACTCAACCTTACCCTCCGATGTGCACTCAGCATGCTGGATTTCCCCGACTTCCAAACTTTGGTGAACAAGGCACTCATTGCCGAAAGGGAACACAAACTGGTTAATGATCATAAGACTGCCTATGAAGACCGCAAACGCAAGTTTGAACCCAAGAAGGAAGGGCAAGTTTTTCAGAAGGTTTGTACTTGGCAGCAACCCCAGTTTGAGTTCAAGCCAACCTGGCAGCAGGGGAATATCAAGAATGAAAGTCAGATCAAGACTGTGGTCGCCAAGCCAAACAAGGAAGACTGTCAGCGTAACAATGCATGTTACTCATGTGGACAAACTGGGCATTACGCTAGGCAGTGCCCCAAGAATGGAAAGTCGCCAACTAACCTGAAGCCTCAAGTCAATTATGTGGGGCAATTCCCCAAACGGAAATATATTCAAGGGCAAGTTCATCACATATCCGCCGAAGAAGCCTCCGAAGTTCCCGATGTGGTCATTGGTATGTTTCCTGTTAATGACATACCTGCAACAATTTTATTCGATTCCGGGGCTTCCCATTATTTTATTTCACGGAGTTTTGTTGCCCAACATCGCGTTTCCTATACTCTTTTGGACAAATTTATGGTGGTACAATCCCCCGGATCTAGGCTCAGGACAAATATTGTATGCCAAGGATTGAAAATATCAATCAATGGAGTCATTTTCCCCGCATCCCTAGTATCCATTGAATCTCCAACATTGGATATTATTTTGGGGATGGATTGGTTGACAAGACACCAGGTCTGCATCAACTGCGCAACAAGAGAAGTCATGCTAATAAATCCCTCGGGCCAGTCTGCTCGATTATTTGCCGATCGAGCCATGCCAAAGAAGGGGATGGTCTATGCAGCTATTGCTACAGAGATGAATCTAGTCCCAGTGGTTTGTGAATTCCCAGATGTGTTTCCAGATGAATTGCCAGGCATGCCACCTGATCGAGAGCTTGAATTTTCCATTGAGCTTGTGCCTGGGACAACACCAATTTACAAGAAATATTATCAAATGCCTTCATCCGAACTAGTGGAGTTGAAGAAGCAATTGGATGAGATGCTCCAAAAAGGATATATTCGCCCCAGTTCATCTCCTTGGGGTGCACCGGCAATATTTGTGGGCAAGAAGGATGGCAGTCTCCGGATGTGTGTTGACTACCGCGCTCTCAATGATGTCACCATCAAGAATAAATACCCGCTGCCCAGGATCGATGATTTATTCGATCAACTCAGTGGAGCTCAAGTGTTCTCCAAGATCGATTTGCGCACCGGGTATCACCAGCTAAAAATCAGAAAAGAAGATATCCCCAAGACAGCATTCAGTACACGATATGGGCTGTACGAATATACGGTCGTGTCCTTTGGGCTGACCAACACTCCTGCATTCTTCATGCACATGATGAACAAGGTGTTCATGGACTTCCTGGACAAGTTTGTAGTGGTGTTCATTGATGACATCCTCATATATTCCAAAAGCGAAGAAGAGCACAAGCAGCATCTCTGAGCAGTGTTGGAGCGATTACGCGCTCATCAACTCTATGCGAAGTTCAGCAAATGTGAATTTTGGCTTAAAGAAGTGGGATTCCTTGGGCATACTCTTTCCGCTCAAGGAGTGGCCGTGGATCAAAGCAAATTCAAAGAAGTATTAAATTGGAAGACACCTGTGTCAGTGACAGAAATCAGGAGTTTCTTGGGTCTGGCAGGATATTACCATCGCTTCATTGAAGGCTTCTCAAAGATTGCCAAGCCAATGACTGAACTACTCAAGAAGAATCAGAAGTTCATATGGACGGAAGCATGTGAGAACAGCTTCAATGAGCTAAAGACCCGTTTGACCACCGCTCCAGTGTTGACTCTACAAGATATCTATCAGAGCTTTGACATCTATTGCGACGCATCCAGGCATGGCATTGGTTGTGTACTTATGCAAGATGGAAAGGTCGTGGCCTATGCATCAAGACAGCTTCGACCCCATGAGGAGAATTATCCTACCCATGACTTGGAGATGGCAGCTGTGGTCCATGCCTTAAAAATTTGGAGACATTACATCATTGGAAAAAGATGCCAAGTCTACACCGACCATAAGAGTCTCAAGTATATATTCACGCAACCAGACCTGAACCTCCGACGAAGGAGATGGCTTGAGTTGGTCAAAGACTATGATCTGGGTATCAACTACCACCCAGGAAAAGCAAATGTGGTCGCCGATGCTGCTACTTGTAGCTTGCGTTGGTATTATCCCCAAAGAGGAAGGGATGATGCATCACAATAGAGATAAGTATTTCCCTCAGTTATGAAACCAAGGTTATCAAACCAGTAGGAGAATCACGCAACACCTCGTTAGCAGCACCTGCACACAAACAACAAATCCTTGCACCCAACGCAAACGAGGGGTTGTCAATCCCTTGGCGGTCAATTGCAAGATTAAATTTTATGTGATAGATAGATAGATTGAAAAAAAATACAAAATAAAATAAATAAAAGAAAATGGCAGCAATATTTTTAGGGTTTTAGTAATATGATTTAGATAGACCCGGGGGCCATAGTTTTCACTAGAGGCTTCTCTCGAGAAAATAGCATACGGTGGGTAGACAAATTACTGTTGGGCAATTGATAGAAAAGCAAATAATCATGACGATATCCAAGGCAATGATCATGTATATAGGCATCACATCCAAGATAAGTAGACCGACTCCTGCCTGCATCTACTACTATTACACCAGACATCGACCACTATCCAGCATGCATCTAGTGTATTAAGTCCATAAAGAACGGAGTAACGCCTTAAGAACGATGACATGATGTAGACAAGATAAACTCACGTATGAATAAACCCCATCTTTTTACCCTTTATAGCAACGATACATACGTGTCATGTCCCTTTCTGTCACTGGGATTGAGCACCGTAAGATCGAACCCATTACAAAGCACCTCTTCCCATGGCAAGATAAATCAATCTAGTTGGCCAAACCAAATAAATAGATCGAAGAAGAAATACGAAGCTATAATAATCATGCATAAAAGAGATCAGAGAAGACTCAAATAATATTCATGGATAATCTGATCATAAACTCACAATTCATCGGATCCCAACAAACACACCGCAAAAAGTGATTACATCAGATAGAACTCCAAGAACATCGAGGAGAACATTGTATTGAAGATCAAAAAGAGAGAAGAAGCCGTCTAGCTACTGCCTATGGACCCGAAGGTCTGTGGTAAACTACTCATGCATCATCGGAAGGGTAGCAAGGTTGATGTAGAGCCCCTCCGTGATCGATTCCCCCTCCGGCAGAGTACCGGAGAAGGCCTCCAGATGGGATCTCTCTGGAACAGAAACTTGCGGCGGCGGAAAAAGTATTTCATGAACTCCCCCTGAGGGTTTCTGTTTTTTCCTGAATTTATAGTGGTGGAATTAGGTCAAACGGAGCTGGGGTGGGCCCACGAGGCACCAGGGCGCGTCTGCCCCCCCGGGCGCTCCCTGGTGGCTCGTGGCCACCCATTCTGGCGTCTGGTCCTCTCCCAAAGCTTCTAGTGTTTATCTTGTCCAATAAAAAATCTCCAAAAAGTTTCGTGGCATTTGGACTTTGTTTGGTATTGATTTTCTGTAAAACAAAAATAGGACAGAAAACAGCAACTGGCACTGGGCACTAAGTTAATAGGTTAGTCTCCAAAAATGATATATAATTGTTGTAAGCTATATAAAAACATCCAAGATTGATAATATAACAGCATGGAACAATCAAAAATTATAGATACGTTGGAGACGTATCAGCATCCACAAGCTTAATTCCTGCTCGTCCTCGAGTAGGTAAATGATAAAAATAGAATTTTTGATGTGGAATGCTGCCTATCATATTTATCACATATTCTTTTCTTTTATAGCATGGACATTGTACTTGAATGATTCAAAGCAATAGTCTATAATTTGACATGAAGATATAAATACTCAACCATGCTAACAAGCAACCATGTCTTTCAAAATATCAACGCTAAAGAAAGTTATCCCTAGCCCATTATGCTCAATCATTGATCCATTCATGAAACACACTCAAATATTAGCTACATCCAATGCACAATTATGACAATAGTGCTCTCTAGTTGGTGCTTTATAAGAGAAGATGGAGACTCAAGTAAAAATAAAATTTTTGCATAAAAGTAAATAGATAGGCCCTTCGCAGAGGGAAGCAGAGATTTGTCAAATGTGCCAGAGCTCAAGGCTGAAATTAAAGAGATAAAATATTTTGAGAGGCATGCTTTTCCTGTCAACAAAAACGACCGAGAATTCCCATTATTTTCCATGCTAGACACATCATAGGTGGTTCCCAAACAGAAAGTAAAGTTTATTTCCTTTCCACCATTCTTTCACAATCCATGGCTAGCTGTATCCACGAGTGCCCTCCATACCAACACTTTCCAAGGAATTTTGTTGATATTAATTTTTGATTTCATTGTGGGACTGGGCATCCCTATTACCAACCATTCTCTCGTGCAATGACAAGTGAATAAACACTCATCGTGAGAATAACACACCTAGCATGGAAAATAATGGCCACCCCCTGCCGCTTCATGAGCGGTACGGGCACACAAAATGGGAAAAATTATTTTGAAAATTAGAGTTGGCACACACAAATTTACTTGGAACGGCATTGAAATACCGCATATAGGTAGATATAGTGGACTCATTTGGCACAACTTGGGTTTAAGGATTTTGGATGCACAAGCAGTATTTCCGCTTAGTACAAATGAAGGCTAGCAAATAGATTGAGAAGCAACCAACCAAAAAATGAAAACGGTCATAAACATGCATTGAACATAACTAACACCGAATAATGCGCCATAAGTAGGATATAATTCCTTTGCATAACTATTGAATTAATGTGCATGCATAGGGAATCACAAACCTTAACACTAATATTCTTACTAAATCACAATTACTCACTAACATGACTCACATATTATCATTTCCATATCGCAAAACTATTGCAAGGAATCACACTTATCATATCCAATGATCTATATGGAAGTTTTTATTATATCCCTCTTGAATATTCATCACTTTGGGACCAAATTCATATCTTTTGCAAATTACCGTTACTATCATCAACTCTCAAAAAGATTTAAGTGAAGCATGAGAGTGCAAATATTTCTTCAAAATTTCAATCTTAACAATTCTCAAAATAATATAAGTGAAGCATGAGAATTCATTTCTTCAAAATTTTAATCTTATCAACTCTCAAAATAATATAAGTGAAGCATGAGAGTTTATTTCTTCAAAATATAGCCACCACCGTGCTCAAAAATATTTAAGTGAAGCACTAGAGCAACTGCCTAGCTCAAAAAATTTAAGTGAAGCACATAGAGTATTCTATCAAATGATGATAAACGTGTGGCTCTCGCAAGATAGGTGTGTTCAGCAAAGATGATTATGACAAACTAAAAAGAAAACAAAGCAAAGACTCATATAATACAAGACGCTCTTAGCAAAACTCATATCATGTGACGAATAAAAATATAGCTCCAAGTAAAATTACCGATGGTTGGTAGAAGAAAGAGGGGATGCCTTCCGTGGCATCCCCAAGCTTAGACGCTTGAGTCTTCCTTGAATATTACCTTGGGGTGCCTCGGGCATCACCAAGCTTAGGCTTTTGCTACTCCTTATTCCTTCATCCATCGTTATCTCACCCAAAACTTGAAAACTTCAATCACACAAAACTCAACAAAACCTTCGTGAGATCCGTTAGTATAACAAAATAAATCACTACTCTAAGTACTGTTGCAAACCCATTCATATTTTATTTTAGCATTATACCTACTGTACTCTAACTTCACCATGGCTTATACCCCCCGATACAATCCATAGATTCATCAAAACAAGCAAGTAGTGCATCAAAAACAGGATCTGTCAAAAACAGAACAGTCTGTAGCAATCTATTTAAAATCCATACTTATGTAACTCCAAAAATTCTGAAAAATAATAACAACGTGGGAAATTCATACACCAATACTGTGTAAAAAATTCAGATTTTTCTGACGCTCCAGTACAGAAACAAAATTCGGGCACTGGACGCAAAACTTTATGTTTTCCAAACAGCATCAATTATATTATCTTCCAAATCAACCTAAAGGCTTTACTTGGCACAAACACTAATTAAAAACACAAAAACACAATCATACCAGTAGAATAATTGTGAAAACACACAATAACAGAAAAATTTATTTTATTCATTGGCTTGTCTCCCAACAAGCACTATTGTTTTATGCCCCTAGCTAGGCATAATGCATAGTTTCAAGTATTGTCATCTTTCAAGTTGATTCCATAAGTGGCCCTCATAATTGATTCATATGGTGCTTTAATTTTCTTCCTAGGGAAATGTTCCATACTCTTTTTTAGTGGAAACTGAAATTTTATATTGCCTTCTTTCATATCAATAACGGCACCTATGGTTCATAAGAACGGTCTACCAAGTATTATTGGGCAAGAAGAATTGCATTCAATGTTAAGTACAATAAAATCAACGGGCACATAATTTCTATTTGAAAGAATAAGAACATCATTAATTCTACCCAGAGGCTTTTTAATAGTAGAATCTGCCAAGTGCAAATTAAGAGAACATTCATCTATATTGGTGAAACCTAGCACATCACATAAAGATTTTGGAATTGTGGAAACGCTAGCACCCAAATCACATAAAGCATTGCACTCATAATTTTTAATGTTAACTTTAATGGTGGGTTCCCATTTATCATATAATTTTCTAGGAATTGAAATTTCTAGTTCTAACTTTTCTTCTAATGCTTTCATCATAGCTTCTACGATGTGTTTAGTAAAAGCCTTGTTTTGCTCATAAGCGTTGGGTGAATTTAGCATGGATTGTAACAAAGAAATGCACTCAATCAAAGAACAATTATCATAATTAAAATCTTTGTAATCCAAGAGAGTGGGCACATTGCTATTTAAAGTTTTTACCTCTCCAAACCCACTTTTAGCAATTTTTTCATTAAGATTTTCACCCTCCAAATTATGGGAACGCCTACTTGCTAAAGTTGACTCTTCTTCAGTCCCCTTTTCATCAAGTTTTATATTGCTAAACAAAGAATCAATAGATGAAACACCAATCATTTTAATATCCTCACCAATACTATGTTCTAATGATTCCGGCTTAGCTGCCATTTGATTTACTAGCGTAGCTTGCACATCAGAAATTTTCCCTAGCAAATTTTCAGTAAGAGAAAATTGAGATTGTAGACTAGCAACTTCTTTACTAACATCATCGAGTTGTTTTGCAATAGCATACAATAAAATAGAGTGTTCTTTGAGTTCCTCAGTAAAAAATTTGTTATGCTCAAACTGCGTAGTCATGTAATCTTTAGCATTTTTCTCAATTTCGGACAAAATTTTATAATAAGAAGTATCATGATAATTCTCTCGGGGCATCATGATTAAGCAAACAAGGTAACAAGCAAGCAAACAAGCAAACAAGAAAAAGGCAAACGGAAAATATTTTTGTATTTTTGTAAAAAACGTTTTAGAAGCGGGGGAGATGAAAACGAGAGGCAAATGGCAAATAAAATAAATGCAAGGAGATGAGAGTTTATGCGAAGGTACTTGATAGATGTTGATGATGTCTCCCCGGCAACGGCGCCAGAAATTCTTCCTGCTACTTCTAGCTTGCGTTGGTATTATCCCCGAAGAGGAAGGGATGATGCAACACAGTAGAGATAAGTATTTCCCTCAGTTATGAAACCAAGGTTATCAAACCAGTAGGAGAATCACGCAACACCTCGTTAGCAGCACCTGCACACAAACAACAAATCCTTGCACCCAACGCAAACGAGGGGTTGTCAATCCCTTGGCGGTCAATTGCAAGATTAAATTTTATGTGATAGATAGATAGATTGAAAAAAAATACAAAATAAAATAAATAAAAGAAAATGGCAGCAATATTTTTAGGGTTTTAGTAATATGATTTAGATAGACCCGGGGGCCATAGTTTTCACTAGAGGCTTCTCTCGAGAAAATAGCATACGGTGGGTAGACAAATTACTGTTGGGCAATTGATAGAAAAGCAAATAATCATGACGATATCCAAGGCAATGATCATGTATATAGGCATCACATCCAAGATAAGTAGACCGACTCCTGCCTGCATCTACTACTATTACACCAGACATCGACCACTATCCAGCATGCATCTAGTGTATTAAGTCCATAAAGAACGGAGTAACGCCTTAAGAACGATGACATGATGTAGACAAGATAAACTCACGTATGAATAAACCCCATCTTTTTACCCTTTATAGCAACGATACATACGTGTCATGTCCCTTTCTGTCACTGGGATTGAGCACCGTAAGATCGAACCCATTACAAAGCACCTCTTCCCATGGCAAGATAAATCAATCTAGTTGGCCAAACCAAATAAATAGATCGGAGAAGAAATAAGAAGCTATAATAATCATGCATAAAAGAGACCAGAGAAGACTCAAATAATATTCATGGATAATCTGATCATAAACTCACAATTCATCGGATCCCAACAAACACACCGCAAATAGTGATTACATCGGATAGAACTCCAAGAACATCGAGGAGAACATTGTATTGAAGATCAAAAAGAGACAAGAAGCCATCTAGCTACTGCCTATGGACCCGAAGGTCTATGGTAAACTACTCACGCATCATCGGAAGGACAACAAGGTTGATGTAGAGCCCCTCCGTGATCGATTCCCCCTCCGGCAGAGTACCGGAGAAGGCCTCTAGATGGGATCTCTCTGGAACAGAAACTTGCAGCGGCGGAAAAAGTATTTCATGGACTCCCCTGAGGGTTTCTGATTTTTCCTGAATTTATAGTGGTGGAATTAGGTCAAACGGAGCTGGGGTGGGCCCACGAGGCACCAGGGCGCGCCTGCCCCCCCAGGTGCGCCCTGGTGGCTCGTGGCCACCTCTTCTGGCGTCTGGTCCTCTCCTGAAGCTTCTAGTGTTTATCTTGTCCAATAAAAAATCTCCAAAAAGTTTCGTGGCATTTGGACTTTGTTTGGTATTGATTTTCTGTAAAACAAAAACAGGACAGAAAACAGCAACTGGCACTGGGCACTAAGTTAATAGGTTAGTCTCCAAAAATGATATATAATTGCTGTAAATGTATATAAAAACATCCAAGATTGATAATATAATAGCATGGAACAATCAAAAATTATAGATTCGTTGGAGACGTATCAGATGCTCTCAGTCGCAAACCGGCTACAGCGAACTCATTAATTGAGCGACTGCACCCAACACTTCAAGAAGAAATAGCTCAGCTCAATATGATCTTGTGTGATGCAACCTGCTCGGTTACCTTGGAAGTAATCCCTACTCTAGAAGACGAAATCCGAAAGCATCAACCTGGTGACCCCATGTTACTCAAGGTAATGGCCCAAGTACGAGAAGGGAAGACGCTAGATTTCAACATTGATGACAAAGGTACACTACGATTTCGGGATCGAGTTTGTGTACCGAACCTCGAGGAATTAGAGCAGCAGATTCTGAAGGAAGCTCACGAGTTCGCATACTCTATTCATCCCGGAGGCACTAAAATGTATCAAGGCTTGAAGAAAACATTCTGGTGGGATGGTATGAAGAAAGATATCGCCTATTACGTCGCCTGTTGCGATATAGGCAATAAGGTAAAGGCTGAACATCAAAAACCCGCCAGTCTACTTCAACCCTTACCCGTTCCGCAATGGAAATGGGATGATATCTACATGGACTTCATCGTGGGATTACCGAGGACACCACGAGGTAATAACGCCATATGGGTCGTGGTCGACATGCTCACCAAGGTGGCCCACTTTATTCCAATAAGGACAACCTACCGTGCAGACCAACTCGCTCAACTTTACGTATCCAGGATTGTCAGTCTGCATCGGATACCCAGGACTATCACTTCAGACTGAGGATCTTTGTTTACCTCGGCATTCTGGCTACGTCTACACCAAGCCCTGGGAACTGCCTTGAAGTATAGCACCGCTTATCACCCTCAGACAGATGGGCAGACAGAGCGGGTAAATCAAATCTTGGAAGACATGCTTCGGGCATGCGCTCTTGCTCATGGACCCAAATGGGAGGATAGCCTGCCATACGCGGAGTTCTCCTACAACAACAGCTATCAAACTAGTCTCAAGATGTCACCCTTTGAGGCTCTATACGGACGTAAGTGTCGCACCCTGCTAAACTGGTCTCAGACAGGAGACATCCGAATCTTCGTGACTGATTTGATCATGGAAGCAGAAAAGCAAGTTAAAGAAATTTGAGACAGACTGCAAGTGGCAAAATCTTGACAGAAGAGTTACTATGACTCAAAGCATAGGCAGATCAGCTTCGAACCAGGCGAATATGCATATCTCCGAGTTACTCCCATGAAAGGAGTCAAAAGGTTTCATACTCGGGGAAAGCTCGCACCAAGGTACATCGGTCCGTTTCCAGTCATGACCAGAGTGGGCAAAGTGGCTTATCAGTTAGAATTGCCTCCCGAGCTATCCGAGGTTCATGATGTGTTCCACGTGTCTCAGCTACGGAAATGCATCGCACCACCTGCAAAACAGACGGATATGATAGAACTAGAGCTTGCCAAAGATTAAACATATGAGGGGAAACCCTTGAGAATCTTGGAAGAGATGGACAGAGTCACCCGCAGCAAAACTATAAAGTTTTACAAGGTCCAATGGGAGCACCACACTGAGGATGAGGTCACCTGGGAAAGAGAAGATTTCTTAAGGACTGCATACCCATATTTGTTTCCTGAGCAACCAAATCTCGAGGACGAGATTCATCCTAAGGGGGGAGGTTTGTAACACCCTGGTTTTTGCCTTTTTCTTTTATTTGGATTTATAGGATATTTTAATTTGTATTTGAGTTTTTCAGCCAATTCTTTTGGACTTACCACTTGGATTTATTTTTGATTTTCTTCCAAGTGGGTTCTATCATCCATAAACCCTCCCTAGACCTCATCCCTCTCACCATAATGCCATTGGATATTTTTATTTAATGGCATTATATTCTTTTTCTTCCTGAAAATACTCCTTTTCCCAATAAGCTATGAAGCAACCCTCATTTTTATTGCTCCAAAAATTCCAAGAAAATTCCCAAATATTCTTTGGATCATTCCTCACCTCCCTATCCAAAAATATCTCATAGTCATTTGGAAATTTTCAGCTAAGGAAAATATTTTTGCTTCTGGACAGAATGGTCACTTTGTGAAGCAACTATATTTTTCCTTGATCTGTTGGGGCTGAAATTTTTACCACGTGACTACCCTCCTAAGTAATGCTTAACCCCAAAATTTCAGCTCTAAACTCTTAGCCGTTTGTCCCCAGTATTTGGCACTAGTTTCTGTCCAGAAACTTTGCAGCTAGCTCATGTCACCTCCACTGCGCCAGATGGCAAGCCAAGAGCATTTCTAGGCACCGCGTTGAAGGGACTACATGGGTGACATGGTTTGGCAGCACCGAAAGCACCGAGTGTGCCAGTGCACGCGATGACCGCGTGAGAGCGCGGTGCATTGCATGCGCTTGCCGCGCTCTGTGCATCGGGGCCCTCTACCGCCGCCCGTTCTTTCTTCCCTCGACACGCAGCTTGTCCCAGCCCCACAGCAAACTCCAGCGCGCCACCTAAGCCTCGCCCTGCTCCTCCCCGACGCCGGCAAGCCGCTCGCCGGAAGCGTCCGAACGCTATCGGGCGGAACAGTGGGCGCGCATGCTCCGGGTACTCCGCGTAGTGCGCCGCACTATGCTTGCACGCGTGCACCGCGTAGCCTGTGCACCACTGCTCCTCCCCACGCCATGCCCGAGCTTATCTCCTCCTCTCCTCTTTTGCAGCTCATCGCCGGCGGAGACCCTAACACGGGCGAGCTCCATCTATAAATAGAAGCACCCCCGAGTCGTTCTAGCCATCCCCCCACCTTTTCTGGCCACAAATCACTCCTCCACGAGCGCGGCAAGGCCGGGAGGGCCACCTGCCGCCGTTGATCGCCGGAACCCGCCGCAGATCCCTCTCGAACGTGCACTCATCCTAGCCACTCCCAGCTCCGTCCACTGCTCCCATCGAGACCGTGGAGACCTCCTGAGCTCGACGGTACCGCTAACTCGCCGGATCATTGCCGGAATCGACGGATCCGACAAGCTTCGCCGCTGCCGTCTCTGGAGAAGAAGCTTCCAACGCCGTTCGTCCACCCCCGCCGTCACTTCGGGTACGTGCGTGCTCGCCGTGACGCCCTGAGTCCATCCCGCCCAACGCCGGTGACCGCCGTGGCCTCCTCGCCGGAGTATCACCGGCAACAGCGCCACGTCCACTGTTCCCTCCCTCTCTCTCATTTAACCCTGACAGTGGGACCCCCCCTGTCAGCCTCTGACTCTCTCTCCCGAAGCGGTATAAGTGGAGGCGTATTCGCCGAATACGCCTTCGACGTGGCCGTTTCTGGAATTTCAGTTAAATTCATTTAAATAAATGTTTGACCAGCTTCTGACCCCAACTTTGACCAGCTATAACTTTTATTCTACAAGTCCAATTGAATTGATTCTTTTTGCTACTGGTTTGTATTGAGCCAAAGTTTATGCATGCCAAATTTCAGAATTTTTCTTGCTGTTGAGAATTTCTGGTGAAATAAAATGTGTTATGTGACATTTTCTTTTTGCATTTAAAATATTTCCAGAAGCTCCTAATTGTGTTGGAGAAAACCAGGAGTATTGTAATACTCCTCTGAACCAAGGCAAGCCACAACATTCATATGCAAGGATGGCATTGCAATGACATTGGTTTATTTGAATTAAACTCATCACTTAATTCACTATTAAAATAATTTGCTATATAAGACTTATTGCATAGAATTTGTTCATGTCATTTTGATAGTATGCAGTAGGGTACAGGCTTTATTGCTAAAGTGTGTAGTAGGGATCATGTCATATGCTCTTATGGTAGCATGATGCATTCGTTATTCATGATCGTGACCCATGCATCCATTCACTATGGCTCGGATCATTTTATTTCAAGTTAAACTTGATGTTAATTCAACTAGAACATGCTATTGATCGAGTCATGGTGCCACCGAATCGAGCTCACCAGTGCAACCACACTTGCCTGGATGGGGAGGTCCTAATGTGGTCTATTGTCATGCCTCTCGTCGGTGCCTCCTACGAGGGAAGGTTGTGCTCTGGCGCTACCATGGCCCGGTTGGCAGTCATAACCTTGAGTGCCCGAGTTTTACGGTACCGAGGTCCCCGTTTGGGATGATGTTTATGTTTGGCCACGACGGTGGCGGCCACAAAGGTGGCGGGTGTCACGAGTTGATATCGGGGTAACCCAGGACATAGCCCAAAGGGGACTTTGTCGGAGTGGCCGGGAGAGTGTCATGCAATAGATTGGTTTTGTCGCAATGTCGTTGGTCCACCCGAATGGGAGCACGAGGCCATGAGTTCCGTAGTGTGGGTATAGTGTACTAACCTCTGCAGAGTGTATAATCTATCGATAGCCGTGTCCTCGGATATGGACACAGTTCTTAGTAGGTCACACCGTGGGTCAACAGATATAAAACTTGTACACTAAGATTCACCAGATGGCAGATGCAGAAGTGGTGATCGAGCGAGGATCACTGTGAAAAGGTATGGATGTGATCAAGTGAGGATCACGTGGGTAAGTTATGAACGGTGGTTACGTGGTAGCCCCGAAATGGTAAGTTGGTCCCGGGGACCACGACAACTTTTCACGCACACCTCATGTTGGATAGATAGAATCATGCTCATGCATTCAACTTGTTAAATGCCTTGTTGTTGTTTGTCGTACTTGTTTTGTTTGCTATGAGCTTGCGAGTACATTCAAAGTACTCACCTGGGTTATCATGCCAGATGCAGGAGAAGCCGTGCATGGTGTGGATGTCGAGCAGTATGTCGCGCTCTAGGCCGTGTCCCAGCAGTGTCCCTGTGGAGTGGAGTTCTGCTACCTCGTCGTTCCGCTGCCGCGTAGTAGTTCCCGTATCATCGAGGCCCCTGAGATGTCTACTAAATAATGTATATAAGTGCAGCCACACCGTGTGTGCCGCTTGGCCTCGCTTATCATGTAATATGTGAACCTATGTATCCGCTAAGAGATCAATAAAGCGGTTGTTTTCTGTACCAAGTTGTTGTGTATTGCCAGAAGACTTGATCTCTGGGCTGGCAATGCAAGGTAAATCGGTTGCTCTAAGCCGGGGTGCCACAGGGGATATAGGACTGGTCATCTGTCTCTGAATCCTCCTCTGAGGAGATACCTGTAACCAGCGAGATATCTGCTTCAACAGGTAGCATTGTCTGCTTTGAAGACCTTGTTTTCACTCCAGATTTTTCCATAACCGACTCAAATGGCTGATGCACAAGAAGAGTAGTTCAATATACAAACATTGTCGGCAAATGGGATACGTAATGAAAAAAAAGGATGGCATGACATAATTCACATATATGATGCTTGGCTACATAGGATGGCATTGCATAATTCACATATATGATGCCTTGCTAAAAACGATGGCATTGCATAATTCACATATATGATATACTCCCTTCGTTTCTAAATATAAGTCTTTGTAGAGATTTCTCTATAGACCACATACGGATGTATATAGATGCATTTTAGAGTGTAGATTCACTCATTTTGCTCTGTATGTAGTCCATAGTGGAATCTCTACAAAGACTTATATTTAGGAACGGAGGGAGTAGAAACTAAACAGGTGGCATTCACACAAAGCAGGTCTAATCTAAGCAGATGACATAGCAATGCAAGACACCATATGCATGATATGAGCAATATAACCCTGCCAAGCTAGAGCATAAACCTCGGGGGGGGGGGGGGGGGGGAATAGGACTGGTCATCTGTCTCTGAATCCTCCTCTGAGGAGCTATCTGTAACCAGCAAGATATCTGCTTCGATAGGTAGCACTGGCTGCTCTGAAGACCATGTTTTCACTCCAGATTTTTCCATCACCGACTCAAATGGCTGATGCACAGGAAGAGTAGATGAATGTACAAACATTGTGGACAAATGGAATACATGATGGAAAAAAATAGTATGGCATGATATAATTCACATATACGATGACTGGCTAAACAGGATGGCATTGCATGATTCACAAATATGATGCCTGGCTAAACAAGATGGCACTACATAATTCACATATATGATATAGAAACCAAACAGGTGGCATTCACACAAAGCATGTCTAAACTAAGCTGATGACATATACGATGTATAAAGTAAGCAATGCAAGGCGCCATATGCATGATATGACCAACATCAGCATGCCAAGTTTGAGCAAACACCTCAGGGAGTAAATAGGAGTGGTCTGCTCCCTCTAAATCCCCCTCCGAATAGTTATCTTCCTCTGGAATACAATCTGAAATGGGGGGAGGGGGGCTGCCACTGCGCCCACCATGGAGCGACGTCTGCATGACATTATATTCCCACGCAACGCTCTTCTCTTTTTCTCTACATGTTCTGTACGATTGTGTACAATAACTGACATGCATAATAAAAAAACATAGTCAGATTATGTAAGGCCTAAGGGGTGCATGCAGAAATCAAGACTGATGGTAGCAACCAGTGGATAGATCCAAAACTAATGGCAGCAGGCAGATGATAGCTTCAGTTAAAAAAGATAGATGATGGCTCCTCTACTGTTTGTTGCCCACCCAACATGAACCACATAAAAGACCCGAGGTGATCCACATAGTAGACAGAGATACTATTTGCTGCTGCCTCGATATGTGCCCCACAAGCATTTTAAAACTCAAGTCTGAACATTAGTTTGGACCTGACTCAGAGTCTAAGAGGTGAACAGGACGATAAAGTAGCAGGTAATATTAATCGGTGTATGACGTAAGCAGACACGAAAGAGTGCGACCTCTCTTCCTGAATTGTTTAGTCGACACGTTCATCTGCTCAGTCGATGATGGTAATGCAGTTGGTGTGGCTGCCGGCAGCGGGGAAGAAGATCTGAGGCAGCAAAAGAAGGTCCGGAGTGGGGATCTCTGCTGCGGTGGACGCTTCCGTCGATGGAGCAGCTCAGGTGGGGTGGACGACGGCACGACAGGAGCGGGACAAACCACATAGAGTTTTCTTTGACACCTATCTGTAAATGAAGTAAATCTGTAAGGGCTCCTTTGAACTGGAGGATTCTAAAAATGCATGGACTAGAAAAACACAGGAATAGGATAGGAATGCACGTGCAAAATAGAGCATTTGCAAACACAGGATTACTGTCAAACTGGGTGTTTGGTTCACAGGAATTGGAAGAACACAGGAATGAAGAGAAACATGGTCAAATTAAAGTCAAACCACATGAAAATGTTAAGTTAGAATCTTATTATGCCACTAATGCACTTAGTCTTGTTCTTCATGCATAGGAATTTGTAAAGGACGTCCAAGTGGATATTAAAATTCCTACGTTTTTTCTTTGAGAGAGACACCAAAGGAAAAACAAATCCTCCAGTTTGCTTTCCTCCATTCCTTCTAACCAAATGCATGAATAGTAGTACCATAGGAAACTTTCCAAGTCCTATGTTTTCCTTCACTTTTTCTTTCAACCAGTGGCGATACTAGTAGGCAGTCTTCAACAGGCTGAAGCCTGCCCTCGAATAATGTTTTTGTACTACTACTATTTTGGACACAACCAACTAGCTCAACTCCCAGGCCCATCTACACATGCACGACTCCAACACGCAGAAATAAAAAATGATCGCTTCCGAGAGAGTCCAACATGGATAGCTACTAACTTGCCTACTACCTCACTACTTGTCATATGGGAGAAACTATTCGTATTTCTCGTTACTACGTGTTCTCAGTGGGTGTTCTTGCTTGCATGAACTGGATATTTTTCGAAAAGAAACCTAAAGTTTTTCAATATATGCTACATGTTCTCTGTTGTACTCTGAATAAATTTGAGCTTTTATGGACAACATAAGTAGGTCCATTATTCTGGTTAAAAAATTAATATCTTAAATAAAAACAATTTAGTAATAGTACATGTTCCCGTTGTAATCTGAAATTTTGCGAGTTTATTTGGCCCACATGATTATGAGATAATGGCTATCTTGCTAAACCGATTCAAATTGTGGTTCAAAAGAGCATTTAGTTTTCTCCCTGTTAACTTTGAGACCACCCTCCATTTCTTTCTAGATTTGCAACTGCTTTGAACCAAAGGATCCCTAAGGGATCGACGTGAATGTAGAGTAAAAAAGTGATGTGACGAGTGTACAACCTCTTTGGCATAGCCTTGTCGACCTCGACATCATTGGGTTGGTCGTGGAGGATGGTGCGGCTAGTGTGACTGTTGGAGGCGGGGAAGAAGATCTAAGGCGTCTGGAGACGGCGCCGAGGGTACTGCTCCGCTGTGATGGACGGTTCCGTCATTGGAGCAGCTCCGGTGAGGTGTACGACAGCGAGGCTGAAGCAGGACAAGACAGACAACGTTAATCTGAAGTGGGATTCTAATAGCATCTGCAATAGATGATGTAAAATACATCAGCAAACAGTGCTAGATGTAAAATGCATCAGCCGCACCGCAGTTGCTCCAACAGATGATGTAAAAACTGTTGACTCTGAACTTAACTGAAGAAACTGAATTGTACAGTTGAAACTGAATTTTACTAACGAAACTGAATTTACTGTCAAAAATGTTTGCACTAGTTGCAGAGCACTGCAATAAAAGTTTAGGCCAGTCGAGCACTAGTAGCTCCCAAAGCAGTGATCTAAATCAGCAGCTGTTCGAGCAGTGAACGCACTAGCAGAGAGCAGCTTGTGTGGCTGCAGCAGCTGTGCCCGGAGCACCAGCGCGAGCGAGAGCTAAAGCAGCAACTCGTGTAGCTGCAGCAGGTCGTGTAGCAGTAGCAGCAGCACGAGCGAGAGCAAGAGCAGAGCACAGCAGCAGCAGGAACGAGAGCAAGAGCAGAGCAGCAGCGCGACCAACAGCAAGAGCAGAGAAGCAGCATGAACGAGAGCCGGAGCAGCAGCAGCAGCGTGAGCGAGAGATGGAGCAGTAGCAGCTCCTGCTGGTGTGGACGTCTCCGCCAAGGGAGCAACGCCATGGGGGAGAGACGCCGTGGAGGAAGTGGCCGGCGACGCCGCCGTCGATGGAGACGTGCCATGGTGGCTCGGGATCGAGCACCGGCAGCCCCGTGAGATCGAATAAAAGAGAAAATGCAGTGATGAGTGTAGAACCTCCTTGGTGGCGCCGAGTAGGCTTCAGCTTCTTCGGAGGAATTGCAGAGGGTGCTGCGGTTCCGGTGGGGCAGGTGAAGACGGCGCTATGGGAATGGAGGTGGCGCGTTAGACGAGGCGAACGTCGGGGTAGCTCCTTGGAGGTGGAGGGCGGGGCGACTGAATCGCCAGGATAAGGAGATCGACGATGGATCCTCATCCGGAGCTGTGGATGAGGGACGTTGAGCTGTTGCTGTGGACGATGTCGTCGGGGAAGAGGCTTCGGGTGGGCGGCGGTCAGGTGGCGGACGGAGGAGGGTGGGGTTTCGCGGGTTTTGGCGGCCTCGGTGTACGAATGGGGGTAACGCAGGGGAAGAGAGGGGGGAGCCATGGCTTAGGGACGCGCTTGTCCGAAATTTGGGGTAAGTTACGAAAGTACCCCCACTAGTTTTAACCATGGGACATCGAGGCGGTATTTCCGGCTGAGGGGTAGAAGGGGGATTTCACGTGTTGGGCAGCGCGACCGATTTCAGATGAGGAGGGAGTTTTCACTTGCGTTGAAATTTCGGGATAACAAGGCGCGGGTTGAAGAGGCAGGAGTTTCGCACCACAAGAGACAAAGAGATACTCTAGTTTGAAAATTTCGCGATAACAAGGCGCGGCTTCGAATTTCGGCAGAACAAGCTTAACGTGTACAAAAAAAACAAAAACAAAATGACAATTCGTACAAGACAAGAGAGAGTCATGTCCCGTTTTACTATAATACTACAAATGCCATTAAAAACCAACAACAAATAACTAAAATATTCGGTAGAACAAGCTTAGCGTGTACAGTACCAAATCAATTCGCACTTCCCTCAGCAACAACAAAAAACAAATCAAAACACTCCTGCAAAAAAAACACAAATCAAAACACTGTCGTCTACCATATTGACTCAACTTGAATCAATTTTTCCTATTTGAATACGATTGTTGTCAAGTTATGCCATCATTTTAATATTATCTTGATAACACAATACATGCATATAGTAGTAATCCTATTTAAATATGAACTACATGTACCATACGATCTCCAATTCAAATATTTGTATCCATTTTATGTTGAATTCAAATCACAGTACATTTCATGCTCTAGCTAGACGTTCGGAATGATCTAAACCCTGTTTTCATATGTATAATGTGTTTAACACACACAATGCATGCCCCCCCACACACAGCATTTAGATGTTAGCTGCGAAAGCCACACATTATCTCAAATTCGAATAGTTATGTCCATGCATGGATGCAATGTGGTCGAACAATGCCTGCCATCGGTGTCTCAAATTCAAATCAATTTGGGCTTGTTCGACGTGTGTATATAGTATTACATGTTCGATTCAAAACCACACGCATATCTCGATTATATTCATGCATGCATGGGTTACAAACATCATGATCTCTTATTCAAATATTTGAATCCACTTATATATTGATTATCATCTATATGTAAGTCTTTTACACCCACACGCACACTCCTCCTCTCTTTGTGAATATATACCACTAACTTTCCTATCGTGCATGCATATATATATGCACATACACTCCCCACTCGGCATCCTCTACATAGCGCACACACGTTCTCGTTCTCTAGGTCGGTCTCCCACGATCTCTCTAGGTCTATCCATTTGCATCTTTCCCACACACACCGATCGATATACCCCTCTAGCTAGGTCTGCCTAGCTACCACACACAAACATGTACACATATGGTCCTACGTACCCTCCTCTCACCATCCATGCCTCCCGTCCTAACTCAGAGGAACGCGCGCACTGTCGCCCCCTCTATTGTTATCCATCTTGCACTCGTACATTGTCTCAAGCTAACTAACTAACAGGCCTCTCGCACCATCTTATAGGTAGCTAGCTAGCTAGTTGCACCCCTCCCCCCCCCACACACACACCTCTCCCTCTCTTCGTCACTCTTGGAGTTCTTTATCTCTGACACATGCATGCATGTGCACCAATCGATTTCCCTCTATGTGTAGCCAGGTCTCTCTCGCTATTTTCCCACACAAACCGACCGATCTATATCTCTAGTTAGGTCTCCCCCTCTTTTCCCATGTACACACATCGACGGAACTACGACCTCTCTCGATAGGACAATATACAACACACACATTAATTGTCCCTCCCCATCTCATCATCCATGCCTTCCGCTTTATCTATCAATCAGATGCGCGCGCCCATGCACGTTCTCGTCCTCTCTCTCTAATTATCGATATCGCACTTGTACTCCTTCCTTATCTTCGTCTACCTGGCCTCTCGCACCATATTCAAGCACTCCCCCTCTGTCCTAGCGCTTGTATGCTCGTAAAGTTCTTCCCTCTATCTGTCTCTATCGATATCTGGTGTAAACGATCCTTCCCCTCTCTTCTCATACATCGGCCCCTGCACATACATATACTATATATGTAGGCCTCTCTTTGAGACAAACATATATATAGAAGAGGTGCACGCACGCACGCACTCCTTCCCTCATACACACACACACGGGTACACGGTGGAGCACACTTCTATAAGAAGAGGCAGCCCACGTGATTGATAATTTCACGCGCGTAGAAAGGCATTTTAGATGATGTGGCACTAGTACTTCCGGTACGTGCGAAGCAACCAAGTTGGATTTCCAATAGCATAGCACTACTTCGTAGGAAACAAAATACGAGGAAGATATTGTTTAGGGTGATGTCTCTCTTTTTCAGTCAATATATTTATGAATAAAATGATGTGGGGGGGGGGCATCAATGAAGCCACGTGGCACATGTGGAGGTGTTGTTTGCCAGCTTTCTGTGTGGATTTGATCACACTGACGTGCCGATGGTTCTCGAAGAATGTAGACACTTTTTTTTAGGATGGGTACACTTAGGTTACTGTAGACGCGAATCCGAAACACCTAGACCGCTGGATCAACATCAATGAACGGCTGATATCACATCACACGTGAACGATTAAGAATTTCAAAACTAATTATAGAAATAGCCAGCAGCGAGCTCCTCTTTTTTTGGTCTGAGAGGTTGCGGGCGTCTGGCTCTGCCACGATGGCCTCCGAGAGCGCGGGCCCACGTACGCGTTCGAGAAACGTTTGCAAACCGTCGGCCAAACTCCCACGCCTCCGCTCCAGTAAAAAAAACTCCCTCGCTTCCCGCACTGGAAAAACAACCCCCTCGCCTTTCTAATGGGGATTTCTATCGACCGATCTCGTTAAGGAGTGGAAGCAAGTGTTACACTTTACATATTAAGTTAGGCGGTAAACTTACAGCCCATTGCGTTCGCGTTGCACCAACACACGGTCGGTCCGGCCCGCCGCTCACCGAAGGGACGCGCATCAGCTTGGTGCGTCACTGACATGTGTAACCGCAAGTGAGCAGTAGCACAAAATGACGATCGGTCCGGCCCGCCGCTCACCGAAGAGACACGCATCGGCATAATACATCACTGACATGTACGACCGCATGTGAGGAGTAGAAAACCGACAGGCCAAGACCCCCCGCCTACCACGCGCCAAAAGCCCGGCCTTTTTAATAATAGTATAGATCGCACCATGGTGCAGACCATGGCTCCCTCAGTTGCGAACGCTCGCGTGGCAGTTTCATGTGTGGGGTGGGGCATGGTGTGGCAGTTTTGTAAAATGCCATGGCATTTCTTTTTTTACTTCTGTTTTCGACCAATAACTGGCACCGTCAGATGCAGATCTTACGGTTACTGGGGCGTTCGCCAGGAATAGCCTAGTGGCGAACTATTGACTATTTTCTTTCACACGCAATACATCGACACATATCATCTCTCTCCCTCTTTCCCACGCACACACCTACGCTCACGAGTCTCTCGAGACTTCTCGCACACACCATCTCTAGATCTCTAGGTCGATGCCACACACATACACTTGTACTGTAGGTTTAGTATGTCGTACATGAAGAGAAGAGGTGCACGCACACACTCGTCCTCTCTCACACATGCATCTGTAGCTACGAATCTAGTGTTCTCAACCATCCGATTCGCTCTATCAAAGGTTCACGTTGCTCCTTGGCCTTCAGATTCAAAGGTTCAAAATGTGGAGCCTCAGCTGGAGGCGCGAGGTTTTGCTAATGTGGGTACCGCACACGGCACCAACACGACACGAGATTGGTCTACCTGGTGCGCAGTCGGGTGAGTAGTAGTGTACTACTTTGATGTGTCACGTCAACTCGCAGAAGTATGCAACACTTCCTTAACAAACAAACATATAAGCAGCTTATATTTAGGTTTACTTCTTACCCAAAGGATCTTATATCCAATAGACACAAAATATCCCTTGGACTGTTGGGAATTACTTCAAATGCTGATGTGATGTTGAAGTAATTGCTACGTGAAAGCACATTTGCTCCCTTGGTGGTTTTGGTAATTTATGCCAACATACATGTTGTTGGACTAATGCTTTTTATCTAGTGAATTTCAGACAAGTTCAACAATGGCGTGGCGTGGACAAGAGGACGTGGAACCCCTTCAAAATGCTAAGGATAAGAATTGGCAAAGATCAAGACTCTACATTTTTGGTTTAGTGATCCAAGATCACATTGAGTCCATAGGAAAGCCAATACTATTAAAAGGGGATGAGGTGTTGCTTAATGGTCCTTTTGCTCAAGTGCTTAGTGACAGCATTCCTAAACCCTCAACCACTCTCTCAATCCCAAATATGTCCAAAACCCAAAGTCCAACTCGGCCCCACCGAAACTTCCAATCCGGCCCCACCGAGTTCATCCAAGACTTAGCCACTGCCAAACCCTAACAAATCGGATCCACCGAAATGGATCTCGGTCCCACCGAGATGGCCTTGCCAACTCTCTGTAATCGTTTGTATTTACTTCGGTCTCACCGAGTTTGCAAATCGGTCTCACCGAGATGGCTTGCCAACTCTCTGTTGCCTTATTGCTTCACTTCGGTCCTACCGAGTTGATGCAATCGGTGCCACCGAGATGAGGATTGCCCTAAGCCATTGCACTTCGGTCCATCCGAGTTGTTCGTATCGGTCCCACCGAGATTCCTAAAGTTCATATCTTTTACACAGTTCGGTGCTACCGAGATTATCGTTTCGGTGCCACCGAGTTGGGTCAAAAGTGTGTAACGGTTGGATTTTGTGTGGAGGCTATATATACCCCTCCACCCCATCCTTCTCAGTAAGGAGAGCCATCAGAACGTGCCTACACTTCCACCATTCATTTTCTGAGAGAGAACCACCTACTCATGTGTTGAGATCAAGATATTCTACTCCTACCATTTGAACCTTGATCTCTAGCCTTTCCCAAGTTGCTTTCCACTCAAATCCTTCTTCCACCATAGCCAAATCTGTGAGGAGTGTTTGAGTGCTGGGAAGACTATCATTTGAAGCACAAGAGCAAGGAGTTCATCAACAACACATCGTCTATTACCTTTTGGAGAGTGGTGTCTCCTAGATTGGTTAGGTGTCACTTGGGAGCCTCCAACCAGATGTGGAGTTGAACCAAGAAGTTTGTAAGGGCAAGGAGATCGCCTACTTCGTGACGATCTACCCCGAGTGAGGCTAGTCCTTCGTGGACGTAAGCCATGGTGGAATAGACAAGGTTGCTTCTTCGTGGACCCTTCGTGGGTGGAGCCCTCCGTGGACTCGCGCAGCCGTTACCCTTCGTGGGTTGAAGTCTCCATCAACATGGACGTACGATAGCACCACCTATCGGAACCACGCCAAAAACCACCATGTCTTCATTGCGTTTGATCTTCCATACTCTACCCTTTACTTTCCGTACTATTGCATGCTTTACTATTTCCGCTGCTCAATCTCTAGATATGCATGTGTTGAAAGTATTGGAGTGATCTTAACTTGTGCCAAAATCTGCCTAAGTTCCAAGAGAAATTAATAACTGCTAATTTGGCTGGTTAGGAGTCTATTCACCCCCCCTCTAGACCTATCTCCTCGATCCTACAATTGGTATCAGAGCTTTGGTCTCCATTGCTTTGGTTTCATCACCATTGGAGGGAGATGGATATGTCTACGTTCGGGAGTATTAGACGTAGAGTGCCTATTCTCAATGGGGAGTATTACAACTTTTGGAGGGATGAAATGCTTGATATCTTTGATGAGTTTAACTTGAGCAAGTATATTCATAATCCTTATGTGCCCCCTATTGATCCCTTGCATCCTACTCATGAAGAGGAAATTCACATGCTTCGTAATCTTAGAACCGTCAATCTTATCATTAGAGGATTACCTAAGATTTTGCTTGGTTGTATGCGAAACTTTGCATGTGCTTATACTCTATGGCATGATTTAGAAAAGCGATATCCCGATTATTCTCTAAAGAGTCTTGATAAGATTCTTCATAAGGCTCTCGTTTTTCACAAGATGAGTCCTAATGATCCTAAGTTTGATGATCGCTTGTTTGAGCTTCGTGATCTCATGTGTGCCAAAGGAGATGTTAGAACTATTAGCAATATTATCATGGAAACTGTTAGAATTCATAAACTTGAACATTGTCATGATCATGAAACTAATGAATCTGTTAATCACATGCATGATGATGATGTTGAGCACGGCTATTATGATGAAGACGAAGACTTTGATATTGAATTTGAGAAGACCATGAGGAATCTCAGTCTTATGGCAAATCTTTGAGATTATATGGCCGGAGGAAAAGAGTGGATTCTAGATAGTGGATGTACCGATCACATGACCGGAGATAGAGACATGTTTCGTGAGCTTACAAAAAATGATGGTCCACGCAAGTATGTGACTTTTGGAGACAACTCCAAGGGTAAGGTACTTGGCCTTGGTAAGGTGGCCATATCCAATGATAGCTCCATACAAAATGTTATGCTTGTTGAATCTCTTGGTTACAATCTTCTTTCCGTATCTAGACTAGCCGATTTTGGTTTTAATGTTCTATTTACCAAAGTAGATTGCCAAGTGTTTCGCCAAGATAATCATAATATAGTCTTTACCGGCATTCGTAGAGGTGATCTATACATTGTTGATTTCACTAAGAGAGCCCAACCTCGTACTTGTTTGATTGCTAAATCTTCTAAAGGTTGGTTATGGCATAGAAGACTTGGACATGTTGGTATGCGTAACCTAGATAAACTTGTTAAAGGAGATCACATTCTTGGAGTAAAAGATGTTATATTTGACAAAGATCGACTTTGTAGTGCTTGCCAAGCAGGAAAACAAGTTGGAGGAAGCCATCCCGTAAAGAACATTATGACCACGAGGAGACCACTCGAGCTACTTCATATGGATCTGTTTGGTCCCAACGCCTATAAGAGTCTTGGTGGTAACTCTTTCGGTTTAGTCATTGTTGATGATTTTTCCAGATTTACGTGGGTGTTCTTTCTTGAGGACAAATCGCAGGTACAAAAGATCTTCAAGAACTTCGCAAGAAAAGCTCAAAATCAATTTGAAGTGAAGATCAAGAAGGTTCGGAGTGACAACGGAACGGAGTTCAAGAACGCCAATGTGGACACCTTTCTTGATGAGGAGGGTATTTCACATGAGTTCTCGGCTACGTACACGCCTCAACAAAATGGAGTTGTTGAGAGGAAGAATCGTACACTCATTGAGATGGCAAGAACAATGCTTGATGAATACAAGACGCCAAGACATTTTTGGGCAGGAGCGGTTGAAACAGCTTGTCATGCAATAAACCGACTCTATCTTCACAAGCTTCTTGGTAAAATGGCGTATGAACTGCTCACCGGTAACAAACCACAAGTTGGATACTTTCGAGTATTTGGCTCAAAATGTTACATTCTTGATAAGCATCGTCGTTCAAAATTTGCTCCTAAATCTTATCAAGGCAATGTGGAATCATTTAGGAGGTGAGCTTGTCAATCCGAATGTGGAGGGACACCGTCCTCGACGACCCAGCCGCGGCCAGTAGCTTGGGCGGCACTATCAAGAAGGTCAGCTCCTCCACGGCGACGGCGACGGGTTCCTTGCTGCTTGTCATCTCAATTTCCACCTTGACGATGTCGGTACTGCCGTTGGGCACCCCCGGCGGCCCGTTCGCCCACACCTCGGCCGTGTAGTGCGGCGGTGGGAATGCCCTCGCTCTGATGCAGATGACCGACACGGCGATAGGCGCGCCCATGCCGAGCGCGCTACCGACCACGAAAAACGCGCGGCCGTCCTGCTCCGCGAACAGCAAGCACCACGGCTCCGACACCAGCACCTGCAGCTAGAGCACCTTGCCGTACTGGATCCTGTGCACAGGAATGGGGTGCACGGTGCTGAGGTGGTTGGGGAGCACCGGCGGTGGGCCTTCGTAGCCGCAGCCGGGCACGAGGCACTTGCACGGTGCGAGCGGACACGCGCTCTGTTGATCGTCGAGCTTGTGGTAAGTGACGTAGAGCCCACAGCCTTCGTGCGGGCACTCCACCCTCGCCGAGGAGAGGACGGCGTCCATTGCCGTGTTGCGCACGTAGAAGCCGCCGCCGCGCTCGCACTTCTGGCACTGCCTCTGGTTCCCGGGGCACTCGCCGCGCTACTCCGCGCAGGCCAGGTGCCCACCCTTGCACTACACAAATCAATCGAACTCCAACTCAATCAAGAAAACTGCACCTTGTTCGATCAGCCGAACGGACGAGATGTATTCGAACCTCGTACACCGGACGCTTCAAGGGGCGGAGGCAGAAGGGGCAGTGGAGCATGGTGAGGTCCATAAAGACGTCCATCACTGGGTCCTGTTCCGTCGGCATGAGGGGAAATCTTGGACTTGATTCAAAGAGGAAATAGAAGGGGGGAAAGTTGTAGAGACTGGCCAACCGGTCTCTTGGTTCAAAAGGGGAATAAAGGGAAAACGCAGTACAAACTGGATAAGGAACAGATCTATTATTGGTGGAGGAAGGAAAGAAAGTGGCAGCTGGGGGACAAGTCAACAGAGTATGTCCAGGATTAGATTTGTTGTCCTCACGTAGTAAAAGGTGCCTAAAGAGAACTAAATTTGGGACCATCCTAGATCTTGGTTGGATGTTTGTTGCTCGGGGAAACAAACTCGGCCTCACCACATTATGCGTCCTTGTAGGTACATGGTGCTGATGCGTCCACTGTCTGCATGCCCTTGTACCAACTTTTTGCTGTTGTTAATGTAATGGCGCTTGTAAAATGAAGCAATCGCACTGTTAAAGCAAGGACATGTCTAACCAATGTTGTTGTTAATCTAATGCCTCCAGTAATATGATGCAATTAAACTATTTTACAAATGCTACTCTCCTGCTAGATTTCCCCTTATGATAAGTAAGTTGCTTCTTTACGCTGGTGAATGTCCTGGTGTCCCCACTGTCCCATGCACTTATACTAACTATTTAGCTGTTGTTAATCAAATGTAGCTGGTAAAACAAATCAATGCCACCATTAATGTAATGGCATATTTGACCGATGTCATTGTTGATCATAATGCTTTGAGTAATATGAAGCAATGATGCCGTTTTAAAATTTCTAATATCCTTGCATGATTGCCATGAAGATAGATGTTTCTTTTCAATTCGTATATGTTTCATATTTTGTTGTTGACCATTAACTGTTTTCTTTCTATCTTTTTGTGCAGATAGGGATATCCATTATACCTCGTTGCTATTGTGACCTTTTGGTGAACTGCACAAAACACTTTGTTTTTTTTGAGAGAGTGTCTTGTGCAGTTCTACTAAAATGTCACATGGGCAATGTCTCTCGATTTTAGTGGAACTGCACAAAGGGTGATTGGAGTTCCTAACATCTTCGTCTAATTAACTCTGCCGGTAATCTCATGCATCAGTTTATTAACCTTTGCAAGATTAGTCGTCACCATCACCACAATGGCACTTGATTTTAGTGGAACTGCACAAAAGGATAAGCAAATTACAGTTGCACCTTCCATGAGCATGACAGCCAACCTTGACGTTGCTCAAATTTTAGTGCAACTAATGAAGGAGAAGCTGCCAGCTCATGGGACCAAGTACATCTTGCTAGCTGCATGATGCAAACATTTATTCATTTTAGGTGAACTGCACAAAAAGGTCGCATGAATTGAATCATCCATGTTGGTTACTGGTGCTTGGACTGGTGTCAACCCGTCTACAATGGCCTTGACTGCAGTTATGGTTCCCATGACCGGGTATGTTCCTTTTTGTTTGATTTTGACTCTGCATTTAGCTAGTGATCTTGTGCTACTGTTTTCGCACTGCTATGAGAAAGTAATAATGATATTGTTTTTGCATCTTAATGTAATGCCACTAATAATTTGAGGCAATGTTTTGGCACCGCTAGTGCCACTGATAAAATGATGTAATAATATAGTTATAATAGAGCTACTGTCTTAACTATCATCTCATTTCCAATGTAGATAACTTGCTGAAGGCGTATCCGGGAGAATTGAGTCCATTTGCACTGCATCAACCACATAGCATGGGCACTGAACTAGTTGAGTCCATGAGGCATACCGTCGAGGTGGCGCGGGCCCCCTCTCTCCCTCGCAGCATGGCGAGCGCCATAATTTTAGTTGAACTGCACACAAAAAAGAGATTGGAATGACTCAAGGCCCCTTCTTCTACTGCCACACTGAAGTTGTTGATAGATGTCAACGATTCGCCATCACGGCAAGATACGGGGACCTGAATAACAACTTGATCTCACAAAGTCATCTCACACTGGTCAGTACTGTCCTTCATCCACATGATCGTGCTTTGTCATACTGTGCTAGCGTTGTATTTTTTTTATATAAAGCTATTGTATCGCAATTTTTTCCCATTAAGAAAATAAAGTTGCTACAACTAGTGCCACTATTATAGTAATCATGCTTTTTCATTATCTGTGCAAACAGGAATACAAAGCTACAAATGTTGGGATGGTCAAAGCATTCGCCAAGTTCTTGGTGCTGGACAGTGTTCTTTCCCTTGAACTTGTGGAAATTCTTCTGCACCACATTGGCGCTAGAAGAACCCTCTACCCCTTTTGTGTGTGAGTCCTTTGCTATCGAGTTCTTCTCAACACTTAGATGACGGATGACATCCTCAACACAGAATTCACGCCTCAAGTGCTTGAGAGAAGTACCAAAGTTCCTCCATGAAGGAGGGAGTTTTGCAATAATGCAATCCACGACAAACTTGTCCGGCAACTCACACTTCCGGAGCTCTAGCTTCTTAGCGATGCACTATATCTCATGAGCCTGGTCCAACACAGGATGACCCGCTTACGCAGATATTGGAAGTGCTAGTGCCACCAGTTATCCAGAAAATGTTCATCTGCCAATGTTTGACATGTGTGGCCGTAAACGCGACTGGTTTCAAAGTTTCAGCAAATCCTTGAATCAAATTGCTTACATGAAGCATCGATCGATTTTATTTATTTGTTAACATTCTCACAACGTTTTAGTTTAACAGTAACTATTGGCTCTGATCTGTGAATCATTGAGATGCGTAGGCATATTTGTTGTACTTATTATTTGAATCTTATGAGTTGGTTGTGAATCTTGCAAGATGTGAAACACGGCAAGATGATGCAGAGGACAGCAACCCTAACAATCTGTTCAAACTTGGTAGTATTGTCTGTCTGAAAGCGCGACAAATGAGCTGTTTGCGTGCGTCCTGAGAATAATAATTCTAATTGTTTTGCATGTTGATTTTATGGCACTGATAGAACGAGCCAATGGCATTTAAATGGGTCGAAGGGGCGTGCAGCGGGTGACGGAGGAGGGGGTAGTAACTGCTGCCGCCTGTACCCATTACGTTCACCGGCGATTGCAGTTCCCCAAGAGTGGAAAAATGAACTGCTGCCACTGCCTACCCCCTACGTTCACTGGCGACAGTTCCCCAAGATTGGAAAAACGAACTGATGCTGCCGCCCCCCAGTACCCCACTACACACCGATCCCCAATGTAAATAAGGAGCCCTCCGCTGTCCATATCTCCCCATCGTCTTCATCTTCCCCCTGCCCCCAATCCCCACAAAACGAACCGCCACAACAACTCTGCGTGAGAAGAGACTCCAGTGGCTATCCGAGGGGTGAGCCTACTGGATATGGACTCCAGCAAGGAGTTCACCTTTGAGTTCGCCGTTCAGACCCATGGCAGCACCAAGTTGAATGTGATGTACACCAACGATCCGGACTCGGTTAAGCTCTGCGTCGCCAAGTTCAAGCAGTACCTATAGGACGAGAAGCACAAGGTCGCAGGACTAGACCTTGTGCCCACCCATTCGTCTCCTGACAGGGACCAGTGGATCGCTGTCGCTTAGGTATGCGTGCGGGACGAGGTTCTAGTCTACCACTACTGTAGGGACATCAGGGGTTCTGGAGCATTCGCCCATTTCATCGGCACCGCTGACTGCACCTTCACTACGGTGGTGAGCAGGAAGAACGCCACTGTGCTTTACGATTCGGCCATCTGGTACAAGAAGCTCGTCGACATCCAGAAGCAATACAAGATCATCGACAATGGGTAAGAGGAGGACTTCGTGGTTGACCTCGCCGCGGCCATCATCGACCCCTGCTATGCCAACATGAAAGAAGACGTGGATACGAAGGACCTGAACACGTGGGAGGTACCTCTGAATCTAGCCTACATCACCTACGCGGCCAAGGACGCATACGCATGCTACGACATGTACAGGCGGATCTTGGACATGAGGGTGTGCCTGCTTCCCGTGACCGAGGAGTACACGGACAGCCGCAGCGTCATGATCAAGCGTGCCAGGAAGATCTAGATGGTGTAGTTTGTCTGTTTAAGCACCTTTATCATCTGAGTGTTTCATGCATTAGCCTATGTGTCGTAATTATCTGTTTTATCCGTAATATTTCGTCTGAGAACCCATGAACCTGTTTTCTTTTTTTCCCGAGTGGCTATGAATCTGTTTGCTTATGTATGTAATAAGAGTACTAGTTCATAGGGCTGTCGTGTTTCCTTTTTTTTGAGGTCGAGTAGGTATCAACTGGGCTGTGGCTGCCCAGCCCAGGTTTCTTTTCTTAGGACATCCGCGGCCCACGACATGCTTATGGGGATCCAGTAGTTGCATCATTTTTTTTGTATGTTTTTTTTGAAGTCTGAGTGCGATTTTCTATAGGCTGCACCGTCGTTCATTTTGCCTAGATTATCAAATAACTTCACTCAGGGTGGTCATCTTTGATCACGAACGACGAGAACAAGTTAAGTTTGATACCTCCTTCGTCAGTCCTTCTGGCAGCCATTAGATTGAAATCCAACGGCTGGCGTGCTTTGAATCTCCTTCCTCCCAACATTTCCCTTTCTCAGGTGGACCCAGCAAGTCTCGTACACAGACATCTGGGACCAACCACCTATCCATTTGTATTTCTTTATTTTGTTCAATCATTCGTCCTCTCCCTACAACGGCTGGCGGCGCTGCCGCGCACGCCTCGACGACCCATCCTAGCCTATGCATGGCGCTGGCCAGACCATCCCTCTACTCCCCCACATCTCCTTTTATTCTCCGGCGGCGGCAGCTCCACCGGCCCACCCTGCACCCAAACCAGTCAACCCTCATACTCCCCTCCGCCTGCGCTTCCCCGGCTCCGGTTCATTCCGGTCCGAGGACTTGACGTCGTCCTCCACCTTGGTGCTCTCGCCGCGGCGCCGCCGTCTGTCGTTCTCAACATGGTCAACAAACGAGAGGAATCGGGAGATGACTGTACGTGGAGAGGCTCACAGTCCGGGCCCACCAGGTCCATGGCCGTACGCAAACAAGTGCCTCCTTATATATTGCAAAAAAATGCTTCCTACTTATGGTATGTTGACGTTTGGGGCCCACGAGATTGTCAACGTAGTCAAGGTGGCTGTCATCCGGGACCTAGCAAGTAATCATTTTTTTCAGAGGTCGAACAAGTAACAACTGGGATGTGGCCTGCCCAGCCTAGGTTTTGTTGTTTAACATGTGCAGTCCACGACATGCTGACACAGTTGATCCAGCAGGTTTCAACTTTTTTTTGAGGTCCAGTATGTATCAATCAGCCTCTGGGCCTCCCAGCCTAGCTTGTTTTATAACATCAGCAGCCCAACTTATGTTTGTTTCTTGAAGACAACTCACAGCTCAGTTCAATTTTTCTATACTGCTCAAAAAAAGAAGTTCTATTTTTCTATAAGAATGCCAAACTCAAATTATGTTTTCCCTTCTATAATAGTATATATATTTATATTTTATTTTATTACATATACTCCGTACATATATATATTAGAAGAACATAAGGTTCCCGTTTGACCTGTCCTTCGTCGAACCTTTGTATAGACCTTCCCACTTGCTTTATTTTCGTTTTTTATTAATCCTATCTCTGATTTTTCTCCCACAGGTTTTACCTAAAACCAACTCAATTGTCCCATGTCTAGCCTAAAAAATAATAATACCCCACATCTTATTAACTCTTCAAAATAAACAATATTTTATTTGGTAAATCGATAAGTTCTTACCAAATAATTATTATTATTTAACAATAAGTTTGGCAAGTTAATTCCTGGTGATTGCGTACATAAGCTTGCTAAGATTTTATGGACCAATGCAGTAATAGACGTGCAATCATGTGTTTATGCTCCGCAAATTATGTAGTTTTATAATAAAATGCCCAGCACCGGTTTATGTTTTTATAACATTTCTCCGACCTGCCCAAAATGATATTTTCACCCTGCCCAGCAAAACCGTGTATTTTGAAAAATAATACAAATAGGATGTAAATGCTAACAAAATATATAAATGGGCTGCATAGACGCTACATTATTGTTTCACCCAGCCCACTAAATGGACTGGCTGACATGTGGACCAATAGGTCAAAGCCTACGCAAGGCATTGTCAACTTAGTCAAAAAAAAGTTTCTGACAGCCTTATCTGTTGGATGTACATCCAATGGCCAGCATTCTACTTCAATCTCTCGTCTTCATCCTCCAGCGCTGGCGGGACCACCTGCTCCAGCCTCCGGCATCCAGCAGTGCTGCTTCGCGCACCTCGCTGCGAAACGCCACCCCACCGATGGCCAGGCCATCCCTCCACTCCTCCGCACTTCCTGTTATTCCCCGCCGAGTGTAGCCCCACCCCGCACCCAAACCAGTCAAGTCTCGCACTCATCTCCGTTTGCGACTCAACTGCCGCGTCTTCCCCATCTCCGGGTCATTCCCGTCTGGGGCGGTGGGGCCTCGCCGTCGTCCACCGCATTGGTGCGCTTGGCGCGGCATGTTCAACATGGTCAACAAGCGAGAGTCATCGGAAGATGACTGTACATGGAGAGGCTGACAGCTGCGACCCACG
Organism: Elymus sibiricus; assembly: GCA_039707655.1. Taxonomy (NCBI): domain Eukaryota; kingdom Viridiplantae; phylum Streptophyta; class Magnoliopsida; order Poales; family Poaceae; genus Elymus; species Elymus sibiricus. Next base: position 352,319,450 of record CM077666.1, read on the forward strand.
AGGTCCAAGGTCGCACGCAAGGAAAGTGACTCCTTATTACGCGAAAAAAAAGTTTCCTCCCCCTGACAGTTGGGACTCACCAGCTACATCTTCGCACGCAAGGAAGTGCCTCGTTATTACGCGAAAAATAAATGATTCCTCCCCCTGACAGACGGGACCCACCAGCTATAAATTCACACGCAAGGAAGTTCCTCCTTATTACGCAAAAAAATGATTCGTTCCCATGACAACTGGGACCCACCAGATTTGGAGGCTGACTTGTGGGCCTACTCAGTTGACGCGTACGCAGGGCTTTGTCAACTTAGTCAACAAACGATTTTTTCTGAGGAAGTCAACAAACGATTCTAGCAGCAGTGACCGTTGGATGTTCATCCAACGGCCGTGCAGCTTCTTCAATCTCTGATCTTCTTGCTCCAGCCGCTCAAACCAGCGCCGGCGGGACCGCCTGCTCCTGCCTCCCGTGGCCGGCTGTGCTGCCGCGCAGGCCTCACCACCCCACCCTACTCCCACCGCTGACCAGGCCTTCCCTCTACGCACCCACATCCCCTATTATTCTCCGGCGACGGCGGCCTCACACCGCAGCCGAACAAGTCAACCCTCATACTCCCCTCCGCGTGGGCATCCACTGCTGCGTCTTCCCCCACTCCGCGTCGTCCACCGCCTTGGTACTCTCGGCGCGGCGAAGTCAACATGGTCAATGAACGACAGCCATCGAAGGAGGACTGTACGCGGTGAGGCTGACAGCTGGACCCACCAGCTACATCTTCGCACGCAAGGAAGTGCCTCCTTATTACGCGGGGAAAAAAGTATCCATCCCCCTGACAGCTGGGACCCACTTGCTATATCTTCACATGCAAGGAAGTGCCTCCCTATCCTCCCTGACAGCTCGAGCCCTCCCGGTCGAGGCGTACGTAGCGTTGTCTGTCTGGTCGCGAACGTGTACGTACATACTGGTCAATCGGTCTCTCTGCAACGATGAACCGTGGGCGTGTAAGGAGCAGCACGTGTCGTAGTAGAGCCCCCGACGTAGCAGTTCAGGCAGCCCCGTCTAAATCGTGTACACGTACGTACAGCCATGCTGCAAAAAATACGGGCACGTACGTACATACGGGCGGGGTCTCGAACGCGTACTCGCGCATACGTACGGCCAGGGCTCGTGTACACGGAGAGGCGATGGTGGGGGTACGCAGCAATGGCCTCCTGTTCATCGACAGCCAACCGGCTAGGTCGGAACGGAGGAAACAATGTCGTGTTCATCGGGAGCCAAGCGACTGGGTCAGAACGCATCCTATTCATCGGGAGCCAACCGGCTAGGACAGAACAGCTGAAACGGGGTCCCGTTCATCGACTCGGAATCTGGCGTACCGCAAAACGGAGGAAACGAACTTCTGTTCAAATGCCTACGGTCGAAATGGGGTCCTGTTCATCGGCTGGGGGTCTGGCGTACCGCAAAACGGAGGAAACGGACTTCTGTTTGAGCGCCTATGGTCGAAACGGGGTCCTGTTCATCGGCTGGGGGTCTCGCGTTCCGCAAAACGGAGGAAACGGACTTCTGTTCGAGCGCCTACGGTCGAAATGGGGTCCTCTTGATCGGGAGGGCTCTGGCATACCGCAGAACGGAGGAAACGGACTTCTCCCCAACTGCCTACGGCCGAAATGGGGTCCTGTTGATCAGGAGGGGTGTGGCGTACCGCAAAACAGGACTCCACGGGCTACTGTTCATCCATGGTCGACCTCCTCCAGCCTCCACCAACTACTGTTCATCCACCGTCGACTTCCTCCAACCTCCACCGGCTACTGTTCATCCAGCCTCCACGAGGTCCTGTTCATCCACCCCAACCGGCTAGGGTATGGCGTACCACGGCACGGCCTACTCGGGGTCATGTTCATCTAGCGCCAACAGCCTACACGGCTGGGGTCCTATTCATCCAACCCCCACCGGCTGGGGTGGGGCGTACGAGTGGGCGGCAGTAACGGGAACTGTTCATCCACAGCCAACCAACCGGCTCAATCGATGCGTCTCGACTCGTGTCTACGTGTATCGCGCGCGCGGCAGTAACGGGCACTGTTCATCGAGAGGCAACCCAACACCGGCTGGCTACGTCTCACACGGGGGCTCGATTGGCTTCAATAAGCAGCGAGAAGGATCGATCGAATTCAATTAGCAGCGAAGGAATCGCTCGGGTTCAGTTAGCAGCGAAGGGATCGCTCGACTTCAGTACGCAGTGGGATCGATAGCTCGGGTTCAGTACGTGTAGTAGTGCGAGGGGTCGATCGATCGCTCGGGTTCAGTAAGCGAACGCCTCGCTCGGGTTCAGTTAGCAAACACCTCGCACACACGCGCGCGTACGAGAGAAACACGCAAACCACACTGCATCTCTCGGCCCCGACCACCCACCGTAACCGGGAACTCCCCGAAAATTTCCTCGCCCTCACTTCTACCACATTTTTTTACGTCATGGACGACCCAAAGAATGTCATGCGGGTGCGTCTCCGGCCCGCCCAGGACGAAAAGCCCATTTTCTGTCATAATTTTTTGTCATAGAAGTAGGAGCCCACCACATCTATGATGATACGTGTTTTTGTCACAATTATTGTCATAGAAGTGTCACAACCATGACAGAAAAAGTTTTCGTTCAGGCCATAATGTCACGGATGTGTCTTTTTTTTTGTAGTGAGCATTTCTGATCTTATATGTGGATGACATATTGTTGATTGGAAATGATGTTCAAATGCTTGAATCTATCATGGACTCGTTGAAAAATAGTTTTTTGATGAAGGACTTAGGAGAAGCTGCTTATATTTTGGGAATCAAGATCTATAGAGATAGATCGAGAAGGCTTATTGGATTAAGCCAGAGTGCGTATATTGACAAGGTGTTGAAGCGGTTCAACATGCAAGATGCCAAGAAGGGTTTCTTGCCCATGTCACATGGCATTAGTCTTAGCAAGACTCAGAGTCCTTCGACTCCTGATGAGCAAAGGCGCATGGATGGGATTCCGTATGCTTCGGCTGTTGGGTCCATCATGTATGCCATGGTATGTACTCGTCCCGATGTTAGCTTTGCTCTCAGCGTGGTGGGCAGATACCAGGCTGATCCAGGTGAGAGTCACTGGACAGCGGTTAAGAATATCCTTAAGTACTTGAGAAGGACTAAGGATATGTTCCTTGTTTATGGAGGTGAGGATGAGCTCGTTGTAAAGAGTTACACCGATGCTAGTTTCCAAACCAATAGGGATGATAGTCGATCACAATCTGGGTTTGTGTTCATTCTGAATGGAGGAGCGGTGAGCTGGAGGAGTTCCAAGCAAGATATGGTAGAAGATTCTACAACAGAGGCCAAGTACATTGCAGCTTCTGAAGCTGCAAAAGAAGGTGTTTGGGTGAAGAATTTTATTTCTGATCTTGGTGTGGCTCAGAGCGCGTCCAATCCATTGGGCCTCTATTGTGCTAATAGTGGCGCTATCGCGCAAGTCCAGGAACCACGGAACCATCATAAAACCCAACACATACTCAGGCGTTTTAACCTTATTCGCGACATTGTCGAGAGAGGTGATGTAAACATATGCAAGGTACACACGGACGCAAATGTATCAATAAGTATATGACTTGTTTGTGGAACTATGTATTGTATGATGATCGTTCTAATGGTCCCTAGTTGATAAGGTTATGCGGACACATATCCTTGACTAGTATACGACTCGGTTGATGACTATGTTTCACAAGTCATGTGCATGGAGATGCTAAACTGATAGTATGGACTCGGGGATAGAGATCACCGAGTCGGACAGACCCACTTTGAGACGCAGTGAGATATTGTCATCTGTTAGTCTCAAGTACAATGTCTATGCCATGTCCTAGACCTGAGGTCCTCGCATGTTCTCAGGATGAGGATCGACTCACTTAGGGTCTATCAAATGCTACTCCGTAAGTGGGTAGTTATAAAGGTAGCTTTCGGGTGAGTCATGAGACATGCCGCGAGACATGGCTGACCAAGATGGGATTTTCCCCTCCTATATGGAGAGATATTCTCTGGGCCATCTCGAGTGATTAGATTCGGAAAGCATGGCCATGCGACTTGGGTTAAGTGTTAACCCGGTTCAGGAATCTGTATCACGGTTTCGAGAAGAGAGATCAAGCTACCACAAGGGTGACAAGTACTCGCCTTGAGCTCGACAACGTATATCGTGAGGCAAAAGGAATGTTGCATATGACACATTGTCGAGGTTCGTCAAACGACTTTACACACACATGGGAGTTGGCACGTTCTGCTAGGAGCCGCTACCAACTATCGACTTCGGTCGTGTCCATGTGTACGTGAACCTATAGGGTCGCACACTTACGGGGCTGCAGCCCATTCGGATTGGATCCGAGTGGATAATGGATGTAGACTCCTAGTGGGCTCAAGTGTTGAGCCCACCTTGGAGGTCTATATAAAGGGGAGTGGGCGCACCACTTAGGGTTGATCTTTTTCCACCCATGATAGCCGCCGCCACAACTCCCCACGCCCAAGCCGCGTGACCGGACCTAGCAGTCTGCCGCCCGACGCTGCTCCCCGAACGTGTGGATACCTTGGAGGCATTGCATCTGTGGTGCTCGGAAGAACCATTCGAGGGATTCACGAAGTACCGTCCGAGGGATTCGCGAAGTACCGTTCGCGGGTCTTCGCTGTTCGCGGGAGATCGGCGACGGGAGGAGGAGACTCCTCGGGAGATAGACTACACGCATCACCAACTCTACTTCCACTGCGGTGACTGCGCGTCTAGTGGTAAACCCGATCCCGTGATCTATTTCCAGCAGCATGATCTTGGGTGCGCGGTAGAAAAATTTTATTTGGCGCTAGCGTAGCGTACCGCGTGTTCCAACAAGGAAATCTATATGTTTTGTGTGGTAAATTGCAATGAGAATGCTTATATTGTCAATTATAGAAAGACAGGAAAACCAATAGAATATAAAAGGAATACTAACAGAAGGGTAAAGATTTCCCAATACCCTCCTATTGTCTCTCGTAATGAAACAGGTAACGAGGAGGAGCTTCCTATCCAACCAATCTCTTCAATAAGAAGCTCGAAAAAATTAAATAAACCCACACATAATGTGGTGAAGAAGAAGAAACGAAGGAAAAGTAGAGGTAAGGAGGTATCTCTCCCAAATAATGTTGCTCCTATTATTGTTGTGCCTCATGAGAATGAATCAAAATTAATTGTGGAAGATGATACAATTGAAGATGATTTTGTTATGCCTATTTCTTGTTGTGACAATTATGATTGGGAAGATAATGATACTTATTATAATCTTGAAAATCTTTTGTGAAAATAATTGCATTGGTCATTGATGCAATTCTTGAAAAAGTAGTAAAGAAAGAGAGGTCTCACATATAAATATGTTATCTTGGACATCTTTTGTGATTGTGAGCCCCCACTGGTACAGCGAGCTGCTATACAAACGGTTTTTAACCCCTTTCCGTGATGGAGTTTTAAACCATCGCCTTGCATGTGTGTGCAATTTGGGGGGGGGGGGGTTTCCCACACGACCCAGAAACCGTCGGCGATAGGGAGCACGCAAGCATATGTGCAGAACTAAGCGTATGCGAAGCCCGATCTATCCCAAACGGGACTCGTCACACAACTATTTGTGATCTATCGAATATCCCAAATGCTCCATCCTTGCTACTCGTGTGTGCTCGCATTACCATCGCACTCGGTATTCTGTGGTGGACCGTTTATGATGTGCGCCCCATCACAAATAGTTCACGATTGTAAAACGTGTATGATAAGTAGACTATCACACACATTCACTTCTCCTGAACCGTATGCGATATATAATTAGGAAGATTAGTTAATCATCGTACGAGTGTCGAATAGGATTACAAAACGTCGGACTATCATACCAGTGTCATACAGATAACTGTCGCACACGCTATTCTGTGGTGCAAATGCTTACGATGCGTACGACATCAGAAACAGTTCATGATTGTAAAGCGTGTACGATAAGGCGACTATCACAAACATTTAGTTTGCTCGCACCGTTTGTGATATAGTCTGACATCACACACGCTTTGCAAACGTCAACTGTGTGCATGGTCGCACATGTTTCCTCTCCGTGAACCGTGTTGGATTATGATGTATATCACACACGATGTGCTTTACAGACCGTGTGTGCCGTAATGACCTGCAGAGCGTATTTTCACCCTAATTTAATTGCTGCTATTTAAAATTGTACCGAATTTGAATTTGAAAGTAGGCTATAACTTTATTCATATCCATCAGGTTCAACAACCAATGCATTATTCGATTCACAGGTACATATGTTCAAGAGTTACATCCAAAAAAAAGAATTTCATATGCACCAAATAAAGAATGATGAACCAGGGATGTATACTTGTACTATTAAAGACGGTATAGAAAGAGGCGAAAGACATTCTGGTTGCTGAACAAGGTGAAGCGGAATGCCCATATTGTGCCCTCCTCCATGCAGAAGGCACGCACGACTGTAGTCCAACCCCTTGTGATGGCCGACCGCCCATCCTTCATTGTCTTCATGACGACATCTAGATAGTCATTGTGTTCTGGTAGAAATACTTTAACCTTTGCATGCCCACCAATCATGTAGTTTGAGAGGTAATCTTGAGTAAACTGCTTTGGGAACCACTGCAAAGGAAAAAGATTCAGACATTGTCATCTAACACAACTCATTATGGGCAGTAAAAAGAAGGCTGCAGAGTTCTTACTTACCATCCTGCAGTTCACTGTTGTCTTGGATAAAGTGTAAACAAATAGTTTAATTGCCATCTTTTGACCCATTTTACTAACAATCTATATCATTTTCCTCACTTGTTGCTGGTTCATGAATATCTCATTGCCCCATACGCAAAAAGGGTCAAAGCGCGGATCTTTACCAATGACATACGTACCTAAAAGCACCAAGTTAATATTTGAAGCTAAACAGCAATTGCACAATGATGTAGTACAACACTCCCTCCATCCCATTATATAAGATCTTATTACATCCAATATACTCACATATTGGATGAATTAACATCTTATATTATGGGGCGGAGGGAGTTTATTACATTGTTACAAATATCGGCTGATTAACTGCAGTTAATTGCTGCTGTGTTGTTGCTGTTGCTGCTCTTCTATGTATATCTAGACATCATCAGAACATTAAGGTAACACTCTTCCTTGTTGCTATGTATCCTAGGATTGCATATTTAGACATTCAGTACAATGCATGTTGCTATGTAGCCTCAGATATATTAGATATGGCCCTAGTTAACCTACCGATAAATGGGTTACAGATATATTCAGTTAAATGTCCGATTCGCCGATTAATCCCTTATCAGCCCCCGGCCGATATGGTACCAGCTACCGATATCCTGAACAGTGAGTAGATATAAGCCATGGGATGAAACTAGCCTCGATGGAAAACAGCAGTCGTTCCCAATATTGTCCTGTGTAAGTACACCGAAAGGCGTGTTAAGCACAACAGGCTAAACATCAACCAAATATATCCATGGTAGACAACATAATCTCCAAATGATAGCTTCAGTGTGCAGGTTTAAGCACGCTAGTTAAGCAAAACAAGAAGTGGAAAGGTGTGTTAACTGCAAAGTTCATACTTGCACATACAGAATATCACTTTGTGAAAAACTGAAATAAACAAGGCATACTACGAACAACCAAAGATAGTAACTGAAACTGGACATATGCTAACTACAAACAACCGAACAATCAAAAACCGTTAAAAGAGGCATATGCTCGCTACAACAGGCTTCATAGCAAGCAAATAGTCATTCATATTGGTATTGTTGAAACTAGTATTGATGAAATTGAACTGCAAAGTTCATACTTGCACATATATATAACATCACTTTGTGAATAACTGAAATAAACAAGGCATACTACGAACAACCAAAGATAGCAATTGAAACTGGACATATGCTAACTACAAACAACCGAACAACCAAAAACCGTTAAAAGAGGCATATGCTCGCTACAACAGGCTTAACAGCAACCAAATAGTCATTCATATTGGTATTGTTGAAACTGGTATTGATGAAATTGAACTGCACAGTTCATACTTGCACATATAGAACATCACTTTGGGAATAACTGAAATAAACAAGGCATACTACTAACAACCAAAGATAGCAATTGAAACTGGACATATGCTAACTACAAACAACCGAACAACCAAAAAACGTTAAGAGAGGCAAATGCTAGCTATAACAGGCTTAACAGCAAGCAAATATAGTCATTCATATTGGTATTGTTGAAACTGGTATTGATGAAATTGTACTGCATAGTAAATAGTTTCACATATAGAGCATCACACTATGAATAACTGAAATAAACAAGGCATACTGCAAACAACCAAACACAACAATTAAAACTGGACATACTCTCACTACAAAAGGGGCTCGACAAAACAAATCATGGGTTCCCCCTGTGAAGAGGCATGGCAAAACAAATCATAGGTTTCCTCACTTGTCACAGATGGGCTCCTTCGCATGGGAAGAGCGCGGACTCTGGGTGTGCTCCATGTTGTCGCAGATGGGCTCCTTCCCCTTGGAAGAGCACGGCTGTAGGGTGAAGTCTACTATGCAAATTTATTCTTGTAGACTCGTGTTGGGCCTCCAAGCGCAGAGTATTGTAGGACAGTAGCAAATTTCCCTCAAGTGGATGACCTAAGGTTTATCAATCCGTGGGAGGCGTAGGATGAAGATGGTCTCTCTCAAACAACCCTGCAACCAAATACAAGAAATCTCTTGTGTCCCCAACACACCCAATACAATGGTAAATTGTATAGGTGCACTAGTTCGGCAAAGAGATGGTGATACAAGTGTAGTATGGATAGTAGATATAAGTTTTTATAATCTGAAAATAAAAAAACAGCAAGGTAGCAAGTAACAAAAGTGAGCAAAAACGGTATTGCAATGCTTGAAAACAAGGCCTAGGGTTCATACTTTCGCTAGTGCAATCTCTCAACAATGGTAACATAATTGGATCATATAACCATCCCATAACGTGCGATAAAGAATCACTCCCAAGTTCCTATTAGCGGAGAACATAAGATAGAAATTGTTTGTAGGGTACGAAACCACCTCAAAGTTATCCTTTCTGATCGATCTATTGAGCTATTCCTATAAGTGTCACAAACAGCCCTAGAGTTCGTACTAAAATAACACCATATGATACACATCAACCAACTCTAATGTCACCTAGATACTCCAATGTCACCACAAGTATCCGTGAGTTGATTATACGATATGCATCAAACAACTTCATAATCATAATATTCAATCCACACAAAGAAATCCAAGGAGCGCCCCAAAGTTTCTATCGGAGAAAAGATAATGAAAACATGCATCAACCCCTATGCATAAATTACCCCAATGTCACCTCAGGAATCCGCGAGTTGAGTGCCAAAACATATATCAAGTGAATCAATATAATACCCCATTGTCACCACGGGTATTCATATGCAAGACATACATCAAGTGTTCTCAAATCTGAAATATTCAATCTGACAATAATGAAACCTCAAAGGGAAAAGATTCGATTCATCACAACAAAGATAGAGAGGGAAGAAACACCATATGATCCAACTATATTAACAAAGCTCGCGATACATCAAGATCGTGCCATATCAAGAACACGAGAGAGAGAGAGATAAAACACATAGCTACTGGTACAAACCCTCAGCCCCGAGGGTGAAATACTCCCTCCTCGTCATGGAGACCGCTCGGGATGATGAAGATGGCCTCCGGTGATGATTCCCCCCTCCGACAGGGTGCCGGAAAAGGGATGTAGATGAGATCATGGAGGTACAGAGGCTTGCGGCGGCGTAAAAACTCATCTAGGTTAAATTTCGGGGGTTTTTGAATATATATGATTTTTTGGCATTGGAATCACGCAAAGAGGTGCCACAGGGGGCCCACGAGGCACCAGGGCGCGCCTGGGGGGCAGGCGCGCCCAGGTGGCTCGTGGGGCCCCTGTGGTTGTTCTGCTCCTCCTCCGAAGCTTCCTGGGTCTGTTTCCTTCGAGAAAAAATCGTCAAAAAGTTTCGCTGCATTTGGACTTCATTTGATATGGATTTTCTAGAAAACCAAAAACAAGCAGCAAACAACAACTAGCACTGGGCACTAGGTCAATATGTTAGTCCATAAAAATCATATAAAAGCCATATAAAGGTGCACCAAAATCATACAAAACCATAATAAACATGGCATGAATACTTCATAAATTATAGATACGATGGAGATGTATCAGCATCCCCAAGCTTAATTCCCGCTCGTCCTCGAGTAGGTAAATAATAAAAGAAATAATTTATGAAGTGTGAATGCTAGCATAGTGCATAAGTTTGATCAATGATAATTTCAATCACTTTTTCTAGCATCAATATATATCATAATCAGTAGCTCATCTCATAAAACTTCTCATGATCAAGTAGCAAGCTATTCACATGTTTAAAGTATAGGCCATAAACTTTCTTGAAAACTAACAAACTATGTTCTCAGTCATCAAACAATTGCAATTCATCTTATTTTCAGGACGGGTCTATGTAAGAGCTTTGATCTAGCAAATTCCACATACTCAACCATCATTTAGTCTTCCATGATTGATGACACTCAAAGCATATTTTTAGAACAAACTGTTTCAGTCAAACACATAGGAAGATAGGGGCTTAATGTTTCACCTCCCAACTTATTTATCTCAGGTATAATGTCAACAATAATAACTCATGATCATCTATATTCAACTGGATATATGTGCCTGGATCTTTCCCTACCACATATTGCTTGCCAACTAAAGAATAAATAGAGCGGAATAGGGATGAACATTAATGACTCTTGCATAAAAGTAAATACAGAAAAGTAAAAGATAGGCCCTTCGCAGAGGGAATCAGAGGTTGTCATGCACTTTTTGTTGTTGGATGCACAAGCCCTTAATGCAAAGGAACGTCATGTTATATTACCCCTTGTGATAGCAACCTTTATTATGCAGTCCGTCGCTTTTATTTCTTTACCATCACAAGTTCGTACAACGCTTACTTTCCCTTGCAATAAAAGATCATACATATTTTATGAGCAATTTTTATTGCTTTTTGCACCGATGACAACTTACTTGAAGGATCTTATTCAATCCATAGGTAGATATAGTGGACTCTCATGGCAAGAAACTGGGTTTAAGGGTTTTTGGATGCACAAGTAGTATCTCTACTTAGTACAAATTTTTGGTTAGCAAAAGATCCTAAGCAAGCACCACATGTTAGAGGATCCATGACAATATAACTTCTATGTGAATATAAACAAACATAACTCATTACGTTGTCTTCCTTGTCCAACGTCAACTACTTGATCAAGCTTGAAAATAATTAATGGGGGCTCACAATCATAGAAGATGTCCAAGATAGTATATTTATATGTGAAATTTCTCTTCCTTCAAAATTCTTTCATGAATTGTTCAAGTGACCAATGCTATGTTTGTTAACTTTCAATAAATTTTACCACTTATACTTCTTGTATGTGAAGTCACTACTCCTCATGGGACAAGCATATGAAGCATATAAATTTCAACTTTATGATATTCAATTCATTTCAACAATTTACTCATAGGATATAAGTTAAAAACAAGAGTAAATGACAAACTACTCCAAAAAGATATAAGTGAAGACCAAATGAGTAGTTAAGTAAATAGGTAGCTATGTGAGGACTCTCTCTCATTTAAAAATTTCAGATCTTAAGTATTTTATTCAAACAGCAAAGAAAACAAAATAAAATGACATTCCAAGGATAGCACATATCATGTGAAGAAGCAAAAACTTAGGCTCAACCAAGACTGACCGATAGTTGTTGAAGAAGAAAGGTGGGATGCCTACAGGGGCATCCCCAAGCTTAGATGCTGGAGACTTCTTGAAATATTATATTGGGATGCCTTGGGCATCCCCAAGCTTGAGATTTTGTGTCTCATTAATTCCTCTCATATCACGATTTCTATAAATCTTAAAAACTTCATCCACACAAAACTCAACAAGAACTCGTGAGATAAGTTAGTATAAATCAACTCAAAACCTCAACATTTTCTACTGTAGCAAATCACAAAAATTATAATTAAACATTGCATACTCAATGCCTCTGCATATTTAATACTCTTATCCTCAAATAGAATCATTAAACAAGCAAACATATGCAAACAATGCAACCATAACAGCAATCTGCCAAAACAGAACAGTCTGTAAAGGGGGATTTAAAATTCATACTTCCCTAAATCCAAAAATTCTGAAAAATTACCACGTGACAGAGAACTCATGCATGCTTACTGTGTAAAAATTTCAGATATTTATCATGTTCTGACTATTCAGGAATATTCTGGACATAACAGAAAACTTTCTGTTTTCAAACAGCAACACATGAATTTGCAAACAGAGCATGGTAAAGGCTGTAGTTGGCATTTTATTGAACTAAAAGATTCAAAACATGATTCTAAATAACAGAAAGCAAATCTCAACAAAAGAAAATGATGCTCCAAGCAAAACTCATATTATGTGACGAATAAAAATATAGCTCCAAGTAAGGTTACCGATAATGTTGAAGACGAAAGAGGGGATGCCTTCCGGCGCATCCCCAAGCTTAGACGCTTGAGTCTTACTTGAATATCACCTTGGGGTGCCTTGGGCATCCCCAATCTTAGGGTCTTGCCACTCCTTATTCTCCTCATATCGATATCTCACCCAAAACTTGAAAACTTCAATCACACAAAACTTAACGGAACTTGTGAGATAGATTAGTATGATAAAAATAAATCATCCACTTAGGTACTGTCAAGACAAGATTCATAATTGTTATCACATAATTACTACTTTATTCTATCATTTCCACAATTAATATTACTCAATATAAGCTATGGAAACACTAAAACAAGCAAACTATGCATCGAAAATAGGATCTGTCAAAAAAAGAACAGCGTGTAGTAAGAGATTTAAAAACCGTACTTCTGTACCTCCAAAAATTCTGAAAAATTAGGACAACGTAAAAAATTTGTAACCTAATACTGTGTAAAAACTTCAGAATTTTTTCATGCTCCAGTACAGAATAGAAATTCCATCACTGGACACAAAAGTTTCTGTTTTTGCACAGAATCAAATCAACAAGCATCCACACTATCCCAAAGGCTTTACTTGGCACATTATTGAAAGAAAGCATATGAAACATGATTACTACAGTAGCTTATTCATGTGAACACACAAAAACAGAAGGTATAAGTATTGGGTTATCTCCCAACAAGCACTTTTCTTTAATGCCTTTTTAGCTAGGCATGATGATTTCAATGATGCTCACATAAAAGTAAAGAATTGAAACACAAAGAGAGCATCATGAAGCATATGACTAGCACATTTAAGCCTAACCCACTTCCTATGCATAGGGATTTTGTGAGCAAATAGTTTATGGGAACAATAATCAACTAGCATAGGAAGGCAAAACAAGTATAGCTTCAAAACTTTCAACAGAAAGAGAGGAAACTTGATGTTGTTCAAATATATATAAGCATATGATCCTCTCTCATAATAATTTTCAGTAGCATCATGAATGAATTAAACAATATAGCTATCACATAAAGCATTCTTTTCATGACCTACAAGCATAGGATTTTTATTACTCTCCACATAAGCAATTTCCTTCTCATTCATAATAGTGGGAGCAAATTCAATGAAATAACTATCATGTGATACTTGATTGGCATAATTCAATTGAAAATTAAAATCATGATGACAAATTTCATGGTTATCATTATTCTTTATAGCATACATGTCATCACAATAATCATCATAGATCGGAGGCATGCAATCATCATAATAAATTTTCTTATCAAAACCTGGGGGACTAAAAATATCATCTTCATCAAACATAGCATCCCCAAGCTTGTAGCTTTGCATATCATTAGCATCATGAATATTCAAAGAATTCATACTAACAGCATTGCAATCATGATTATCATTTATGCCAAACATTTTATTGAATTTTTCTTCTAAAAATTGAGCACAATTTTCCGATCCATCATTTTCAAGAAAGACATTATAAAGATGAATAATATGAGGCAACCTCAATTCCATTTTTTGTAGTTTTCTTTTATAAACCAAACTAGTGATAAAACAAGAAACTAAAAGATTAAATTGCAAGATCTAAAGATATACCTTCAAGCACTCACCCCCCGGCAACGGCGCCAGAAAAGAGCTTAATGTCTACTACGCAACTTTATTCTTATAGACTTGTGTTGGGCCTCCAAGCGCGGAGTTTTGTAGGACAGTAGCAAATTTCCCTCAAGTGGATGACCTAAGGTTTATCAATCCGTGGGAGGCGTAGGATGAAGATGGTCTCTATCAAACAACCCTGCAACCAAATACAAGAAATCTCTTGTGTCCCCAACACACCTAATACAATGGTAAATTGTATAAGTGCACTAGTTCGGCGAAGAGATGGTGATACAAGTGTAGTATGGATAGTAGATATAAGTTTTTATAATCTGAAAATAAAAAAACAACAAGGTAGCAAGTAACAAAAGTGAGCAAAAATAGTATTGCAATGCTTGAAAACAAGGTCTTGGGTTCATACTTTCGCTAGTGCAATCTCTCAACAATTCTAACATAATTGGATCATATAACCATCCCTCAACGTGCGATAAAGAATCACTCCCAAGTTCCGATTAGTGGAGAACATAAGATAGAAATTGTTTGTAGGGTACGAAACCACCTCAAAGTTATCCTTTCCGATCGATCTATTGAGCTATTCCTATAAGTGTCACAAACAACCCTAGAGTTCGTACTAAAATAACACCATATGATACACATCAACCAACTCTAATGTCACCTAGATACTCCAATGTCACCACAAGTATCCGTGAGTTGATTATACGATATGCATCAAACAACTTCATAATCATAATATTCAATCCACACAAAGAACTCCAAGGAGCGCCCCAAAGTTTCTAACAGAGAAAAGATAATGAAAACATGCATCAACCCCTATGCATAGATTACCCCAATGTCACCTCAGGAATCCGCGAGTTGAGTGCCAAAACATATATCAAGTGAATCAATATAATACCCCATTGTCACCACGGGTATTCATATGCAAGAAATACATCAAGTGTTCTCAAATCTGAAATATTCAATCCGACAATAATGAAACCTCAAAGGGAAAAGATTCGATTCATCACAACAAAGATAGAGAGGGAAGAAACACCATATGATCCAACTATATTAACAAAGCTCGCGATACATCAAGATCGTGCCATATCAAGAACACGAGAGAGAGAGATAAAACACATAGCTACTGGTACAAACCCTCAGCCCCGAGGGTGAACTACTCCCTCCTCGTCATGGAGACCGCCCGGGATGATGAAGATGGCCTCCGGTGATGATTCCCCCCTCCGGCAGGGTGTCGGAAAAGGGCTGTAGATGAGATCGTGGAGGTGCAGAGGCTTGCGGTGGCGTAAAAACTCATCTAGGTTAACTTTCGGGGGTTTCTGAATATATATGATTTTTTGGAGTTGGAATCACGCAAAGAGGTGCCACAGGGGGCCCACGAGGCACCAGGGCGCGCCTGGGGGGGTGGCGCGCCCTGGTGGCTTGTGGGGCCCCTGTGGGTCTTCTGCTGCTCCCCCGAAGCTTCCTGGGTCTGTTTCCTTCGAGAAAAAATCGTCAAAAAGTTTCGCTGCATTTGGACTTCATTTGATATGGATTTTCTGGAAAACCAAAAACAAGCAGAAAATATTTTTGGTGTGTTTCTCTGAAATTCTTTTCTTTTGTTGTGTCATTGTAAGGAGAAGACCACGATGAAAATATTGAGTGGCTCTCATATGCATTATTGTTGATTTAACAAAGAGCCCATTTTACCTTGTCTTCTCCTTTAAATAAAATGCTTGCAGATTCCAGCTTAGTCCATGGCACTCTTCCACTATTATTATTTTCATATCATTCGGTCGTGCAAGTGAAAGGCAATAATGACGATGATTTGATGAAGTGACTGTGGCAAGGAAAAGCGGGTATGAACTCGACTTGTTCTTTGTTTTTGTAAATATGTTTAACTCAGTATCCATGATTCAGCATATTATGATTAAACATGTTTATGATGACAATTAGAGATTATAGTTGCTCATGCCATGCTTAAGTAGCTAGGAGTGGATAATGATTTATCTTGAGTGTCAACATGCATTAAAATGATTGTGATGTAGTATGATGATATGGTATCCTCCTCTGAATGTTTCAAGTGGCTTGACTTGGCACATGTTCACACATGTAGTTGATTCAAAACCAACATAGCCTTCACGATATTTATGTTCATGGTGCTTATATCCTACTCATGCTAGTATTCAATGTTGATTATTCATAATGCATGATTATGACCGTTTTCGCTCTCTAGCTGGTCGCTTCTCAACCTATTTGCTAGCCTTCACCTGTATGAAGCGGGAATGCTGCTTGTGCATCAAAACCCTTAAACCAAATTTATTCCAGATTAGTCCACTATATCTACCTATATGCGGTATTACTCTGCCGTTCTAAGTAAATTTGCATGTGCCACCTCTAAATATTCAAAAGAACATCTGTTTTGTGTACCCGTACCGCTCATGGAGCGACAGGGGGCGGTCAGTATCTTCCATGCTAAGCGGGTTATTCTCATGATGAGTGTTGATTCACTTGTCCTTGCACGAGAGGGGCTGGTAATCGGGATGCCCAGTCCCACTATTAAAATTGCAAAATAATAAAACAAACTCCCCCGGAAAGTTGTTGGTATGGAGGGCACCCGAGGATTCGGCTAGCCATGGCTTGTGATTGTTGGTGGAGGGGGAGTAAACTTTACCTTATTGCTTGGGAACCGCCGCTAATGTGTTTAGCATGGAAGATTTTGAAAACTCTCGGTCGTGACGTAGACAGGAAAGGCATACCTCCCAAAATTATATCTATCTCTGATTTAAGCTTCGAGCTCTGGCACCTCTGCAAATCCATGCTTCCCTCTGCGAAGGGCCTATCTATTTACTTTTATGCTATCTTACTTTTATTGTTGTGTCATCACCTTCTCAAACAAGCACCGGTCCTGAGAGCACTATTGTCATTCTCATGCATTGTGAGTAGTTAATGTTGTGTGCATCATGACTGGATCTCTTCTAACATGAATTACAATGTTTAGTCGCTGCTTGAACTTTGGAGGTGCTCTGCATTTATGTTTTGCGGTCTCAGAAAGGGCTAGCAAGATACCATGTTGTCATATTATATCATGATCGTTTTGACAAAGTGTTGGCATTTGAAATATCTTATTATTGCTCGCTAGTTGATTATGCCATTGATATGAGTGAATATAATTTCTAAGAGTTATCATTTGCATGGTTAGTAATAATCTTTGCTGAAAACTTGGGTGCTCTTTAAGCATATATATAGATACAAGAACAAAAGAGTTTGTAAAAGTTTTTCTTTATCACTTTCAGTTTGCCAACCGAATTGCTTGAGGACAAGCAATGAGTTAAGCTTGGGGGAGTTGATACGTCTCCGTCGTATCTACTTTTCCAAACACTTTTGCTCTTGTTTTGGCCCCTAATTTGCATGATTTGAAATGAACTAACCCGGACTGACGTTGTTTTCAGCAGAATTGCCTTGGTGTTGTTTTTTGTGCAGAACTAAAAGTTCTTGGAATTGGATGAAACTTCTTGGAGATTTTTTATGGAATATGTAAAAAATACTGGAGCCAAAACCTACTGGAGGGGAGCCACCCAGTGCCCACGAGGCACCAGGGCGCGCCACCCCCCAGGCGCGCCCTGGTACCTCGTGGGGCCCACGTGACTCCGTCTGACCTAATTCCAACGCTATAAATTCACAATTCCAGAGAAAAAAATAGGAGAGGAAGTTTTATTGCGTTTCACGATACGAAGCCACCGCCACCTCCTGTTCTTCATCAAGAGGCCAGATCTGGAGTCCGTTTGGGGCTTCGGAGAGGGGGGTCTTCCGGCATCGTCATCATCAACCATCCTTCATCACCAATTTCATGATGCTCACCGCCGGGAGTGAGTAATTCCTTTGTAGGCTTGCTGGACGGTGATGAGTTGGATGAGATTTATCATGTAATCGAGTTAGTTTTGTTAGGGCTTGATCCCTAGTATCCACTATGTTCTGAGATTGATGTTGCTATGACTTTGCTATGCTTAATGCTTGTCACTAGGGCCCGAGTGCCATGATTCCAGATCTGAACCCTTTATGTTTTCATGAATATATTTGTGTTCTTGATCCGATCTTGCAAGTTATATGCACCTGCTATGTGTTATGATCCGCATACCCCAAGGTGACAATAATTGGGATTCTTTCCGGTGATTGCCATAGTTTGAGGAGTTCATGTATTCACTATGTGTTAATGCTTTGTTCCGGTTCTCTATTAAAAGGAGGCCTTAATATCCCTTAGTATCCGTATGGACCCCGCTGCCACGAGAGGGTAGGACAAAAGATGCCATGCAAGTTCTTATCGCAAGCACGTATGACTATATACGGAATACATGCCTACATTACATTGATGAATTGGAGCTAGTTCTGTGTCGCCCTAGGCTATGACTGTTACATGATCCAATGCCTACGAGCCTTTCACATATTGTTCCTTGCTAAGTTACTATTGTTGCTACTACTGTTACAATTGCTACTACTATTGCTGCTGCCGTTACTGTTGCCGTTACTATTATTGCTACTGCTATCAAACTATCATACTACTGTGCTACTGATCACTCTACTGCAGATATTTAGTCTCCAGGTGTGGTTGAATTGACAACTCAACTGCTAATACTTGCAAATATTCTTTGGCTCCCCTTGTGTCGAATCAATAAATTTGGGTTGAATACTCTACCCTCAAAAACTGTTGCGATCCCCTATACTTGTGGGTTATCAAGGATCCCAAGCCAGCGTCGCAGAACGTGTCCTTCAGAAATGACAAAAGGGGCTCGATGGCGATGTAGGATGGCAAATTCTTGACAGTGTGCCAGAGGAGATCAGCAGCGGGGCCATGGATGAGATCGACGGCGGTTGAACCCGAGGGGTTGGGGGTGGTCCACTTAACCTGTGACATAGCCCGCGTCAGGCCATCGCTGTCGATGACCTCGATGTCGTAGCCGGCGTCCGCGACATGCCAGCATACTCTAGCCCGCTGATTGAGAGCCTGCGGCCAGTAATCATCGTCAGCTTCCTCGGCGGCCACCTCGCCGACGTTGGGCGAAGAGGCCGTGATAAACCTCTATTGGGCCATTAGCTCGTGGGGCTCCACGTGAAGCGTAGCCGGACTTATGCTGCGACGCTCTGGAGTGGGGGAGGGGGATGGGGATGGGGATCTGTGGGAAAGGGGGCATTTGGCAGGCGTCATCTAAGAAACTCAGGGCGGCTAGGGTATGGAGATCGGTGGGTAACCTGCACGGGCAAACCGGCAGATGTTAATGATGGAAGTGGCGCGGCGGCGGTGGCGGAGATCTTTCTAGGGTTTCGATCGAGGGAGGGGTGGTGTGTGTGTGTGTGTGTGTGCACGCACGCGGAGTTTTTGGGGTGTGTGTGGATAGGGGGCAAGGTGGTGTTTGAGGAAATGACGCGGGTACTGAAAATTTTACTAGGCGGGAGTAAAATGTCGGGGCTACTGAAAATTTGGATGAAGGGATTGAGCAACAAACATCGCACACGGTCCAAACATAACAACCGTGTGCTATCAAACAGAAAAACCCTCCAGGCGGCTAGATATTTTTGAGGGATGCAGGTGGGAGCGGGAGAGAACAACATCGCACACGGTCGGAACATATTAACCGTGTGCTATCAAACAGAAAAACCCTCCACGTGGGTAGATATTTTTGAGGGATGCAGGTGGGAGCAGGGGGGCGGGGGCAAACAGCATCGCACACGGTCGAAACATAATAATCATGTGCTATCAAACAGAAAAACCCTCCAGGCGGGTAGATATTTTTGAGATTGCAAGGGAAGCCTCGTGGAGCCCAATCTACTATGCTGATATGGGTGACAGGGGCACGGGCGTGGCACACGGGTAGTCTGAGGGAACCGTGTGTGTTGCGTGGCCAAAAAAATGTGGGAAAGGGTCAGAACATGAACACACTTGCATGTGGACCAAATATATGTATGAAAAGGCTGGTTTGATGTTCAAATACCCAATGCACAACTTTGATGTGGCACCTGTCTCACAAAGCCCACATTATTGCTAGTCCGCCACCCCCCCACCCCCCCCACTTCGTGTCGGCGGGAGGGGAATCCTAGCTATGAATGCATGCCCCCAAATAGCTAGGTCTGACATAGCACACCCTACCGTAACACTAAACCTATAGGAGTCCATCATGGTCAAACCCCCCTTTCGCTTCCGGTCAAAGGTGGATTGTGTGCGGGCCCACAAATGTGTGCTTGTGGCGCGAGATGGTGAGACCACATATGAACCACTTGCGAGTGGCCCAACTATATGTATGAAAAGGGTGGTGTGATATTTAAATACCCAATTCACAACTTTGATGTGGCACATGTGCCTCGCAAATTAATCGGACATCCCCGACACCACGGAGGTTTAGGAAGTGCGAAGTACCCCCCACCCCACCCACCCACACACACACACACACTTTGAGTCGGTGGGAGAGGGCATCTCACCAAGACGTAGTGTAACACGGACCAAGAAGAATCCACCTTGGTCGTATAACCTCTCTCTTGTTGTTGGTCAAAGTGATGGACATCCACGCGGCCCCACAGATATGGGCTAGCTCGCCGATAACCACGCAAGGGAGTAGTGCCCGAAGACAACCACTGCCTGCATGTGGCCCAAACATATGTATGGAAGTGTTGTGTGGTATGTTTGAATACCCAATGCACAACTTTGATGTGGCACGGTACCGTGCTTTGGAACCGGAAAGTCCCCACACGGAGTGAGGGTCCACGACGCGTACTATGTATGTCACCCCACTTCGAGCCGGTGACGGGGATTCATGCGTACGCATGCGCTCAAACTTAGGTATCGAATCTCATCACCATGACCTACTACACGGTAACATGAACCAAAGAAGAAGAATCCACCCTGGTAACCTCTCTCGATGCCGGTCGAAGTGATGGACGTCCACGCGGGCCCATGAATATATAGGCTTGCCGCCGATAACCACGCGAGGGAGAGTACTGTCCGAAGACAACCACTGCATGCATGTGTCCCAAACATATGTATATGGAGGTGATGCATGCATGCATATGTTTAATTTGAATACCATGCACAACATTGATGTGGCGCCCGCGTCGAAAATCGTACAGTCCCCACATAGAGCGAGATCGGTTCATGACGCGTCGTGTGCTGCCCCCCCCCCCCCCCCCGCCCACTTCGATCCGGTGGGAGGGATTCATGCATGAGTACACATGCATGCGCTCAAACTATATTATGTAATCTCATAGCATGACCTATACGGTAAGACAAACCAAAAATTAATCCCCTCCTAAGTCAAATTAACCTCTCTCGCTGTCGGTCAAAGTGATGGACCAAGCGGGCCCACAGATGGAAATCATCGATATCGCCGATAACCGCGTGAGTGAATGCAAGTGGACAACTGCCATCGCTTGCGTGTGGGCCAAAACATATGTAAGTACGGAGGTGTGTGTGGTTGTTGTGATGTTTGAATACCAAAAATGCACAACTTTGATGTGGCACCTGCCTCGAAAACTGTAAAGTCCCCACACAGAGCGAGGTTCATGACGTGTAGTATATGCTGGTCCCATCCCCCTCTTCAACGCGTACTATATACTCCTACCGTAACACAAACCAAAAAGAATCCTCCTTGTTGGTCAAATTAACCTCTCTCGATCGTTGGGTCGAAGTGATGGACGACGACCTCGCGGGCTCACAGATGGAAAGCGTCGCACGCGAGTGAGTGTCCTATAGGACAACCACCACCTGCATGTGGCCCAAAGAGGTGTTGTGTGATGTTTGAATACCCAATGCACAACTTTCATGTGGCACCTGCCTCGGAAACCGGAAAGTCCCCACACGGAGCGAGGTTCATGACGCGTAGTATATGCTGGTCCCCTCCCCCCCTCTTCGACGCGTACTATATACTCCTACCGTAACACAAACAAAAAAGAATCATCCTTGTTAGTCAAATTAACCTCTCTCGCTGTAGGTCAAAGTGATGGATGACGACCTCGCGAGCCCACAGAAAGCGTCACACGCGAGTGAGTGTGTCCTAGGACAACCACCCACCTGCATACCCAAAGAGGTGTTGTGTGATGTTTGAATACTACGCACTGCACAACTCTGAAGTGGCACATGCTTCGTAAACCGGAAATGCCCTACACAGAGGTCCACGGCGTGTCGTAGTCCCCCTCACTTCGAGCCGGTGGGAGGGATTCATGTGTACGCACACGCGCTCGAACTTTGATCTGGAATCTCACCATGATCCACACCGTAACTCATCCCAAGATGAATCCACCTTTGGTCAAATGCCTCTCGATGTCGGTGAAAACTGATTAACAAATGGGCGCATCGCTGATAACCGCACGAGGGAGTGTCCGAGGACCACCATGCATGCATGTGGTCCAAACACGTATGTATGAAATGGTCGTGTAATGTTTTAAATAACCAATTCACGACTTTGATGTGGCACCTGCCTCACAAAACGGTCAACCCCACACGGTGGCTCACGACTCGCAGTGTACTGCCGGACCCCCCTCCCTCGATACACACACACACCGCACCACCACCGCCACTACGAGGCATGTTAAACTTTTTCGCGGTGAACATATGTGCCAAAGGAGTGTCATATTAAAATTTGGAAGGAAAAAAATCAGAGATCGTCATTCGAATGTTTTTATACATAGATTGATTTCCTAGGGATATAATGTGCAAAAATCAAATTAGAGCTACATGCACACATGATAGTGCACCAAAATGGATTGGAAAATCATATGTGTGTCTCTGGGTGCATGTTTAGTCCCCATGCAAGAAATTTCAAACATTGAGAATCTTGATTTTTAAAATCCAGTAAATCCAAAACTTAGTTGAAATTCAAGAAACTTATTGTGGTGTCATATGGACACCAATAGACTATGATATTGTATTGTTTTTTCAAATTTGAGACAAGGTTTGATATATTATTCTTACAAATGGGAGATTATTAATAATTGGCAACCAATATCGCAAACGGATTATTTATTCGTACCATGCTTCGGTTAAGTAATAAAGCGGCATAATTAATCATCAAAAACGAAAAACAATATACGTGCCGCCACGCGTCCCGTGTGCCGTGTGAGGAGGCGTGAGTTGACGAGACGGATGCGCGCAGTCCGCCGCACAGGTAGACCGGGAGGAGTGCGGGCAGGTGTGTGAATTGACAGGAGGTGTGTTCACTGCGTAGTGTCACCGGGAGGCGTGCGAGTAGCAGTGTGAAATGAAGGTAGGCATGCGAGCAGTCCGCTGCGCAGGCTCACCGGGAGGCGAGCCAGCCCTTTGACTGCCGCCCGCCTCGCTCCCACTGCTCCATATTAATGGCGCGCTCGAGCCGCTGGTTATAATAGGTGTCCGCACCCCCCATTCTCGCTACACACACAATCCTCTCTCTCCGCCTGCATCCTCGACGCTGCTGTCAGTCGTCACCGCCGTCAGTGTATGAGGATGCCGCCGAAGCGCACCATCGGAGGGAGTGGCTGAAGCTGAAGCAGCTACTTTCGAAGTAACAGAAAGAAAAGTGGCGATGCCGGGGCTGCTGAAGCACCTGAGCATGGCGTGAAGCTGGAGATAGAGGTTGTCGTCGCCGCCGAGGAGGTCTCGCGCGGGCAGAAGCACGACGGCGACGTGCTTCCACTACCAGAGCCGGAGGTCCACAACGACTCCGGCGACGACTCTGACGACCACTCTGGCGACGACTCCGACGACGACGGAGAACCAGTTAGTCATCTATACCCATTTATGTGGGAAATATATCCTAGGGTTTCTCTCGTTAGTCCTGCCTCCCCTTTTTGGAATAGAAATCCTATGGTTATGTTCTCTCAATCCATGAAATCTGAGTTAGATTCGATAGATCCATGTAGTGTATTGATTGTTTGAAAGGTACAAATGATAAGTGATTAATTGTTTCTTCTGTACAAATGATTTCAGCTAAAAATCCGACTAGGGACCCCTTTGGGGCGCAGGATAACTTGTAATCCTCATACTTCTGTCGTTGTGTATTTCTCTTTAGCTGTTGCTTTCGAACATCTCCTCTTAGTGAGCTGATGTATGACACTATGAGGGTTTCATTCGAGTAATGGAACCGGGGAGGAGCCTCCCTGTTCTTCTAAAAAAAATCCGACTAGGGTTAGTGTTGCTAATAATTCCTAGCCAGATCTTGACAATTGATTTTGATGCCAAAAGTCGTTGGCAGGCCAAATTTTGATCCTACTTTACGGCATGTAAATTGGTTTGATGCCAAAAGTCGTCGGCATGCCAAATTTTGGCAACTCCCAAATGATCACTAGAGATTAGTTTGCATTCCATTGTTCATTGCCAATCTCACAAAAGGTTGCCAAGTGTTGGCAACTTTTGATTTTGCCAAATGTCGGTAGCAAACCAAACTTTTGATTCTGCCAAATGTTGGTAGCAAACCAATCAGACACGTAATTTTGTTGCAGTAAGTTGTGTGCTCTCTGTTTATGCATTTCTTTCATCAAGATCACTTGATGATTTAGGGTTCACGCTGTCACGGGATATATTATGTTTCATAAACTCTCCCTCCTGAATTCGCATTATTATAAAATATACTGACGCCACATTTTTTTTACTATATGTATAGGTGCTATCTAACTATGTCGACAGCGAGGATGAAGATGCCCAGAGGAGGTACAAGAGGCAAAAGCTCAGGGAGCTTTATGCGGGACTGCATAACAGGCATGTGAGGACCTAGAATATGGGCTTTGGATGCCCGTTTTGCAACCAAAAGCTTCATCACGAGTATGAAAGTGTTCTGGCGCATGCAATAGGACGAGCCATTGGCTCCTTCAAGCAGAAGTATTCTCGCAGGGTGGCGCACGCCGCGTACGTTGAGTACTTGGAGAAGCTTCACCTTCGTGCAGGCCTGCCGGTAGATGAGATGTGGGATTGAACTATGGCTATTTAGTGTCTTAGTTATATGCTTGAGTATGCTTATATATATTTATGTTTACTTATGTCTAGATGTGGGATGAGTATGCAATCAGTCTGGTTGATGGAATTTTATGCTTCTCTTATACCAACATATGATTGCCCACACCCAGTGGCGGACCAATAAATAAAATAGACGGTGTGCACACTTTAAAAAAATTGAGACTATTTCAATTAGCTTGCATGGGCCTTAAAAATCAGCTAATTTTTACATGGTGAAAAATGTTTTCCAAAAATCTGGGTGTGCCATGGCACACCTGGCACACCCCCTGGGTACGCCACTGCCCACACCACACACAGAGTGATGTTAATCGCACACGGTTGAGTCTACCAAACCGTTGCCTCCGAAACGCATTCTGGCCTCTAGGACAGAAAACCATCAGCACCCAATTCAAAAAGGAAAAAAAAACCTCACCACCCCCCACGTCACAAAACCCTCACCCCCGCCCGCCACCTCCCCCCTCCCCTTCCCCAGTCGCACCTGCACTCCTCTGCGACTCTGCATGTCACCGCCTATAGCCGCGGCAACCACTTAGCTCGACGCCTGTCACCGACGCCGGCTGCCGGCAAACCCCACCGCATTTTTCCACTGCCGCTTGCCGCCGCCTATCGCCACCGACTTTCTCGACGCGGCTCGCCGTCGACCCAGCTCTGCGCGATTGGGGACTCTGCGATATTGGAGCTTTTTCTCATGGAGAACCAAGTAACTAATTTACTAAAATATTCGATCATCTCTTATCCCAGTCCGTCTGCCCCTTTTAATCACCGTGGATTCATTTTTCTTCTAGCTGATTCGAGGGTTTTCTTTCATTCATAGAGTGTACAGTGCAAGGAGACATCAGGCTTATGTGGCCTCGGCCAGACAGCCAAGAAGTTCCATCTCACCGTACCAGCTGGCTTCAGGAATCGCACGGTATGTTAAATCTCACCCTACCTCGGTTGGCATGGCCTACTTTTCTGAACATATGGTATATATTGCTACATTTGGATAAAAGGTGCCACATGCAGTATATACGTCAAAGGGGATTTTTCTTCTTCCTATATTAGGCAAATTAATGCTATAATGTTCTTTCGATTACTCTCATATTTGCATGACATCATGGTTACACTATCTGTTTAACTATAAATTTGTGTCCTTTGATTTCAACTGTTGTGTACTGTTCTTTCAATTACTCCCATATTTGCATGCTACCCTATTCTTTAACAATCTTATCATTTCCTGCAGTACATCCCTTACTTTGCAACAGCAACTGTAGTACACAATCTTGGCCTTTACATAACTGAAGACTCCAGGAATGTCATATTGAACACAAACCATGGATTTACAATCTTTGCTTCTGTAAAATTTGATGAACATGGTCACTCCTATTTTGGCGCGGGCCTTTGGACAGAAATTTCTAAGTTTTATATAGCGAAAGCTGGTACTAAAATTGCACTGCACCTTAAAGAGCCTGGTCATATGATATATGCTAACTTCCTCGACGATATAATCCGTCCGGACTTTGTTCCAAGTGCTCTTTTCAAGTATCTACATGTTGACTTACCTAGCAATATCAAAGTAATTGTGTAGTATTTAAGCAACCAATAGGGATTCCATTTTCTGACTCTGTTAAGTCTGTTCCTACCTAGTAACTTCTAGTTACCAATACACTTTTCTTCTGCCCTATTCTAACTTAATATTCCCTATCCTCCCACTCCTCCAGTCCTATCAGATAGCGTCACTGCAGAGGAGACTCCAGAGGTGGAGGACGAGGCTGCCAACAAGCGGAGGCGAGTCGAGCAAGAACATCAAGTCTTGATAACCCACAAGTATAGGGGATCGCAACAGTTTTCGCGGGTAGTATTTCACCCAGATTTATTGATTCGACACAAGGGGAGCCAAAGAATATTTGCGAGTATTAGCAGTTGAGTTGTAAATTCAACCACACCTGGAGAACTAAATATCTGCAGCAAAGTGTTTAGAAGCACACTAGTATGATAGTTTCAAGAGCAGTAGTAACAGTAGTGACAGTAACAGAAGCAGTTTTGTAGTAATTGTAACAGCAGCAGCAACGAAAGTTACTTAGCAAAGATCAATATGCGAAAAGCGTAGACATTGGATCAGTGACGGATAATTATGCTAGATGACATTCATCATGTAACAGTCACCACCTAGGGCAATACACAATTGCTCCAATTCATCAATGTAATGTAGGCATGTATTCCGTATATAGTCATACGTGCTTATAGTAAGAACTTGCATGACAACTTTTGTCCTACCCTCCCGTGGCATCGGGGTCCTTAAGGAAACTAAGGGATATTAAGGCCTCCTTTTAATAGAGAACCAGAACAAAGCATTGGCACATAGTGAATACATGAACTCCTCAAACTACGGCAATCACCGGAAAGAATCCCAATTATTGTCACCTTGGGGTATGCGGATCATGACACGTAATAGGTGCATATAACTTGCAAGATAGGATCAAGAACTCAAATATATTCATGAAAACATAAAGGGTTCAGATCTGAAATCATGGCACTCGGGCCCTAGTGACAAGCATTAAGCATAGCAAAGTTATAGCAACATCAATCTCATAACATAGTGGATACTAGGGATCAAAGCCCTAACAAATTGACTCGATTACATGGTAAATCTCATCCAACCCATCACCGTCCAGCAAGCCTATGAAGAAATTACTCACGCACGGCAGTGAGCATCATGAAATTGGTGATGGAGGATGGTTGATGATGACGACGGCGTCGAATCCCCCTCTCCGGAGCCCCGAACGGACTCCAGATCAGCCCTCCCGATGAAGAACAGGAGGTGGCAGTGGCTCCGTATCGTAAAACACGATGATTCTTTCTCTCTGATTTTTTCTCCATGAATAGGTACTTATAGTGTTGGAGTTAGGTCAAACGGAGTTGCCAGGGGCCCACAAGCCTACCAGGCGCGCCCTGGGGGGGTGGCCGCGCCCCCCAGGCTTGTGGCGCGTGGTGGCCCCTCCTCTGGTGGATCTTTGCGCCAGTATTTTTTATATATTCTGAAATAATTCTCCGTAAATTTTCAGGTCCATCCGAGAACTTTTATTTCTGCACAAAAACAACACCATGGCAATTCTGCTGAAAACAACGTCAGTCCAGGTTAGTTCCATTCAAATCTTGCAAATTAGAGTCCAAACTATAGCAAAAGTGTTTGGAAAAGTAGATATGTTTGGGATGTATCAACTCCCCCAAGCTTAACTCATTGCTTGTCCTCAAGCAATTCAGTTGACAAACTGAAAGTGATAAAGAAAAACTTTTACAAACTCTTTTGTTCTTGTTGTCTGTATATATACTTAACTAGCATCCAAGTTTTCAGCAAAGATTATGAACTAACCATATTGATGATAACACTTAGGTCTCATATTTACTCATGGCAATAACATAACCAACTAGCGAGCAATAATAAGATATCTCGGATGCCAACACTTTGTCAAAACAATCATGATATAATATGATAACATGGTATCTTGCTAGCCCTTTCTGAGACCACAAAACATAAATGCAGAGCACCTCTGAGATTCAAGCAACGACTAAACAATGTAATTCAGGGTAGAGGATATCCAGTCATGGTCAGAACCAACATTAACTATACTCAATGCATAAAAATGACAATAGTGCTCTCCAACTGGTGCTTAAATGAGACGGTGATGACTCAACAATAAAAGTAAAATATCATAAAAGTAAATGGATAGGCCCTTCGCAGAGGGAAGCATGGATTTGCAGCGGTGCCAGAGCTCGAAGCTTAAATTAGAGATGAAATAATTTTGGGAGGTATGCTTTTCCTGTCAACGTCACGACCGAGAGTTTTCAATATCTTCCATACTAAACGCATTATAGGCGGTTCCCAAGCGGAAAGGTAAAGTTTACTCCCCCTCCACCGTACCAACACAAGCCATGGCTAGCCGAATTCACGGGTGCCCTCCATACCAACAACTTTTCGGGGGAGTTTGTTTGCATTATATGATTTCGATTTGAGCATAGGACTGCGCATCCCAATTACCATCCTCTCTCGTGCAATGACAAGTGAATAAACACTCATCTGGGAGTAACCCGCTTAGCATGGAAGATACTGACCGCCCCCTGTCGCTCCATGAGCGATACGGGCACACAAAACAGATGTTCATTTGAATATTTAGAGGTGGCACTTGCAAATTTACTTGGAATGGCAGAGTAATACCACATATTGGTAGATATAGTGGACTCATCTGGAACAAGTTTGGTTTAAGGATTTGGATGCATAAGCAGTATTCCAGCTTAGCACAGGCGAAGGCTAGCAAATAGATTGAGAAGCGACCAGCTAGAGAGCGAAAACGGTCATAGACGTGCATTGCAAATAATTAACATTGAACACGAGCATGAGTAGGATATCAACACCCTGAACATAAATATCATGGAGGCTATGTTGGTTTTGATTCAACTACATGTATGAACATGTGCCAAGTCAAGCCACTCGAATTACTCAGAGGAGGATACCATGCTAACATACTACATCACAACCATTTTAATGCATGTTGACACTCAAGATAAATCATTATCCACTCCTAGCTATTTAAGCATGGCATGAGCAACTATGATCTCTAATTGTCATCACAAATATGTTTACTCATAATAATGCTGAATCATGAATACTGAGCTAAACATATTTACAAAGACAAAAACAAGAAAAGTTCATACCAGCTTTTCTTCACCGCAATCACTTCATCAAATATCGTCAATATTGCCTTTCACTTGCACGACCGAATGATGTGATAATAATAATAATAATAATAATAATAATAATAATAGTAGTGCAAGTGTGCCTTGGACTAAGCTGGAATCTGCAAACATTTATTCAAAGGAGAAGACAAAGTAATAGTTGCTCTTTGTTAGATCAACAATAAAGCATATGGAAGCCACTCAACATTTTCATCGTGGTCTTCTCCTTGCAATGACTCAACGAAAAGAAAAGAAATTCAGAGAAACACACTGAAATATTTTTGGAGTTTTTGGTTTTTCTGAAGGAAGCAAGTTAACGAAGGAAAACGAAAAACGAGAAAAACTATTTACACGGGAAAGCTCCCAACAAGTAAAAGAAGAAACGAGAAATCTTTTTGGGTTTTCTTTTACTACTGCGAATTAACTAGACAAGAAAGAAACTATAACTAATTTTTTTGGATTTTCGAAAGTTTTTCAAACACACAAGAAGAAAGCGAAAATAAAACTAACATGGATATAAAATGAAAAAGGATGAACACCGACAACTGGAATGAGTGTGTGAACATGAATGTAATGTCAGTGAGAAATATGTACTACCCCAAGCTTAGGCTTTTGGTCTAAGTTGGTCCATGGCCACGAGTCGAAATCAGCACCTCCCAAATAGTGCGGAGGCTGCCGAGGATCCCACTGGTAAATGGCCTCCTGAGGCTCCCACTGATAGATGGGCTCCTGGTACGGCTCTGGCACAGGTGCTGGCTCAGGTGCTTGGGGCTGGTCCAAGCCCCAATAAGCATAAATGTCCTCAGGCATGATGGTGTATCTGCCCCTATGAATATCAAACAAAGTAGGCCCAGGCAGAATAATAACCTCACGAGTGCCCTGACTGAACACCAAGTTATATCTAAAACGAACGGGGCCCTCATCAATGAAGTCATGCCCAACCATACTGTCGTAATCAAGATGCATAACGGGTAAAAGCCTCTCTTCCCTCTCGTCGTGCCTAATAGGAATCTCAAAATGTTTAGCGAGACGGGAAGCATAAATACCACCATAAATAGCGCCCCTCAAACGGTTAGTGTGCAACCGCCGGGCAACCATAGCACCCAAACTAAAGGTCCTGTCAGCATAAAGTGTGTGGAACAAAATAGCAAGGTCAGGTGAACAGAGTGTGCCACTCTCCCATCGACCAGTCAAACACCTCCCAGCAAATAATGAATAATAGCGCAAAACAGGGAAATGTAAACTAGCAACCCTAGCCTCAGAAACTCCCCTCGACTCCCCCACGGTAACCTTAGAGATGAACTCCGAGACATCCCTGGGATGTGGCTCTAATGGGCTGCCCTCGTTGGGAAGTTTGCATACCTCGCAAAAATCCTCAAGTGTCATCTCTTTGGGAACATCATATAAATTAAATGTCACGGTGGGTGTATCTCTCCTAGCATGAAAATGACAGCTTTGCACGAAAGTATTAGTGAGGAGAAGATACTGGTCACACTTATCTTCGAGGAATGGGATAATGCCGGCATTGTTCGCCAAATGATAGAAATCATCGTAAATCCCCGCATCCCTCAAGAACGTGTTGCATGGCCATTCGCACGGCCGCACCTCGGCCGCTCGAGGAAGTGTATACTTGGGCTTAGGAGCCTCCTTGGGGTTCCGGCTCGAAGAACCCCTCAACCGCCACT
Organism: Elymus sibiricus; assembly: GCA_039707655.1. Taxonomy (NCBI): domain Eukaryota; kingdom Viridiplantae; phylum Streptophyta; class Magnoliopsida; order Poales; family Poaceae; genus Elymus; species Elymus sibiricus. The sequence continues at coordinate 352,351,007 of CM077666.1, forward strand.
TGAGTATTTTCTTTTTCTGAAAATTTCTGAAATTTTAGTGACTCAAAATAAAAGTGAACAAAACTCAACAAAATTGAAACCAACTACTCCCACATGTATCTAGAAGCTATATCATGCATCAAAACTACTTTGGACCATACAAATTCAACATGCAAGCTCATAAACATAGTCACCACAGCAGCAAAAATTTGCAAAATATAAAGCACTAGAACAAAAACTAATTGGAGCATTGGAGGAGTCACATACCAAGGAGTAATTCCTCAAAATAGTTTTGGAAACGGAGTTCCGAGCAAGGAGATCGAAAATCACAGCAAAATGAGCAAGAACACGGGCTTGGGAGCAAGTTTGATTTTTTTTGGAGGAAGAAGAAGGAGATGGGTGGCTGGCATAAGTGAGTGGGTCCCTGTGGGACCCACAAGCCTGCTGGGAGCGCCTAGGGGGTGGGCGCGCCCTGTGGGATTGTGGCTCACAGGTGCACCCCCCTGGGGTGTGTTCAGTGCCAAAAATTCTTAAATATTCTGGAAAAAATCATACTAAATTTTAATGGCATTCTGAGAACTTTTATTTTTGGGCCATTTTTTTATTGCATGGAAAATTCAGAAAACTGGATAATCATGGCATTTTATTTTATTCTACTAAAAATAACAGAGGTTTAAGGTGGGTACAGAAAGTTGTGCTTACTAAATTCATCGACCACATGCCCCTCAAAAAGAATCCATTAATAAGGTTGATCAAGTCTTATTAACAAACTATTTCCGAATGCCATGAAACCGAAGAATTTTCGTATAACACTAGGTTACCTCAAGGGGGATATGCATCTCCCCAACAATAAGAATTTCATATTTATTTTGGATAGTAGGAAGAGGAAATTTGAAACCTCCAATAGTGATTGTCAAAACTTTTTCAATACAATTGATACCATTCACCGAACTTTGTTTCTTCGGAAAATAAACCGTATGCTCATTATCACTGACATGAAAAGTGACCTTGCTTTTGTTACAATCAATAACAGCCCCTGCAGTATTCAAAAAGGGTCTTCCAAGGATAATCGACATGTTGTCATCCTCGAGCATATCAAGTATAACAAAGTCTGTGAAGATAGTAACATTTGCAACTAAAATGGGAACATCCTCGCAAATTCCAATGGGTATAGCAGTGGATTAATTAGCCATTTGCAAAGATATTTCAGTAGGTGTGAGCTTATTCAAATCAAGTCTTCTATATAAATAGAAAGGCATAACAGTAACACCGGCTCCCAAATCACATAGAGCAGTTTTAACATAATTTCTTTTAATGGAGCATGGTATAGTAGGTATTCCCGGATCTCCCAACTTCTTAGGTATTCCACCCTTAAAAGAATAATTAGCAAGCATGGTGGAAATTTCAGCTTCCGGTATTTTCCTTTTATTAGTGACAATATCTTTCATGTATTTAGCATAGGGAGACATTTTCAACATATCAATCAAGCGAGTGCGCAAAAAGACAGGTCTAAGCATTTCAACAAAGCGCTCAAAATCTTCATCATCCTTATTTTTGGATGGTTTAGTAGGGAAGGGCATAGGTTTTTGAACCCATGGTTCTCTCTCCTTTCCATGTTTTCTAGCAACAAAGTCTCTTTTATCATATCTTTTATTCTTAGGATGTGGGTTATCAAGATCAACAGCAGGTTCTATTTCTACATCATTATCTGGTTGAGCATCAAAATGAACATCTTTATTATCATTATCATTATCACTAAGTGTATGTTCATTACCGGATTGTGTCTCAGCATCAGAAATAGAAGCATCATCATGATTTTCGGGAGGTTTTTCTATCTCAGGTTCACTAGCAGCATGCAAAGTTTTATCAATTTTCTTTTTCTTTTTCTTCTTAGATGGACTAGGTGCATCAATATTATTTCTTTGAGAGTCTTGTTCAATTCTTTTAGGATAACCTTCAGGATATAGAGGATCCTGAGTCATGCTACCTCCTCTAGTAACAACTCTAACAACATGGTCATTCTTTTTATTATTTATTTCATCAAGCAAATCATTTTGTGACTTAGCAATTTGTTCTAACTGAGTCTGGACCATAGAAGCATGTTTACTCAAGCATTTAACATCATTTGCAGTTCTAAACATCAAATCACTCAAGCGTTCAATCATGATGGCATTCCATTTTAGTTGATTGCTAACATACATATTAAAGTGTTCCTGTTTAATGATGTAATTATCAAACTCATACAGGCATTGACTAGCAGATTTATTATACGGAATATCACCTTCATCAAATCTAGTGAGAGAATTTACCTCCACTACCTGTGTCGGGATGTCGAGCCCATGTATTTCTTCAATAGGTGGGAAATTTTTAACATCTTCAGCTTTAATACCTTTTTCTTTCATAGATTTCTTAGCTTCTTGCATATCTTCTGGACTGAGGAATAGAATACCTCTCTTCTTCGGAGTTGGCTTAGGTGGTGGTTCAGGAAGTGTCCAATCATCGTTTCTCAATATATTGTTCAACAGTACTTCAGCCTGCCCAACAGTTCGTTCCCTAAAAATAGAACCAGCACAACTATCTAGGTAGTCCCTGGAAGCATCGATTAGTCCATTATAAAAGATATCAAGTATTTCATTTTTCTTAAGAGGATGATCAGGCAAATCATTAAGTAGTTGGAGAAGCCTCCCCCAAGCTTGAGGGAGATTCTCTTCTTCAATTTGCACAAAGTTAAATATTTCTTGTAAGGCAGCTTGTTTCTTATGAGCAGGAAAATATTTTTCAGAGAAGTAATATATCATATCCCGGGGACTACGCACACAACCAGGAGCAAGAGTATTAAACCATTTCTTAGCATCACCCTTTAATGAGAAAGGAAACAACTTAAGATTATAGTAATAGCGATTTTTTTTCCTCATGAGCAAATAGGGTGGCAATATCATTCAACTTAGTAAGGTGTGCCACAACAGTTTCAGTTTCATAACCATGAAAAGGATCAGATTCAACGAAAGTAATTAACTCGGGATCGACAGAGAATTCATAATCCTTATCAGTAACAAATATGGAGAGGTAGCAAACTTAGGATCATATTTCATTCTCTCCCTCATAGATTTTTCTTTCATCTCAGCAAGCAATTTTCTAACCTCATCTCTATCATTACAAGCAAGAATTGCCCTAGTTGTCTCTCTATCAAAAACATAACCATCAGATGTTTCAGGCATTTCAACTCTAGTAGGAGAGCTAGGCATAATAGGCGAATCATAATTTTCAAGAGTTTCAACATTTCCAGATTCTTTAGCTTTAGCAATTTGTTCATCAAGAAATTCACCAAGTGGCACAATATTATCAAGCATAGTACTAGCATCATCATAAGTATCATTCATAGCAGAAGTAGTATCATCAATAACTTGCGACATATCAGAGTGAATAACAGGTGGTGGTGTCGCAAGCCTACACAAAACAGAAGGTGAATCAAGTGCAGAGTGTGATGGCAGTTCTTACCTCCTCTAGTCATAGAGGGGATGATCTTGGTTTTAGCGTCTTTCAGATTCTTCATAGTGATCAACAGATATAAATCCCAAGTGACTCAACAAATAGAGCTATGCTCCCTGGCAACGGTGCCAGAAAAAGGTCTTGATAACCCACAAGTATAGGGGATCACAACAGTTTTCGCAGGTAGTATTTCACCCAGATTTATTGATTCGACACAAGGGGAGCCAAAGAATATTTGCGAGTATTAGCAGTTGAGTTGTCAATTCAACCACACCTGGAGAACTAAATATCTGCAGCAAAGTGTTTAGTAGCACAGTAGTATGATAGTTTCAAGAGCAGTAGTGACAGTAACAGAAGCAGTTTTGTAGTAATTGTAACAGGAGCAACAACAAAAGTAACTTAGCAAAGATCAATATGCGAAAAGCATAGACATTGGATCAGTGATGGATAATTATGCTGGATGACATTCATCATGTAACAGTCACAACCTAGGGCGATACACAATAGCTCCAATTCATCTATGTAATGTAGGCATGTATTCCGTATATAGTCATACGTGCTTATAGTAAGAACTTGCATGACATCTTTTGTCCTACCCTCCCGTGGCAGTGGGGTCCTTAAGGAAACTAAGGGATATTAAGGCCTCCTTTTAATAGAGAACCGGAACAAAGCATTAGCACATACTGAATACATGAACTCCTCAAACTACGGCAATCACCGAAAAGAATCCCAATTATTGTCACCTTGGGGTATGCGGATCATGACACGTAATAGGTGCATATAACTTGCAAGATAGGATCAAGAACTCAAATATATTCATGAAAACATAAATGGTTCAGATCTGAAATCATGGCACTCGGGCCCTAGTGACAAGCATCAAGCATAGCAAAGTCATAGCAACATCAATCTCAGAACATAGTGGATACTAGGGATCAAAGCCCTAAAAAATTGACTCGATTACATGGTAAATCTCATCCAACCCATCACCGTCCAACAAGCCTATGAAGAAATTACTCACGCACGGCGGTGAGCATCATGAAATTGGTGATGGAGGATGGTTGATGATGACGACGGCGTCGAATCCCCCTCTCCAAAGCCCCAAACGGACTCCAGATCAGCCTCCCGATGAAGAACAGGAGGTGGCGGCGGCTCCGTATCGTAAAACGCGGTGATTCTTTCTCTCTGATTTTTTCTCCATGAATAGGTACTTATAGCATTGGAGTTAGGTCAAACGAAGTTGCCAAGCACCCACAAGCCTGCCAGGCGTGCTCTGGGGGGTGGCCGCACCCCCCAGACTTGTGGCGCCTGGTGGCCCCTCCTCTGGTGGATCTTTGCGCCGGTATTTTTTATATATTCTGAAATAATTCTCCGTAAATTTTCAGGTCCATCCGAGAACTTTTATTTTTGCACAAAAACAACACCATGGCAACTCTGCTGAAAACAGCGTCAGTCCGGGTTAGTTCCATTCAAATCATGCAAATTAGAGTCCAAACTAGAGCAAAAGTGTTTGGAAAAGTAGATATGTTTGGGACGTATCAGCAAGCGGCTCTGGCGGGCCTAGACTTCATCAACAGCCTCCCCGATGATATGTTGATCGTCATCATCTCCCTTCTCCCAATCAAATATGGCGCACGGACAACCGTCCTGTCCCGGCGGTGGTGCCCCCTATGGCATTCCACACATCTCGACCTCATCGATATTCACAAGCTCTGCCATGGCTATCGCAAAAGCTTGGATGCGTTGTCCCAGATCCTCGACAGGCACCTTGGCCCAATCAGAGGCCTTATCACGGGCAAGTTCTCTTCCAACGACAAGGACCGAGCCAAGCTTGATGAGTGGTTCCGGTCCCCCGCCCTAGATCACCTCGAGGAGCTCAGTTTTAATGATGGACATATGCGCTTGCTGCCACCGTCCACGCTCTGCCTCACGCCCACGCTGCGGGTCGCCAGGTTCATGAACCGCCATTTGCCCCCGATTAATGACACGCCCACTCTTTTTCTCCCTCGACTGAAGCACCTCGAGCTTGTCGCCGTCTGCATCCCCAAGGATGACATGGAGCGCCTGCTCTGCAGCTGTACTGCACTCGAGTACCTTCGTCTTCAGGCGATCAATGGGTTGAGTAGTTTCCACATCACCTCCATGACTATCCGGACAATTTATGTGTGTTGCTGGTGCTGCAACAAGAGATCACGGAAGGTGTATCATAGTATGGTCATTGAGGACACACCTTTACTTGAGAGATTACTTGTAGTTGATCAACAAGGTCCAACAAGAATTAGTGTCATTTCTGTGCCGAAATTGACAGTGGTGGGCTACTTGTTTGTCAAATTCTCTGAACTTGTTATTGGATCCACAACCGTTCAAGTACAACATTCGCCTTCTTCTTCTCCTTCTTGAATTAACAGTTTTTTCTAATTTTGAAGATGTCTGTTCGTCTGTCATCCAGAAAATGAACCCGACAAGCTTGACAACGTATCTGCGCACAGTGAAGGTCTTCGCAGTAGAATCTATCGACCCCAACCTGGACGAAGTTGTCAGTTTCCTGAGATGCTTTCCATGCTTGGAGAAGCTATATAACGAGGTGATGCTCTTTTCCTGTTAAATGTTAACCATAAGGGAGTTCAATTTTTTGGTAACTTTTTCCAAGTTTACAATGACGAATGTACTACGATTTCTGAAGGAATTTTGGAGGATTTCAGTAAATTGATGTTTTTTCCCTACAGTGGTCGCTTGATTCATAATGTTACAATCCATATGCATTTCTCCTTTCAATTCACCTGTACTAGTTTTTGTAGGTAAATTTCCATCCACTCCAACCTCTTGGGAAGAAGCCTGCGTTTTTCTAGATTGTAATCAAATGCCCATGTTAATCATGTAGGATCGAAGATGGCATGTTACTCTATTAATGTCTTTTAGAAATCCTGCAAATCAAAGAGGCTTGTATTTGTGTTCAACACTGGATGTAGGCACTAATACGTTCTCTTCTTTTGCAGATAAGATTAGGCCCGGTAGTGGATAATGTGATACAATATAATAACCACATCAAATGCCTTGATCTGCATCTCTCAGAAATTACTTTGAACTCCTACCGAGGGACCTTACCGGAGATTATATTCGCCAGGTTCTTTGTTGTGAGAGCAAGGGTGCTAAAGGTAATGAGGCTTGCCCTACATTTGTTTCGCAAAACTAAATGGTTTGCTGATCAGCGCCGGCGGCTACGGCAGAATGGAAAAGGCTCTGCAGAAGCTGAATTTCATTTTGGAAGACCAGCTGACAGAGTAATCGGAAGTCAGTATGTCAAGCCCATACATGACTTGTCAGTGGCTGATCCCTTTGCAGAAATGTTGAGGTTTTGAAACGGGTGTTACATGTTGTAATAACAGTTTGAACTTCTCATATGTCTAAGTTCAGCTGATCAGTGCGGGCGTCTGTAGCTGCATGAGCTGAATTTCATTTCTAATATCATTTTGAGGCTTGTAATTAATCTTCGAATTTGAGCCTGCTAACTCTGGAATTTGAACCTTGTAATATTTCGGGCTTTTGTGGTACAATAATTGAAATGGCATCGTATGAGACTCGTATATTGGTAGTACTATTTTGACAATCATATGCAATGGACGATTAATATCTGGACCTTAATGGACTTGATTTTATTTACCATTCTCGAATGTGTTTCCCGTGTCGATCTCAATCGCAAACGATCTATATTGCGAACACGACAGCGATCTTCGACATTATTGTACACAGTTGGTTTCCTCAACTGTGTGCCTAGGATTATCGCACTCGAGTGTCCATCATTACCCGTCTGTGTAACTTTGACCTCATCACCCACGGGTAAACTTGGCGCCTCTTCGAGCCCACGCGTGGTCAAACGAATGCGTGTGGGGTGCTCAACAGCTCAAGCGTGCACTGGAATCCTCTGCTAGGAACGCGGTGACAAGACGTGACGATTATAGGTCGTTCGACCCCCATTTATTACAGCGGCCATTTAACCCTTGTGTCTCTTCAACCTTTCGATCACGCCCCAGTATTGCAAGAAGCACACCCACGACAACAAATACAGAGAGGGTATCCTGCGCGGCTCCAATGGCGGTCCCAGCGGCTGCCAACGACGAGCGGCAGTTCACCATGCATGCCGTAGTGGACACCCACAGAAGGTTCATGGAGCTCTCGGTGGTGTACACCAACAACCTGATCTGGGTGGAGAACTCCATCCACACTATGGAGTTGTTGCTTGCTGCGGAGAAGTACAAGGTGGTCGGGTTCGACCTCGAGTACACCCGCGCTCGTGCTAGGTCTCGTCACAAGGTGCCGTCGCCCAGATGTGCGTGCGTAATCACGTGATCGTCTACCACTACTGCCTGTCCACAAGGCCTTGTGAGCATTTCACCAGGTTTGTCAACAGCCCCCACTACGTGTTCGCTATGGTGGACATCACCAACGATGTAAAGGTGCTCAAGAATTCGGGCATCGCCTGCCAGAATCTTGTCGACATCCAAGGCCAATACAAGATCTGGGGCAGCAAGGAGCATCAAAAGGACTCACTGGTTCACCTCGCCGAGGCCATCATCGACCCCTACTACAGAGACATGAAGGATTCCTGCAGCAAGGACAAGCACTACAAAAAAAACACTTCCGTGATGATACGTCTTTGTCACAGTAGGTCAAGTTTTCTGTCATGCATGTACATCCGTGACAATTTTATGACAGAATCAAGATAGTCATACCTGTGCTGTCGTAGAAGTGTTCCATGACAATACTGAAATTATCATCACGGAAGTGTCCACTTCCATGACGATAAATGTCGCATCATGGAAGTGTTTTCGTCAAGGGTGACCGACACGTGGCATCCACCGTAACAGGTCGCCGTTAAGCTATCGGGTGCGGGTTTGTATCCGATAACCCGTTAGCAGCCCTGACCAATGGCGATTTTCCATGTGTAAATTTCTCATTCACCGGTGGATCCACGTGTCAGCTCGGCGTTGCGACAAATGTCATCCATTCATTTGACGACAGACGCCTATGATACGTCGACATGTGGCACGGCCCAACAGTGGCCCATTTAGGTTAAAAAGGCCGGCCCAGTCAAAATAAGCGGGCCAGCACATTTACGGCCTAACTTCGTCTGGCCCATTTAAAAAAAAGGCTCATAAGAGATCTGTCAATTCGGCCCGTCAATGCCCATTAACAATTTGACACCGTTGCGGCCCATCGTCTGTTCCATCCCGTTAACAGCCCGCTATGTCTTTGGGCTCATTTGTCGGCCGAGGTTCTTTCGGCTTGTTAGAGGCCCATTATAGAGATGGGCCAATTTCCAGGCTGTACGTCTTTCGGCCCGTTAGAGGCCCATTATAGGCATGGGCCAAATTCCTGGCGGTACATATTTCAGCCTTTTAGCGGTCCATTAGCGATTTGGGCCAGCTTCCAGCCTGGTGTATCTTTTGGCCTGGTAACAGCCCACACCGTAGATGGGCCATTTACATTCCGACCTGACTTTCGGCCTCTTAGCGGCCCATGTTCTCCATGGCCCAATTCCAGCCCGACATGACTTTCGGCCTGTTAAAGGCCCGTTCTGTATATGGGCCAAGAAATGGCATGATTGGCTTTCGGCCTGTTAACGGACCGTCAAGGAAATGGGCCAAGACTCAACAGATGATCATTTCGGCCTGCTAGTGGCTCGTGGGCTCGTTTCCATTATAGCGGGCCTATCTAGCGGTCGGCCTACTAACGGCCTGGTAAGAGCCCACATTACTATGGGCCCACATTCGAGCTCCAAATCCATTTCTCCCACGCGACGGCCCATGATTGTAATGGGCCTCGTAGATGGGAACATCTGAGCAATTATGGGGCCACATAGATTGGGCCTGTTGGATGGCGTTTCTATGATAGCATATATAACAACATAGAACTACCCTACTCTACAATCCCCTCAAAAAAACCTACACTATACAATAATGAGATTTAAGGCATGGAAACGAAGAATAATCCTACACTATACAATAAAGAAATTATAGCAGATTACATCCACTGGGCATCATAGTTCGCCAACAGTGATAATAAAGCGTAAACAAACAGAAAATTACATACACATGGCACATACAACTCATACATCATGGACACGCATCAACACAACTTACCATTTGAACTATAATCTCTTCAGAATATAGAATTGGCCGGATTCAGATAGCACAAATTTCAGTCTGCAAAATCTCCACTTTCTTTGTGGTTTCCTCAGTCTCTTGTTTCATTTTTTGACTGTTGCATCTTTTGTCTGCACCTCCAATCTCAACATGTTGATTAAATCTTGAGACTCATATGCACGCTGTCTTGCCGCCTCTAGTTGACGCTCTAGAACAGCAGCACATTCCAATTCCAATCCATGATCATTTGGTAATGGCAATGCCACACTGCTCTGAGAGCTTTGTGTTGATGTCAGTTTATCCTGAAATGTTTCTGTAAGTACACATGACTACAGAAAAATTTAGTTACAACAGTGAAGCGAGCAAGACAGACTATCTTGTACATGGCAAAATAGGACTAACAATAATGCACACGTCATGAAGCATAAGCAGGTGATATTTTAAAAAGTATAAAGATGGCAGTCTGTGCAGGCCGCATACAAAAATCTCTCTTAGCTCACCAAAGGAGCATGATGTTGGGGCCAAATCCAAAACACAGACAAGTTACAAATTTAAACCGCGCGTAGCTACTGAACATTAGATATATCTTGCGTATAAGTAAGCAAGCAGTTAGCCATTGTGTAGCTCGTATTAACTAGCTGGAACATTGTGTGCCATGTTTCAAAAGAGTCTTAGGGAGCATAATGAACTGCATAGGGATTCATACAAACCTACTAAAGCAAGCAAAACTATGCAATCATTAGCCTCGTATAAACTAGATTGTGAGCCTCATGCAGTAATAGTTGGTTAATGGACTTCAAAGCTTTAGGCACACTTCGCCAGAGTAATGAAATGGTAAGGCATTTAATTATGTCAACTAATAGTTATACAAGTATTCTACATGAGGCAGCATTGTTTGGGCATCTAATTAACTGAGGACAAATAAAGCAATTGAAAAGAGCAATTTTGCCTGAAGCAAACAAGCAATTGAACTGTTGTGTTGGCAGCATGCATACATGCACGCCTCAATAACTTCCTTGGCCTGGCTACATTTGAATCAACTGATGTATCTTCTATATAATGGAACAAGTAATGTAACATAGTTTGCCCCTATGAAGTATCTCAACTAGTATGTACTCAAGATCCTAGTAATGATAGGGAGGCTAATGATGTGAACATGCATTTGGTTATGACATTTATGACATCGAGAACTCTACCATAGCAGGAAGGAGTTTCTCACTCTATTCACTAATATAAGATGTTTTATATATTTAAATGTAGACTACATTCGTACTGAGATGAGTGAACAGACACATTAAAATGTGTTTACATACATCTGATTTAGGAAAAAGTTAGAACATCTTATCTTATAATAGTGAGCGGAGGGAGTATTAATCAATGGCCCAATGACTGGGTTACAGGTGAAGAACCCTACGCAAGTACAATGTGAGACAAATAGGATGTCCTGGTAATTGTAATACAGTGACTTACCATAACTGGTTGTACAGGCTCAGTGCTGCTCCTCCTTCTCTTGAAAGGCTCCTTCCTAACATCATGTACTTGGAAATCCTGAATCTTTGCTTTGTTGCACCCCCTCTGCAAGGTGACACAAACTAGTTACAGTTTTCCTTTCATGGAAGATAAATATGCATACTTTCCAGTCTCTAGGCAACACCAAAGCATGAGTTTATATAACAAAACGACACCACATAATGAAACATGCCACATCTCTAGCACACGAGGCACCACGGCGCGCCCCAGGGGGGCGCGCCCTGGTGGCTCGTGGGGCCCACACAGCTCCGTTTGACCTAATTCCACCTCTATAAATTCTCTAAAATCGGGAAACCAACAGGGGAGTCCACGAAATACTTTTTCCGCCGCCGCAAGTTCCTGTTCTCGAGAGATCCCATCTGGAGGCCTTTTCCGGCACTCCGTCGGAGGGGGAATCGATCACGGAGGGGCTCTCCATCAAGCTTGCTGCCCTTCCGATGATGCGTGAGTAGTTTACCACAGACCTTCGGGTCCATAGTTAGTAGCTAGATGGCTTCTTCTCTCTTTTTGATCTTCAATACAATGTTCTCCTCGATGTTCTTGGAGTTCTATCCGATGTAATCACTTTTTGCGGTGTGTTTGTTGGGATCCGATGAATTGTGAGTTTATGATCAGATTATCCATGAATATTATTTGAGTCTTCTCTGAACTCTTTTATGAATGATTATTATAGCCTCTTATTTCTCTCTGATCTATTGATTTGGTTTGGCCAACTAGATTGATTTAGGGAGAGGTGCTTTGTAATGGGTTCGATCTTGTAGTGCTCAATCCCAGTGCTAGAAAGGGACATGGCACGTATGTATCATTGCTATTAAGGGTAAAAAGATGGGGTTTATTCATACGTGAGTTTAGTTTGTCTACATCATGTCATCTTGCTTAAGGCGTTACTCCGTTCTTTATGAACTTAATACTCTAGATGCACGCTGGATAGCGGTCGATGTGTGGAGTAATAGTAGTAGATGCAGAATCATTTCGGTCTACTTGTCTCTGACGTGATGCCTATATACATGATCGTTGCCTTGGACATCGTCATGATTATTTGCTTTTCTATCAATTGCCCAACAGTAATTTGTTTACCCACCGTATGCTATTTTCAAGAGAGAAGCCTCTAGTGATAACTATGGCCCCCAGGTCTACTTTATTCATATATTAAAAATCCTAAAAATACCTTGCTGCACTTTTACTTTACTTATTTTATTTTATAATTTAGGTCAATCTATCTATCTATCACCATATAATTTAATCTTGCAATTAACCGCCAAGGGATTGATAACCTCTTGTTTGCGTTGGGTGGAAGGATTTGTTATTTTGTGTGTAGGTATTGTTAACGAGGTGTTGCGTGATTCTCCTACTGGTTTCATAACTGATGGAAATACTTATCTCTACTGTACTGCATCATCCCCTCCTCTTCGGGGAAAAACCAATGCAGATCACAAGTAGCAGGAAGAATTTCTGGCGCCGTTGCCGGGGAGACATCATCAACATCTATCAAGTACCTACGCATAAACTTTCATCTCCTTGCATTTATTTTATTTGCCTTTGCCTCTCGTTTTCATCTCCCCCACTTCTAAAAAGTTTTTACAAAAATACAAAAAAAAATCGGTTCGCCTTTTTCTTGTTTGCTCGTTTTATCGTTATGGCTAGTTCTACTCCCGATATGCCTTTTCCTCCGTACTTAGGAGACGATCCAGGAATTTTAAATTTTAAATGTTTAAGTGACGAATCTTTAAAAGAAGCATGGGATAGATTATTAAAAATACAAGTAAGTGCTAGGCCTCAGTTTCACATTAAATTGTTCCTTAAAAGTTTTTATGTTGGTTTACCCCTTGCTCATAGACGTGTCTCGGACTCTATATTTGAAAAAAAATCTTGGGAGTGACGCCTTTGACACCTATGAAAAGATGAAAAGCATATTTGGACAACCAAAAGTTGAAACTATTGAACCTATTACTCTAGTGTGCTTTCGTCAAACTGAGCTAATAAAAGAAACAAAGGCTAGCATGGATTCTAACTTTCGAGGAATATTTAATCTTGCCTCTAAAATAAATAGCAATGTGGTGTCACAAAGTAGGAGGCTTGATGCTTTAGATGAAAAGATTTCTCTTTTTGTTTTGAAAGAAATAAGAATGCTTTGCACTAAGCTTGATCATCTAGTACACATTATTGATAATGGCAAAGAGAATGAAATAGGAGTTGCGAGGGTTATCAAGAAGGAAGATAATACTTGAAACTATGCATTATCCCTAGCTAGGGGCATAAAACAATAGCGCTTGTTGGGAGGCAACCTAATGAATAAAATAAATTTTTGCTTTTTGCTTCTGTTCTTGTGCGTTTACACAATTATGCTACTGTTATGATTGTGTTTTTATGTTTTAATTAGTGTTTGTGCCAAGTAAAGCCTTTGGGATGATTTGGCAGATAATATAATTGATGTTGTTTGGAAAACAGAAAGTTTTGCGTCCAGTGCTGGAATTTTAATTCTGTACTGGAGCGTCAGAAAAATCTGAAAGTTTTACACAGTGTTGGTATATGAATTTTCCACGTTTTCCTAATTTTTTAGAATTTTTGGAGTTATAGAAGTATCGCTTTTAAATAGATCTCAACAGACTGTTCTGTTTTTGACAGAATCTGTTTTTGATGCACTACTTGCTTGTTTTGATGAAACTATGGATTGTATCGGGGGGTATAAGCCATGGAGAAGTTAGAATACAGTAGGTATATCGCAAAAATAAAATATGAGTGGGTTTTCAACAGTACTTAAAGTAGTGATTTGTTTTGTTATACTAACGGATCTCACGAAGGTTTTGTTGAGTTTTGTGTGATTGAAGTTTTCAAGTTTTGGGTGAGATCACGATGGATGAAGGAATATGGAGTGGCAAGAGCCTAAGCTTTAGGATGCCCAAGGCACCCCAAGGTAATATTCAAGGAAGACTCAAGCGTCTAAGCTTGGGGATGCCCCGGAAGGCATCCCCTCTTTCTTCTACCAACCATCGGTAATTTTACTTGGAGCTATATTTTTATTCGTCACATGATATGTGTTTTGCCTGGAGCATCGTGTATTATATGAGTCCTTGCTTTGTTTGATTTTTAGTTTGTCTCAATCATCTTTGCTGGACACACCTATTTGAGAGAGCCACACGTTTATCATGATTTGTTAGAATACTCTATGTGCTTCACTTAAATTTTTGAGCTAGGCAGTTGCTCTAGTGCTTCACTTAAATCTTTTTGAGCACGGCGGTGGCTATATTTTGAAGAAATATTTGAACTCTCATGCTTCACTTATATTATTTTGAGAGTTGATAAAATTAAATTTGGAAGAAATATTTGAACTCGCATGCTTCACTTATATTATTTTGAGAGTTGATAAGATTAAAATTTTGAAGAAATATTTGCGCTCTCATGCTTCACTTATATCTTTTTGAGAGTTGATAATAGTAATGGTAATTTGCACAAGATATGAATTTGGTCCCAAAGTGATGAATATTGAAGAGGGATATAATAAAAACTTTCATATAGATCATTGGATATGATAAGTTTGGTTCCTTGCAATAGTTTTGCGATATGGAGATGATGATATGTGAGTCATGTTAGTGAGTAATTGTGATTTAGTAAGAATATTGGTGTTAAAGTTTGTGAGTCCCTTTGCATGCACGTAAAGTCAATAGTTATGCAACGAAATTATATCCTACTTATGGTGCATTATTCGGTGTTAGTTATGTTCAATGCATGCTTATGACCGTTTTTGCTTTTTGGTTGGTCGCTTCTCAATCTATTTGCTAGCCTTCATTTGTACTAAGCGGGAATACTGCTTGTGCATCCAAACTCTTTAAACCCAAGTTGTGCCAAATGAGTCCACCATACCTACCTATATGCGGCATTTCCATGCCGTTCCAAGTAAATTTGCGTGTGCCAACTCTAATTTTCAAAATAATTTTCCATTTTGTGTGCCCGTACCGCTCATGAGGCGGAAGGGACTAGCCAATATTTTCCATGCTAGGCGGGTTATTCTCACGATGAATGTTTATTCACTTGTCATTGCACGAGAGAGTGGCAGGTAATAGGGATGCCCAGTCCCGAAATGAAATGAAATGATTTTTTTTATATGATGATAATATTAAATTCCTTGGAAAGTGTTGGTATGGAGGGCACCCGTGGATACGGCTAGCCATGGATTGTGAAAGAATGGTGGAAAGGAAATAAACTTTTCTTTCTGTTTGGGAGCCGCCTATAATGTGTCTAGCATGGAAGATATTGGAAATTCTCGTTCATTTTCGTTGACAGGAAAAGCATGCCTCTCAAAATATTTTATCTCTCTAATTTAAGCTTTGAGCTCTCACACATTTGCAAATCTCTGCTTCCCTCTGCGAAGGGCCTATCTATTTACTTTTATGCAATTTTTATTTTGAGTCTCCATCTTCTCTTATAAAAGCACCAACTAGAGAGCACTATTGTCATACTGGTGCATTGGATGTAGCTAATATTGAGTGTGTTTCATGAATGGATCAATGATTGAGCATAATGGGCTTGGGATAACTTTCTTTAACGTAGATATTTTGAAAAGCATGGTTGCTTGTTAGTATGCTTGAGTATTTATGTCTTCATGTCAAACTATAGACTATTGCTTTGAATCATTCAAGTCCAAATGTTCATGCTACAAAAGAAAAGAGTATATGATGAATATGATAGGTAGCATTCCACATCAAAAATTCTGTTTTTATCATTTACCTACTCGAGGACGAGCAGGAATTAAACTTGGGGATGCTGATATGTCTCCAACGTATCTATAATTTTTTTTTATTGTTCCATGCTATTATATTATCAATCTTGGATGTTTTATATACCTTTACAAGCAATTATATAACATTTTTTGGGACTAACCTATTAACTTAGTGCCCAGTGCCAGTTGCTGTTTTTTGCCTGTTTTTGGTTTTCCAGAATATCAGTACCAAACGAAGTCCAAATGCCATGAAGCTTTTTGGAGATTTTTTTCTGGACATAAGAAACAGTAGAAGCTTCGGGAGGGGACGAGAAGATGAAGCAGTGGCCCACGAGGCACCACGGTGCGCCCTGGTGGCTCGTGGGGCCCACACAGCTCCGTTTGATCTAATTCCACCTCTATAAATTCTCTAAAATCCGGAAACCAACAGGGGCGTCCACGAAATACTTTTTCCGCCGCCGCAAGTTCCTGTTCTCGAGAGATCCCATCTGGAGGCCTTTTTCGGCACTCCGCCGGAGGGGGAATCGATCACGGAGGAGCTCTCCATCAACCTTGCTACCCTTCCGATGATGCGTGAGTAGTTTACCACAGACCTTCGGGTCCATAGTTAGTAGCTAGATGGCTTCTTCTCTCTTTTTGATCTTCAATACAATGTTCTCCTCGATGTTCTTGGAGTTCTATCCGATGTAATCACTTTTTGCGGTGTGTTTGTTGGGATCCGATGAATTGTGAGTTTATGATCAGATTATCCATGAATATTATTTGAGTCTTCTCTGAACTCTTTTATGGATGATTAATATAGCCTCGTATTTCTCTGCGATCTATTGATTTGGTTTGGCCAACTAGATTGATTTATCTTGCAATGGGAGAGGTGCTTTGTAATGGGCTCAATCTTGCGGTGCTCAATCCTAGTGACAGAAAGGGACATGACACGTATGTATCATTGCTATTAAGGGTAAAAAGATGGGGTTTATTCATACATGAGTTTACTTTGTCTACATCATGTCATCTTGCTTAAGGCGTTACTCCGTTCTTTATGAACTTAATACTCTAGATGCATGCTGGATAGCGGTCGATGTGTGGAGTAATAGTAGTAGATGCAGAATCGTTTTGGTATACTTGTCTCGGATGTGATGCCTATATACATGATCATTGCCTTGAATATCATCATGATTATTTGCTTTTCTATCAATTGCCCAAGAGTAATTTGTTTACCCACCGTATGCTATTTTCAAGAGAGAAGCCTCTAGTGAAAACTATGGCCCCCGGGTCTACTTTATTCATATATTAAAAATCCTAAAAATACCTTGCTGCACTTTTACTTTACTTATTTTATTTTATATTTTAGTTCAATCTATCTATCTATCACCATACAATTTAATCTTGCAATTAACCGCCAAGGGATTGACAACCCCTTGTTTGCGTTGGGTGCAAGGATTTGTTATTTTGTGTGCAGGTACTGTTAACGAGGTGTTGCGTGATTCTCCTACTGGATTGATAACCTTGGTTTCATAACTGAGGGAAATACTTATCTCTACTGTACTGCATCACCCCTCCTCTTCGGGGAAAAACCAACGCAGATCACAAGTAGCAGTGCCAACAACCTTTCTGTTTCCCGCCAAAACTCGGTTTCCAGTCTAAAACAGCCCCTTGCCTGCCTGGCAAGCTAAGGCATCCAAAATGGACTAAGGCAACAACCTGGATGCCTAAGAAGATGCCTCGGACGCTCTAAAACTTAAAGCAGACGCCTTACGCAGGTACATAAGGCAAGTTGGATGCTTCAAGCTCGCAAGGCGCCCTGACGCCAAAGCGTCGCCTAGGCGACGCCTTAGGGACGCCTTAAAAACAATGGGTATAGCTAAATGACTTTGTTGTTTGCCCATATTACACTGAAAATGCCATTGCTCAGGCCCGCGTCACACCCGACCCCCAAGTAAAAATTAACACGCAAGCGTTCGTTCCCCTGCCCGCCCGCATCTCCTCTCCCCTTTCCCCTGCCTATAGCGCTAGAGTTCCTCCTGCGAGCCGCCACCACCGGTCCCATTGTGACAGCCCGAGACCGATGCTCCAGATGCCTTCCATTTATTTCCGTCGTTGTTCCGTGATTCGTTTGATTGTTACACTTCGTCATGTCATCGTGTGCATTTTCATCCGCATGTTTTCATAAAACTTGCATCTGTTTGTAGTTGTCGGCTTCTCCCCGTCCCTTCCGTGTTCGCTTCGAGTCCCGACACACTCGCACGCGCCCGCGGCACCTCTGAAATATTATTTTTATAAGTGGGAATAAAATGTTTTCAGAATGGGTTAAAAGTTGGCGTGCGGTCTTATTATATTGTAGGTAGACCGCCTGCCAAATTTCGTCCCATTCGGAGGTCATTTGATGCCTCAACGGATAACTATAGCGGCACTATAGCCGGTCAAATCGCAGACGTTTTGGTATTTCAAAGTGTTGCCGGGCCTCTCTTCTCTCCTCTCTCTTGGACCTAGCCCATCTACACAGCCACAATCAGCCCATCTAAGCCTACCCTAAACCCCCTCCGCTCCGGAGCCGTCCGATTACGATCGAAGGGCTCCGAAACCCCCCTCAATCCCCCTCCTGCTATATAAGGAAGCCTACCCCCTGCCTAATCTAGAAAACCCTAGCCCTCGCCTTCTTCCCCACTGCCCCGCCGCCACTTGGCGCGCCGCTATGGGCCAGCCACCACCTGCGCCGCCAGCCACCCACCTCCCAGCCGCACGGGCCCGCAGAGCCCATCTGAAGGCCACCTGGGCCCGGATCCCGCCGTCGCCCGTACGCCGTTCTCCTCGCGCCCGATCTGGATCGAGGGGAGGAGCCCCTTCGATCCCGAGCTCCTGCTCGACCCCACCGCCTCGCTGCCGTCCTCCTCCGGCAACCGGAACCCGCCGGAGCCCCACCGGACTTGCTGCTCCTCCTTCCCTGCCTCCCCTTCCATCGTTCTCTCTTCTTTCCCCTCTCCCTCTCACGATCTCTCTCTCTCTCTCTCTCTCTCTGTTGACTTCTATAGGACGCCATGGACAGCCGATGGAGCTCTGCGCCGCCCTGCCATTTGACCTCGCTGCCGGCCGGATCCGGTGCCCCGAGGCCAGATCCGCCCATCCCCAGCCGTCCTCGCCCAATCCCCGCCACCACCGCCGGCCGGAGTCCCCGAACGCCGCCGTGCAGCTCCATCCATGGCGCCAGGAGCCATTCCCGCGCCAAGCCGCCTCGGCCTCCTCCAACCGCGCCGGAGCGCGCCACCACACCGAAGACCAAGACCCTCCACATGCCGCCGTCCGCTGCCCGCGCCCTCGCTGCACCTCGCCTTCCTCGCGGCAAGCCGCATCGCCGGACAGGGAGCCGCCACCGATGCCTGCATCTTCCTCCTCTTCGCCTGGACCGCGCCGTCCCGGAACCGCGGTGTTCCCTGCACCACACAGAGCCCTGCACCGCTTCGTCCAACGTCCGCCCCGTCCCGGTACCCCGACATCCGCTTCTTCGCCTGGACTGTGTTGTCCCTCGATTCAAACGGGACCGTGCCGTCCGCCTGCACCGAGCCATCCCATCCTCCATACCCAATGTGAGCGCTCCCACCTATTCAGCGCCCAGTGCGCCATATACTATCTTACGCTCATGTCTGTTAGGCCCAGCTGCACCCGATTCGGCCCGAAACGTATTTTTTCCCGTGGACGAATTTGTCTAATTATTCAGGGAATTGCAGTTTGCAGAAAACCCCCTCATTTTCATGCATATAATAACTCAATAACCGTGCATCGGAATTAAACAAACTTTATATGTAAAATGCTTAGATTTTCATGTAGTTTCATAATATCCAGCTGTCATCCATGTTAAAAATGTTAAAATTACTATTTGCATTAATTTGCATAAATGACATGCTAAAATGGTTTATTTCATAACTAATTAACCGTAGCTCCGAAGTAAATAAACTTTATATGTAAATAGGGTAGAAAAATGTGTAGATTAACATGCTGCACTTTATTTTGCTGTTTAACAGCATTAAAATATGGTTTAGGCCAGAACAGTATCAAATTCGAAAATTGCATATGGGGATTTTCCGGAATTGTTATGTGTTGTTTTCGGCCTCATTTAAATTGCCTAGATAGATAGTTTAATTATGCTTCACCTCTTGCCATGTTTAACAACATTTAATCTTGTTGTGTACATAAACGGGAGTGAATTAAGTAACTGTTTGTGGAGTTTCGTCAATATGCAACTCGTTGCATATTGAGCTTCACTTAATGTGTAGTATTTGATTGTTGCATTTTGCCATGCCATGCCCCATTAAACTTGACATGCATCATATTTGGTTGTGCATAATGCCATGTTTATGCTTGTGTGTTTACCATGTTGTCTGCTTCTTTCCGGTTGTGCTTCTTCTCGATAGTCCGGATATGTTGCGAATTGTGAGGATTCGTTCGACTACGTTGGTTCATCTTCTTCATGGACTCGTTCTTCTTCCGAGCGGGATTTGAGGCAAGATGATCATGACCTTGGATATCTTTACTATCTTTGCTTGCTAGTTGTCTCGTTGCTATCACTGTGTCGCGCTTCCTACCACATATATGTCAGCCTCTCATATGCCATGATACAGCCTCTAACCACCCTTACCCAGCAAACCGTTGTTTGGCTATGTTACCGCTTTGCTCAGCCCCTTTCTTATAGCATTGCTAGTTGCAGGTGCAGTTGCAGGTTATTCCATGTTGGGACATGGATATCATGGGATATCACAATATCTCTTATTTAAATAATGCATCTATATACTTGGAAATGGGTGGAAGGCTCGGCCTTTTGCCTAGTGTTTTGTTCCACTCATGCCGCCCTAGTTTCCGTAATACCGGTGTTATGTTCCTTGATGAGCGCTTCTAACACATGTGGGGCATATGGGAACCCCCCTGTCCATTCGTTTTAGGCTAAGACTTCTCCAGCAAGGCCCAACATTGGTTTTAACATTTGCCAACATGAACCTAATAATTAATGCATAGAGGGTCGCCACCTCGGGGACTCTTTTAATTCCAACATAACTCGGGGCAGCGGCAAAACACAATCGTTGGTCCACCTACCTAGCAGTCGGCGGAGCCGCCTCGGGGCAACTCGGGTTCTTTTGGCTACCGTCCACTATGCATAGACGGATGATGCCCGTAGACAGAGTGCGCGCGGCTCTAGACACGGATCTGGCTCACCGGGAGGTCTTGCTGGTTTAGTTTTACCTATTACGAGTGGCTTGTCCACCGGAATTCCTTATCGTAAGCATCGTGTTATCATGGTGTGAGGATGTTCCATCAGATGCGTGTGGTAATTTATAATGGACTACTTGGAGCACCCCTGCAGGGTTAAATCTTTCGCGAAGCCGTGCCCGCGGTTATGTGGCGACTTGGAAATTTATAACCTCCGGTTGTAGAGAATTTGAATCTAAATTCAATTAAAATACACCAACCGTGTGCGTAACCGTGATCGTCTCTTCTTGTGAGGTTTGAACCAAGAAGTGAACACAGTGAGGTTATGTTTGACTCGTAAGTAGGTGTTCAGGATCACTTCTAGATCATTACTAGATTGCGACCGTTATGCGTAGTTTACTCTTCTTATTCTTGTACTCGTAAGTTAGCCACCATACAATGCTTAGTGCTTGCTGCAACCTCACCACCTTACCCTTCCATACCCATTAAGCTTTGATAGTCTTGCTACCCATGGTTATGGGATTGCTGAGTCCTCGTGGCTCACAGATTACTACAACAACAGTTGCAGGTACAGGTAAAGCGATGCTTTGACGTGAGAGCGATGCATGTTTGCTTTTGGAGTTCTTCTTCTGCTTCTTCTTCTTCGTCGGTCATAGGATGGGTTCCCGGTTGGCAGCCTAGGATTAGCAGGGTGGATGTCGTTCTTCTTTTTTGTTTGCTTTCATCCGTAGCCGGATCCTGCTCTTCTGTATGATGATTGTTATGTATTGATGTATTAATGTATTCATGAGATGATTGTATGTATTTGTATGTATCCTCATCTATTATGTACATGGTACGATGTAATGATATCCACCTTGCAAGCATCTTCAATATGCGCTTCTATCCTTTGTGGGATTTTCATGTCCCTTGAGAATAGGACCGCATATTGGGCGTGACACCTATCTGCCCTGCTCCTCGACGATGCTCTCTCCAGCGATGCTCTATGGCCTGCGGGTAGGGCTCCATCTCCCCGGCAGCTCCTCCCTCTGGTGCTGCCCCTCACTCTGCTGGTCCCCAGCAGCTGCTCCGCTATGGTCCGTCCAACGCTCCACTTCGGTGGCCACCGCCCAACTACGGCCGACGCCCCACTCCGGCAGATGACCCCTTGTTCCCCCTTCCCTCCTCCTAGGCCGTGGCCATGAGGTGCTGTTGCGGGATGAGCTCATCCAACAAGGTGAGGATCTTCTCTGATTTTTTGCCAGATTTTCATTCTGATCTGCTATATGATGAATTGCTATGAGCTACTGCTGCTGCTATATGATGAATTGCTATGAGCTGTTGTTGCTGCTGCTGCTATATGATGAATTGCTATGAGTTGTTGCTGCTGCTATATGATGAATTGCTATGAGCTGCTGCTGCTGCTATATGATGAATTGCTATGAGTTGCTGCTACTGCTATATGATGAACTGCTATGAGCTGCTGCTGCTGCTATATGATGAATTGCTATGAGCTGCTGCTGCTGCTGCTATATGATGAATTGCTATGAGTTGATGCTGCTACTGCTATATGATGAATTGTTATGAGCTGCTGCTACTGCTGCTGCTGCTATATGATGAATTGCTATGAGCTGTTGCTGCTGCTCCTGCTGCTATATGATGCTTTCAGGTGGTGCTGCTATATGATAAAAACCAGCCACTTGGACCATGAAATTTTGATAGATAATGATTAATCATATAAATTTAGGCAATTATCCTCTGTTTGGAAGACATTGACCAAAGTAGATTGTGCCAAGTAGAATGTATCTTTGTATTTGCATTTTGAACAAATAATGATGGTCTGTTTTCCTATCATATTCATTACTGCTACGGTTCAATACGTGATGTTTGCAAGTCAAATTTATTTTCATATGGGCAGAAAAAAGACAAAATATAATGCAATAGACTTTTCACTGATCATACAACAGATAAGCTGAAAAAGCAGGCAATGAAAAGAACTGGTTGGCTTATTATCTCGAGGTTACATTCACAGGAGCTTATTTTCATAGGATAACTCAAAATAACTGGCCCTAAGAACCCTGGCCAATAGCAATTCCAAACAAATAACATCACGATGATTGCAATGGAGTGACTTACCATACCACGATGTATAGGCTCACCGCTGCCCCACATTTTTTTGCGATGTTCCATGAAAATGCACCATACATTTTGTACTAAGAAATCTTGTACTTTTTCATTGCTGCACCCCATCTGCAAGTTGACACAGCTAATTTGAGACATCTCTACATTATAATACATTGCATATCCCTTGCACGTCGCATAAACTACCAATGACTCTGTGTACTGGACTTGCAGGCACTCTAAGGGAGCCTAATTTAGTGCACTGGCATTCCTTCATGCCACCTACGACATTGTGTAATGTATGACGTCTATATCTCTAATTTAGTAGCCAGTAGTGGTAATCATTGGCTACACAAATGGATTATTGGGAGAAAATCCTAGCAAAGCACGCTGGCAGGCACACAACAATACAAGAGAGAGACGCACTTACAAGATCATAGCAATGCTTCAGTCCAAGAGTTTGGTTGACCAAGGTGTTAGATCCAGAAGAAACATCGTCCTTGTGGCTCTTGCCAGCTCCATAACTTGTAACAGTGACCTGTTAGTATATTTGAAGTACATCTGGCAGGTGATGCTGGACGGGTTTAAAGGTGACAAGTACCTAGGTCGCGGCGGCTGCTTGGCATCTTGCCAGACGGTGGGAACCAGGTTAGAAACATCAAGGGTGATGACGCTGTGGTGGCTGTCGGGATATAGTAAGGAGATCTAGGACCGTGGACGAGGGCGTCGGTGAAGCTGCTCCGGTGGTAGGGTTGAGGATGGTGTCGACGATGCGAATCTACGGCCATGGACAAGGGCATCGGTGAAGCTGCTCCGGTGGTACGGTTGAGGATGGTGTCGAGGATGCGTATCTGTGGCCGTGGACAAGGGTGTCGGGAAGCTGCTCCGGTAGGGTGGAGGATCGTGTGGATGATGCGGATCTGAGGCCGTGGATTTGGGCGTCGGCGAAGCGGCTCTGTTTGGGTTGAGGATGGTGTCGGCGAAGCGGCTCCGGTAGGGTTGAGGATGGTGTTGACGAATCGGATCTGAGGCCGTTGACAGGGGCGTCGGTGAGGCGGCTCCGGGGGTGTGGACGAAGCGGCTCCAGTGCGGTGTAGGAAGCAGCCGCTGCAGATGCGCTGCGGTTGACGAGAGCACCGGCAAAGCAGATCCGGCGTGATGGACAAGGCCGGCACTAAATGGGCTATGGTAAAGTGGTGGATGACCATTCTATCGTTTCTAGGGGAGGTGGGAGGGGTAGATGCGGCCTCAGAAGCAGATCCGGCGAGGTGGACGACGTCGGCAGTGAATAGGCTCTGGTACGCCGGTGGATGAGCAGTCTAGGGTTTTGAGAGGGAAGGGGGTAGAATCGCTGATGAAGTACGGACGGCGTGCTGTAAGATGCTCTGGTGCTGTGGAGTAGTCGTTTTTGCGGGAGGGGAGAGGAAATGGAGGTGCCGTGTGGTGGGGGAGCGGAAGTTACCAAAGCAATCCCGACCTATTATGTAAATGAGGGCCGTGTTGTTCTCCTTGCACCAAGGACAAAAGGGGAATTTCGCATGCTCCAGACTAGGTCGTGGAAATTTTAGAAGTATAGGCGAGAGATTTTGCCACCCGCGGGATCGTTCGTATCCAGTTTCAACTAATTTTGGACAGTGCTAGCGGGAAGCCGGTGATGCGCGACTGTGTACACGGCGCACACGTCAGCAATAACCCGGATGATGCACCGATAAAACTTGTTATGATCACACGGGCGCGGCCGATCGTACGGGTGTAACTGAGGCGCGTTCATAAAAAAGGGAGCAAATGCTCAGCCTACGTATTTCTCGTGTAAATATGTAATTTTGTGCCATTGGTTTTTTATTTTAAACACAATGCATTGACGTGTTAATTTCAACTATTTTGTACAGTAACAAATGGATAATATAGATGCGCAAAAGAAATGGATATTATAGTCCGCTACTTAAAAGTGTTACCTCATATGATTACATGGCATCCATTTCATAAATTGCAGTACCCGTTGAATTCATATATGAATATTATGTATATTGCTTCATAATAGAACCTTAATTCATCCAAAACTAATGAATTTGAATGCAACACTAACAATGGTGCATGTACATGATAACTATAGTGGTTTTTTGAAGAAAAATCACTATAACTTTGGCATGCACGATTGAAAAATGCTATTTGAAAAAAAAGAGTATAACTTATACGATATGTGATTGTCCAATCTTTATAGCGTTGAATCGATATTGTATCTTCGGCCACGATACGAAGTAGATATTGATTATGTTCAAGCGAGGCACGTCCTCGACCGTTAGATAGTGATACGAGAATGAATTATGCAATCTCTCTCACACACATACAAATCTCCCTTCTCCATGGGCATCTCAATCATACACACGCGCTCCGTCTATTTCTCTCCCTCCGTCAAGGTTAGAAATCGTCTTTCTACCTCGTCCTACAAGTCTCTCACACAAAAACTCTCTATCTCTCTCTCTCTCTGTCGAACACCCCCACCCCTTTAATTCCGCCCACCCACCGCCACTCATGTCTCAAAGTATAACTACGTATCGCACACATATCCCTAATTAAGTTAACTTGAGTCCCCGGAACCATATGAATCCATACAATGGGATTCCAATTGAACACCTTTTGTCTTGAGATTTCGAGAAGAGTTCGCTCTCTCTCTCTCTCTCTCTCTCACACACACACACACACACACACACCTTGTTTCTCTCTTCATTTATTTCGGGCATTTGCATGCACACACGCTAGTTTATCTCCCTGATGTTTTAGGCATGCCTCGCACACATGCTATCTACCTATCCCCTAATATAGGTCTGTAACACACAAACTCTCTCTCTCTCTCTCTCTCTCTCTAAGTGTCTCTGGCACCCTCCCCCCTCCCAACACTGGCAGGACCAGGGTGACACCTCGATCTTGATCTTAATCTATCTACTGGCTTCTCTCTCAAACACACACACACTCGCTAGTTGTGTCTCTGTGCCTAGCACACGCACACTCTCAATACGCCTTTCTCTCGCTCTCTCCCGCCCCCCGCCCCTCCCAACAAAGACAGGAGCAGGGTGATACCTCGATCTTGATCTTAATCTATCTATTGGCTTCTCTCTCAAACAAACACACTCTTGCTAATTGTGTCTCTGTGCGTCACACACACACACTCTCGATACGCCTTTCTCTCCGTAGCCCCTTTAGATATGTAGATTTCTCGGTGGTCATTGACGGTGCGGCCGGAGTCGTGCATGCAGAGGTGCAATGACGATGATGCCGAATTGCAACCCCGATGATGCTTTTCTCTTCGACAACATGTGTGCGTTCTTGTGTGTGTAGCCAGCTCGCCCATTATGCCTTGTTTTTACGAGCCTCATGTGATGGTTTTCGCCTGGTTTTCTATTAATTAACTGGGCAACTCTTTTCTTTGTTATTAATGAATGCGAGATCCTTCGGGGCAGACATAAAATATATCACTTTAAACCAATTATCACAGTAACTATATAAAAAAGGCAGACATCTCTTGCTTGTTATAGGAAGAACATCAGGTGGAGTGGTTAGAGCCCGATGTTCGAAACGCGTTGACATGAGTTCGAATCCTGTCAGAACTTTAGTTTCTTATATGTTTTTATATATACTTCTTTTCTCTACCTTACTGACAGTGGAACCCACAGATAAAACGAGAGCGGGCACCTTGCAACGTAGGCAGATTTAACATAGAGTACTTAGAATACAAGTTTATCTTTTTAAGGATTGATTTTTTTCATTTTTTAACTTTTTGTACGAATCTGTACCCACCGTGCAAGTTCATGTACTGTACATGCAATTAACTTTTTGTTTTCAGAATCATACATGCAATTAACTAACAGGGATTTGATGTGACTATAATTTCCAGCATAAGGGCATCTCCAACGGCAACCAGCAAATTTCCTCCTGCATCCATTCACGAACACGACGACATCTAACGCTAGCCGCATACATTTTGACAACAACTCGAACCAACCGGACGAAATTCGTGCAAACATGGCCGGATTTCATATAAACATGACAGATTTCATATAAAAATGCCGGATTTTCATATAAACATGATGGATTTCACTACATTTACATCAACTAAGCAGTGCTAGTCCGGCTCTGGATCTATAATTAAAACCTAATTTAAATGGTCGCCCGCGGATCCCTTTGTCTTCCTCATGTCCGGCAGCCCGACCAAGACACTTGCGGGGTCGATGAAGGTCCACGCAGTAGAAGAACCGGCAAGACACCGGCTGCGAACGCCATCGTCGCCTCGGCGGTAGCCTTCATGGGACCCAAGCGGTGGCGGCCTCCCGTGTTCTACTTCTCCTCGATGATGGCGGCGGACGCGGACGCGCTGGCCACCAACTTGTCGCTCTCTGCGCACCCGGCTTCTATCTCTGCCTGAATGTAGGCACGGGAGGCACGGCCGCACAAACGCGAGCGACGACGCCTGTGCTGGCGTGGAGCAACTCGCCACTCCTCATCGAGCTGGCCTGGAGCGGCGAGTTGCTGATCCACGCGCTGGCTTGGGGTGGCAACTAGCTCCGTCAGGCTAGGCGAGGGAGGTGGAGTAGCGAGCTGCCTCGGTCGTATCCGGCGGGCTCGGCGGGCCACCCAGCCGGCTTGTATGCCGGAGAACTTCTCCTCGGAAGCCATCGGAAGAGTGGAGAAAATGGTGAAGGAGGAGATGGGGGAGCGGCGGAGGGGTGCGATTCTTGCCTGTCGTCTGGACTCAGTTAAAAGAGAGGGCGGACGGGAGGAGCTCGGCCAGCGTTGCATTTAATGCCGGCCCGCTCGTGTGGTTGGAGTAGGTTTCTAGGCTTCCAGGCGGGTTTAATGGAGGCGTTTGAATGCGGCGAGGAGGCATGTTCAGCCTGGCATGCAGCGGGCAGCGCCCTCGGGAGTAGTACTTTTTTTTTTGAGAAACGGAGGATAAACTAGTAAACTAGGACAGTTCCCGATACGGTTTGAATGCAGATGAGGGAGAGGGTAGCGGTTCCCTAAACGTTGAACGGCCAATGACAATGATGCATCCTCCTTCAATTAGCATGCTGAGGGAAGTAATTAATGGGAGAAGCGGAAAGGAGGCAGCACGATGTGAATGCGACGCAGTTTGCACTCATATAAAGGCGCCCCTCCACTCCAATGCATCTACCAGATCGTACGCACCTACGCACCTACACTAAGCACAACAATGCTCACTCCAATTCCCATACCAAGTGACCAGAAGCCAGACCCATGGCGGCGATGCGCGCGAGCGGCCTGCGGCTATGCCAGATGATCTAAGACGCCGGCCTGCTGCACGGCACCGTGGATCATCTTGTGCCAGTGCTTTGGACTGGCTGGTTAATAGCCCGCTTCGACGCCAGCTATGACTCTCAGTTGGACAAGATGATCGTCGACACCATCAACAAGTTCACCGTCGTCAAGAAGCTCGCGGACGACATCGCCGTACTCCTCCAGCCCGCGTGCCCAGGCTCCTCGTTGCCTGCAACCCTAATCAGCCTCCATGGTGAGAACCTCTTTCAAGCACTGGTGGCCCTGCGACTGCCCGCCGACGCGACGAAGAATGTCCACCTCGAGGTCGCGCTCGCCGCGAGGCGCCTCACCCTGCAAGCATTCATCGACCTACACATCCACGTGTACGATCAAATCGTGCACATAGGCCTCTACAAGGCCAGTGAGGACGCTACGACGTTGGCCTTCCTCAACCGGCTAGAAGCCTTGGACGCCTTTGTTCAGAAGCACCTTGACCTCGCCACAAAAGTCGCTGCTCCTCAGCCGCCGGTCGGTGGCCCGGCGCACTGAGTCGAGGAGGAGGAGGTCATTGATGGATGCATCTTTCTTCTTGCCTCCTATAACCACCACTGCGATCGCGTCTTCGTGGCCTTAATTCTTATTGTATCGCATTCTCATTCCATTCGATAAAGACATGTGTGATCCCTTTGCTCACATTTGGCGTCAATTATATGCATCGTAGTACCTCCGTCCTGGCCCGCCGGTTAACGTGCATTGGCTAGGCATATAGTATCACTAACATGTTGGACCGCATGTGAGGAAACCGACGATGTGCCAAACTAGCTAACTCCCCCGCTGACCGCGCGGGAAAAGCCCCACCCTAGCGTTTTCAATCGTCATTTCTATCTATCGATCGCGCCAAGGAGGAGAACCAAATGTTACAATTTATATTTCAAAAAAAATAATGTTACAATTTATACTCCATCGGTTTCTTTTTAGTCTGCATATAAAGTTTGGTCAAAGTCAAGCTTTGTAAAGTTTGACTAACTTTATATTAAAAAAATATCAACATTCACAATGTGAAATCAATATGATCAGATGCACCATGAAATGTATTTTCATAGTACTATATAGTTTTAAAATGAAAAGCCTGCCGCGTTCGAGTCACACGCCCACATGGTCGGGACTCGGGAGTACT
Source organism: Elymus sibiricus (assembly GCA_039707655.1). Lineage (NCBI taxonomy): Eukaryota > Viridiplantae > Streptophyta > Magnoliopsida > Poales > Poaceae > Elymus > Elymus sibiricus. The sequence goes on from CM077666.1 coordinate 352,380,606, forward strand.
CCACGGTCGGTCCGGCACGCCGCATAGCTAGGGAAGGCGTGTTGCCTAGCATTTTCACTGTCATGTGGGACCGCAGTTGAGCAAACCGACTATTGGCAAACCCCCACCCCTCCTGTCGCGCGTCGGCTGAGTTTAAATTGGAAGAAAGAAACGAGGAGGGGAAGAGCGTTGTAGCACGGACGCCAAGAAATTTGGTGTCAGATGGGAGTCGTGTCGATAGAGTAGGAGCACTCCGTACTAGTTTGTACTAGTACAACTGTACAACTACTACTGTACAAAGTTATACTAGTACTAGAGTACTAGTACTCCCGTACGTGCACGGCACAGCTTCGTAGGAACAAAAAAATTAGGGCAAGATATTGTTTCGGGTGATTTCTCTCTTTTCTCAGTCAATGTACTATTACGAATAATATGATGTGGGGGGCACCCATGAAGCCACGTGGCACATCTGGAGGTCTTGTTGCGAGCTTCTTGTGTGGATTGATCACACTGTCGCGTTGCTGGTTTGAGAAGAATGTGTCTGGGTACAATTAGGTTATAGTAGATTTGAATCCCAGCCACCTGGACCATTGGATCAACATCAATCAACGGTTTATATCATATACGTGCAAATGCACGCATTGACTACATAAAAGTAATGAATATATAATATATAATACATAATACGGCATATTAGGTTTCTCTAAAGTCAAAACTTTGTGTACTTTCAGCAAGTTTGTAGAAAAATATATTAACATATACACAACCAAATATATATCATTTGATTCATCGTTGCATATATTTTCACATCATGTAAATTTGTTACTATAAATGTTCACATTGTTTTCTACAAACTTGGTCAAGGTTTACAAAGTTTGACTATAGTCAAAGCTATATGCAGAGTAAATAATAACGGAAGGAGTAGTATAGATATAGATATAGAAATAAAAAAAATCTAGTACTATAGTTTATATATATAGATATATAGCTACCTTTTTCTATATTAAAACTCGCGTTTTCGTTTAGACATTGTTTAGCTTCGCTACAATTTGCATCTGCGAGATGTGTATGACTAATGCCTTGTTCAGATCGTCTATTAGGAACCCCACCATTATCCTTGATTAATTCATATTAGAAATTTAGATTGCATTATCTTAGTTCTTGTCGGTTCTTCGGTTGCTTGCTGGAACTCGATCTCGTTATTCATGTTGATCGTGCATACGGCAATATCAGTGACCATGGGAGATTGGTTTAATTAGCGATTGTCGATTCGTATCATCGCTTACGATGTAGTTGGATCGTCAACGTGAAAATCCACCAAATCAATAGTTATGCCCACTCTCATCGAATGATTGGGCCGCCATCACATGGCTTCCAGCTAGACAATTCCTTCTGTGAAACATACACATGAACACCCATCTCAGTATCTAGGTCCACACCTCCCTCTCTCTCTCTCAGAACACACACACCTCTCCACATGATCCATGTCTATTGGTCTCTCTCCCATCCCATAAAAAAAAGGCACACCGCCATTCTCTCCTTCTCTCGGCCCCAATCTATGTAGTTAGGTCTCCGTGTGACACACAAGCAACGCTCTCTATCTCTACTCTCTTTCTCTCCCACACATAACCTTACCCCTCTCCCCCCCTCCCGGTGAGCTATGTTGACGACCTCTATCTAGCTCTCACACACGAAAATAGATGATGTCCGTGTGTCCTTCATTGCACACACACTATCGCTGGCCCAATATCCGCATGATAACCCACAAGTATAGGGGATCGCAACAGTTTTCGAGGGTAGAGTATTCAACCCAAGTTTATTGATTCGATACAAGGGGAGCCAAAGAATATTTGCAAGTATTAGCAGTTGAGTTATCAATTCAACCACACCTGAAGCTAAATATCTGCAGCAGAGCGATCAGTAGCACAGTAATATGATAGTTTGATAGCAGTAGCAATAATAGTAACGGTAACAGTAACGGTAGCAGCAATAGTAGTAGCAATTGTAATAGTAGTAACTTAGGAAGGAACAATATGTGAAAGGCTCGTAGGCATTGGATCGGTGATTATGTTGGATAACATTCATCATGTAACAGTCATAACCTAGGGCGACACAGAATTAGCTCCAATTCATCAGTGTAATGTAGGCATGTATTCCGTATATAGTCATACGTGCTTGCGATAAGAACTTGCATGACATCTTTTGTCCTACCCTCCCGTGGTAGTGGGGTCCATAAGGAAACTAAGGGATATTAAGGCCTCCTTTTAATAGAGAACCGGAACAAAGCATTAACACTTAGTGAATACATGAACTCCTCAAACTATGGCAATCACCGGAAAGAATCCCAATTACTGTCACCTTGGGGTATGCGGATCATAACACATAGCAGGTGCATACAACTTGCAAGATCGGATCAAGAACACAAATATATTCATGAAAACATAAAGGGTTCAGATCTGGAATCATGGCACTCGGGCCCTAGTGACAAGCATTAAGCATAGCAAAGTCATAGCAACATCAATCTCAGAACATAGTGGATACTAGGGATCAAGCCCTAACAAAACTAACTCGATTACATGATAAATCTCATCCAACTCATCACCGTCTAGCAAGCCTATGAAGGAATTACTCACTCCCGGCGGTGAGCATCATGAAATTGGTGATGAAGGATGGTTGATGATGATGATGCCGGAAGATCCCCCTCTCCGGAGCCCCAAACGGACTCCAGATCTGGCCTCCCGATGAAGAACAGGAGGTGGCGGCGGCTCCGTATCGTGAAACGCAATAAAACTTCCTCTCTTATTTTTTTCTTCGGGAAACTGAATTTATATCGTTGGAATTAGGTCAGACGGAGCCACGTGGGCCCCACGAGGTACCAGGGCACGCCTGGGGGGTGGCGCGCCCTGGTGCCTCGTGGGCACTGGGTGGCCCCCCTTCTGTTGATTCTTGCGCCAATAATTTTTATATATTCCATAAAAATTCTGCAAAAAGTTTCATCCAAATCCAAGAACTTTGATTTTCTGCACAAAAACAACACCATGGCAATTCTGCTGAAAACAGCGTCAGTCCGGGTTAGTTCCATTCAAATCATGCAAATTAGGGGCCAAAACAAGAGCAAAAGTGTTTGGAAAAGTAGATACGAAGGAGACGTGTCAACTTCCCCAAGCTTAACTCATTGCTTGTCCTCAAGCAATTCAGTTGACAAACTGAAAGTGATAAAGAAAAACTTTTACAAACTCTTTTGTTCTTGTATCTATATATATGCTTAAATAGCACCCAAGTTTTCAGCAAAGATTATAACTAACCATGCAAATGATAACTCTTAGAAATTATATTCACTCATATCAATGACATAATCAACTAGCGAGCAATAATAAGATATTTCAAATGCCAACACTTTGTCAAAACGATCATTATATAATATGACAACATGGTATCTTGCTAGCCCTTTCTGAGACCGCAAAACATAAATGCAGAGCACCTCCAAAGTTCAAGCAGTGACTAAACATTGTAATTCATGGTAGAAGAGATCCAGTCATGATGCACACAACATTAACTATTGACAATGCATGAGAATGACAATAGTGCTCTCAGGACTGGTGCTTGTTTGAGAAGGTGATGACTCAACAATAAAAGTAAAATAACATAAAAGTAAATAGATATGCCCTTCGCAGAGGGAAGCATGGATTTGCAGAGGTGCTAGAGCTCGAAGCTTAAATTAGAGATAGATATAATTTTGGGAGGTATGCCTTTCCTGTCAACGTCACGACCGAGAGTTTTCAATATCTTCCATGCTAAACACATTAGCGGTGGTTCCCAAGCGATAAAGTAAAGTTTACTCCCCCTCCACCAACAATCACAAGCCATGGCTAGCCGAATCCTCGGGTGCCCTCCATACCAACAACTTTCCGGGGGAGTTTGTTTTATTATTTTGCAATTTTAATAGTGGGACTGGGCATCCCGATTACCAGCCCCTCTCGTGCAAGGACAAGTGAATAAACACTCATCATGAGAATAACCCGCTTAGCATGGAAGATACTGACCGCCCCTTGTCGCTCCATGAGCGGTACGGGCACACAAAACAGATGTTCATTTGAATATCTAGAGGTGGCACATGCAAATTTACTTAGCACGGCAGAGTAATACAGCATATAGGTAGATATAGTGGACTCATCTGGAATAACTTTGGTTTAAGGGTTTTGATGCACAAGCAGCATTCCCGCTTAGTACAGGTGAAGGCTAGCAAATAGGTTGAGAAGCGACCAGCTAGAGAGCGAAAATGGTCATAATCATGCATTATGAATAATCAACATTGAATACTAGCATGAGTAGGATATAAGCACCATGAACATAAATATCGTGAAGGCTATGTTGGTTTTGAATCAACTACATGCGTGAACATGTGCCAAGTCAAGCCACTTGAAACATTCGGAGGAGGATACCATATCATCATACTACATCATAATCATTTTAATGCATGTTGACACTCAAGATAAATCATTATCCACTCCTAGCTACTTAAGCATGGCATGAGCAACTATAATCTCTAATTGTCATCATAAACATGTTTAATCATAACATGCTGAATCACGGATACTGAGTTAAACATATTTACAAAAAAAAAGAACAAGTTGAGTTCATACCAGCTTTTCCTTGCCACAGTCACTTCATCAAATAATCATCATTATTGCCTTTCACTTGCACGACCAAATGATATGAAAATGAAAATAGTGCAAGTGTGCCATGGACTAAGCTAGAATCTGCAAGCATTTTATTCAAAGGTGAAGACAAGGTAAAATGGGATCTTTGTTAAATCAACAAAAATGCATATGAGAGCCACTCAACATTTTCATCGTGGTCTTCTCCCTACAATGACTCAACAAAAGAAAAGAATTTCAGAGAAACACACTGAAATATTTTTGGAGTTTTTAGTTTTTCTGAAGAAAACGAAATAAATAGGAAAACGAAAAACGAGAAAACTATTCACACGGGAAAGCTCCCAACAAGTAAAAGAAGAAACGGGAAATGTTTTTGGGTTTTCTTTTACTACTATGAAACTACAACTAATTAAACTAGAAAGAAAAACCGAGAAGAAGCGAGAAATGTTTTGGGATTTTCTCAAGTTTTTCGAACACACTAGAAGAAAACGAGAAAATAAAACTAGCATGGATTATACAATGAAAAAGTATGAACACTGACAACTGGAATGAAATGTATGAGCATGAATGTAATGTCGGTGAGAAATGCGTACTCCCCCAAGCTTAGGCTTTTGCCTAGCTTGGTCTACTGCCATGTCTGTCCTGGATAATAATCGAAATGATAGCTCGTAGAGGCGTTCTGAGCCGACTCCTCAGCCAGACGGGCAGCCTCGACCGTCGCCTTGTACTCGTGCACCTCGCTCTCCAATAGATAGTATCTTTGTCTGCTCTGAAAATCAAAGAGGGCAGGAGCAGGCAAAACAACATACACATATCGAGATTTATTAAAAACTAGGTTATATTCATATCCCTGTGCATTGCGTTTCAAAAACTTGTGTTCTCGCATTGCTTCGAAGTTTAAATATTTGTAAGGCAAGAGGGGATCATCGGACTTGGGCGAGACCCCTAACCTTGCAGCTACGCGGGAAGCATAAACTTCTCCATACAAATCACCAATACCCGCGTTATGTTGCAGCCTACGTGCGATAATAGCCCCAAGATTATAATACTTGCTGCCGGTCACAGCTGTATGAATGAGACTAAGATCAGGGGCACAAAGCGTACTGTAGTCTTGCTTACCAACAATGCATTTACCATTAAAGAGTGCAAAATACCGAACAGCGGGAAAGTGGATACTAACTATTCTGGCCTGTGTGACTCCCCTATCCTCACCATTGCAAAGGCTGTTAAGAAAGGGCTCATAATCAGATTTTTGTGGTTCATCTAACGAGCCCCAATATGGAATTTTGCATGCATCACAGAATTCTTCTAGAGACATTCTATAGGATCTGTCATAAAGGTGAAATAAAACTCTAGAAGTGTGCGGATGATACTCAAAGTGTTGAGTGAATGAATGAGTGAGGTAGTAGTGCTGTGGTGGCTTATCTGCGATGAAGGCGGAGAGCTCGGCGTTGTAAACATATTGGTCAAATTCTTCCTTGATGCCCACACCTAGCATGAACTCGTTGCACGGCCATCTACATGATTTTGCTTCGGCACCTCGCACCGAACTTGCCCTTGGTTCAATGTAAGATTGGCCTGCGGAGTCTTCGCTAGATGATGCCTCGGTGGACCTCCTCCTCGAAGAACTCCTCCGGAAAATGTTCATTTTCCTAAGAACAATTTCTAAAAAATTTGGGGTCACAAAAATGATATCAATAAACTTCACAAAATTGATAGCAACTACTCATATGGATGTCTAGAGGCTATATCAAGCATTCAAACTACTTGGAACTTAAAGAATTCAATATGCAAGCTCATTTTCAGTAGCACCAAGAACAGCTAATTATGCAAAATATAATCCACTAAAACAAAAACTAATTGGAGCAATGAAGGAGTTACATACCAAGGAGCAATCTCCCAAAACAGTTTCAGAAATGGAGCTCCGAGCAAAGAGATCAAAAATTTCAGGTTTGTAAGCAAGAACACGAGAGAGAGAGCTACCAGGAATTTTTTGCTAGAGGTAAGAGACGAAGTGAACTGAAGGGATAAGTGAGGGGGGCCCTGTGGGGCCCACGAGGTACCTGGGCGCGCTAGGGGGGGTGGCGCGCCCTGGTGCCTCGTGGGCACCTAGGGCACCCCCTGGTATGTGTCCAGTGCCAAAAATTCTTAAATATTATATAAAAAATCATGTCAAAATTTTACTACATTCTGAGCACTTTCATTTCTGGGCATTTTTTATTGCACGGATAAATCAGAAAACAGGATAATCATGGCCTTTTATTGCATTTAACTAAAAATAACAGAAGATAAAAAGTGGGTACAGAAGGTTGTGCTTACTAAATTCATCGACCACATGCCCCTCAAAAAGAATCCATTAATAAGGTTGATCAGGTCTTATTAACAAACCATTTCCGAGTGACATGAAACCGAAGAACTTTCGTATAACACTAAGTTACCTCAACGGGGATACGCATCTCCCCGATAATGAGAGTTTCATATTTCTTTTTAACAGTAGGAAGAGGGATTTGAAAACTTCCAATAGTAATTGTCGGAGTCTTTTCAATAATATGAATACCATTTACATGAAATTGTTTCTTCGGAAAGTGCACCGTATGCTCATTACCATTGATATGAAAAGTGACCTTGCTTTTGTTGCAATCAATAACAGCCCCTACAGTATTCAAGAAAGGTCTACCAAGGATAATCGACATGTTGTCATCCTCGGGCATATCAAGTATAACAAAGTCTGTCAGGATAGTAACATTTGCAACTACAACGGGCACATCCTCACAAACACCGATAGGTATGGCAGTTGATTTGTCAGCCATTTGCAATGATATTTCAGTGGGAGTGAGTTTATTCAAATCAAGTCTTTTGTATAAAGAGAAATGCATAACACTAACACCGGCTCCTAAATCACACAAAGCAGTTTTGACATAATTTCTCTTAATGGAGCATGGTATAGTTGGTATTCCTGGGTCTCCGAGTTTCTTAGGTACTCCATCCTTAAAAGAATAATTTGCAAGCATGGTGGGAATTTCAGCTTCAGGTATCTTTCTTTTATTTGTGACAATGTCTTTCATGTATTTAGCATAAGGAGGCATCTTTATAATATCAGTCAAACGTGTGCGCAAAAAGACTGGCCTAAGCATTTTAGCAAAGCGTTCAAATTCTTCCTCATCTTTTTTCTTAGATGGTTTAGGAGGAAAGGGCATGGGTTTTTGAACCCATGGTTCTCTTTCTTTACCATGTTTTCTAGCAACGAAGTCTTTTTTATCATAACATTTATTTTTAGATGGTGGGTTATCAAGATCAACAGCAGGTTCTATTTCAACATTATTATCAGGTTCTTTTTCATTATCTGGTTGGGTATCCACGTGAGCATCATCATTATTATTATCATCAGGTGGTTGCTCATTACCATATTGTGTTTCAGCATCTGAGATAGAAACATCATTACTATCCTCCAAGGGTTTTTCTACCTCCGGTTCACTAGAAGTGCAAAGTCGTATCATTTTTCTTTTTCTTTTTCTTTTTAGATGGACTAGGTGCATCAGCATTAATTCTTTGAGAGTCTTGTTCAATTCTTTTTGGGTGACCTTCAGGATAAAGTGGCTCCTGAGTCATTCTACCTCCTCTAGTCATTACTCTAACAGCATGATCATTCATATTGTTATTCATTTCATTGAGCAATTCACTTTGAGATTTAGCAACTGGTTCTAATTGAGTTTGTACCATAGATGCATGTTTACTCACACCTTTAACATCATTAGCAATTCTAAATAACAAGTCACTCAAGCGATCAATCATGTAGGCATTTCGTTTCAGTTGTTTCATAACATTTGCATTGAAAAGATCTTGCTTAATAATATAATTGTCAAATTCATACAAGCATTGACTAGGAGGTTTGTTATAGGGAATATCACCTTCATCAAATTTTATAAGAGAATTTACCTCTACTACCTGTGGCGGTGTGTCAAGACCATGTATTTCTTCAATAGGTGGTAGATTCTTAACATCTTCAGCTTTAATACCCTTTTCCTTCATGCATTTCTTTGCTTCTTGCATATCTTCAGGACTGAGATATAAAATACCCCTCTTCTTCGGAGTAGGTTTAGGCGGTGGTTCAGGAAGTGTCCAATCATTATCATTCTTCAATATATTATTCAATAATTCCTCAGCTTGTTCAATAATCCTTTCCCTGAAAACACAACTCGCACAACTATCTAGGTAGTCCCTAGAAGCATCGGTTAGTCCATTATAGAAGATATCAAGTATTTCATTTTTCTTAAGAGGATGATCAGGCAAAGCATTAAGTAATTGGAGAAGCCTCCCCCAAGCTTGAGGGAGATTCTCTTCTTCAATTTGCACAAAGTTAAATATTTCCTATAAGGCAGCTTGTTTCTTATGAGCAGGAAAATATTTTTCAGAGAAGTAATAAATCATATACTGGGGACTACGCACACATCCAGGAGCAAGAGTATTATACCATTCTTTAGCATCACCCTTTAATGAGAAAGGAAATAATTTAAGAATATAGTAATAGCGAATTTTTTCCTCATGAGCAAATAGGGTGGCTATATCATTTAATTTAGTAAGATGTGCCACAACGGTTTCAGTTTCATAGCCATGGAAAGGATCAGATTAAACCAAGGTAATTAACCCAGGATCAACAAAGAATTCATAATCCTTATCAATAATAAATATGGGAGAGGTAGCAAACTTAGGATCACATTTCATTTTCTCCCGCATAGATTTTTCTTTCATTTCAGCAACCAGTTTTATAACTTCATGTCTATCATTACAAGCAAGGATGGCTCTAGTTGTCTCCCTATCAAAGCAATGTTCATCAGGTGTTTCAACTCTAGTAGGAGAGCTAGGCATAATAGGTGAATCATGATTCTCAAGAGATTCAACATTTTCAATTTCTTTAGCTTTAGCAATTTGTTCAGTAAAAAATTCACCAAGTGGCACAACATTATCAAGCATAGTACTAGCATCATCATGAGTATCATTCATAGCAGAAGTGGTATCATCAATAACTTGCGACATATCAGAATTAATAGCATGTTGTGGTGTTGCAAGTTTCCTCAAAACAGAAGGTGAATCAAGTGCAGAGCTAGATGGCAGTTCCTTACCTCCCCTCGTTTTAGAGAGAACGATCTTGGTCTTAGCATCTTTCAGATTCTTCATAGTGATCAACAGATATAAATCCCAAGTGACTCAGCAAATAAAGCTATGCTCCCCGGCAACGGCGCCAGAAAAAGGTCTTGATAACCCACAAGTATAGGGGATCACAACAGTTTTCGAGGGTAGAGTATTCAACCCAAATTTATTGATTCGACACAAGGGGAGCCAAAGAATATTTGCAAGTATTAGCAGTTGAGTTGTCAATTCAACCACACCTGAGGCTAAATATCTGCAGCAGAGTGATCAGTAGCACAGTAATATGATAGTTTGATAGCAGTAGCAATAATAGTAACGGTAACAGTAACGGTAGCAGCAATAGTAGTAGCCATTGTAACAGTAGTAACTTAGCAAGGAGCAATATGTGAAAGGCTCGTAGGCATTGGATCGGTGATTATGTTGGATAACATTCATCATGTAACAGTCATAACCTAGGGCGACACAGAACTAGCTCCAATTCATCAATGTAATGTAGGCATGTATTCCGTATATAGTCATACGTGCTTGCGATAAGAACTTGCATGACATCTTTTGTCCTACCCTCCCGTGGCAGCGGTGTCCACAAGGAAACTAAGGGATATTAAGGCCTCCTTTTAATAGAGAACCGGAACAAAGCATTAACACTTAGTGAATACATGAACTCCTCAAACTATGGCAATCACCGGAAAGAATCCCAATTATTGTCACCTTGGGGTATGCGGATCATAACACATAGCAGGTGCATATAACTTGCAATATCGGATCAAGAACACAAATATATTCATGAAAACATAAAGGGTTCAGATCTGGAATCATGACACTCGGGCCCTAGTGACAAGCATTAAGCATAGCAAAGTCATAGCAACATCAATCTCAGAACATAGTGGATACTAGGGATCAAGCCCTAACAAAACTAACTCGATTACATGATAAATCTCATCCAACTCATCACCGTCCAGCAAGCCTACGAAGGAATTACTCACTCCCGGCGGTGAGCATCATGAAATTGGTGATGAAGGATGGTTGATGATGACGATGCCGGAAGATCCCCCTCTCCGGATCCCCAAACGGACTCCAGATCTGGCCTCCCGATGAAGAACAGGAGGTGGCGGCGGCTCCGTATCGTGAAACGCAATAAAACTTCCTCTCTTATTTTTTTCTTTGGGAAACTGAATTTATAGCATTGGAATTAGGTCAGACGGAGCCACGTGGGCCCCACGAGGTACCAGGGCGCGCCAAGGGGGGTGGCGCGCCCTGGTGCCTCGTGGGCACTGGGTGGCCCCCCTTCTGTTGATTCTTGCGCCAATAATTTTTATATATTCCATAAAAATTCTCCAAAAAGTTTCATCCAAATCCAAGAACTTTGATTTTCTGCACAAAAACAACACCATGGCAATTCTGCTGAAAACCGCATCAGTCCGGGTTAGTTCCATTCAAATCATGCAAATTAGGGGCCAAAACAAGAACAAAAGTGTTTGGAAAAGTAGATACGATGGAGACGTATCACCCCACTCTGTAACCTTGTAGACCCCCTCTATGTTTATATCCTGTAACAGGTTGACGTTACACGCACCCCCGTCACTCTCTCTTTCTCTCACGCACATGCACACACCCTCTTCCTCCCTTTCGGACACCCCTCTCTCTCCGACACACACACAGTCTTTCAAACACGCATATGCCCCCCTCTCTCTCTCTCTTGCGCTGACGCACACGCACACATGCACCCACTTCCTCCCTTTCGGGCACTCCTCTCTCCATGACACACACATAGTCTTTCGAACACGCATATGCCCCCCCTCTCTCTCTTTCTCTCACGCACACACCCTCTTCCCCCCTCTGGGACACTCCTCTCTCTCCAGCAAACCCACACACACACATCAGTCTTTCGAACACGCATATGCCCCCCCTCTTTCTCTCACGCACACGCACACACCCTCTTCCTCCCTTTCGGACACTCCTCTCTTTTCGACACACACACAGTCTTTCGAACATGCATATGCCCCTCTCTCTTTAGGTCTCGCTGCCACCACCACCCCGGGTCTTTGTGGCACAAATATTCTCTCTATATCTAGCTATCTCTCGCAATAATACATGGATAGTCTAAATTGGAATCAAGCAAAGGACCACACTTCTCTTGATTCTCTCTTGGAAAACTGAGCCCCAATTACAAAAAGCGAATCCACTCTCAAACATAATATATGAACATAGGGTGAAATCTTCCACACAAATGTTTGTTGCGTGCATGCATGTCAATGATATGGATGTAGTATTACTCGTACATCCACGCTGGCCCAACTCACACAAATTACATCAAAACCCTTCTCAAAATATCGTGTACATGTGATGTTTATTGTACTACTCCTACTAGCCAGCCCCCGACATGTTCCAACATATTGTGCTACTTTAGATTCTATTTTTCTCGGTCAAACGATCTGTAAGTGTAACCACGAAAAGGTCAACCCCCGCCCCCATTGGTACTGTAGCTCCAAGCTTCCATAAGGACACAACACCCATCGAAGCACGCCGCCGTTGCCGAAGTGGATGGCGCCACGGCCTGGGAAGATGACGGAGTCTCCGACCTCGCCAAGGTGGAGCACGCCCTCGGCGGCCGCGAGTAGCGCGCCCTCACTGGCAACGCGCCCACGCGGAGGCAATGTGATCCAGCGGCTCGCCCTCGTCGGCCACGAGGTGGAGCGCGTGCTCCAACAGCACGCCCAGGTCGGTCATGAGGAGGTGCATCGCGTCCTCGCCGCTCACAAGGTGGACGAGCGCGTTCTCCAGTAGCATGCCCGCGAGCATCGCATCCTCGCTGCTCTCGACATGGACGAGCGCGTGCTCCAGCAGCACGCCCGCGAACATCGCATCCTTGCCACTCAGGCGCATGAGCATGTTCTCCAAAAGCACGGTCGCGAGCATGGCATCCTCGCAGCTCACGCGGTGGATGAGCGCGTGCTCCAGACAGTACCCCAGGAGTCGGGACGCGAGCACCGCGCCCCCGGCGACGAGGAGTACTTCATGGTGGCCATCGCGGTTCAGGAAAATCCCGTGACTCCGCCGCGCCAGGGAGGAGCGCGAGCTCAAGTGGTTGCTCGAGGAGTCCCGTGCCGATATGCAGGTGGCGGCCGATGTGCAAGATTATCCTTCGAGCTCTCCTCCTCCTACGACAACTCCTCCAGTGCGCCCGTCCTACGTCCTCTGCCTCGGCTCCGGCGGACATTTGGAGTTTAGTTGTATGGAACATGAATATTTGGATTAATCATACGACTACTTAAAAAGAATGTCATTTCTAACAAAATGTGAGGGATTAAGACTAATGCAAAAAACAACCTATGACTAACAGGCATGAATAGATGATGTGGCAGCATTGCATGCTGGAGAGTAAAACAATATATTGCAATTTATGGATTGCATGCATGCCTAGCTTATGTGGCATGGTTACATGGCTAGGAAAGAAAATAGATATTGCGTTGTATAGATATTTAGGAATAGAAGATACTATCCACATGCACACTTGCTCTCGAGCATATAAAGATCTTTAGAGTGCACTCCAATATTTTTTCAGAGGCTTAGGTGCACCGGATGTCGTGCCACGTTACAAAATGTTAGAAAAAAATAAGAAACAAATCTCGAGTTTGGCACGATTGGGAAAATATCTGGTGCTACCGCACCTTATATGCTACCGTGATATGGACGCACCAGGGCCATTAGATCTGTGATCCAACGGACAATATCTTAGGATGTGGACTAAAGCGCCATTTCGAAAATGTTTGGGTGTTTTATGCAAAACTCGCACTGACCGATGCTGGCCACTCGATCCATGATCCAATGGCTCAGAATCTTGTATGAAGGTAGCATTTAAAGGTGTGGTAGACGAGCACGGTGGGATGCAGCTCTTGGCGCACGCAGTGGAGGGCTGGTGGGCCGTGAGGGGGTGAGGCGCACGTCAGGGGACGTGGTGTCGTGGGTTCGAGCAGCGTCGTGGGAATCGAGTGTGGCAGTGGTGGAAACATGATGGTCGCCGTAGTTCAGCATCCATGGACAAGCTGTCATGTCGTCTGACACATGCATTGCATACTGATCATTGCAAGGAGTAGGAGAGATAACTAAGCGGATAAATACTTCATTATATTCAAGCGGACCTACGCTACTACATTTGTTCGAAAGACATGCACACCAGTGAAATAGTTCATCTATCCATATATACAGAGAGGAAATATATTTTTTAGGAACAAGAGAGGAAATAGTTCATCCATCTATAGTGCCCTGCTACTTCTTCTTCTTCTTCTTCTTCTTCTTCTTCTTGTTCTCATTTTTTGTGGGGGGCGTCTTCGCTACAAGCTCCTTCGACCTTGCAGCTATCTCGAAACTCACACGGGCATCGAGGGCTGCATACTTTATCCGCTCGTAGGTCAATGGATAAATCTCCCATCCAGACGTCCTTAATTCCAGCGTCTTGTCGCCCTTGTCAAGCTTTGTCCCGAGTACAAAATTTGCTACGTCGAATAAGGATGGTGTTTGTTTGTCACAACCCTCTACAGGAATTTTGGATTGTAGGTCGGCGGTCTTTTTCACATCAAGGTTGTACAGCACCAGCTTTTTTTGTCCCCTTCGATAGCTGCTCCACAGAAGAATATGTCCTCCCGAGACAAGAAATTGTGGAGCTCACCTGGTATGGAGGGCGCGTGCATGATGTGATACACGAAAACATCATCTCCGAGGCACAGCTGAAGGATGGCGGCGCGTTGAATCTCCCCAGTGACACGCGTGGTGTACTCTGCGTCGAGACCAACGATCTTCATCTCCACATTTTCGAGGGAGTTGGATACATTTTTGATCCACTCCCGAACAACCCTTGCGTGGTCGGTGACGGTGGCGGCTATCCTCAACGAGCCTTCGCTGATCACATGTTTGACGCTAAAAACCTGCATACGGATCTCTTTCTCCATTTGGAACCGCCGGACCGGAGGGCTATGGTTTGGAGTATTAGGATTAGGTGGCTAAACAGAGTGGAAGAAGATGGTGGTTAAACAGAGTGGAAGAAGATGATTATTTAAAGGGGTTTCAGAGGTATGTGAAGAGGTTAAAATAGTGTGAATCTAGTGGGGTTTGAATGCAAACGAAGGAGAGGTGAAGAAGCCGAGGAAAATTGGTTCCCGATGGAGAATTAATGGAGAAGTGGCATGCAGGCAGTTGATTAGCCGGCTAGGTAGACTGGCCTGCAAAACAAAAAGCCTATGCGAGTAGGTGCCGGTTCGAATGGTCAAAATATTATTCATCCGGTCCTCACAGTGAAGTGACAAGACCCTGCGCCCGAGGTGACATTAGTCCAGGCAGCGTGTTCGGGTTACCAAAGTCAGCCTCACCCTGTGCAGTCACTGTCACCGCCGCTGTATAGCATGCATGCCACGTGTCATCTCCCTCTCCCCTAGCACCACTCCATCTCCACCTCCATGTCCATCTCGCCGGAGATCCTGAGGTCACTCTTCTTCATCTCATAGTGCCCCCGCCGCCCCGCGTACCCTCGCCTCGCTCGCGTCCCCCAGTACCACTATTCTACTCACTAGCCGCTCTAGCACCGAGAGCCTTCTCCCTCGTAAATCGAGCCCCAAAAAACCCTGACCTTCCAAACTCCACCATGGCCGAACCCGAACCACGCAGCATCCGTATGAGTCGTGGCTGGAGCGATCTCCCCAGGGACATCCCCCACCTCTGTTGTTCGCGTATGGATATGTCCAGCGCCGTGCGGCTGGCTGCATGCTCGAGGGACCTGCACGCGGCCATCGTCGAAGCGAGGCCTAAGATTTTCAAGACACCCTGCTTGCTCCTATCTGATGTTGCGGGATGGCGTGCTCACAATTATGCTCACCATGATACGGTTGCACATATCATGCCCCTCGACTTTGATCCGACCACCATCACCCAAAACTTCTTGTCAGGTATGTACTGGGTCGGCATGAACTCCCACTGGATGGCTGCCATCGGAGAATACCGGAACAACAAGTGGTGCTCGTGAATGTCCACACCTACTATGAGATTATCCTTCCTCCCTTGGATCATATAGGGATTTGCCGTCGTGGCCCACTTCCTGTAGATTACCAAGTCAACTGGACGGACCTTGTTTTACTGAAGGTTGTAATCTGCCAAGTGCCCACGGCAAAGAATTACACAGACTTCAAGCTAATTGCCTTGTAAAATCGTGGAGTCGCCTATCTTTGCGGCGGTACCGACTGTAAGTGGACACTACTCCCCTCGAAGAGCTGCATCTCATGGTGATCCACAGTTATGTGATGCTATTGAACACAATGGCATCATCTACGCGATCGACAATGCAGATGGCACCACGTATTGCTGGGACGCCTCCTGTAAGTTGTTTTCGTCTGATTTTAATGACAACGCCATGACATTGTTTGAACTTTTGTGATGATTGGCATATCCCTGTTATAGCAGAATTTGAGTAGAAGTGTAGAACTATGGCAATGTATTAGAGACGCCGTAAATCAGGAAATAAAATAGGGAGATTTGGAAGTCCAAATAGTAATCACTATATTTGGAAGTAGTTAAATCATGTGATTGCGACCATGTCTATATAGCCAATTTGTACCCTTGAATAATCAAACGGTTAGGAAGATATGGATATTCTCCTAACTTTATAGTAATCTTTATACTACTAAATATGAGTGTGTATCAATAGCCATGTTAGTTTTCTCATTTTCATGATTTAGAAACATGCATAACACTGTTGGTTTCATCTAACCATACATTAGTAGGGAAGTAAAACTGCATATCGAAAACTCTATACTTGAAAGTCGTGAAATCATGTCATGCTTACCATGTCTACATGCCTATATTCGCCCTTCAGCAATCAATGGCTAGAATATTATCCTCACAAAAAATTTGCACACTGAACATGAGTATATAACAATGCATGGTGTGTTAGTTTCCTCTAAAGAATTTATTTGTGACAACAGAACATGACTACATAACATGCATGGCTATATTAGTTTCCTCTGAAGAATCGACTGCGAGATAACATGAGTATAACCATAACCATGCATGGTACTACTATATTTTCGACCCCAGTATACATTTCCATCTATTTTCCTCTCAGTTCCAACAGGGACAGATCAATGTTGTTTCTTACATTATCCTACTCATACTCTGAACAATGTTGATCTTACATTAACAATGTCTGTCCTTTTTGTCTCCTTTTTGATATGTTGCAGTGTCCATACGGCTCCTGCCCTTTGTAATCACACCACCTTTGCCGAAAACAGGGAAGCACAACTGATTCATCGCTCGATTAGATGATGACGAAAGACTGATGATCATTCGCACGCATCAGCCGGCAAGTTTATGTTGCAAAAACCCTACTGTGTACAAGCAGCGTGAAATACGTGAGTATCCGGAGAGTGGCTGTTACGTCTATGAGCAGGATACCAGCTTGTTGGGGCCTTCAGGATTTTTGAGTTGGAGGCGGGTAAACAGCCTTGGTTGACACTCTCTGTTTCTCAGACTCGGTTATCCGATTAACCAGGAGATCACCTTCAAGAATCCTGATGGCAGAGAGGCGCTGTTTGCTAGGGAAAACTGTGTATACACGGTGAACCGGTCTACAGGATCACCCGCCCCTGATTGTCGACGATACAGCATGCAGCCAAAAGAAGGTGAGAATGAGAAAGGCATCTGGGTTAACTTTGATCCTTGGACGTCTCAACACCGAAAGGCAGTGATGTGGTTCAAGCCTTGAGGTTCGTAGGTAATGGGGCTGTTCCGTCGAAAGGGTGGAGTCCTGGTGTATACGAGTCACTGGTGGCTGAAGGGGAGCTGCAAATTATTATGGCACTGGATCATCCCTCTTCGGATGACATGATGTCTTAGCTGCTTGTTCTGGATGGGTGATGTTCTCTTTTGTTATGCAGACTCCTTGTAATTAGGTCATCCTTGTCTATGTCACTCTTACTATGTACTAGTTTGCTCTGTTTAGAACTTTGTGATTTGTGTCTGGATGTGTCTGGATCACAAGAGTCTGAGCGCTTCAGATGGGTGCATTTTGGTGGTTTAGCAAGAGTTGTGAACTTTCATGTCTCACTCTTTATGTCAGTAGTAGATGCTAGTCAGTGTTTGCATGTTGTATATATCATTGTTTCGAACTGTTTTTTGTTTCAAACTGCTGATGTGCTAAATGGGGGCATCACCATTCTCCAGTGTTCAGTGTATATATCCTTTTTTCAAGTTATAATTTGAGCTCAGTGACTTTTCGATTATGTACACTTATTTGGGCCATGTGAGGTGTCATTGAATATGGGCTGAGTAGTAACGCAATGCCAAACAGGCCAATTATGAACTCTGATGCCGGGCACTCAAAAAAAATAAAAAAAATATTAGTCCGACATGTGGGCGCCACCGGTGTTTTCGTGCACTTGCGCGGCAAGAGCGTACTGGCGCGCGTTCGAAATTCATGCTACCTTTTCATCCCGAATCCCCCGCCCCTCCCCCACCTCTGGAATCTCGATTCCTACTCCAGTTCCCCCAAATCCGCCTCCTCTACTCCCTATACTCAAGCGCACTATCATGTCACCGGTCAACGAGGATCTCCCAGCCGGAGATCCTGATGTCCATCCTGCCTTCGGGCGCTGCGTGCTGTCGCTCAATAGTGGCATGGCGGCGCTTGACGACTAGTTTGCCGGCAAAGTGCTGATGGTAACCATCAACGGCAACTGGCCTCCCATCTCGCCAGACGACTTGGTCAAAGCTCTTGGCATTGCGCACGGCATCCAAATAAGTGACTTGCTCGTCGAAGTCTGTCCACCACCGGCTGATTTTTTCGTCAGGTTCCGGACAACTTTCGACTGCAGTCGTGTGTTCGAATCTTCTCGGCGTTTGTTCTGCGATGGTGCGCTGGTGAGCTTCGATCGGTGACACCCAGGATGGGGCTCGGTGCCATCTGAGCTTGAGTTTTTAACAAAGCTTACCTTCCACGGCATGCCTCGACGGGCTTGGAACATCGAGTCCATGAATGAGCTTATCAATGACCTAGGAGGTGAGCTCTTAAGTATGTTTGTTCCTCCAGACAGCTTGGCTCTGACGGTTATGGCATGGATGAAGAAGTCGTCCACCATACCGAAGGTGATTGGTGTTGAGATACTGGTGCAGGAACCGGGGTTGTACTATTCATCGCCACCAAGGCCGCCGCGGACCACGTTAGGTATGTACCTGTATCAAGTCTTCATGCATGTCGAAGAAGTGGTCAGTCCATCAATCGAAGTCCTGCCACCGCGGCTGGTGGCGGGGTCCGTCGACAACGTCCATTACAGGAGTCAACGTCAGACTTTCCCCGTGTTGCTTGGAACGATGGATGGCACAGGGCCTACTCCATCGCGCGGCGGAGGCCACTGCTTCTTTGGGAGAAGAGGCTGGGCTGGCTGCCTGGATGTGCTCTAATGTGAGGTAACAGCTGAATCTTCTTAGTTACTACTTAAATCCAAGCTATAGGTGTCTAGCTCTGATGTGATACATTTGATTATGACCTGTTCTATTTTTGTACCTGATTTTCTTTTTCGGAATGGGTGTAAGTCAACTTAATGTGCTAGCAGAACTTATTATGTTTGTCTGTCTGTTTTCTTTGCACAGCATTCAAGATATTTCCACGTCATTGATCAAAACGATGAACGGTGATGTACGAGTTTGTTGGTTTCAAGATAGCCCTACCCGTAGCGATCCACTGCTTCCACCCCTATTGTGCCACCCGCCTGAAATTTTTGTATGCAACCTCAATGTGCTATGATGTTGTATATGATTGTGTCAACTATATAAGTTTGTACCGAGCATCAACAATGCATATGGCTGAAAGATGTATGCACGAGCATCGACCAATCAGTTTCTCTCTCTCTCCCTCTAACAAGTGGGGGCTGCATTATTTCTTCGCTCGTGATAGCTTTTAATTAGGTTTCACTTGACTCTACATTTTTTCTCAACTTAAAATTTGAGTTCAGTGACTTTAAAAAAATGTACACAAGCCTTGTTTGGGCCATTTCAGGCATCGTTAAATGTGGGAGTACGTATGTAAAGTTGTATTGTACTACACAGGCCTTGTTCGTTGAACATCAGCAATGCAACTGGGCCAAAAGACGCGTGCCAGTCCAGGTTTTCTTTTCAACTAAAATAAGCGCATCCCAGCCTATGGTTTTTTATTAAAAAAATGCACAACTCAGTTCTATTTTTATACAAGAATGCCAAGCCCAACATAAAGTTTTTCAATAAAATTCCTAGCTAAGAATTAATTTGTTATAGGAAATGCTCTGTCCAGACCAACATGTTTTTTCACGCATCCCAGAAAATGGGTCTATTTCTACTAAAAGCAAATGGGTTGTAAACTAACAGATATAATAAATGGGCTGCATGTCCGCAATATTATTTTTTCACCCATCCCAGTAAATAGGTGTATTCAAACAAATAATCAAATGGGCCATAGATTCTCAGAAATAGTAAATAAGCTTTTTTTTTCACCCAGCCCAGGAAATCGATGTATTGGATAACAAAATCAAATGGGTTGTAAAAACTAAATAAATGGGCTGCATGTCCACAAGAGCTTTCGAAGCTAACTTTGTTGGCCCACACCGAGGAGTTCTAAAAAAATCCCACGAGGACGAAGCCTGCGCAAGGCGTTGTCCATTTAGTAAACAAAATGATTTAATGGTCAAAAAGAAAAGTCAACAAACTTTTCTGACAACTGTAGCCGTTGGATTGACATCCGACGGCCATCCTGCTTCTTCAATCTCTGATCTTGTTGCTCCAGTGGCCAAAAGCCCAAAACCATCGCCGGCAGGAGAGCCTGCTTCTGCCTCGCGTGGCCGGCTGTGCTGCCGTGCAGGCCTTGCCGCCCCACCCTACTCCCACCGGTGGCCAGGTCATACATGTACTCACCCACACCTTCTGTTATTCTCCGACGATGGCAGCCTCACATCGCAGCCGAACCAGTCAACCCTCGTACTCCCCTCCCCGTGGGCATCCACTGCCGAGTCTTCCCCGGCTCCGGGTCGTTCCCACCCTTAGCCTAGCTATCGTCCACCGCGTTGGTGCTCTCGGCACGGCGTCATCAACACGGTCAATGAACGACAGCCATCGGAAGGGGACTGTACGTAGAGAGGCAGACAGTCGGGACCCACGAGGTCCATGGTCGCACACCACGAAGTGCCTCCTTATCACGCGCAAGAAAAATGATTCCTCCCCCTGACAGCTTGGACCCACCAGCTACATCTTCGCACGCAAACAAGTGACTCGTTATTATGCGTAAAAAAATGACTCGTCCCCCCTGACATCTGGGACCCACCAGCTACATCTTCGCACGCAAGGAAGTAGCTCCTTATTATGCGAAAAATAAATGATTCCGCCCCCTGATAGCTGGGACCCACCAGCTATATCTTCGCACGGAAGGAAGTGCCTCCTTATTAAGCGAAAAAAAGATTCCTCCCAATGACATCTGGGACCCACCAGATTTGGAGGCTGACTTGTGGGCATACTAAGTTGACGCGTACGCAGGGCTTTGTCAATTTAGTCAACAAACAATTGTAGCAGCAGTGACCGTTGGATGTTAATCCAACGGCCGTGCTGCTTCTTCAATCTCTGATCTTCTTGCTCCAGCCGCCCAAACCAGCACCGGCGGGACCGCCTACTCCTGCCTCCCGTGGCCGGCTGTGCTGCCGCGCAGGCCTCACCGCCCCACCCTACTTCCACCGCTGGCCAGGCCTTCCCACTACTCAACCACATCCCCTGTTATTCTCCGGCGATGGCAGCTTCACACCGCAGCCGAACCAGTCAACCCTCGTACTCCCCTCCGCGTGGGCATCCGCTGTTGCGTCTTCCCCGTCTCCGCATCATTCCCTTCCTAGGCCTCGCCGTCGTCCACTGCCTTGGTGCTCTCGGTGCGGCGTAGTCAACGTGGTCAATGAACGGCAGCCATCGGAAGAGGACTGTACGCGGTGAGGCTGACAGCTGGACCCACCAGATACATCTTCGCATGCAAGGAAGTGCCTCCTTATTACGAGCAAAAAAATGATTCCCCCCTTACAGCTGGGACCCACCTGCTATGTCTTCGCATGCAAGGAAGTGCCTCCTTATCCTCCCGGACAGCTAGGACCCACCCGGTCGAAGCGTACGTAGCGTTGTCTGTCTGGTCGCGAACGTGTACATACATACTGGTCGATCGGTCTCTCTGCAACGATGAACCGTGGGCGTGTAAGGAGCGGCATGTGTCGTAGTAGAGCCCCCGATGTAGCAGTTCTGGCAGCCCCATCTAAATCGTGTACACGTATGTACAGCCACACGGCAAAAAATATGGGCACGTGCGTACATATATACGGGCAGGGTCTCAAACATGTACTCACGCATACGTACGGCCAGGGCTCGTGTACATGAAGAGGCAACAGACGGCAACAACGGCGTCGTGTTCATCGGCAGCCAACCGGCTGGGTCGGAACGGAGGAAACAGCGTCGTGTTCATCGGGAGCCAAGTGACTGGGTCAGAACGCGTCCTGTTCATCGGGAGCCAACCGGCTTGGACGGAACAGCCGAAACGAGGTACTGTTCATAGACCACCACCCCCCCCCCCCACCGGCTGGGTGTCTGGCGTACCACAAAATGGAGGAAACGGCCTTCTGTTCGAGCGCCTACGGTCGAAACAGGGTCTTATTCATCGTCTGGGGGTCTGGCATACCGCAAAACGGAGGAAACGGACTTCTGTTCGAGCGCCTAAGGTTAAAACGGGGTCCTGTTGATCGGGAGGGGTGTGGCGTACAGCAAAACGGAGGAAACGGACTTCTCCCCAACTGCCTACGGTCGAAACGGGGGTCCTGTTC
Organism: Elymus sibiricus; assembly: GCA_039707655.1. Classification (NCBI taxonomy): domain Eukaryota; kingdom Viridiplantae; phylum Streptophyta; class Magnoliopsida; order Poales; family Poaceae; genus Elymus; species Elymus sibiricus. The sequence goes on from CM077666.1 coordinate 352,403,245, forward strand.
ATCAGGAGGGGTGTTGCGTACCGCAAAACAGGACTCCACGGGCTACTGTTCATCCACGTTCGACCTCCTCCAGCCTCCACCAGCTACTGTTCATCCACCGTTGACTTCCTCCAGCCTCCACCGGCTATTGTTCATCCAGCCTCCTCGGGGGTCCGGTTCATCCAGCCTCCTCGGGGTCCTGTTCATCCACCTCCAACCGGCTGGCCTCCTCGGGGTCCTGTTCATCCAACGCCAACCACCTTCACACGTCCAGGGTACTGTTCATCCACAGCCAACCCACCGGCTGGGGTGGGGCATACGAGCGGGCGGCAGCAACAGGAACTGTTCATCCACAGCCAACCAACCGGCTAGGTCAACTCACCACGTCTCGCGCAAGGGGCTCGATCGATGCATCTCGACTCGTTCTACGTATCGCGCGCGCGGCAGCAACGGGAATTGTTCATCGAGAGGCAACCCAACCGGCTACGTCTCGCATGTACGGGGGCTCGACCGGCTTTAGTTAGCAGCGAAGGAATCGCTCGGGTTCAGTTAGCAGCAAAGGAATCGCTCGGGTTTAGTTAGCAGCGAAGGGATCGATCGGCTTCAGTACGTAGCTAGTGCGATCGCTCGGGTTCGGTAAGCGAACGCCTCGCTCGGGTTTAGTTAGTGAATGCCTCGCACACATGCGCGCGTACAAGAGAAACGCGCAAACCACACTGCATCGCTCGGCCCCGACCACCCACCGTAACCGGGAATTCCCCGAAAATTTCCTCGGCCTCACTTCTACCACGATTTTTTACGTCATGGACGGCCCAAAGAATGTCATGCGGCTGCGTCTCCGGCCCGCCCAGGACAACAAGCCCATTTTCTGTCATAATTTTTTGTCATAGAAGTAGGAGCCCACCACATCTATGCTGATACGTGTTTTTGTCACAATTATTGTCATAGAAGTGTCACAACCATGATAGAAAAAGTTTTTGTTCGGGCCATAATGTCACGGATGTGTCTTTTTTTTTAGTGAAGCGTGCCTGGCACTCGGCCTAGATGGAGAAACTCGACGAAGCTCACATCATGTATGCGGCCAAGGAGGCGTACATGAGCTACGAGATGTACAGGCGGATCATTGAAATGAGGAAGTGCCTCCTTCTTCCCCAAAACGGCCAGGGATCTAGCCGAAAGCAGAGCAATGGCAAGCATCGTCACAACAAGAAGTAGATGATTAGATGATCGTTTCTCCTAGTTTACTGTGCATGTAATTGTTTACTTTGGTGTGTGTAGTCACTTGTGTAATTGGATGTTTTATTTAGTTATGCAACAATGTTCTTATAAGTATATATGTTGTTGTTGTGTAGACAGAGCATAGATGTTGTGCGGACAGAGCAAATCACATCGGCCATGGGCTAAACTAGGGAACCCATCGATGATGATTTCATCAATCGCTGACAACTGTATACCAGCAAGTGTTTGCCCACAACACACATGGGTTATTAGCAGGAATCGTCCATGTTATTATCAGTCTTCCCACACATTTCAGATTACTGGCCTGTTTGCCGCGTATCACACACATCTTGTGTTGTAGGGCACAGGCCAAAGTGCCCCGATTTGTCCTGATGTTCTTGAATTGGAGGTGGCAACGAAGAGGAACGTGAAGAACACGAAGAACAAGAGGGGAAATCACAAGAGAAACACTCAAGAACAAGTCCAATCACACATCCACTAGACTAACAAACACACAAGATCACAAGGTACATGAACAACAAAGGGAAAGATACATGGTAGAGTTCATCCCAAATCCAAGAGGAGATGAGGTCTTGATGATCTAGATAGATCCTTCCCACAAGGGGGTCTTGATATCCACTAGGGATCTTCTCCTAGGAGGTCTTGATCTCCATGGGAGAGGGTAGATGAGCAAAGCTCTCTCTAGATCATATCATATCCTTTGCTACCCCTAACAAATGGTCCAGGCATAGTATATATAGGTGAAGGGAGGAAAGGGATGAAGTGGAGGGCAAAACAGACAACACATAGCCAGCTCGCTGGGAGGGGCCGTGCGCACGGGCTAAGTAGGCCCCGTGCGCATGGGGGTCCAGTGGGCATGGTACACGCCCGTACACATGGGGTGCTACAGCGGCGAAGGCCCGTGGGCACGGGGTCTGGATAGGCCGTGCGCACGGGGTCTCCTGGGACGTCCTGCCTTCTTCATGTTGGCAGCCTCCATCTTCCTCATGGCCTTCCCGTCCTTCTTCTTGATGGTTCCTTCTCCGCTTCCAAGCTTCTCTCGTGGGTGGTGTAGGCGCTCGCTTGTGGACGACCTCCTCCATGGCACAATCATCATTGGGCTCAAACCTATACATGCACACGGTAGGACGGTCAAGTAGTATACCATCCTCGAGGGAACCAAGAAGACACGCATTAAGGATGGAATTCACCTTAGTATACTTGAAGTAGAAGTTGGGCGTGTCTCTTAGCAATGGAACTCTTGACATGGTGATGTCCGTAGGATGCTCCGCATCATCCCCTCCCCCTTGGGAAAGATCCGTCCTCGGATCAAAAACTAAATCACCATAGGAAAGAGATGGCGTCGCCGTGTAGAAGTGGACGATCACCAAGCATTCATCATCTTGAAGCTCGAAATGGGCACTCTCCAATGTCGCACCGTCTTGTGGTTCCTTCAAAAGGAGCAATGACAACAAACACTTGGAAAAACAAATGTGGTTAGCATTAGTGCAAAACCAAACATTCAAGTGGTGATTTACCGAACAAGTGTCGTCATCATGCATAGCATATTGTGTGACAAAGGATAGTGGCATGTCATGTAAGCATATCAATTGAGCACAATCAAAGGCATCATGGAAACAAGCATGTAAATGTGAGGTAAATATGCTAATATGTGTGACAAGAGAACAAGCATCTACCTCAAGGTCATAGCAAGGATGCACAAAGCGCTCAACAAATGGTCTATGGTATGCATATGATTCATTCACAACACCAAAGAAAATGATATGTCCAAACACATGGTGCATCAAGTGCATGAAGCCAAAGTGTAAGACAATCCAAGCATAATGTGCACATGGTGTAGTGAAGATAGTGTGGCACTCAACACAATGGAAAGAGAAAGTGTTCATCATGTGTGCGGCAATCAAGTCAAGCATGTAGCAATCAATGGGACATTGCACATGTGAAGAAATGACATTGTTGCAATCAAACACATGGGAATAGCATGGGATAATCATGTTCGATGCAACACACAAGGCATATATATCATGAGCCATGGCAATGTGGCAATGACAAGTTGAAGCAAGATCTCTATCATGTGTGCAAAGTGTCATGGTATAAGCAACACATGAAGTATGATCCACAATATTCATGCTCATGGTTTTTGGATTCTCAAAAGAGAAGGATATCACCTCGAAAGTGTGTCCTTGTGCATCCTTCACAATGCCAAAGTGGTAGAAAATGCATTGTAGAAGCACGTCGGTCGAAAGTGGCTCGCTCTCAAGAGCTCGAATGGTCAACTCACGTGAAGTGGAAGTTGACACGGAGTCGAACGATCCTACACATGCACAAAACAAAGCAAAGAACGTATGTGCATGGTAGATAAACACATCATCCATCATGATGGTTCTCTTCTCTTGCACATAACCATTAGAAGCAAAAGTGCATGAATGATATGATTTAACAATGGCAATATTCATGGCACTAGGCATATGGTGCAAAGAAGGAAGACAAGCATGTTTCACATGAAAGATGGCAAAGGCTCCAAACATATGGGAGAAAGTTATGGGGGCAATCTCATTAGCAAGACTAAAAGCATTGTTGCACTCAATACATTGCAAATCTAGCATGGGAGAGGCAACATATGGAGACATATGGCAATATGAAATATCAATCATGTGAAAAGCATGGAAATGGATGCCATCAACCGCATGAAACGAGCAAGTATGAATCATTGGTGATGCAACATAAGCAAGCATATCAATCAAGTCGTGCAAACTAGTGGAGCGAAGATGCAACACACTAGATGAAATCATGGCGATTATGTAATGCGAGCAAATAATAGGCATAACAAATGCGCATGACATATCGCATGCACGAAAACAAGGCAAGATCAAAGTATCATCATAGGCATGGGGTACATAGCAAACATGGCAATAACAAGTGATATCTCCACCAAGCATGCAAACACACATACAAGTAGTAGAATCATGGATCATGTGTAATGCAAAGCATGGGTCACCAAAGCATGTCATCCAAATGGAAATGAGCATATCATGCAAAGTGAACATGGCAAGATGGGCATAGAATATGTAATGGACAATAACCCATAACCATGTGAGGGCCATGTAGAAGAATTGCGCAAAGTCATTGCGCGATGGGAGCGGTGGGAATGATAATCCACAGGATCCCCAATCATCATTGCTCTCTAGAGCTCGTTTCGTCAATTCTTGCCCTTGCGAGGTTGACGAGGAAGCATGTGTATCTACACAACATGGGAAGAAATGAAACAAAGTGTGTGCGTGGTAAATGTACACATCATCCATCATGATGTGTATGTGCACGTGAGAATTAGCACAATATAAGCATCGCTCAAAGAAATTTGAGGCACGGTAGAGAAATAGGTCATCCATCATGAAAGAATAGTTGTTATGTATAACACGATGGGGACACAAATTATAGCAAGTGTGTGGCACATCAAAAGCATGTTCATTCATGGGATGCATATGGTGCACACAATCATGGGAATCATGCAATTCATAGGATGGATCAAAATCTCCTAATAGGTATGAGGAAACTATGTGGGTCTCCTTATGAGGAATAGCGGAAGCATAATATGGAGAAAATTGACAACATGGCAAACAATGCACTTCCGAAGCTAGGTGGTCATGGCATGTCATTTGAGAGAAAAGATACAAAGGGAGCATATCAATATCATCACAAGAAAAGCAAATGCCAATAACCATGGGATTGTCATCTATGCCATATATGCAAATTGGGTTTATTTTAATGGCATATGCATAGTCACTACGATGAGATTGCAAATATGACATATGATTGATCTCATGCATAGCATATGACAAGTCAAGAGGGGTTGCAAACATGATGTGACCTAGAGAATTATCACAAGAAATCCTATGCAACATGGCATCACAACTAATAGACTCCACATGGCAATCATCAAACTCATCATAAATGGGTAAATCATCGCATGAGGAAGTTGCACTAGCATGAAGCATGTTGATAGGAGGATTGACATCATGAGGGCCATCAATGTCCACTAGTGGGACAAGAGAATCACCTTCACCTATGTTACCTTTGTCATTCCACTCATGTGGTGTAGGTGAGGTGGCACGAACCAACTCGTGGTCATCATCATCGTGATGGAACCATGTGGGGGTGCATCATATTCCACCATGGCCATCGTCTTGTCCAAAGGAAGGACGGAGTCGTCGAGGATCGGGGTGTCGTCGTATATGGGACCTAGGACCAAATGAGAAGACACAATAGAGGTAGAGGGTAAGTCGTTAGAAATCGAAATGGCCTCACATGCCCTATCAACTACCTCACTCTCTCTATGTGGTGGTGGCTCACTCACTCCCTCAAGGTAGGTGTACTCAATGTCACATATGGTGGAGTCACTCAAATCACTCAAGTGGTGGTGGTGGTGGCTCTCCTCACATGGGAATTGGGTCATCTCATCATATATGGGGCTAGTGGTGAAGTCACTCTCACTCTCAATATGGTTTCACAAGTCACTCAACTCATCATCATACGCATCCTTGGTCGAAGGGAAAATCCCATGCTCAACCGTCTCATCGTCGTCGCCGTGGATGAAGGCCGAAGATGGCACATCATCACTCGCCTCCATGACCGAAGGTAAAATCCCATGCTCGATCATGTCACTCTCGCCGTCTTGGAGCGTGGTCGTCGCGAAGTATGCTCCGGGTCGAGTAGACTTGTAGTTGTTGGTGAAGTCAAAGTAGCCCGTGGAAGTAGTGGGCTTGAGTCGTGGAGTAGGCGAAGATGCCATACATCCAAAGGCGAAGATGCCTTGAAGTCACTTGGCGAGGATGACAACGTAGTTGATGAAGCCATAGAGTCGGAGTCCATGTTACTGTTCTGTATGGCCCGTGCGCACGGGGGTGCAGGAGGCCGTGTGCACGGGGTCCCGTGTGCATGGGGGTCGCAGGCCCGTGTGCATGGGGTTGGCAGAGAAGCCAACACGCTCCCGGAAGTCTGCTCTTCTGTTCTTGTATAGCACGCTCTTGATGATCTTGAGTGTCCTGGTCTTGTCGGTGTCGATGCCGTTGTGTCCTTGCCGAAGATGGTAGCTCGAGAGTCTTTGCACTTGAGCAACTTCTCGAAGATGATGAAGACCGCTTCTCGGTGTTGATGAGGGCCTTGAGCTCCTCCATGTATTTGTCCATCTTGGCGTCGATGAAGTTCTTCATGGCATCGAACTCGTCGTGGTGGTTGTAGACCGGAGATGATGTGCTTCGCCTATCCATCACAAGACTCGAGCAAAGGTGAGTAGGAAATGAGATAAACAATACCAAGCTACCTTTTCCCAAAGTTGAGAATGTATCCCATTTCACTCAATGTGAAATGAAAGAATAGTGGAATTGGTACCGGACTTGTTCACTCACACCTACAAAGTAAAGCTTATCGAGTGGCTTGGTTAGGACAAGTGGCACAAATTCATGCAAATTGAAGTCCAAGATATGTAAATGTTGAAATCAATCCAAAGGACTCAAAATGCAAAGCAAGTGATCACAAATATAGAGGAGGGCAATAAAGAAACACACACGGTGGGATAATGGGGCTTGTGCAACTATAGGGATGAGCAATACAAAATTTCCTAACGAAGACTAAGCTCGTGTTGCACAAACACAAGGAGAGACGCTAGCTTGATTGCATGTTTGGGCACGATTTACCACTTGGCACCAATCCTATTCATGCAAGCAAAAACATTTCCTATTCCATGTATCCTTATGCACAAGTATCTCTTTTCATGCTCAACACTCTTTTGCTTATAAGCTTTTGATCTTTCTTTCTTGCTTAAAAGCTTCTTCTTTTTTTGACTCTTCTCTTCCTTTCCACTTTTCTTATTGAGCCTCAACCACATACATGAGATAAGTATCCAAGATATGCATTGGAGCAAGCAAGTACACTATATGATATATCAAATGATGCAACAATATGATATCGTATAACTATGGTGCACAAGTTTTCACGAAGCCCGGCAATACTCGAATAGCTAGTCTTAATAGGTATGAAGGTATTCGTAAAGATGGTGGGGCTATCAAGATGTAATGGAAAGGAAGGAAAAGTTTATGACGGAATGGATACCTTCGTCACACTTAACCTTTCACGAAGTCGGGGGTAACCGGCCTTGCTTCCGGTTTAAGATGGTCTCAAAGGATGGGTGGCCGTCGTCGATGCGGAAGTTCATGGTGGATGTAGTCAATGGAGCGATACAAGTCACCGGTGGTTGATGAAAAAGTAACCATCCCTAAGTAGCCGAAACACCTTAGGAGACTCAAATCACAACTCAAACAACCACAAATGCAATGGGAACCAAAATGGGTTAGGTTGCGGAAGTTTTGTGTGGTGGTGCGGAAGTTATGGTGGATGGCCTATGCAAAAGATGCAAAAATGTACAAAATTTGATGGAGTCAAATGGTGGTAAAACCAATATGAGCAGCTCGGGCACGTCGCTAGCTTTTCATTGAGCCAAAGAACACCCAAATCAGAGTTCGGAAGTGGGAGATATGGTCGAAACGGTGAAGCGATGGCGGCTGATTCTGTAGGGGTCGTGTGCACGGGGTCTAAGGCCGTGGGCACGGGGTCCCGTGCGCACGGTACAAGTGTCGTCGGCACGGGGTGTCCAGAAACTTCATGGGGGCCCGTGCGCATGGGGTCTGGGGTCCGTGGACACGGGGGTGGCGGAAATTTTGCGATTTCAACTCCAAATTCGAAGGGGGAAAAGAAAAATTGGGCTATGGGGACGCAATAGAAGGTGGATCTACTTGCTAAACACCAGATCCATGGATTGAAACCAACAAAAACGCACTAGGAACAACAAACCACAAAAAATTTGGTATGGTTCTTTTGTGGGGAATTTTCAAAATTGGCAAGAAAAATTCAAACTAAAGCAAAAAAGTGGGGGATTGGGGCTCCAAATTCGTGACAACCTATGCTCTGTTCCAATAATGTTGTAGGGCACGGGCCAAAGTGCCCCGATTTGTCCCGATGTTCACGAATTGGAGGTGGCTACGAAGAGGAACGCGAAGAACACGAAGAACAAGAGGGGAAATCACAAGAGAAACACTCAAGAACAAGTCCAATCACACATCCACTAGACTAACAAACACACAAGATCACATGGTACATGAACAACAAAGGGAAAGATACATGGTAGAGTTCATCCCAAATCAAAGAGGAGATGAGTTCTTGATGATCTAGATAGATCCTTTCCACAAGGGGGTCTTGATATCTACTAGGGATCTTCTCCTAGGAGGTCTTGATCTCCATGGGAGAGGATAGATGAGCAAAGCTCTCTCTAGATCATATCATATCCTTTGCTACCCCTAACAAATGGTCTAGGCATAGTATATATAGGTGAAGGGAGGAAAAGGACGAAGTGGAGGGCAAAACAGATAACACACAGCCAACTCGCTGGGAGGGGCCGTGCGGACGGGCTAAGTAGGCCCCGTGCGCACGGGGGTCCCGTGGGCACGGTACACGCCCGTGCGTACGGGGTGCTATAGCGGCGAAGACCCGTGGGCACGGGGTCTGGATAGGCCGTGCGCACGGGGTCTCCTGGGACGTCCTGCCTTCTTCGTGTTGGCAGCCTCCATCTTCCTCGTGGCCTTCCCGTCCTTCTTCTTGACGGTTCCTTCTCCGCTTCCAAGCTTCTCTCGTGGGTGGTGTAGGCGCTCGCTTGTGGATGACCTCCTCCATGGCACAATCATCATTGGGCTCAAACCTATACATGCACACGGTAGGACGGTCAAGTAGTATACCATCCTCGAGGGAACCAAGAAGACATGCATTAAGGATAGAATTCACCTTAGTATACTTGAAGTAGAAGTTGGGCATGTCTCTTAGCAATGGAACTCTTGACATGGTGATGTCCGTAGGATGCTCCGCATCATCTTGTTAAGTTGAACCGTTTCTGTTGTGTTGGGTAATCGCAAACAGTTCATCTAAGTTAACCGCATGCCGTATATCGCACACACCTTGATCAGCCCGTCCATTTCTATTGTGTTGGGTAATCACAAACAGTTCATCCTAGTGAACTGTATGCCGTGTATCACACACACCTCGAACTGGCTACCCGTTTCTGTTGTGTTGGGTAATCACAAACAGTTCATCCGAGTGAACTGTATGCCGTGTATCGCACACACCTCGAACTGGCTGCCCGTTTTTGTTGTTCTGGCTCATCGCAAACAGTTCGTATGGATCAACTGTATGCCACGTATCGCACACGCGTCTCTAATCTGAATCGTTTTTTATGTCTCTGGCATCGCAAACAGTTCGTCTTATTGGAGACGGTTTGATTACGACACCGTTTGTGATGCATGCATCGCACACAGTTTGGTCACGGGGTCTCTGATTCATGTGTCGCGTTAGCGGTCGTCTGCAGTAGTGCCCCATCAAATATTCTATTCTTGATCAAATAGTTGACATTGGACAAGGAAGACAACGTAATGAGTTATGTTTGCTTATATTCATAGAGAAGTTATATTGTTATGGATCCTCTAACATGTGGTGCTTGCTCATAATCTTTTGCTAGCCAAAAATTTGCACTAAGTAGAGATACTACTTGTGCATCCAAAAACCCTTAAACCCAGTTTCTTGCCATGAGAGTCCACCATATCTACCTATGGATTGAATAAGATCTTTCAAGTAAGTTGTCATCGGTGCATAAAGCAATAAAAATTGCTCCTAAACATGTATGATCTTTTATTGTAAGGGAAAATAAGCTTTGTACGAACTTGTGATGGTAAAGAAATAAAAGTGACGGACTGCATAATAAAGTTTGCTGTTACAAGGGGCAATATAAAGTGACATTCCTTTACATTAAGAGTTTGCACATCCCAAAATAAAAATCGCATGACAACCTCTGCTTCCCTCTGCGAAGGGCCTATCTTTTACTTTTCTATATTTATTTTTATGCAAGAGTCAATAGTGTTACATCCCTATTCCATTCTTATTTATTCTCCACTTGGCAAGCATCATGTGGTAGGAACGATCCAGACATATATATCCAGTTGGATGTAGGTGATCATGAGTTATTATTGTTGACATTATCCCCGAGATAAATCAGTTGGGACGTGAAATTATAAACCCCCATCTTCCTATGTATTTGACTGAAACTTTTGCTCCATAAATATATCGTGAGTGTTAGCAATCAGGGAAGACTAAATGGTAGTTGAGTATGTGAACTTGCTAAACAAAGCTCTTACATAGACTCTTTCTGAAAATATGATGAACTGCAATTGTTTCGATGACTGAGATCATAGTTTGTTAGTTTTGAATGAAGGTTGTGGTTCATACTTTAGCTTGTGAAGGAATTGTTACTTGATCATGAGAAGTTTTATGATGATATATTGCTGCTATGATAATGAACATGATGCTTCCATGCACGTATTTTGTTTTATCGACACCTCTCTCTCTCTAAACATGTGGTCATGATTATCGATTTTGGCTTTCGCTTGAGGACAAGCGAGTTCTACGCTTGGGGGAGTTGATACGTCCATTTTGCATCATGTTTTCCTACTATTATTTATTATGTTTTGGATCATTATTTCACTTTATGATGCAATACTAATGCCTTTTCTCTCTTATTTTGCAAGTTTTACATAAAGAGGGAAATTGCCGGTAGCTGGAATTCTGGACCCGAAGAGGCTACAGAAGAGATAGATATTCTCTGCAACTCCAAATGACCTGAAAATTTACTGATAATTATTTTGGAATATATAAAAAAATATTGGCGAAAGAATTACTAGAAGGGGACCCACCAAGGAGCGACAAGCTCAGGGGGTGCGCCCTACCCCCCTGGGCGCGCCCTGTGAGTTTGTGGGCCCCCTGGCAGGGGTCCGGGGCCCATCTTCTCCTATAAGATGCTATTTTCCCTAGAAAAATCAGAAGAAGATTTTCGGGACGAAGCGCCGCCGTCTCGAGGCGGAACCTGGGCAGGAGCACTTTTGCTCTCCGGCGAAGCGATTCCGCCGGGATACTTCCCTCCGGGGGGGAAATCGAAGCCATCGACATCACCAACGATCCTCTCATCGTGGGAGGACCAATCTTCATCAACATCTTCACTAGCACCATCTCATCTCAAACCCTAGTTCATCTCTTGTATTCAATCTTTGTCCCAAAACCTCAGATTGGTACCCGTGGGTTGCTAGTAGAGTTGATTACATCTCGTAGTTGATGCTAGTTGGTTTATTTGGTGGAAGATTATATGTTCAGATCCTCAAGCATATTCAATACACCTCTGATCTTGAACATGACTATGATTTATGAGTAGTTACTTTTGTTCTTGAGGACATGGGAGAAGTCCGGTTATAAGTAATCATGTGAAGTTGGTATTCGTTCGATATTTTGATGATGTGTATGTTATTATTCTTCTAGTGGTGTCATGTGAACATCGACTACATGACACTTCACCATATTTGGGCCTAGGAGAATACATTGGGCAGTAATAAGTAGATGATGGGTTGCGAGAGTGACAGAAGATTAAACCCTACTTTATGCGTTATTCCGTAAGGGGCTGATTTGGATCCATATGTTTCATGCTATGGTTAGATTTATCTTTAATTCTTCTTTCGTAATTGCGGATGCTTGCGAGAGGGGGTAATCATAAGAGGGTTGCTTATTCAAGTAAGAACAACACCCTAGCACCGGCCCACCCACATATCAAATTATCAAAGTAGCGAACGCGAATCAACTAAACATGATGAACGTGACTAGACGATAATTCACATGTGTCCTCGAGAACGCTTTGCTCACTATAAGAGAACATTATGGCTTGTCCTTTGCTATAAAAAGGATTGGGCCACCTTTTTGCACCTTGGTTACTCTTGTTACTTGTTACTTGTTACAAATTATCATGCTACAAAACAATCTGTTACCGCTACTTTCAGTACTTGCAGAGAATACCTTGCTGAAAACCGCTTATCATTTCCTTCTGCTCCTCGTTGGGTTCGACACTCTTACTTATCAAAAGGACTACGATTGATCCCCTATACTTGTGGGTCATCAGTGTTCTCTCTCATAAAATATGATGGGAGTGGAGTATCCTTCGAGTGAACTCATGGGATATGTGGGGGTATAAATAGGCTAGACTAGAAACCCACTTGGATTGGATCCGAGTGGAATTGGACTTAGATTCCTAACTAGCGTGAAGTGTTGAGACCATCTCTGACTTATATACAGGTGGAGGGCCGAGACCCTGAAACGGCTCCATAGTCCCACGACCTAGCTACCACCACTCCCACATCCATGTAGTGCGATATGATCTACTAATTATATTCCGACGTTCCCCCATGCCCGTGTGAATACCTTGGAGGTGTTTCATCTGCGACGCTTGGACGAAACCATTTGATGGAACCGCGAGGAACTGTTCGACAGATCCGCAAGGATAAAATGGGAGAGGCACTTTGCCAACTCACATTTTGATGTCGTGATTGCACGTCATGTGGTAAAACCTGATCCCGTGATCTATCCCCACAACATGACCCTGGTTCGCGTGATAGATTTTTTTTGTTTTGCACTAGCGTAACATACCACGTGCGCTAACAACGCTATCAGAGACTATGTTGTGTGATTTCAGATTTGGATAATTTGCATATGGTGATACCACTGATACGTAGATTGGTTCTTGTACTGGTCGATGTCATCGAGTATACATGGCATTTGTGGATTGGATTGATGATATGGTTTCTGTGATTGTGCGACAAAGGTCATTACACAATGTACCCCTAACGGCCACTTTCCGCCATCAGGGTAAATTGCGGAGCATGAAACCAGTTGCAGCATGCGAAGATCAATGTTGAATCAGAATGAAGATCAAAACTGGGTAGATATAATTTGCCCGGTGAAGAAATCTATTTGAGTTGTTTTGGTAAAATGACCATGACTTGGTCGAACTCCATTTGAGCTATAAGACCTGCCAAAATGCTCGGAAGGAAAAATTGTATCTGGCCATGACCTTCTTTGTCGGTTTTGATAACTTTTCGAAGGCCCAATTCCCCTTGCAAAATAGATTTCTGGATGCCTTAATCTTTGGTGTTAGAATGTCTAACTTGTTTTTATGAAGAATATATGCTTGTGATTTGGTATAGCTCATGAGATTGCATGCATATATCATGACCCGCGTGTCGTGAGTACGGCAACCGAGCGGAGCCATATGGTTGTCCCTTTATTATTTTTAGTGACCTACGAGTAAACATGAGAAGCCTTGCAGTGTAATTTACTTTCATAGCTATTAGTTAATCGCGTAGACATGACTGGCATGGAGATAGAGATCACCACGAGGACAGCCATACATGGAGATGGAGAACATCATGGGGCAATCGCTCACATGGAGATGGAGATCACCATGGGCTGTCAAAAGGGCTATACATATCATGCTTATATAAATTTTCTCTGAAATTTTATCACTTTTTATGCACCCTTCTTTTGTATGGTAGATATTTTAAGTAGGGTCACTCCTCAAAGAATGTCAAGTAAAATTTCCTCCCCAATTGTTGCAACATCACAAGTGAAGTATAAATTTAGTGGTGGGCCTATGAAATTAGGGTGCTACTATTTCTCCTCGACGTCATGAGTTCATGTCAGACACTTACATGTGAAGCATTGGTTAACTTATAGAGGCTCTCAAAACAGTTTTAGGCCTCAAGAGCTCGAGGCATAAGAGTTGGGAGCCGGGGCATGTGAAGCTACCCAATAAACAAGAGTCGTATAGAGGTTTGATTAGGAAGTGTTGCTTACCGACTTATCTAGTCTTCTAGCGGTGATGCAAAAGCTCACTAGTTGACATGTTGACCTCGGATCTTGAATCACTAAGTATAGTATTTTTTATTAAAGCATTTAATATGAATTACTCTTCATGAATACATATCTTGGTGTTTTTGAATACATGGATGTTGATCAATGGTACTAACCACTCCAGCTTTATCCAGTTTTGTGTTGCGTTGAGTCCTTGAAAAAGATAAATTTAATGGAACAAACTTCACAACATGTTACCGCAATCCGAGAATTGTTCTCAGGCACGATAAAAAGGAACATGTTTTAGAGAACCCAATTCTAGATGAACCGCCACATGATGCAATTTTTGTTGTTAAAAATGTCTACAGGAGATCATGTGATGAATCTATTGAAATCACTTGTCTCATGCTTGCATATATTGAGAACATAGAGGCTTTAGATATGTTCGAGAGTCCTCAAGGGCATGTTTGAAACTCAGGTAAAGGACCGAGAGATATAATATTTGGAGGACCTTGCTAGAGCGTAAGTTGAAGGAAGGCGGTCTAGTGAGTCTACATGTAATCAAAATGATTGGTTACGCCCCCGCAAATAAAATTGTCGGAGTCTAGGATCTGCATCCAAGAAACTTCTCCAAGAACTTAGGATTCGAACTCTGGGGGACTTTGCTTGGCAGCCTACGACAGGACTACGGCGGGGATGCGACGGACTCGCCGGCTCTCACCGGACACAAAGGGGACGCGCGAGCTACCCAGGTTCGGGCCACCGTGCGGTGTAATACCCTACTCCTGCTTGTGTTGGATTGCTCTGTGGAGGAGAGCTTGTGCTCGAGGTACAAGAGGTGTGGGCGAGAATGGGTCGATCCCCTTACATGGAAGCAGCCCTGCCCCTTTTGTAGTGCCTTGGTCCTCTTCCCCGAAAGTATGAGCGGGAAAGGGTAGCCACAGGGTGGCAATTCAAAGGGGGACAGGGGCGCAGGCTTATCCTGACTAAAGGCGGTCTTCGCCTGTTAAAGCAGCTCCTTGTGACACGCTGGTGGGCTTGGCGATGACCTCCGTCCTGGCGCGCTGACCCGTTGTAACGCCCCGGACACACCCGCCGGTGGTCGTTACTCCTGGAGGGATCTAGACTGGCCCACAGATCAATACTAGTCTTTCCTGCGCACTTTGTTCTCACTCGTGTGCACCCGGGACCAACTTCCCGGTCGGTCACCCATCCTGAAATTACTCCAAGCTGAGCACGCTTAACTTTGGAGTTCTGTCTGAATGGGCTCCCAGAAAAGAAGGAATTCCTTACTGATATGAGTAGTCTATCATCCCTATTAAGCCAGGCTATCACATACACCCCCACTCAGAGGAACCGACGTCCTCGTCGGGCCACAGGAACGTTCCCTCTTGGCACATATGTCTGTGCATCCAGTCCGGCACATGTGCCATGCTATGTGCCACGACGGGTCACAAACGTCATGCACAACATGACCGCGCACATGTCCGCAAACATCCGTGTAACCGCGAGGGTCGGCTCTGATACCAACTTGTAACGCCCCGTACACACCCGCCGGTGGTCGTTACTCCTGGAGGGATCTAGACTGGCCCCACAGATCAATACTAGTCTTTCCTGCGCACTTTGTCCTCACTCGTGTGCACCCGGGACCAACTTCCCGGTCGGTCACCCATCCTGAAATTACTCCAAGCTGAGCACGCTTAACTTTCGAGTTCTGTCTGAATGGGCTCCCGGAAAAGAAGGAATTCCTTATTGATATGAGTAGTCTATCATTCGTATTAAGCCAGGCTATCACACCCATCCTGATCTTCTATCACCAAAGAGGAAAACCTTTGGGACTTGCTTTGGGGGAGGCAGATGCCACTGCTCCCTTATCACTAAAATGGAAACTTGTCTGAGCCGTACCCTGCTGTCCTTGCCCTGGCATTAGGATGTCACCCACGTGAGAGGCCAACCGGCGCCGCATGTCACGCCCCGTGAAGCGGCCTCGCGAGGGGTTGCCTCGCGAGGCGATCTGGGGCCTGGCGGGGAGGGGCCTCGCGAGGCTAGCTCTCCGTGAGGCGACTCCCTCCTGGGCAACGGCGCCAGGGCCACCTTGCCAGGGCCAGCCCAAGCGTCGCCTCCTGGGCCAGAGGCAGATGGGCCATGGTACCCTAGTACCCACTGGGCCGACAGTAGCCCCCGGGCCCGCGGCGCGCACGTCCCGTCCGTTGGGGGCGAAGTGTTGCGGGGCCCATTGAGCCGCCGGGCCCAGGCGTGACGCGTGGCGGCCTTTGCGGGCGCGGCGCCTCCACTACCTGTGACGCCTCGATAACCGCCGCCTCGGTGATAAAACCTGCCCACACTGGGCGTGGACATTTCATTGCTCCTTCACTCCGTCCCCAGCCTGCCTTGCGGCCAGCTCCTCGGCTTCCCTTATTCCCTCCAACTTCCAATCTCTCCGCCAATCTCTCCGCCCGTCACCACCGCGGCCATGGCTCCCCCAAGGAAGTTTTCCGCGGCCGAGAAAGGGAAGAGGACAGCAGAGGAGGTGGAGCCACCGAAGCCGTCGGCGGTGAGGGGTAGAGGCCGGGCCAGTAACTTGGCCGCGGCGACGAGGGTTCCTCCTCGGGGTCGAACGTGCCCCACGACTACCTGTGCGGAGGCCGACCCCAGCACCCACAGAACGGGCGCGACTCGCGGTCACGGGAGAGGCGCTGCTCGCGGGCGCTAAGGCCGCGGTGGTTCCGCCGCTCTTCCTCCCCAGGCGGGGAGGCACTCGGCGGAGGCAGCCCACGAGTTCAACGTGGACATGCACCGCTCGCCCTGCACCTGGCTTCGGCTCCCGGACTCCTTTGTGAGGGCGATGGAGGAGCGCGCGCCCTTGGGCCTGTGGCTACAAGCGGACGGCTGCTGCAACGGCCCCTCCTGGGTGCCGGCGGAGTTCACCCCCTCCGACTTCATGTCCTTGAAGCATGGGTGGAAGTCCTTTGCCCTCGCCAGGGGCCTGAAGCGGGGGCACCTTCTCCACTTCAAGTACGACGGAGCCGCCACCCTCTTCGTGAAGATCTTCGGGGTTTCCGGCAACCGCCTGGAGTGTTGCGCGGAGAGCGAGGACGGCAGCTACAGTGGCTCCTCCCGCGAGGGCGGCAACGACGACAGTGCCGCCTCCCTTGATGGAAGCGGGAACGACGACAGCCCCCCCCCCCCCCCCCGCGTCAAGGATGAAGACGAAGACTCTGATTAGGCGCGGGCGGGGCTTGATGCGGACTCTTGGGGATGACGGTGCTGCGGCCGCCCCTCCCTCTTCTTTTTCTTTTTCCTGCATTGGATCGATGTAGCCCCATGGGGGAGAAAAAACATCTTGTATGGCACCGTATGTCTAAGTATTTTGTTTCCCGCATTTTTTGCTTTCTTCCCGAGGCTCTTCTTTCCTTCTTACACTGCCCTTGTGCCATGCGTCGCTGGGACCCAGCCCCCGAGCTAGCTACGACCGTCGCTGGTGTGCTTGGAGCGTGCGCTCAGCAAGGCCAGAGCGTGTAGGGCTCGAGGACGGTAGGAGCCCCTGAGGCGCGATGCCCAAGGTCCCCCCCTTGACGCGCAGGTGGCTCGTGCAGAGGAAATCAGGTGCCTCAAGGGGAAAACGAGAGGAGGGAAACCCGAGAGGCGCTTAGACTTAGCTCTTTTGGAGATGCGTGGCTCGGAGCGAGCCCTTCGCGGGGCACCGCACGTAAGGCACGGTCCCTCACGAAGCCTTCTACCCGCGGGGCGCCGATCGCGGGTCCTCCTGAGGGGGGCTCCTGAGGCCCTGCACTAGGGAAATTGCCAAATTTTTGCAAAAAATGTAGCGGGGGGCGCTCGCGAGGCCGCCTGTGGGTGTTACGCGAGGAGGCAAGAGCACCAAGGACCTGGTGAGGTGACGTGCGCGGGAGCGGGCCCGTGAGCCAGAGCTCAGTCACTTGGGTTTTGCAGTGCTGCTAGGACTGACCCAAGCACAGGCACCGTGCCCAGCCCCCGCTTGCGTGAGACACACAGGGGGAGATCACGAGCGCGCTTCCCGAGGCAAACTCAGCTGCAAGGACGCCGGTTATTAGGAAGTAGGCTTTACTGATGCATGAAATAGACTCATTACACAACAGGAAAGGTACGTGTTGCCGTGTTCGACACGGGTCAGCTTGAGGATGTGACGGCCGTAGGCCCCTCAAGTATGTAGGTCACCAGCGCGGAGCATGGGGCGTCCACCAGTGTGGAGCATGGGGTATCCGCCAGCGCGGAGCATGGGGCTTTCCGTCGGCGCGGAGTATGGGGTGTCCGCCAGCGCGGAGCATGGGGCTTCCACGAGAGTGGGAGGGAGCTCCCGCGTGCCAACGGCAGCGCCGGTAGAGGGAGCACCGGAGCGTGTACAGCTCCATTTCGTTCGTATCCGTGGGGTCATGGATAGAACTTGCGGAGATGTTGGATGTTCCATGTGTTTTGTACCGGAACACCCTCCTCCGTTTCGAGCCGTGCCGCGCCGGGCCGGGATATGTGCATGACCCTGAAAGGGCCCTCCCACATGGGTGAGAGTTTGTGGAGTCCCTCTCTGGAGAGGATCCGGCGCAGGACGAGGTCACCCGCCTCAAGGGTGCGGGGGCGTACGTTGCGGCTGTGATAGCGACGCAACGCCTGCTGGTACCTTGCCGCGTGGAGGGCGGCCTGGCGGCGCGCCCCTTCGAGGAAAAGCACGTCATCCTCCCGCAGGCCGTCTTGACGAGACTCGTCTAAAGCCAAGACCCGCGGGGACCGGTGCTTGACCTCGGCTGGGAGAACCGCCTCTGCCCCATAGACGAGGAAGAAAAGCGTCTCGCCGGTGGGCTTGGTCGCCGTGGAGCGGATGGACCATAGCACTGAAGGGAGCTCCTCCAGCCAGCCCTTGCCGCATGCTGCGAGCTGCTTCTTGAAGCTCCTAGTCTTGAGGCCCTTGAAGACCTCAGCGTTGGCGCGCTCGGCCTGGCCGTTGCTTCGAGGGTGTGCCACGGAGGCGAAGCAGATCTGCGTGCCGATGCTGGCGCGGTAGGTCTTGAACAGGCCGCTGGTGAACTGTGTGCCGTTGTCCGTGATGATGTTGTTGGGGATGCCAAAGCGGCACACCAGGCCCTTGATGAACTTGACCGCTGATCCTGCCGGAATGGTCCAGACAGGCTCCACTTCCGCCCACTTGGTGAACTTGTCGATGGTGATGTAGAGGTAGCGGTAGCCGCCAGCCGCGTGAGGGAAGGGCCCGGGGATTTCCAGCCCCCAGGCCGCAAAGGTCCACGAGAGGGGGATGGTCTGGAGCCCTTGTGTCGGCTAGTGGATCGGCTTGGCGTGGAACTAGCAGGCCTCGCATGCCTGGACCAGCTCCGCGGCATCTTCGAGCGCTGTCGGCCAGTAGAAACCGCTGTGGAATGCCTTACCTGCGAGGGTACGTGAGGACGAATGGTGGCCACAGTCGCCTCCACGGATGTCGGCAAGCAGCTCGCACCCTTGCTCCTTGGAGATGCACCGCAGCGCGACTCTGTTCGAGTAGTGGCGGTACAGGTCACCCTCCCTCAAGTGGTAGAGCGCGGCTTGGCGGACCACACGCTCTGCTTCCGCGTCGATCTCCGGGAGGGCGTCGCCCTCCAGATAGGCCTTGATCTTCGCGGTCCAGCTTTCAGGCTGCGGCTCGAGCGCCAGCAGCAGGCGAGCGCCCGAAGCTGGTCTGCAGTCTGGTGCGCCCATGGGTGGTGCGAGAGGGAGCTCTTCGCGAGGCACCGGGATGCTGGCGATCGGGGGCGTCGCTGAAGGCTTCAGGAGCCGCTCCTCGCGGCGAGAAGCGCGCTTGGCGATTTTGTCCACCTCGCTGTTGTCGCTGTGAGGGACGTGCTGTAGCTCCATGCCCATGAAGCGCTTCTCGAGCTTGCGCATATCCTCCAGGTAGGCCGCCATGTGCTCATCCTTCGGCTTGTACTTCTTGTTGGAGAATTTGACGAGGAGCTGCGAGTCGCCCTTGATGATGATGCGCCTGACTCCAAGCGCGATTATCGTGGTATTTTCACGGCAGATGCCATAAGATGGCTAAAGAGGTGGGGCTACGAGAGGGCGCCGGTGGGTTCTGGAGGTGAGGTTGGCACGAGCAAGTGCGAGACACGAGACGTACCCAGGTTCGGGGCCCTCTGGAGAGGTAACACCCCTAATCCTGCCGAATGTAGTACGGGAAGCACAAGGGCTACAAGGTTGCTCCTGGAGCTGTGTTTGTGTGTGTTGCTACTGAACTGTCCGACCCCTCTGCATGGAGGCCTCCCTGGGGGTCTTATAGGCCGACCCCCAGGGTTACAATGGGAAAAGATACAGAGGCGCGGGCCCCTGGCGTCATTGACCTGGGGCCGGTGGTGGGGGCCGCCGGGTCGCCGGGTCGCCAGGTGCGCCGCACCTGCCTGGCGCGGGGCACTGTGGCGGGTCTTGTCTCTCGTCAGTCTGGGTACGAGGCACTGTGGCACGTCTTGTCCATCGTCAGAGGGAGGTCGGCACCGTTGTTTCTACAGGATCGTGCCTCCCTGACACCGCCCGCCTCGGGCGGGGGCACAAGGAAAGCTGCAGCCTTGCCTGTTCTGTCAGCGTAAAGGACGGAGCGTTGTAGCCTCGCTTGCTTCGTCGCGAAGGCTTCGTTCCCTCGTGGCCAGCCGGCATGGGCAAGCCGGCCAGGCCGGGTCGCCGTGCCGAGCCGGCTCGCGCTGGGGAGCCGGCGTACTGGCAAGCCGGCCTGAGGGACTTGCCCTGCTCCGATGATTTTTCGACAGGGATCCGGGCTCCGTTGCCTACCTGGGGGTCATCCCCCCGACAGTAGTCCCCGAAGCTGTGAAGGTCTGCCGGCTTCAGGCAGGGAGGCCTTCGCAGCTTACCCATCTGAGGAGCCGGTTTGTTGATGAAGTGCCGGAGTCCGGTCGGGCGGCTCCGCCTGGCCGCTTGCTGGCACCACGGCAGCGGGCGCCGGGAACACCCGCTGGGGGCCGGCTTCCGGAGACCGGGTCGCGGCACCCCGGCCTGGGCGGGAAACGGAAACGCCCGCCAGATGAGTCTTGCTTCGTATGCCGATTCGCGCCTGCCGCAGCTTGACGGGTTGCCACGTGCAGCCTCGCGGCGGGCGAGGCCTGCCAGCCCACGCGCGCGACGGGACGTGACTGTGGCCCGGGCCCGCCACGACGCGCTCTCGGCCCGCGCGTGAGGGATTTACTGCGGCGGCCGTTGGCGATTGTGCTTCCCCGCGCAGTTAATGTGCATGGGGAACGTGCGCGCATAGTGCGGGGGAGTGGGGATTGTGGGCGCAAACGATCCCACTCCCCCACGATTTCTTGCGGTTACAAATGAGGCATAGGGAAGGTGCGACGGAAACGCTTCCGCACACTCCCGCCCCTCGCTCCTCCGATGCCCCTGCTTCTTCTCCACCGCGACCGAGCGAAACGTTGCCGCCGTTGCACGCCTCGCCCACGCCTGCTGCCGCGCGCCGCAACCCAGGGTCCACGGCATGCAGTTCTCTCTTCCTCCTCCTCCTTATCGCCGTATCTCGCCGCCCGTAGAGCCCTCCAATGGTGTTGCCGAAGGGCTCTTGGGAGGGATCCATCACGACGGAGCAGAACATTTGCTATCTTCACCGCACGAGGCGGCTGCCACCGGCGGAGGTGCTGCTCGCGCGCGCGCCGGGCTCGGAGAGGTGCCGCAGCCGCGGGAGGGCGAGCACGTGGTCTTCTTCTTGCATTTCAAGCACGGGCTCGGCCTCCCCGCGAGTCTCTTCTTTCGCGCGTGGCTCGATTTCTTCGGGCTGCAGCCGCATCATCTCGGCGCCAACGCCGTGCTGCAGGTTGCCGGCTTCGCCACGCTCTGCGAAGGCTATCTCGGGATGCTGCCGAATGTGGAGCTGTGGGCGAAGATGTTCTTCCTCAAGCAGCAGGGGGCGTCAGCCGGCGCCATGTCCGACTGCGGCGCAGCGGTGGTTACCGGCCGGGTGAATGGGCCGTTTCCCAAGCTGCCACTTGAGGACTCGGCCAAGAAGTGGCAGACGACATTCTTCTACGTCCGGAACGCCGACCCAGTGGTGGACGTCATCAACCTTCCGCCGTTCGTCGACGTGCCGCCGCTCGAGAAGCCGAACTGGGGCTACTGCCCCAAGAAGACGCCGCAGGAGATGGTGAACATCTGCAGCCGGGTCGGGGAGATGACGGATCACGAGGGGTTGAAGCCGGTTGATCTTATCGTGGCCTTCATCGCCCGCCGGGTTCTGCCGCTGCAGCGCCGGGCACACCGGATCTGCGACATGAGCGGCCGGCACGACCCGACCCGGATGTCGACCAAGGAGCTGACGCCGGCTGGGATCGTCCAGCGGGTGAACTACATCTCCAAGGCCGGGCTGAAGGAAGAGGGGTGGAACTTCGGGAAGGAGCCCTATCACCGGGCGAACCCGGCGCCGGCGGTGAGTCCCTGGTCTTTATTTTTTGCTGCTTCGACGCTATTCTTGTGTCCAGACGTGACGGGAGGGCCGCAGCTATTCGCCAGCCAGCGGAACCACGACGGGCCGAATCCCCAGATTCTGCTGGCCGACCTGCCCGAGTTGGACGCGGAGGACGCCGGCGCCGAGGCGGAAGAGGGGGCGGTCGAGGCATGCCTGGCCGACGCCGCAGCCGGCGGGTTGCGGCATGCGGGTAAGTCTCCGCGCTCGGATCCTCTTCGCGACTGGCCAGACGATGACGAGGAGGCCTGACCGGCGCCCATGGTGCAGCTTCCTCGGCTGGGGAGGACGCCAGCGTCGACCCCCCAAGGCGGCTGCGGAAAGCGGCCGGCGCCGGGCCGGCTCGTGCGGCGGCGTCTGCCAGCCGGCCGCATGGGAAGGAGGCGGTCGAGGCGAGGCCGGCCGCGAAGCAGCCGGCAGCGGGGCCGGCGCGCGAGAGGGCTGTCGTCAAGAAGAAGCGCCGGCTCGCCCCGTCCATGGGGCCGAGGCGGGAGGTCCCGACGGTTATCAGGTAAGTGTCTCTTGTCTTATTTCTGGTCCTTGCTTGTTGAATCAGTGGGGGCACACCATCTTATGGCTTGTCTTTTTCTTCCTTATGCCTTCGCCGTGACAAATCTGCTATGCACAGGTCGGCTCTTGACTTGGCAGTGGCGGCGACAGAGGCCGTGGCGGGCGAGGCCGTCTGGAGGAAGACCCGGAGCAGCGCCATCGACCGCGAGCCGGGCCGGACCGCGGAGGAGGACCTCGAGGCCCGCCAGTCCGGCCAAGATCTTGACGCGGCGACTCGCGCCCCTGGCGGGACAGGGCCGAGGCCGAGAAGGCGATGTAGGAGGCCTCGGCCCAGGCGTGCGAGAGGGCCTCCGCGAAGCGGGCTAGGCCCACCGCGGATCCGGCCTGGCCGGAGATGGAGAGGGGCTCGGCACCGGTGGCGACGATCGTCGAGCCGCAGCCGGAAAGGGCGGGCGAGCCGGAGAGGAGGGCGGAGCCGGCCGGCGGTGAGTCAGACGTCGATGAGGACATCGTCGTGGACACGCCGCCCCGGGCCGACCCGGCAGAGGGAGGCGAGGGCGGCGGAGAGAGGCACGAGACAGACTCTGCGCCATCCGGCCAAGCGCAGCCGACGCAAGCCCGGGAGACCGCGACCGGGGACGCCGGTGCTTTGGTGGTCATGCCACCCCAAGTCGCCACGAACCCCGAGCGGCCAGGTGGAAGCGGATCCGGCGCCGGGGCCGCGATCCAGCAGCCATGGGCGAACTACGGTGAAGTCATGGTCGGGCCACGAACCCGGGAGGACGACGCGGCGGACGCCTTGTGCTCGTAGCTTTGCGGTCGGGGCGAGTGCCTGCAGGCCTTCGTCCGGGAGGAGCAGGACCGGGCGCGGCAACTGGAGCAGGCGATCACGGTGAGTGTTTTGTCCTTTGCTTGTCTCGGTTGCTGAATCAGTGGGGGCGCGCCAGCGCACCCACTGTGTGTAGCCCCCGAGGTTCGGCCGGGCTGCGGGGTAGCCGGGTCAAATCTTATAGCTCGTCTTTGCATTCTTCTAATCTTTTGTCTGCGCGCAGCATCTGTACGACCTGCGGGCCAGCGCGTTCAACCGGCTCCGGGAGCGGTACCGCGAGGCCAGAACCCAGCTCTCCGCCAAGGAGGAGGAGCTGCGTCGGGTCGAAGGTACGTCTTGCATGCCTTTAGTGGGTGCGCGCCAGTGCACCCACTGGGTGTAGCCCCCGAGATTCGGGCCGGACTGCGGAGCAGCCGGGTCGAATCTTAGAGCCTTGTCTTTTTCTTCTAATCCTTGCTTCCGGCATCTGATCGGGAATCTCGTCGCGCAGCCGACGCGGCCGAGGTGCCAGGCCTTCGAGGCCGGCTTGCCGAAGCCGGCGAGCAGCGCGACCACGCCGTCGGCGACCGCGACCGGCTCCAGGCCGAGGTGGACCGGCTGGTGGCCGAGATGGCCAAAGCGGAGGACGCCCACCAGGCGGAACTGGGCCGGCTGGCGGAGGAGCGCGGCAAGGCGGCCGAGGAGCTAGCGGACGCCGGCAAGAGGATCGCCCAGCTCGAGAAGGATCTCGAAGTCCAGGCTCGCGCATCGGCGATCCGGGAGAACGGGATGCTGGGCGAGGCGCAGCACCTTGACGAGACCTTCGCCCGTAAGTGCCATTTTTTTCTTTGGGCCGGCTGCCGTAGCCGGCAAGTTGCTTTCTTTGACTGATTTGTTTCTTTCCTTTGCCAGGAGTCTTCTCAGAGACGCAGGAGGCGGCCGATGCGGCCGTGTACGCCCACCGGGCGGAGCAGCGCGAGCTAGGGGCGGACATCGACGCCTATGCCGCCTGGTCCTTCTCGGAGCTCGTCCTCGCCGGCGAGGCCCGTCTTCGGGCCGTGGAGGGGCAGATGCACCGCCTGTTCGAGGCCGGCTTGGGCATGGCGAGCGGCCTCTGGCCGAGTGCAGCGGTGCCGAACAGCGTCACCCGGCTGGCGCGATGGCTGGAGGCCGGGGTAGAGCGACTCGGCGCGTGGAGAGCCTCCGCGGCCCGTGCCGGAGCGGAGACGGCGCTGCGCTTCGTCGTGTCCTAGTACCCGGGCATGGACCTCGACCTCCTGGCGCCCCAGCGGGCCGGCGCGGAGGAGGACTTGGCTGCGCGGGCGTAGCGAATTGCCGGGCGGGACAGTTACCTGGCCTCGTTCGCCCCACACGACGAGTTCGTCTTGGAGCGGACGGAAGACGGCGAGGAGGTCCCTGCCGATGAGTTCGGCTTGCTGCAGAACGACCCGGACGACAGCTCGGCCGAGACGGGTGCCTACGCCGATGATGAGGCCAACCCGGACGACGATGCCGCGGCCGAGAGGACGGCGGAGAGCGCTGGACCCGACCCGGCGGCTGCGTCCACCTCGGCTGTGCCGACACCGGCGGGAGATGACGCGGGTGCTGCGTAGGGCTTTTGCTTTTTCCGTTTTATCCTTCCTGTACTCAAACTCTGTTAGGTAGCAGGTCCACCCACTGGTGTAGTTCCATGTAATGAACTTGTGGCCGAAGGCCCATGCTGTATAAAAATTTTGCATGTGATTTCACTTTTTGCTGTTCGGCCTTGGGCCTTTTCTCGTTTGTCTTTTCTTCGAGCTTCGTTCCCGCTAGCCGGACAGCCGGGTTGCGGACTGTGGCTAGGACGGGGATTCGGCTTTGAGAGTGGACGCACAATACTTAGGCTTTTTCGGACGTTGAGCGCGAGCGAAACACCCACTGGGCCGGCTGGCGGCAGGCAGCGAAGCCGCTTGGCGCGCAGCTGGTCGTGCGGCGGATTAGCGAGAGAGGGAGGGTTGTGCCGGGTCGGCCGTGCCGGGCTGTCTCCCTTAGCTGTTCTTGCGTAACGAGGCTTCCGGCCTTTGGCTCTTGCCGGCCGGACAGCCGGGAGCCGGTTGTGGCTGGCGAAGAGAGGGCTTTGGCAGTTCGTACGTTTCGAGATGGACTAAGGGAAAATGGCGGGGCGCGGCTAGCCGGCTAGCCCCCGAGCCCCCGAGCCGGCTATGCCGACTCGGCGGGAGAATAAAAAACTGAGAGGTGCATAGACACAGAGTAAGACGGAAAAGGAAGCCCCCGAGCCGGCTATGCCGACTCGTCGGGACAAAAATAAAAACGGGGAGGGGGGGCTTCCTGCTTTCAATAAATTCAAAAGGCGGTGATACATACATGCACGAGTTCAACTGTAAAACGGACGGAGGAGCTCCGCGTTCCAGGGCCGGCTGGACTCCTCGCCGGCTGCATCTCGCTTGCGCTTGTTCGGCTTCTGCGCGTCGATGAGGTAGTACGCGTTCCGGTCGCGGAGAGCCTTGCTGACGATGAAAGGGCCCTCCCAGGGGGAGGCCAGCTTGTGCTGGCCGGCTGTCCCCTGGACGAGCCGGAGTACGAGGTCGCCCTCGCGGAATGCGAGGGGCTTGATTTTCTTGCTGTGGTAGTGGCGCAGGCCTTGCTGGTAGATGGCAGACCGGCTGAGGGCCAGGAGGCGCGCCTCCTCGAGCAGATCGACGCCGTCATCGCGTGCTTCTTTTGCTTCGGCTTCGGTGTACATCATCACCCGGGGCGAGTCGAACTCGACGTTGGTTGGAATGATTGCTTCGGCACCGTAGACGAGGAAGAACGGGGTGAACCCGGTGGAGCGGTTGGGTGTCGTCCGGAGGCTCCAGAGGACGGCCGGCAGCTCATCGAGCCAGCTGCCGGGTGAGCGCACGAGCGGCTCGACAAGTCGCGGCTTGATGCCGGCTAGGATGAGGCCGTTTGCCCGCTCGACCTGGCCGTTCGACTGGGGATGTGCGACGGAGGCCAAGTCGAGCCGGATGCCGAATGCCGAGCAGTAGTGGGTCAGCGCGCCCTTGGCGAAGTTGGTGCCGTTGTCCGTGATGATGCTGTGCGGCACGCCGTAGAGAACCGCGACGTCCTTGATGAACCGAACGGTTGTGGGCCCGTCGAGCTTCTTGATCGGCCTGGCCTCGATCCACTTGGTGAATTTGTCGACGGCGACGAGGAGATGCGTCATGCCGCCTCGGGCGGTCTTGAAGGGCCCCACCATGTCGAGTCCCCAGACGGCAAAGGGCCATGTGATCGGGATGGTTCGGAGGGCTGAAGCCGGCTGGTGGCTGCGCTTGCTGAAGCGTTGGCAGCACTCGCACTTGAGGACCAGTTCCTCGGCGTCTTGCAGGGCCGTGGGCCAGTAGAACCCGTGGCGGAAAGCTTTGGCCACCAGGGATCTTGAGGCGGCGTGGTGCCCGCACTCGCCCTGGTGGATGTCGAGGAGGATCTAGATCCCCTTACTCTGCTCGACGCAGCGCTGGAAAACGCCCGTCGTGCTGCATTTGACGAGCTCGTGGTTGATGATGCTGTAGGCGGACGCGCGCCGCTGCACTTGCCGGGCTTTCGTCTCGTCGCAGGGAAGGTCGTCGTCTTCTAGGAAGGCGAGGATTGGCTGAGCCCAGGACGGCGCCGTCACCACCGTGAGGATGGCCGCCGAGATGGGATCCGGGAAGGCAGCCCCCGAGCCGGAACCGGCAGCCCCCGAGCTTGGGACGGCAGTCCCCGAGCCGGAGCCGGCAGTCCCCGCGTTGGAGCCAGCAGCCCCCGAGCTGGAGACGGCAGTCCCCGAGCCGGAGCCGGGAACTCCAGGGTTGGGTGGGGGCGCGTCGGCGTCGTCTGGGACGAAGATGGATTCCGACTCCGGAGACGGCTTGATGGACGGCTTCCGCAGGTGCTCGAGGGAGACGCCGGCTGGGATGGCTTGCCGGGTGGAGCCCACTTTGGCCAGGGCGTCGGCTGCTTCGTTGTCCGTGCGGGGGACGTGGAGGAACTCGCAACCGTCGAACCCGCCCAAGAGTTGCTGGACCAGGAAGCGGTAGTTGGCCATGTTGGCGTCTTTGGCGTCCCAGTCGCCGGAGACTTGCTGCACCACCAGGTCCGAGTCGCCGTAGCAGAGGATGCGCCGTATGCCGATTTCCTTGGACAGCCGGATGCCGTGTACGAGAGCTTCGTACTCGGCAACGTTGTTGGAGGTGGTGAAATGGATCTGCAGTACGTACCGTAGCCGGTCGTTCTTGGGGGAAGATAGCACGATGCCGGCTCCCAAACCGTTGCGCATCTTGGAGCCGTCGAAGTGCATGCACCAGTGAGTCGACTCGGGAGCCGGCGGCAGGTACTGGGTCTCGGTCTAGTCGACGAGGAAGTCGGCCAGTGCTTGGGACTTGATGATGGTGCGCGGCTCGTAGAGGATCGTGTGGCCGGCTAGCTCGATGGCCCACTTGGCCACCCGGCCAGAGGCATCCCGGCAGCCCATGATCTCGCCAATGGGGGCCGTGCTCACCACGGTAATGGTATGCTCCTGGAAGTATTGCCTCAGCTTCTTGGCGGCGAAGTACACGCCATAGCACATCTTCTGATAGTGGGGGTAGTTCTGCTTGGAGGCGGAGAGCACCTCGCTCAGGTAGTAGACCGGACGCTGGACTGGCTGCACCTTGCCCTCCTCAGGGCGCTCGACGACCAGCACCGTGCTGACCATGCGGGAGGCGGCGGCGATGTACAGCAGTAGTGGCTCTTTTTCAGTCGGCGCGGCCAGGACGGGTGCGGTGGACAGCATGCGCTTGAGGTCGTGGAAAGCCTCGGCCGCCTGGTCGCTCCACTCGAACATCGTCGTCTTCTTCATCAGCTGATATAGGGGCAGGGCCCTCTCCCCCAGCCGGCTGACGAACCGGCTGAGAGAGGCCAAGCAGCCGGTGAACTTCTGGACGTCGCGTAGCCGGGTCGGCTTGCGCATGCGCTAGATTGCCTTGATCTTCTCCGGGTTGGCTTCGATGCCGCGCGTCGAGACGAGGAAGCCGAGGAGCTGGCCAGCCGGCACGCCGAAGACGCATTTCTCCGGGTTGAGCTTGATCTGGAACCGGCGCAGATTGGCGAAGGTCTCCTTGAGGTCGGCCATGAGCGTGACGTGCTGCTTGGTCTTCACCACGATGTCGTCGATGTAGACATGCACATTTCTGCCGAGCTGGGGCAGCAGGGATTTCTGCATGCAGCGCTGGAAGGTGGCGCCGGCGTTCTTCAGGCCGAACGACATGGTGATGTAGCAATACGCCCCAAATGGCGTGATGAAGGACGTCTTGAGGGCGTTGGCCGGGTCCAGCTTGATCTGGTGGTAGCCGGAGTAGGCGTCCAGGAAGGACAGGAGCTCGCAGCCGGCTGTGGAGTCGATGAGTTGGTCGATCCGGGGCAGAGCGAACGGGTCTTTGGGGCATGCCTTGTTCAGGCTGGTGTAGTCGATGCACATGCGCTAGGTGCCATTTTTCTTCAGGACGAGGACTGGATTGGCCAGCCACTCGGGGTGGAACACTTCCATGATGAACCCGGCTTTGAGCAGCCGGGCGATCTCTTCACCGATGGTTCTTCGCTTCTCCTTGGAGAAGCGGCGTAGCGGCTGCCGGACAGGCTTGGCGTCCTTGCGGACGTGAAGTTTGTGCTCGGCGAATTCCCTCGGGACACCCGGCATGTCTTTGGGAGACCATGCAAAGATATCCTGATTCTCACGGAGGAAATCGACGAGCTCGCCTTCCTATTTGCCGTCGAGGCCGGTGCCCACGACGACGTACTTGCTGGAGCTGGGGTCGGCCGGGTTGAGCGGGACCCGCTTCGTGTCCTTAGCCGGCTTGAAGGAGGCTTCGTCGGCCGGCTTGGGTGGAGCCGGCATGGCCGACTGCGCGTTAGCCAGCGCCACGATCCTGTTGAGCTGGCGCCTCTCTTCCGCGATGACCAGCGACTCGGCCAGCTGGGAGCCAGCTTTGGCACACACGAGGGACTTCTTGTAGTCGCCGACGACGGTGATGAGGCCCTTGGGACCCGGCATCTTCAACTTCAGGTAGGCATAGTGGGGGACCGCCATGAATTTGGCCATCGCGGGCCGGCCCAGCAGCGCGTGGTAGGGGCTGGCCAGGTCGACCACCTCGAACCAGATCGGCTCACGGCGGAAATGGCTGCTGGAGCCGAACAGGACGTCAAGCCGGATCCGGCCGATCGGGGAGCAGGAGAGTCCTGGAACGATGTCGTGGAACACCGTCCGGGTCGGCTCCAGCTGTCGCGCCTCGATGCCGAGCTTGGTCATGGTGTCACGGTATAGGATGTTGATGCTGCTGCCGCCGTCGATCAGCACCCGCGAAAAGCGGCAAGTGCGTTTCTCGGAGACGAAGGTGGGGTCGAGCACGAGGGCGTAGCCACCCGGTGTGGGCATGACGGCCGGATGGTCCTCCCGGGTCCAGCCGACCGGCCGGTCGGACCAGTGCATGTACTGGGGAACCGGGGGGACGATGGCGTTCACCTCGGCCGCGTGCTTGCGCTTGGCGTGCTTGTCATCCCCCACGCTGGTGAAGACGACGTAGGACGCGTCAGGGCGCGGGAAAGGGTCGTCGGCGAGGGCGCCGGGTGGCGGTGGTGGCGGCGGGAGCGGTGGCTGCCACGAGCCGGCTCTGCCGGCTTCGGGTCGCGGTGGCGGAAGGTTGCCCTTCAACAGGCGCTGGGTGAAACTACACTGCCGGAGCGTGTGCGTCGACGGCTTCGCGCCGCTGTGGTTCTTGCAGGGGGTGTCGAGCATCTGCTCGAAGGTCAGCTTGGGCTGCCAGGCGGCTTTGCCAGTGCGCGGGCACTGGCTGGCGCCTTGCTCGGCCGGCTGCTCCCCTTCCACGGCGGCGACCTGCCGGTTGTCGTAGCGGGGCACCGGCTGGTCGCTCCGGCGCTTGCCGTTGTTGTTGTTGTCTTGGCGGCACTGGCCGCCGTCGCCAGCCGGCTTGGGAGGAGCCGGCTGGACAGGGAGGAGCTTGCCGTCTGCGTCGATCGTGATCTTCACATTCATCGCGGAATCGGCCATAGCGTACTTGTCCGCCACAGCCATGAGCTCCGCCAGGGTCTCCGGCTCGTCGCATACCAGCCGGTGCTTGACCAGAGTCCCGTCTAGGCATCCGTCGATGAAGTACTGGATGGCCTGGACCTCGTGGACCCCTTCGCAGGAGTTGCGAAGCTCCATCCACCGCGTGAGGAAGTCGCGCAGGGGCTCGCCCGGCTTCTGGACGCACATGGAGAGCTGGCGAGGCTTGCCGGGTCGCTTGTAGGTGATGGTGAAGTTGCGAATGAACGCGTCTTCGAAATCCAGTCAGGAGTTCACACTGCCGGCTCGGAGGCTGTTAAGCCACGTCCGGGCCGAGCCGAGCAGCATGAGGGGGACGTAACGGACAGCCACGCGCCAGTTGCCGCCGGCTATGCCGACAGCGGTGGTGTAGTCGGTTAGCCAGTCCTCCGGCTTGGTGGCGCCGGGGTATTTTGGGGAGTCGCGGGGCAGCGAGAAGCCTTTGGGGAAGGGTTCTTCGCGAATGCGGGGGCCGAAGCACGCCGGGCCGACAGAGCTTTCCTCCTCTAGGGCCGTGGAGCGCGCCAGCCGGTCGATGCGGTGACAGGCGTCGCTTTCGTCGTAGGGCTCGCGGGGGCCGAGTCGGTCAGCCACGGGACCGCGGGGACCGATTCGGTCGGCCACGGGACCGCGGGGAGCAGGAGCATCCGGGGCCGGCTCGGGCCGCCGAGGCGGCCGCACGGGGGGCTCCGGCTGCTGAACCCGGCCGTCGCCGGCCGTCTCGCCGGCGTTGCCGTCTCCAGCGGTGGTGGCGCGGTTATGCCGGCTCCGACCGGACCGGTGCCGGCCAGAGCGACTCGCGCTAGTGGCGTGCTAGTGACGGGTTTGCGGAATTCCCTGCAGCGGAGCCGGATGGCTGGGCCGGATCAAAACGCGCCTGCTGCTCGTTTGCCGCGGCGATGAGGTCGCGGATGCGCTGCTGCTGCTGCAGCAGCTCCTCGCCCTCCAGGAACTCGAGATCCTCCAAGGCCGCCTGCGCCGCGCGCATGTTCTTGACGGGGGTGTCGTAGACGGGCCGGCCTGCGCCTAGCGCACGGTCGAGTGCGCCCCCACGAATCCGCACCTCCGTGACCCGGCTGGGCTCGGCGGCGGGCGGAGTGAAGCCGTGGGCGCTGTCGTACTCACGCTGGGCGGACTCCAGCCGGCGCCGCACGGCTGCGAGCTCCGTGGCCTCGACCAGCAAATGCTGGCGGTCCTCGTTGAGCTGAGCCGCTGCGGCCGCCGAGTCGGCGTCGGGCGTGATGGGGGCTTGCAGACTTAGGATCGTCTCGCGGAGCGGGTCGGTCCGGCGAGGAGGGGCCGCAGCCGCGGTGGCGGCGGCCGCGGCAACCTTCTCCTTGGCGCACGGGGAGCCGGAACTGGTGCCGATGGTTAGCACCTCCGCGCGGACGCAGAGAGCGGCGACGTCGTCGGAGACGGCGCAGCTAACGGGGACAGGCGAGTCGGTGCAATTGCGCACTTCGCTGGGAAACACGTCGGGGACGAGCGCGACGAAGACGCGCAGCGCGCCGAAGGGGACGACGAGGCAGCCTGCGGAGCAGGCGACGTTCGCGCCCGGCGCAGCGCCGCAGCCGGCCGGGTTGGCCGTGCGAGGCGCAGGGACCAAACCGTGCACGATGCGCTCGCCGGAGCTGGTGAAGGGCCTCGTCCGGAACTTGACTCCGGCCGGCGCCGCGAACAGCCCCACGGTGGGCGCCAACTGTCATGGTATTTTCACGGCAGATGCCATAAGATGGCTAAAGAGGTGGGGCTATGAGAGGGCGCCGGTGGGTTCTGGAGGCGAGGTTGGCATGAGCAAGTGCGAGACACGAGACGTACCCAGGTTCGGGGCCCTCTGGAGAGGTAACACCCCTAATCCTGCCGAATGTAGTACGGGAAGCACAAGGGCTACAAGGTTGCTCCTGGAGCTGTGTTTGTGTGTGTTGCTACTGAACTCTCCGACCCTCTGCATAGAGGCCTCCCTGGGGGTCTTATAGGCCGACCCCCAGGGTTACAATGGGAAAAGATACAGAGGCGCGGGCCCCTGGCGTCATTGACCTGGGGCCGCCGGGTCGCCGGGTCGCCAGGTGCGCCGCACCTGCCTGGCGCGGGGCACTGTGGCGGGTCTTGTCTCTCGTCAGTCTGGGTACGAGGCACTATGGCACGTCTTGTCCATCGTCAGAGGGAGGTCGGCGCCGTTGTTTCTACAGGACCGTGCCTCCCTGACACCGCCCGCCTCGGGCGGGGGCGCAAGGAAAGCTTCAGCCTCGCCTGTTCTGTCAGCGTAAAGGAAGGAGCGTTGTAGCCTCGCTTGCTTCGTCGCGAAGGCTTCGTCCCCTCGTGGCCAGCCAGCATGGGCAAGCCGGCCAGGCCGGGTCGCCGTGCCGAGCCGGCTCGCGCTGGGGAGCCGGCGTACTGGCAAGCCGGCCTGAGGGACTTGCCCTGCTCCGATGATTTTTCGACAGGGATCCGGGCTCCGTTGCCTACCTGGGGGTCATCCCCCCGATAGCGATGGCGGCCTTGAGCTCGGCGATGAGTCCCTCATACTTGGCGATGTTTTTGGAGACCTTGTCGGTGCGCCCGAAGCAGAGCTGCACTGCGTAGTAAAGCTTGTCGCCTGTGGGTGTAGTGAGCACCACCCCAACCCCCGCGCCCTGGCGCGCGAAGGCCCCGTCGAAGTGCATGCTCCAGCCTCCGGAGGTAGCCTCCTCGGGCAAGGACGACTCCTCCTGCGGCTCGCCCTGACGCGTGTCCATCCACTCCGCCGCGAAGTCTGCCAAGGCCGCGCCCTTGATGGTCCTGTTGGTGAGGAACTCCAGCTCGAAAGGTTGCAGCTCAATGTTCCACTCGGCGACGCGGCCAGTGGCATTCGGGCTCCGCAGGACTTGCCCCAGCGGTAGGAGGAGATCACTCTGACTGGGTGACCCTGGAAGTAGTGGCGTAGCTTCCTGGAGGCCATGAGGAGCGCCAGGAGGAGCTTCTACTGCATGGGGTACCGTTCACGCGCGTCTCCCAGCACCATACTGACGAAGTAGACGGGGTGCTCGACGAGGCGCGTGACCGTGGTATCCAAGTCGTGCTCGCCGAGGGGCTCAGGCTGCTGCGCCGCGGGGGCCTCCGGAGCCTGAGCTCCAGAGGCCTCCTGAGGGGGCGCGGGGGCCTCCGGAGGGGGGCCCTCGGCAGGCGCCGGCAGGGCCTTGAGGGGCTCCAGCGATGTCTCCGCGGCACCCGCAGGCACAGGCTCGGCAGGCTTCTTCTTGACACAGACTCGCCCCTCCCGCTCTGCCACAAGGGCCGCGCTGGTCGTTTGGGGAGTGGCCGCCAAGTATAACAGCAGGCGCTCGCGTGGGCGCGGGGCGACCATGACGGGAGGGTTGGTGAGGTACCTTTTGAGATCCTCGAAGGCAGCGTCGGCCTCAGGGGTCCACTTGAAGGGGCCAGACCTCTTCATGACCTTGAAGAAAGGCAGAGCCCGCTCGCCGAACTTGGATATGAAACGACCGAGCGAGGCCATGCATCCCACCAGGCGCTGCATCTCCTTGAGGTTGCGGGGCAGCCGCATCTCCTCGATAGCCTTAATATTCTCAGGGTTGGCCTCGATGCCGCGATGGGAGACCAGAAAACCCAGGAGCTTGCCGGAAGGGACACCGAAGACACACTTGGCAGGGTTGAGCTTGAGGTTGACCTTGCGCATGTTGGCGAAGGTTTCCTTCAGGTCCTCGATGAGGGTGCGCGCCTCGCGCGTTTTGATGACGATGTCGTCGATGTATGCCTCCGCATTTCTCCCCATTTGGCACCCTAGGCAAATGCGCATCAGCCTCTGGAAGGTAGCCCCCGCGCTCTTCAGGCCAAAGGGCATTCACACGTAGCAGAACACTCCGCAGGGGGTGATGAAGGCGGTTTTCTCCTCATCCTCCTTTGCCATCTTGATCTGATGATAGCCCGAGAAGGCGTCCAGGAAGTAGAGCAGATCGCACCCGGCGGTGGAGTCTACTATTTGGTTAATCCTGGGCAGCGGGAAGTGGTCCTTGGGGCAGGCCTTGTTGAGGTTGGTGAAGTCGACGCACATGCGCTTGCCGCCGTGCGGCTTGGCGATGACAACGGGGTTGGCGACCCACTCCGGGTGGAGCACCTCACGGATGATTCCTGCGTCTTGGAGCTTCTCAGCCTCCCCAATGACGAAGTCCTGCTTCTCAGGCGCCTGGCGCCGTACTTTCTGCTTGACGGGGCGTGCGTTGGGGCACACCGCCAAGTGGTGCTCGATCACCTCCCTCGACACGCCGGGCATGTCCGAGGTTGTCCAAGCGAACATATCAGCGTTCGCCCGAAGGAAGTCGACGAGGGCACCTTCTTGCTCGGGGGAAAGACCGCTGCCGATGGTGAGGAAGGGGCCCGCGCCGTTCCCATCCAACGACACTTTCTTGGTCTCGGCCCGCTCCTGGGAGAACAGCAGCTTCTTCTTCGCAGGCGCCGGCTCGGCAAGCTCAGGGGCGTCCTCCTCGGCCTGGGATGCGGCGGCGGTCGCCTTGTGGGCACGCGCGAGGGCGCGCACTGCGTCCTTTACATCGCAATGGATTGTGAGGGTGCCGCTGCTGACGAGCATCTTGACGAGGCTGTAGGCGCGGTGTGTTGCGGCCATGAACTTGGAGAGCGCCGGGTAGCCTAAGACGGCGTTGTAGGGCAGGCCGATGCGAGCCACATCGAAGACGACGAGCTCCGTACGGTAGTTCTCGCGGGTGCCGAAGGTGACGGGAAGGCGCACCTGCCCCAGGGGGGCAGTGGCGCCGCCGATAATGCCCAAGAAGGGCCTGGTGGGAACCAGGCGCCCACCTGGTGCCCGGAGCGTCTCGAAAGTCTCCACAAAGAGCACATTGAGGCCAGCGCCGCCATTGATGAGCGTCTTGGTGATGGCCACACCACTGATAGTCGGAGTG
Organism: Elymus sibiricus; assembly: GCA_039707655.1. Taxonomy (NCBI): domain Eukaryota; kingdom Viridiplantae; phylum Streptophyta; class Magnoliopsida; order Poales; family Poaceae; genus Elymus; species Elymus sibiricus. Next base: position 352,439,037 of record CM077666.1, read on the forward strand.
CACAGCAGAGGGACAGCCCCCATAGCCCTGGCGGACCTGGGATGGTCGCTGGCGTCGAAGGAGATGGGGAACTCGGACCACTTGAGGCGGCCGGCGGGCTCGGGCGCCTGAAGGGCCGCGCTCACCTCGCGCGTGAAGCGCTTGAGGTGGCAGCTGGACGGAGGGGCCTGGGCCCCTCCCAGGATGCAGGCCACCCCTCGGGGCCCCTGGGAACCCCCGCTGGTAGCGACGGCCTTGGCTGGGCGGTGGCCACCGGCGCCACTCGGCACGGACGGGCCGCGGCCCGGAGGAGGAAGAAGATGGGGAGCGGTGCGCCCATGCCGCTCAGCGCGCCGTGGTGAAGTGGACACAGGGCGAGGGGGCGCCTGGCCTCCGCTGGCGGCGAAGACGAGCTCGGTGATGCGCTTGAGCCAGGCGTCGCGGCCGTCCTTGGAGGGGGGACAGCGCAGCAGCCCCCGAGCCATGAGTAGCGCGGCGCGCGGAGCAAGGGGGCGCTCCCTGCGGGCGAAGACACGGTGGAGGAGAGGCCGCGGTCCCGCCCACTCGCCGACGGGTGGATGGAGGAGGACGCCCGCTCCCCAACAGGCCCGGCGGCGGCCCGACGCACAGCGCGCTCGCGGCATGCGGCGGCATCATCCATGTCGGTGCCGATGTCGAGGTCGAAGGCATGAAGACGGCAAGTTCCCCTACCTGGCGCCCCAAATGTTGGAGTCTAGGATCTGCGTCCAAGAAACTTCTACAAGAACTTAGGATTCGAAATCTGGGGAACTTTGCTTGGCAGCCTACGACAGGACTACGGCGGGGACGCGACGGACTCACCGGCTCTCACCGGACACGAAGGGGACGCGCGAGCTACCCAGGTTCGGGCCACCGTGTGGTGTAATACCCTACTCCTGCTTGTGTTGGATTGCTCTGTGGAGGAGAGCTTGTGCTCGAGGTACAAGAGGTGTGGGGGAGAATGGGTCGATCCCCTTACATGGAAGCAGCCTTGCCCCTTTTGTAGTGCCTTGGTCCTCTTCCCCGAAAGTATGAGCGGGAAAGGGTAGCCACAGGGCGGCAATTCAAAGGGGGACAGGGGCGCAGGCTTATCCTGACTAAAGGTGGTCTCCGCCTGTTAAAGCAGCTCCTTGTGACGCGCTGGTGGGCTTGGAGATGACCTCCGTCCTGGCGCACTGACCCGTCCTGATCTTCTATCACCAAAGAGGAAAACCTTTGGGACTTGCTTTGGGGGAGGCAGATGCCACTGCTCCCTTATCACTAAAATGGAAACATGTCTGAGCCGTACCCTGCTGTCCTTGCCCTGGCATCGGGACGTCACCCACGTGAGAGGCCAACCGGCGCCGCATGTCACGCCCCGTGAAGCGGCCTCGCGAGGGGTTGCCTCGCAAGGCGATCTGGGGCCTGCCGGCCTCACCAAGGCTTGGTCTGGCGGGGAGGGGCCTCGCGAGGCTAGCTCTCCACGAGGCGACTCCCTCCTGGGCAACGGCGCCAGGGCCACCTTGCCGGGGCCAGCCCAAGCGTCGCCTCCTGGGCCAGAGGAGACGGACCGTGGTACCCTGGTTCCCACTGGGCCGACAAAAATGATTGGTTACACGCATAGTCTTGAATGAGGCGTTTTCACGGTGCCATCAACCGAGTGTTACTACGGTGCATTAAACTGGGTGTAACGACATCAGATCACATCAGATCAATGCAATGCATTGTTACCACTGCAAGGCCGATTTGGCCAATGTACTGCTCAGCCTTTTCGGCCTATATAAGGAGAGGCTAGGATTCCCTTGCACGAGCAGATCACGGTAGATACGCACAAGATCTAGTGAGATTACTCTAACACTTGTACCAAAAATCCTGATACGATGCTTCGTTAGAAGACTCGGTGGGTGTAGGGTGTTACCTCTAAGACAGAGGGACCGAATGTGGATAAATCCCTTGTGTGAATCCCGTACCTAGATCCTCATCATGCGCCTTGCTACATAAATTCTCAAATCATGAGTGTTGCCCGAAATCCCCGCGACACTGTCATGACCGTGCGTCTAGTTTTTCGAGAAAATGCAAAGTGATTTTTGCATTTCTTTGTATTGAAAAGATAGGGTTTATGTTAAAATCCTCCTAGGAGGTATAGTTCTGGAGATGAAAAACAAGGAGTCAGTGCACATCCCATGTCTGGGGGATGATGTCGCGAAGGCCAGCGGCTCCTGCCTTAGCCCAGAGCGACGCCTCGTCCTTGATCTTCACAACAAGGTCGCTCATCGAAGGTTGGGTGCCCTCGAAGACGCAATTGTTGTGGTGTTTCCAAATCATCTAGGGGGTCAACAGGGCCATGGAGGCCAGGCCTTTGCGCATGGACTGCGGCGTCCCCTGCCTAGTAGTGTGCCACCATTCCAAGAGGGAAGACTCATGGCTTGGCGGCACGCACGGCATGCGGAGGCAAGTGATGATGTCGTGCCAGACTTGCCTGGAGAAGGGACAACGAAGGAGCAGATGGTCCATCGTCTCGGGGTCCTGGCAGCACAGGAGGCAAGGGTCGTGGTGCTACAGCCCACGGCGTGCCAAGCGGTCGGCGGTCCAGCATCTGTCCTGGTCGGCAAGCCAGTGGAAGAAGCATACCCTGGGCGGCGCCCAACTCTTCCAAATGAATTTCCAGGACTTGCTTTGGATTGATCCCTAGAAGGTAGCCTTGTAGCAGGACTTCGCGGTGTATGATCTGCTCGTGGTCCACTTCTAGTGCAGTTGGTCAGGCTCCTCGGTCAGTGTAGTACGCTCGATGGTATTCTAGAAGCGTATGTATTGGCCAATCTCATGGATACCAAGTGTGCCCTCAATGTGTGTGCCCAGGCGTTGGTGTGGAGCCCCTCCGTGACAGTCTGTGCCTTTCTCTTGCGCTTGGGGATGCAGGCGTGGAGCTGTGGTGCAATCTCACCAATGGAGCGGCCGTCGATCCACCGGTCATCCCAAAATAGGGCTGTGTGGCCGTTGCCCAGGACCATCGTGGTGCAGGCGAAGAACAGTGCCCGCTCTTCCGCAGAGAACTGCAGGCCTAGGCAACTCCATGCCCTGCTTTGGTCAGTGCGGCTCAGCCATAGCCACCGTAGGTGCAGCGCCAGCCCGGTGCGCTCCAGGTCCGGAATGCCAAGGCCTCCAAGCTCGATGGGGCGGCAGGTCCGGCGCCAGTTGACGTGGCAGTTGCCTCCACTGGCTACCTCGCGGCCAACCCACAAGAACCCTCGTTCGATCTTCTCAAGCTGCTTCAGGGTTTTCTTAGGCGGCGCGAAGACCAGCAGCTGATGGATGGGGATCTGATGACCCACAAGTATAGGGGATCAATCGTAGTCCTTTTGATAAGTAAGAGTGTCGAACCCAACGAGGAGCAGAAGGAAATGGCAAGCGGTTTTCAGCAAGGTGTTTTCTGCAAGCACTGAAATTATCGGTAACGAGTAGTTTGATAGCAAGATAATTTGTAACAAGTGACAAGTAACAATAGTAATAAAGGGTGCAGCAAGTTGGCCCAATCCTTTTTGTAGCAAAGGACAAGCCGGAACAATCTCTTATAGTAAGTAAAGCATTCTCGAGGACACATGGGAATTTCATCTAGTCACTTTCATCATGTTTGTTTGATTCGCGTTCGCTACTTTGATAATTTGATATGTGGGTGGACCGGTGCTTGGGTGCTATCCTTACTTGGACAAACCTCCCACTTATGATTACCCCCTCTCGCAAGCATCCGCAACTACGAAAGAAGAATTAAGATAACTCTAACCATAGCATTAAACATATGGATCCAAATCAGCCCCTTACGGAATAGCGCAAAAACTAGGGTTTAAGCTTCTGTCACTCTAGCAACCCATCATCTAATTACTACTCCACAATGCATTCCCTTAGGCCCAAGGATGGTGAAGTGTCATGTAGTCGACGTTCACATAACACCACTAAGGGAATCAACAACATACATATCATCAAAATATCGAACAAATACCAAGTTCACATGATTACTTATGACAAGACTTCTCCCATGTCCTCAAGAACAAAAGTAACTACTCACAAAACATAATCATGTCCAAGATCAGAGAGGTATTGAATAGCATAATAGATCTCAACATATAATCTTCCACCAAATAAACCAACTAGCATCAACTACAATATGTAATCAACACTACTAGCAACCCACAGGTACCAATCTGAGGTTTTGAGACAAAGATTGAATACAAGAGATGAACTAGGGTTTGAGATGAGATGGTGCTGGTGAATATGTTGATGAAGATTAGTCCTCCCACGATGAGAGGATCGCTGGTGATGTCGATGGCGACGATTTCCCCCTCCCGGAGGGAAGTATCCCCGGCAGAATCTCTCCGCCGGAGAGCAAAAGTGCTCCTGCCCAAGTTCCAATTCGAGACGGCGGCGCACTGGTGCCTCGTGGGCACCTGGGTGGCCCCCTCTGGTACTTTTTGCTTCCTATATTTTTTATATATTCCAAAATAATTCTCTATAAAATTTCAGCTCATTTGGAGATGTGCAGAATAGGTATCTTGACAGAGCTTTTTCAGGTCCAGAATTCCAGCTGCCGACAATCTCCCTCCTTGTGTGAATCTTGCATATTAAGAGAGAAAAGACATTAGAATTGCTCCACAAAGTGTTATATTGATTTAAAACACTATAAATAATAGTAGTAAAACATGATGCAAAATGGACGTATCAACTCCCCCAAGCTTAGACCTCGCTTGTCCTCAAGCGAAAGCCGATATCGATAATCATGTCCACATGTTTAGAGAGAGAGGTGTCGATAAAAACAAAATACGGACATAGAAGCATCATGATCATTATTATAACAGCAATATTTATTATCATAAACTTCTCATAAGCAAGTAACAATTCATCACAACAATGGAGTATAAGGCATAAAGTTTCTTGCAAACTAACAAACTATGTTCTCAGTCAACAATGCAATTGCAATTCATCATATTTTCAGGAAGGGTCTCATGTAGGAGCTATTTAGCAAGTCCACATACTCAACCATCATTTAGTCTTCTATGATTGCCAACACTCACAACATATATACGGAGCAAAAGTTTCAGCCAGACACATAGAAAGATAGGGGCTTGTGAATTTGCCTCCCAGCTGATTCACCTCAAGGGTGATGTCAACAATAATGAATCATGATCACCCATATCCAACTGGATATATGTGCCTAGATCTTTCCCCACCACATGATGCTTGCAAAAGAGAAAAATAAAAAGGAAGTAGAGGAGAACACTATTGACTCTTGCATAAAAAGTAAATACATAAAAGTAAAGGATAGGCCCTTCGCAGAGGGAAGCAGAGGTTGTCATGCACTTTTTGTTTTTGGATGCAAGAGCTCTTAATGCAAAGGAACATCACTTTATATTGCCCCTTGTGATAGCAACCTTTATTATGCAGTCTGTCGCTTTTATTTCTTTACCATCACAAGTTCGTACAAAGTTTATTTCCCTTACAATAAAAGTTCAGACATATTTAGAGGCAATTTTTATTGCTTTTTGCACCGATGACAACTTACTTGAAGGATCTTATTCAATCCATAGGTAGATATAGTGGACTCTCATGACATGAAACTGGGTTTAAGGGTTTTGGATGCACAAGTAGTATCTCTACTTGGTGCGAATTTTTGGCTAGCAAAGATATTGGCAAGCACCACATGTTGGAGGATCTATAACAATATAACTTCTATGTGAATATGAACAAACATAACTCATTACGTTGTCCTCCTTGTCCAACGTCAACAATTTGACATAAAATACTTGATGGGGGCTCACAATCATAAAAGATGTCCAAGATAATATGTTTGCATGTGAATCTTCTCTTCCCTTATTAATTCTTTCATGAATTGCATCATTGACTAATACTATGTTTGTTAACTTCCAATAAATTTTACCACTTATACTTTTCTTTATGTAATGTCATTACTTTCCATAAGATTAGCATATGATCTTTTTATTATTTTCATTGCTAGAATTGGAACATGAAAGTAAAGAAGCAAAAACTCAAACTACTCTTTATTATATAACTCTCAACTCAATTACATGAATAGATAGATCACGAAGCTAATACTCAAAATAGATCATACTAAACTTTTATTCAACTAGATCATGAAATAACTAAGGATTGAACTAAGAATAGGTGAAGATGGTAAAAGTGATGGTGATACGATACCGGGGCACCTCCCCCAAGCTTGGCACAAGCCAAGGGGAGTGCCCATACCCATGTGCTCAAGTTCCTTTCTTTGGTGATGGTGGTGATGGTGGGGCGAGCTTGTCCAGCTTACGTTTGAGGATGAAGTTTTCCTCCCTTAAATCATCGACTTCTTGTTCAAGCTTCAATACCTTTTTACATAGTGCCTCCTTGCTTTCCTGTAGAAAATGGGACGGCATAAATTGGATCTTAGACTTGTTTACTGTGTTTGGGAGGCTCGATTTCTTGAACTCCACATGCATATCTCCAGGTTGAGGTAGAGGGGCATCGTCTTCATCCGAGCTCGCATCTTCCGTCTCCTTTATGTTGGCATCTTGCTCCTCCTCCTCAGACCATCCATAGGGGTCTATATCCCCATAGATCTTTGGATTTGCAACATAGTGTGATACAAAGCTTTCTCCATCCGAGTCCTGAGACGACATGCTTTCGGATCTGTCAGAAAAGTAGCATGAAACAAGAACAGAAGAGATTTCTGTGATACGGTGGTCAAAACATCTGGAAGTATATATAAGGATTTTTTATCTTGCAAAACAAGTAATCCAGAAGAAAACGGAGTCGGGAAGGCTCACGTGGGGCCCACGAGGTACCAGGGCGCGCCAGAGGGGGTGGCGCGCCCTGGTGCCTCGTGGGCACCAGGTGGGTCCCCCGGGCTCTTTCTTATTTTTGAATTTTTCTAAATATTCCAAAACTGACAGAAACTATTTTTATGGAATTTTTGGAGTCGGTTTACTTACCGTATCACATACCTCTTCCTTTTCAGGGTTCTGGAGTGTTCCGGAAGGTCTCTCTTATGTATTCCTCCGGTGTAATTGTCTCAATAATATTAGTTTCAACATTAATAGGGGTACCTGAAATATAGTGCTTAATTCTTTTCCCATTCACCACTCTCGGATTAGTGCCTTCGGAATTATTTATTTTGATGGCTCCGGAGCGATAAACTTCTTCGATGATATACGGTCCTTCCCATTTAGAGAGAAGTTTTCCTGCAAAGAATCTCAAACGAGAATTGTATAATAGAACTTGCTCATCTACTTTAAATTCCCGTTTTTGAATTCTTCTATCATGCCATCTTTTAACTTTTTCTTTAAACAATTTGGCATTTTCATAAGCTTGGGTTCTCCATTCATCTAATGAGCTAATATCAAATAACCTCTTTTCACCGGCAAGTTTGAAATCATAATTGAGTTCTTTAATTGCCCAATATGCTTTATGTTCTAACTCAAGAGGTAAATGACATGCTTTTCCATAAACCATTTTATAAGGAGACATACCCATAGGATTTTTATAAGCAGTTCTATAAGCCCATAATGCATCGTCAAGTTTCTTAGACCAATTCTTTCTAGATCTATTAATGGTTTTTTGCAAAATTAACTTTATTTCTCTATTGCTTAATTCTACTTGACCACTAGTTTGAGGGGGATAAGGAGATGCAATTCTATGGTTGACATCATATTTAGCGAGCAATTTACGGAATGCACCATGAATAAAATGTGAACCACCATTAGTCATTAAATATCTAGGGACTCCAAACCTCGGGAAAATAACTTCTTTAAGCATTTTAATAGAAGTGTTATGATCAGCACTACTAGTTGGAATAGCCTCTACCCACATAGTAACGTAATCAACAGCAACTAAAATATGAGTATACCCATTGGATTTAGGAAAAGGTCCCATATAATCAAATCCCCAAACATCAAATGGTTCAACAGCAAGTGAATAATTCATAGGCATTTCCTGACGTCTACCAACATTACCAATTCTTTGACATTCATCACAAGATAGGACAAACTTACGAGCATCCTTGAAAAGAGTAGGCCAATAAAAACCAGATTGTAATACCTTGTCTGCAGTTCTGTCTCCCGCATGGTGTCCTCTGTAAGCTTCGGAGTGACACTTCCGTAGGATTTGTTACTGTTCATGCTCAGGTATACAACGTCTAATAATACCATCTACTCCTTCTTTATAAAGATGTGGGTCATCCCAGAAATAATGTCTTAAATCAAAGAAGAACTTTTTCTTTTGTTGGTATGTGAAACTAGGTGGTATATATTTAGCAACAATGTAATTAGCATAGTCCGCATACCAAGGAGTATTACGAGAAGCATTTATGACAGCTAATTGCTCATCAGGAAAATCATCATTAATAGGTAGTGGGTCATCAAGAACATTTTCTATTCTAGACAAATTATCTGCTACGGGATTCTCAGCTCCCTTTCTATCAATAATATGCAAGTCAAATTCTTGTAGCAATAAAACCCACCTAATGAGTCTAGGTTTAGCATCCTTCTTTTCCATAAGATATTTAATAGCAGCATGATCGGTGTGAACAGTTACTTTAGAATCAACTATATAAGATCTGAATTTATCACACGCAAACACAACCGCTAGAAATTCTTTTTCGGTAGTAGCATAATTTCTTTGGGCACTGTCTAGAGTTTTACTAGCATAATGGATAACATTTAATTTCTTATCAACTATTTGTCCTAGAACAGCACCAATAGCATAATCACTAGCATCACACATAATTTCAAAGGGCAAGTTCCAATCAGGTGGTTGAACAATAGGTGCAGTGGTTAAGGCTTTCTTAAGTGTTTCAAAGGCTTCTAGACAATCATCATCAAAAACAAATGGAACACCTTTTTGCAAAAGATTGGTAAGAGGCCTAGAAATTTTAGAGAAGTCTTTAATAAATCTCCTATAGAAACCAGCATGACCAAGGAAACTTCTTATACCTTTAATATCTTTGGGACATGGCATTTTCTCAATAGCGTCAACCTTAGCTTTATCAACTTCAATACCTCTTTCAAAAAATTTATGCCCCAAGAAAATGCCTTCATTCACCATAAAGTGGTACTTCTCCCAATTCAAGACAAGATTAGTTTCTTCACATCTCTGCAAGACTCGATCAAGCTTCCTTAAGCAATCATCAAAAGAAGTTCCGTAAACGGAAAAATCATCCATGAACACCTCAACAATCTTTTCACAAAAGTCAAAGAATATAGCAGTCATACATCTTTCAAAGGTAGCGGGTGCATTGCATAAACCAAAAGGCATACGTCTATAAGCATAGGTTCCAAAAGGGCAAGTGAAGGTGGTTTTCTCTTGATCGGGTTGTGATACGGGTATTTGAGAAAAACCAGAATAACCATCTAGGAAACAAAAGTGTGTATGCTTAGACAATCTTTCTAACATTTGATTAATAAAAGGTAAGGGGTAATGATCTTTTCTAGTAGCTTTGTTTAATTTTCTAAAATCAATTACCATCCTATAACCAGTTACAATTCTTTGTGGAATGAGTTCATTTTTATCATTAGGAACAACGGTAATACCTCCTTTCTTAGGGACACAATGAACGGGACTTACCCATCTACTATAAGCTATGGGATAGATTATACCTGCTTCCAGAAGTTTTAATATTTCGGTTCTTACCACCTCTTTCATCTTAGGATTTAATCGTCGTTGGTGGTCGACAACTGGTTTAGCATCAGGCTCCATATTAATCTTGTGCTGACATAGAGTGGGACTAATGCCCTTAAGATCATCAAGAGTATATCCAATAGCAGCTCGATGCTTCCTTAGAGTTTTTAGTAACCTCTTTTCTTCATGCGCTGAAAGGTTAGCACTAATAATAACAGGATATATCTTCTTTTCATCAAGATAAGCATATTTCAATGTATCAGGCAATTGCTTCAATTCAAACACAGGATCACCTTTAGGTGGAGGAGGGCCTCCAAGAGTTTCAACAGGCAAATTGTGTTTAAGGATAGGTGGTTGATCAAAGAACATCTTATCTATTTCATTTCTTTCATTCAGATGCATATCGTTTTCGTGGTCTAGCAAATATTGTTCTAACGGATCAGTAGGAGGTATGGCAATAGAAGCAAGACCAATAATTTCATCTTTACTAGGCAATTCTTTATCATGAGGTTGTCCACGAAACTTAGAGAAATTAAACTCATGAGATGTACCACCGAAATCAACACTGGCAGTTTCTTTAGCGTAATCAATCTTAGCATTAACAGTGTTCAAGAAAGGTCTACCAAATATAATGGGACAAAAATCATCTTGTGGAGAACCAAGGACTAGAAAATCAGTAGGGTATTTTATTTTTCCACACAAGACTTCAACATCTCTAACAATCCAAAGTGGTGTAATGGTATCTCTGTCTGCAAGCTTAATAGTAACATCAATGTCTTCTATTTCAACAGGTGCAATATCATTCATAATTTCTTGATATAAGGTAAATGGAATAGCACTAACACTAGCACCCAAATCACATAAGCCATGATAACAATGATCTCCTATTTTAACAGAGACAACAGGCATGCCTACTACGGGTCTGTTTTTATCTTTAGGATCTGGTTTGGCAATTCTAGCTGCTTCATTACAGAAGTAAATAACATGCCCATCTATATTATTGACCAAGAGATATTTAACCATAGAAACATTAGGTTCAACTTTAATTTGTTCAGAGGGTCTATGTGCTATAATATTACTTTTGTTAACCACAGTTGAAACTTTAGCATGTTCCTTAATCCTAACAGGAAAAGGTGGTTTCTCAATATAAGCAGTAGGCACAACTGGATCAACATGGTAAACAATTGTTTATTCTTTAACACTAACAAGTTCCTCAATCTTTTCTTTAACAGGGGGATGATATTTAAACCACTTCTCCCTGGGGAGATCAACATGAGTAGCAAATGATTCACAAAAGGAAGCTACTATCTCAGAGTCAAGTCCATATTTGGTGCTAAACTTATGAAAAGCATCGGTGGCCATAAAAGATTTAACACAATCAAACTCAAGTATTATACCTGACTCATTACCTTTGTCGAGTTCCCAATCTTCAGAGTTGCGTTTAATTCTTTTCAGAAGATCCCATCTGAATTCAATAGTTTTCTTCATAAAGGAGCCAGTTGAAGAAGAATCGAGCGTGTTTCGATTATCATGAGAAAGCCGAGCATAAAAATTCTGTAAGATAATTTCTTTTGAGAGCTCATGATTGGGGCATGTGTACATCATGTACTTAAGCCTCCCCCAAGCTTGAGCGATGCTTTCTCCTTCACGAGGCCAAAAATTATATATATACTTCCGGTCGCGATGAACCAAATGCATAGGATAAAATTTCTGATGGAATTCTAGTTTCAATCGGTTCCAGTCCCATGTATCAGTATCATCACATAGCCTATACCACATTAATGCCTTTCCCTCCAAATATAAAGGGAATACTTTCTTCTTAACTCCATCTCCGGATAAACCTGCAAGCTTAAACAATCCACAAATTTCATCCACATAGATTAAGTGCATATCAGGATGTACCGTTCCATCTCCTGCATAAGGATTAGCTAGCAGTTTATCTATCATACCCAGAGGAATTTCATAATAAATATTTTCAGTAGGTGCAGTAGGTTGAGGAGCAACTATTTGTGTTTCCGGTCGAGGTGAAGATACCCCGAACAAACCCCTCAAAGGATTACTTTCCATAGCGACAAGTGACAGTAAATTTCAGCACGTAATATAAATGTTTCCTTACCAAATTCCACTCACCAAAGGCACTTCACTCCCCGGCAACGGCACCAGAAAAGAGTCTTGATGACCCACAAGTATAGGGGATCAATCGTAGTCCTTTCGATAAGTAAGAGTGTCGAACCCAACGAGGAGCAGAAGGAAATGACAAGCGGTTTTCAGCAAGGTGTTTTCTGCAAGCACTGAAATTATCGGTAACGAGTAGTTTGATAGAAAGATAATTTGTAACAAGTGACAAGTAACAATAGTAATAAAGGGTGCAGCAAGTTGGCCCAATCCTTTTTGTAGCAAAGGACAAGCCGGAACAATCTCTTATAGTAAGTAAAGCGTTCTCGAGGACACATGGGAATTTCATCTAGTCACTTTCATCATGTTTGTTTGATTCGCGTTCGCTACTTTGATAATTTGATATGTGGGTGGACCGGTGCTTGGGTGCTGCCCTTACTTAGACAAACCTCCCACTTATGATTACCCCATCTCGCAAGTACCCGCAACTACGAAAGAAGAATTAAGATAACTCTAACCATAGCATTAAACATATGGATCCAAATCAGCCCCTTACAGAATAGCGCAAAAACTAGGGTTTAAGCTTCTGTCACTCTAGCAACCCATCATCTAATTACTACTCCACAATGCATTCCCTTAGGCCCAAAGATGGTGAAGTGTCATGTAGTCGACGTTCACATAACACCACTGAGGGAATCAACAACATACATATCATCAAAATATCGAACGAATACCAAGTTCACATGATTACTTATGACAAGACTTCTCCCATGTCCTCAAGAACAAAAGTAACTACTCACAAAACATAATCATGTCCAAGATCAGAGAGGTATTGAATAGCATAATAGATCTGAACATATAATCTTCCACCAAATAAACCAACTAGCATCAACTACAAGATGTAATCAACACTACTAGCAACCCACAGGTACCAATCTGAGGTTTTGAGACAAAGATTGAATACAAGAGATGAACTAGGGTTTGAGATGAGATGGTGCTGGTGAAGATGTTGATGAATATTAGTCCTCCCACGATGAGAGGATCGCTGGTGATGCGATGGCGACGATTTCCCCCTCCCGGAGGGAAGTATCCCCGGCAGAATCTCTCCGCCGGAGAGCAAAAGTGCTCCTGCCCAAGTTCCAACTCGAGACGGCGGCGCACTGTCCCAAAAGTCTTCTCTATATTTTTTTAGGTCAAATGCACTTATATACCAGAAAATGGGGGCCAGAAGTGGGCCAGGGCCTCCACGAGGTACCAGGGCGCGCCTGGGGGGGGTGGCGCGCCCTGGTGCCTCGTGGGCACCTGGGAGGCCCCCTCTGGTACTTTTTGCTTACTATATTTTTTATATATTCCAAAATAATTCTCCATAAAATTTCAGCTCATTTGGAGATGTGCAGAATAGGTATCTTGACAGAGCTTTTTCAGGTCCAGAATTCCAGCTGCCGACAATCTCCCTCCTTGTGTGAATCTTGCATATTAAGAGAGAAAAGACATTAGAATTGCTCCACAAAGTGTTATATTGATTAAAAACACTATAAATAACAGTAGTAAAACATGATGCAAAATGGACGTATCAGGATCGCGCAGAGGACAGATTTTACCGTCGCTAGGCGCCCGACCTTGTTCATGAGCCTCGCTTTCCAGAAAGGTAGCTGGCCCCGCACCATGTCCACGAGTGGTTGCATTTGCGCGGCAGTGGGTCGCTGAACCGTGAGGGGGATTCCCACGTAGGTGATGGGGAGCTCGGCTATTAGGCAGCCGAGGAGCTGGACCGCGGCAGTTGCCGCGTCGCTGCCGCAGTGGATGAGGGTTGCCGTGCTCTTGGTGAAGTTGACGTGGAGTCCAGAGGCACGGCCAAACAGCTGGAGGATTTCCTTGACCGTGACGATCTCGGCCGGCGTGGGATGACAGAACAGCACAACATCATCCGCGTACAGCGAGATGGCCGGGACCGACCGTCGTGGGTGTAGTTGCTGTAATATCCCAAGCGAGGTTGCTCGATTGATGAGCCGGCCGAGGACGTCGACGGCAAGGACGAAGAGCTGTGGAGACAGTAGGTCGCCTTGCCGGAAGCCACAACGGTGCCAAACCGGGGGCCCTGGAGCGCCGTTGAGAAGCACCCTAGTGCTCGCCGAAGATAGCAAGATGGCCAACCACTCTCTGAAGCGCGCACCAAATCCGTAGCGTTGCAGGACCTCAAAAACAAATGACCAAGAGATCGAGTCAAAAACTTTCGCCAGGTCAAGCTTGAGGAGGGCTCTAGGTGCTTTAAGCTGGTGGAGCAGGCGTGCTGATTGTTTGACCAAGACAAAGTTGTCATGCAGGCTGCGCCCAGGGATAAACGCATTCTGGTTGTGGCTGACGAGGCGATCCAGCCTTGGGGCGAGGCGTAGCGAGAGCAGTTTCACAAACACCTTGGTGACGAGGTGGATGAGGCATATGGGCCTGTAGTCCCCGAAGCTGGCGGCGTCAGTGCGCTTGGGAATCAAGGCAAGCAGCGCCTGGTTGAGGCGGGCGAAACCCCGACCACGCATGTCGTAGAGCTGCTGGAATACGTCCACGAAGTCCTGCCGCACTGTGGGCCAGCAAGCGCGGATGAACTCGGCCGTGAAGTCGTCGGGGCCAGGCACCTTGTGCGCGGGCAACTGTTGGACGGCGTGCCAAATTTCCTCGGCTCTGAACGGCGCCTCGAGGTCAAGAAGGTCGTCGGCTGGCTCGATGAGGTCGTCAAGGTTTAGCAAGCAGTCGCGGTCGACGGCGGTGCCCAGCAAGGCGTCGAAGTGCAGGAAGGCCACGTCTTCAATGTCAGCGTGGTCGGTGAGCACGCGATCATCCAGGGTGATAGTGTGGATCGAGTTCTTCTGCCGTCGGTAGGTGCTCTGCCAGTGGAAGAAGGAGCTGTTCGCATCTCCATCCTTCAGCGAGGCAATGTGCGCCCGTTGGCGAGCAATGGTACGTTCTAGGAAGGAAAGCCCTAGGTAGGATATCTTCAGTTGGGAATGGAGCCATCTTTCATCAGGGGTGAGTGTCCTGTCCTCTTGTGCCTTGTCAAACTTTGAGATCAGCTCCCGCGAGATTGCGAGCTTGAGGCGGACGCCACCGACCGAGCGGGCGCTCCAGCGCGTGAGCGCTCTGGCCGTGGCCTGAAGGCGCAACACCATGCGCTGGAATGGGTCAGCATGGGTGACCGAGTTCCAAGCCATGGTCACCACGTCCTGGAAGCCATCAATGCAGAGCCAGAACTCCTCGAAGTGGAAGCGGCGGTGGGCGCGAGGCAGGGGGAAGCAGTCCAGCAGCAAGGGGCAATGGTCGGAGACGACCGACGCGAGGCAGCGCAGGTGGCACTCCCCGTGTAGCTCCTCCCAGTCCGATGTGCAAAGGACGCGATCAAGGTGTACGAGCGTCGGTGGCAATTGCTTGTTGGACCAAGTGTATCTACGGTCATTAAGGTACACTTCCTTGAGCGTGAGATCGTCAATCAGGCGACGGAACCTGCCCATCATGCGGTGGTTTAGGTTGCGGTTGTTCTTGTCCTCGTCTGTGTAGATGAGATTGAAGTCCTCGCACAGCATCCAAGGGCCGGGGCAGCCGGCGCGCACGTCGCGCAACTCTTGCATGAAGGTGATCTTCGCCGCGTCGGCCTAAGGCCCGTAGACGACGGTGAGCCACCAGTGCGCGACGCCTGGCGTGGATACTTTGGCTGAGAGTGTGTTCGTGGTGAACGACTGGTCCGAGAGGGTGATGGACCGGCTCTTCCAAGCCAAAAGTATGCCGCCACAAGTGCCGGTAGCCGACAAGTAGACGTATTCGTCAAACTCCGAACCAAGCGTCTCGAGGACGGTCGACGAGCAGATTAACTCCATTTTAGTTTCTTGGATGCAAACAATGGAGGCACCGGTGGTGAGGAGCAGCGAGCGAATAGCCGTACGCCTAGTGCGCGCGTTCAAACCATGGGCATTCCAAACAGCAATCTTCAGGTCGTAATTCATGAGAAACATGGTCGATGTGGGTGCTGCAACATGCAGTTAGGATACGATGGGGCCACCGTCGGGTGTGGCAGCGATCAGCGCCGTTCCCGAGAGGGGAGGCAGCTCACGATCGACCAGCGCAGCAATCACCGAGAGCACGGTCCGGGGGATGGGTGCGGCGAAGACGCCGTCGTAGGCACTCATCTCGGATGCAGTGATCTTCTGGTTGATTCCCATGATGCCTAGCATGCGCAAGACCTGCACTTGTGCCCGACGCTCGGCAGTCGGTGGCGCGGCTGCCTTGGCAGTGGCCACGACGGAAGACACAGAGCGGCCGCGACGCGGGGAGAAGTTGAGTGCCGGTCGGCGAGGGCGCTTCCCCGGGGTAGGAAGGGCGGCGCATAGGTGCTTTGTGGCCACCGAGAGGAACTCTCCAAGCGTCCACGTCGTGGCAGGGCACCGCTGTCGCGATCGTTGGAGCGTGATCGGGGGCGAGGCGAAGCGGGCCGATGCTGCCAAGCTGGGCCATAGGTGGCGGGCTGGGTCACGCGGCCATGGTGGGGTTGGAGCTGGGCTCGACAACATCTTGGGCCACAGTCAGCGGGTGGGAGGCGAGACTGGCAATGTTGTCCGGTGTCGTTCCTGCCATCAAGCCGACTGCGGTCGCGTCATCCGTGTGGAGCGCAGAAGCCTCCAAAACGATGCCAGGGGCGTGGAGTGTGGGGATCGGGCTTTGCATAGGCAGCGGATCAGCCTCGGTCGAAGTGGGGGGGGGGCTGGCTTGGGAGTCGGGGACCTCCGAGTCCACAGAAAGGGGGCCCGCGGGAGCCAGCCAATCAGAGCGGCTGGGAGGGGTAGGCGCAGCATCTGAGGACGCCCCGAGGTCATCCTCATCCGCGTCAGGCGATAGCGGGTTTGAACCCGTGGTGGGCTCCGGACCGGTGATTGGAGAGCACGCGCCAACTTGCGCCAGTACGGGCATCCCAGCTGTTGCTTCTGATCCTGTCGGGCTGTGGGTCGGTGTCGCGGCAGCTTTATCAGGCCAAGTGGTAGGCTTATCGCCTCCTTGGCCCTTTCCTTTTCCGGGGTGATGACGGCGGCAACAATGGCGCTGAGCCCCGCCATGACCAGGCCATGGTTCCATCGAGCACACCGAAGCGGGCACTGGGGGCGGCGCCGCCTTGCGCCGTTCGCCGCAGGTCGACGCCCAGCCGTCGGCGATACCGACGCCGTTAGCACGCTGCGGACGTGGGTTGCGCGGCCAGGCGAGATCATCCATGGCCATCCCGTCGGCGCGGCCATGGGGAGCGGCATCCGTGCGGCGCCTCTTGCGGCCTCGGCGGCATTGTCGCGCCTGCCTGGCACGATCGTTGTCGCTACGGTCATGGCCGCCATCCCGGCCGCCATCTGGGTCTGCTGTAGGTGCAGGAATGGACACCGGGTATGGTCCCAGACGGGGTTCTAAAGACTCGACCTCCTCCTCCTCGGGTATGGTCTCCAGTCAGGCAGCTGTCGATGCCATGCCTGCTCACGGTGGTACTGTACTCGTAGGCGGTGAAGCTCTAACTGGAGTGGGGGCAGCCAAGCGACTAGACTCATCGCTCGGAGATGTGTGCCGAATCGTGGAACAAGTAGGAGGATCGTATGGTGGAGTCGGAATGCGAGGAGCGCATGGTGAAGGAGTACGGAACTCACTCCTGCGAGGGGCCCTCGCACGAGCCAAGTCCATCCGTGCAGCGAGATAGTTGTCCACTAGTGAGGTGAAGACTGACTCTAGAGCCATGATGTACTGAACAAGGGGCTCAATCGCCTCGTCCCTTTCTCCCGCGGTGCAAGAGAAAGCATAGTGACTAGTGTATGGAACATGGCATGGAAGATAATGATAGGGACGTGTCTGCATGACTGGAAGGATGTCCCTCAGACGAGCGATGGCCTCTCGGGTAGCCATCTAGATAGCATGCCTCTCAGTAGGCATGACTCTCCCCACAAACTGATAGTTGCGGTGAGGCGCGGCATCTCCACCCCGAATATATACCGAGGCCTGGTACATAGTCAGGGTGTCCGAGATCCTGTCGGGAAAAACTGTGTACTCCGGACGGCTCGGAGATCCCATCGCGACCCTGGCGATGTAGACGAGAAGACGGGAAAACCCCACAGGCTCGTTGGCGAAAATCTGGGTCGGGCAGCTGCCGCTAGACATCTACAACAGTAGACAAAAAATCCAAATAGTCATATCATAAGTATATGATGACCAAGGAAAATTTGTTACAATGCATGAGATGCTGCTAAAAATTGTTAGGACTGACTCTACTACTAGCGATCGCACCTAGGGCTTCCTACAGTCAGCCTGGCTCTGGTACCAAGGTTTGTCGGGCCTGTTTCCAGAATATATCATGGAATAGCCTCAAGTCACACCAGCCCCAAGATCAAAACAACTGGTGGACTCCCTTGATATAAATAACAGTACATACATAATATTACACAAGGTTGAGTCAGAGTGCTCAACATTTATTACAGACTTGTCAATATATGACGGTGGCAAAATATGACAGTGGTGTGGTGATATTACAACACTGATACAATAAAGTAAAGCCAAGCGTGAGTGTGAGGCTTCACTATTTTATTTGTGAAGCGGAAGCACTGCGGATGATACACGTGGTAGACTCCAAGACCACAAGTTGACTGACTGGGAACACCTCTAAGCGTCGGGCTCGCTAGCGCACTCTTCCTCCACAAGATAGTCTTCTTCCGGGTCTGGCCAAATTAACAAGCCAGGGACAAGCTTGTGAGTACGTTGGAATGTACTCGCAAACATTATGAACAAAGGATATACCGAATGCATATGTTCATGATGGATTAAATTATATGCATATGCTGACCGAATTTAAAGCATGGAATGACAAATATTAATACGGTGCGGATGAATAAATATATCATTTAATAATAAACCAAGAATATAAATTGGAACATCGGGCGTTGGACCGCCCGAGGAATTCCAAGAAAAATGCCAAACGGGTGTCTGAAAGCGACGCCTCGAGAGGTCTTGAAAAGAAATGCCAAACGGGTGTCTGAAAGCAACGCCTCAAGAGGTCTTGAAAAGAAATGCCCAACGGGTGTCTGAAAGCGACGCCTCGAGAGGTCTTGAAAAGAAATGAGTATCCAGGTGGATTAACCATCCCAAGTGATACTCAGAAAAAGAAAATAGAAATGAGTATCCAGGTGGATTAACCATCCCAAGTGATACTCAGAAAAGAAAATAGAAATGAGTATCCAGGTGGATTAACCATCCCAAGTGATACCCAAGGTTGCACATAGAATAACAGGGTTAGTCCACAATAATATTCATGTTAACAATAATATTCATGCTAGCATCAGTGGTGACAATATTTATCCTGCAAAAATGAATCATGCTCAATTTTAATTATTTCCTCCGAAGACCGACACCGGGACCGACACTTGACCCTTCCCAGCTAACGTCCTTGACCATGGACACGGCTATTCGAATAGGTATAACTCTGCAGAGGGTGTACTCTATACCCACGTGTATAGGATTTCTTTAGCCAACACCGAGATGCTGACTAATTCCCATTACGGTCTTTGGGTTGAAAACACACCTGACCAGCACACACCAGATTAACTTTCCGGATGCCAGGAATCACCCAAAGCATCGTTCAAGAAAAACTCTAAGACGGGGAGACCATCGTCTCGAATAGCATGGGATCACTATTTATAACGCGCGGATTACAAGGGGTGCCCCCCTCTCGGCCCAACCGGATACACCCATGCCCCCTGACCCGATGACTGGCATTAGTCCATGGCCATGGAACCCTCATCATGGCCCCTCTATGTAGTGTGCACTCGGAAAGGGGTTAGCAACTTACTAAGCCGTACTCCCCTCGCGGGAAGACAAGTGGCAGCACAAAATTTTAGCTAGGCATGACGGAACAAGACTCGATCTAGGTCGACTCAGGAGGTGTTATTATTATGACTGGCATGCTTCACTTGCCACAGTGACACCATCGTGTCATGATGTGACCCGTGCTCGCCGGCACGACAAAAGCAGGAGGTACACCCCCTGACTCCTCACAATTTCTTCCAAGTTAGAACAACTCTTGTATGCATGAAATGCACAAAATGATATGACCATGCATGCACTTGCTATCCACTACATATCTGGTGATGTTTCGAACTTATGCAAACATGCATGCAAACACCATATCCCAAGTTCAAAAATGCTTGCCTTGATCAAAGTAGGCAGAAGGTGATCCCTCAAAATTTTCGGCAAAGTTTCCCTCCTCGTTTTCTATAAAATGAAAATTCAAATTCAAATCAAAATTTTGTAACAGTACAAAAAGTTGGCTCAAAATATTTTTAAATAAATACTAAAAAAACTAGAGTGAAAAAGAAAATTTTCAGAAAAAGAATCAATTGAAAATGATTTGTGGTTAAAAAGTTATAAAGGTTTTAAAACCAGGGACCTCTCTATAAATAAAATAACTGCTACCGGGTCCCTGCTGTAATAAAAGAAAACCCCCCGGGCAGAAATACGTCTTCCAGTGCAGAAAACGTAAAGGGCAGAAGACGCTTTCGAAATAAAACAGAAAAGAATAAAATGCTGACGGGTGGGCCCCACCCGTCAGGTTTAAAATTTGAACGTGCCTTGCGCGCGTGTACAAAGAAGGTGCGGTGATCACCGGCGGCGATCGCCGGCGTTTCAGGAGGCGGCGATGGTACGAGTGTGCTCGGGGAAGTGTTCCGCGTCGGTGGGTGGTGGAGTTGGTCGCCGGCGAGCACCGTGGCGACGGCGAGGTCAACTCCGGCGGACGGCGGTGTCGGGTGGTGATGGATCTCGTCGGGGAGGGCTCCGGTCGTCAAATTGACGCGCGGAATGGATGAGTGGTTGCACGAAGAGCCTACTGACGGAGTTTGGGAGGTGGAGGTGGTCGAACGGCGACGTGCGGTTCGCGGGGACAATGGCGGATCGGGCGGCCGGAGTCGGGGAAGAAGACCTCCCCGAGGTCGTCCGACTCCTCTGGGTGTCGATTGGGAGTGGGTGGAGGCGGTGTGAGCACTGAACGGAGCTCGATGGCTCCTTTTATAGGCGAGACGGAGGTGGCCGAAGCGAGGCGGATTGCGGCGGAGTAATTCCGGCCGGCGAGGTAGGTCTGGGCGGCGAACGCGGTCGGTGGGTGATCAGGGAGACTAGTGGAGGCTTCCCGAAGAGCCAGCGCAACATCCTCGAGCTCTATCCTCTCATCTCGACGTGGGGCTCCCGTATGGCCATGGCGGCGACGAGTTGCTCCGGCGACTGACAGGCGGGGCTGGGCGGCTTGGACGGTGCGGGGAGGCTGCAGAGAGGCTGTCGTGTGGAGAGGAGGTAGGAGAGGGAGCGGTGGAGAGGAGTGATGGTGGCTGGTGGCCGTGCTGATCCTCTCGGCCGCCGCGGCCGAGGGCAGCGGCCGTTGCACCGGCCCGCCACTGTGCTGTCGGTGGCGAGAGGCTGGCGAGGGGGTCCGGTGGTGGATCATTGAAGACTTGGTGTGAGGCAGCGACGAAGAGGAGGAGTGGAAGACACGGCACGGCATCGATCTCCCCCTCATCTGAACTTAGTGTATTTTCTGAATTTTTCGACAGTGAGCTACAGTGCACATGTGGTGTATGATGAAATGCTAGATGGCCCTAGGCATTTTTGGAATTTTTGAGAATTTTTGTGGTGAGGTACTGATGCATAACAGAGAGGCTGGCAAAATTTCAGAATTTTTGGAGTAACTAAAATTAGGTTTTGAGCAGGGAGTTTGAATCTGGTCCAAATTTCAATTGAATCAAATTTGAAAATTTTGAACTGTGGAATAGAATGTTTTTGGTGAAATGGAGTGTGGGTACTATCAAGTAGTTGGGATAATTTTTGTGGGTGCAGATGAGCTAGGAAAAATATAGTTCCTTTGTAAATCAAAGGAACTAGGAATAAATGAAATTCAAATTTTGGAATTTGCTAAATATGATAAAAATATTTTTGTGGAGAGGAAAAGTATTGGGTACTGTCCTAGGGTGTGAGGATGACTTGGATGATAATTAAAATAACAGAATAATTTTTGTGAGAATTTTCTAAGTGTTTGAAAAGAATGAAAAGAACCATTTCATTGAAATATTTTATTTATTCAAAAACTTTTCTAAAAGAAAATATATTTTTGATCCTTCAAAAATATTTACGCAAATAAGAAACCATCAAATCAGAACCATTTTTAAAAAAAATTTAAACCCAAATGAAAACTTAAAAATGGCTTTCAAAACAAAAGAAGAAGAAATAGAGCCATAGTGATTCAAATCATTTTTCTTTTTAAAGAAAAGATTTTGAAAATCAAAAGGGAATATTTTTGGGGTGTTACAGGAGTCCAGGCAGCGGAAGCAGAGGCCCGCCACCTCCTCGGGCGAAGGGCTGCGGCAAGGAGGGGAAGGTGGGCTTGGCGCAGCGGCGCGGCGAGCGCGGCGGCGGTGGTTTCTGCGGCGAGGGAGTTGGAACCCGTCCTGGTCGACCTCGGCCGTGGCTCCCGCGTGTTCCGCGCGGTGCACCTCCGAGCGTGGGCCAAGGCGAGCCGCAGCCGGCACCCGGCGCGCGCCAGCCCCTGTCGAGGCGGGCGGACCAGCACGGGGCGGCGTGGCGGCCGGCTGGCGCGGCGTCAGCACCGGGGAGCGCGGGGAGGCGGCGACCTCGCTGTAGGAGCGCGCGGACGGTGAGCCTCCGTCCGAGACTTGCCAGCGGCGCGCGTCATCCGAGGAGCTCGCCTCACTGGAGTAGGAAGGGGCCATGGCACCGGGGGAAGGGCTTGGGTAGGGGCTTGGGGAGTGGAGGGGGCCAGCGCCGACGGCGGCGGGCTGGAGGGGAGCGGGAGCGACATCCTAGTGGCCATGTTAGGTTCATATGTTAGGTTCATACTAGGAAAATTGCCCGTGCGTTGCAACGGGAGAAAATGATAGGATGCAGAACCGGCTCCGGGAGAAAATGATAGGATGCAGAACCGGCTCCGCGGTAGTGTTAGTGCTTTTATGGGAGGCGATCATCGAGGGGGGCCGTTGGCAAGGAGGGAATTAACATGGGCAAGCATAGATTGCAGTTGATTAAAAGTGAACTACATGTTAATTACCATCAAAGGCAAGTAGTTTTTAATAAAATGCATGCCAGATGAACAGAAAGCTCTTCCCCCTTCACGTATATAGGAAAATGACCCGTGTGTTGCAATGAGATAAAAATACTTTGAAAAGTTGCACCGTGCCTTGGTTCAGAGAATTGACTCACGAGCCTTTTAATCCCGGATAGAGATAGTATTTGAGAATTGATCAAAATGCAATGGTAGCAAATAGGTCCGTCGTTGCAATATTAATAAGAATTAGCAAATAGGCCCGTCGTTGCAATGCTAATAAAAATTGACGTGCATTCAAATTTAGTGAGAGTTGTATGTGCATCAACACTTTGGTTCTTGTTTCCGCACAGGTCATCACACTTAATGTTATTATTCCTCTATCCGTTATTTATTATTAGGCTGGGAGTAATTCAATGTGCTAATGCGTGTTAATCCCAAGTGCACTATCAATATATTATTATGCATAACCTGTAATCCCATTTTAATTATAGTTGACATCATCATGACATCTATAAAGCCAACGCTTGACGTCATTCAGATGCAGCGAGGGGAAAAAAGAAAAGCTTGTTCGCAACCGTTCGATCGGTCTTTCTGTAGCTGTTAATTGAGTGAACGCAATTTTCCCCTTCACATAGCTATCCACCTCACGCACTTGTCGTTCCTCATTTATCCCTATGTGCCTCGTCGCTGCAGCCGGCTCACCGACACCAACAACCACTGCTACAACCCCTTGCCGTAGCAGCCGGCGTTGTTGCAGCCGACTCGTCATCGGCCAACATTGTCGGTCACCGCTCATGCATCCCCACAGCAGTTGGCTCGTCGTCGACCACCTTTGCTGCAACCTCCCATCGTAGTAGTCGGCATTGCTGTAGCCGACTCGTCTTGCCCGTCGCTGGCCTTGCAAAATCCACTGTCATGGCTTTTTCAGACACCATTGCTGCATCATAGGCCCGCGGGGTGGTGCTCCTCACAGCATAGGCATGTCTATGTTCTGGAGCTTCAGTTCAAGACCGGTGGTGGAGGACCTGGTTACTTTTCCCACTTTTATGTTAAGAGTCTTTTTAGTAAAATGTGATGCTTGTGCTCTATTTTTCTTTTTTTAGAACCTATGTAACTTTTTTTAATGCAAGGACCTATGTAACTTGTATCACCACCGTCTTTCCGGGGCGTTTGGGGCCCTTTCCCGGTTAAAAGAAAAACGTGTGCGTGTACTGGTGCTATGGTGGAGAGTGTGTGGATAGGGATCGGTGTGAAGAAACGACGTGACCAGAAGATAGGTGAGGTAGCGTTGCGTGGGACCCAGTAGTGGACGCGTGGCCCGGCTGTTTATAGTCGGCAATTTCCCCATCTCAGCGAAATCCCTCCCAGATCCCCTCACCACGCCCGAGCGCGAGCGCCTCCTCGCGCCCTCCTCCAGGAAGCAGAGCAGCCACGCACAGGTGCCTCTCCCCCGCAGCTGGAACCCGAGTGAGTCGGGCAAACCCGACTCGCGTCGGCGAGCACCTCCTCGGTCTCCTCTCTCTCTCTCTTCTCACCCTCTCTCTTCTCTCTCGAACAGGAAGAAGCAGCTCCACCACAACAATGGCGCCGCTGATCTCAGAACTGCTGCCTTCACGCCCGCGGACATCCAGCGTCGTATGTATCCCCCCAACCCCCCTCCCCACACACAAGCTAGCGCCGGCGACCACTTCCCTCTACGCAGGTCACCTCGGCCGGCGGCTGTTGGCCCTCACTGCTGCGGCGACGGGTCCGAGCGCGGGAGGTTCTGGCAGCGTCAGCATGTTGCTGTTGCGGTGTCCCCATGTCGTGGTGGTCGAGACCCTCTCCGACGGGTTGGCTGGTGGCCGTGCCGTGGTGGTGGAGACCCTCTCCGGCGCTATTGTGCTGGTGTACTCGGTTGCTAGATTTGTTCTGAATCGGCACCCATGGCTGGTTGCACCATTTTTTCTGATTATTCAGATCGGCTCTCTCTGTTGCTTCTTTTGGGATTCATGAATGACCTTCCTCTCGGGCTGGCTTCAGCATTGTTGTCGATTGGCTTTTGTTGGCTTGTTGATTCTCGCAAGTCTGAACGTATATTAGTTGCTAGGATTTGATGCAAAGAGGTGGGGTGGGACTAATAATTAGAATCTGAATTTTTGCACAGGCATAAGGAAACTCTGTTTGCTGCAGCCGTGAGGAGGGGAGGCTAGGTGGTGAGATCAAACTTTTTTAGCGGCCCATAATATTTACTTTTTGGCCCGTTGACTTACGATGTTGCGGACGAGCGAGGACGACGTACGAAAACTTACGAAATTACGGAGAGAAGAAGCAAAAATGCCCGTGCGTTGCAACGGGAGAAACAAACTCTCGCACATCTCCAATGAGCCATCTGTGTTGCCACTTTTTCTCTTTGTATCATTGTCGATGGTGGTGACATGTCCATCTATTTTACGATAAACATGACGGGTCTCAAGGCGGTGAGATTGGTCATCACACTCTAGCATGCCATGTTGTAGCTACCACGCGCAAATTTAAGAAGGTGGAAAATCCAAAAAAAAACTTTGAGACCCACGCTGCACAGACTTGTAATTCATTGTACTCCTTACTTTGTCAAGAAATGAAATATAGAGGCAGTTGGCAAGCTCCTCTACCAGCTTGTATTAATACTGACAGGAGGGCCAAAAATCAAACCTTTATGCATGAGGTTCACCGTGCACATTCATGTGCTCATTCATAACAGCGAATAATTTCTTTCCTTCTAATTTATTTCTTCTTTTGATTTCAATTCCTTTCCTTCCTGGGCACAGCGGAGCTTTTCTTTCCTTCATGGATGAAATTTATTCCTTCTCTTAACTCGTTTCCTTCTTGGTCTCAAGAATTATCCCTTTTCTCCGAATTTATTTCTTTTTAATTTTAATTCCTTTCCTTCATGGGCGGAATTTTTTTCCTTCCTTTTTCTCCAAAGTTATTCCATATTTTAATTCCTGTCCTTCTTGGGCAGAATTTATTTTTCCCTTTCTTGCGCTCAAATAAGAGCAGAATTTACTCCTTTCCTTCTTAACTCGAATTTATTCCTTTCCTTCTTAACTCGTTTTCTTCTTGGGCCCAAGAATTTATTCCTTTCCGTCTTAACTCGTTTCCTTCTTGGGCTCAAGAATCTACTCCTTTCCTTATTTTCCTTTTCTAGGAGCAAACGGGAATACGGGATCCACACCTCGCCCTCTTGTTGATTCTTAAGGTGGCTTATTGACTTGAAATCATAGGCGTATATAAATTGGTCAGATGAAGTATAAATAAGCGATGTGGGACTACTGAATAACTAAATGAATCGTTTTTTTAATCAAAACCGTGAAGTAGCTTGATTGGATGTGGCCTTTAGAACTACACCAGAGGTCGTGGGTTCGATCCCTGACATCATGGCCTATATTTCTGCCGTTTCTCCCTGGCTGCCTGGGCTGGATTCCAGCGCGTGGTTTGGTCGGCCGGATTTGGTGGCCGAGGCCCAGGCATGCGCCAGGCCCAATGCAGCGACCTAGCCAGGTGGGGAGGCGTACGAAGCCGAGTCAGGTCGGGCCCGTGCGTTGCAACGGGAGAAAAAATAATCACATTTGATTTGATTTATTATGATCAAAAATCAATTATTTCATCCCTTAGCATTCAACTTCTAAACATATTAAACCAGGAGTGCCAGGGGAAAACAGAGGCCTGTATCCCATAGGTTTGCTGATCAGAGGACATTTGGAGCATCCATTAAGCAAAATTTCACATATTAAACCCCTCATGATCGATCCTGATGATAAGTCTTCAGAACCTATGACAAACGGAGGATACACCATTTGAACTGCACAACTGAATGATCTATTCAAGCATGGTGAATTTGTTCCAGAATAGGAGAACTCCATCAGCAGATGAGTCGTGAAATCTGACCAGTAGTATGTCACATTGGTAGCTAGTTACAGTAAGTCTACATTCTGCCCTTGACCACTGAGTAAGTTCCTTGTATTTTTTTAAGCATGTCAAACACATCATTGCATGCAGAACAATCAAGGGACTGGCGCACCTTGATTTATAATATTATATACAGCAAGTAAGAGAGCTCTCTTTCTTCTTCGTCTTCAAAATCACAAGGATGTCCTGAACCAGCATTATAGTTTCATCAGTTTCATAGCCTCCATCTCAGAGCACAAGTATAATTATCAATTGCAGCATTCACTACTACCTTCACAACAGTTGCTGACGATGGAAAGTTAAGGAGCTCAGGCCTTAGCTGAGGAGCTACATTGAATACTAACATAGAATTTATATCTAAAAGGATGACTGAAACTATAGGACGACAAGATTGCACATATTATGACTTCATTTGTACACTTCTTGTGCTTTTTGTTCTTGCATGTCCCGTCGCAAGCGCTCACTCAACATAAGAGATGAGATAGATACAGTAGTATTCACAAGAAAATGGATTCGCCAACTGATGATGGTTACTCATTGTAGTACAATATAGCTTTCCATCTTTAACTGGAGTACCAGAGTGTACGCAAGCAAGCTTTGTTTGTATCCCACATAAGACCATTTTGTTTAACCTACAAAAGATAAATTTAGTTCGTATGGGCATCATCCTTTTGCACATATTGTCTGAATGTCGTTCACAGAAATAGCTAGCACGGACCTGAAAGAGATAGAAACATACATTTTTCTGAATATTAGTACAGTACATAGTCCTGGGTACCATTTTCTTTCTCAATCATCATGATTACCTGGCAAGATCACAAATTTGTGTTGCTAAAATTTCATGACAACACAGAGGGGATTCGAGAAGAGAACTGCCAAATAAAGAGCTGAAGAAGACAATATCATTTTGTAATAGACCAGTAATTGGTTTGAACTATAAAACAAACGTTGAGCTCCTCTGAATTCTGAAGTGGAGAGCAATCTTATTGTATTAGCTACACCTAGCTAGCTGCGCATTGCTGCATCGTAGTAAGAATGCCATGGTTATGAACGTTATCAAAAAACATAAAAATTAAATACATCTAGTAAGAATGTATATTGTTTCTCAAAGACGTACCAAACTAACTATTAGATAAACACCAAACCTTGCAAGATCTGTTCAATGAAACCAGCTATTAGTTTTCTGTAAAAGCCTTATTATAGCTGAGGAAGTGAGCACCAATATTTATCATCTACTACAGACTGGTAACCAAGAAAAAAGAAGAGCTTGAAATTCAAATCATTTGTGTACCTTGCCGGCAATCTCGATAAGCTTGTTTATTTGTGTGAACTGCATCATTATACCTGTAATATCAAGTGGGTTATATTGGGCCTCTCACTCTCTCTCCAATCCATGGATGATATGTGGTTAAATGAATTAGATTGAGACAGTAATACACCGTGTGGTTGTCTCTATGAGCAGCTAGGACTGCAATGGTTGCTGCTTCTTGCTGCTCCTCGTGGATTCTAATCACCCTTCCTGCCTCAAACACCCTTTACATATAGCACAACAGAAATCAGAGATAAGATACAGAGCAGAGAGCAGCACGATGACAGGAGATGCGTTGTTCAGCCACCAACGACAAAAATCAGATATAAGCATTCCAATGTTGACCCAAATCCAAGCATGGATGCCGAGCCCGGCATGACACCGGCAGCGTCGCTCCCCAACCCTGTAGCCTGCTAGTCCACCTAGAAACAAGCACAGTAGCGGGGAGAAGTCGCAGTCTGCCCACGCACAGAGGCCGCTGCACCATGCGGGTCCTCCAGATCGGGAGAGCGAGCAGAGCTCGAGCGAAGGCCCCGCACTTGCTTCACGCCGAGCCCGCCGCACAGCTCGTGCGTAGAAGCTCAGCGCGCTCACCACATGCAGAATCCGGCAGATCCGCCGCCCTCGCAGCACACGCCCAGTACCCCTGTGACCGTCCAAGCCGGGCAGAGGAATCTGCCGCAGCCCGACGCCACCCGCGCCACGGTGAGGCACCACCGACAGCGGGCCAACCCGCCGGATTTGGGGTGCGAGCTCCATACGCAGACCGCCGCCCTCCCCACACCCAAGAGCACGAACGGCGCGCGCGAGGAGGGCCGCGCCGCCGCCGGCAGCCGAGCCGCTCCAGCGCGCCAGAGACCCTGCCGAAGCAAGCGCCCGCCAGCTTGACCTCATGCCGCCACCTTCGCTGACGTTCCGTCCGCCGCGCTATCCCTGGCCGGTAACCTGTCCGCCACGCTCTCCCTGGCCGTTGACCCAGCTCAAAGCAGAGCCAGCTCGAAGCAGAGCCGCCAGCGTGCCAGAGACCCCGCCGTCGAGGGATCCGCGCGGCGAGGGGAGGAGGAGAAGGGGGGAGGAGGAGGAGGGGCGGACGCTGCCGCGCAGGCGACGAGATGCGCCGGACGGACGCTGCCCAGGGGTATTTTTATAAAAAGGCGAAACATTTTTTTCCACTTAGTTAAGGACTGCGGGTTGATTTCTCAGAAATGCGGGGACGCTTTTGTAAAATTGCCGCGACGACGGACGACCAGCAACCCAATTTGTTTTATTATTACTAGTAAAGTGCCCGTGCGTTGCAACGGCTCAAAAATAAATAACTATCTTCTCATGAATCTAATAAAAAAATTGCTTATTGGAAATTGTATATTTAGTGTTAGTAGTATATGAGTTGCAATGTATGAAAAAATATAACTTTGATCCTCATTCAGAATACCCGCAGAGTGCAGACAGTTTTACGACAAATCAATGATACCTAATGAATTTGAGAAAAAAACACAATCAACAACATAATATGCAACCCGTCATCATCAACATAACATGCAAGTCAACGGGTTTAGACCCGATGTTGTGACAACACTCTAGCACTTCATCAACAAAAATGGTACAATGTTTTTAGATGAAATGATCGGGAAGACAAAATGAAACAAATAGCAAGCAGAGAAATATTACTTACGTACTATGTAAATTAGGTTTTGTCAACAGAAGTGGTATAATATTTACAACTATATGACAAAATTGGGTTTCATGAAGTAACAATAAGCATCAGACTAAATACTTCCTTACTTACTTTGGACTCCAAATTAGTATATGCTCTATAAATGAGGTTTTCGACACAAAAAAAACATCACTATTGGCTAAGCAGAAGCTTAATAGACTAAACTCTAGGAGTTTGGAGCAAAGGTGGGCTGAGGTGACGTGTGACTGCTTCTACTCCATGCGTTCCAAAATACTTGAAGTTCTAGATTTGTTCCAAGTCTAATGTTGATATATTTTTTCTATAGACTATGGAGAATTTGCATGGCTAAAGCTAAAGCATACACTTTTCAGAGTGACTAACAACCGGAACGAAGTAAGAAATAAGCAAATACTTGTAGTACAGCTAAAGATGAATATAACACACCACCAGGCCAACGAATCACGCCGACAAAGACAATACAGGGGTTGGGATGTTTGCACCATCACGAGTGTCCTCCCCACGAGCAGCAAAGTTCCACCTCGCTTCTGATCGGTCCTTCCTGGCAGCTTGCAAACGCAGAGCTTCACGTCAAAATTACATAGTACTAAAATTATCAGGATAATAAATCAAGAACTTGTAACTCATGTCGACAAGGATTACATACCTTGTTGATTGCAGATTCAATGAACCATGATTAGCATCAGTGCAAATCCTTTTACATGACAGTGCAGCAAATTCATGTACTGAAAAACGACCCTCGACTAAATAGACAACGTGACTATTTGCATACATTAAAACATAAGTGTTTGCTCGTTGCTATTAGGTGATGCTCAGGGCAGAAATTCAAGCAAGTACAACAAACTGATGTTGTTCAATCCCTGAAAAAAGCACTGACGTTTCAACCTTCATGGTTGTAACTTGTAAGTTCATATATGAACAAAACTAAAATACAGACCCGGCCTCCATACACCAAACAATGCAGCTGCTCTCCCAAATTTCAATCTATTCCTAGTTGCTTACATTCAGCTTGCAACCTTGATGGCAAGAAAAGTAGTATCTCAACTCCTAAAAAGTAACTTACATATGCCTTTCCCAATTATATCAAAATACCACCAATAATGTGCATGAAAAAAGTTCAAAATCTCTCAAGACTTTTAACCTGACACAGCAGATGCTAATATACCTATACATGTATCAGTTGTAATTTTGGCTAGCTAGGAGCAAAGGTAATTAAGAAGCAAGATTATTACTGCCGTACCTTGGGATAAAGGCTAGATGAGGGCCACCGCACCAGCTGTTCCGCATCCGCGACAGTGGCTGTCTCCTCCAGCAACGTCGCTTCAGTCTGTCCGTGAGAGGGGTGGTCTGTCTGTGTCCACAAGGAGGTGTCAGCCAGTGCTCTCCATGAGAAACTCAAGGTTGGCGAGGATCTCCGGGACAGATGAGACGACAGGGTGAGGAGAGCCAGAGGGTTCGGTACAACGGCGAGATCCAGACTTCCAGGATGGTGTAGGGTACCGTGGAGCAGAGGTCGGGACGCCGTTTTGGGCCGCCGGTGGCGACCTACGATGGCCGCAGCAAGAGGAAGGAGAAGAGGGCGGCGGATGGCCGGAGAGGGAGACCGCCCGCAAGGCCACGCATGGCGGCGACGCTGCCGTATCCATAGCATCGAGGAGATCCCCTCCCATGCGTTTTTCTGCTCGCCCTCGTTCCTTTTCCTCCCATGCGTCATGCCCGCACCGGATCGATCGTCGCACGGGGCGGTAGAGGTAGCGATGGATTCGGCGGCGACAGTAGAGGCAGGGGCGGATGCAGCGCTCACCGGCATCGGTCGACGGCCGGCACGGCACCGGATCGAGCGTTGCGCGGGGCGGTAGAGGTAGCGATGGATTCAGCGACGGCGGTAGAGGTAGGGGTGGATGCAGCCGCTCGCCGGCGTCGGCCGGGGCCACCGCGGCACCGGATCGAGCGTCGCGTGGAGTGGGGCGATGACCCGGCTCCCAGCCGAGCCGGTCCAGCGTGCGAGAGACCCCGCCGCCGCCGGATCCGCGCGGGGGCTTTTCCCGGAGGACGGAAACGGTCGGCGGCGAGGGGAGGAGGAGAAGGGGGGAGGGGCGGACACGGTCGCGCAGGCGACGAGATGCACCGGAGTTGACCAGGGGCTTTTTTATAAAAAGGAAACGTTTTTTCTCCACTTACTTAAGGACTGCGGGTCGAATACGATTAAACACAAGGGCTTTTCTACAAAAACGCCACGACGTACGACCAGAAATTATCCGTGCTTTATATATATATATATATATATATTATTATTATTATTATTATTATTAGGTAAAGATATGTAGGAGCTTACTGTGCGTCTAGTGGTAAAGTCCATCCGATCCCGTGACCTATCTCCACAACATGTTCATAGTTCACGCGGTAGGTTTTTTTTTGTTTTGCTAGTGTAACGTACAACGTGTCTCAACAATTTTTACTAACTTTTTGAGTCAGCTAGAGTTCTAGACTGATGGAAAGACAACTCTACTTGAAGACTAGCGGCGCAGACCAGCTTCCTGTTATGTAGCAAGTTTTTGTTTTCAAAGGTGTCGTTTCTAAGACTTGTACAGCCGTTGTGGGTTTATTCTGTACTGACAAGTCTCTAAAACGTCTTAAATTTATGTACAGAGGGAGTACTAGTAATAAGTTTCAAACCCTTTTGAGGGACTGACTGACTGTTAGTTATCAGTTTCATGGCTAAGAAATTTGGAGCGGTGCTCCTACGTTGGCCAAAAAAAAAAGGGCTGTTACCATTACAACAGTAAACATAGCCGAGCTACGTTCATCAGCATGCTGCAGGATCATATACAAAATTTTCTCGGAGATCCATCATGCATACACAGATATAGTACAACATACATCACGAGAAAAAAAAACAGCCTCTTCGCGTTGCGCTATGCTACATGCCGTTCAGCCAGCTGTTGAAGCTATCCAGCGACCCGAACTGCAAGTCCTGCCGTAAACACGCACGAGATAAGGAGGTGAGCCATGAGAAATATGCACCGGGAAACGAAACTAGCATGATGAACACGGCTTCACTTACGGCCAGAGAGGAGAAGTACGGAGACGTTCCGAGGTCGGGGAACCCTTGGAGCGCGTCTGCGTCAAGAGGCAGATGCTGCTTCTCACTGTTCTCAGGGTAGGCGGCGTCCGGGGTTCCGCCGCGTGACGGGTGTTCATCCAGGCCAGGCAGCGCTACGTCATCAACGGCATGCGACGATCCAGCGAGCCATTCCACGGCTCCCCGAACAGCAGATGGGCGGAACTCTTCGTCCTCCTGTCACGTAACATGAATGACAGTGAAATGAAGGAGTTATAACAGTTTACAAGGTGATACAATCTGCTAAGTGCTGACTGCTGTGCTGAGTATATGCACAATATTATTAATTTAGGAAGAAAAAGGCATAACTTTGAGGGGGTTATCTTAGCAGCAGAAAAAGTAAAATGCATGTCCTATTCAAGATGTGAATTTGGGTTCATGAAAAGCTTGGCGCACAAGCTCAAAGGTTTATTGTACTAGTAATGATCAGGATCGATTATGTATTGAATCTTTTAGTGAAGGAATCAGAAGGCTTGATAGTATACTACTCTAAGTTGCTATGCATGGATCTTTATAAGGACTTAAAAGCGTCTGATGTATTTATGAGACTGTTGGATGCACTCTTGCAAGCAGAGAAAATTCTCCTGTGCAGTAGGAGTATCTAGTTAATTTTGTGCAGTATAGCATCTGTACTACATGAACCTACAGTTGAGAAGGAAGTGTTCAAACGGTGGGATCCTACTAGTATTGCAAGGCTTTGTTCAGGGCCTTCCAATAATTCACACACTGTACTGTGAGGTCCATAGGATTTTATTTGATAGATATAGATAAACTGAAGCTTCGCGTGGTCCATAAAGTTAGACAAAACCTTTCACAAAGTTGATGATAGTTTCATTGGTCGATGAAGATTTACCTGATTCTGCTCGGTTTCGGATGGACTACCATTTGGGCGACAAGGCTGCGGAGGGTATGTCATTGGGGTTGTAGGATCGATTTTCCCAGCAAATGAATCGGATTCTTCATCAACAGTGAACATTAGAGACTCCCCAGCTTTCTCTGGCGGTAACTGACAGAAGACTTTGCAAACAACAAGCTCCCCATCCTTTTCATCTTCATCTACCCCAAGGTGATACTGATGCATCCTCCAATTAGTTTTTCTTGTCTTGCCGCCTCCTTTCCTAGAACCCATGTAAAGAACCATTATTTTCTTCCACCCTTTTGTGATGCCGTTATTATCTGAGATAGATCTGGATTTTCCAGTCTTGTGCCATCTCAGATGCTCATCACAAACAGTGTGGTAATTGTTGCTAATCTTGCGACGCTTGCGCGTGCCAACATCGTAAGCATTTGATATTTTGTGGAAGAAGTGACTGGCGATCCCGTCTAATTTGACACCTGCAGACGTATATGAATTAGCTAACGAAGACTTACTCTGCATCGTATGAGCTAACTTTCTAATTCAGAAAACCCTGATAACAAGTCCAAAATAAGAATCATGTACCAGGGAGATTTTCCGGATGTGTATAGCAGATTCCTTCTGGCATCTCTATGGTTGGAATAAAATCATCTATTAGTACATGGGACACTGCCCTGCCAATCTTCCCTTCTAAATGTCCAAGCAGTTCGAGATCAGTAGGATCAAACTTAACACCAGTAGGGAGTCCTGGCCACTGTGATATAACCTGCAATATGAAGACATGAAGTTTTAGCATTTCTTCAACCAAGAGAAAGAAAAGACCATGATACCACTATTTGGAAACAGAGGGTCGCGTATTGTTGTTTGGATGGTGTGTGTGTTAGTTTGTGCGGAAAGTGTTAGTTTAGTTGTTAGTATTAAGTGACATTGAAATGACAAATGAGAAAAACGGTGGTGTGGAGTTATCTCTCAAATTGTAGAATGACATGTCTTTGGAACAAAATTTGCAAGCTAGAATGAGATGTATTAGGAACAAAGGGAGTACAAGGCAATATCCAGAAGTTGTAGAAGTTTGCGGTTTGCCCTGTTTTTGCCTTCTTTTTTCGGTTTTGATAGCTTTCATAGGCTTTGCTACCATTGGCTTTTGTTTTGTATACTTCTGCATCTTTTCAGAGTTCTTCTAATGTGAAACAACATACAATTTTTTATCCCATATGACCATAAGGCCAGGTTCCATCAGGTTTTTACTTGCTTGGATAAACAACATGTATTAATATGCTGTATTAACTGCAGGACCACCATTCTGGTTTTTATTTGCCTGCTCATAATGACGAAGTTAAAAAAGCATCTATGTAGTTAAAAAAGCTTATCAAGTGCGGTAACGAATACAATGAAACTGTTACTTACTACATGTCATTACCATGCATCAAGGTTAAAGCGTTTCCCTTTAACAAGAGCCCATCAATTTAAAAACAAATTGTATGTGCATGAATGAAGTACTTCATCAAGTAATCCATGGAGTACTAGTGTTGCATCTGTGTAGATCAAGGTTAAACTTTATACACCAGATTCTTATGGGCGAAAAGATAACAACTAGAGAACCGTGCATAAAAGTAAATGAAACAGTCATATTAAATAGTTAATGGTACTTACATCACTATTACCAATGTGTTGTTTGCAATTTGGGCACTCCAACAAAGCTTCTGCAACCAATTCCTCAATCTGGCCAGGCGAGGGATGAGTTGCGTTTCTTATCATCATAGCAATTATCTTGTCAGTAACAATCAATGACCTGAAGTAGAATGTGTGAGTACCTTTTTCAGATTCACAATGTAGAAACTAAGCTAAATGGAAATATATGAAAGGATCTTTACACAGAGAGACATCTATCTGAATTCTAGGTTCAGTCACAGGATATTAGCTGCAGTAAACAGATTTAAAGCCAACTAATCAAGAATAGTCGTGTTCCCAAACTCGGAGAAAAATCTCAGGAATAAAGATAATCAATTGTGTACTCATTCTAACAAATTTGATAGATTAACACTTGTTGCAGATCTTTTGTCTTGCATTGCTATTTTCATCATATTTAGCCAGAGACAAATATAGATCATCGATCTCTGTTTTATCCTCTGTTTTCTGAAGAAAGAGGAGCCTGATGCAGAGCATGCCCATTGATTGATCTGAACAGTCAGTGATTTAAACAACATGCACTTGGTGACAACATGCCGAATCATGACCAGATTAGCAGAATGCAACCGACAGTTTCCAGCGAGAAACACTGGAATTCACCACGCCCCCCTGAAACCTGGAGCTGTCATTTGTGGCACTACAAGCAAAGGGAGACCTGGAGGCTGAACAGAGAGGAAGGCTCAGCACTGAACAAGCATTACGTATTACTGGTTCTGAATAAGCATTTTCCGCTGGCAGATAGAAAGCCCAGCACCGAACATGTTCGAGGTGGCATACAGAAACGTCTTCTGTGATGCATCAGACATCAGTACTGAACCTGAACGCCGCACCTGCACCATCAGATACTAGCAGTAGCAACAGTTGGACGATCCACACATCCAGCAGCGCAAATCAGCAATCTCTACCATATGATGACGTAGAGCACCACGAGATCACCACGATGCAGACAGCTGCGCCCGGAGAGCACCACGAGATCAGAATCAGATCAGTCTCTGCTACAAAGAACAGAACAGAACGGAACCCTGCTCTGCGTTCCTCCGAGAGGAAGGCTCTTCCTCCTCCAGCAGCACCTCAAGCATACCGCCAAACCCCTGCAGCTCTGCTGCAACGACAAGTAGAACCAAGCCGGATTCCTCGACGGCGGCGCGGCGGCGTTTCCCTTCTCTGTTTCCGTCTCACTTTTTTTTTCCTTTGGAGAACTCTGCTTCCTTCGGGAGGAAGGCTCCTCCTCCACCACAAACTGTCCCAAAACCCCCAGCACTGCCACTGTAGCAACGAGAGGAAGAGGAAACTGGCCGGAATCGCATCGGCCGCGTTACACCGGTCTGCTCTCCGACGATCTCGCGCGCGCTTGCTCGGTCAGACTGACACCTCCTCTGCCGCGCGCTCAAGCTCCGGAGCAACATTGGCACCCTCCGGTCCCCGCCAAAAACCACGCACCGGACTCCACCGGTTCGCCGATCAACCGCGACGCCCCTCCTCTGGATCAAAACCGAAACTCTCCCACACCCCATCAATCCCCATCCCCCCTCGCAACACAGAAGCAGATAATACCCCAAACCGCGTGTGAAAAAAAAAACCCGAGCAGAAAGAAGAAAAAAAAAAGACCGATTCGAGAGTAGAAGCAGAGTCCAGACGCGGCTCACTCACTCTGCCATGGCGGGCGCCCGGCTGCGCTGCGGAGGCTCCGGGACGGTGGTGAGACACCTGAGAGCAGAGTGGCGAGCGAGAAGAGAGCGGACGAGCATCCGAGGGGGAGGAGGGGAACTTCTGGGCAACTGAGGTGGGATGGGAGTGTCCGAGCCTCCGGTGCGCGCGCCCTTAAATAGGCGAGGGGTGAGGAGACGCGCACCGTGACCAGCGGCGACCGTCCAAAATGTTTTGCCCAGCGCGGCAAGCAAACCCCGCTGCTCTCCCTCCCTCCCTAGGCTCGGCAGGACCGGGGGAGCCTTGGGTTCTGCCGCGGGGGGTGGGGGACGGGGCTCGGGTGCAGGCTCGGCGTGGACTCGGCTTGCCATGGTTGGCTGCTTGCTCTCAGATTCTTTTCCACGAGAGGAAACTTTTCCTGTACGCTTTTCGCGATCAGTACTTTGCGCTAACCCTAAATGAGAGTGCTTTGCAGTGCTACAACGGAGTGTTTCATGACAAGCGAGTGGATGATCCATTGATCCGTATCCTGGTAAACAAGGGAGATCATTTAGTACAGTACTAGTGTCCCTTGGTCCAAATAAAATTGATTTTGTTGTGAAATCTTGTCCAGTTGTACATGGGTCCGATTTAGGGTCTTGTTCAGAGGAGAGCGTGGCGATGTCAGATGGGTCACACCGCAAAACGCGCACAAAAGAGAAGGCGGTCGGCCTGCCTCGATCTGAGCCAACCGTTGCCCATCCAACGCTGAGAAAGGCAAGTTCTCATATCCCAAGTGGACATTACCCAAGGAATTTCTGTGGATCACCTCTCGGAGTTCGTCTCCCTTTGGGAAAGGCTCACCCAGGTCCATCTTGACGCCCACACGCCCGACGCTATCTTTTGGAAGCTCACGAATGATGGGCATTACTCTGCGAGGTCGGCCTACACGGCACAGTTCTTACGCCACACTGACACGAGCATGATCCCGGTGGTCTGGAAGACTTGGGCGCCCCCAAAATGCAAATTCTTCGCATGGCTTGCGATAAACAACAGGATTTGGACGGCAGACAGACTGCAGAGTCGCGAGTGGCCAAATTGTAATCTTTGCCCCCTTTGTAAACAGGTCCAAGAGACGACGGCACATCTCCTCTTCCAATGCAGATACACAATCAGAGTCTGGAATATGCTCAAAGATTGGCTTGGTCTTCATGATGTTCATCCTAATGAATGGCAGACCGCGCCCTCTGCTAAGGAGTGGTGGAACCACATAGCACTCAAGAAAACCCAATCGCGAAGGCCGCTTGCTTCATTGATGTTGCTTGTCTCCTGGGAGCTGTGGAAGGAGCGGAATGCGAGGATTTTCCGCAATACCGCGGTACCGGTTGGGGTCACCGTTGCTAGAATCAAAGAGGAAGCCTCGCTTTGGAGCCTCGCGGGTGCAAAATACTTGAGTAACATTGTACCGCGAGAGTGATTGATGTAACTTCGGCCATTGGCCTAAACCTCTAAACTTCTCTCTTAATTAATGAAAATGGCAAATCTTTTGCCTAGTTTCAAAAAAAAAAAGTTCTCATATTTTCACTGGACAACGGTTTTCACGGGATATGTTGTCTTTTGGAGGAACTATCAACTTGGGATTTACTACTACTTTACTGAACTCAGGAAGAATCTTGTCAAGATTTTCTTCATGTATGTGCAAGGACACGTGAATCCCTCCATTTTTTATCTTCTGTTGGTCAAACTGTGCAAAATCTCCTTTTTAGATCAGGCAAACTTCCCAAAAGGATTTCCTAGGCATGGACATGGATATCACCTATCGGACATGCACGGCAGCAGTGGACCAGCCTATATCTGGACTCGGCATGCACAGCCAGCCCCAGCAGTGAGAGGAGGCTCGGGTGGGACCCTCGCTTCCTGGCCTTGATGATTCAACTCCTACAGTTCTTCCGAGGCCCAACGTGTCGCCCCAAACATGGAACCACGCGTAGCCATGTACAGTGAGAGAGGGGGTGGGGAGAGGTGACTGGCATGTCGCCATGAATCTTGCCAAGTCCTTGCTGTCCAAGTAAAAAGGCTCTGTGTGAAGGTCTCATCCCTGTTTTTTTTTTCTTAGGAGAAGGTCTCATCCCTGGTGGCTCCAACAAATTGCCCGTGCATTAAGGCCCAGCCCATTTTTATCGGGCGAGGGAGGCGGGATTAGGAAGCAAGTACGGCTTTGTGTGTATGATGGGCTCGATTGCACATTCGTTTTATCTGCTTTGTGCCCCTAAAAAAAGCTCGATTTTGTGTATTGGGTGTATTCCTTCTGGCTGGCATTGTGGGGAAAAACTGTAGGAGTTGAATCATCAATTGAATAAGGATAGAGGACACCTGCTGCCATTTACATGCATTTATAATCATGTATAAAAGGCAAATGTATTTAACGGTGACATGACAGTTAGTTTGACTCCTGCTGAAGACCATGACCTCCACTTGCCTTGTCCA
The DNA here is from genome assembly GCA_039707655.1 of Elymus sibiricus. NCBI lineage: Eukaryota > Viridiplantae > Streptophyta > Magnoliopsida > Poales > Poaceae > Elymus > Elymus sibiricus. The sequence goes on from CM077666.1 coordinate 352,478,609, forward strand.
CTGTCGTAAAACTGAATATTTTGTCCACTGTAGTAGTGCGTACGTATCCTACGCCTGTACTGCCCGCTGGGTCTATGGAAACCAAATGATTCACAAGAGACATTACTCGCTGCTACTGCCTGACGAGACAGCACGCGGCAAGATCGTGGCAAATCCCCTGCCTGTTCCATCTGCACGACGCGGCCATTGTACGTACACCGCCGTCTCCGATCCCAAAGTTTTCTTCTTCTTTTTTTTGCGTCGATAAAGTCCAGTCAACTTGACTTTGACGCGACTGTGGCCAAAGTCTCGGCATGGCTTGCGTGCAGGCTTGCGATAGCTGCTACTCCGCCGTGATGATGATTATGGGTACGGGAGAGAGATTTTACTGCACTCCCTCCGTTCCTCAATATAGTGCGTCCGCGCTTTTCGAAATCTAAGTTTGAGCATAAATTTAACCAACGAGACAGACTGCGGCGGGAGCAAAAATTATACCACTGAATTCGCTATTTCGATACGCATTCGGTGGTATAATTTATGGTCAAACTTAGATCTCGAGAAGCACGGGCGCACTACATTGTGGAATGGATGGAGTATTATTTTTGAGACAAAGTACGGCGAGGGATGATTACTCGAGCCAGTTCAGACGCTATCCCATTGTCCAGTCCAGTCCGTCCTTTGATCCTGGGTTTTGACTTTTTGACCCAGCGACCGGCCTATGGAAAGACAACTCTAGCTACTTCAAGACTAGCGGCGCACGTGAGTGAGGGAAGGAACCCAGGGTTTGGTCCAGCCTGCACCGCCCAAGGCCAACCAACAGAGCCTCGCAAGATCGCCATCCTAATCAACATCTGTGATTAAGACAAGGAGTGTCTATTTAACATCGGATCTAGGTGATTTTCGGTTAGCTAGCAAGTCCGATTTTTCGCCACTCATGACCGCCCATGCCCATGTGTCCTCCCTTGATCAGCGACCACATCCCCTACAGTGCCGAACAGCCTGACAGGTCTGGGTTCCCAGCCGGTGTCGGCCTTTTCAGCTTTGGGCATCTCTCTGTTTGGCCTTTTCTCCTTAATTAGTTTTCCAGGCCTTCTGGGTTTTATTAGTATCGATTTCGTTTCATCTTCATGTTCGAACTTCTTCCACACGAATGACGGCATCGGCACAGATCCGGCACGAAGATCAGAAAGAATCGCACTGACCATAGACGGAAGACAAGAAGCCAAAACTGAAACACTGATGGAAAACCAACATGACTCGTCAAAAACGTCTTCAAGTACAGCTGCACCAGCAGCTCTAGACAATAACAGTACCCATTATCTCTCAATACACATCGGCAAATCGGTACGTGACTGACAACAATAAGGAACGAACTTTGAAAGAACAAAGAAAACTGATAAACAAAAGAGTAAAACAACTACTCGTATAAGATTCAACATGGGAGTGCATAAATGAAGAAGAGGAGGTGTCGTTATGGGCGATGGCGGGTGCGAAGCACATGAGTGTTGTAATGCCGCGAGAGTAGACCTTTATTTTTGCTGCCGCATTGCGGCTCTTGTTTAAGACCTCCTTCTTATTCAATGAAATGGCAAATCTTTTGCCACGTTTCAAAAAAAAAAAGACCGAAGAAGAAGAAAATGGGAGATAAGATCATGTAAAGATCGCTGGATTGATGGCTCTAATATCCCGGGAATTGCTGCAGTGTATCAACAGAAGAAGAGTTAGAGAGGGTGTGCAGGCACGTGGCTGGGGAACGGCTTGAGACATTTTGGGCGAGCTCAGCTGGACACCGATGGATTAGTATTTCAGCTCATTCATCTTTGGGAGACCATGCTGACGGTGCAGCTCATACCAGACCAAGAGGAGCGAGCGATCTGGAAGTGGCACTGAAGGAGCCATTAGAGTCTCTTATGCTAGTGCGATCTGGCGTTGCTGGGCACCGTTGTCGTGCAAAATCTTCATGCCGCTCGCAACACAACACAGAATATGGACCTCAGATCGGAGACAGCAGGACGGACCTGCAAGAGCTGCCTTCTCCTTGTTACCTTTGTGAACAGGAGGAGGACAACGTGGAGTTGATGTGTTTCTTGTATGTATCACTCTGCCGTCTATAAAGCTATGGACTCTCAAAAAAAGGAAAAAAAAAATGGGCTGACAAGACACGGCTGATATATGAGAATGAAATAACAAAATTGCCACAAGAATGAATATGAGAATAAAAGAAATGAAGAACGAAGAAAGCAAATAGAGAAAGAGAAGCCAAAGAAATCAAAGGAAAAACTCAACTGACAAGACAAAACTGGAGGCAAAACTATTGAAATACTGCACCAACGGAAACAAAGACTAAAACTGACAAAAAGGAAATACCGCACCAACGCAAACAAAGACTAAATCAAAGGAAAAGCGCTACAAGAGATTAAATTAGAAACAAAGACTGGGGGACTGAAGAAAGGAGCGCCGAGGACTGGGGGACTGAAGAAAGAGAGATCCAAGAATGAAGAAGCTAGTCAAACTGGTAAACTTGTCGTCCTCTACGAGATCATGAGACTGATAATAAAAAGCACATAAACAAAGCATACAAAGCAAAATGGTAATAACTGGTAACTGACTATTGTATTTTTCCCTTTCTAGTTTGGAGGACATGTCCCAGTGTTCTAGTGGATCGTTTGTTAATCATCACCACTCCCTCTGTTTCACTACTAGATCATAGAAGAGTCTTCTACCTAACTGGAAAAGATTATGGCGTTTCTCATTCGATTTATTGTTTTAGACAGGTAATTTGCAAGATTTATTCTTAATAAAATAATTGCTTCTCGGTAATTTACAACTAGTAAAGAGTAGCTATCTGACTGGAAAAGATTAGTAGCTATCTGACATACAACAAAGTGAGGATCAGACATGCCCACGACAAGGTGCAAATTAACCCCAGCAGTGGAGCAAGACTACCACTGCAGTTAGATACTGTTCAAAGCAGATATGTATCAGATTCTTCTACAGGAACCTACCAAATTTCAAACCAATTTGGCCTCAGTCAAGCATAACAACAGGGACAGGGAGGAAACACGCCACTAAAAATTGCCTAGCTTTATCAGAAAAAGAAACGAAAAATTGCCTAGCAAAGTATTCAAATACTGACAGGGCACACACAGGACAGGCAAAAAAATATGCATGCCTAGGCAGAAGGTGAAACACTTGCTGCACTGCAAGCTGCAGTTCAGAAAAGATCAGCAGGTTAACAGATGCCTAAACCACATGCACAATTAGGATACGGTGCACCATCATTCTTTAATACATTTAGATTAGAAAAGTGTATTGATACTATAACATAAATAAAAAGAGTCCTTAGCTTCAGACAAGGGTTAGTGCTACACAAATAATGAATTATTCCTTTAGTTTTGAGCATCTGACTGGAAAAGCCCAAACACAAAGAAACCTAGTGCATAATACTTGGAACACATTCCAGTACAATGGAGTCAAGTGCATCAAAAAAATTAGACAAACAGAGCCTAATTGATTCACTGGAACCAAACAAGAAATGCTCAATGACCAAACGTCTTAAAGAGGTTTGTTTAGCGAGAAGCCTTCGAGACCTTTTACAAGATCCCATAACACAAAAGCAATAACTTAGAAAGAAAGGGACAGGAAAACATGCACGAAAAAAACTAAACAGATGATACAGCCATTACAAGCACTAAGATCTCGACATGTCAAAATGTCTGCAACTTTTTTTTGCCTCCGCACCTTTCAAGTCTGTTCAGCTGCAAAATGTGGAAGTTGCACTTACCCGGTCACGTAAGTTTCAAAACAGTCTTGGAAGCCATAACTTCTTTCGATGGGAATCAGAAAATCCAGTGGTCAGGAAATCAGATTTTCAACAGTGCCATCAACACAAGAAACAGAGAACCAAGGTGAAAAATATGAACACATGCATATGTAATTATCTGCAGGGTAAGGCCACTTGTACAGCATATAAATCTGAAATCTCACATAGTGTTCATTTCTCCATTACAGCTCTGAGTTTACACATCAATCAGGGAGGAAATATGAATGGCAATGACTTCTGGTGGTAAGCATACACCGTTGAGCTCTTCTGGGAAGGTAACGATCAAGCATGCGCTATGCTGTCATATCCTCCAATGTTCCATTACACGGCACAAAATCATCAACTTGTCCATAACCACTAGCCCAAGCAACCGCCCAACTAATCGTTAGCCAATCATATCAGATGCAATTGCAACAGCCAACCACTCTCAAGCAGCTTAGGCAGTGGCACCCATGCACAACAGCTTGCAAAGTAAACCACAGAACCTAGCCACTTTCTCTCCTGCAGTTCCCAGGGAGAAGATAACGGTACCGGTCAACATTCTGAAGCAGATAACTAGGAAGATGAACAGCAGAGAATGTGCTTGGAATGTTGCCCAACTTCGCAATGATTTCTTGGAACGTATACTCTTCAGGAAGCATGTCAAAAAGATCCGCCCCTCTGCAAATAACATCTTGAATCCTCTCAGGGTTCAGGAAGTACTTGAATCTAATCCTATCCACATGGCTATAAGCTTTCATCTTGAAGGCAAAATCACTGATGTGCCGGAAACAAAAACTGCAGTGCCACCCTGAATCGGCAAGAAGCTCATCTGTCTGCCGGAAATGAGCATATCTTGTCTTCCCAGATACATACCTGTGAATTGACGCCCTCCAACTCTTGTCATCCAGAAAAAACTCAAATGAGTACAGATAATTCCTGAGCTGAAGATGGAGTATCTTAGGAGTGTCGTCACACCATCTCAAGAGATTGATGGTGTGGCCACTTGGGATCTCATCAACATCTGACATGATCAATACGTCGTCATCTTCAATTCTTGCAATCCTAATGAGCTGGTCCAGGGCAACCCTCTGAAATGACTCCTCAACAAATGGATTTTCCCCCTTCATGAATCTTCCCCCATATGTGCCATATGTCAGCCGCGATTCAGCGAACCTAAATCGATGGCGATTTTCCTTGAAGTAGAGAGGCTTTATCACGCCAGTGAAAGTTGAGTTGGACTCAAGCAGGACGAACTCCGACACGTAGGGGCTAAGCTCATTCCAACGGAGTTCAAGGATGTCAAGCTCATTACTGAAGAGTACAGCATCAAACACACGGCGTGGGGTCTCCCTGACTTTCCACCCATGTAACTTGCAGAGGTTCTCCATGGTGACATTCTCGTTGTAGTAGTGAGGGATTATCTTGAAGGGCTCAGGAGGAGATTCCCAGATTGGCCGGAGGAAGTATGTGACCTTCTGACCATGCGCATATATCATTAACATTACCAGCGGCACACCAATCAAGAGAGCCAGAAGTACCCTGAAATCAAACCCCCGAAGCGCACACTTGAGCCTTGACATGGCCATAACTGCCTTTGAGGTGGGCTGCAAGTGAATGAATTCATAAATTAGATAAGAAAGCAAGAATAGACATAAGTAAATTCATGAAGGAAATAAGAACACCAGGCATTGACATACTGGTACATCAAACGTACTGGTACACATAACTGAAGGAGCGTTTTAACATCGGTTCATTCAGGTTCAGAAGTAGCGAAACAGATGACTGGATATAAATTTGACGCTGCCAATGGATATTTTAAGCTGACCAATTTACCTAAAAATCATCAGGAAATATTACACGGAATTGGGAATCATTTGTGAATCACATTCGAAGACAGGCTCAGATGCAAGGAAAAACAGGTCTACTGTCCTGCAACTCGTCCATGCACGGAACATAGAAGACGAGCATGCTGTTCGTTCTGGTTCAGAGGCAACAGACTAAATTACTGAATTACGAAATTTTGCATTGGAGGACAGGCGTATAAGGAAAAAACATGGATTGAAAAGCTCATGTGTGAGCACAGATATCCAAGTTTTCACTTGCTGATGGCAAAAGGGTGTTACCATCAGATCACGCCATTAAACACAGCCACCACGGCAAGAACAAGGTAACTTACTACAGCACCAGAGCATTTCCACCGCTTGACACAAACTGACGACCTAGCACAACTACTTGAGGCAACTATTTAAAATTCAGGCACACACATGTATACTCTGTAAAGTCTATATCCCTAAAGCAGGAACAAACACATGCCTACACGGCAATAACCAAAGCCTGCTTGCCAAAAGGATATAACCTCCCAAAGCAGTTGCCGAACATTCCCTTTTCACAACAAGTTATGCTACAGCCATAAAAGGTTGCATGAAAAGGTCATCAGAAACTGACCACCAGTGTAAAACTAGTAAACTACTAGTAACGAACCAATGAAGAACTAGTGCCAGAGCTACAAGCACGAATCCAAAAGGATAAGGACAACATCACTCACAAATAATGAAGCGCGAGGTTGGCAAGATTATGCAAGATAGCAACAGCTGAACCTTAGCGCTGGGAAATCAAAATGTCCAAGCTACAATCGAAACCAGCTTTATCAACAAGAACACTAGCTACAGATATACCGGTACTGATAACTAACCAAAAGCTGCCCCTTTCCCTAACCAAATTTTAGGGTTGAACAGTGGACTTAAATCTGCAATTTTGCAGGCCAACGAAGTTTTCACAGCACAAGTGCTCGTGAAGGAAGAAGAAGCAGAAAAGCCCCGTACTCATCGCAAGAACTATTAGTACTGCCACGGTTGGGGATAGCAGCCCAAAAACACGCAATTCCGACACGTCGCGAGATTCTACCTCCAAAAAGGCGTGAAGAATCCAAACTCCGTAGCTCCACCTAACAATATCCCCCCATCATCCGAAGCAAAAGCATGGAAGAGCAAAGGGCCTCCTCTGCTCCTCCCAATCCTACCAAATTCCGACCGGCATCCCAACAGAAAATCGGATCTCGGGGGGGCGTGGAATCAAACCCCCCGCAGCAAACAGGGCAGATCTGGAAGGGGAATGGCTCACCTCGCCGCAGACGCTGTTGCAGATGCCGTCGTCCTTCTTGTGGGTGTAGCGGCCGGCCTCGGGCATCGCGGCGGCGAGGAGGAACCCGCCGCCAGAGCAGACGAGGGGCGGGGGGCAGGAAGCAATTCCCCTCCAAGGCAGCCGCGCGTGGAGCGGGTGCTCCTCCAATGGCCCGCCGACGGAGCCGCGCGCGCCTGGGCGGCCGCAATCTCCCGAGCGATCGCCGGCGGGGAGGTGCCTGGCTGGCGCCGCTGCGCGCGCGGGGTACTCCGACTCCGCTCCGGTGGTTGGTTGGGTGGCTCTAGGCCTCGGGGTCTTTAGGTTCCCTTCCCGTTACGGGGGTCTCGGTCGGGCCGTGCTGTGCTGGGGTGGGGCTGGAGAGGAGGGTAATTTACATGCGGTGCGCAACGGAGTGAAGTTAAACGTGGAGGTGGAGGAGTCTGGAGCGTTTGCGCTTCCGAACTGCCTAATTATAGCCGTTTGGGTGGCTTGGCCCTGGCGCTTTTGTCCGCACGCGGCAGCAGGCCTCGTGCGCCACGCATAATGTTCCTCTTGCCATGGATAATAGGATATAGGCATCCAACGAATATGCTTCCAAACATTCATTGTTTTTCCGGATCTCACAAAAAAAAAACTAGTACGACCATTTATTTTTTCATATAAGGGCTTCTCCAACGCAGACCCTCAAACTGTCCCTATATGTTTTTTAAAAGTCGAAACACTTTTTGTCATCCAATGTTATCTCTTAAACGTCCGCGGACTGGTCCAGACGTCTGAATTTCGACAGAGTGGAAGCAAACTGGGGGCTTTGAGGGAGTCCGGGTGTCCGTCTAGCCAACTAAAAACCCACCACGTCGGACATCCGGACATCCACTCTCTCCTCAACCGTGACGTACACATGCATAGATGAACATTGGGGGGGACATGGTAGGATGGCCGGCTCACGCATTAGTGTCCACGGACTGGTCCGGACTAATCCACGAACAAATAGTGTGTCCATTTCAGGGGGCGAGCATTGGAGATGCCCTAAGTTCTATACTCCCTCCGTTCCCTTACGTAGGGCGTATTTTTTTCTCTCAGTTTTTTCCATTGTTTAAGGCGCGGGGTAGACATTTATGGTGTTTCGTTGTTTCCATTTTTTTTTTGCTTTTCGTCAAGCAGTTTGTTGTACTTCATAAAGCCAGCCGGCATTCTTGTTGGAGGAAAGCCATTTTCTTTTTGTTCGTGGATGACATGGTTGCTAAAAGACTCAGGATATGGTTGCCATCCAGCTGATCGTAATTCCTAACTAAGGATAACTAGGTGCAAATGTTTTTGCGAAGGAGTAACTTAGACGCGTGACGTGTATTGCTGTTTAGTGGTTCCCATTTCTGCTTCTGCCTCCGGTCAAGCAATCTGTTGTACTAGTAGTAGTTCATAAAGCCCGCCGGCATCCTTGGTGGTGGATGAAAGCCATTTTCTTTCTTTTCTTCATCGATGACATGGTTGCTATAAAAAGATTCAGGATATGATTGGCATCCATCCAGCTCATCGTAGTTCCTAGCCAAGGATAACGTAGAACAAGCCGGGACGCCATGGGTAACAATCATGGGAAGGCATCCAGGGGGGAGGTGCCCTTCCACGAGCTACAATTGGTTTCTTTCTTCACATGGTCGACCATCTGTTTTGTTTTTTGAACACAGCGGGTGGATTTTCTGCGGGCATCTTCCCTGCGGACGTGACGTGCGGCATGTGATCCAAGCGATTCTGGGATGGATTCCCGGGAAGCCGTCTATTTCCCCATCAATACGTCGAGACAGCATGGCATCATTGGGATGGTTACACGTAGCGGCACGCTCGTTTACTGCTGACCGGGGGCTGATTTGGACGGCGTGCCCGGTGCACGCACTGATCTTTTTGTTGGATTCTCAACCGGAACTCTCGGGATTTTTTCCGGTTGGATTCACCCGCTCCGGACTAGAAACGAGCGGTTCTGTTGCCCCCGACCTTCAGTGTTCCATTTTTTAGTACTACTGTAGAGAGAAAATACATTTTGTTTTGTTTTTCTGTACAAGTTTGAAAAGTCTTCCACGTAGTACGCGTCAGAAAACGCTTATGAGAGCCTGAATTACAGTATCTTTTAGTGCTGATAAACAGACGAGAAATATATGAAAATAATAAAAGAGATGGGAACAACTCTTGGGTGGCGAGCCGATCACGCATTGGCGCCGCAAAGCGAGAAGCACGAGGGGGTGGTGGCTGTTTCCTCGAACAGCGTGCCTTGCCCTGCTCGTTCCGAGTATTTTAAATTTTCAATGGTCTCTCGCGGCCGGCTACGAGATACTGCTACTCCGACGAAGGCACGCCCGCCCAACAAGAAACAGGGCGATCCGCCGGCCGTCCACGCTACCGGCGAGGCGACGGTTGTTACGCTCTCGAGCCGGAACAAAAGCGCCGGACTTGACGAGGGACGTCGACAGCCGGACGGCCGGACGGACAGCGCCCACGCCAAAACGGTTACAGTACGTATAAAATTTTGGACTGCAAGAAAATATGTCTCTGCATTTGGCATCTAGCTCTCCCTTTTCTCGCCTTGGTGCCGAAGCTGCAGCTACCCTCCAGGGGTTCTCAAACAAGCAAATCCTAGTATTGTTTAATTTTGCCATGGATATCTCCAAAGCTCTGAGAGTGGCCCTGTCGACAAGCAGATGACTCCGCAAAATGCAATGACGTAAACTGGTAGAGCTGAATTTCAATGCCTATGCAGACAACAATGCCTATGCATTTTGCCATGGATATCTCCAAAGCTCTGAGAGTGGCCCTGTCGACAAGCAGATGACTCCGCAAAATGCAATGACGTAAACTGGTAGAGCTGAATTTCAATGCCTATGCAGACAACAATGCCTATGCATTTTGCCATGGATATCTCCAAAGCTCTGAGAGTGGCCCTGTCGACAAGCAGATGACTCCGCAAAATGCAATGACGTAAACTGGTAGAGCTGAATTTCAATGCCTATGCATACAACAATGCCTATGCATTTTGCCATGGATATCTCCAAAGCTCTGAGAGTGGCCCTGTCGACAAGCAGATGACTCCGCAAAATGCAATGACGTAAACTGGTAGAGCTGAATTTCAATGCCTATGCAGACAACAATGCCTATGCATTTTGCCATGGATATCTCCAAAGCTCTGAGAGTGGCCCTGTCGACAAGCAGATGACTCCGCAAAATGCAATGACGTAAACTGGTAGAGCTGAATTTCAATGCCTATGCAGACAACAATACCCAAACCCCCCCCCCCTCCCCCCCCCCCTCCCTCTCTCATCTCTAGCAGACCCCTTATATCGCCAACCCTTATAGTGCGTTTACAATTCGCATCTGTCTTCGTTTACGGGCCGAAAACAGCCGCGGCAGAATAGAAACCGAATATGAAACCGCAAAATTTGAAATCACATGTTCGCGCGAGAAATTGAATTATAGTTCAGTAGAACTCTAGCACTTGATCATCTTAAACAGTCATACATAGTAGAATTTTTACATGTAATATTTGGAGGAGCAGGCGCCACCTAACCCTAATTACAAAATTGGGCTCACCGGAGCCAGGGGGGTTGCGGCGGCGGAGGAGCTCAGTCCTCGTCGTCGGAGACGAGGTCGACGTAGACCTCGTCCTGCTTCTTGGCTACGAGGCGCCACTCTTCCCTGTTGGCCGCGAACTGCTGCGCCGCCGTGAGCCCCTGCTCGAGGAAGATGCGGTTGATGTCGGCGTCCCATCGACGGCGCTTCTCCTCCTCTTCCTGCTCCCGCGCAGAGCGCGCGACAATGGCGGCCTCCAAGACGTCCGCCTACGCCTCGGGGAGGTAATCCTCCGGCCCGATGACGCCCCGCCGCTCCGGCTCCGCCTCCGGCTCCATCTTCACCGCGCGGACCGACGGGAGCTCCTCCGGCTCCCTTTTCACCGGGGTGAGCGGCGTACGGGAGCTCGAGGCACCCCCGGAGGAGCTGCCCGCGGCGGAGGAGCCGGAGGACAGCCCGCGGCGAAGGAGCGCCTGCCTGCGGTCGTACTCCTCCGTCTCACGGCGGAGGAGCGACGGCGGCGGCGAGCGCCCGCGGTTTGTGTACTTGCGGGCGGCCCTTTTCCTCGCGCCGTCGACCAAGACGCACCGCTGACGCTCGGGGTCGTCGCCACCACCAGCGCCGCGGCCCGCTGACCACATTCCGCGCCACATCGAGGGGGATTGAGGTCGCCGGCGGCGAGAAATCGGGAGAGGGATTTGGGATTTGCGGCGGCGCGCGGATAGGGTTCCGACCCGTATCCCAGCCGCAAACCCGTAGATATACCGCGTTGGGGGGTGTAGGAGATATGCCCTAGAGGCAGTAATAACAATTATTTTGTATCTCCAAGTTTGTAATGGATGTTTATGTTTCATGCTATAACCGCAATGATTCTCGAGTCTGCAATATCCACGAGGCTCGGAGGGAAACTCATGTGCACGTGTGGTATAATAAACGGTAAAATGTATTCCTAGTCATACCTCTAAGACTAGCTCAAGTATTGCATGATGATCCTGTTTTCTTGATCATGGGCATGACTATGCCGGCAATTTTAAGGGCACATTGTTAGAAGAACACTTGTGTTGAATCAACCCAATTTGATGTTATGCTTTGAGATACATCCGTCACAAGTTAATGGTTTATAACACAGAGAAAGTTAACGTTTGCATAATTCCTTAGACCATGAGAGTATCGAGTTCCTTCGTACTTGCTTCGTGAACTTTGGGGTTTGTTAAACGTCATTTGTAACAGGGTGGCTATTATGGCGGCTTGCGGGTTCACAGAAAAGTATGGCAAGTAACTTGATAGCTCAAGATTGAGATTTACTCCTTCGACGATGGAGAGATATTCTTAGGGCCCTCTCGGTGTTACGGTATCCATCATCGTCTGGCCAGACACAATGTGATTTGATCACTGGGATGCCGGAACGCGGAAACTGTTGGGGAACGTTGCATGGAAAACAAAAAATTTCTACGCACACGCAAGATCTATCCATGGAGATGCATAGCTACGAGAGGGGGAGTGTGTCTACGTACCCTCGTAGACCGTAAGCGGAAGCGTTAGAACAACGCGATTGATGTCGTCGAACAACTTCACAATCCAACCGACCGAGCACCGAACGTACGGCACCTCCGCGTTCAGCACACGTTCAGCTCGGTGACGTCCTCGACTTCTTGATCCAGCAAGACGGCGAGGTAGTGGATGAGTTCCGGCAGCACGACGGCGTGGTGACGGTGATGGTGATGCTATCTCCGCAGGGCTTCGCCCAAGCACTGCAAAAATATGACCGAGGGATGGAACTGTGGAGGGGGGCGCCGCACACGGCTAAGACAATGTTGTGTTCCTTGGGGGCGCCCCATCTCCTCTATTTATATATGTGTAGGGGCTTGGAGTAGAAGGAATAGTTCCACGTGAACAGTAACCGTGAATAGTACACACGTGGACTTGGACTCCAAAGTCCAATCCTATTCCTACTAGGACTCTCCATTTTTTCCTTCCCTAACTGCGTGGGCTTTTGAGGACTTGGTGCGCCTGGCCCAATAAGGCCAGGGCGCCTCCCCTTAGCCCATGCCAGCCCTTGGGACGTGGTGGACCCACTTGTGGACTTCCGGACTCCTCCGGAATCCTCCGGAACCTTCTGGAAGCTTCCCGGTACAATACCGAAAAAACTGCACCTTTTTCCGGAACCCAAAATATGACTTCCCATATATAAATCTTTACCTCTCGACCATTCCGAGACTCCTCGTGACGTCCGGGATCTCATCCGGGACTCCGAACAACATTCGGTTACCAATTCACATAACTCATATAACACTATATCGTCAACGAACGTTAAGCGTGCGGACCCTACGGGTTCGGGAATGATGTAGACATGACTGAAACGCCTCTCCGGTCAATAACCAATAGCGGAAACTGGATGCTCATATTGGTTCCTACATATTCCACGAAGATCTTATCGGCCGAACTGCAATGACAACATACGTAATTCCCTTTGTCCATCGGTATGTTACTTGCCCGAGATTCGATCGTCGGTATCTCTATACCTAGTTCAATCTCATTACCGGCAAGTCTCTTTACTCGTTCTGTAATACATCATCCCGTAACTAAATCCTTAGTCACTTTGCTTGCAAGCTTCTTATGATGTGCATTACCGAGAGGGCCCGGAGATACCTCTCCGAAACACGGAGTGACAAATCCCAGTCTCGATCCATGCCAACTCAACGGACACCTTCGGAGATACCTGTAGAGCATCTTTATGATCACCCAGTTACGTTGTGACGTTTGATAGCACACAAGGTATTCCTCCGGTATCCGGGAGTTGCATGATCTCATGGTCTGAGGAACATGTATTTGACATTCAAGAAAGCAGTAGCAATAAACAGAATGATCATATGCTAAGCTAACGGATGGGTCTTGTCCATCACATCATTCTCCTAATGATGTGATCTCGTTATCAAATGACAACTCATGTCTATGGTTAGGAAACCTTAACCATCTTTGATCAACGAGCTAGTCTAGTAGAGGCTCACTAGGGACACGGTATTTGTTTATGTATTCACACATGTATTTAAGTTTCCGGTCAATACAATTCTAGCATGAATAATAAACCTTTATCAAGAACAAGGAAATATAAAATAATAACAACTTTATTATTGCCTCTAGGGCATATTTCCATAAGAAACGAGAAAAGAGAACAAAACCGGTAACGAGGTAACTGGCATAGTGGACAAGTTGTTGATCCATGGGGATGCCGCTAAATCTCACCTCGGGTGTTTGTAACATATCGCGAAGCAACAGGAATAGCACACGGAAACTAGAGGTTCACTCGAATATTCATTCGTGTGGGTATAGGGATCAATATGGGTGTCCACGGTTCCGCTATTGATCATTGATCGGAAAGTGTTCTGGTCATGTCTATACTTCACCAAACCTATAGGGTCACACACTTAAGGGTCATCTATCTGCTGAATACTAGACAGGGAGTCTGAGAGAAAGTCACCGGAAAAGTTTCGGAGACAACGGAAGAGTTCCGGAGAGAGAGAACCGGAAGAGTTTCGGTAAAACTGAAAAGTTGTTTCGGAGTATACCATTAAGTCAAATTGGTTTCAGCACACGCCTGGAAATTCTTGGAGGGTGCCAGAATTGTTCTGAGAACTTCTGAGATTTTTCCGGGGAAAAAACGGAAATGTTCCGGAGCTGCCGGAACCGCTTTGGTTGCTTTTCGCTGATGAAAATCATTGATCTGAAAATGTTTCGGAACGCGTTCAGAATTGTTTTAGTGAGTACTGGAAATGTTCTGAACCTACAGAAATATTTTCGGATTTAACGGTCGCGGAAAAATGGTTTCATGAATAGTGGAAACACTATTCTAAATAGTGAAAATACTATATCACTACTGGAATCAGAGGATTTGCCATCAGCCACTTCTTTGCCGTCTGCTTTCAAAAAACAGACGGCAAAGAACTGGCTGATGGCAAAGATCATATTTGCCATCACCCACTTCTTTGTCGTCTGCTAGCAGACAGCAAAGAAGTGGGTGGGGTCCAATGGAGGCCAGCGTTGTAACGGCCCACCCCCCACCTCTTTGCCATCTGCTAGCAGACGGCAAAGAGGTTAGTACCTAACGGCCGTCACCCCCCACCCCTCATCTCTCTCTTCTCTCTCTGCCTCGATCTCTCTCCCCCGACCCCCACACCGCAGCCGCCCCCGACCCCCACCGCCACCGCCGCCCCTGACCCCCCGCCGCCCCGGCCCGCCGCCTACCTAGGCCGCCCGCCGCCTGCCCAGGCCGCCCGCCGCCTGCCGCGGTCGCCTTGCCCCACGCCGCACTGCCCCACGCCGCCCCGCCCCCTCCCCTGCGGCGGCCGCCCCGCCCCCCTCCCCTGCGGCGGCTCTCCTGCACCGGGCCCCTCCTCCACCGGCCCCCTCCACCTGCCGCCCCCCTCCCAAGGTGAGCTCTTCTCCTCTCTTTTTCTGTTTTTTTAGATTTAGTTTAGGTTTAGTTTAGTTTAGGTTTTTTTCTGGTTTTTTAGGTTTAGGTTTAGATTTAGTTTAGTTTAGGTTTAGTTTAGGTTAAGAAGAAAGAAGAAAGATGAAAAAAATAAAAGAAAATAAGAAGAAGAAGAAGAAGAAGAAGAAGAGGAAGAAGAAGAAGAAGAGGAGGAAGAGAAGAAAAGAAGAAGAGGATGAGGAGGAGGAGAAGAAAACAAGAAGAAGAAGAAGAAGAAGAAGAACCGGGTCGAGGATCGGGAACCGGGTCAAGGGGTGCGTCGGCGCCGACGGAACCGGGTCGAGGATCGCCGGTCGCCAAAACTAGGGTCGAGGGTCGAGAACGAGGGTCGAGGATCGCTAGTCGCCAAGGGGTCGAGGGTCGGGCCAGAGGGTCGAGGATCGCCGGTCGCCGAGGGGATAGATGGTGGAGCCAGTGGGTCCCGCCGGTCCCGGTGCCATCGCCCAGGCCGAGAATCCCCCGGTCCGAGTGCTGACCCATCGACCGTGCATCGCCATACCTGAGGGCGCCCGGGGACGAGCGGGTTAGGGGGTTCCTCGGCGTCGATGGAACCCTAAATGACGGCTATTTAGGTTAGGGGGTTCCTCGGCGTCTATGGAACCCTAAATGACAGCTCGACACGACACCTCGACACCCCGACACGACACCCTGACACCCCGACACCCCGACCCGACACTCCGACACCACGACACCCCGACACCCTGACCCGACACCCCGTCATATATTTGTGAATTATGAGTTAGGTCATATATTTTCTGATTTTGTTATGAAAAACATCATATATATTTGTGTTGATCGGGTGGATTTAAATGTGTAGTTGTTTCGTCGCTGCGAGGGTCTGGTGTTCGACGACCTCCCCGTGCGTCCGACGAGCTCCGCCCCTGCGTTCGTGGGTGAGCACAAATGACATATCCTCCTCCCCCCTTCATTTGCTCTGTTCCGGTCTTCGTGCCGATGAAACTTGCTAGCTATAGGTGTCTTCAATCATTAGTATGCGTGACCACTATGCGTCTCCCATTCGAAAGGGTTACATCTATAAATATGCATGCATTTGCATATTTATAACTGTGATTCTTTCGAATTATCCAACGTTATCCATGGACAGCCCGAGTATGTGTAGATTGGGTTCGTTTTCCCATATGCTCTGCTCCGGATCCGATGCAGAATTTCGTCAGTGCCTCCCTGTTGTTCTCCGGGTACACATCCTCTCTGCTTATTGCCGAGACGTGTATCAGGAGAACAGCGGGGAGGTGCTGCCGAAATTTTGCGTCGGATCCGGAGCAGGGCATGGGAAAACGAACCCAATCTACACATACTCGGGTGGGATTAGGACCTATCTTTACCTATTAGCGTCTAGGTTGCATGGACGTAATAAAACTGACAAACTCCATTAACTGATGAATATGGTTTGCTGAATTATGTATATATTTCTTGTGTGTCCAGTAGCTAGGCAAGATGAGTGATCGTGCGTGGATGTACACCGGTCACACTAGTCAGAAAGACAGGACCGATGAATGGTTAACAAAAACCAAGGGGTTTGTGAGAGCCGCATTTGCAAATGGCCAGAGAAAAACCTGGTGCCCCTGTGTCCGGTGCGACAACTATCATAAGAGGACAGAGCTTGAAATGAGTAAACACCTACAGAAGTGGGGTTTTACGTCTGCTTATACGGTCTGGACATTTCATGGTGAGTCTGCCCAACGTGCCAGAGCTGAGGTGGGCCGTCGTCGCACCGACGAGCATGGTACCGGGATCGAAGACATGGTGGAAGACTTTGATGATGCTCGGGATTCGGACGATGAGATGGAGGAATCTGCAAAGGCCTTCAATGATATGTTGGAGTCTTCAAAACGTCCTCTCCACGAGCACACTGAGCTTTGTCAGTTGGATGCCATCGCACAAGTAATGGCTCTGAAGGCTCAATTCAACTTGGGCAGAGAATGCTACGACGCGATGATGACACTATTTGGATGCTTTCTACCCAAAGGCCATGTAATGCCTGCAAACCTGTACCAGTCGGACAAAATCCTCCGTGTACTTAAGATGCCCTATGAGAAGATAGATGCCTGTGAGAATGGATGTGCCTTATTTAGGCTTGAGTATGCGGACTTGAACTATTGTCCCATTTGCAAGTCTTCCAGGTATGTTGTGGTAGACAACAGTATGGGTGAGAAGAGTCAGACAAAAATCCCAGTTAATGTTCTTCGGTATATGCCAATCATACCAAGACTTCAACGTCTTTTCATGGTCGAAGAGACGGCCAGACAGATGACATGGCACAAATTGGGCAAAAGAACCGAACTAGATGCAGATGGGAATCAGATGTTGGTACACACATCAGACACTTTTGCGTGGAAGCACTTCGATGCAATACATCATGATAAAGCGGCAGATCCAAGGCATTTTCGAGTCGCCATCAGCACGGATGGGTTCAATGTGTTTGGTATGATGGCAGCCCAATACAGTTGTTGGCCTGTATTTGTCATTCCACATTTTCCCGACGTTGATAATTTCGGGGCCCAACTATCCGGGGAAGAGTATGAATGTGTACATGCAGCCGCTTAAGGATGAATTGCAAGAAGCTTGGGATAATGGGATCAAGACATACGACGCCGCTACAAAAAAAACTTCCTAATGCATGTGTGGTACATGTACTCGATGCATGACTTGCCGGCGTATGCGCTATTCGTTGGCTGGTGTGTGCATGGAAGGTTCCCGTGCCCCACATGCAAGGCAGCTCTTGAGTTTCGTTGGCTGGATGCGGGTCGCAAGTATTCTTGCTTCGACTTGCATAGACAGTTCCTGGATCCTCGCCATAAGTTCAGAAAAGACAAGAAGAAATTCATCAAAGGTAGAGTTGTCAAAAACTCTGCACCACCTGCGTTGACAGGCCAACAGACCCTGGATCAGTTAAACGCTCTCGAGTCGGATCCAGAGCATCCAGGGTATTTCAAGGGGTATAATTCGGAACACGCCTGGACTCACAAGACATGCTTGTGGGATCTGCCTTACTTCACAGACCTCCTTTGCCCACACAACATCGACGTGATGCACACTGAAAATAATGTCGCTGAGGCCCTCTTTGGTACATTGTTCGGCATAGAGGGGAAGTCAAAGGATAATCCTAAGGCTAGAGTCGATCAGGAGGCTCTATGTGATAGACCGTTACAAAACATGCGACAACCGAAAGGAAAGCAGAATTGGACAAAGCCAAAGGCATGGTTCAATCTTGGAAGGCCAGATATGAGGGAAATTATCCTGTGGGTGAAAAAGGAGTTGATGTTCCCCGATGGGTATGCAGCGAATCTAAAGAGGGGAGCGAGTCTTGAAAAATTGAAAATATTTGGTCTCAAGAGTCATGATTGGCACATATGGCTTGAGCGGGTAATGCCGGTGATGTTGCGTGGCTTTATCCCTGAGGATGAATGGCTAGTACTGGCAGAGCTGAGCTATTTCTTCCGTGTTCTTTGTGCGAAAGAACTATCGCCTGGCTTGCTAGATGAAATGGAAGAGTTGGCACCGGAGTTGATCTGCAAGTTAGAGAAGATCTTCCCACCGGGCTTCTTTAATCCAATGCAGCATTTGATTTTGCATCTCCCGACCGAGGCACGATTGGGGGGGGGGGGCGTGCAGAATCGTTGGTGCTACGCAACTGAGAGGATGCAGAAGACGCTTCGAGCAAAATGTAAAAATAAACGTAGAATTGAAGCATCGATGGCCGAGGCATTCATTACCGAGGAGGCGGCAAACTTCGTGATAGCACACTACGAAGCCAAAAATCGTCATTTGCATAATCCGAAGCCTCGGTACAATGCTGGCGACCCTAAAAAGGGTGGATCCAACCTCAGCCTATTCAAAGGGAAGCTCGCACCAGCCGGTGCTTCTAATTCCTTATCGTTGGATGTCGAAGAATGGCGGACCATTTCGTTGTATATCTTCAACAACCTAACAGAAGTGTGGCCGTACATCGAGTAAGTTCTCGGTACATTGTTTCGCAACTTCTAATTCCTTTGAACTGCTCTTATTCCCGGATATTTGATACAGTCGATACGTCGCCAAATTCTCGTATGGAGCGGTGATCCAAAAGGATTCCGTCGAAGATTATGAGCTTCTGGCAAAGCATGGAGGCGGCTATCCCGGTTTCATCTCTTGGTTCAAACAAACGGTAATTTCCATTAGACCATTTCATTTCTTCGTCTAAATTGCGGCTAATGCAACAATCCTTTCGTATTAAACTTGTAGGCTAATTCAGAGTCTATGGACGCCGAATTGAGACAAGTCGCTAATGGTTTTGACTATAAGGTCCGTTCATTTGACAAATACGACATCAACGGGTATCGCTTTCGTACCTATGGCAAAGAGCTATCTATGGCCGACCGAAAGTCTACAAATTGTGGTGTCTCTGCTATCGGCGAAGGAGATACCGAGTATTATGGAATAGTTGAAGCAATTTATGAACTTCTATTCTATGGTGCAAACCCACCGAACGTCGTAGTCTTCAAATGTTATTGGTTCCAGCCGAAGGAGACTAGAAGGACTCATGAACATATAGGGCTAGTCGAAATCAAACAAAGCACCCATTTGGATGTTCCCGATGTCTATATTACGGCTCAACAGGCAACCCAAGTTTTCTATCTACCGTGGGCCTGTCAAAGTGATCCAAATCTCAATGGTTGGGATGTCGTTTATGAAGTGCCGCCACATGTTAGACCACCTCCCCCCAATGAAGAGGATTATGAACCTCAGATTAACCCAGACACATATGAAGGAGAATTCTTCCAAGAAACACGTCTTTCCAAAAAACGTTTCAAGAACCGCTCTACTTCACCCCAGAACATTGAAGTAGACAGCGACAGTGAATCCGACTTCACCCCTGAGCCGGAACAAGAAGAGCCGGAACAAGAAGAGGTTACTGTTGCGGATGACCTGTCAATGCTTGACCGATTACGTAAAGGAGGCCTTCCACATGTTGATGCATTTATTGATGATGATGATGAGCACGTCATTACTGATAGTGATGATGATGATGCATTTATTGACCCCGGAGCATATATAGACGATGAAGATTAATATTAGTTCATGTCAGGTATTCAATTATTATTATGTACATATATATTATTAATTAGTTCATGTTAGGTATTCCATTTTTTATTATGTTCATGATGATGATGTTGGAAATATGCCCTAGAGGCAATAATAATTTAGTTATTATCATATTTCCTTGTTCGTGATAATCGTTTATTATCCATGCTATAATTGTATTGATTGGAAACTCAAATACATGTGTGGGTACATAGACAACACTGTGTCCCTAGTATGCCTCTAGTTAACTAGCTCGTTGATCAAAAGATGGTGAAGGTTTCCTAGCCATGGACATGAGATGTCATTTGATAATGGGATCACATCATTAGGAGAATGATGTGATGGACAAGACCCAAACTGTAAACGTAGCATATGATCGTGTCAGTTTATTGCTATTGTTTTCTGCATGTCAAGTATCTGTTCCTATGACCATGAGATCATACAACTCCCTGACATCAGAGGAGTACCTTGTGTGTATCAAACGTCGCAACGTAACTGGGTGACTATAAAGGTGCTCTACATGTATCTCCGAGGATGTCTGTTGGGTTGGCATGGATCAAGACTGGGATTTGTTACTCCGTGTGACGGAGAGGTATCTCAGGGCCCACTCGGTAATACAACATCACAATGAGCCTTGCAAGCAATGTGACTAAAGTGTTAGCCACGAGATCTTGTATTACGGAACGAGTAAAGAGACTTGCCGGTAACGATATTGAACTAGGTATAGAGATACCGACGATCGAATCTCGGGCAAGTAACATACCGAAGAACAAAGGGAACAGCATACGGGATTAACTGAATCCTTGACATAGAGGTTCGACCGATAAAGATCTTCGTAGAATATGTAGGAGCCAATATGGGCATCCAGGTCCCGCTATTGGTTATTGACCGTAGAGGTGTCTCGGTCATGTCTACATAGTTCTCGAACCCGTAGGGTCTACACACTTAACGTTTGGTGACGATATAAGTATAGTTGAGTTGTTATGTTGGTGACCGAAAGTTGTTCGGAGTCCCGGATGAGATCCCGGACATGACGAGGAGCTCTGGAATAGTCCGGAGGTAAAGATTGATATATGGGATAATAGTGTTTGGTCTCCGGAAGGGTTCCGGAATTCACCGGAAGGGGTTCCGGATGTTTCCCGAAATGTTCGGGTACGAGAACACTTTATTTGGGCCAAGGGGTAAAGCCCACGAGGCTTTAGGAAGGTGCAAAAGGAAGTTTTGCGGAGGCCAGGGGCCAGACGCCAGGGACCCTGGCGTCTGGTCCTGGAGTCCGAGCAGGACTCTTGCCTTGCGGGCCAAACCGACTTTGAGGAGGCTCTTTCTCCAAGTTTCGACCCCAGGGCTCAACATATAAATAGAGGGGCAGGGCTAGCACCCGGGATACATCAAGATTTCCCCAAGCCGTGTGCGGCAACCCTAACCCTCTAGTTCCTACGTCATAATCTCCGTAGCGCCTGGCGAAGCCCTGCAGAGATTGTTCCTCACCACCATCACCACGCCGTCGTGCTGCCGGAACTCATCTACTACTTCACCATCGCTCGCTGTATCGAGGAGGTGAAGGCGTCATCAAGCCGTACGTGTGTTGAACGCGGAGGTGTCGTCCGTTCGGCACTAGTTCGTGATCGGTTCGAGGGACGACTTGCGATTTGGATCGCGGAGACGTTCGACTACATCAACCGCGTTTCTTAACGCTTCCGCTTAGCGATCTACAAGGGTATGTAGATTCACTCTCCCTCTCGTAGATGCTCATCACCATGGATAGATCTTGCGTGTGCGAAGGAAATTTTTTGTTTCCCATGCAACGTTACCCAACAGTGGCATCCGAGCTAGGTCTATGCGTAGATGAGATCTCGAGTAGAACACAAACGAGTTGTGGGCGTGGGTGTATACATATTGCTTGCCGTTACTAGTTGATACTTGATTCGGCGGTATTGTGAGATGAAGCGGCCCGGACCGACATTACGCGTACGCTTACGCGAGACAGGTTCCTTCAACTGACATGTAACTTCGTTGCATAAAGATGGCTAGCGGGTGTCTGTCTCTCTCACTTTAGTTGAATCAATTTCAATGAAGAGGGTTCTTTTAGAAGATCAAAAAGCAATCACTACACCACGTTGTGGTTTTGCGTAGGTAAGAACGGTTCTTGCAAACCCGTAGCAGCCACGTAAAATTTGCAACAACAATTAGAGGACGTCTAACTTGTTTTTGCAGGGTATGTTGTGATGTGATATGGCCAATTACATGATGAGATATATGTGATGTATGAGATGATCATGTGTTGTATAGAATATCACGACTTGCATGTCGATGAGTACGGCAACTGGCAGGAGCCATAGAGTTGTCTTTAATTATTGTATGACCTGCGTGTCAATCATTAAGCGCTATGTAATGCTTTACTTTATCGCTAAACATTAGCAATAGTCGTGGAAGCAACAGTCGGCGCGACAACCTCATGGCGACACGTTGATGGAGATCAAGATGATGGAGATCATGGTGTCATGCCGGTGACGATGGAGATCATGCCGGTGCTTTGGAGATGGAGATCAAAAGCACGAGTTCATGGCCATATCATGTCACTTATGATTTGCTTGTGATGTTAATCCTTTTATGCATCTTATTTTGCTTAGGACGACGGTAGCATTATAAGGTGATCCCTCACTTAAATTTCAAGATAAATTGTGTTCTCCCCGAGTGTGCACCGTTGCGAAAGTTCGTCGTTTCGAGACACGCCGTGATGATCGGGTGTGATAGACTCTACGTTCACATACAACGGGTGTAAGCCATGTTGCATGTGCGGAACACTCGGGTTAAACTTGACGAGCCTAGCATGTACAGACATGGCCTCAGAACACAAGAGACCGAAAGGTCGAACATGAGTCATATAGTAGATATGATCAACATGAAGATGTTCACCATTGAAACCACCTCAACTCACGTGATGATCGGACTTGAGTTGGTGGATTTGGATCATGTGACACTCGAATGACCGGAGGGATGTCAATTTGAGTGGGAGTTTTTAAGTAATATGATTAACTAAACTCATTATCATGAACATAGTCAAAATGTCTTTGCAAATTATGTTGTAGATTACTAGCTCGCGCTGTAGCTCCCTTGAAATTTTTATATGTTGCTAGAGAAATAGATTTGAAAGATGATGGTAGCAATAATGCGGACTGGGTCCGTGATCTGAGGATTGTCCTCAATGCTGCACAGAAGGCTTATGTCCTTAATGCACCGCTCGGTGCGCCACCCCCTCAAGCGTCGTCTGTAGATGTTGTGAACATCTAACAGGCACGTTCTGATAACTACTTGATAGTTCAGTGCGTCATGCATTACGGCTTAGAATTGAGGCTCCAAAACGTTTTGAACGTCACGGAACATACGAGATGTTCTAAGAGCTGAAATTGGGATCTCAGGCTCGTGCCCGTGTTGAGAGGTATGAGACCTCCAACAAGATTCTTTGCCTGCAAGATGATGGAGAATAGCTCAATCGTTGAGCATGTGCTCAGATTGTCTGGGTACTACAATTGCTTGAATCGAGTGGAAGTTGATCTTCCAGATAAGATAGTGATTGGTATAGTTCTCCAAGTCACTGTCACTAAGCTACTAGAGCTTCGTGATGAACTATAAAAGGCCAGAGATGGAAATAATGATCCCTGAGCTATTCGCGATGTTTGACCCCGCGAAGGTAGAAATCAAGAAGGAGGATCAAGTGTTGATGGTTAGTAAAACCACTAGTTTCAAGAAGGGCAAGGGCAAGGAGGGATACTTCATGGATGGCAAGCCAGTTGCTGCTCCAGTAAAGAAACCCAAGGTTGAACCCAAACCCGAGACTGAGTGCTTCTATTATGAGGAGAACGGTTGCTGAAGTGGAACAACCCTAGATGCTTGGTAGATAAGAAGGTTGGCAACGTCGACAGAAGTATATTTGATATACGTGTTATTGATGTGTACCTTACTAGTACTCCTAGTAGCACCTGGGTATTAGATACCGGTTCGGTTGCTAAGTGTTGGTAACTCGAAATAAAAGCTACGGAATAAACGGAGGCTAAGGGTGAGGTGACGATGAGTGTTGGAAGTGTTTCCAAGGTTGATGTGATCACCATCGCACGCTCTCTCTACCTTTGGGATTAGTGATGAACCTAAATAAATGTTATTTGGTGTTTGCGTTATGCATGAATGTGATTAGATCAAGTTTATTGCAATACGGTTATTCATTGCAGTTAGAGAATAATGGTTATTCTGTTTACATGAATAATACCTTCAATGGTCATGCACCCAATAAGAGTGGTTTATTGAATCTTGATCGTAGTGATACACATGTTCATAATATTGATGCCAAAAGATACAAAGTTAATAATGATAGTACCACATACTTGTGGCACTGCCGCTAAATGTCATATTGGTGTAAAACGCATGAAGAAACTCCATGCTGATGGATCTTTGGACTCATTCGATTTCGAATCGGTTGAGACATGCGGACCATGCCTCATGGGCAAGATGACTAAAACCCCGTTTTCCGGTATGATGGAGCGGGCAATTGACTTATTGGAAATGATACATGTTGATGTATGCGGTCCAGTGAGTTTTGTAGTGGGCGGTGGATATCGTTATTTTCTTACCTTCACTGATGATTTGAGTAGATATAGTGTATATTTACTTAATGAAACACAAGTCTGAATCGTTTGAAAAGTTCAGAGTGAAGTTTGAGATCATCGTGACAAGAAGATAAAATGTCTATGATATGATCGTGGAGGTAAATATCTGAGTTACGAGTTTGGTATATAACTTAAGACAATGTGGAAGTTGTTTCACAACTCACGCCACCTGGAACACCATAGTGTGATGGTGTGTCCGAACGTCGTAGTTGTGCTCTATTAGATATGGTGCGAACTATGATGTCTCTTATCGATTTACCACTATCATTTTAGGGTTATGCATTAGAGACAACCACATTCACTTTAAAAGGGGCACCATAAGTCCGTTGAGATGACACCGTATGAATTTTGGTTTGGCGGAAACCTAAGCTGTCATTTTTTAATGTTTGGGGCTGCGACGCTTATGTGAAAAAGGGTTTTCACCTAATGAGCTCGAACCCAAAGCGGACAAATGCATCTTCATAGAATACCCTAACGTAACAGTTGGGTGAACCTTCTATCTCAGATCCAAGCACAAAGTGTTTGTTGCTAAAACGGGTCCTTTCTCGAGAAAAAGTTTCTTTCGAAAGATTGAGTGGGAGGAAGATAGAACTTGATGAGGTTGTTGAACCTTTGTTTCAACCAAAGAGTAGCGCAGCGCAGAAAGTTGTTTCTGTGGAGCCTACGTTAGTTGAAGAGGAAGTTAATGATGATGATCATGAAACTTCGGATCAAGTTACTATCGAACCTCGTGGGTCGACAAGGACGCGTACTGCTCCTGAGTGGTACGGTAACCCTGTCTTAGAGGTCATGTTGTTGAACAACGATGAACCTACGAGCTGTGGAGAAGCGATGATGGGCCCGGATTCCGAGAAATGGTTAGAGGCCATGAAATCCGAGATGGGATCCATGTAAGAAAACAAAGTATGGGCTTTGGAAGTATTACCTGAAGGGCGTAAGGCCATTCAGAACAAAAGGATTTTTTAAGAGGAAGACGGACGCGGACGGTAATGTCACCGTCTATAAAGCTCGACTTGTGGCAAAGGTTTTTTCACAAGTTCAAGGAGTTGACTACGATGAGACTTTCTCACCCGTAGCGATGCTAAAGTCTGTTGGAATCATGTTAGCAGTTGCTGCATTTTTCAATTATGAAATCTGGCAGATGGATGTCAAAACATTGTTTCCTTAACGGTATCCGTAAGGAAAGGTTGTATGTGATACAACCGGAAGGTTTTGTCAGTCCTAAGGATGCTAAAATGTATGCAAACTCCAGCGATCCTTCTATGGATTGGAGCAAGCATCTCGGAGTTGGAATATACACTTTGATGAGGTGATCAAAGTTTTTATGTCTATACAAAGTTTATGAGAAACTTGTATTTACAATAGAGTGAGTGGGAGCACTATAGAATTTCTGATAAGTATATGTGGTTGACATATTGTTGATCGGAAATGATGTAGAATTTCTGGAAAGCATAAAGGGTCGTTTGAAAGGAGTTTTTCAAAGGAAGACCTGGAATGAAGCTACTTAAATATTGGGCATCAAGATCTATAGAGATAGATCAAGACGTCTGATAAGACATTCAATGAGTACATACCTTGACAAGATTTTGAAAGAGTTCAAAATGGATCAGTCAAAGAAAGAGATCTTGCCTGATTTGTAAGGTGTGGAGTTGAGTGAGACTCAAAGCTCGACCACGGCAGAAGAAAGAGAAAGGACGAAGGTCATCCCCTATGCCTTATCCATAGGCTCTGTATAGTATGCCATGCTGTGTACCGCACCTGATGTGTGCCTTGCCATGATTCTGTCAAGGGGTACAAGAGTGATCCAGGAGTGGATCACTGGACAGCGGTCAAGATTATCCTTAGTAACTAGAGGACTAAGGAAATATTTCTCAATTATGGAGGTGATGAAGAGTTCGTCGTAAAAGGTTACGTCGATGCAAGCTTTGACACCTATCCGGACGACTCTGAGTAACAGTCAGGATACATATAGTGGAGCAGCCATTTGGAATAGCTCCAAGTGGAGTGTGGTAGAAGTGTCTACAGTATGACATAGAGATTTGCAAAGTACACACGGATCTGAATGTCACAGACCCGTTGACTAAAGACCTCTCTCACATGCAAAGCATGATCGAACCCCAGAACTCAATGGGTGTTAGAACAATGTAAATCACATGGTGATGTGAACTAGATTATTGACTCTAGTGCAAGTGGGAGACTGTTGGAAATATGCCCTAGAGGCAATAATAATTTAGTTATTATCATATTTCCTTGTTCGTGATAATCGTTTATTATCCATGCTATAATTGTATTGATTGGAAACTCAAATACATGTGTGGGTACATAGACAACACTGTGTCCCTAGTATGCCTCTAGTTAACTAGCTCGTTGATCAAAATATGGTGAAGGTTTCCTAGCCATGGACATGAGATGTCATTTGATAACGGGATCACATCATTAGGAGAATGATGTGATGGACAAGACCCAAACTGTAAACGTAGCATATGATCGTGTCAGTTTATTGCTATTGTTTTCTGCATGTCAAGTATCTGTTCCTATGACCATGAGATCATGCAACTCCCTGACATCGGAGGAGTACCTTGGGTGTATCAAACGTCGCAACGTAACTGGGTGACTATAAAGGTGCTCTACAGGTATCTCCGAGGATGTCTGTTGGGTTGGCATGGATCAAGACTGGGATTTGTTACTCCGTGTGACGGAGAGGTATCTCAGGGCCCACTCGGTAATACAACATCACAATGAGCCTTGCAAGCAATGTGACTAAAGTGTTAGCCACGAGATCTTGTATTACGGAACGAGTAAAGAGACTTGCCGGTAACGAGATTGAACTAGGTATAGAGATACCGACGATCGAATCTCGGGCAAGTAACATACCGAAGAACAAAGGGAACAGCATACGGGATTAACTGAATCCTTGACATAGAGGTTCGACCGATAAAGATCTTCGTAGAATATGTAGGAGCCAATATGGGCATCCAGGTCCCGCTATTGGTTATTGACCGTAGAGGTGTCTCGGTCATGTCTACATAGTTCTCGAACCCGCAGGGTCTACACACTTAACGTTTGGTGACGATATAAGTATAGTTGAGTTGTTATGTTGGTGACCGAAAGTTGTTCGGAGTCCCGGATGATATCCCGGACATGACGAGGAGCTCTGGAATAGTCCGGAGGTAAAGATTGATATATGGGATAATAGTGTTTGGTCTCCGGAAGGGTTCCGGAATTCACCGGAAGGGGTTCCGGATGTTTCCCGAAATGTTCGGGTACGAGAACACTTTATTTGGGCCAAGGGGTAAAGCCCACGAGGCTTTAGGAAGGTGCAAAAGGAAGTTTTGCGGAGGCCAGGGGCCAGACGCCAGGGACCCTGGCGTCTGGGGCCAGACGCCGAGGACCCTGGCGTCTGGTCCTGGAGTCCGAGCAGGACTCTTGCCTTGCGGGCCAAACCGACTTTGAGGAGGCTCTTTCTCCAAGTTTCGACCCGAGGGCTCAACATATAAATAGAGGGGCAGGGCTAGCACCCGGGATACATCAAGATTTCCCCAAGCCGTGTGCGGCAACCCTAACCCTCTAGTTCCTACGTCATAATCTCCGTAGCGCTTGGCGAAGCCCTGCAGAGATTGTTCCTCACCACCATCACCACGCCGTCGTGCTGCCGGAACTCATCTACTACTTCACCATCGCTCGCTGGATCGAGGAGGTGACGGCGTCATCAAGCCGTACGTGTGTTGAACGCGGAGGTGCCGTCCGTTCGGCACTAGTTCGCGATCGGTACGAGGGACGACTTGCGATTTGGATCGCGGAGACGTTCGACTACATCAACCACGTTTCTTAACGCTTCCGCTTAGCGATCTACAAGGGTATGTAGATTCACTCTCCCTCTCGTAGATGCTCATCACCATGGATAGATCTTGCGTGTGCGTAGGAAAATTTTTGTTTCCCATGCAACGTTACCCAACAGATGATACACTTAAATTATATACATATTATTATTCATGTCAGGTATTCAATTTTTTTATGTTGTACTAATTTCGTTTACTCTTTGTCATTGCAGGTGTTGACAGATGGTGGGCGCGGGTCCAGAGCGCTCCGAGGCTCCTTCCTCGGCGCGTGGTGGGAGGGGTGCTTCCATTCCATCCCAGCACCTCCGGAGAGCGCTACATCTCAGTATGCAGACACCACCGCGGGCGCTTCTTCTTCGGCCGGGAGAGGTCGGGGGAAGAAGAGGGGTACTAGAGGTGGCCGTGGCGGTGGGAGAGGTAGGAAGGCCGCTACGCCTTCCTCGCCGCCACCCCCAACTGATTCACCCAACCACAGGACTACTCCATCTGAGGTGGACCCGTCTCGGACTCCGGTCCACGAGCCTCGGGTCGCCGAGCCTTCGCCCCACGAGACTCCGGTCCACGAGCCTCGGGCCGCCGAGCCTTCGCCCCACGAGACTCCGGTCCCAGAGGCTTCATCCCACGAGACTCCGGAGCAGAGCACGGATCAGGCTACGTCGCAGTCGACCCAATGGGGGGACTGGCCGCCGGAGGCGAGTGGCCATGCTGATGGTGGCGACGATCGCTTTTCGGATGATAGCTATAGCGAGGGCGAGCTGGTTGAGGGGGGCAACGTCTACCAGCGTGGTGGTACAAAGCTCCCGCCAGTGCCAGCGACCCGCGAGCAGAGGTGGTTGATTGCGCCTAATGGGGAGAAGTAAGTGCATTTACTCTTTTTTAACCTTTTGCCTTCACGTTTCTTCAAAATCTAATGCGTTGGCCTTGTCATACTGCAGGGGTTGGATACACGGCCCTGGTATCCGCAAGCCCAACTTCGTCCTTGGTGTGCTTTGCCGGCAGAACTTCCCGGGGTGGGTCACGTTGCCCGGTGAGGGTCAGGTTCGACAGCTCGGACTGAGCTGGGAGCTATACTTGGCTGCCCCGGCCCCGCCGCAGGAGAGAATCTACGGTGTCTTGTGCCGCACGAGGGCCGAGATGGTGATCCAGACATTTTGGGTAATTTCTCCTTTACAGAATTAAAAATCAACAGTACCGAGTTATTGTACTAATCAGTGTTGTCTTGTTTGATTGCAGACCTTCTACAGGTGTCTTGAGGGAGAGGAGGAGGCCGCGGCTATGGTTATCGAAGCCGAGTGCATGCGCCTACTTCAGAACTTACGGCACGAGGCTCGAGTGCAGGCTGTTCGAGAGTACTACGCCTCGGCTGGTATTAAGAGGTCCTAGACGAAGTGCCGCGGCAAGTTTCTGAGTAAGGAGAACTACATGAAGGTAAATACATATTCTTAAGGCCTTATACTTAGTTTCCTTGATTTGATTCGTAGGCGTAGTGCTGAAATTTCTCTTGACTAACTTAGGTGCCCCCGAGATGGTGTGCGGATAGGATGGACTGTTGGGAGGCGTTGGTGGATGAGTGGTGCTCTCCCCAATGGCTAGCCGTCCACAACAATGCTAAGGAGCGGCGTGCCAAAATGGTTGGTGTGCCACACCATCAAGGGAGCGCCAACCTATATGAGTTCGGGAATAACTAGGTATGTGGTTTGCTTCATGATTCATGCAATTTCATTCTTCATGCTAGCTTGAGCCCTTAACTAGTACTTTGTTCCTCTCTTTTAGGCGCGACACAACAAGACGGAGGTGCCAGAGGTGTTCGACCTCTATGGCATGGCCCATACTGCAAAGTACAAGAAGGCCAAGGCATTCTTTGAGTCTGACCTTGATCATCCAGAGAGCTTCACCAACATCTCCTCCCACAACAAGCTCGTGAGGTACAAAGACGAGGGGAAGGCGAGGAAAGGGGAGGACTTTAACCCGAGCCGGCAACCTCTTGATCCAGAGCTGGTGATGATATCTGGTGGCGGGAGGCCCCATGGCTCGATAGCCATTGGGGATGGACTGATACGTTGTCCTAGCACTCTCCCGGAGATCAAGAAGCGCCAGACGAGCTCCGATCCTGAGATAAGGCCTCGTCCACGGCCAATGGAGCTCCAAATCGAGGTTAGTTATACGGACTCAGATACCTTTCCTCCATTACATTGTGTGTGCGGCCGTCGATGATTACAATGCTAACGAGGAGTGGTGTTGCAGGCTGCTCTTGAGAAAGAGAGAGCGAAGACCCAGGAGCTTCTGGCGGAGGCAAAGAGGCAGGCGGAGGAGAGGGAGAGGGAGTTGGAGGAGAGGACTGCTACGCTGTTGGAGGAGGAGAGGAACCGGAACGACGCGTCTCACCGGACCTTATACGAGCTCTTCGTGGTAAGTTTCTTCTGCATATTAGCCAAATCATGCACGTAATGTTCGTTTCATTACTAACTAATATGACTGACTCGTGAAAACCAAATGTGCAGACCATGTGCCAGAGCAACGGTCAGACCCCTCCGCCGATGCCAGTCATTGCTCCGGCGGGCACGGTGAGTTTCATTTGAATGGTCATTAGTTACTAGTCTTCACATTTGAGTTGCATCATGCTAACAAGACATTGCAAATGATCTTTGGTGCAGCGTAACTCCCGACAAGCATCGACCGATCCTTCTGCGTCTGCCACTGGCGCGACCGGTCCTTCACCTCCGTGATGACGGTACGTTTTCCCTAGTGTTTTGCTTAACAAATGCATACTTAGCTTAAGAAATGACCTATTTAGCTCCAAAATGTCATATAGTTAGCTTATTTTCCTCGAAAATGACATAATAACCTTACTTAGCTCCAAAATGACCTATTTTACCTAGGCTAGCTCAATAATGACCTATACTTAGCTTAATTAGTTCATTTATGACATAATTAGCTTACTTAGATCAAAAATGGCATAATAACCTTGGTTTAGCTCCAAAATGTCATATACTTAGCTTATTTTCCTCGAAAATAACATAATAACCTTACTTAGCTCCAAAATGACCTATTTTACCTAGGATAGCTCTAAAATGACCTACACTTAGCATTTTTTCCTCCAAAATGACTTAATATGCTTAGTTAGCTCAAAAATGGCATAACTACCTAGGCTAGCTAAAAAATGACCTATACTTAGCTTAGCTAGTTCATTTATGACATACTTAGCTTACTTAGGTCAAAAATGGCATAATAACCTTGGTTTAGCTCCAAAATGTCATATACTTAGCTTATTTTCCTCAAAAATGACATAATAACCTTACTTAGCTCCAAAATGACCTATTTTACCTATGTTAGCTCTCAAATGACCTATACTTAGCTTAGCTAGTTCATTTATGACATAATTAGCTTACTTAGGTAAAAAATGGCATAATAACCTTGGTTTAGCTCCAAAATGTCATATACTTAGCTTATTTTCCTCGAAAATGACATAATAACCTTACTTAGCTCCAAAATGGCCTATTTTACCTAGGATAGCTCTAAAATGACCTATACTTAGCATTTTTTCCTCCAAAATGACTTAATATGCTTAGTTAGCTAAAAAAATGGCATAACTACCCAAGATAGCTCAATAATGACCTATACTTAGCTTAGCTAGTTCATTTATGACATAATTAGCTTACTTAGGTAAAAAATGGCATAATAACCTTGGTTTAGCTGCAAAATGACCTATTTACCTAGGTTAGCTCTAAAATGACCTACACTTAGCATTTTTTCCTCCAAAATGACTTAATATGCTTAGTTAGCTCAAAAATGGCATAATTACCAAGGTTAGCTCAATAATGACCTATACTTAGCTTATTTAGTTCATTTATGACATACTTAGCATACTTAGGTCAAAAATGGCATAATAACCTTGGTTACCTCCAAAATGTCATATACTTAGCTTATTTTCCTCGA
Organism: Elymus sibiricus; assembly: GCA_039707655.1. Taxonomy (NCBI): domain Eukaryota; kingdom Viridiplantae; phylum Streptophyta; class Magnoliopsida; order Poales; family Poaceae; genus Elymus; species Elymus sibiricus. The sequence continues at coordinate 352,511,072 of CM077666.1, forward strand.
AAATGACATAATAACCTTACTTAGCTCCAAAATGACCTATTTACCTGGGTTAGCTCTAAAATGACACAAGTAAGCAATAAGAAGAAGAAAAAGAAGAAGAAGAAGATTTTTTCTAACTTTCTCCTCTTCTTTTTCTTCTTCTTCTTCTTCTTCTTCTAGTCTTCTTCTTCTTCTTCTTCTTCTTCTTCTAGTCTTCTTCTTCTAACTTTCTTCTTTCCCATTTTGCAGATTTGCTTCAGATCACGGAAGCTTGCGTTGATGGAGTCTACTCTTCTCCTTGTCCTTCCTTTTTGTTTTGATTTTGTAGGATGAACAATGTGAAACTTGCTACCTATATATGTATGTATGGATGAAACCATTGTATATGGACTTTTTGCTTAATTGTTGGATATGTTGGCTATATATATGTTGGATATGGACTTTTGATTTGGTATATATATGTGTTGGATGATCATATCCATATGGCAGGGATATGTATGCTTGTTGAAAGTATTTTCAAATGAATATATATATATATATATATATATATATATATATATATATATATCTGTGAAATTGATTGAATTTAAGAAAAAACAGAATTAACAGGGGCAATACATGCACTTTTCCGTCTGCCAGCAGACGGCAAAGAGCTTTGCCGTCCGCCAGCAGACGGCAAAGCTGCCACGTGGCAGCTACCTGTGCAACCTGGGGGGCACCTGGGCTGGCCTATTTGGGCACTTTGCCATCTGCCAGCAGACGGCAAAGGCTGGTGTGCTTTGCCGTCTGCTGGCAGATGGCAACGGGCATGCATTGGCCCCAGCTGACGCCTGACGTCAGCTGACGTCAGCTGGCAGACGGCAAAGAACTTTGCGCCTTTGCCGTCTGCTGGCAGACGACAAAGTACGCCGTTAGCCACCTAACGGGCCTAACCCTATCCCTCTGTTGTCCAAGGCATTTGCCGTCTGCTTGCTTAGTATGGCTGACGGCAAACTTCTTTGCCGTCCGCTTTATTTAAGCAGACCGCAAAGCAGCCCTCTGCTGTAGTTCATTCAGCCGGACGTGGGGCCGTCTGCTGGCTGACGGCAAAGGGCTTTGCCGTCCGCCAGACATTCCTTTGCCGTCTGCCATGGCAGACGGCAAAGTGCCTGATTCCTGTAGTGTATGTATCTGGGGAAACACTATTATAATTAGTGGAAACATTATTAGGGGATGATGCAGGCATGGTGATGCAGGCAACACTATTTGGAAGCCTCCCCATCTTGCCCTTTGTGTGGGACATAAAGCATGTGTATTTTGGGTTTTTCAAGTGCCACACTACCCCTTGGGTTTTCTTATAAATAGAGGTGGAGAGGCACTCTCCACACTCACTCCTTCTCACATACACATGCCATGCATGATCTGGCTTTCTCTCTCCCTCCCCGCGAAATAGTTTCGTAGAGCCGAAAGGCTGTCTGGGTTCCGGTGGGAACTAGTTCTGGACGGCGAAGTCCTGCCGGATAGCTGACACCGTATGTGTGCAACCCCGTAGAGAGGTCGTAGGTTCGATCTTTTGCCCGAGGGGCTGTTCGAGGGTCCTCCCGAAGGGCTGTCCGAGTTACCGTTCGAGCTTCGAGGGTCCTCCCGAAGGGCTGTCCGTGACATCGTCCGGGGGACTGTCTGACCGCCTCCCGAAGGGCTGTCCGACGAGGGAGTACATCCTCGCGGTTGGGAGGTTGTAAATCCTACCTGCGGGGATCTGCACCGACGATCTACATCGACTCTACTTCCGCTGCGCTACGAGTCGGTAATGATCAGATCAAACCTTGTATGCAGTCTCCATAGTGATCCTATGTGTGCTCGCTGTACCGAAAGTTTTTGTTTTTTGTCACGTTCCTCTACAGGGGGCGGTTTGCGGGCCACTGTAAACAGTTTTACGGGCCGGGCGACTATACGGGCTCTGGTCTGGCCCAAAAAACGGGCCAAACCCGTATAGTCGTCGGAATTTTACAGGCCGACCCATTTTAAGGTGTCTGCTAGAGATGCTCTGACAAAATGCAATGACCCCATTTACAGACGCAATAGCGCGTGAGAAGTCAGGTCAACGCTATTTTACTGAGATCAGATCGTGTTGGATGTGGTAGTAGTAGTTTCGTGTTGTGATACAGTTTTTTTTTCGAAACGGAGGCAAAGATTGCCTCATCTATTAATTAAGCAGAAGAGAATTGCCCAGTTAATTACGGAAAACCAGGCAAAAACCGGAACAACAAGGGCCAAGCCCACTCCCATAGACTGTAACACACAGGGCAAAGCCCACCCTCATCGATGACAAGTCGACCTGCAGCCAGACAACGCAGCTCCGACTCTGACGGAGAACTCAGAAGAACAAAACCAGGCACGGCTGGCGCCATGGAAGATCACCGAACGGGCCACCTACAGCCAGTCATCGTACACCACAGGGCCCCGCCGCCGCAGCTTCGACTCCACAGCAACAAGCAAACCGAGGCAAAGCCGTGGACACGCCGGAGAAGAGCCGACTACCGCAACCATTGCCGCGTCGCCGACATCGCTCCCACCATCATCGTTGCCACAGAAGTCTGGACCCCACAGTGATTCTCTCGGGGCCGCCGCCCCGACATCCACCGCTCCATCGCGCCCAGCGCAATCCACCAGCACCGCCTTCCGGGGCCGCCGCCCCGACATACCACTGCTCCCATCGAGCAGCAACGCCGCAAAACCCAGCTGCCCGCAGCCCACACTGCTCAGGACAACCACTCGCAGACCACGAACGTCGCACCACATCTGGGGTCGCCGCCCCGACGTAAAGTCAGACCGCCCCCTCTGGGGCGCATCGACCGAGCCGACACCCCTACCGCCCAAGCGGGACAAGGATGCCACCCAACCAATGTCGAGATAGTGCCCCGCCTCATAGAGCTGCCACTCACATTGTTCCCGAGATCGCCATCTCGGCGCACAATCAAAAACCACCCGGAGCCGCCGCCCCGATGTCCACTGTCTCAGACGACGAAGAGATCCGTGCAAACTGCAACATGCTGACTCTCCAAGACGATGCCTCAAAGAAGGAAACGACGTAGCCGCCGTCATCGCCCGCTTCGACCATCCGAAGCTAGGGATTTCTCCCGGAGAATCGTGTAATGGAGCTCCACGGCAACACCTTCAAGAAGGGGAACGACACCATGGCCATGGCGCCGCTGTTGCCGGCACCGACCCACGGTCAGTGCTAGACTTTCGCCCGGAGCTCCTCCACACTTCCGAATCTGAGAAGATCCGAAACACTGCACAGCACACAATCCCCATGGTCGACTTCCACCGGCTCCACCTCGTCGTGCAGCTGCTGCCGCACCCCGCAAGCGCGCTGGCAACCACGGCACCTCATGCCGTGAGTGACGTGCCAGACCCCGCTCGACGCCACAACCACGGCGCCCGAGCACCTTGTGCAGCTGCTGCCCGAGCCCCTCCGCCACAACCGCGCCCTCCGCGTCACACCCGGTGCAGAGCACCAGAACCGGCGCCGCCACCCCGCATGAGGACCCACGGAGCCACGCGCCACAGGCGCCCGCCCGCGAAAACTGGATCGAGATCCAGCGGCCGCCGCGTCGACGATGCAGCCACCACCGCGCCGGCCAAGGCCCTCTCCCACCAGCACGGCCCGCAACAAGATCGCAGCCACCACCTCCCGGGGCCGCCGCCCCGGCATCCCGCGCCGGCGAGCCGCCGGCCACCACCCCAGAAGCACCCGACGACCTCCCCAGCGCCACCAGCAGACCGGACCCCCCCTGGAACCTTCGGCAGCAGGGGGCCCGCCGCCACCGCGGCGCATGGCCGGCGGCAGCGGTGGCGAGCGAAGAGGCGGCGGGACGGAGCTTCGGCCGGAGGCGGAGTCGCCCCCGGTGTCGCCTGGGGCAGCGACACGGGGGGAAGGGGGTGTAGCTATGAAGCTTCCCTCCAAGACGATGCCTCAAAGAAGGAAACGACGTAGCCGCCGTCATCGCCCGCTTCGACCATCCGAAGCTAGGGATTTCTCCTGGAGAGTCGTGTAATGGAGCTCCACGGCAACACCTTCAAGAAGGGGAACGACAAAATGGCCATGGCGCCGCTGTTGCCGGCACCGACCCACGGTCAGTGCTAGACTTTCGCCCGGAGCTCCTCCACACTTCCGAATCCGAGCAGATCCGAAACGCTGCACAACACACAATCCCCGTGGTCGACTTCCACCGGCTCCACCTCGTCGTGCAGCTGCTGCCGCACCCCGCAAGCGCGTTGGCAACCACAGCACCTCATGCCGTGAGTGACGTGCCAGACCCCGCTCGACGCCAGAAGCACGGCGCCCGAGCCCCTTGTGCAGCTGCAGCCCGAGCCCCTCCGCCATAACCGCGCCCTCCGCGTCACACCCGGTGCAGAGCACCAGAACCGGCGCCGCCATCCCGCACGAGGACCCGCGCAGCCGCGCGCCACAGGCGCTTGCCCGCGAAAACTAGATCGAGATCCAGCAGCCGCCGCGTCGACGATGCAGCCACCACCGCGCCGGCCAAGGCCCTCTCCCACCAGCACGGCCCGCAACAAGATCGCAGCCACCACCTCCCGGGGCCGCCGCCCCAGCATCCCGCGCCGGCGAGCCGCCGGCCACCACCCCAGAAGCACCCGACGACCACCCCAGCGCCACCAGCAGACCGGACCCCCCCTGGAACCTTCGGCAGCAGGGGGCCCGCCGCCACCGCGGCGCACGGCCGGCGGCAGCGGCGGCGAGCGAAGAGGCGGCGGGAGGGAGCTTCGGCCGGAGGCGGAGTCGCCCCCGGTGTCGCCTGGGGCAGCGACACGGGGGGAAGGGGGTGTAGCTATGAAGCTTCTCTCCAAGACGATGCCTCAAAGAAGGAAACGACGTAGCCGCCGGCATCGCCCGCTTCGACCATCTGAAGCTAGCGATTTCTCCCGGAGAGTCGTGTAATGGAGCTCCACGGCAACACCTTCAAGAAGGGGAACGACACCATGGCCATGGCGCCGTTGTTGCCGGCACCGACCCACGGTCAGTGCTAGACTTTCGCCCGGAGCTCCTCCACACTTCCGAATCCGAGAAGATCCGAAACACTGCACAACACACAATCCCCATGGTCGACTTCCACCGGCTCCACCTCGTCGTGCAGCTGCTGCCGCACCCCGCAAGCGCGCTGGCAACCACATCACCTCATGCCGTGAGTGACGTGCCAGACCCCGCTCGACGCCAGAACCACGGCGCCCGAGCCCCTTGTGCAGCTGCTGCCAGAGCCCCTCCGCCACAACCGCGCCCTCCGCGTCACACCCGGTGCAGAGCACCAGAACCAGCGCCGCCACCCCGCACGAGGACCCGCGCAGCCGCGCGCCACAGGCGCCCGCCCGCGAAAACTGGATCGAGATCCAGCGGCCGCCGCGTCGACGATGCAGCCACCACCGCGCCGGCCAAGGCCCTCTCCCACCAGCACGGCCCGCAACAAGATCGCAGCCACCACCTCCCGGGGCCGCCGCCCCGGCATCCCGCGCCGGCGAGCCGCCGGCCACCACCCCAGAAGCACCCGACGACCTCCCCAGCGCCACCAGCAGACCGGACCCCCCTGGAACCTTCGGCAGCAGGGGGCCCGCCGCCACCGCGGCGCACGGCCGGCGGCAGCGGCGGCGAGCGAAGAGGCGGCGGGAGGGAGCTTCGGCCGGAGGAGGAGTCGCCCCCGGTGTCGCCTGGGGCAGCGACACGGGGGGAAGGGGGTGTAGCTATGAAGCTTCTCTCCAAGACGATGCCTCAAAGAAGGAAACGACGTAGCCGCCGTCATCGCCCGCTTCGACCATCCGAAGCTAGGGATTTCTCCCGGAGAGTCGTGTAATGGAGCTCCACGGCAACACCTTCAAGAAGGGGAACGACACCATGGCCATGGCGCCGCTGTTGCCGGCACCGACCCACGGCCAGTGCTAGACTTTCGCCCGGAGCTCCTCCACACTTCCGAATCCGAGCAGATCCGAAACACTGCACAGCACACAATCCCCATAGTCGACTTCCACCGGCTCCACCTCGTCGTGCAGCTGCTGCCGCACCCCGCAAGCGTGCTGGCAACCACATCACCTCATGCCGTGAGTGACGTGCCAGACCCCGCTCGACGCCAGAACCACGGCGCCCGAGCCCCTTGTGCAGCTGCTGCCCGAGCCCCTCCGCCACAACCGCGCCCTCCGCGTCACACCCGGTGCAGAGCACCAGAACCGGCGCCGCCACCCCGGACGAGGACCCGCGCAGCCGCGCGCCACAGGCGCTCGCCCGCGAAAACTGGATCGAGATCCAGCGGCCGCCGCGTCGACGATGCAGCTACCATCACGCCGGCCAAGGCCCTCTCCCACCAGCACGACCCGCAACAAGATCGCAGCCACCACCTCCCGGGGCCGCCGCCCCAGCATCCCGCGCCGGCGAGCCGCCGGCCACCACCCCAGAAGGACCCGACGACCTCCCCAGCGCCACCAGCAGACCGGACCCCCCTGGAACCTTCGACAGCAGGGGGCCCGCCGCCACCGCGGCGCACGGCCGGCGGCAGCGGCGGCGAGCGAAGAGGCGGCGGGAGGGAGCTTCGGCCGGAGGCGGAGTCGCCCCCGGTGTCGCCTGGGGCAGCGACACGGGGGGAAGGGGGTGTAGCTATGAAGCTTCTCTCCAAGACGATGCCTCAAAGAAGGAAACGACGTAGCCGCCGTCATCGCCCGCTTCGACCATCCGAAGCTAGGGATTTCTCCCGGAGAGTCGTGTAATGGAGCTCCACGGCAACACCTTCAAGAAGGGGAATGACACCATGGCCATGGCGCCGCTGTTGCCGGCACCGACCCACGGTCAGTGCTAGACTTTCGCCCGGAGCTCCTCCACACTTCCGAATCCGAGCAGATCCGAAACACTGCACAGCACACAATCCCCATGGTCGACTTCCACCGGCTCCACCTCGTCGTGCAGCTGCTGCCGCACCCCGCAAGTGCGCTGGCAACCACATCACCTCATGCCGTGAGTGACGTGCCAGACCCCGCTCGACGCCAGAACCACGGCGCCCGAGCCCCTTGTGCAGCTGCTACCCGAGCCCCTCCGCCACAACCGCGCCCTCCGCGTCACACCCGGTGCAGAGCACCAGAACCAGCGCCGCCACCCCGCACGAGGACCCGCGCAGCCGCGCGCCACAGGCGCCCGCCCGCGAAAACTGGATCGAGATCCAGCGGCCGCCGCGTCGACGATGCAGCCACCATCGCGCCGGCCAAGGCCCTCTCCCACCAGCACGGCCCGCAACAAGATCGCAGCCACCACCTCCCGGGGCCGCCGCCCCAGCATCCCGCGCCGGCGAGCCGCCGGCCACCACCCCAGAAGCACCCGACGACCTCCCCAGCGCCACCAGCAGACCGGACCCCCCCGGAACCTTCGGCAGCAGGGGGCCCGCCGCCACCGCGGCGCACGGCCGGCGGCAGCGGCGGCGAGCGAAGAGGCGGCGGGAGGGAGCTTCGGCCGGAGGCGGAGTCGCCCCCGGTGTCGCTTGGGGCAGCGACACGGGGGGAAGGGGGTGTAGCTATGAAGCTTCTCTCCAAGACGATGCCTCAAAGAAGGAAACGACGTAGCCGCCGTCATCGCCCGCTTCGACCATCCGAAGCTAGGGATTTCTCCCGGAGAGTCGTGTAATGGAGCTCCACGGCAACACCTTCAAGAAGGGGAACGACACCATGGCCATGGCGCCGCTGTTGCCGGCACCGACCCACGGTCAGTGCTAGACTTTCGCCCGGAGCTCCTCCACACTTCCGAATCCGAGCAGATCCGAAACACTGCACAACACACAATCCCCATGGTCGACTTCCACTGGCTCCACCTCGTCGTGCAGCTGCTGCCGCACCCCGCAAGCGCGCTGGCAACCACATCACCTCATGCCGTGAGTGACGTGCCAGACCCCGCTGGACGCGAGAACCACGGCGCCCGAGCCCCTTGTGCAGCTGCTGCCCGAGCCCCTCCGCCACAACCGCGCCCTCCGCGTCACACCCGGTGCAGAGCACCAGAACCAGCGCCGCCACCCCGCACGAGGACCCGCGCAGCCGAGCGCCACGGGCGCCCGCCCGCGAAAACTGGATCGAGATCCAGCGGCCGCCGCGTCGACGATGCAGCCACCACCGCGCCGGCCAAGGCCCTCTCCCACCAGCACGGCCCGCAACAAGATCGCAGCCACCACCTCCCGGGGCCGCCGCCCCGGCATCCCACGCCGGCGAGCCGCCGGCCACCACCCCAGAAGCACCCGACGACCTCCCCAGCGCCACCAGCAGACCGGACCCCCCTGGAACCTTCGGCAGCAGGGGGCCCGCCGCCACCGCGGCGCACGGCCGGCGGCAGCGGCGGCGAGCGAAGAGGCGGCGGGAGGGAGCTTCGGCCGGAGGCGGAGTCGCCCCCGGTGTCGCCTGGGGCAGCGACACGGGGGGAAGGGGGTGTAGCTATGAAGCTTCTCTCCAAGACGATGCCTCAAAGAAGGAAACGACGTAGCCGCCGTCATCGCCCGCTTCGACCATCCGAAGCTAGGGATTTCTCCCGGAGAGTCGTGTAATGGAGCTCCACGGCAACACCTTCAAGAAGGGGAACGACACCATGGCCATGGCGCCGCTGTTGCCGGCACCGACCCACGGTCAGTGCTAGACTTTCGCCCGGAGCTCCTCCACACTTCCGAATCCGAGCAGATCCGAAACACTGCACAGCACACAATCCCCATGGTCGACTTCCACCGGCTCCACCTCGTCGTGCAGCTGCTGCCGCACCCCGCAAGCGTGCTGGCAACCACATCACCTCATGCCGTGAGTGACGTGCCAGACCCCGCTCGACGCCAGAACCACGGCGCCCGAGCCCCTTGTGCAGCTGCTGCCCGAGCCCCTCCGCCACAACCGCGCCCTCCGCGTCACACCCGGTGCAGAGCACCAGAACCGGCGCCGCCACCCCGCACGAGGACCCGCGCAGCCGCGCGCCACAGGTTCTGGTGCTCTGCACCGGGTGTGACGCGGAGGGCGCGGTTGTGGCGGAGGGGCTCGGGCAGCAGCTGCACAAGGGGCTCGGGCGCCGTGGTTCTGGCGTCGATACTGGCACACAACGTCTAACCAGGCAAGCGACACGGCACTGTCCAGAGGGAGAGGGTATTATCGGAAATGCTGCCTTCTCGTACACATATGGCCCGTTGCTATTTGTCATCTTCGCAAAATGCAGAGCGGCTTCGCTAGTGGACCACCATCCATTGACCGATCCGAGAAATCGACACACACCCTAGTGCTAGTGGTTCTCGTAGACCAGTGCTAGTGGCGCGACCACGATCATCGGCAAAATCGACTGAACGAGAGTGGCTGGCGTTGATTAGAAGACGGCTATGGCCAGTTCTACGCGAACCACGAGTTCGATCATCTGCATGTGCGCATATGCATGTAGATAAGCCTCGACAAGCCGGTCCATGTCATCGTGCCAAGATACGTGCGTTAGACGGGTGCTTCGTCTTGGGAACGTATAGACACGTCCTCTTGCCACTTGAAGCGCTCCATCAACGAGTGATGGGTCATTTCATCTGCCAAGAGCACCTCAACAGAAAGACATTGCCTCCCTCACAATGCTTATTAGTTGGATCATCTCGAATGATGATTTTGTACAAGAGCACCCTGCCTCAAATCCTTCTCAACAACATCGAAATGAGGCAAAGCTTTCGGCTTTGGGTTACCGCGGGAGCCAAGAAACTAGAGGAAATAGGAGTGATGATTTTGTAATAAGAGCATGTGTAAAACAAACTATATTCTCTTCTTAATTACTCCTATGGATGAAGCAAATCTTATGCCTCCGTTTAAAAAAATATATATGCATAAAGAGTTGCATTGAAAGTGCGTACTCCTACATAGGCTGCATTAATACGCCAAAACGAAGAGGTGCTGCTTACATGATTCAGTTGCATGAAATCGATTCGTCCATCATGCTGAGCTGACTATATAGGAGTAAATTGCATAAAACCACCACTTTGAAGGTTAGGTTTGCGAAAAACACTATGCTACACTTTTGTTGCAGAAAACACCACCTCTTCTGCAAAAACCACTGATCGGCGGATTTGGCTCGATTGAGCACGTTTATGACAGATGGGGCCCGCCCGTCAGGCTGACGTGGCACCGCTTAACATATCACATGTAACGGCGCTGTTTGATAATGATGATATTGTTTGATAATGTTTATCATCATGTGTTGTCCTGTGGGGTCCACTTGTCATTGGAAGAAAAGAAAAAAAAAACGGGTTCGTCCTATCTTCACCCCCCGCCGCAAATCTCGTTCACTAGTCGAGCCGCCGCCGGTCATGCCCATGGCCGAGGCAAACCCCACTGTCGCCGTTGCCCAGGTAGACGCAGAGGCCACCGCCGCCTCGTCGCCCGCGCTCGCATCCCGCGCTGGGTCAACCGCCTCGCCAAGATCAGGGTCGTCTTCACTTGCGTCATCCCCAGCAGCGGCGCCGGCAGGCAGCAGGTGCGCCGCAAGGGGGAGCAGCCGAGGCCCAGGGCCTTCTTTCGCTCCCTCTCCGTTGGTGGCGGCAAGCCGTCAAGAGCCGCTCCGCGCGCCAGGCAGCCGCGCCGCCGCGGCCCAGACCGTCTTCCGCTCCCTCTCCGTCTGTGGCGGCAAGCACGTGACACCGCCGCTCCGCGCGCCAGGCTGCCGCGCCGCCGCGGCCCATGCCTTCTTCCGCTCCCTCTCCGTCTGTGGCGGCAAGCACGTGACGCCGCCGCCCGCTCCATACCCCGCTTGCCGTCTGCCGGCGGCGCCGTCCCGCCCTGGCCCCCGGCCGAGGGGCGGCCTTCCGCCATGCGCCCGCGAGAGGGTTGAACGCCCCGTTGTGGGTCTTGACGGAGCCGGCGCTCGGCCCCTCGGACCAGCCGCCGACAACGTAGAGCTCATCCCCGACGCCGGCGCGTGGCTCGACCCCGAACATGAACGGCCATGGTGAGCGCAAGGTCTTCCCGACGCAGGCGAAGCAGCTGCGGCGCGACGGCGAGGTCTCTCCAGCGCCTTTACATGCAGCGTGCGGCCAGGACCTAGCCACCTCAGCACCTGGCAGCTTCCGTGCATCTCGTTGCCACCCGCCGGTGTACTGCACGGGGACTGCTCGATAAAATGATTGAGAAGAGGAAGTGGTTCCAGAGAGAGAGTGAGAGGAGTGTTACGTTGACAAGCGGGGCCTGTGCGCAGCAAAATGATTCAATGTAACGGTGTGAGAGGTTGATGCCACGTCAGCCTGACGGGCGGGCCCCATCTGTCATAAACGTGCTCAATCGAGCCAAATTCGCCGATCAGTGGTTTTTGCAAAACCATTACACAAGACGTGGTGTTTTCTGCAACAAAAGTGTAGCGTAGTGTTTTTCGCAAACCTAACCTTCAAAGTGGTGGTTTTATGCAATTTACTCAACTATATAGAGTAGTGTGATCCATTTACAACCCAAATCATGATGGATGGCATACCTACATGTGGAGGAAGTACAAGATCTCACTCATACTCACTTTGTCGTACCACCGAACAACCACTGCTGGACATCTTATCCGGATTGACCACTGTCGAGGGTGTAGATCCGCTGCCAAGCGGGCCACCGTCTCACCCCCTCTTTTTGTTCGGTGGATGTGGCTGCTTGTGATTCGCTCTCTACTCAGGCAGGGCAGGGTCGGGATGGTGGTGCTGGCGGGTGTCCCGACCAGATCTGGCCACCGTAGTAGGTGGGCCTCGATCTTGGACTCGATAGCTACATCTGCAAGTGGTGGCAGCGGTTGTCGGGGTGGGGTTCACCGTTGTCTAGATCCACCCGTGCTCGATGGTGGGCACGTGGCTAGGTGTTGTCGAGGGGCGGGGAAGGAGTGGCCTTCCAGCCCTCTCCCACGGTGGTCGGTGGTTGCAGGCTTGGCGTAGGAACGGTCTTGGTGCCAATAATGTCGGAATAGGGACCCCGGATGGCGGGCTACACGGTGGGTGGGGCCGAGCGAAAGCTTTGCACCTCAACGGTGGCAGTGGGCGATGCCTGTGGGTGTCATGTTTCTCTTGTGGCGTCATCGTGGTCCTCTCCCTACCCTTCGACACTCAGGGTGAAAAACTTTGTCTGCCTCAGTTGTAGCGACAGCCGCTGCGCTTCGCGTCGTGACCCTCTTGGCAGGGCAGCGGGGGCAATGAGTGTCGGTGCCCCTTGGGCGCGATGGTGTGTCTCATGTGCTTCTTCTCGACGACTCACTGGACGCGTTTAACTGTGTACTCTTGTGCGCTTTTGGCGTTCTTGGCTAGTTTTGTCGTGTTTTTTTTTATTGATCAACTTCTCGGGACTTTCTCAGTGCCTTATATCATTTGGTATTGTAGTTTTATTTATATAAAGCGAAGAGAAAACCTATTTCGAGCAGTCCGGACGGAGTTTGCCGGTTACGAGCATGTCAAACAAGTACATGAGTCATTCTTTCGGAGGAACCCACGTCATGTGCCATTTGTTAATTTCATCCATGCCTTGCTAATTAAAATCTGATTAGGTAGCTCAACCAAATCATGGCACATGAGAGAGGTTTACTCAGGGTGATGCAATTGCAATGTGACGGGCTGTTTGTTGTCATGTCTCTTATATGCTAGCTACATCCTGCCATCCACGTCAACAAAACCATTAGTTAGAGGCCATGCCAAGTCATCATCACAGATTCATGATATAACACATAATGAACAACTTTGTAGCGTGTGGAGCGACCACGGAGACGACTGGCGCTCGTTAAGAAATTAAATTTCGTGCAGATCAACTTCCAGTCTTGCAATTTTTAACCTGTTTGGATATACCTAAGTATATTTTTCAGGGAAATGTACCTACGTACGTGACTGATTTAACAATGTAATGAATCTCCACTCTAGCTATCAAACACCATTGATTAAGAGTTGAAGACTCTAACATACATTGTTTAATTATATAATATGTACCTCCTAACATGTCATCGGAATATTCTTATCATACAATTGGCACCAATAATTGTGCAATCGATCATCTAAATAATCATCCACTCAGTTCTTGTTTACATCCATAGGCGGTGCTACTCATAGTTGAACACGGACTGTTTTACGGTGATTGGCGAGTTACAAATTGTAATTTCATGTAACTCCGGCTCTGATTTTTCCTGGCCATTAGATATGAGAAATTCATTTAGAGGTTTATTTTTCTGTAGAAAGGGTATTGTAGTAAATTAGCATTTGAGTGCCTTCGTCCCTTCCATTCTCATTTCATCTGCCTAGCACGCACAGCCGCCGCCGCCGACCCTCCTCTCGCTCGTGCCGACGCCGCCGACCCTCCTCTTGCTTGTGCCGCCCCCAATTACCCTCGCACAGCCGTCGCCGCCGGCCCTCCTCAGGTGCTCCACCGCTCCCATCAGCGCCTCCCTCCATCCAGCAGGCGCTCCTCCAGCAGCGCGTCGCTCCCTGGATCAGCGGCTCACGGCCATCAACGCGGGCGACCAGTCCATAGGCAGGTAAGCAGCACCCCCTCCCTCTTGCCTCACCCCTACCCCACGGGGCTCAATCTTCCGCCGCCGCCGGCGGCAGAGGATGCCTCGTTTCCCACGGACCTCCTCTGACGCTTGTTATCCTCCGCCGCGGCCGAGGACAGAGAAAGGCCGGTGTCCATTAGAATCGAAATAAGCAACTGAACTGAACTTCATTGTTGCAGTAACCATAAAATTTAGGAACAAACTTTGAATGCTACAGTGAAATGTATTAAGAATGGGGGGAGTAATATATAAGATGACCAGACATCAGAACATAACAACTTCATGGGATCCCTAGCTTCATTGTATAAACTACAAAGGCAACACCTAACAATATTTCACAGAACTGACAAAATTGGAACAGCAGTGAGGACTCCCTCCTGCAGGGGGGTCTTTCAAACTAATGTGGACAGTAATAGAAGGTGAGCAATTCAGAGCCTTCCTGGTCTGCTTACAAGGAAATTCAGAGCTCTAAAGTGACCACAAAAGAATATGTCACACAATGCATGTCATGAAATGTCACATTGCAGCTGTGATAGTCTGATCGACATAGATCATATCTAATCTGAGAATAGTTACACCTTTTCAACATAATCACCTGAACCATCAGGAGAAACTCAAATCCCAATTATATCAAGTGGCACCTCTACATGTTCACCCAGTCTCTCACAACATGTGCTACAGGCGGCTAGCCGGCTACTAAACATTCAATTATTTCTGTTCTAGTGCGCACTAAAATCGAAGGCAAACCACCATTGAGATCTATATCCGGGTCCATGAAATTTTCAGATTACGATGATTACAGTCAGCTCTTGTCCTAATTAAGTACCATCATCCAGAGTATGCCTTTGAAAAGGGACAGAAACAGACCTCAAATAATCGTACTTATTTATTCTGGATAACTTCATAACTTAGTTACACACTGTCGCAATGCGGGAAAAGTATGCTGATGCTGGTGGCTAGTGAATTTTTTCATCGGAGGCAGGGATGGCGTCCAATGGTCCTTCGTATTGAAGGTGCCTGGGAGTGAGCAATGAAGTAGAAGCACCTGAGTGTGTCTCTTTTCAGCTGCAGTATTTTGTACTGGTTCATATTCTGTTCTAGTATTTTTTCCAGTGACCTGATAGTAAGTAGTTTCTGTTGAAATATGGGATGGGCCTAAGGCCCATCTAACAATTTCTGAAAAATCTCTAAGGGCCCATGTAGGTGTCATGACAAGGGGTGGTGGGAAGTTTAGTACCACCCCGGAAGTGGAAGGAGAGTTGGAGTGGTTTATAAGAGATTCTCTCCCTCATGCTATTGGAGCTTGAGAAGAGAAGAAGCCCTCGCGCACTCCTCCGACGCCACGTCTCGTCACGACGCGCCGCGCCGCGCCGCGCCGCGGGAATGAGCCGAGCCGGAGCTTATTTTTGCCGGTCAGGAACGGAGAGTTTTTGACAGCCGGGCCACGATCTGAGACGTCGGATCGTGGGCTGTTTCCGAACCGGCTCGAACGTGGGTTCAGCCCACGTCTCTCCGCCTGGACGCGCATATATATATGCGAGGCGCCGGCCAACCCTAGCAGCTACGAACAGATCGCATCTGCTCATGCGCGCCGCCCCCTGCCATCGTTCCTTTACTGCTGTTGCCGCCGACGACTCCATCCCGTCCACCGCGTACACGGTCGACGGGAGAGCAGGCCTCCGAAACCCCGCCTCTCCAGATTCTGTACGGGAGAGGGGCGATTAGGTCTTTGGGGAGCGTCACGTACGCGACTGCTCGCCTCCGATCGTCTGCTTCGTCCACGTCCGCTTCATCATCGCCATGTCCAACGACGCCGACAAGGCCGCTGCCGACTAGGCTGCTGCTGAGAAGAAGGCGGCAGACGATGCCGCCGCCGCTGCTGCTGCTGCTCCGGCCAACTGGCCAATTGGAGGGTATACATCACATATCCCGCTCCTGTTTATTACTGTATTAGCCGTACTACTGTTCCACGTAGATGTATCTACTGTTTGCGTAGTATGGTTCTCTGTGATGGAATATCAGTATGTATTCAGTACCGTTAGTGTCATGATCATGATTTATTCTTGGATTAATTTAGTCGAAAAACTACCTACTTATTCAGCAATCCAAAAACCTAATTTGTGTAGGAGTTTTTCGAATTCGGGTTTTGCTGCTGCATTGAAACCGGCCCCGTTTACGGGGACATATTTTAAGCGTTGGCAGACCAAAACCACCTTATGGCTCACGGCCATGAACGTGTTCTGGGTCGCCGGTGCGACTCCCACAGGAACGATCGCTCCTGAACAGGAGAAGGCGTTCAGGGAGGCCACTGTCGTATTCCTCGGAGCAGTTCTGAGCGTGATCGGAGATAAGCTGGTTGACGCATATTTACATGTGCGGGTTGCCAAGGACTTGTGGGAGGCGCTCGAATCTAAATTCGGGGCCACCGATGCTGGGAGCGAGATGTATGTTATAGAGCAGTTCCACGATTACAAAATGGTCGAGAACCGTTCTGTATTGGAACAGGCTCACGAGATAATATGCATCGCTAAGGAGCTTGAGCTTCTGAAATGCGATTTACCGGGCAAATTTGTCGCGGGCTGTATAATCGCTAAGCTCCCTAATTCCTGGAGGAACTTTGCTACCACTCTGAAACATCAGAGGCGTGAATTCTCGTAGAGGATGTCATCGGCCATCTGGGTGTTGAGCAGAACTCGAGAGCAAAGGACTCGCACGGAAAAGGGGTCGAAGGAACTTCTGTGGCCAACATGGTGCATCAGAAGAACTTCAATTCCCACAAGCCCAAGGAAAGGAACGGTGTCCAACAGAATACCGACTTTAAGAAGAAGGGTAAGAAGACCTTCAAGAAGAACAAGAAGGGAGATGGCTGCTTCACTTGTGGTTCGGAGGAACATTGGGCCAACAAGTGCCCAAACAAGTTCAAGAAGCCAGCACAGGACTCCAAGTCCGTCAACATGATTGTTGGCAATGATGAGAATGGTGCATCTGGGTACGGTAATTTATTTACTGTTTTTTCAGTGTTTCAGTCCACTGATTGGTGGATGGACACAGGTGCAGGTGTTCATGTGTGTGCTGACATCTCATTGTTTTCTTCTTACCAGGTCACAGGCCACGGGTCCGTATTGATGGGGAATGGCGCGAGTGCTTCTGTTCATGGTGTTGGCACGGTCGATCTGAAGTTTACTTCGGGAAGGATCGTGCAGCTGAAGAACGTGCAGCATGTCCCCGCCATCAAGAAGAACCTCGTTAGTGGCTCCCTTCTGTGTAGAGAAGGGTTTAAGTTGGTATTTGAGTCTAATAAATTAGTTGTTACTAAATATGGACAATTTGTTGGAAAAGGTTATGAGTGCGGAGGAATGTTCCGCCTTTCCCTCGCTGAATTTTGTAATAAAGTCGTGAACAATATTCATTCGAGTGTTAATGAATCTGAAGTTTGGCATTCACGCCTTTGTCACATTAGTTTCGGTGTTATGACGCGGCTAGCCAAGTTGAATTTAATCCCGAGTTTCACATTAGCCAAAGGTTCTAAGTGCCATTCGTGTGTGCAATCCAAGCAACCTCACAAGCCCCATAAAGCTGCGGAGGAGAGACACTTGGCACCATTAGAACTCATACATTCTGATCTTTGTGAGATGAATGGTGTGTTGACTAAAGGTGGAAAGAAATATTTCATGACGTTGATAGATGATTCCACTAGATATTGCTATGTGTATCTATTAAATACTAAAGATGAGGCTCTACACTACTTTAAAATCTATAAGGCAGAAGTTGAAAATCAACTTGAAAAGAAAATTAAACGAGTCCGGTCAGATCGTGGTGGAGAGTACTTCTCGAGTGAGTTTAATTCCTTTTGTTCGGAACACGGCATTATTCATGAGAGGACGCCTCCCTATTCATCCCAGTCAAACGGGGTTGCCGAACGGAAAAACCGTACTCTAACTGATTTGGTTAACGCCATGTTAGACACATCGGGTTTATCCAAGGCATGGTGGGGGGAGGCGATATTGACAGCATGTCATGTCCTGAATAAAGTTCCAACAAAGGATAATGAGGTCACTCCCTATGAGCAATGGGCGAAGAGAAGGACGACACTCTCGTACTTGCGTACTTGGGGCTGTTTGGCTAAAGTCAATGTGCCGATCCCCAAAAAGCGTAAGCTTGGACCAAAGACTGTGGACTGCGTTAATTTGGGCTACGCTAAGAACAGCGTTGGCTATAGATTTCTAGTAGTGAAATTTGAGGTACCTGACCAGAAGGTCGGTACAATTATTGAGTCTAAGGATGCTACATTCTTTGAGGATGTCTTTCCTATGAGAGATATGCAAAACACTTCTGGACATGAATCTGAGGAGACTCCTGAGCCTGCCATTCCTATGGATTATTATGAACAAACCCATGATGAGAATCCTGAGGAGGATGACGAGGAAACCCTTGGTAGGGGCAAGAGACAAAGGACTGCAAAGACCTTTGGTGATGATTTCTTCGTGTACCTCGTGGATGATACTCCCACTTCTATTGCAGAAGCGTATGCATCTCCAGAGGCTGATTACTGGAGAGATGCGGTCCGTAGCGAGATGGATTCCATCATGGCTAACGGGACATGGGAGATCACTGAGCGTCCCTATGGTTGCAAACCACTGGGTTGTAAGTGGGTGTTCAAAAAGAAGCTTAGGCCCGACGGTACGATTGAAAAGTACAAGGCTAGGCTTGTGGCCAAGGGTTATGCCCAGAAAGAAGAAGAGGATTTCTTCGATACTTATTCACCTGTGGCCAGACTGACCACCATTCGAGTATTACTCTCGTTGGCGGCCTCGCATGGTCTTCTCATCCACCAGATGGATGTTAAGACGGCTTTCCTGAATGGAGACCTAGACGAGGAAATCTATATGCAACAGCCAGATGGCTTTGTAATGGATGGTCAGGAAGGAAAGGTGTGTAAGCTGCTGAAATCTCTATATGGCCTGAAACAAGCACCTAAGCAATGGCATGAAAAGTTTAATACAACTCTGACATCTGTTGGCTTCTTTGTTAATGAAGCTGACAAATGTGTATACTATCGCTATGGTGGGGGCGAAGAAGTTATATTGTGCTTGTATGTTGATGACATACTGATATTTGGAACCAGCCTCAAAGTTATTGAGGAGGTTAAGTCATTTCTATCTCAAAACTTTGAGATGAAGGACCTTGGGGTGGCTGATGTTATCTTGAACATCAAGCTATTGAGAGATGATGAGGGTGGGATTACACTTCTGCAATCCCATTATGTTGAGAAGGTTTTGAGTCGTTTTGGATATTCTGACTGCAAACCATCTCAAACACCATATGATCCTAGTGTGCTCATTCGAAAGTTCAAGGGCACAGCTATAGATCAACTGAGGTACTCTCAAATTGTTGGTTCACTCATGTACCTAGCAAGCGCAACGAGGCCTGACATCGCATTTGCCGTGAGCAAATTGAGCCGGTTTGTTTCCAATCCGGGTGATGTACATTGGCGTGCTATTGAAAGAGTTATGCGCTATCTGAAAGGTACTATGAACCATGGACTTCACTATACCGGAGACCCGTCGGTACTTGAAGGGTATAGTGATGCGAATTGGATCTCTGATGCTGATGAGATGAAGGCCACAACTGGGTATATCTTTACTCTTGGAGGTGGTGCTGTTTCCTGGAAGTCTTGCAAGCAAACGATCTTAACGAGATCGACAATGGAAGCAGAATTAACAGCATTAGACACATCTGGTGGCGAAGCAGAATGGCTTCGAGATCTTTTGATGGACTTGCCAGTGGTTGAGAAGCCGGTTCCGGCCATCCTTATGAACTGCGACAACCAGACAGTCATTGTCAAGGTGAAGAGTTCAAAGGACAACATGAAGTCCAACAAACATATAAGAATGAGATTAAAAGCTGTCAGAAAATTGAGAAACTCCGGAGTGATAGCGTTGGACTATGTCCAAACAGCTAAGAATCTGGCAGATCCCTTTACTAAAGGGCTATCACGTGTTGTGATAGATAGTGCATCGAGGGAGATGGGTATGAGACCCACATGAGTTGCCATGGTAGTAACCCAACCTATGTGATCGGAGATCCCGTGAAGTAGGACCTGGGAAAACAAGCCAGTGGTGAACTGAGGAGAGTAACTTTACTAACCCACTCCGTTGGAGATGCAACACTCTCGGAAACTGTATGGTAGGTTGACTACTGTCTTAATGTGTTCCAAAGCTTATACAAGCAAGATGCTATCCTACAGAGCGATCTTTGGAGGAACACACCTATATGAGCCCGACTGCTGGTCACAGTCTATAAGATTGGGGTGATCTTTAGTAAGCTCATGAATAGGCCAGGAGTGTGACTTATATGCTCCACCCGAGGGGTCAGCCTTCGGCAGTCTAGTACTGGTTGGACATGAGGCGAAACTTCTTTACGCCAAACTGACAATTCAAGGCATAGTCCATTGTTCAGTTGTGAAGAAGTGTAGCTACTTGTTCTAGGTGAAGCTCAACCTTAACAGGTCTTCACTGAAATACTGGTATATCAAAACAGCAACTGGAACAGAGGACATGATGGGCCCTCGAGATCTGGTGGGGGATTGTTGAAATATGGGATGGGCCTAAGGCCCATCTAACAATTTCTGAAAAATCTCTAAGGGCCCATGTAGGTGTCATGACAAGGGGTGGTGGGAAGTTTAGTACCACCCCGGAAGTGGAAGGAGAGTTGGAGTGGTTTATAAGGGATTCTCTCCCTCATGCTATTGGAGCTTGAGAAGAGAAGAAGCCCTCGCGCACTCCTCCTCCGACGCCACGCCACGTCTCGTCACGACGCGCCGCGGGTTGCGGGAATGAGCCGAGCCGGAGCTTATTTTTGCCGGTCAGGAACGGAGAGTTTTTGACAGCCGGGCCACGATCTGAGACGTCGGATCGTGGGCTGTTTCCGAACCGGCTCGAACGTGGGTTCAGCCTCTCTCCGCCTGGACGCGCATATATATATGCGAGGCGCCGGCCAACCCTAGCAGCTACGAACAGATCGCATCTGCTCACGCGCGCCGCCCCCCTGCCATCGTTCCTTTACTGCTGCTGCCGCCGGCGACTCCATCCCGTCCACCGCGTACACGGTCGACGGGAGAGCAGGCCTCCGAAACCCCGCCTCTCCAGATTCTGTACGGGAGAGGGGCGATTAGGTTTTTGGGGAGCGTCACGTACGCGACTGCTCGCCTCCGATCGTCTGCTTCGTCCACGTCCGCTTCATCATCGCCATGTCCAACGACGCCGACAAGGCCGCTGCCGACCAGGCTGCTGCTGAGAAGAAGGCGGCAGACGATGCCGCCGCCGCCGCCGCTGCTGCTCCAGCCAACTGGCCAATTGGAGGGTATACATCACATATCCCGCTCCTGTTTATTACTGTATTAGCCGTACTACTGTTCCACGTAGATGTATCTACTGTTTGCGTAGTATGGTTCTCTGTGATGGAATATCAGTATGTATTCAGTACCGTTAGTGTCATGATCATGATTTATTCTTGGATTAATTTAGTCGAAAAACTGCCTACTTATTCAGCAGTTTCTGTGCTGGGAGCTGCGTTTCCAAGTTGAACCTTTGCATCTTAGGCCTTGCAGTAGATGTGCTACCTTGCTGTGGTTGCATGGGTGGTTTTGGCCATGGCCGTCTTGTGTGACTCGATTCGGGTGATGTATTATTGATTTCATTTCGATGAAATTGGGGGACTGGAGCTCCTTCAATAAAAAAAAGACTTAGTTATGGTCTATTCTGTTTGTATCACCATATGTCAACACAGAATCAACACATGTCCAGAGCACAAATTGACCTGTTGGCATCAGACGTTATTTGTCAGATGTATGACTAAATTTCCTAGTATGATGGTTTGGTCTCGGCAACAATGACAGAATCAGCAGGGAATATATTTCATCATTTCGAAGCGACCATATACTACCTTATTTGGAATAAAATGGAAGAACAAGAAGAACAATCAATCACATTTCAAGAAGGTGCAGTTTATTTGAAACTTGTTAGAAGCAAAACTGAAACTAGAAAGCTAAAGCAAAAAGGCATGTCTCACCATGACTTACTAAATCATTTGGGGTACTCTATTTTCAGCACTCTATTTTATCAGGTGTACTTTAAACTCTCTGTGTTTAGTCTACCAGATCCTTTTTTTTCGAGGAATCTAGTCTACCAGATTTAGTTTTGACCTTTTCTTCTATCTTTCTATACATGACGGTAGTTATCAGAGAAATTTTAGACAATTGTACAGCCCGGCAGAGCAAAGGATGCCATACTTGTGATTTTCTCCTTTCCTTTGCACCTGCACTTAATCAACCATGCCTTCCTGCACATCACATACAAATTAAGTGTTCTTAAGGTTGATTTAGTGCAGTTGCAATAGTTCTGCACCTGGTATATCATGCAGTAGCCAGCTCTACGTTTCTTTCTCATCAATGTAATTATCTCACATTTCCTCTCATTTTGTTCAACACCAGCCAATTTGTCACCAGTAGAAGAAGCAAACTTTGCTTTTAAGACAACAAGCTAGGTTCTCGCACAGCAAACTAAAAAAATACTACATTTAATTTGGTCACCAAATATTGTGAAATGCTTTTACATTTGTTGTACTATGATTCTTGGTGCAAGTCGTTTCTGATATTTATCCTTGGTTCTTGCATATTTGAATCTGTATGTTTCATTGCAGGAGGCTTCTGGATACTTTTTCTGCCTGGAGGACCGTGCTCTACGTTGTAGAGATTGTGATGTTGCTATACACACAGTGAATTCCTTTGTTTCAGCACATCAAAGGTTCCTGCCGACAGGGGTGCAAGTTGGCCTTGATCCTGCAGATCCTCTTCCACCTGTTGCTAACAAGCATGTTAACTCCCTAAAAAAACAAGCATGTTAAAACTTCTGCCATCTAGTACCTGACAGATGGAAGTTCAAAACTTTTGCTATCTAGTCAGACCACCGCGGTACTCACTGTAATTTACTTGTTCAGACTTCAAGATGCTTATATTTCTATATCCGCTGAATGCATTGAGTATCGATGTATCTATATTAACGACTCATCTGGGTGTTGCGTTACTGTGTGTTCTCTTCTTTTCAGTACTGCTATAAGTTCAGAACAAATGGTCATGTACGGAGGATATTGGGAGCTATATGACAAATCAGATTAATTGTCTCTGAAATTGAAGCTTTGAAATTTAACTCTGCATTTTCCCCCAAAATGATAAGTATAACGTTCTTGATTTTCTGGATTTTTTTAAAATTGGATAATTTGAATTTTTTGGCAAATAAATTGGCCAGAAATTCAAATTTGAAGTTTCTCTCAGTTCGTTCAGCAAAATGAGCTGAAAGTTTCCCAGAAATATCAGTGAAACATTCTTGATTTAGCAGTTCACAATTCTTGACTTTCCAGAATTGTTTTCAAACTTTTTTGGATATTTTTTTATTTTTTCTGCAAAAACTTGACCAGAAATTAAATTTTAAAGTTCCTCTCAATCCATACGGAGATTAGAATACGACTCTTTATTTTCTAGTTTTTTTAAAATTACTATAGATAATTTGAATTTTTGGCCAAAATTTATGCAGGACAACATTGAACAACACTTGCAAATATTTGGAGACACAACTATCACTATGAGTTGTTGGCCCACAAGTTTGATCTTAGTCGTTTGGACTCACAGGTACCACTATGGGTCGTGCGAGCCCACCAATACCACCCGTGCCCTCCATACCATCTGGGCCACCAATACCACTACTAATTACTCTCGATCATCCGAGCAAACAAATACCACTACCGGTCACTAGTCACTCGAATCGTCCGAGCAAACAAATACCACTACAAATCACCCTAGGTCATCACGGCCCATGCATACCAGTACAAATTCATATGCTAAATAAATCTAAAATTTGAACTCAATGCTTAATAATCCAACAAAATAGAAAAACATGACAAATGTACAAATAATAATGCTGGGATACAAATGACCCATGATGCTAGTTGTGGGTCCGGGCGACCCGTAGTGATAGTCATGAGTCCGGGCGACCCGTAGTGATAGTCATGAGTCCGGGCGACCCGTAGTGGTAGTATTTGTGTCGGGACCACGTGTAGTGCTAGTCGATGGACCAGACGTCCCGTTGTGCTAGTTGTGGGACCTGACGACCCATAGTGGTGCTTATGGACCCGGACGACCCATAGCGCTAGTTGTGGGTCCGGACTACCCATACTGGTAGTTATGGGTTCGGACGACCCATGTGCTAGTTGTGGGATCAGACGACGCATAGTGCTAGTTGCGGGTTCGGACGACCCGTAGTGATAGTATTGTGTACCCGGGCTACATGTTGTGCTAGTCGAGTGACCAAACGACCCGTAGTGGTAGTTGTGTGTCTGGACTACCTGTAAAGGTAGTTGTGGTTCCGGATGACCTGTAGTGCTAGTTGTGGGTCCGAGCAACCCATACCGGTAGTATTGTGTATCCAGATTACCTATAGTGCTAGTCGAGTGACCAAACAACCCATAGTGGTAGTTGTGTGTCGGGACTACCTATAAAGTTAGTTGTGGGTCCGGCTGTTAGTTCTGGGTTCGGACTACCAGTAGTGCTACTTGTGGGTCCAGACTATCCATTGTGCTAGTTGCCTGACCGGGTGACCCATAGTGGTGCTTTTGGACCCAAACACCCTGTAGTGCTAACCATGTGTCCGGTCTACCCATACTGGTAGTTCTGGGGTCGGATGGCCCATAGTGCTAGTTGTGGGGTTGGACGAACCCATAGTTCTAGTCATGGGTCCGGACGGGCCGTAGTTCCTGTTGTGGGTCCGGATGACCCGTAGTGGTAGTATTGTGTTGAGACTACCTGTAGTGTTAGTCAAGGGAATAAATGGCCCGTTGTGCTAGTTGTGTGTCGAGATTATCTGATATGGTAGTTGTGGGTTCGGATGACCTACCGAACAGCTCATAGTGCTAGTTGTGGGCCCACAAGTCCGATCTTAGTCTTCGGGCTCATAAGTACCACTACGGGCCATCCGAGCCCATCAATACCACTTGTTCCCCTCTGTCATTGGGCCAGCAATACCACTACTAATAACTCTAGATCATCCGAGCAACCAAATACCGCTACCGATCACTAGTCACTCGGATCGTCCGGGCAAACAAATAACACTACGAATCACCGTGGATCGTCAGGGCCCACACATACCACTAAGGAGTCGTCCGGGCTCACAAGTACGAACCGCAGTTGTCAGAGGTCAAAAGTACTGCTCTTAGTCGGAGCTCACAAGTACCACTCTGAGTCGTTCGGGCTCACAAGTACAGACCTCGCTCGGGCTCACAAATACGGATCTTGCTCTTTCGGGCTCACAAGTATCGACCTTAGTAGTTCGGGTCCGCAAATACCATTTTGAGTTGTATCAGGTGATTTTATTTTTTGACAACAAATTTCAGGTGATATCTTTTTTTAAGGATATTTCAGGTGATATTATCTACAAAATTACTGGTACACCTTTAGCCCACAGAGCAAGAAAACAAAGGACTAATCTGCACGCTATAATATTCCAGTTCCAACCTCCCGTAACTCACGCACCCCACCTCTCCTGAAATCCCTCGATTAGGGCTCGTTTCCCCTAACCACCACGACCCTCGCATCTCGCAAAAAAAGTAAATAAAGAACCACCCCCTCTCTCCCTCGATCCCATCTCTCGTGACTGCGGCGGCGGCGGCGGCGCGAGGATCCGGAGACGACGATCTGGTCGGACGCAGCTGCGGCCGGCGGGAGCGGCGGCCTGGAGGTGAATGAGCTCAGCGGAGGTAAACCTCGTACCATATGAAGGAGTTCCTGCGTATGTACAACGCCTTCACACTGGTAAGTCTCGTCCTCTTCCTTCCCGTCTCCTCTTCCCACGGTACGAAGTTTTATGCAATTCTTCGAACCGTTACCAGCCTGCTGTGTTGCTTCTGCTGAAAGAAAAGAATAGTAAATTAGTAATAATCACATCACCAGCAGATTTACATGTGCAAACTGAACAACTTATGAAAGCTGTGGCCCTGATTGTCAGGAGTTGTTCCTCCACTTTTGAGTAGATGCAAGATGGCTTCTACTTTGGCTAAATGACAAAACAAAGCCCTATAAAAGATCCCTGCACTTACTGTACTGACAAATGTTTCTATAGCCAAATAGTGTGGTAAGTGAATGCATGTTCGTCCTCACTGGGTTTGAGTTTTATTGTTTTTCTTATATAGCGTTACTTGAATTTGTCATCATGGTTGTGCAGGCTGTCACATTTGAAAGGTCAATTTTACAGTAGGCAAAAATAAACATATATAGTCTAAACCCAGGTTTTAGCACTGCAACACAAATGATTGTGAAAATTTTCTATAGGTTAAGAATATATATATACTAGGGTATAGTGATAACTCAGTCAGAAACAAGGAGTAGGGTTAGCTTTAATATCTATGTTTCATTAGTCTAAATGACAAAAAAGTTTCTGACACACATCCATTGATTGTGAGATGGAAACATGCTCAACTCAAGCAGGTATACCTCATTTTAAATTTAGTACTATCACTCAGGGTCAATCTTGAACTTGCTACAAGGGCGTAAGATGTATGCAAAACTTGTTTCTATAGATAACCTGTTTCAGCATTTGACCTTGTTTCTGTCAAACAGTAAAACCCAAGATTGATGCTGAAAGTAACTCAAGAAAGCTTCTAAAATTGATGCTGAAATAAAATGGCTGAAAGGCCCATGCGGAGGTGTGAAAACTATGTTGACTTTATTTGGGTTTGCTCAAATCCTTCATATTTCTGCTGCTTGACAAATTTTCTGTTGCTATAATTGTGCAGGCAAAGCTTAAAAGTACCTTGCAGCTGCAAGATCTGTTAGATGCAAAAGGAATCCTTGTACCGCATGCTAGGTGACATTCTGCTGCTAGGTGAGCACCTCAGCATGCTGCAGGACGATTTCATCTACCCGGGGAGCCTGGAGTGAGTCCAAAGGGCGAACAAGATGGCAAACAAGTACTGGGACCTCTACGCTAGCAATGAGCTGAAAGACGACCTCCCCAGGCATCTCCTAACCTACCCGGTCGTCGTGCCGAGGAGTGGAATCTACACACCTTAGTCCTTATCTCACCACATAGAGCAGCAAAGAATCTGCAATTGCCGAGTTGCAGTCTCTGCGATGCTAGATGCTGCTTCTGTCTAGATATGAATGCACTTTCAGCATTGTAAGCTTATTTTGTATTGCTGGTTCTGTTCTTACTGTATGAGATGCAAATATGTAACAATACCCTTGACAAGTCATTTGTTATTTGGTTGTTCTTGTCATGGACATATATGTATAACTAACCAGAAATCTACTTGACGAGAGAAGGATGGAACTTGACAAATATTGGAAATTAATCTGATGACATGAAAGATAGATAAAAAAGACTCGTCTTTGTACGCTTATGTTTTGCATTGTGAATGTGTGATCCTTAGTGTCCATCCAAACGTCAGGAGGCTTCTGTTGCTATTGTGCCACTTATCATAATAATTAATGGTCTCTTCTCAGGGGCTTAGTTTGGCCTGACTTTTCATTCTGTCTTTTTTTAAAAACCAGCTAATGAAATTCAGTGGCCTGCTAACAACTACATATGTCCTCAGAATTTAATCCGCCTACATATGTCCTCAAAATTTTATCCACCGGTTAAAAACTACTTCTCTTTTTCCCGAGATAATAATACCACAATATCATAGTCTTTTTCCTGTGCAATTTTCATTGCCTTATTGCCTCCAATTAGTGTACGTAAGTCAGTTGATACTTGCTTCAATAGGCAATGAAATGATTCATAAAACGGTACTTTGTTGCAGCACTGCAACTAATGGAGAAAAATGTAGTCGCTGTTATGGCCCCTAAATCCTATGGAATAGGCCATGACATCTCAGATGTTGTTGATGAGCTACATGTTCCACTTCTATCATTTGCACCAACTGATCCAAACCTATCTGCATCAGAGTATCCTTACTTTTAAAACAGTACCATAATTGACTACTCACAAATGCATGCTGTAGCTAGCATTATTGATTACTACCAATAACAAAAGGTGACTGCCATATTTGTCGACGATGATTATGGCTGAGGCGGGGTGATGTACTTGTAGCAACGCGTGCAAAGCGGGCAAGAATTTCACATAAAGCAGCCATTCGTCCAAATTCAGCCAATTCTGGTTTTCGAAGAAATACTACACATAATTACTGGCCATTCTATACGGCGCCATACACTGCCTAAACATACAGTTTACTAGCTAATTTTAAGGGAAAAGGCCATAGTCCAGTGCCTAATCAAAAGAACATTGTCTGAATCTAATACTATAACTGTTTTTCACAGCACAAAGGTTCTGAACCCATCAACTTGCAAGTCATATTCTAATGAATTTTAGCATGTTCAGTATTACCTACTGACTGAAATCACTGTAATCAAAAGCACCGGGGCGACCTCCTTACTGACAAGGGGGAAATATATCTTTTTACTTCAGCGCCTTCAGGTGAACTCCTCCACCTGCCGCTAGGACGGGCTTGCCGGAGCGGCCGCCGAACCGGCGCAGGATGAGGACCAGGGATGCCTCGGCGGTCAAGTAACCCTTGGACGACCATCCCAATTCCCAAACCAGGAGCATCATCTCGTCTCCTATGGCAAGATGTTAGATCAGCCAGCGACGACATCCCCCTCCGCTAGCTCCTTACCTGCACTGCTACCTTTGGGTCTCAATCACCGCTCCAGGAGACAA
The DNA here is from genome assembly GCA_039707655.1 of Elymus sibiricus. Taxonomy (NCBI): domain Eukaryota; kingdom Viridiplantae; phylum Streptophyta; class Magnoliopsida; order Poales; family Poaceae; genus Elymus; species Elymus sibiricus. The sequence goes on from CM077666.1 coordinate 352,539,329, forward strand.
AATCGGGCATTTCTGTATGTTAGGAAACTCAAATAAGACAACCATAAAAAATACAAACATTGTTTTTTGTATACTGCAAATCAGTTCCAGATAATAGAAAAATTCGACTCCCAATTTGTCCATTTTGTGGCATAGCAGATAATAATTTATGTGCAGAGGACAATGTACAGAATACAAGGAATGTGTGTGCGCGCCATATTATCAAGATGCTAGCAACAGAAAACAAACAGTTGGCTATAGTAGATAACCACACATTGTTCGCTGGTACTTACAATCTAAAGTAAAATGATAACTGACTCACTTGTTTGTACAGCCTCATGGTATTTGCAACACCTAGAATGAAGCACCTGCAGCCACCCTACACCTCACCGGGACGACAGCATAAACCTGCACAAGATCAACAGATGACATAATTCTTAATTCAGATCCTGTACGCAACGATTCATGGAGATCCAAATACCATATAATAGTAGAAATTTCCTTCAAAAGTAAATAGAACAGTACAAATCAACCTGCAGGGGTCCCATGAAGAGAAGAAAACACCACCAAGTCCCCTTGATTCAGTCGAGCGACTCCACTTCAATCTTCAGTATCATCTTGCGGGGCACCATGGCCATCTCATGGTACTTGGCGGCCACTGCACAGTGAAGCAACAAAGAAGGTGGGGCCGGGGCAGTCGTGGAGGCGGAAGGCGGGTCGAGCTCGATGCCCGACGGGTTCAGAGATCCGTTCAGGTCCTCGGGACGTGACTGTTTGGAGCTTGCCGGCGGCAGTGGGCAAGACTGCTCGTCCTCGGAGGTCGCCGAGTTCGGAATACGGCGGCGCCGCGGGCCGCGACCCTGCGAGAATGAGGATGGCTCTACAGGGGATGGGTATTGGGGAGCAAGGGCGTGCGCCGGCCACCGAGCGCGGCTAGGGTTAACCCGCGACCGAGAGAGGCGTGCTAGTGAATCCGGCTGCTCACAGATGCGGGGCGGAGGCGGCACAGGCTGCTGGGGGAACAGAGTTTGCAGTTGGGAGAACAGAACAGAGCGGCGGCCGAGATCTGTCGGGGAGACAGAGAGCAGGAACAGGAGATATCGAAATGACGGATCTACCCTTTTAGAAACCTACTAGTCCCACCTAAATTTTGTAACGGTCCCACCGTTACTTGTAATTTTATGTAATTTAAGTCTCGTAACTCCTTGTAACTTTTTTTTCACCGTTAGATTAGAGTGAATGGACGGCTCCTAAAATCGTCAATCACCGTAACAGTTGTATCAAAAAGAATAGCACCAACCTAAACTAGCGTCTAAACTGAATATGGCATTACATTATAGTACTAGTATATTGCCCTAAATTAAACAGTGTTGCCTAGGTGGCTAGTTGTTTGATATTGAAAATTCGTCAACATATATTTTGTATGTTATTTTTTTTCTTTTTATATGTTTGGCTCGTGGTAAAATTCAAAAGCCGGATTTGTCATCTTACTTGATTGAGAGCTGCTATACACACGACGAAATTGCAGCCGATGCGTGCACGATCCAATGTGGCAGCCCCAGCAGCGAGCGTACATGCAAGAGGCAGTTGGTTTTTTTTTAACTGATGCATGCACAGTGTATCGTTCACATATCGTGCAATCTGTGTCGTGTGTGAAGCCATTTCGTACTTGATTTGGATGATCTGAGCATGCATGGAATGGGACAAAGTCATATCTTTTTTCTCTTGCGAGGAGGGACAGTCATATCAGCTTGGCAAATTGCAATATGTGGGGTTGTCTTTGTCATGTCTCTTATGATCTTGTCACCCACTCCTGCAAAAGCAATCCTTAAAGATCGTGCCAAGTCATCACCACAATAGAACACATAAAGAAATCGATGAACAATTTTGTAGCTTGTCCGGAAACCACGAAGAACAACTACAAGCTCTAGAGCGTAGAAATTCCGTGCAAATCAATTTTCTGCTCTATCATTTCTCTAGTTGTTTGGATCCTTCAAAATATTTAATACGAAATGTACTGCCTACGTAGCAGTGCATGACTGGTTTTTAATCGAGTGGGAGTTGAAGACTCTAAGGACATGCCCACCGCGAGGTTTAGAATTGGTGCTTCATTACCCTTTTCAATGGCACCGGGGGGGGGGGGGGGGGGGGGGGGGAGCTGGCGTGTTTGGTTGGGCAACCATCTGGAATAAAATGGCATGGCTCCATTCTAATCGAACTTAGTGGTTTCATCCTCATGTTTGGTCAGCTTCCATATATTTGATGTTAGAAAATTCCCAACATGTGCTATTGTCATAATTTTACATGTTTGGCTCGTGACAAAATCCAAAAGTCAACATTGCCATCATATGAACCCGTTTCTTACGTAATTTAGATTATGTAAGTATATATTGAAAACAAAACAAAGTTATGTAGGTTTGATATTTTGGTTGGAGTTTATCCCCGCCACAGTATATTTGACCTTTTCCAAAAAGGGGGTATTCTCGGCCTCTGCATCATGTGATGCACACATACATCTTTATAAAAAAGATAGTAAACATCCACGAAAAAAGAGGCCCAACAACAACCGCTGATAAGAGGCTACATGACTAAACACATATCCCATTGCTGACTCGCCAACTAAACCGGATGAATATATCTTGTACTATCGTTTCCCAATCGTTGGATCCAAAGGCCATAGGTCCCTGTTCCTCCGCATGGCGCACATAGCACCATGTATTGACCATCGTGTATATTTGACCTGTAAGATTTGCTTGATTTCCTCGGGCATTAGTCCTCTTGAGATCAATCTGACAACATTTTAACAATGATGTACACTAGCTTGGTCGGGGTTTTCAGAAAGTGAGCACATTAGTGTATACGATATATTCTTATGAAAATATATCACCTTGTGTTATGAACTATGGCAAAACATCTATTAAGTTTCCATTATGAAGGTTTACAAATGTCAAGAATGGGTAGAGACGTGTCTTTATGAAATCTGGTAATAATTTGTATGAACAATTGTAAGCTACGCTAAATTCACAAAACATGTATGGTATAAAAGGCTAAATCAAAAATACTAGTCTAATGATGCGACACTGTGGATTTTCCACTTTAAGCACGTTCCATTGAAGGATTGTCCATGCATTAGTCAACCGTTAATTACGTGGAGTTAATTTCAACTCGTAAAAAATAAATTTGGATGTGGATCCGACCATGTATCATTCTCATGTTAGGTACCATATGAGTTCATACAAGCCAACCGTGACCAAAGAAGTCATGTAGTTTCTCATTAAAATATATAAGGCCTAACACGTTTTTCAAGCTTGCCTTTGATCAATAATAAGATTAATAATACATGGGATTTATGATACAAAAATTATATCACTCCTTTCACATACGAAGTTGACGGTATACTTTATGTGTCATGCATGTCATATATTATCTACTCTAACGGATGGTCAAAGCCTCTAAGGCAATCTTTAAAAACGTATTAGGCCTATATATTTGGATGAAGGGAGTATCTGATATCAAAATTGCTAATTCTAGGGACCTCCTATATGACGCACATTTCGTTCAATAGGTGCCCAACACAAATGGGACACCACGACTGGGCCGACCCATTAGTGTAGTAGCGCCCGACTATTGTAGCGAGCCGACTACCGTAGTGTTTTTTTTGCTTAAAAACACGAAAGAAGTAAAAAAAAAGGAAATCTTTTTTTTTGAAATGCAGATATTTTTGAAATTGTCAACATTTTTTAAATGGAAACATTTTCAAAAATGTGAACAATTTTTGAAATTCTAACCAATTTTTGAGAAGCGCAAACAAAATTTCAATTTCTAAACATTTTTTTGGAAAAAGCAATTTTTTTTTGAAAATGAACTAAAATTTGGGATTGTAAATGATTTTTGAAATTTCTGAATATTTTCTGAAATTACAAACAAATTTCCAAATTCCAAGCATTTTCTAAAAAACAAACATAAATTGAATTTTTTGAACTTTTTTAATAAATGCGAACAGTTTTTTAATAACCAAACAAAAATTGAATTTTTTGGGAAAACACAAACATATTTTGAAAATTTCCATATTTTTCTGAAATATGTTCTTTTGTAATTTATAATTTTTTTTAAAATGAAACAAAAAGTGATTTTTTTTAAAGAAACATAAAAAAAAGAGAAAACCTGGTTCAGAAAACATTCTAGAAGGTTCCCTGGAGAAGGTTCCTGAAACCGAAACCAGAACACCCTCTGCTTAGCGCTGAAATGACAAGCCCACTCGACAGCTCGCTCGCACGTCCTGTTCGAAGCGTCGACAGTTCGATGCAACGTGCGTCGTATAGGAAATTGCCTAATTATAGTCGACCGAGACTTTGTTGAGAGTTCTTCGATCGACTGCATTAAGTTGGGATTGTCTGTACCCCTTTGGGGCAGCCACAGCGGGCACTGTGGGAAGTGCCCTAGCGCACCACGTGGTGTGCTCCAACGACGCCATGTGTTGCGTGTTGGGCGTACCCACGGGAAAGGGTTTTTTTTGCACGCGTTTTTTAGGTTTTGATTTTTTTTTTGATTTTGCTTGTTTTTTTTCTAGTTTTCATGATTTTTAAATACTGTTCTGTTTTCCTCGCGTGAAGCACATTGTGTGAAAAAGCACACTTGTGCTTTCGGTGAAGCACAATTCTCCTTCCTGAAATTGAAAAGCATAGTTGTGCTTTCCACAACTGTGGTTTTCAAAAAGTGAAAAGCACACATGTGCTAAAGCATAACTATGCTTTTCGGGAAGCATAGATGTGCTTCTCGGAAAAGTGAAGAGCACGTTTGTGCTTCATAAAAAAAACAAAAAAAACACAGTTGTGCTTCAGATTTTTTTTCTTCTGGTTTCTTGTTTTTTCAGTTTTTTTTAATGTTTTTTGAATCCCTTTTTTTAGAAAAACTTCGTCTAAACATATTAACATGGGATCTTCTTTTGCGGGAAAAAACGAATCATGAGAAAAACAATTGAAAAACGATTGAATAAAAAAAAGCACAAAACTCCACGTATCGCACAACCAGTATACTACTTGTGACCACAAAAGGAGCTGGGAGTGACATTTGCAAAGGGTACTTCTAAGGGCCTGTTCGGTAGCTCGCCAGCTCCCAGCTTCCGCGTATCCGCGAGCGGAGCTGGCCCGAACGGCCCGGCGCCAGGAAGCTGGCTTCCCGAAGCGGAGGCGGGGCTACGTACAAAAACGTGGAGCTGCTCATTTCCCGATCCAGGAAAAGGAAAAGCTGGAGTTCGGTCTTATTTACGAGATGTGCCACCGCGAAGTGAAGAAAACGGTTCGGTGCTGCTCTCGATCAGTAAGAATAGAGCACGAGCAGGCCTCCTTCTCTATTGGGCTGTCGGCCCATGGAAACAGAGCGGGGAGCTGGAGGAAGGCACCGAACGCTTTTATTGATTCTCATTTTCGTCCGTGAAGCGAGATCTGGGATTGGGAAGCTGGATTCGAGGATTTGCTGGAGCTGGGCGACTCCCGAACAGGCCCTAACTAGTGATTTCTCATTAAGTCTGGTGCAGCCCGCTGCGCATACATGTGACACGGAGTTGAATTCCACGCTGGTGCAAAGGCCTGCCCGGTTTGTGGGTTTTTTATCCTCATGGACCTTTTGTTCTGCTTGTTGGGATTGTCTGATCCTATTTTGTTCTGCGTGCTTGTGCTGGTGTAACATAACACTCTTGTAGTTGTTCTAAAAAAAGCATTTATGTAGTAGTAGTAGCAACTTTAGGACAATCCGAAATTGTTGTGTTCTACATACTTTTTGCACGTGGTTTCCATAGTCTCACATTGTATAGAGATATGCTTGGATTTTTTTTGGATTAATGTTTAAATAACCGAAACTCGAGAACTTCATTTTTAGAAGTTCATGGGTGTTGTAAGGTCGTGCACTTAAGTGTCAGGTATCTTTTTGTGTCATATGAGTATCTATTGGGCATCGACTATTGGTGCCATCATGGACTTTTTTACATATAATACTTGCACTTTCTCACAAATATGCATGTACACTATTTCTAGAAAGTGCAATGGGATTGCTATGTGTGTGTTTCATGGGGAGATTATACCTAAGTTGCACTTTTCCAGAAAAGCGCAACGGGTTCAATGTGTGCATGTTCTATCCTGAACATATCTCAGTTGCACTTTTTAGAAATGTGCAATTACCATTTTCAGAAAAGTGCAATCATGTTGCTATGCATGTACAGTATTTTCTAGGTTGTTTATGCTTTAGTAGCACGTTTTTGTAAAAAAAATCTATAAAAAGTGTTTGCACCTTTTTTTAGAAAAGTGAAACTGATTTATTATATATATTTTCTACCATGATTATGCCTAGTTGCACTATTGTATAAAAGGTACTTACACCTTTTAAGAAATGTGCAACTATCAGTTTTTAAGGTGCATATGAGTTTTATGTATGCATTATCTAGTCTGGTTATCTCCGAGTTGCACTTTTGTATAAATAATACTTGCACTTTAAAAAAATCGTGTAACTACCCTGTTTTGAAAAAGGAAAATTGGCTCGATTTATAATTTTATATCCTCTTGATCAATTGGTTTCAGTTTTCAATAAATTGTAGATGTACTTTTCAAAAGTGTGCAACTACCCTACTTGAAAAGTGCAACTGGGTTACGATGTGTTTTTTATCTCGTGATTATGCTCAAGTTTTTTTTTGGCTTTTTATAACCCATCTAGTGTTAAGGAAAGAGTTTCTTTTAATATATTTTGAAGCCTAATAGAAGAAAGGAACAATGAGAAGTCATGTGGCAATTTTTTGGCCAAGAAAAACGAAAATACACAGGCCTAGTTACATAACACAAGCTCACATATCCATAAGCATATACACACCATGAAGATGGCTATTTTTTTTAAAATAATACACTTTTTTTAATAAATTAGAGAAATATTATGCCGTTTTGATTTTTTTCAAAAATAATACGGCTTCGGCGTCCCGGAAGCCGATAGAATCCAGTCGGCCACGGGGAAGCCGATTAGTGGCTGGCCCACCCGACGCGCGGCCAGTCGGCCCGGCCTGCATGCAGTCGGCCACGAGGACGCCGATAGGCGGCCTATCGGCTTCCGCGAAGCCGATAAGTGGCCGTCGCGGTAGGTGCGTACGCACGCTCGTTTCCACGCGCACGTCGAGGCTTGGCTAGCTAGCTAGCACCGATGCATGCACGCACGCTCGTTTCCACGCGCACGTCGAGGCTTGGCTAGTTAGCTAGCACCGCCAGTCTACTCGCTAGCGCGTTATCTACTGTCTGAGAGAGGAGGCGACCAAGAAAGCGACTCAGCGCGTTGCTTTCCGCCAGCCAGATCCAGCCTCTCTCCCCGTCGGGCGGCTTGCCGCTGTCGGGTTCTTCTTCGACTCTCGGGATGGCAGATGGTGCTTTCTCGGGATGGCAGATGCCCGTGTTTTCTTCCGGCTGCTGTTTCGGCGGCGGCGGTGGCTGGCAGCGGGCGTCGGATTGTGTGCAGAAAAGCCCTTTAGGGACCTCCTTGTATTTTTTCCTTCTGTTGGGGGCTTTTTTGCAGTTGTGCTGGGACACCTGTACTCTCTCGAGGTCTCGGTTTGTCTCTGCGTGTATGCCACGTTTGGCTTTGTTTGTTACTAAGGAACACGCAACGATCTTCAAAAAAAAGCTAGCTAGCACCGATGCATGCACGCACGCGTACGTAGAAACAAGCGTGCTAGCTAGCACCGATGGTACCGAGGAAACGAGCGTGCTAGCTAGCACCAATGGTACGCACGCTCGACAAGCTAGCTAGCACCGATGCATGCACGCACGCGTACGTGGAAACGAGAGTGCGTACGTACGTAGCCACTTATCGGCTTCGCGTAAGCCGATAGGCCGCCTATCGGCGTCCTCGTGGCCGACTGCATGCAGGCCAGGCCGACTGGCTGCGCATCGGGTGGGCCAGCCACTAATCGGCTTCCCCGTGGTCGACTGGGCCCTAATTGGCTTCCTCGTGGACGACTGGGCCCTATCGGCTTCCGGGACGCCGAAGCCGTATTATTTTTGAAAAAATCAAAACGGCGTAATATTTCTCTAATTTATTAAAAAAAGTGTATTATTTAAAAAAAATAGCATGAAGATGGAACATGCTGCAGGGCAGGGAACAAACAGGAATATTAGCGTGTTTTCTTTCTTTGATTTGATGAAGGAAATATTTAGGGTGATAAAATGGTAACAGGTCGACTGAGAATTAGTAATTTCTCGGTCGCCTGAGCCATAGGCAGTCAGAAAGTAAAAAACTCAGGGGATATCATTTTTGAGAAATGTGCAACTATCATTTTTTGAAAGCGCATATTAGTTTTATGTATGCATTATCTAGTCTGGTTATTCCCAAGTTGCAATTTTCTATAAATAGTGCTTGCATTTAAAAAAAATGTGCAACTACCATGTTTTGCATACTCCTGATTAATCACTTTCAGTTTCCAATAAATTTTAGATGTACTGAAAGTGTGCAACTACCCTACTTGAAAAGTGCAACTGAGTTTGCAATGTGTTTTTATCTCGTGATTATGCTCTAGCATTTTTTTTGGCTTTTTATAATTTTAGTATAGCCCATTCTAGTTTTCAGGAAAAGATTTCTTTAAATATATTTTTACCCAACCCCTATTTGACGCCCTCAGCGCCGCTTACAGGCTAGTCCACAAACTCGCGCACACCCCCACTGCATCGTGGGTTCGGCCCATTTATCTTTTCTTTTATATTTTCTAACCTTCAAAAAATGGTGCGGGGAGTGTTATTCAAACTCCAAACCTCATTATTTCCTTTAATGATGAACTTTTTTAAAATCGATGATTTTTTTTTCAAAATCGATGACTTTTTTAATAAAATCTATGACTTTTTTCAATTTTCATGAACTTTTTATAATGTCATGAACCTTTTGAACTTTTGTGAAATTTGTGAATTTATTTTCAAATTTCGTGAACTGACTCAAATTCATGCACTTTTTAAAATTGGTGAACTATTTTTAGATTCACGAACTTTTTTTCAAATCCTTGAACTTTATCAGAATTCACGTACTTTCAAAGTCATGAGTTTTTTTTCAAATTTACACGCTTTATAAAATCTCTTTTCAGATTCGTGGACTTTTTTAAACTCAAGAACAATTTTTACTTTAAAAAACCGGGAACCTTTTTTGAGTGAACAACACAGCAAAAAAAAGGAAACCAAGCAAGAAAAGCGAACAAATGAAAAAAAAGGTGAGCAAGCCTGTAACGCGAGAGCGCGACCACGCGACCATCGGCCTGTGTTGAGCCAGGCCATTCGGCGCACCAAAGAGGAGTTCTCGTTTTTGAAGCCTATAATAGAAGAAAGGAACAGGACAAAACTCACGTGGCAATTTTTGGGCCAAGGCAAACGGAAATACACAGGACGAGTTAAATAACAGAGGCCCACATATCTACAAGCATATACACGCCACGAAGTGTTGCAGGGGACGAGAGCAACTAATTAAGGAGTACTCCTTCGGAAGCCCCCGCAAGGGTCACTTAGGGTGGACCGGGAGGGTGCCATTTGGCGCGCCCTCAGCTGCTGCCACGTGTCGCGCTCTAGGCGCTTTCTCCGGAATTTTTTCTGTACGCGTTTTCGGCTTTTAGATAATTTTTTTTGTTTTTTCGCCTTTTTTGTTTTCCCCTCGTTTTTTCTTAGGATTTGGACCAAAAAACTCAATTTTTTTTGCGCGAAAAAACGCGTTTCTTTTTTTTCCGTTCCGCTAGAGGCACAGTCGTGGCTCTCGGAAAAGGAAAAAAAACGTGTTTTTTTTGTTCCGCGAGATGTATGGATTTACTTCTCGTGGAGGCACGGATTTGCTTCCGCGTCGTGCCTCTCGGAAAAGGAAAAAAAACGCGTTTTTTCTTTTTCTTTTTGTTCCGTGAAAGGCACGGGTTTACTTCTCGTGGAGGCACGGATTTGCTTCCGCGAGAGGCACGATCGTGCCTCTCGGAAAAGAAAAAAAACGTGTTTTCTTTTTTCTTTTTTGTTCCGCGAGAGGCACATATTTACTTTTCGTGGAGGCACGGATTTGCTTCCGCGGGAGGCACGGTCGTGCCTCTCGAAAAAGGAAAAAAAACACGTTTTTTTCGTTCCGCTAGAGGCACGGTCGTGAAGGAGAGGCACAGACTTCTCGTGTAGGCATGGATTTGCTTTCGCAAGAGGCACGGTCGTGCCTCTCAGAAAGAAAAAAAAATGCGTGTCTCTTCGGAAAGGGAAAAAACGTGCCCCGGGTTCGGTTTATTTTGTCCGGTTTTTTTGTGAAAAAAAATTCGTTAAAACCTATCAATATGGGATCTAATTTTAAAGATCTCGATGCGAGGAATCCAATGGTGAAAACGGCTCAAGATTTGGACACACGATTTAATAGATAAAACGTTTTGAATAAATGAATCTATGAAAAAAGAAAAACTCTCAGATTGCGACAAGTGCCGCACATGCAGCGCGCCACTTGTCGTAATCAGACAAGGTGGGTTTCATCTTTGGAAGGAGTACTCCTTAATTAGTGATTTCGCAGGGGACATCCTATTTGGCGCATAGGGCGTTGGGTGACGCGCAAACGCGCAGCCCCCGCTCCCCAACGCACACTTTCTGGACCGTCCCATGTGTGGGGAGGGCGCGCTCCTGCTTTTTCTATCGTTTTTTGTTTTCACTTTCTGTTTTCTTTTTTTGCTTATAAGAAACATGTTCGAGATTTCAAAAAAACTCTGAAATTCAAAAATTGTTCATGATTTTTTCCTTCCAAATTTCATCAAATGTTAACAAAATGAAATTGTTCCTGCATTTGAAAAATGTTTCGAGTTTCAAAAAATATGAAGTTAAATAATGTTCTTGGGTTTTGAAAACTATGCATGAATTTTTAAAGATGTTCACATATTTGAAATATAACAAATTTCAAAAAAATATTCATGAATTCAAATAGACATTCACGACTTTAAAAAATGTTCCAATTTCAAAAAAACGTTCTCTAATTCAAAAAATGTTTGTGGATAAAAAAATGTTCATAGATCCATAAAATTGTTCCCATATTACAAAAAATGTTCGTCAATTCAAAAAATGTTCTCGAGTTTAAAAAAATTCTGCCGATTTATAAAAATGTTCACGGATTCAGAAAAAGTTCACGCATTTCAAAATTGTTACATGAATTCAAAAAAGGTTCCTAAATTTGAAAAATGTTCACAAATTCAAAACATGTTCATGAATTTGAAAAAGTGATGAGTTCATAAGATATTCACAAATTTAATAAAAGTTCATGAATTTCAATATTGTTTGCAACTTTGAAACTTGTTCACAAATTTGAAAAATAATCGCTTATTGGAAACAAATCATAAATTTGAAAATCATTCTTGATTTTCACAAAAAAATTACGAATTTTAAAATTGTTCAACTACTGGAAAATTATTCATGATTTTCAAAAGTTCATGGATTTGAAAATGGTTCACAATTTTCAAAAAACTACGTGGTTTTTTTTAAGTTCACATATTTGGGAAGAAAAAGTTAAAAATAAAAAAATGAAAGAAAAATAGAAAAACAAAAACAAAAGAAAGAAAGAAAGAAAAAAGCAGAAACAGACTAACGGGCTGACCCATTACCACGGGCAGGGGTGCGCGTTTCGTCGCTATCCCCTGACCTGCGTGGGGAATGGGATCCCCGATGTTGCAGGGCAGGGAATGAACATGAATATTAGCGTGTTTTCTTTCTTTGATTTGACGATGTAAATATTTGATCGACTGAGAATTAGAGCCATAGGCAGACAGAAAGTTAAAAACTCAGGGGATACATCATGTCCAAATACAAAGTTATTTCTTAGTCCCATGAACGTAATCACGGGGAGGAATTGTGCTACATGAGTAAACAATTGGTGGTTCCATGATTCCATCCATGCACGGGGTGCTCATGAAATTATTTGATTTGCAACTACTTCAAACCAATGATATGAAGCATCAGCATAGTGATTGATTCCCATGATTTCCAATTAAGTGGCTTTTCAGGATGACAGGGGAGGGGTCTCGGAGTCCTTCCAGGTGTTGAGAAACGTGCTGTGGTACCGATCACCTTGGACAGCATCCATAGCGGCGTAGGACTCGAGCTCAGCCATCTCCTCAGCCGTGAGCTGCACAGACAGAGCTCTCACGTTCTGGTTGAAATTCTCAACTTTGGTCGTGCCGGGTATGGGGCACACATCGCTTCCCTGGTGGTGAACCCAAGCCAGCGCGAGCTGGGACGACGTGCAACCCTTCCTCGCAGCCATCTCGCTCACGCGCTCGAATATCGCCGCGTTCTTCTCCATGTTCTCGGGTTGAAATCTCGGGAGATTCTGAAAACGCAATGGGGTACATTTGTTAGAAAATGAGAAAGGAGAAGAGTAAGCCAGCTAAATGTATGAAGGATCATGGGTAACTCATTTACCTTGCGGAAATCGTCCTCTGGTAATGTGTCCACCAGTTTAGGTCCAGTGGATAGAAAACCTCTGCCTAGTGGACTGTACGCCACAATTCCAATGCCAAGTTCTCTGAAACAGAAAACAATTTGTAAGTTATTTCTAGGGCTACATAAGGAGGACGTTTCATACTATATATATGAAGTTGATTTTGAAAAGAAATTGTGAAAGAAAGTAGGTTTGTAGTCATTGCAAATACCTGCAAGTTGGGATTATATCTTCTTCAACATCTCTTGACCACAGAGACCACTCCAGCTGAACGGCGGTGATCGGATGAACTGCGTGCGCCCTTCTTATCGTCGACGCCGAGGCCTCCGACAACCCGACGTATTTCACCTTTCCTTCTTTGACTAGTTTCTTGATCTCACCCATCTGCATGCATACGGTAGTCAAGAAAGTAGGCTGGTCAGCCCTCGATCTGTAAATGAAACGAAGTTGAACAAGCAGTGCTACGTAGTAGGTACTGACCGTGATCTCGACGGGGACATTCTTGTCGATGCGGTGCTGGTAGTAGAGGTCGATGCAGTCGACGCCGAGCCGGGCGAGGCTGCCCTCGCACGCCGCCCGCACGTACGCCGGGTCACCGTGGACCTCCCAGGTGGCCGTGATGCCGAATTTCGTGGCCAACTGGACCTTCTCCCTCACCCCTCCCTGCAGCGCCTGCTTTCTCACACGGAGAACTCTGGCCGGTCAGACATCCGCGTGCGAATGATATGGCAACTAGCGAGGAGCCAAGGAACACGTCGGGTGACTATACTAAGGTAATTACCTTGCCGAGCAAGAGCTCGTTGGTGTGGGGGCCGTAGATGTCGGAGGTGTCGAGGAAGGTGACGCCGGCGGCGACGGCGTGGCGGAGGAGCGCGATCATGTCCTGCTCGGGCTTGCGCTCGCCGTAGACCGCCGACATGCCCATGCAGCCGAGGCCCTGCGCCGAGACCTCCAGCCCCTGCGAGCCCAGCTTCATGCGCGGCACAACCACCGGAGCAGCAGCCATGTCGTTCGTGCCTGCGCTGCGTGTGTGATGAGTGATGACCGATGGATGAGTAAGTAGGTCGGGAGCTTTCAGTGCAATGCTGGGGTGCAATTTATAGTGCGGTGGAGGGCGTCATGGAGTAGGTCACCAGGCTGCGGGTTTGAATGAGCTGCCAAACTAGAGCAGAGCGTCACCGCGTACGTAGGGCGCCCGAACTTAATTTCTCCACCGATGCGTGACCTTTTTTTTTGTAAAACAATCCAGTCCAGACAAATATTTTTAGGTAAAATAGTCCAAGGGTCGCGGCATCTTGTGATAGCACTCATTCGGATAACATCCGGTCAAGTCAAGATACCACCTCATCTAAAAAAAAGTCAACATACCACCTATTATTTATTTAATTGCGATATGAAAAGAGTTTTATTCCATTATATTATAATAGGGGTTTCAGTCGATAGGCCCAAGCCGTTGGATTGTTCGATTTCAATCCAACGGTTGGCTCATCTTGTTTCTTCTCCAGTAGTTTCTCTCCTCACACAGCCACGTCATGTCACACGAGGTCTTAGTGAGCCCTCACCGGGGCGCCATGGGCAACCGCGGTGTCCCTATCTCGAGCTCGGTTGCCGTCAATCCTAGCGGCGGTCAAACCAGTGAACCCTCATCCTCGCCTGCACATGCGACACCGTCCCGGATTGGCCTTGCTAGGGATGCCACCGCAAGACGCCTCATCCCCATCTTGACCCCGGAGCTCTATGTTGTATGTCTCGAGAAATTGATCGATACAAAATTTATCCTCTGTTGTCCGAGGAATAGGAAATCCAGGAAAATAAACCAAGCCACCATCAGGGGCGGAGCTGGAGCTCATGCTACCCCGATGCACCACTTAACTATGGCATAATATTATCAAATAACAATACATTAAATAAAGGTGTGTTTCACAACTTGTAACACGGATTACCTAACATAATAGAAATCGATTTATAAAAACAAAATGCAAAAATCAAACTACTTAATATAATGCTACGAGAAAAGGACATAATTACTTGAAAAGAATGTCTTCGCATTCCCAAATTCCAACACACATCATCAGGCATTAAGGTTCAATAACCTACAAGATAAAAAATATAATTTAATTTTAAAATTGAACGTAGTAAATGCCAAAATCAAAGTACTTAAATTTGCTAAAATTTTAGAAATTACTTTTAGTATATTCTCTTCCTCCGAGCCATGAAATAGTCACCCACTTGATCATTGGTGACCTTTTTTCATTTCTTCTTTCTCCACATAACAAATAACATCATCACTCAAGCTATCATCATTGAGGCGATTGCGCAAGTAAGTTTTGACCTATTTCACTACTAAAAGCACCTCTCAATTGTAGCCATAGCAAAATAGGCAGCGCAATCACTAGTTTCAACAACCGATAAAACAAAGGATACATAAAATGCCTCCTTGTTTGCACCATTTTTTTAAAGCTCGGTGCCTGTTGCTATCTGGAAAAGCTATCATCTATGTGCACATCAACAATAGAGCCGTAGATCCTTATCAAGATCCCTCAAATCCCCAAAATCAAAATCTTGAGGGTATAGTTTAGCCAAAATCACAAGATTTCCCAAATTGAAACCACGAAATGAGTCTCATGGACTCAAAGACGCTGACCGAAAAAGCAAATTAGAGGATGTCTCATTGAACCTACCATCAAGCTCCTGAACCAGTCAATCATTGAAGCAATCAACTTGATAGTGATATTTGTTGGTAATTCCGGTTACCTGCCTTCTCTTTTTTGGATTAACATGTGCTTCTTCCATGTCCAACTCTCCATTATCATGTTTCTCACAAAACGCATGGACTTCACTCACCATAGATTCCCATCCGTCTTCTCTAAGTTCATTCAAAACAATTCTAGTGGACTTGACACATTTCATGGCATTTAGTATGTCTTGATCCTTCTGTTGCAATGCTAATGACAATGTGTTGGTAGTAGTGAGGATTGTCAACATGAGATGCAAATGGAAGCCAAAGTCAAAAGATTGAAAATACACCAGAAGACCATTTGCTTGGTCTTTATTTGTTCGGTCGGTGTCTTCTTCTTCAACAATTTCAGGAACTTTAATAACTGGCCTGAACATGGCAACCAAACTCTTAAGTGTTTTAGCATGAGAACCCCAATGAGTGTCCATGGGTCTTTGAAGGCATTGCTCTTGATTCAAACATGTTCCCGTTGTAAGTTGCCTGCACCCTAAAGCCTTGCTCATTTTCTTCAAGATTTACATCTCTAATCATGCCCCTTTGCTTGGAAGAACCAACCACAACATTTAACATGGTAGAAATCATACTGAAGAAATTACTAACCCCTTTGTGCTTTCCTACAACAGCCACAACAACTAGTTGAACTTGGTGAACAAAGCAATGAGCATAATAAGTTGTGCTACTTTCTCTCATGTTCAATGATTTGAAACCATTGAACTCACCTCGCATGCTGCTAGCACCATCATCCCCTTGTCCTCTAAATTGATTGTAACTCAGCTTATACTTTTGCAAAAAGAGAATCAGTTGAACTCTTGAGGTACGAAGAAGTTGTTTATTTCACGTGAACAAAACCAACAAAGCTTTCTTTAGAATCTCCAGAACTATCAACATACCTCAAGGCCACGACCATTTGTTCTTTGCAAGAGACATTTCTGGACTCATCAACAAGTAGGCAAAACACATTATTGTGAACTTCTTTTAGATAGATTGGACTATCACGTGCGCAAAACCTTCAGGATATCTTTCTGGACCTGAGAAGCAACCATAAGAGCATTCTTTGCAGTATCTTTTCCCATAGCCTTGCCAACAACTGGATCATGCTCAACTAAGAAGTCATGAACTTCCAAGAAATTCCCTTTATTATGCGAGTTCCTTGACTCATCATGGCCCCGAAAAGGCAAGCCATGCTTCAACAATAGTCTAGCTATGTCAATTGAGGCATTTAGTCAAGTAAAATATGCAACCTTCGAAGCTTCACTTTTAAACTGGACAGCAACATCAATGTGTTGATCTCTTTTAGTAAAACAGTACATTTTTTCATTGCTTGATCATGGACACTACCTGGCTCACCAATAGAATCTTTTAGCCTTGCTGGAATGCTCCAAGTATCCGAACCATTCAGAACAAATGCCTCATACCAGCTTCTTTCTTGTGGCACGGTCCCTGAATAAGAAACAACAAAAGCAATATGTCTTTTTCTTCTCTTTGTCGTATTCAAGCTAGCTCCCATAATCATCAAACCATTTAGGATCAAACCTTCTCCTCTTAGCCCCAAAGCTTGAATATGAAAAATCGATATCTCTTGGCTGACAAGGTCCATTAACCAAGTACTTTCTTCTTACCAGATCTTTCAAAATTGTATGATAATGTTTACAATTTCCTCTTGTCTGGATCATATAGAATCTCCTCCTCCCAATTCATGCCTTATGGAGCATCTTGTGATGATACCTTTCTTTTCAGAAGAAACCTGGCCACATTATCTGTATTTAACAAATAAATTTACAAATGAGAACTCCTAACTGAGTTCAAGAAAGTTTTGAGGGATTTGAAAAAAGTTTGCGGATTTGAAAAAGTTCAAGAATTTGAAAAAAAGTTCACACACTCAATTTTTTTTGTGGATTTGATTTTTTTATGTATTTGGAAAAGTTCACGGATTTTAAAAAGTTCACAAACTGAAGAAAGTTCACACATTTTTAAGAAAATAGTTTGCGAAAAAGGGTAAAAAAACCTAAATAGAAAACCAAAAACTGTCAAAAGCTTCTGGAAGCTTCCTAAAACCATCTGGAATCTTCTAGAAGCTTCACATGATTGACTGGGAGAGATTCAGAAAAAGCACGCAACAATCGCTTTACGTGGGTTGGCCCATTCACGAGCGACCGTGCATTGCGGGAATGAAACAAAATTGCTGTCACGAAAGAGAGAAAATAAATAAATGGGCCGAGCCCAAGGTGGAGAGGGGTTCCACGTTGGTTTGTCAAATGCATTGTAACCGTCACAGAAGGCACTAAATAGGGTTTGGGACAGCAGTGCATGAACGAACAGCCTGAAACCCACTACTGAACCGACTCAATTCTAGGGAGCAACTAACTAAAGGTTGCCCCTTGTGGGGTTCCCGCAAGGGTCACTTTTTTGGCATGGGAGCGTGCCAAGTGATGCGCCCAGCCATCGCCACATGCCGCATGCTAGGTACTTCTTCTGGATTTCTGTTTTTTATTTTTCTATACACGTTTTCGGGGTTTAGATGTTTTTTTTGGCTTTTTTTTTTGCATGGTTTTCCCTAGGTTTTGGATGGACATAATCTTTTATTTGGAAGCAGTGCTTTTCCGCAAGAGGCACAATATGTGCTTCTGCGAGAAGCACTTCCCGAATAAGAGAAGAGCACAACCTGCGCTTTCATGAAAAGCGCAACTGTGCTTCTCATGGAGGCACAGATTTACTTCCGCGAGCTCGTGGAAGCACCTATTTGCTTCCGTCAGAAACACAACATTCGCTTTCACGATAAGCATAAATGTGCTTCTCGAAAAGGGAAAAGCACAACCGTGCTTTCGTGAATATAGGGAAAAGCACAATCTGTGCTTCTACGAGAAGCACAGCTTGTGCTTAAAAAAGAAGAATTGAAAAGGGAGGGGCGTTTTGGTTCCCGGGTCCAGATGATCCTGATATCTGGGCCGTCCAGCTATGCTGTGGGATGCGTGCGAGGCATTATTTAATTTGCTATACAGAGACAGAATAAGAATGGAATACACAGCGACAGGCCAGTACGTATGGTGTCAGGAGACGGGCGGCAACGCGCGCTGGACCGCCGTTAACGGCAAGCGTGCGGGACCAGACGCGAAGTGTTCCTCTGCTGGGTACAGTTCGTCATATGGACCCACTAGTCAGGTCCCCATCCAGCAGCTTCTGTCCAGTTTGAGTAAAAGGGGATCGAGCCGAGGAAAAAATAGAGCGGGAGGGCTGCGGCGGCGGCGGCGGCGATCTCGCGGACTGCTTACTCTACTTGGCCGGCCGCCTGACCGGCGGAGGTGCTAATGGCGACCGACTACCCCCTGCCTCAGTGGACAGGTAAAAAATGGGCATTATTCTCTGGAGGTTGGAGGTTAATTTCTTTGTTGGATCCCGGCGACAGCCGCCTGAGGATTGCTCAAAAATCAACTGCAGGTTACCAATCTTCGCGGATGAGGCGTGCAACGCAGCTATTCTAATGGACATGGTGTGTGGCGGAGCTCCGGCGCAGGATGAATCGGGCGACGGATCTAGATGGGGGTTAGAAGACGCGGGGAAGAGTGCAGTGGGAGGATTTGGTGGCCAGCGGCGTGGGGGGCAGCGTAGTGGTGCGCCCTACGGCGAGCATAGAAGTGTTGATGCAGGTCGCGGAGCCGTGTCCGATCTCAGTGAGAGTGAAGGCGATAACGCAGAGGTGATTGATCAAGGCGACGCCTAGATGACGCAGAGGTGATTTCTTTAATCTCTGTTTTTCTTTAATCTCTGTTTGCCATCAGCTAGCAGAAGCACAGTAGCCATCAGGTTGGTCACCCCCACCATGACAAAAAGGTATTCAATTTCCTGGTCATTTGTTTGCAAAATAGGGAGGGGATTAGATGATGTGTGGCATGCACTGGCTCATTTGCATATACAAAAAATATGTTAGATCAGTTAAAAACAAGGATGTGGTGCTGGGTGCATAGCTGGTTGCATTTACACGACTGTTCTACACACTAGGCATACTTGTGTTCTGCTTATGAATTGTGAACTGGAGTGGAGAATCACATGCTTTTAATTTTGGTTTGCGACTCATTTTTGCTGGGCGCAGAGTAAGAGTAGGCAAACATGCCGGATAGGACACCATGTCCAGGGAGAGTTCACGCGCTGGAGCAGACTATTTGGAGACAAGTTGGGAGACCACGTAGTTGAGCCTGCACATAGGTTTAACATTTGACCCGCTGTGATTCATGAGAGTGTGGAAAGCAACGACACAGCATCAGCTCAAGTGATGGGGAAATGGACCCACAAGCCCCTGGGACAAATAGGTAATTTGATGCAACCATTTCCTTGCATAGCCATGATGATTGACCAAGAAAACCTGTTCTGAATTGCTAGGCGCGTGGATTAGAATTCAGGTACATTTAATTCAAGCTGTGTGATTCCTACTGAAAACTGAATGTATGTAATGACACTGAGGCCATGGAGCGAACATGTCGTGGCATAATCAACTTTAAACACGGTCTATGGCACATGTAAGTCAAGTTCACACATAGTTTTCAATGTTTCAGTAAAGAGCCATCGATTGGGCATGAAGCAGTAGATTTATCATTTGACTGAAGATTCCTCAGTTTACACACGATCTCTGACCAAGTGTGTCACTGCTCACGGAATTTTCAGAGTTAGAGTAAGAGGCCATCGATCCAACAGAGCTAGAATATTGATAAAAATTAGATTGTAGGTCATAGACAATGTATGGACATGTATGTTAATTGCCGACTGAATTTTCGGAGGTAGAATATGACGTAGATTAGAAACACAAGATCTCACCATGTCATTGCAGAGCTTGATTAAGTTTATACAGTACATTTTATGGAATATGCTAACTGTCCGCTCCGCTGAAATTACAGGACACCCTGTCCTAGCAGGGTCGGCACACTCCGCTCCACTGAAAATGACAGGACCGGACGCCGTGTCCTGGGAGAATTGGTGCACTAGAGTAAACGATTCAGGGGTATGCAGATAAGTTGGGTGAGCAAGCTGCTATTGGGCTAACATTGGACTCTCTGGGAGAAACCTACGATTTTTATAATCTTTATTCACGGAAGCATGGTTTCGGCATCAGATATGGGAAAAGTAGGCTTAACGTCGAGAAGACAAAGTGTATGCAGGAAGTTGTCTGCGGATGCTCTGTAAGTGTTCTTTAGAAATCTGAAGTGGTAACTCAATTTCCTGTTGGTGCATATTGGGTTCTGCCGTTTAACGATGTAGTCGAGTGCCCAGCCATGATTCGATTGCTCCGCGCAGCTGACAATGGGTACACCTCGTCTGCTGCTGCAGTCGGAGATGCAGTTGACGGTGAGCAGTTAGATATGATTCACGATGATGATGAAGGGGTCGGCTCAATCGACGTGGAAGATGGATCAACAGGCGCTTGGCTGGACGAAAAGGCAACGCAGATAAACTTTGCCCGGTGGAATTTACTGTGAGGTTTGGGGGTTCTTCATTGTGACTGAATGATAGACTGATAGTGGAGATTTAGAAATTACTTGCACAAGCTAGAGCGGGGGAGGTGTAGTTCTTAAAAAAACGTGTGAAGTTTCTGAACTGAAACATGCACATTATGAAATATGCAGAATAACAGCTTGTGTCTTCAGAACCTGCGGTGCATGCACATTGCATCATAAAGTATAGGCTGCAAGGCTTGATTTGCAATTACTGAAGTGAAAACATTCATATTCTGAATTGTAGTGTTTTACTCAGAATAGGAGTGTGTCCGCATTGCATCATCAATTACAGAGTGCAGTTCATTGTCCCTGATGTCCGCTGCAAATTGTAGGGTTAGAGTTGGTAGCCATACCCCTGACAGGATTGCTCACGTTGAGACGACGGGTAGGTGGGAGCTGTGTGGAGACATGGCTGGCTTGCGCCGTAACGGCACGTCCTAGCGAGTCGGCCCAAGTGACGGCGACCTGTCACATGAACGGCGCGTCTCCGTCTGGACCTACAACTCTGAGACGAACGTGGGTGCATTAAATGGCAACAGTGTGGAGCCATTGCACTGTTGAATAATCGACCCACGCTCAGGAATACAACCCAGAATACATAACATGTCACGCATCACGAGGAGAACTGGTGGTACAGATTTCAGGAGCATGTGGACTCGGGAGCCAAAACGGATTTCCGAATTGAAAACCGCAACCGTGCTTCTAGGCTTAGTTTTTTTCTTCCTTTTTCCAGTTTCCCTTTTTTCTTCCGATTTTTTCATTTATTTTTTTGGGTTTTCTGATTTTTTTTATCAAAAATTATTAACATGTGATATAGTTTTGAAGATCTCGACGCGAGAAATCGAATAGTAAAAACGGTTCAGAAGATAAAACATTTTGATAAAATCAATCTAAAAAAGAGAAAATTCCCAAGTTATGACAAGTGACGCAGTCAGAACCTGAGAAGGTTTGCAAGGGTTAACTCTTAACTAGTTCTCTATTTAACACAGAGAGCGTCAAATAGGAAAGACCACATATGCATGCTGCTGGGTCGATAAGGATTTGCTCAAAAACATGGGTGCCCATTGAGCCCATCCAGGTCTCTAAGCCCACCCAGAGCTTACAGAAAAATTCACTGGAAGTTAAATAGAAGCCCATCTCCTGACCCTAGAGGTACCCCAAGCGCGGGAAACCCAAATCCTCTCATAGCCTCCTTCCCCAAAATCCCCCATTCCTCCACGGCTCCGCCTTCCCCTCCCCAAACCCAAAACCCTAGAACCTTTTCCATTCCGCTCCCTCGCGGAGCTTGGCCACCATGAGCGCTCCCATGGAGATCTCCTTCGACCCCCACCCTTCTCATCCCGCCCTGCCCGCCTTCTCCTCCAGCCCACCCCTGGAGCCTGCAGCCGCCACCACCCCTCCCGCGGTCCCGTCCTCGCCGCAGCCGACGGCGGAGGCCGTAGCCGCGCCCACCCCGCCAGACGACAAGGTCCTCGTGTCAGGTAGGCGCCGCGACGCCCACGCATTTCTTGCCTCGCCCTAGCGGCGCATGATTAAACCGTGCTCTGCGAATGCCCGATTTGGTTTCGCCGGGGTTGATTTTTCCTTTTGCGCTTGCAGTTGAGGTGCTGCTGCACGCCACGAGTACGGCTCGCTCCGAGGACGTCCAAGCAGCCGTGGAGAGGTCGGTGCTGTTCGGGTTAAACTTTGTTTCGAGCTTATTTTACTGTTGTTGAATGCTTGATGACACGTGGATGCATGAGCTGCTAAATGCGGGTTGGATTAGATATAGTTTGACACTGGAAAAGTGGAAATGTGCCATGATTGTAGGTAACGTGGTTAACAATCATCCTGTGATTTAGCAGTGGAGTTTGCTGAGTATGTTGTAGTAGGAAATAACAGACATGTTTGTTTCATAATCGCTGATGATGCAGCATATTGGAGATTGACGTGGCAACTAGCAAAGTTAGGAGTACTAAATTGTTTGCAATAGGCAATTAGGCATTGCAGGGTGATTAGTATTTTAGAGAAAAATACCAGATAACCTTTAAGTTTTACAACAGATTAGCAATTAGGTGGGGATTTCTGCTGTGTAACATGGATATAAGCCGATCATTTCAAAAATGACTGTGTTCACCATTTGCTTGTAGAAATGATGGAGAAAGCTGTAAATGAAGTTAAAAAATCCTACCATCTGTAGTGTTCTGTTCAGAAAAGATCACTGGAAACACAGATATAAGCCAATCATTCCAAAAAAATATCGCGTTCAACTGTTCATCACTGGAGGCTGGATAACTCACCAAATCAATTCCAGAAATCTTATCATCACTTCTTTCATATTAAAGTGCTAATCAGATCTGAGGCCATGGAATTAACAGTTTCTTGTAGACAGCTTCTTGGTTTAAGCTCATAGCATATATATTGAACTTGCACGGTTATCTTCTCTTGCAGGACATTAATGTTTGTTATTGCTCATACTTAACATTTACAAGTTGTTCTCTTATCAGGATGTTAGAATCTCGAAGTTTAAGCTATGTTGATGGTCCTGTTCAGATACCTCCAGACAATTCTTTTCTTCTTGAACATGTCAAAAGGATCCAAATATGTGACACTGGTATGATGTTTCACTTAGGCTGGAAAGTGTGCTTTCTTGATCTCAGTTATCTATGTACCTCTTCCTGAATGCCCGCTTTTCATGTAGATGAGTTGATTGAGAACCACAAAATCCTGTTGTTTTGGCAAGTCAAACCTGTCGTTCATGTATTCCAGGTATGCATCTAAATGTTTTCTGCCTAAATCACTTAAATCTTTGTTGCCTAAATCTCTTCTAGTTCCTTTTAAAACACAGATGGTCTTTGGGTATGTTTGCATGCTATTGCCGGCTATCTTTCTTCTTTGATCAATTGCCTGTTGGAATTGTTTCATCTTCACATGATAAGATATCTTTGTAATGCTGCTGAGGTACTGGTGTTTTGTTGTTTTCACTTAAAATTTTAAATTTCACATTTGTTTTCTCTTGAAACAACCGGAGTGATTTTCTAAATTAGACTACTGACCTCTTTCCAAGAGATAGATTACTTCATGTCATGTTCTAGTGAACATTTGGTTCAAATTTATCATACACCTCAAGGCTCAAGCTGATCTGGTTATCTTGCAGTTGAATGAGGATGGTCCAGGTGAAGAACCAAGTGAAGACGACACACTCTCTAGCTTCAATGAGTGGGCTCTACCTGCCAAAGAATTTGATGGATTATGGGAAAGGTTTGGTTTGATCTCATTATCCTTTACCAGTTACAATTTCTGTGTTTTTTATTCTGTTGGTGATGTCGTATGTGCTTGCAGCTTACTATATGAAGTGGGTCTCAAGCAGAGGTTGCTGAGATATGCTGCTAGTGCTTTGCTATTTACTGAAAGAGGTGTAGACCCATGCCTTGTTTCATGGAACAGGTAAGCATCTTTCACATCGTTAAGCACTTGGAGGCTTCACATGTCATCAGAAGTAGCATATTTTGGTTTTACTTTCCACAATAAAGTTGGTCATTACTGCCATGGAACTTTAGGGTACCTTTTTGTGTAGTTGGGTTTGCAGTTAGCTTCTGAAACCTTTCGATGACGTTCATGAGTACTTCCTGAAATTGTATCTGGACAGTGGGCCATTGTCTCCTTCCTCTTCTTCAGTTCTTCCTTGAGTCTATTGGTGGATATTGTTTGTTGGGATAGTTAATCAAGGTGGATGTGCAAAATACTGCAAAAAAGAATTGCAGCTTAATTGTCAAGGGATACTCATTGGATGCAAAAGCCTGAGCTTCGTGAAACTGAACTACTTACCTTTTAATACCCATGCAAATGTGCAACAACAACAACAACAACAACAACAAAGCCTTTGGTCCCAAACAAGTTGTGTAGGCTAGAGCTGAAACCCATGCAAATGTGCACTTTCAGTTATATAAATTATTCTCTAGGAATATATGATTTTTTTTTTTTGTATTGTTTATGTACTTTTTTACATACAATTGCAGGATTGTACTTTTGCATGGTCCACCTGGAACAGGAAAGACTTCATTGTGTAAAGCACTAGCTCAGAAGCTTTCTATTCGCTTCAATTCAAGGTTCTTGCTTAATGATATTCATGACTAAATGTTTTAATAAATAATGTGTTACTAATTACTGTCTCTTTTTCACCAGGTATTCTATGTGCCAACTAATTGAAGTCAATGCCCATTCATTGTTCAGCAAGTGGTTTTCTGAAAGTGGGAAACTGGTATGCCTTTTTGTGCTTATATCAATAATATTATCATGTATTCATGCTGAAATCACATCATCAGCTCGTGGTAATTGAGTTTTGTTATGTTTTTGCACCATTTTGCACGATGTGGAAAATTCACCATCATATGATACATTTTGTAGTATGTAGTTAGTTTAGCCCACTAAAATTGTCCATTGGAGATACATCTTCATTTCCGTCTTACAATGTACATACTATAATTTGTCCTTTTTAGGTAGCCAAACTTTTCCAGAAGATTCAGGAGATGGTGGAGGAAGAAAGCAACCTGGTATTTGTATTGATCGGTATGTTCATGACAAAACTGGTGAAATGACTAGATGTTCAATCTCCGTATGATCTGACTAGCTCAATCCATGCCTTGTTCATCTTATCTATGCGTTGTTAAACGGACTTCTCATTCCATTGCGTTTTTACTTTCAGAAAAGCCTCAATACTATTGAATAATGAACCCCATTGAGCTACATGACATATGGGTGGATAAGTAAGATAGCAAATGATTTTGTCCTTTGTGTGAATAGAGACAACATAGATCATAAAATGTTTTTAAAATCGAAACCAACACAATTTAATTCCCTAGGCATTATCTCCTAGTTGCAGACTGGCGAAATGCATTGTGGCACTCCTATAGAATTTTAACTGAACTTTTGGATTTTAGATAAATTTGATTTGCAGCATGCTGTATTTGAACCCTTAATGTTATCTATGGCGTTTATGCATTTTAACACGTGATATTGCAGATGAAGTTGAAAGCCTTGCTGCTGCCAGACAGGCTGCCATATCTGGCTCTGAGCCTTCAGACTCCATTAGGGTAAAGTTTTCATCAGTTTTCCTTTGCCATATACCTTTTATCAGGTAATGTTTACACTGTCTTCTTTCACTCTGTAATGTTCAGGTGGTAAATGCCTTGCTAACACAAATGGACAAACTGAAGGCTTGGCCAAATGTTATCATTTTGACGACATCAAATATCACCACAGCTATCGGTATTGATTTTCCGCCTTTTGAGTTTTTTCCTTTTATGACCTGAATGGCCCATCGTGCCATTCTGTGTGCATAGTTGCCACATTTTTTGCATGATTATCTGCGCGTTTAGAACAACGGTGTGTCGGTGCTGTATATGATCAACATCTGGACAAATTTGGACATTTAGTATGTGTTTTAGTTGGTCAAGTGAATTACCGCAGTGAGGGGAAGATCAATTGCATAATAAGCATGTTTATGTTTGTGGAGCTGTCTATGTTTATAACATCACTTTTCCTACTTTTCCAAAGTAACTAATGCTACATTATTGATACATTTCAATTTAGATAATCTTGTTGCCATCGACAATGAAATATCAACTGTGCTCACTACTGATGTCTCTTGGGCTAATAAAATTGCGTAATTGCGGACATTCATTCTATTTTCGATGGCTGTTAAGGAGAACAGCCTGTAGCTTTCTTAAACATCGTGTAGACATGTATTGACTCCTAAAATCAATAAATTCTAACTCGTATGTGGTTTGCAGATATTGCATTTGTTGACAGGGCAGACATCAAGGCATACGTCGGCCCCCCTACTCTTCAAGCACGCTATGAGATTTTGAGGTCATGCATAGATGAACTCTTCCGAGTAGGAATTCTTACATATCCTCAGGTATTTGTTCCTTTTTGCCAACTTGGTTGCTGTAATGCTGCTTTTTTTTCAATTAAGCATCACTGTGAAAGTTGCTCGGGACTGCTTTGCTCATGGGGCACTTTCTCGAAGCAAACCTGTATTTGGGACCTCAAACGATGCGTTTGTTTGAACTTCTGTGTATAGAATTTCCAGCTCGCAATCTTTAAAGGATTATTCCTCTGCAAATACAGGGTGGTGATTTGCCTTGCATTCTGAGCTATTCAACCCTGAAAGAGAAGTTGCACTGTCCTGAGGCTGCAGAACTCCATACACTTCATCTCTCCAAATTACTGCATGAAGGTGCAGAACTGTGCGACGTAAGTGATGAAGTTTACAGTTGCCTTACTTTTTCATTGTTGTAGATTAAGCGATCTGCTGTAACCCACACCAACAGGCTGCTAATGGTGGTGATCTTTTTTCCATTCTCCCACAGGGATTGAGCGGAAGATCATTGAGAAAACTTCCTTTCCTGGCACACGCTTCCGTTCCCAACCCTTCGTGCTGTGACGCTGCTTCTTTCATGCACACCCTAATACAGACTGCGCGGAGAGAGCTCTTGGAATCACGCGGCTGATTCCTCATGGATTGCTTGGAGGAGCAAATGGCTAACAGTTGGATACGAGTACCAAGTCGCTGATATGATGCATAGTTTGAGCTAATTCGAAGTCTGTTGTTCTGAGATACAAGCAAATCCATTCCATCTGTAGGTCTAGAAAAGTAGGAAGTCCAGGATATAGGTGCCGTTGCTGTTCCATTGCTTTTGGCCTCCTGTAAATTGTTACGGTAGGATGCACCACACCTTGAGGGACGCCGCATTATTACCTACATGAAGTTTTTCTTTTGCGGGGAATATCCTGACATGAATGCCATACATACTTCGGTGACTTGATCCGATCTGTCTCTGGGTCATTGAAACTTGAAATGGATAGCGTTTGTGTACCTTATTAGCCTTATTTTCTACTATTGCCTGTTTTGCATGTTATGTGCAAGATGTAAATTTAAAAGTTGACTGGACTGTTTGAATTGGCCTCAGTTCTTCAGGCTAACCTCTTCAGTCCCTCACAGAAAGTTGAAACACATAACCATGCATTCCTGTGCTAGGAATAGCCAGGCGAGAAATTATTCATCTGTACTTGTGCCAAGGGAAGGTAGTGCGGAAGCTAGGGTAAAAAGTCTCAACACCACACCTGAGCTTCACGCGATTTCAAAACAGCAATAGTCATTATAACATCCCTGATTGAACCGCCATTAACCAACAGTTGCTCCTATCAATTCAAGCATCCAGCAATAAAAAAAGATACTACAAATCAATTCAAGATTCAGACCATGAACTGCAACTCTCAGCGACTCGGTAGTGTGCGTAAAGCTACAGGGAGTGAATGTACATGAAGGAAATAAGAGTCATGCCAATTTTTGTTAAAATTGCAGGCTCACAGGCCATCTTCAGGTTTCGGCCCCAGATTTCACCTTTGGGCTGCTCTGGTTGGGTCATGAGAGAATATCACATGGAAACCAAGTTTCGATGAAAATTGATGAAAACTTCTAGTGGCAAAATTGAAGTGTGACACAACTAAAGGGCACAGAACAGTTGGGGTATTTCGATTTTGTTTTTCCTGAGTTCTACATGTAAAAACACCGCTAGTGTAACTACTGCATACAATGATTTTATTTTACAAAAAATATTATTGTTGAATCATCATTCTAGCTCCGTTCCTGCCAAGTGTGCTACTTACATAGTACTCCATCTGTAAAGAAATATAAGAGCGTTTAGATCATTAGTGATCTAAACGCTCTTATATTTCTTTACAGAGGCAGTATGATCTAGCGGAGCATATATGCAACCCCTATGCCACAATGTAGTTTCCTTCAAATATCTTTAAACAGCTGAACTATTTTGCATGTATTGTGTTTGATGACTACCATGCTTTGAGTTTTGAATTTGAGTTACGACTGCTGAATATTTGAAATATTACCAATTATGTGTGTTACAACATATATGTTCAAACTATTGCTGTAGAATGTATATAGTACGTGTACAATATAGAGGATAAAGAGAGAAAAAGAGAGTAATAGGGAGATGGGATTTGGTAGGCTATAGCTGGAGTACCATACAAAATCTGATAGTGACATGCATAGCAATTCAAAAGAACAGATTCCCTTTCCGACAAAAAAGGAATAGATTCCGGTTCCATGGGAGTGATAACCATGAATTAGAACTGAGAATAAACTTTCGAAGCATGTCGTTTAAATTTAAGGTAGCCAGCTATCCCCTCTGCAACACAAGGTGTTTTGCCTTGCTACAAAGTATCGTGAGAAGAACAATCCTCGTGGGTTCCTCAATTATTTCTGAAACATAATTGACGATCTAACGCTGTACGGAAAAAATAGCACTCAGAACTTGGGACTTGTAAACCAGTCCTCCAAAAGAATCGATTCTTCAGGCGTGCATCAGTTATCTAATCCAGATTAGCGATCACTGCATCAGTAACTTCCTGAGTGGTGCTGGTGCCACCCAGATCCTTTGTTCTGTACCGGCCTTCTGCAACGACGCGCTTCACCGCAGTTTCCAAACGGTCAGCAAACGACGGGAACTGCAAATGCCTCAACATCATCGCGGACGACAGGAGCAGGGCGACAGGGTTTGCTTTCTGCTGCTCTACAAGATTGTCGTTTCCCACATTTCCTGCAGAAGCACCTTGCTCGAAGATGGCATGATCCTGACCCACATTACCTGCAACATAAATGCAGCATCCATGGATCAATATAAACCTCAAACTTATGTTGGCTTACAAGAATAAACCCATATGTAGTTCATATAGCAAAAAAAAGGGGGTGTTAAGTTAAAATTTATTAATTATTCCAAAAGAGCAGATGAGGGTCAAAATCATGTGCGACTACAACACACTAGGCATGTTGCACTAGTCGGCCCCCAGCAAAGTATTCAAATAATACCAGGAAGGAAGTGTTGACCAGCATTTCTCGCAATTGACCAAGTTAATCCAATTAACCATTCGTAGTATGAACTGACCACAGAAACAAAGTATGCTGAAATCTTACCTCCTGGCATGACACCTGTTCCTCCAACAAGACCTGCAGCTGTGTTGGCAACCAAATTGCCGTAAAGGTTAGGCGTAACCTATCAAAAGAATGGAAAGATAGAAGTTAGAAAATCTGCAGTAACCCCAAGGAATGGTTTACTTAATAGGAGCATCTGAGAATACCAGGATAATTAGATACATACCATAACATCAAATTGCTCAGGCCTTGAAACAAGTTGCATGCAGCAGTTGTCAACAATGATTTCGTTATACTCAATACTTGGATATTTAGCGGCAATCTCGCGGCAAGACTCCAAGAACAAACCATCAGCAAGTTTCATGATGTTTGCTTTATGCACTGCTGTGACTTTCTTCCGGTAGTTAAGGTAAGCATACTCGAAGGCATATTTGGCAATCCTCTCAGAGCAAAACTTCGTGATCACCTAAACCCAATCAGTAAGAGTAACAAAAAGGCAACAAAACAGACTTAAAAGGAAAGCACAAGTTGAGCAATTGTTTTCATCGATAATGTTTTGAGCAAACTCACATCATTTAAGACAGAACTGATAATAGGCTTGCATGGAAACATAAATGCAAGAAAATAAACACATATGATTAATATTGTGAACATAGACAGGGCACATTTTCAGTGTATCTTGGTCTATTTGAAAATAATGGAAACCAAGCTAACCTCATGATATTCATGTTCTGTTGATATAGCATACACACATGAATGTATAGGTCAATAGACGTCAAGTTCACCCATCTGTTTATTTGGGACGGCAGTACCTATTGGCTATTATTTCCTGGGATAAATACATCCAGAATCCATGATACCAACCTCACGGCACGTCACATCATGGTTTGACCAAAATAACGACAGTGTATTCTACATAAGGCCTACAGAGTTTTGTACTGGTTACACTATTCGTAAATTCAGCAATGAGTTTTGACGCCAAGTCAAGCGCAAATGCATAATGTTAAATGAGTATTACAACTTCTCAATAAACGAGGAAAACAAGGAAATTACTCAAATACAGTCAATACCGCCAAATCATTTACCTGGTAAACACCGACCCGATAGTTCAGTTAAATTGGTTTCTATTCACTAGAAAACCTGCTAAGCTACACCACAAGTTTGGACAATCAAAGCACATGCCAATCATTGGAGCACAATTCTTGCCAGAATCAGACTGAGGATTTGCACTCCACATTTGACAATTTTACACGGATCTACCCGCAATTTCAACATTATGAGGCATGAATGACCGCAATGATCATACAAACTATCAAGCAAACAGTACATTTCTAAAAGCATCTTAGTAATCTATATCATCCTGGTCACAAATTCAGATAACTCAATTTTACACGTATTGTGATTGATAACCAACTGACAGCATCAGTTCATCACAGACAAATCATATATCTACTCTGACAGTGGCAACTTTGCAATGGAAAACTCAACTCTTAACCACGTACTAACTAATTATGATATGCCAAATCCACCAATCATATACCATGTACAACAAAAAACGCACATCAGGCGTCAACCAACAAACAGGTGAAGGACTGAAGGTGAATCATGTAAACAAACAACAGGGAGCGAAAGAAAGAGCGTGACGATCAGCCATACCTTGAGGCTCTCGACGACCCCCGGGACGACCTCGTGCTCGAGGCCCGAGTACTCGCCCTCGGTGTTCTCCCTGATGACGACGATGTCGACGTTCTTGTGCCTGGTGGGCAGGCCGGGGACGTTGGCGCAGTTGACGAGGGAGGCGAAGAGGTCGAGCTCCTTGCGGAGCTGCATGTTGAGGGAGGAGACGCCCCCGCCGACGGGGGTGGCGAGGCCCCCCTTGAGGCAGACCTTGTTGCGGCGGATGGAGTCGATGACGGCGGGCGGCACGGCGGGCATGTCGCCGTGGACGTCGTAGGTCTCGAAGTAGACGGGCGCGTGCATGGCCTCCATGACCTGCTCCACGGCGCCGGTGACGAGGGGCCCGATGCCGTCGCCCGGGATGAGCGTGACGGGGCGCGGGGTGCCGTCGCCCGGGCGGGGCATGTAGGTCACCGTGCGGCGCGCGCCGCCGCCGTGGCCCGGGAGGGGCGGCGCGGAGGAGACCAGGCGGCGGAGGAGCGGGGTGGATCGCCGCGCCATGGGGGGCTGGCTGGGGCTGCGGCTGCGGCGGGCGGATGCGGAATTGCGATCGGGCGACCCGGAGGGAAGGGAGGAAGGATTCCAAGACCGAAAGAGGGAGGATACCGGGGCCGGGTGAGGAGAAAGGGACGGTGGAGATGGGTACTAATTGAGCTGTTTTGCGGTTCAGTCCTTGGGATTGTTGGGTATTTGCTAACCTTTAAAGCCTCCTCCGCAAGAATGAGAGACACGTCGCTGGCAAGCGGGCCCGTCATCATCAAGGAGACACGGATATTGTTTTCGGTTGAGAAAAAATGGTCGACAATGTCGGCGCACGGGAATAGTACAATCGTGCTGATGCGGAAACGTTGAGACGAATGGGACTTGAGACCCAGCGATCTCATGCAACCGAGCGCTCAAACAAATGAAACAAATTGAACTGTCACATCAGGTTTCTCAAAAAAAGGAACTATGCATAAGCAAAGTTTTTTTCTTTCTTTCCTTTTGGCACATGTATATTGATAATTCAAGCAGAGCATTTCACATACGATAATACGGAGTATATTATAAAGAATAAAGAGGAGCATCATGCTACTTTAAGCATGGGTAGATGAACGCTGATTCTTTTTTTTTGAGAAAAAAAAGACGTGTCCATTAGAGTAAAACAGCAGTACAGGAACCGACCACGTCAACGCACACACGAAACATCTCGCGACGCCGGGAAACAGGGACAATTACAGAGACAACCCTAGAGAAAAGAAAAACACGAAGAAGTCCTTCCAGGCCCCTGCCACCGCCAGCTACTTTAAGCATGGGTAGATGAACGCTGATTCGGTAACCAGGCACCAACTAGCACCAAGTCACAGCTCCACTGCATATAAAAGCATATGCATACTAGAATGGCAAATCCAAATTGGACTTGAATCTGCATAGCATGGAACACTAGTGCATTCAGCTATCCAAGGGTGGGTAAAAGACATGATGCCTGTTTCACATTTGCATGTAAAAAAAGAACTGGTTTCACAGTTGCTATCCTAGTTTCTGCATCCTTGAACCCCCGAATCTTCTGTTCAAAACAACAAACATGCGATACTGGACGTCCAGATAGCATCCAGCCAAAAAGAGGAGGAAATAGGCAGGCACTTCAACTCAAGATACAGTTCAAGGATCCCGGCTTCAAATCTTGCGACCTCTCCTACAGAGCCTCTACGCGCTGCAAAACAAGATGAAAAGAAAGTCATGACCAGCTTCAAGTAATGGAAACGTGCCATCAGACCGCTAGTCACACACAGGTCACCACTAATATTCAAATCAAGCCTTGCAATCTGTTATGCCTTGGAGGTTGAATGTGAGACCTTAAAATTCAGATTCAGGGCCTTCTCATTCAGGATCGCAGATAACATGCGTTATACAAACACACAGCGAAAAGTAAGTGGAGGCTCAAGACACACGATTTTATAATCAAATACTGCCCCCTAAGAACAAGAATACATACTCACTAGCGGTTGATCTGTAGAACCATTCGAGTTCAACCAACCAATAGTGAAGGAATAGGGAGGTGTCAAGGTGAGGGTGCAAAAGAAATGAGTAGCCAAATACCAGAACGATCCAGGATAGAAGAAAGTTACACGTATGAAACAAAGTACTCACCCCGTTCATAAATATAAGATGCTCTAACTTTTTTGTGAATCAGATGTATATAGACACATTTTAGTGTGTTTAGTCACTCATTTCAGTCCGTATGTAGTCCATATTGAAATATCCAAAACATCTTATATTTGTGAACGGAGGGAGTACTAGGTAAGTCAGGTTTACCTTGCTGAGAACAAGATCTCTGCCCTTACTTCAACCCGGCAATTTTTCTCCTTGCCAATAAATTCTTGTTTTCCTACAAAGCAACATCAGCACAGACATGGTAAACCAAAAAGTTGGTGCGGATCTCAGTAACATATCTAAAGATAATCCTTGCAAAACTGATGACGAAGGAATGAGCTGGTAGAAACAGGAACAGCAAAATGATAAGAATAGCATACAACAATGCATCCTGCTAAATCTGAAGACATGTTAAAACCTGAATCTGTAAACGATATTGAATATAAATGTCTCATTCTAGTTCATGTCTGGATGCTCCCTTTCATGCAAAACTACATGGATAATGGTTTTCGGTATCGCCTTCAAACAAACTGAAGTTCAAGACAGGTGCACACATGTGAACCAATAAACCTATACACTAGCAAAGATCAACAACATCAAAGGTCCAACCTCACATCGCTTATCCAGCACCATGCACGCAATATAGAGTAGAATATTATTGACTCCTAATCTCTAAATCAACCCTTACATGACATACATGAAGGATGTAACCATTTCAACAATAAAAAATGGCAATTAGTTCAAGTAGAAGATTAATGCACACTTCAGTAGTTTAGTTGCAACTGTGCATTGCGCAATACTTCCTATAGCTATAGGTCAACACTTAAACCCACAAAATAGCATAGCTTGTACATGTAACTACTCAAAGTGTTACCAAGTAATCATCCAGAAAAAGGAAACTACCACTCTGTTTTGACTTTTGATAGCTCAAATTGTCACATTTATGACACAAGACATCGAAATGCTCTTGAAATGAGCTTTCCAAAAGGAAATATGTAGAATGATGTATTAGCTACTTCTCCAACTGTATGAGGTCCCATTCTACCACTTTCACATTTTGCAGCTTAGCCCTCACGAGATTCTGACAGATGCTAGCAAGAATGCAAAATTTGTTGAATAGAGAGATGACATATGCAGGTTAAAGAAAACGTAGCAAAATCTCTAAATGCTGCAATAAGATGAACTGACACTATGTCCTGTACATGCACAATTGCACACACGGGCCATGGATATGCAATGCAAGCATATTACATATCCATGCAATCTCTTTTCAACAAACAAATGCTACATTGTTCACACAAATTATAAGCACTCAACTTAATAAGAAGCAAGAGTTTTCTCTAATGAATAAGTTGGTAAAAATAGATCACAAGAAAGAAGTTGGTATTAGTAGTTGGCCCTGCTGTTCAAATCAGCATGCCCTACAGGGACCGGTTTAACCTTTTTATCTGGTAAGTACTACCTTTGTTCTTATATTTAGGAACAGAGGGTGTATTTCATATGACAAGTCTACCTTAGCACTTAAAGGGGAGTCAAGTCTTGACAATCAAATCTAAGTTATATCCAGTGTGCCAACTAAAATGCCAAAATTCCTTGGATTCTGACTCAAATATGTGCACAATATTGCTTCCCTTGCAAAATGTCGTTTCATGTCAGTCTAATAACCGATGCACAACCAAAGCAATTCATTTTTCCACGGACGCAAACAAATCAATTTTACAGAAACATATCAAGCAAAGCATTCAGCAAACTAGCACCTGACGGCGCACCAGCTTCTTGCTCCCCTCCGCCTCCCGAGCAAGCCTCTCCAGCCTCCTTAGCATCCCGGAATACATCTCCTCCACCTCGGTTGCTTGCCCCGTGGCCGAGGCCACCAAGGCCTCCACCCTTCCCAGCCCGAACGCATCCATCATCACATCCATCGCCTTCTGGTCTCCGATGCTGAAGCCCTTTGCCGGCGGACGCGGCAGCCACGGCATTGGCGACTCCGCCGCGAAGGTGTGGTACTGGCCCCGGAAACCAGGACCCACGTTGACGACCTGGAGGGAGGTGGGATAGAGGCGGGAATCAACAAGGAGGAAGGCGCGGTAGTCGAACGAGTGGATGGAGAGGTTGGAGGAGGCGGAGGGGGCTACGAGCAGAAATACGAGGGGGTGGGTGAGGGCTAATGATTTAGACAGGGAGCGGGCGACGGCGACCTCGCGCATGGAGGGGCGGCGCGTTGCGCTGCGGCGGGAGGAGAAGAAGCCCAAGGTGGCTGGGCGAGCGGGGGAGTAGGGCTGGAAGCGGCCGAGGGCGTCGGAGAGGGAGGAGGGTCGGGCGAGCGAGGCGTGTCCGGTGATGCTGATGGATAGGGTTGGGGCGGAGGAGGTGGCGGCGGAGTCGTCGTCGTCGGAGAAGGAAGGGGGAGGGGCCGGGGGGCGGGCGGCACGGCCGAAGAGTAGCCCGTCGCAGTCCCCGGCGGCGGTCCCGCAGCAGTCGAGGAGCGCCGCGAAGGCCTGACTGGAGACGGTGAGCTTCGCGGCGGCGGCCATTTCTGGACTGCGACCAGGGGTTTGGCCGGTCGGGGTCACTTCGGCCTTCGGAGCGTGTACTTATCGGTCAACTATTTTCCAGTTCTGCGTAGGTTTTTCTAGATCCTTCGGATCTTAATGCAACGGCTCTGATTCGTCCCCGCTCGTACATTCGCAGTCTCAATTCTCTTCACTCGTCTCTGCGGCTCACCGCCTTGTCCTGCTTTCCTTTCCCGTCTTCACCGACAACTATTTTCCCGCTTTTTGTATGCAGCAAGTTTTGTCTACATCAAAGGTGAGAGAGAAAAATACAACTTTAACGAAAGCATTTTATTGCGCACGAAAACCAATCAACTAGTAATTGCTGGCAAAATCAATTTTCTTATAGTAATTTTGCAAGGCTATTTCTTTTGTTGTACAAATGTCGCAAAGCTTCCTAGTTGGAAGAAAGGTTTGGTGAAACTCCACATTGAAGGACATGATCTATCACAAATGTCTATCGTTTAGATTTTTCCATCAATTCGACTGAAACGGTGATAAGCACGAGCCGGATGAAGAGTTCAAGAACTTTGACCCATTGTTGGTAAGGATCGCATAACCATAAAACAAGACTAACCCGTCAAAATAGCTGGAACACGCTTTAGGGGAAACCAACAACTCCCCCTCGTGATTTTTTATAAACTCACAAGAGCAATGTGTCAAGGATATCTCTAGTAGTGTTGGATAAGTTGTACTTGAATGGTTTGGACAAAGACTTTCAAGCGAGATGTGAGATATTAACAACACCCGACGCCCGCTAGATATGAGAACAATCTACAATGACTCGGCGTTTACATGGCTTTCTTTGGTAAATAACATTCAACTTGGAGAGTTGATGAGGAGCTTCCTGAATTCTGGTGCATCCTTTAACAATCTGAACACCTCCCACCAAAGGCCAAATTGGATATTACTTTTGCTACACACCTCTATAAATGATGTAATAATGTTTGTCGGGTTGGATAGATTTGAAGGAGCTTATAATGGTACCACAATTGTCATATTGCTCTTTCAACGTGGTGGTGAGACTGCGAGAGATTAGAGAAAGGGATGTGACTTATCGGAACTTGGTTCCAACAACTTGATTTCTTCGTGAGCTCAAGGATTGGTGGCTTTCTCAAACATGGCTCTTTGAGTTTAGGCAATGGAACAAAACAAAAAAGCAGCAATGCATTGAAATTATAAGGACTAGGCTAGTGTTT
The DNA here is from genome assembly GCA_039707655.1 of Elymus sibiricus. Taxonomy (NCBI): domain Eukaryota; kingdom Viridiplantae; phylum Streptophyta; class Magnoliopsida; order Poales; family Poaceae; genus Elymus; species Elymus sibiricus. The sequence continues at coordinate 352,576,465 of CM077666.1, forward strand.
GATGAATATATCATTTACTTCGTTCGGCTAGGTAACTGTTTGCAACTAACTTGTGCGCCTAGCTAAAATATGAGATGTGTTTGTATCCTGTGCACATCAAGCAATCTACCTGCCGGTGCCTTCTTGCTCCCAGTTTCTTTTAGAGAAAAGACGGTTCAAACCCCTGGCCTCTTGCTTCCAAATGGACAGACACCTCACCGCCCCTAATTATATGCAGATTGGCTAGTATTTTCATGAGAAACCAAATATGCCAACATGTTGATACGACCGAGGAGCGAATGCTTGTTTCCTACTTTCATAATCAGATGGTGGCCCTGAACACTTTTACATGCTCCCTCCATTCGAAAAATATAAGGTGTGTTATTTTTTTTCAAAGTCAAACTTGTGCATGTTTGATCAGTTTTTTTTAAAAAACATCAATATCTACAATGTTAATTTTTTATCATTAGATTCTTCATAAAAAATATTTTTCATATTTTATTTATTTTGTATTGTAGATGTTGATATTTTATTCTATAATCCTGCTCAAACATACATACGTTTAACTTTCATGAAAATTGATACATCTTATATTCTGAAATACTGGCAGCCCGGCCGACAACAGGGTGAATGAACTATGATATGGCCATGGTCGGTCTCTGAACATTTGTTATTTGTAAGCCGCAAAGGCCTTTTGTGTGTTTGGCTCATCTGCGCTTGACTTCAAGCTGGATGCAGAGCCGTTGTCTGATGTCACACCTCATTTTTAATGCTGATTTCCACGCAGGCAAACTGATCTTTAGACTGTTTGCCCATAATGAAAAGTTTCCTCTTGACGAGCAGTGCCTGCGCATGTCGTTCAATGCTTTTGCGTAAAACTGCTTTAAAGTTTAGAGTTTGGATGCCTACACCCCTTGAAAAGCTCACGGCATTATGACTTTGAATCAATATTGTAATCATTTGCCTTTACATGGGAACGAAACGAGCCTAAAGTTTTGTAGTACTACCATTTGTATGTAATTAACCTCGCTCCCCTTATGTCTTGTGATACCTACACGTGAGACGGCGAGACCTGTGACTAGTTGCTCCTTGCACGAGCTGTACCGAACTATAGTACACACAATTTTGAAATCGTAGAGCACGTCACAAATTATATCCTTTACCAGAAAGTAGAAAGCCAGCAGGACTAATGACATACGGATGGATTTTTATCTAAAACATAAAAAAGGGAATAAGAGCAAGGATGAAATGAACGAGAGGATATGCCACGAGATTATTCTTGTCCGGTTTCATCCGCCGGCAAGTGGGTATTATTGTATCTTTGCACGTGGAAGCAATATTCTTTTTCTTGGAAGAGATTCCAAGTTGAACATGTTAGAGTGGGAACGACGGTAGGGAGAGAGAGATCGTGCAACACCACTTGTATTATGACTTGAGGTATTACACTGGGCATATATACACAGACTCCACAACTAACTCTCACTAAGCTAGCCTAAAGAATAGGACAACAGAACAGAACACGTTCGCTAACACCCCGCCGCAGTCGTGTCGTTGTTGTTTTGCAAGACGCAAAGACTGGACCTGAAGGTCTGAAAGACTGATGTTGGCAAACCCTTCGTCATGATGTCGGCTAGCTGCTGAGTAGTGGGAACATGTACAATGCGAAACTCGCCAAGGGCCACCTTCTCTCTGACAAAATGTATATCGAGCTCGATGTGTTTGGTCCACCGATGATGTACTGGGTTGGTAGACATGTACACAGCCGAGACATTATCACAGAAAATGACTGTGGCCTTGGGTGGAGTGGTACCGAGCTCGCCAAGAAGTTGTTGTAGCCACACACAATCGGCAACAACATTCGCAACCGCGCGGTATTCAGCTTCTGCACTTGATCGAGAGACAATAGCCTGCCGCTTGGAAGACCAACTGACGAGCGTGTCACCAAGATAGACGCAATATCCAGAAGTTGAGCGGCGAGTGTCGGGGCACCCGGCCCAGTCTGCATCTGAATAAGCGATGATCTCTGTCGATGAAGAAGCAGGAAGAAGAAGACCATGCGTAGCTGTACCACGCACATAGCGCAGAATGCGCTTGATGATGGCAAGGTGGCTATCCCGCGGATCGTGCATGTGAAGGCAAGCTTGTTGGACCGCATATGTCAGGTCCGGGCGAGTCATGGTCAGATACTGAAGCCCTCCTGCCAGACTGCGGTAGTCAGAAGGGTCGAGTACGGGGGAGCCATCATCAGCGGCGAGCTTAGGCGCGGTGTCGATGGGCGTCGATGCAGGGTGGCACTGAGACATGCCGGCACGCCGCAGCAGGTCCTCGGCATATTGTGCTTGGTCGAGGAAGAAGCCGCGGGAGGTGCGTGACACCCGGATCCCGAGGAAATAGTGAAGCGCCCCCATATCAGTCATAGCGAATTCATGTTGCAGCTGATCGACGATGGAGCGGAGTAAGGACGTTGAGGAAGCCGCGAGCACGATGTCGTCGACATACAAGAGAAGATGAGCCGCGTCGTCGCCCCGCCGCAGTATGAACAGGGATGCAGGGCCGGGCCGGCAAAATCCGGGGCCCTGTGCGAAACTAAAAAATAGGGCCCTATCTCACAAAAAAAATGAACTAACGAGCTATTATAATGTATATATATCTTGCAGAAAAAAATTATAATGTATATAATATAATGTCTTACATAACAATTGGACATATAAAAAAGTGATACCTATCCAACTCCCGGTTGCTATTTATTTGAACATCCTCATTCTTTTAGTATTCTTTGAAATGAAATCTTCAATGATATCCTCGTAATCAATCTTCTCCAACACTTCACTCTCAAGTGCTATTGTGGCCAAATCATTGAGTCTTTGCTGTGTCATAGTAGTACGCATATAGGACTTCAATAGCTTCAATTTAGAAAAACTTCTTTCTGCCGATGCAACTGTCACGGGAATGGTCAATAGAACTCTATATGCAATACTTGCATTGGAAAAACAATCATGCCGCTTTAAAAAAAATCAGAATTTCAACAGGTTCGATATATTCTTTTGGCATGAAATTTTGAAGAAACTTCAACTCAACAAATGGATCATTGGCATCAATATCAGATTGTTTATCCTTCATAAGGGCAGCCTCAAGATTAACACAAGAAGATTTTAAATTATCCTTATCCAATGAACGCAATGTTTCAGAGGTAAATAAGAAACCAAATATTTTCTGGTAACCTTCATATTGCTCAAATCTCCTTGTAATTTTCTGGTAACCTTCATATCAAAACTAACGAAGTAACGATCCCTGCCACTAGTTAATTAGAAAATTAGGAATTAGGAGTAGGAACCGAAGTTAATCGAAAAGAAGGACTCGCTGAGCATCTGGAGACTGGAGTCAGTCACGGATCAATCCGACGAGACGACGTCGACGAGTCTGAAATTTGAGAGAGAGGAGGATGAAAGCAACGGCGGCAGCGGCCTGTCGCCCTGTCGGCCTGAATCCGAATTCCGATAATCCGATCGATCTAATGAGTAATGACCAGGGACGAGGCGACGAGCAGCCGGCCCTGGCGAGTGGCGATGAGACGAGGCGACGGACGACGTGACGAGGCGACGATTCCTTTCCTCAGGACGAGACGAGACGAGGCGAAGTTTCCTGTAGCCACAACCCATGATCGAGAGTTGCCCGATCCATGTAGCTTTTTTTTAGGGGAATCCCGATCCCTCTAGCGATAACAGATCGAGTACGAGTAGGACGTGGTCACGTTTTTTTTAGGCAAAGGACGTGGTCACGTGGAGTTCGCTCGATGGCCTCGTGCCCTCGTTGCCTCCTCCAGCCCAACTCCAGCGCCAGCAGGGAGCAGGCCAAGTAGCGCTTAATTTTTTTAATACTAGGCCTATGTAAAAAATTTGGGGCCTCCCAGAATTTTGGGCCCTGTGCGGGCCGCACTTTTGGCACCACTGTGGGCCCGGCCCTGCAGGGACGCATCCGAGCAGGACGCAATGAAGCCGATGGTGGCAGCGAAGGTGGCAAATCGCTGGAACCATGCCCGCGGAGCCTGCTTGAGGCCGTACAGAGACTTGGAGAGGCGACAAACATGGTCACGGCGAGTCTCGTCGACGAAGCCGGCTGGCTGGTAGCAGTAGACTTGTTCATCGAGGATGTCGTGGAGGAACGCGTTTTTCACGTTGAGCTGGTGCACGGGCCAACCACGCGAGCACGCCAGGGCGAGCACGGTCCGGACCGTCACCGGCTTGACCACCGGAGAGAAGGTTTCGCCAAAATTGACACCGGGCCGCTGGGTGAGGCCGCGGACGACCCAGTGTGCTTTGTAGCGCACGAGAGAGCCGTCGGCGTTCGTCTTATGCCTGAAAACCCACTTGCCGGTCACCACGTTAGTATGAGGAGGGCGCGGAACGAGCGTCCATGTTGAATTCGCCATGAGAGCATCATATTCTGATTGCATCGCAGCGTGCCAATTTGGATCTCCGAGAGCGGCACGAACAGATGTAGGAAGAGGGGATATGATGTTGGCTTGGAGATTAGCATAGCGAGGATTAGGCTGGAAGATCCAATGTTTGGCGCGCGTGATCATCGGGTGGAACTTGCGGACTGGCGGCACGGGATGGGAAATATTGTGAGAAGAAGAAGGACCAGAGGAGTCGGGTGGGCCGCTGGGTGGAGAAGGAGGCCCAGAGCGCGCAGGTGGAGAAGTGGGCTATGTGGACGCGGGAGAGGGGGTGGACGTGGGCTGCATGGGGGAGCCAGGTGGCGACGGAGGAGGGGTGGGAGCGGGCGGCGCCCATGCAGGATCGACGTGGTTGAGGGGAGCCGGATCGGGCGCTGGAGCAGGCGGAATTTCGGGCGACGGGGGCAGCGTTTGGAACGGAAAAACTGTTTCAACAAACGTAACGTTCCTGGAAAAGATGATGCGACGGGAGATAGGATCGTAACAACGGTATCCTTTGCGCTCGTCGGGGTAGCCTAAGAAAACGCATGCGTCTGATCGGGGGAAGAGTTTGTGAGGCGTGGTAGAAAGAAGATTTGGGTAGCAGAGGCTGCCGAACACGCGGAGGTGGCGGAACTTAGGGGGGCGCCCGAAGAGAAACTCAAAGGGAGTGGTGAGAAGCTTGGGTTTACAAGGCCGCCGGTTTAGGAGGTAGGTAGATGTGGCAAGTGCTTCGGCCCACCATTGGGGCGGCATGGAGGCGTGGATGAGAAGTGTGCGAACGCCATTGTTGAGTGTACGTAAAATGCGTGCGGCCTTCCCATTTTGTTGGGATGTATAGGGGCTAGTGAGACGGAAGAGAGTGTCGTGGGAGTCGAAGAGCATGCGGTTGGCAAGATTGTCGAATTCACGTCCATTGTCCGTTTGAAAGGCGAGGATGGGGCGAGAGAATTGGGTTTGGACGTAGGCGTAAAAGGTAGTGAGAAGATGATGAACTTCGGACTTGCGACGCACGGGAAATGTCCAAACATAATGTGTATAATCATCAAGAATCACTAAGTAATATTGATAGCCAGATACACTTAGGAGAGGACTAGTCCATAAATCACAGTGACAAAGCTCAAAGGGAAAATTTGTACGAGATGAAGAAGAACTAAAAGGTAACCTAGTATGCTTCCCAAGGCGACAATCATCACAGTGGGTCGCCGTGCTTTTATTAAAATGAAAATTGAAATATTGAGAGGCTTTATTGAAGGCAGCAGCTCCGGGGTGGCCAAGACGCTGGTGCCAAAGGTCGACGGTGACGGCGGCAGTGAGGCAGTGACGAGGCGGCATAAAAGTGTAGAGATCACCGGGAGAATCACATCGGAGAAGCACCGTCGGTGTGGCCAGATCCTTAATAGAAAAGCCATGAGGGTCAAATTCGACGGAAACAGAATTATCACGAGTAAAGGCGCGTACAGAAATAAGATTTTTATTAAAGAAGGGGAAATAAGAATTTCAAGGAGGGAGAGGGGATGAGAAGGGGTGGGGAAGGAGGTAGAGCCAACGCCAGTGATGGGCAGCAAGGCACCATTATTGACGACGATCGAGGAAGGGGGGGTTGGTTGGGGTGAAGGAAATACCAGATCCAGAGCCCATGTGAGATGATGCGCCGCTGTCGAAGATCCAGTCGCCGCCTGGTGCAGTAGGTGGGTGGAGCGACATCTGGTTCAGGGCGGTGATGAGAGCGGCCTGATCCCATTACGACGATGGCGTGGCCGTGGTGGTAGCCGGATGCGCCTGCAGGTACGCCGGCGCGGCGGGCATGGGCGGACGCGCACCGAGGATCCCTTGAAAGGTGCCAGCCACGGTCGCCGCGGGAGCGGCGCCCGAAGGAGGCCGCCAGGAGCCCCGCCGCCCGAGGCGGGGTTTTGCTTGCGCTTCTTTTGCCGCCCCTGATTGTTGGAGGAGCCGGGAGAGCCGGACGAGCTACCGGCGCCGAAAGAGGGAGGACCGACGAGAGCCGGGTGGAAGGAGATCGGGGTCGGCGCGGGTGGCGAAGGGCGGGCGACATAGAAGGCGTTGGCCTGGGCGAGGAGAGCCGAGCGATCGGCGACGCGCGCCTGCCGGCTAAGGCGCTGCTCCTCCAGCTGGAGAAAGGACCGGAGCCGGACGAAGGTAGGCCGGCGGCCGCTGGTCATGTGGGGAACAGCGTGCTGGAAGCACTTGATACGTCTCCAACGTATCTATAATTTATGAAGTATTCATGCCATGTTTATAACAATTTTATATGGTTTTGGTATGATTTGATTAGAACTAACCCGGACTGACGCTGTTTTCAGCAGAACTACCGTGGTGTTGTTTTTTTTGCAGAAATAAAAGTTCTCGTAATGGGCAGAAAATTTACGGTGATTTTTTATGGACCAAAAAAGACCTCCGAAGCTTCGTGGAAGGACCAGAAGAGCCACGAGGACGCAACAAGCCTGGGGGGCGCGCCCTCCCCCCCAAGGCGCGTCGGGCAGGCTTGTCGCTCCCTCGTGGGCCCCCTTGACGTGAAACCAACGCCAAAAATTCCTATAAATACCAAAAACCCCAGAAAGAAACCTAGAACTTTGATGCTGCCGCCGCAAGCCTCTGTACCAAAGAAATACCATCTAGAGCCCTGTTCCGGCACTCTGCCGAAGGGGGGAATCATCACCGGAGGCCATTTTCATCATCCCGGCGGTCTCCATGACGAGGAGGGAGTAGTTCACCCTCGGGGCTGAGGGTATGTACCAGTAGCTATGTGTTTGATCTCTCTCTCTCTCTCTCTCGTGTTCTTGATTTGGCATGATCTTGATGTATCGCGAGCTTTGTTAATATAGTTGGATCATATGGTGTTTCTTCCCTCTCTCTATCTTGTTGTGATGAATTGAGTCTTGCTCTTTGAGGTTTCATTATGTTGGATTGAATATTGGATTTGAGATCACTTGATGTATGTCTTGCATGTGGATACCCGTGGTGACTGATGACCCACAAGTATAGGGGATCAATTGTAGTCCTTTCGATAAGTAAGAGTGTCGAACCCAACGAGGAGCAGAAGGAAATGACAAGCGGTTTTCAGTAAGGTATTTTCTGCAAGCACTGAAATTATCGGTAACAAGTAGTTTGATAGCAAGATAATTTGTAACAAGTGAGAAGTAGCAACAGTAACTAAAGTGCAGCAAGGTAGCCCAATCCTTTTTGTTGCAAAGGACAGGCCGGAACGATCTCTTATAATAAGCTAAACGTTCTCGAGGACACATGGGAATTTCATCTAGTCACTTTCATCATGTTTGTTTGATTCGTGTGCGCTACTTTGATAATTTGATATGTGGGTGGACCGATGCTTGGGTGTTGTTCTTACTTTAACAAGCCTCCCACTTATGATTAACCCCTCTCGCAAGCATCCGCAACTACGAAAGAAGAATTAAGATAAATCTAACCATAGCATTAAACATATGGATCCAAATCAGCCCCTTATGGAACAACGCATAATCTAGGGTTTAAGCTTTTGTCACTCTAGCAACCCATCATCTAATTACTACTCCACAATGCATTCCCTTAGGCCCAAAGATGGTGAAGTGTCATGTAGTCGACGTTCACATGACACCACTAAGAGAATCAACAACATACATATCATCAAAATATCGAACGAATACCTAATTCACATGATTACTTATGACAAGACTTCTCCCATGTCCTCAAGAACAAAAGTAACTACTCACAAATCATATTCATGTTCAAGATCAGAGGGGTATTGAATAGCATAATGGATCTGAACATATAATCTTCCACCAAATAAACCAACTAGCATCAACTACAAAATGTAATCAACACTACTAGCAACCCACAGGTACCAATCTGAGGTTTTGAGACAAAGATTGAATACAAGAGATGAACTAGGGTTTGAGATGAGATGGTGCTGGTGAAGATGTTGATGAAGATTGGTCCTCCCACGATGAGAGAATCGTTGGTGATGACGATGGCTTCGATTTCCCCCTCCCGGAGGGAAGTATCCCCGGCGGAATCACTCCGCCGGAGAGCAAAAGTGCTCCTGCCCAAGTTCCACCTCGAGACGGCGGCGCCTCATCCCGAAAGTCTTCTTCTTATTTTTTTCTAGGGAAAATGGGCTTATATACCAGAAAATGGGCACCGGAGGCTGGCCAGGGGCCCCACGAGCCACCAGGGCGCGCCTGGGGGGGAGGGGGTGGCGCGCCATGGTGCCTCGTGGGCACCTGGGTGGCCCCCTCTGGTATTTCTTTCTTCCAGTATTTTTTATTTATTCCAAAATAAATCTCCGTGAAATTTCAGCTCATTTGGAGATGTGCAGAATAGGTATCTCTGACATAGCTTTTTCAGGTCCAGAATTCCAGCTGCCGGCAATCTCCCTCCTTATGTAAATCTTGCATATTAAGAGAGAAAAGGCATTAGAATTGCTCCACAAAGTATTATATTGATTAAAAACACTATAAATAACAGTAGGAAAACATGATGCAAAATGGACGTATCAACTCCCCCAAGCTTAGACCTCGCTTGTCCTCAAGCGAAAGCCGATATCGATAATCATGTGCACATGTTTAGAGAGAGAGGTGTTGATAAAAACAAAATAAGGACATAGTAGCATTGAAAAAACATGCGGTGCCCCCATGTTTGGTTTTGGTAATTGATGACAAATCCTATGGACTAATGGTTGCCTTGAGTTATATTCGAAGGGTTTGTCCATAGGCTCTTCTTGAAGTCCATTTGTTTGTTTCAAGGAGATTACGTGATGACCAAGGTGTTATTCATGGAGTTATCCAAAGATTGGTCATGTAAGAGATGAGCTTATTGCAAGCATGTCTTGAAGAAGAAGATTGTGTGAACATTCATGTTTACCTTTAAGACAGCATCTTTATGCTGAGAAGATTTGATTCAAGGTTGATCAAGACTAAGTCAAAGAGTGATTCAAGTTGATCAACACACAAAGCGTAGAAGATGTACCGAGAGGGATCAAGTGATCTCATGGTATGGTAAGCATTGTCCATTACACTTTGTGTACTAACCCATTGTCTACGTAAGTGTTCGTTGTGGGGTTAGGTTTGTTTCCATGGGCGTGCATCAAAAGGAAGGTCTCATATGTCCCATGGAGGATGACGTCAAGTTGTGATCGTCATCAAGGTTGCGGTGTGCAAGTTCAAGTGGAGCATCACGAAGAGATCATGCTTGAAGCTTGCTGTCCATTGTGGTGACAATGGACTTGTGAAGATGTGCCGAAGAGTGGCTCACCCATAGTGGAGTTTGGGGGAGCAATCAACTAGTCTTCATCGAGCCAACACAATCAAGAAAGGTGGTCCAACTTGAGGAAGTCAAGATCGTCATCTTCTAGCTCAAGTGGACTATGCGCAAGGCAAAGGTTTGCCCTTGATAGGTTTTCTATTTTACCGGTCTCATGGTGGTAGTTGGGAGACCGGGTTATAGGATCGATAGCCGTACTATCAAGGGGGGCTCTCGGATGAGTAGCTTGATCGTATCTTTCGTAGAGAGCTCAAACCATTGCATCCTTGCATCATCTTTCTTGGTTCTTGTTTGGTGTTTCTCTTTCTGAGTTTTAGAGCTTTTGGTCATCTTCATGACAAGCTCGAGTTCATCGAAAACGGAGTTCATGTGCATCTTCTATGATGTTTTCGATGTTGGAGTGTTTGCCGATTCTTCATTCATAGAGGTTTCACATCTCTATATCATTGGCTTTTTCTCTACTGTTTTTCCTCTACTCGTCGTCGTCTATCCAACAAGCTTGAGTTTGCTCAATTCGGAGCTCATTTGCAGAAGTTGTGGCAGTTCAGGTTTTATTGTATCCTCTGTTCTCTGTGGCAGTGTGTTTTGTGCCAAGCGGTTGTACCACTTGTAAAAGCGGTTGTACCGCTTGACCGGTTGTTCCGGCCCTGCACCGCTCCACTACCGGAATACCTTCTGTACTGGAGCTGTTGTTGGGCGGTGGTGGCTCAGTAATTCCTGGACGGCTTCGGCGAACCGGTACTATCGGTGCCTGGAGCGGTTGTACCGCTCCGGACTTAGCCACCATAGGAACGCTGGTCAGGCGGTTGTACCGGCACAACCACCGCCCCAACTACCGCTATGGGGTGACTCCCTTCTGTTTATGAGGCGGTTTTTGGGCGGTGGTGGAGCGGTAGTTCCGGTTGGCTCCGGCCGACCGGTACTACCGGTGGCTCCACCGGTTGTACCGCCTGGGCATTTCTGCAGTGGGAACCCGTGAATACCGGTTGTACCGGTGCTTCAAGCGGTTGTACCGCTGAAGTGCAAAAACGGCTATAACGGTTGGATTCAGGATGTCCTATAAAAGGGGGTCTTCTTTCCCATTGAACCTAATTCTTCTAGCTCGTGTTTGCCCCCCATTGTTGAACTTCTTCGAGCTTGCTATCTCTCAATCCCTCCAATGATTCTTGCTAGTTCTTGAGGGAAAAGAGAGAGGAGATCTAGATCTACGTTTCCACCAATCACTTTCTCCTCTATGTGAGGGGAACCCCTTGGATCTAGATCTTGGAGTTCTTGGTGTTCTCCTTGTTCTTCCTCTCATATTCCTCCATAGCTTTTGTTGCTTTGGTGGGATTTGAGAGTGAGAGACTTGACCACTTCGTGTGTTCTTGCCATTGCATTAGTTGCATCAGTTTGAGTTCTCCACGGTGATACGTGGTGGTGAAAAGTTGAGAAGCTTATTACTCTTGGGTGCTTGGTACCCTAGAGCTTGTTCCTCTTGGGTGCTTGGGCGCCCTAGACGGTTGGTGGTGCTTCGGAGCTCAATCATTGTGGTGTAAAGCTCTGGGCAAGTGTCGGGGTCTCCAATTAGGTTGTGGAGATTGCCCCGAGCAATTTGACGGGTACCGGTGACCGCCCCCAAGGGTTGCCAAAGTGTACGGGTTCGGTGACCGCCCCCAAGGGTTGCCATTTGTACGGGTTCGGTGACCGCCCTCAAGGGTCCCTTAGTGGATTCACGGCATCTTGCATTGTGCGAGGGCGTGAGGAGATTACGGTGGCCCTAGTGGCTTCTTGGGGAGCATTGTGCCTCCACACCGCTCCAAACAGAGATTAGCATCCGCAAGGGTGTGAACTTCGGGATACATCGTCGTCTCCGCGTGCCTCGGTTATCTCTTACCCGAGCCCTTTTCTTATGCACTTTACTTTGTGATAGCCATATTGTTTCTTGTTATATTTCTTGCTATCACTTAGTTGTTTATCTTGCTTAGCATAAGTTGTTGGTGCACATAGGTGAGCCTAGTCGATTTAGGTTTTGTGCTTGACAAATTAAACGCTAGTTTTATTCCGCATTTGTTCAAGCCTAAACCGTAATTATTTTAAAGCGCCTATTCACCCCCCCCTCTAGGCGACATCCACGATCTTTCAAGCATCATGATCATTATTATAACAACAATATTCATTATCATAGAACTTCTCATGAGCAAGTAAAAATTCATCACAACAACGAAGTATAAGGCATAAACTTTCTTGAAAACTAACAAACTATGTTCTCAGTCAACAATGCAATTGCAATTCATCATATTTTCAGGAAGGGTCTCATGTAGGAGCTTTTTAGCAAGTCCACATACTCAACCATCATTTAGTCTTCTATGATTGCTAATACTCACAACATATATATGGAGCAAAAAATTTCAGCCAGACACATAGAAAGATAGGGGCTTATAATTTCGCCTCCCAACTTATTCACCTCAAGGGTAATGTCAACAATAATAACTCATGATCACTCATATCCAACTGGTATATGTGCCTAGATCTTTCCGCACCACATGATGCTTGCAAAAGAGAAAAATAAAAAGGAATAGAGGAGAACACTATTGACTCTTGCATAAAAAGTAAATACATAAAAGTAAAAGATAGGCCCTTCGCAGAGGGAAGCAGAGGTTGTCATGCGCTTTTTGTTGTTGGATGCACAAGCTCTTAATGCAAAGGAACGTCACTTTATATTGCCCCTTGTGATGGCAACCTTTATTATGCAGTCCGTTGCTTTTATTTCTTTACCATCACAAGTTCGTACAAAGCTTATTTTCCCTTACAATAAAAGTTCATACATATTTAGAGGCAATTTTTATTGCTTTTTGCACCGATGACAATTTACTTGAAGGATCTTATTCAATCCATAGGTAGATATAGTGGACTCTCATAACATGAAACTAGGTTTAAGGGTTTTGGATGCACAAGTAGTATCTCTACTTGGTGCAGATTCTTGGCTAGCAAAGATATTGGGCAAGCACCACATGTTGGAGGATCTATGACAATATAGCTTCTATGTGAATATAAGCAAACATAATTCATTAAGTTGTCTTCCTTGTCCAACGTCAATAATTTGACATAAAATACTCAATGGGGGCTCACAATCATAAAAGATGTCCAAGATAGTGTATTTGCATGTGAATCTTCTCTTCCTTATTAATTTTTTCATGAATTGCATCATTGACTAATGCTATGCTTGTTAACTTTCAATAAATTTTACCACTTATACTTTTCTTTATGTAATGTCATTACTTTCCATAAGATTAGCATATGATCTTTTTCATTATTTTCATTGCTAGAATTGAAACATAAAAGTAAAGAAGCAAAAACTCAAACTACTCTTTATTATATAACTCTCAACTCAATTACATAGATAGATAGATCACGAAACTAGCACTCGAAAATAGATCATACTGAACTTTTATTCAACTAAATCACGAAATAACTAAGGATCGAACTAAAAATAGGTAAAGATGATAAAAGTGATGGTGATATGATATCGGGGCACCTCCCCCAAGCTTGGCACAAGCCAAGGGGAGTGCCCATACCCATGTACTCAAGTTTCTCTCTTCGGTGATGATGGTGGTGATGAAGTGGTGGGCTTGTCCTCCGGCTTCCATGGCATAGGTTCCCCATCATAAAAGGATGAACGAGTCTCCGGAGTCCTGAAACTTGCAGCTAAACTCATACCTTTGAATTTTGCTTCATACTCAAAATTTTGGTTTTGAAGATCATAGATTTGGCCTTGGAGATAGTCAATTCGTTCGTTGAGCTTGAAGATGATGTCCCCCATTGATTGGCCATCCACCTTGTGATCACGGGTGAATTCCGTGATCATGGAGTGGTTGGCGCTGAGTCCTCGTTCCACCATCCCTTGGCACTTGAAAATATCCTGCTCCACCGCTTCGAGCCTGGCCTCCACGCTCCTGGTCTTCTTATGTCCTTGAACATCCCGGATGTGAAGCACCCCCTCACGCATCTCGATGGCTTGAGGGTGTTTCATCACCTCCGGTAGGTAGGGGTTGATGACCTTCTCATAGAACTTGTCCTTGGAAGAGCTTGGTGGAGCCATAGCGATCTAGATCTGTCAGAAAAATAGCACGAAACAAGAACAGAGGATATTTCTGTGATACGATGGTCAAAATGTCCAGGAGTATATATATAAAGAATTTTTATCTTGCAAAACAAGTATTCCAGAAGATAACGGAATCGGGAAGGCTCAGGAGGGGCCCACGAGCCACCAGGGCGCGCCTGGGGGGTGGCGCGCCCTGGTGCCTCATGTGCACCACGTGGGTCCCCTCAGCTGTTTTTTTTCTAATATTCCAAAACTGATAGAAAGTATTTTTATGGATTTTTTGGAGTCGGTTTACTTACCGTACCACGTACCTCTTCCTTTTCAGGGTTCTGGAGTGTTCTGGAAGGTCTCTCTTATGTATTCCTCCGGTGTCATAGTTTGAATAATGTTAGTCTCAACATTAATAGGCGTACCTGAGATGTAATGATTAATTCTTTGCCCATTGACCACCTTTGGATTAGTGCCTTCGGCGTTATTGATCTTAATGGCTCCAGAGCGATAGACTTCTTCAATGATATACGGTCCTTCCCATTTAGAGAGAAGTTTTCCTACAAAAAATCTAAAACAAGAATTGTACAATAGAACATACTCACCCACTTTGAATTCCTGTTTTTGAATTCTTTTAGCATGCCATCTTTTAACTTTTTCTTTGAACAATTTGGCATTTTCATAAGCTTGGGTTCTCCATTCATCTAGTGAGCTAATATCAAATAATCTCTTTTCACCGGCAAGTTTAAAATCATAATTGAGTTCTTTAATTGCCCAATATGCTTTATGTTCTAATTCAAGAGGTAAATGACATGCTTTTCCATAAACCATTTTATAAGGAGACATACCCATAGGATTTTTATAAGAAGTTCTATAGGCCCATAATGCATCGTCAAGTTTCTTAGACCAATTCTTTCTAGATCTATTGACGGTTTTTTGCAAAATTAACTTTATTTCTCTATTGCTCAATTCAACTTGACCACTAGATTGAGGGTGATAAGGAGATGCAATTCTATGGTTGACATCATATTTAGCAAGCAGTTTACGGAATGCACCATGAATAAAATGTGAACCACCATCAGTCATTAAATATCTAGGGACTCCGAACCTCGGGAAAATAACTTCTTTAAGCATTTTAATAGAAGTGTAATGATCAGCACTATTAGTTGGAATAGCTTCTACCCACTTAGTAACGTAATCAACAACAACTAAAATATGTGTATACCCATTAGATTTAGGAAAAGGTCCCATATAATCAAATCCCCAAACATCAAATGGTTCAATAACAAGTGAATAATTCATAGGCATTTCCTGACATCTACCAACATTACCAATTCTTTGACATTCATCACAAGATAGGACAAACTTACGTGCAAAAGAGTAGGCCAATAAAAACCAGATTGTAGTACCTTATGTGCAGTTCTGTCTCCCGCATGGTGTCCTCCGTAAGCCTCGGAATGACACTTCCGTAGGATCTGTTCCTGTTCATGCTCAGGTATACAACGTCTAATAATACCACCTACTCCTTCTTTATAAAGATGTGGGTCATCCCAGAAGTAATGTCTTAAATCAAAGAAGAACTTTTTCTTTTGTTGGTATGTGAAACTAGGTGGTATAAATTTAGCAACAATATAATTAGCATAGTCTGCATACCAAGGAGTATTACGAGAAGCATTTATGACAGCTAATTTTTCATCCAGAAAATCATCATTAATAGGAAGTGGGTCATCAAGCACATTTTCCATTCTAGACAAATTATCAGTTACGGGGTTCTCAGCTCCCTTTCTATCAATAATATGCAAATCAAATTCTTGTAGCAATAGAACCCACCTAATGAGTCTAGGTTTAGCATCTTTCTTTTCCATAAGGTATTTAATAGCAGCATGATTGGTGTGAACAATTACATTCAAATCAACTATGTAAGATCTGAATTTATCACATGCAAACACAACTGCTAAAAATTGTTTCTCAGTAGTAGCATAATTTCTTTGAGCACTGTCTAGAGTTTTACTAGCATAATGGATAACATTTAATTTCTTATCAACTCTTTGTCCTAGAACAACACCAATAGCATAATCACTAGCATCACACATAATTTCAAAAGGCAAGTTCCAATCAGGTGGTTCAACAATAGGTGCAGAGGTTAAGGCGTTCTTAAGTGTTTCAAAGGCTTCTACACAATCATCATCAAAAACAAATGGAACATCTTTTTGCAAGAGATTAGTAAGAGGCCTAGAAATTTTAGAGAAGTCTTTAATAAACCTTCTATAGAAACCCGCATGACCAAGGAAACTTCTTATACCTTTAATATCTTTAGGACATGGCATTTTCTCAATTGCATCAACTTTAGCCTTATCTACTTCAATACCTCGTTCAGAAATTTTATGCCCCGAGACAATACCTTCATTCACCATAAAGTGGCACTTCTCCCAATTCAAGACAAGATTAGTTTGTTCACATCTCTGCAAAACTCGATCAAGGTTGCTTAAGCAATCATCAAAAGAAGTCCCGTAAACGGAAAAATCATCCATGAAAACCTCAACAATCTTTTCACAAAAATCAGAGAATATAGCAGTCATACATCTTTGAAAGGTAGCAGGTGCATTGCATAAACCAAAAGGCATACGTCTATAAGCATAAGTTCCAAAAGGACAAGTAAAGGTGGTTTTCTCTTGGTCGGCTTGTGATATAGGTATTTGAGAAAAAACGGAATAACCATCTAGGAAACAAAAGTGTGTATGCTTAGACAATCTTTCTAACATTTGATCAATAAAAGGTAAGGGTTAATGATCATTTCTAGTGGCTTTGTTTAATTTTCTAAAATCAATTACCATCCTATAACCAGTTACAATTCTTTGTGGAATGAGTTCATTTTTATCATTAGGTACAACGGTAATGCCTCCTTTCTTAGGGACACAATAAATGGGACTTACCCATCTACTATCAGCTATGGGATAGATTATACCTGCTTCCAGAAGCTTTAATATTTCAGTTCTTACCACCTCCTTCATCTTAGGATTTAATCGTCGTTGGTGGTCGACAACTGGTTTAGCATCAGGCTCCATATTAATTTTGTGCTAACATAGAGTGGGACTAATGCCCTTAAGATCATCAAGAGTATATCCAATAGCGGCACGGTGCTTCCTCGGAGTTTTTAGTATTCTCTTTTCTTCATGCTCTGAAAGGTTAGCACTAATAATAACAGGATATATCTTCTTTTCATCTAGATAAGCATATTTCAATGTATCGGGCAATTGTTTCAGTTCAAATATAGGGTCACCCTTAGGTGGAGGAGGGCCTCCAAGAGTTTCAACAGGCAAATTGTGTTTAAGGATAGGTGGTTGATCAAAGAACATCTTATCTATTTTATTTCTTTCATTCATGTGCATATCATTTTCATGGTCTAGCAAATATTGTTCTAACGGATCAGTAGGAGGTACGGCAATAGAAGCAAGACCAATAATTTCATCTTTACTAGGCAATTCTTTATCATGAGGTTGTCTACGAAACTTGGAGAAATTAAACTCATGAGACGTACCACCAATATTAACACTAACGGTTTCTTTAGCGCAATCAATCTTGGCATTAACAGTGTTCAAGAAAGGTCTACCAAATATGATGGGACAAAAATTATCTTATGGAGAACCGAGGACTAGAAAATCAGTAGGGTATTTTATTTTTCCACACAAGACTTCAACATCTCTAACGATCCCAAGCGGCGTAATGGTATCTCTATTTGCAAGTTTAATAGTAACATCAATGTCCTCTATTTCAATAGGTGCAATATCATTCATAATTTCTTGATATAAGGTAAATGGAATAGCACTCACACTAGCACCCAAAGCACATAAGCCATGATAACAATGATCTCCTATTTTAACAGAGACAACAGGCATGCCTACTACAGGTCTGTTTTTATCTTTAGGATCTGGTTTAGCAATTCTAGCTGCTTCATCACACAAGTAAATAACATGCCCATCTATATTATCGACCAAGAGATCCTTAACCATAGCAACATTAGGTTCAACTTTAATTTGTTCAGAGGGTCTATGTGCTCTAATATTACTTTTGTTAACCACAGTTGAAACTTTAGCATGTTCCTTAATTCTAACAGGAAAAGGTGGTTTCTCAATATAAGCAGTAGGCACAACTGGATCAACATGGTAAACAATTGTTTCTTCTTTAACACTAACATGTTCTTCTTTTAATTCAATAGGTGGATGATATTTAAACCACTTCTCCTTAGCGAGATCAACATGAGTAGCAAATGATTCACAAAAGGAGGCTACTATCTCAGAGTCAAGTCCATATTTAGTGCTAAACTTATGAAAAGCATCGGTATCCATAAAAGATTTAACACAATCAAACTCAAGTGTTATACCTGACTCATTACCTTTGTCGAGTTCCCAATATTCAGATTTGCGTTTAATTCTATCCAGAAGATCCCATCTGAATTCAATAGTTTTCTTCATAAAGGAGCTAGTCAAAGAAGAATCGAGCATGGTTTGATCATCATGAGAAAGCCGAGCATAAAAATTCTGTAAGATAATTTCTCTTGAGAGCTCATGATTGGGGCATGTGTACATCATGTACTTAAGCCTCCCCCAAGCTTGAGCGATGCTTTCTCCTTCACGAGGCCAAAAATTATATATATAATTCCGATCACGATGAACCAGATGCATAGGATAAAACTTTTGATGAAATTCCAATTTCATTCGATTCCAATCCCACGTTCCAATATCATCACATAGCCTATACCATGTCAATGCCTTTCCCTTCAAAGATAAAGGGAAAACCATCTTCTTAACTTCATCTCCAGGTAAACCTGTAAGCTTAAATAATCCACAAACTTCATCCACATAGATTAGGTGCATATCAGGATGTATTGTTCCATCTCCTGCATAAGGATTAGCTAGCAGTTTCTCTATCATACCCAAAGGAATCTCATAATAAATATTTTCAGTAGGTGCAGTAGGTTGAGGAGCAACTTTTTGTGCTTCCGGTCAAGGTGAAGATACCCCGAACAAACCCCTCAAAGGATTACTTTCCATAGTGACAAGTGACAATAAATTTCAGCACGTAATATAAATGTTTCCTTACCAAATTCCACTCACCAAAGGCGCTTCACTCCCCGGCAACGGCGCCAGAAAAGAGTCTTGATGACCCACAAGTATAGGGGATCAATCGTAGTCCTTTCGATAAGTAAGAGTGTCGAACCCAACGAGGAGCATAAGGAAATGAGAAGCGGTTTTCAGCAAGGTATTTTCTGCAAGCACTGAAATTATCGGTAATGTGGCACCCCGGCTCAGAGGACCGGTTTACCCTGTGTTCCCAACCCAGAGATCATGTCTTTTGGAAACACACAACAACTTGGAACAGAACAGAACTGATCTTTATTGATTTGGTACAAGTACACGCTTGGATATTACATAGGATGATGAGGCCAGGAGCACTACTCGTGCTATGACAGTATCTACATTGTTTATGAAACATATCAGGGGCCTCATTACTAGTGGATAGACTACAGTGTAGCGGAACATCGGGTGGGACACTCCATCCCATAGGGACACTGCTGGGACACGACCTAGTTAGCGGAACATCGGTTGCTCAGGGAACAAATACGGATATGCTGATCTCAGGAAATCCTCTCTTTCCCAAGTAGCTTCTTCCTCAGTATGGTGATCCCACAATACCTTGTAAAATCTGATCACCTGACTCCTAGTAGTTCTTTCCATCTCATCCAAGATTCTGACATGCTTTTCCTCATATGTCAAATCCTTGGTTAATTCCAGCTCGCTCATATCTGCCTGTTTGATCGGAAGTGCTATGCACTTTCTCAGCTGTGATATGTGAAAGACATCATGAACGTCAGATAATTCTGGTGGTAACTCCAGCTGATATGCTACTCTGCCTCTTCTAGCAATCACTGGAAAGGGACCGATATATCTGGGTGCGAGCTTTCCTCGGGTATGAAACTTCTTTACCCCTTTCATGGGAGTTACTCGGAGGTAAGCATATTCTCCAGGCTCAAAAGTTACCTCCCGGTGTTTTGGGTCGTAGTACCTCTTTTGACGGGATTTAGCTGCTCGAAGACGCTCTTGAATTTCCTTAACTTGCTTCTCAGCCTCGAGCATAAAATCCGTGCCAAAGATACGGCTGTCTCCTGTCTGTGACCAATTTAATCTTTTCTCCTCAAACATTCTCATAATCTGATCAGTGGTCGGTGGTTGTGGTGGTGGAGGTGGCAAATCTTCTAGTGGTTGTCCTGCCTGTCTGGCGGATCGACGAACCGGAGTTCCATCGCCGCCTTGATTGCTACACCTCTTCATCCTATAACCGTTCCCATTGCAAAATACCGAATCGATGAGCAACATCCATAGGGGAAATACGGCAATGTGACACCAAGAAAACAAAACCAAAGGAAAACGAGAAAAGCAACATAATTATACAAGGCAGCCCAACATCATACATGGCAAACTAGTAGAGGGTATCATGACTGGTACTGCTCATACGGCAGTTGACATATGCAAAGATGCTACGATGCATACTCATGCTGAAACTTAAGCATCCACTCTAGTAGCGCGGGTGGCACGAACACTGGCAGACTGAAGACTCCTCGTCATCCGATTCCACCTCTGAATCGGAACTGATGCTGTGGATCACATCCTCCGGATCAAAGGAAACACGACGACGCTGACGAGAAGGTTCTCCCTCTGAGGAAGAAGAAGCATGACACCTCAGCATCGGAGCAGCTGGAGTGGCTAGCAGCGAGGTCCACTCAGCTAGGGTCTCACGTCGGATACCAGACGAAGTGCCTGGCTGTCCGAGCGAGCTAGAAGGAGTCTCAGGCATATGTGGAGGTGGAACAGGCGGTGTATACATAGGTGAAAACGCAGGAGGAGGAGGAGATTGTGCTACAGTAGCAGCTGCAAGTGCCTCTTGGGCACGGGACAGTTCCTCAGCCAAGGAGATGATCATACGATAACTGGCGTTCAGATAACGGGATAAAACACCAGTCGCACGATCACTCGCCGGATCAACAGGCGCAAAAAGGACTTGCCCTGTCGTAGGCGACAGGGTGGGATAGTGAAAGAAACCTGGGTGTGTCTGCATCTTGACCTCGTGGAAGCGCAAGTCAGTAAGAGCCTCCATAGCAGCAAACTGAACCGCCAGATCGGGAGTAGAAGCAGTTCCACCCTTGGAAGAGTGGGAGTAGCTGTCGATCTCTGAACTCGTAGTAAGAAAAGCCTCAGCGTGGTACTCGTACACCAAGTCTGCAAGCTGCTCTCGGAACACCTGATACACTGGGTCTTCGCCATTGGGATAAAGCCGAAGCCAGACGCTGCGAAGTAGTACCGGAAAAGTGAACGGTGCCGGCTCATGGTTGTACTGGTACGGAACTGGTGCCATCTACACTTATCAGACCAGCGGTTAGTAAAACAAATGAATCGAGATGCATGCTATGCAACAAGCAAATGCAGCAAGCAAAACACACACCAAAACTCTATACTAATCGAGATTCTAGCACGGGGTTAACTAGGGTGTCCTACAGTCAGCACGGCTCTGATACCAAGCGTTGTGGCACCCCGGCTCAGACGACCGGTTTACCATGTATTCCCAACCCAGAGATCATGTCTTCTGGAAACACACAACAACTTGGAACAGAACAGAACTGATCTTTATTTATTTGGTACAAGTACAAGCTTGGATATTACATAGGATGATGAGGCCAGGAGCACTACTCGTGCTATGACAATATCTACATTATTTATGAAACATCTCAGGGGCCTCATTACTAGTGGATAGACTACAGCGTAGCGGAACATCGGGTGGAACACTCCATCCCATAGGGACACTGCTGGGACACGACCTAGTTAGCGTAGCACGAACCATCGGGATCTCCTTCCTCGGCTTCTCCTGCATCTGGCATGATACGCCAGGTGAGTACTTGGAATGTACTCGCAAGCTCACAGCAACCAAAACAGTGCAGCAAGCAACATAATGGCAGTGGCTAGGTTAAATGCTTAGGAAACAGGCATACTTTAAGATGCTCACTTACTGTTACCAACTTACTCTCTTCCGGGTTCACACATGACTCCCGGAGTCCTCGTGACCCATCGGTCACTTCTGATCTTAAGACAAGTTCTTCCATCATTATTATTACGGTTGACCACACAGTGTGACCTAGTGCGGACTGTGTCCAATACCGTGGACGCGGCTATTCGAATAGATTCTTACACTCTGCAGAGGTTGCGCACGTTACCCACACCATGGACATTCGTCCAACGAAACTTGTCTAACCCGTGACTCCTCTATCGTACCACCGACAATCATCCCCCATCCGAGTCATGCCCTGGGTGGCCACTGTGTCACTCCTGACACTTGCCACCGTTGTGGCCAACTAAACTGTCCCAAATGGGGACGCCGGCAAATAACTCAACTTGGGCTCACGAGGTTACCGTTGTCTACCTGATCAGGGCAGCACACACGCATAACCTCCCCTCTTTGGTGGTACCGGTAAAAGAGCACGCGGTCATACCAAGTCAAGGCCGTCCCATTCTGGCAGATGTGGCTGCACAGGTAAGTCCGGGTCGGTGGCACTTGATCAACCAAAAAAGTGACATATGACATGTAAAGTTGTTGGTCATTTAAGATGTGTTGGACAAATGAACTAGCATGGCAGGGTTGTTGCAATACATCAAATAATATGGAATATGGCATATTTAAATTGAATTAAATGCAAAATGATCCATTATAAAGCCAACACTATTGTAATGCCTTATGCAATGGATGATGTGGCTTGCCTTGGTCAAGTGGGTTGTCAACAAACTCCTGGTCTTCAAATCCAAAGCAATTTCCCTCTGAAAATATTTTTAAATAGCCAGGGAAAATGTCACATAAAGCATTTCTATTGACCAGAGATTCTATACATGTTGGAAAAATA
The DNA here is from genome assembly GCA_039707655.1 of Elymus sibiricus. Classification (NCBI taxonomy): domain Eukaryota; kingdom Viridiplantae; phylum Streptophyta; class Magnoliopsida; order Poales; family Poaceae; genus Elymus; species Elymus sibiricus. Next base: position 352,599,172 of record CM077666.1, read on the forward strand.
CCAATTTTTCTCAGAAAATAGAGGAGTTCAAGACAAAACCAGTGCAAAAAGAATCAATTGAATTGGACTCATGGTTTAAAAGTTAGAGCTGGTCAAAGTCTGGTCAAATTTCTGGATTAAAATTGAATTTAAACAGAAAACAGAAAAACTGCAGCGGGCCACGTCGAAGACTGATGACCCACAAGTACAGGGGATCAATCGTAGTCCTTTCGATAAGTAAGAGTGTCGAACCCAACGAGGAGCAGAAGGAAATGACAAGCGGTTTTCAGCAAGGTATTTTCTGCAAGCACTGAAATTATCGGTAACGAGTAGTTTGATAGCAAGATAATTTGTAACAAGTGACAAGTAACAATAGCAACAAAGAGTGCAGCAAGGTAGCCCAATCCTTTTTGTAGCAAAGGACAAGCCGGAACGATCTCTTATAATAAGCAAAGCGTTCTCGAGGACACATGGGAATTTCATCTAGTCACTTTCATCATGTTTGTTTGATTCGCGTTGGCTACTTTGATAATTTGATATGTGGGTGGACCGGTGCTTGGGTGTTGTTCTTACTTGAACAAGCCTCCCACTTATGATTACCCCCTCTCGCAAGCATCCGCAACTACGAAATAAGAATTAAGATAACTCTAGCCATAGCATTAAACATATGGATCCAAATCAGCCCCTTACGGAATAGCACATAAACTAGGGTTTAAGCTTCTGTTACTCTAGAAACCCATCATCTAATTACTACTCCACAATGCATTCCCTTAGGCCCAAAGATGGTGAAGTGTCATGTAGTCGATGTTTACATGACACCACTAAGAGAATCAACAACATACATATCATCAAAATATCGAACGAATACCAAATTCACATGATTACTTATGACAAGACTTCTCCCATGTCCTCAAGAACAAAAGTAACTACTCACAAACCATCTTCATGTCCAAGATCAGAGGGGTATTAAATAGCATAATGGATCTGAACATATAATCTTCCACCAAATAAACCAACTAGCATCAACTACAAGATGTAATCAACACTACTAGCAACCCACAGGTACCAATGTGAGGTTTTGAGATAAAGATTGAATACAAGCGATGAACCAGGGTTTGAGATGAGATGGTGCTATTGAAGATGTTGATGAAGATTGGTCCTCCCACGATGAGAGGATTGTTGGTGATGTCGATGGCTCCGATTTCCCCCTCCCGGAGGGAAGTATCCCCGGCGGAATCGGTCCGCTGAAGAGCAAAAGTGCTCCTGGCCAAGTTCCGCCTCAAGACAGCGGCGCACCGTCCCAAAAGTCTTCTCTCTATTTTTTCTAGGGAAAATGGGCTTATATACCAGAAAATGGGCACCGGAGGCTGGCCAGGGGCCCCATGAGCCACCAGGGCGCGCCTGGGGGGTGGCGCGCCCTGGTGCCTCGTGGGCACCTGGGTGGGCCCCTCTGGTATTTCTTTCTTCCAGTATTTTTTATTTATTCCAAAATAAGTCTCCGTGAAATTTCAGCTCATTTGGAGATGTGCAGAATAGGTATCTCTGACATAGCTTTTTCAGGTCCAGAATTCTAGCTGTCGGCAATCTCCCTCCTTGTGTAAATCTTGCATATTAAGAGAGAAAAGGCATTAGATTTGCTCCACAAAGTGTTATATTGATTAAAAACACTATAAATAATAGTAGTAAAACATGATGCAAAATGGATGTATCAACTCCCCCAAGCTTAGACCTCGCTTGTCCTCAAGCGAAAGCCGATATCGATAATCATGTCCACATGTTTAGAGAGAGAGGTGTCGATAAAAACAAAATACGGACATAGTAGCATCATGATCATTATTATAACAGCAATATTCATTATCATAAAACTTCTCATGAGCAAGTAACAATTCATCACAACAACGAAGTATAAGGCATAAACTTTCTTGAAAACTAACAAACTATGTTCTCAGTCAACAATGCAATTGCAATTCATCATATTTTCAGGAAGGGTCTCATGTAGGAGCTTTTTAGCAAGTCCACATACTCAACCATCATATAGTCTTCTATGATTGCTAACACTCACAACATATATATGGAGCAAAAAGTTTCAGCCAGACACAAAGAAAGATAGGGGCTTATAATTTCGCCTCCCGACTTATTCACCTCAAGGGTGATGTCAACAATAATAACTCATGATCACTCATATCCAACTGGATATATATGCCTAGATCTTTCCCCACCACATGATGCTTGCAAAAGAGAAAAATAAAAAGGAATAGAGGAGAACACTATTGACTCTTGCATAAAAAGTAAATACATAAAAGTAAAAGTTAGGCCCTTCACAGAGGGAAGCAAAGGTTGTCATGCGCTTTTGTTGTTGGATGCACAAGCTCTTAATGCAAAGGAACGTCACTTTATATTGCCCCTTGTGATAGCAACCTTTATTATGCAGTCGGTCGCTTTTATTTCTTTACCATCACAAGTTCGTACAAAGCTTATTTTCCCTTACAATAAAAGTTCATACACATTTAGAGGCAATTTTTATTGCTTATTTTGCACCGATGACAACTTACTTGAAGGATCTTATTCAATCCATGGGTAGATATAGTGGACTCTCATGACATGAAACTAGGTTTAAGGGTTTTTGATGCACAAGTAGTATCTCTACTTGGTGCGGATTTTTGGCTAGCAAAGATATTGAGCAAGCACCACATGTTGAAGGATCTATGACAATATAGTTTCTATGTGAATATAAGCAAACATAATTCATTACGTTGTCTTCCTTGTCCAACATCAATAATTTGACATAAAATACTTAATGAGGGCTCACAATCATAAAAGATGTCTAAGATAGCATATTTGCATCTGAATCTTCTCTTCCCTATTAATTTTTTCATGAATTGCATCATTGACCAATGCTATGTTTGTTAACTTTCAATAAATTTTACCACTTATACTTTTCTTTATGTAATGTCATTACTTTCCATAAGATTAGCATATGATCTTTTTCATTATTTTCATTGCTAGGATTGAAACATAAAAGTAAAGAAGCAAAAACTCAAACTGCTCTTTATTATATAACTCTCAACTCAATTACATAGATAGATAGATCACGAAACTAGCACTCAAAAATAGATCATACTAAACTTTTATTCAACTAAATCATGAAATCACTAAGGATCAAACTAAAAATAGGTAAAGATAATAAAAGTGATGTTGATACGATACCGGGGCACCTCCCCCAAGCTTGGCACAAGCCAAGGGGAGTGCCCATACCCATGTACTCAAGTTTCCTTCTTCGGTGATGGTGGTGGTGATGAAGTGGTGGGCTTGTCCTTCAACCTTAGCAGATACTCCAGTTTATGGTTGATGCTCCGAAGGGCGATGTTTTGCTCGATAGGGGAAGATGATCATAGAGGGGTTGAAGGATATCTCCCTTCTCTGCGGCCTCCTCCATGGGGATGGCTTGCCCTCCTTCCGGAGCCCGGGTTCCCGCAACTTCCTCGGCCTTGTCCTCCTTGCCATTGTCTTCCTCCTCTGACGACCACTTGTAGTAGACCTCGTTGTAGGGGCGTTTACCCGGCGATGGTTGCACAATACGGTGCTTGGTACGAAGCCTTCGGGGAGCCATGGCGATCTAGATCTGTCAGAAAAATAGCACGAAACAAGAACAGAGGAGATTTCTGTGATACGGTGGTCAAAACGTCCGGGAATATATATAAAGAATTTTTATCTTGCAAAACAAGTATTCCAGAAGAAAACGTAGTCGAGAAGGCTCACGAGGGGCCCACGAGCCACCAGGGCGCGCCTGGGGGGGTGGCGCGCCCTGGTGCCTTGTGTGCACCTCGTGGGTCCCCTCGGCTGTTTCTTATTTTTGTATTTTTTTAATATTCCAAAACTGACAGAAGGTATTTTTATGGAATTTTTGGAGTCGGTTTACTTACCGTATCACGTGCCTCTTCCTTTTCAGGGTTCTGGAGTGTTCTGGAAGGTCTCTCTTATGTATTCCTCCGGTGTAATTGTTTCAATAATATTGGTTTCAACATTAATGGGAATACCTAAAATATAATGCTTAATTCTTTGCCCATTCACCACTCTCGGATTAGTGCCTTCGGAGTTGTTTATTTTGATGGCTCCAGAGCGATAAACTTTTTCGATGATATACGGTCCTTCCCATTTAGAGAGAAGTTTTCCTGCAAAGAATCTCAAACGAGAATTGTACAATAGAACTTGCTCACCCACTTTAAACTCCCGTTTTTGAATTCTTTTATCATGCCATCTTTTAACTTTTTCTTTAAACAATTTGGCATTTTCATAAGCTTGGGTTCTCCATTCATCTAATGAGCTAATATCAAATAACCTCTTTTCACCGGCAAGTTTAAAATCATAATTGAGTTCTTTAATTGCCCAATATGCTTTATGTTCTAACTCAAGAGGTAAATGACATGCTTTTCCATAAACCATTTTATAAGGAGACATACCCATAGGATTTTAATAAGCAGCTCTATAAGCCCATAATGCATTGTCAAGTTTCTTAGACCAATTCTTTCTAGATCTATTGACAGTTTTTTGCAAAATTAATTTTATTTCACTATTGCTCAATTCTACTTGACCACTAGATTGAGGTGATAGGGAGATGCAATTCTATGGTTGACATCATATTTAGCAAGCAGTTTACGGAATGCACCATGAATAAAATGTGAACCACCATCAGTCATTAAATATCTAGGGACTCCAAACCTTGGGAAAATAACTTCTTTGAGCATTTTAATGGAAGTGTTATGATCAGCACTACTAGTTGGAATAGCTTCTACCCACTTAGTAATGTAGTCAACAGCAACTAAAATATGAGTATACCCATTGGATTTAGGAAAAGGTCCCATATAATCAAATCCCCAAACATCAAATGGTTCAATAGCAAGTGAATAATTCATAGGCATTTCCTGACGTCTACTAACATTACCAATTCTTTGACATTCATCACAAGATAAGACAAACTTACGAGCATCCTTAAAAAGAGTAGGCCAATAAAAACCAGATTGTAATACCCTATGTGCAGTTCTGTCTCCCGCATGGTGTCCTCCGTAAGCCTCGGAATGACACTTCCGTAGGATTTGTTCCTGTTCATGCTCAGGTATACAACGTCTAATAATACCATCTACTCCTTCTTTATAAAGATGTGGGTCATCTCAGAAGTAATGTCTTAAATCAAAGAAGAACTTTTTCTTTTGTTGGTATGTGAAACCAGGTGGTATAAATTTAGCAACAATATAATTAGCATAATCCGCATACCAAGGAGTATTACGAGAAGCATTTATGACAGCTAATTGTTCATCAGGAAAATCATCATTAATTGGTAGTGGGTCATCAAGAACATTTTCGATTCTAGACAAATTATCTGCTACGGGATTCTCAGCTCCCTTTCTATCAATAATATGCAAGTCAAATTCTTGTAGCAATAGAACCCACCTAATGAGTCTAGGTTTAGCATCTTTCTTTTCCATAAGATGTTTAATAGCAGCATGATCGGTGTGAACAGTTACTTTAGAATCAACTATGTAAGATCTGAATTTATCACAAGCAAACACAACTGTTAGAAATTCTTTCTCAGTAGTAGCATAATTTCTTTGGGCACTATCTAGAGTTTTACTAGCATAATGGATAACATTTAATTTTTTATCAACTCTCTGTCCTAGAATAGAACCAACAGCATAATCACTAGAATCACACATAATTTCAAAAGGCAAGTTCCAATCAGGTGGTTGAACAATAGGTGCAGTGGTTAAGGCTTTCTTAAGTGTTTCCAAGGCTTCTAGACAATCATAATCAAAAATAAATGGAACATCTTTTTGCAAGAGATTGGTAAGAGGCCTAGAAATTTTAGAGAAATCTTTAATAAACCTCCTATAGAAACGAGCATGACCTAGGAAACTTCTTATACCTTTAATATCTTTAGGACATGGCATTTTCTCAATAGCATCAACCTTAGCCTTATCAACTTCAATACCTCTTTCAGAAATTTTATGCCCCAAGACAATACCTTCATTCACCATAAAGTGTCACTTCTCCCAATTCAAGACAAGATTAGTTTGTTCACATATCTGCAAAACTCGATCAAGTTTGCTTAAGCAATCATCAAAAGAAGTTCCGTAAACGGAGAAATCATCCATGAAAACCTCAACAATCTTTTCACAAAAGTCAGAGAATATAGCAGTCATACATCTTTGAAAGGTAGCAGGTGCATTGCATAAACTAAAAGGCATACGTCTATAAGCATAAGTTCCAAAAGGACAACTAAAGGTGGTTTTCTCTTGGTCGGATTGTGATACGGGTATTTGAGAGAAACCAGAATATCCATCAAGGAAACAAAAGTGTGTATGCTTAGACAAACTTTCTAGCATTTGATCAATAAAAGGTAAGGGGTAATGATCTTTTCTAGTGGCTTTGTTTAATTTTCTAAAATCAATTACCATCCTATAACCAGTTACAATTCTTTGTGGAATGAGTTCATTTTTATTATTAGGAACAACGGTAATACCTCCTTTCTTAGGGACACAATGAACGGGACTTACCCATCTACTATCAGCTATGGGATAGATTATACCTGCTTCCAGAAGATTTAATTTTTTGGTTCTTACCACCTCTTTCATTTTGGGATTTAATCATCGTTGGTGGTCGACAACTGGTTTAGCATCAGGCTCCATATTAATTTTGTGTTGACATAGAGTGGGACTAATGCCCTTAAGATCATCAAGAGTATATCCAATAGCAGATCGGTGCTTCCTCAGAGTTTTCAGTAATCTCTTTTCTTCATGCTCTGAAAGGTTAGCACTAATAATAACAGGATATATCTTCTTTTCATCTAGATAAGCATATTTTAATGTATCAGGCAATTGCTTCAATTCAAATACAGGGTCACCCTTAGGTGGAGGAGGGCCTCCAAGAGTTTCAACAGGCAAATTATGTTTAAGGATAGGTGGTTGATCAAATAACATCTTATCTATTTCATTTCTTTCATTCATATGCATATCATTTTCATGGTCTAGCAAATATTGTTCTAACGGATCAGTGGGCGGTACGGCAATAGAAGCAAGACCAATAATTTCATCTTTACTAGGCAATTCTTTATCATGAGGTTGTCTATGAAACTTGGAGAAATTAAACTCATGAGACATTCGACCAAAATTAACACTAACAGTTTCTTTAGCGCAATCAATCTTGGCATTAACCGTGTTCAAGAAAGGTCTACCAAATATAATGGGACAAAAATTATCTTGTGGAGAACCGAGGACTAGAAAATCAGTAGGGTATTTTATTTTTCCACACAAGACTTCAACATCTCTTACAATCCCAAGCGGTGTAATGGTATCTCTGTTTGCAAGCTTAATAGTAACATCAGTCCTCCATTTCAATAGGTGCAATATCATTCATAATTTCTTGATATAAGGTAAACGGAATAGCACTCACACTAGCACCCAAATCACATAAGCCATGATAACAATGATCTCCTATTTTAACAGAGACAACACGCATGCCTACTACAGGTCTGTTTTTATCTTTAGGGTCTAGTTTAGCAATTCTAGCTGCTTCATCACAGAAGTAAATAACATGCCCATCTATATTATCGACCAAGAGATATTTAACCATAGCAACATTAGGTTCAACTTTAATTTGTTCAGAGGGTCTAGGTGCTCTAATATTACTTTTGTTAACCACGGTTGAAACTCTAGCATGTTCCTTAATCCTCACAGGAAAAGGTGGTTTCTCAATATAAGCAGTAGGCACAACTGGATCAACATGGTAAACAATTGTTTCCTCTTTAACACTAACAGGTTCCTCAATCTTTTCTTTAATAGGGGGATGATATTTAAACCACTTCTCCTTATGGAGATCAACATGAGTAGCAAATGATTCACAAAAAGAAGCTACTATCGCAGAGTCAAGTCCATATTTAGTGCTAAACTTACGAAAAGCATCGGTATCCATAAAAGATTTAACACAATCGAACTCAAGTATTATACCTGACTCATTACCTTTGTCGAGTTCCCAATCTTCAGAGTTGCGTTTAATTCTTTCCAGAAGATCCCATTTGGATTCAATAGTTTTCTTGATAAAGGAGCCAGTCGAAGAAGAATCGAGCATGGTTTGATTATCATGAGAAAGCCGAGCATAAAAATTCTGTAAGATAATTTCTCTTGAGAGCTCATGATTGGGGCATGTGTACATCATGAACTTAAGCCTCCCCCAAACTTGAGCGATGCTTTCTCCTTCACGAGGCCAAAAATTATATATGTAATTCTGATCACGATGAACCAAATGCATAGGATAAAATTTCTGGTGGAATTCCAGTTTCAATCGGTTCCAGTCCCATGTATCAGTATCATCACATAGCCTATACCATGTCAATGCCTTTCCCTCCAAAGATAAAGGGAATACTTTCTTCTTAACTCCATCTCCGGATAAACCTGCAAGCTTAAACAATCCACAAATTTCATCCACATAGATCAAGTGCATATCAGGATGTACCGTTCCATCTCCTGCATAAGGATTAGCTAGCAGTTTCTCTATCATACCCAAAGGAATCTCATAATAAATATTTTCAGTAGGTGTAGTAGGTGGAGGACAAACTATTTGTGCTTCCGGTCAAGGTGAAGATACCCCGAACAAACCCCTTAAAGGACTACTTTCCATAGTGACAAGGGACAGTAAATTTCAGCACGTAATATAAATGTTTCCTTATCAAATTCCACTCACCAAAGGCGCTTCACTCCCCGGCAACGGCGCCAGAAAAGAGTCTTGATGACCCACAAGTATAGGGGATCAATCGTAGTCCTTTCAATAAGTAAGAGTGTCGAACCCAACGAGGAGCAGAAGGAAATGACAAGCGGTTTTCAGCAAGGTATTTTCTGCAAGCACTGAAATTATCGGTAACGAGTAGTTTGATAGCAAGATAATTTGTAAAAAGTGGCAAGTAACAATAGCAACAAAGAGTGCAGCAAGGTGGCCCAATCCTTTTTGTAGCAAAGGACAAGCCGGAACGATCTCTTATAATAAGCAAAGCGTTCTCGAGGACACATGGGAATTTCATCTAGTCACTTTCATCATGTTTGTTTGATTCGTGTTCGCTACTTTGATAATTTGATATGTGGGTGGACCGGTGCTTGGGTGTTGTTCTTACTTGAACAAGCCTCCCACTTATGATTACCCCCTCTCGCAAGCATCCGCAACTACGAAAGAAGAATTAAGATAACTCTAACCATAGCATTAAACATATGGATCCAAATCAGCCTCTTACGGAATAGCGCATAAACTAGGGTTTAAGCTTCTGTCACTCTAGCAACCCATCATCTAATTACTACTCCACAATGCATTCCCTTAGGCCCAAAGATGGTGAAGTGTCATGTAGTCGACGTTCACATGACACCACTAAGAGAATCAACAACATACATATCATCAAAATATCAAACGAATACCAAATTCACATGATTACTTATGACAAGACTTCTTCCATGTCCTCAAGAACAAAAGTAACTACTCACAAACCATCTTCATGTCCAAGATCAGAGGGGTATTAAATAGCATAATGGATCTGAACATATAATCTTCCACCAAATAAACCAACAAGCATTAACTACAAGATGTAATCAACACTATTAGCAACCCACAGATACCAATCTGAGGTTTTGAGACAAAGATTGAATACAAGCGATGAACTAGGGTTTGAGATGAGATGGTGCTGTTGAAGATGTTGATGAAGATTGGTCCTCCCACGATGAGAGGGTCGTTGGTGATGTCGATGGCTCCGATTTCCCCCTCCCGGAGGGAAGTATCCCTGGCGGAATCGCTCCGCCGGAGAGCAAAAGTGCTCCTGCCCAAGTTCCGCCTCGAGACGGCGGCGCACCGTCCCAAAAGTCTTCTCTCTATTTTTTCTAGGGTAAATGGGGTTATATACCAGAAAATGGGCACCGGAGGCTGGCCAGGGGCCCCACGAGCCACCAGGGCGTGCCTGGGGGGATGGCACGCCCTGGTGCCTCATGGGCACCTGGGTGGCCCCCTCTGGTATTTCTTTCTTCTAGTATTGTTTATTTATTCCAAAATAAATCTCCGTGAAATTTCAGCTCATTTGGAGATGTGCAGAATAGGTATCTCTGACATAGCTTTTTCAGGTCCAGAATTCCAGCTGCCGGCAATCTCCCTCCTTGTGTAAATCTTGCATATTAAGAGAGAAAAGGCATTAGAATTACTCCACAAAGTGTTATATTGATTAAAAACACTATAAATAACAGTAGTAAAACATGATGCAAAATGGACGTATCAAAGACGTAAAGTGGGGAGGCGCCTCCACTTATACCGCTTCGGGCGCGGGCGTGGGCCACTGACAGGTGGGACCTGGCTGGGTTTAAACAGAGAGGGAGAGAGAGAACAGTAGCGAGGCGGCTCACCGACGGCTATCATCGGCGATAGCGACAACGGCGAGCTCGGGAGACGGCGGGGATGGATCGGGCAGTTGATGGCGAGGCTCCCTGTACCCGTGGCTTCTCCGGAGACGGCCTAACGGCATCCCCTCCTTCCTTTCCGGTGGCGACTGGTCTCAGGTGTCGTCGGAGATGGCGATTCCAGCAGCACCTCGGCCAGGGAAGAGGTCAGGCGGGGTCAGAGGAATGCCCTGAGCTCGACTGCGGGCTTGGGTGGGGCTGGGGTGGTCTGGAAGAGAGTGGAGGCGAGGCTAGCTTGGCGGCAGAGCTCCGGCGAGATACGAGGCCAGAGGGCCTCTCGGCCTTGGCTCGGCGAGCTGGGGCTCGATTGGGAGGTGGTGGAATGCGGTGAGGAGCGGAGCGAGCCGGGCGGGGATTTATATAGGCGAGGGAGGTTTGACAGTAGCCGCAAGCCGCCGTGGACACGTCGCCGGAGCCAGGACGGCGAGCTGGCCGTCGCGAGGTGGGGTGAAGTGACGGGTGAGGTGAGGAGAGTTATTGCGCGAGACGATGGCTCACGGAGAAGAAGACAGCCAGCGCGGCCGCCGTATTGCCACTGTGCCGCCTGTGGTGCACGGTGGCCGTATCCGGTGAGCTCGCTGCCAGCGAGGGAGAAGGCTCTGGAGCGGCTACGTGGACGGTGGAGAGGTCGTCGGCGCGAGCGGACAACGTACGGCGACGCGGTCGTCGGCCTCCGACGGGACCCGGGCCTGGCGACGCCCAGAGCGCGCATTTGGTAGCGCCAGCCGCCTGGTCACTGTGTGCATAGGCACACGCGACATGAGCTGGCCTGCCAGACCGTGTTTGGTGTGCCGACCCTGGTTCCTGTAACCTCCCCGTGCCACTGGTTCGACCAGGTTCATCCTGAGCCGAAGGGTAGCGTTAGGAACAGTTTCCTACCAGAAACTTGAGAGAGATTTGGAGAAAAGATGAGTTGTGAATGGAGCCAATGGAGTGGTCTGGGGTGTACTAGCTTGGAAGGACTACATACTGGAAAAGTTTGAGCAACTTTCATCAAGTTTTGAACATGGTTCGTGTGTAAACCATATTTTGGTCCAGGAACTTGATGAGGTTGTTGCACTCACATGGATGCTCTCCTGAAGCTGAAATTTGGTGTGTGGGAGTTATTTGGTGGGTAGCAGATGCTATAAAAATTTCAGAGCAAATAGGTGCACCTAGCTGGTACTTCCTTCACAAAGGCTGGAAATGACCAGAGGCTTGTCAGAATATTCTTGCTGAAAATTTGCACTAGACTTGAAGATATTTTTGGATATTGTGGCAAGATATGGCTCCGAGTATCTCTGGGATTTATTTAGGAATTTTATGAGTCATGAAAATATAGGCTGTTTCACAAAAGCCAAATCTGTCCAGAATGGAACAGGAATTTTCTGGGCAAAATTTTGTACTGGCCAATGAAATATTTTTGGAGATTGTGGGGGTAGATGATCTCAAGAAGATGTGGTATTAATTTGGGATTTTTCTGATCAACGGAACTATAGGTTGCTTCACAACCCATAGTGAAGATGAGAATATTCAAAGGAGTAAATGGATTATCTTGGGAGAATAAAAATTAGGGTTTGGTCCAGCAAGGTTTTGGAGAGATTATGAGAGCCTTGGCACACTTGGAAAGTAAGAAATGAGAGTGTGCTCAAGTCCAGAGTTGAATAAATTGATTTTTAAAACCATCAAATTGCAAATAAAACCAGAAAAGTTTTGAAAAGAAAAGTTTGAAAAATCAGGGTGTCACAGGTAACAAGTAGTTTGATAGTAAGATAATTTGTAACAAGTGACAAGTAGCAATAGTAACTAAAGTGCAGCAAGGTAGCCCAATCCTTTTTGTTGCAAAGGACAGGCCGGAACGATCTCTTATAATAAGCTAAATGTTCTCGAGGACACAAGGGAATTTCATCTAGTCACTTTCATCATGTTTGTTTGATTCGCGTTCGCTACTTTGATAATTTGATATGTGGGTGGACCGGTGCTTGGGTGCTGTTCTTACTTGAACAAGCCTCCCACTTATGATTAACCCCTCTCGCAAGCATCCGCAACTACGAAAGAAGAATTAAGATAAATCTAACCATAGCATTAAACATATGGATCCAAATCAGCCCCTTACGGAATAGCGCATAAACTAGGGTTTAAGCTTTTGTCACTCTAGCAACCCATCATCTAATTACTACTCCACAATGCATTCCCTTAGGCCCAAAGATGGTGAAGTGTCATGTAGTCGACGTTCACATGACACCACTAAGAGAATCAACAACATACATATCATCAAAATATCGAACGAATACCAAATTCACATGATTACTTATGACAAGACTTCTCCCATGTCCTCAAGAACAAAAGTAACTACTCACAAATCATATTCATGTTCAAGATCATAGGGGTATTGAATAGCATAATGGATCTGAACATATAATCTTCCACCGAATAAACCAACTAGCATCAACTACAAGATGTAATCAACACTACTAGCAACCCACAGGTACCAATCTGAGGTTTTGAGACAAAGATTGAATACAAGAGATGAACTAGGGTTTGAGATGAGATGGTGCTGGTGAATATGTTGATGAAGATTGGTCCTCCCATGATGAGAGGATCGTTGGTGATGACGATGGCTTCGATTTCCCCCTCCCGGAGGGAAGTATCCCCGGCGGAATCGCTCCACTGGAGAGCAAAAGTGCTCCTGCCCAAGTTCTGCCTCGAGACGGCGACGCCTCATCCCAAAAGTCTTCTTCTTATTTTTTTCTAGGGCAAATGGGCTTGTATTCTAGAAAATGGGCACCGGAGGCTGGCCAGGGGCCCCACGAGCCACCAGGGCGCGCCAGGGGGGGGGGGGTGGCGCGCCTTGGTGCCTCGTGGGCACCTAGGTGCCCCCCTCTGGTATTTCTTTCTTCCAGTATTTTTTATTTATTCCAAAATAAATCTTCGTGAAATTTCAGCTCATTTGGAGATGTGCAGAATAGGTATCTCTGACATAGCTTTTTCAGGTCCAGAATTCCAGCTGCCGGCAATCTCCCTCCTTATGTAAATCTTGCATATTAAGAAAGAAAAGGCATTACAATTGCTCCACAAAGTATTATATTGATTAAAAACACTATAAATAACAGTAGGAAAACATGATGCAAAATGGACGTATCAGTGACAATGGGGTATTCTATTGAGTTACTTGATGTATGTTTTGGTATTCAACTTGCGGATTCCCGTGGTGACATTGGGGTAATCTAAGCACATAGGTTGATACACGTTTTCGTCCTACGTTCTCTGATAGAAACTTTGGAGTGATTCTTTATCGCACATTGAGGGATTGTTATATGATTCAATTATGTTAGCACTGTTGAGAGATTGCACTAGTGAAAGTATGAACCCAAGGCCTTGTTTTCAAGCATTGCAATACCGTTTGTGCTCTGTTTTATCACTTGCTACCTTGCTGTTTTTATATTTTCAGATTACAAAAACCTATATCTACTATCCATACGACACTTGTATCACCATCTCTTCGCCGAACTAGTGCACCTATACAATTTACCATTGTATTGGGTGTGTTGGGGACACAAGAGATTTTTTGTATTTGATTGCAGGGTTGTTTGAGAGAGACCATCTTCATCCTATGACTCCCACAGATTGATAAACCTTAGGTCATCCACTTGAGGGAAATTTGCTACTGTCCTACAAAACTCTGCACTTGGAGGCCCAACAACGTCTACAAGAATAAAAGTTGCGTAGTAGACATCAAGCTCTTTTCTGGCGCCGTTGCCGGGGAGGTGAGTGCTTGAAGGTATATCTTTAGATCTTGCAATTAAATCTTTTAGTTTCTTGTTTTATCACTAGTTTGGTTTATAAAAGAAAATTACAAAAAATGGAATTGAAGTTGCCTCAAATGCTTCATCTATATGATGTCTTTCTTGAAAATATGGATTCCGATAATTGTGCTCAATTGTTAGAGGAAGAATTTAATAAAATGTTTAATGTGAGTCCTTTGAATGATGAGCATGATTTCAATGTTGTTAGTATGCTTTCTATGAATATCCATGATGCTAATGATATGCAAAGCCATAAGCTTGGGGATGCTATGTTTGATGAAGATGATATTTTTAGACCCCCAAGTTTTGATGAGAAAATTTGTTATGATAAAAGCATGCCTCCTATTTATGATGATTATATTTTTGAAAGTGGATTTGAAGAGGTCACAACTTTATTTAATGATGATTCCACTATTTTGGAAGAGGTTTCAATTGACTATGATAACAAAGTTGCTATCTATGATGATTATTGTGATGACATGTGTGCTATAAAGAAGAATGATAACTATGAAACTTGTCATCATGATTTTAATTTTCAATTGGATTATGCCAATCAAGTATCCCATGATAGTTATTTTGTTGAGTTTGCTCCCACTGTTATGAATGAGAAGAAAATTGCTTATGTGGAGAATAATAAAAATTCTATGCTTGTGGATCATGAAAATAATGTTTTATGTGATAGTTATATTGTTGAATTCATTCATGATGCTACTAAAAATTATTATGAGAGGGGAAGATATGCTTATATATATCTCAATAATATCAAGTTTCCTCCCTATGTGTTGAAAATTTTGAAGTTATACTCGTTTTGCCTTCCTATGCTAGTTGATTTTGGCTTCCATAAATTGTTTGCTCACAAAATTCCTATGCATAGGAAGTGGGTTAGGCTTAAATTTGCTTGTCATATGATTCATGATGCTCTCTTTATGTTTCAATTCTTTATTATTATGCGAGCATCATTGAAATCATCATGCCTAGCTAAAAGGCATTAAATAAAAGCGCTTGTTGGGAGACAACCCAATATTTATACCTACTGTTTTTTTTGTTCACATGATTAAGCTACTGTAGTAATCATGTTTCATATGTTTTCTTTCAATAATGTGCCAAGTAACGCCTTTGGGATAGTGTGGATGCTTGTTGATTTGATTCTATGCAAAAACAGAAATTTTTGTGTCCAGTGCTGGAATTTCTATTCTGTACTGGAACATCAGAAAAATACGAAATTTTTACATAGTATTAAGATACAAATTTTTTACGTTGTCCTAATTTTTAAGAATTTTTGGAGGTACAGAAGTATGCCTTTTCATTCGTTCACTACATGTTGTTATGTTTTTGACAGATTTTGTTTTCAATGCATAGTTTGCTTGTTTTAGTGTTTCCTTAGCTTATATTGAGTAATATAAATTGTGGAAATGATATAATACAGTAGGTATTATGTGAGAAAAATTATGAATCTTGTCTTGACAGTACCTAAGTGGATGATTTATTTTTATCATACTAACCTATCTCACAAGTTCCGTTAAGTTTTGTGTGATTGAAGTTTTCAAGTTTTGGGTGAGATGTCGATATGAGGAGAATAAGGAGTGACAAGACCCTAAGCTTGGTGATGCCCAAGGCACCCCAAGGTAATACTCAAGGAAGACCCAAGCGTCTAAGCTTGGGGATGCCTCGGAAGGCATCCCCTCTTTCGTGTTCAACATTATCGGTAACCTCACTTGGAGCTATATTTTTATTCGTCACATAATATGAGTTTTGCTTGGAGCGTCATTTTCTTCTGTTGATATTTGCTTGGTGTTATCAATAATCATGTTTTGTATCTTTTAGTTCAATAAAATGCCAATTATAGCCTTTACCATGCTCAGTTTGCAAGTTCATGTGTTGCTGTTTGAAAACAGAAAGTTTTCTGTTATGTGCAGAATATTCTTGAATAGTCAGAACATGATAAAAATCTGAAATTTTTACAAAGTAAGCATGCATGAGTTCTCTGTCACGTGGTATTTTTTCAGAATTTTTGGAGCCAGGGAAGTATGAATTCTTATTCCACCTTTACATACTGTTCTGTTTTGGCAGATTGCTGTTATAGTTGCATTGTTTACATATGTTTGCTTGTTTAATGTTTTTATTTGTGCATATGGGTATTAAATATGCAGAGGAATTTAGTATGTAATGTTTAATTATAATTTTAGTGATTTGCTACAGTAGAGAATGTTAAGGTTTTGAGTTGATTTATGCTAACTTATCTCACGAGTTCTTGTTGAGTTTTGTGTGGATGAAGTTTTAAGATTTAGGAGAAGCCATGATATGAGAGGAATTAAAGAGGCACAAGAGCTCGAGCTTGGGGATGCCCAAGGCACCCCAAGATAACATTCCAAGAAGCCTCAAGCAACTAAGCTTGGGGGTGCCTGATGTCTACTACGCAACTTTTATTCCCTCAAGTGGATGACCTAAGGTTTATCAATCCATGGGAGGCATAGGATGAAGATGGTCTCTCTCAAACAACCCTGCAATCAAATACAAGAAATCTCTTGTGTCCCCAACACACCCAATACAATGGTAAATTGTATAGATGCACTAGTTCGACGAAGAGATGGTGATACAAGTGTAGTATGGAAAGTAGGTATAGGTTTTTGTAATCTGAAAATATAAAAACAGCAAGGTAGCAAGTAACAAAAGTGAGCACAAACGGTATTGCAATGCTTGAAAACAAGGCCTAGGGTTCCTACTTTCACTAGTGCAATCTCTCAGCAGTGCTAACATAATTGAATCATATAACAATCCCTCAACGTGCGACAAAGAATCACTCCAAAGTTCCTATTAGCGGAGAACATAAGATGAAATTGTTGTAGGGTATGAAACCACCTCAAAGTTATCCTTTCCGATCAATCTATTGAGCCATCCCTATAAGTGTCACAAATAGCCCTAGAGTTCATACCAAAATAACACTATATGATACGCATCAACCAACTCTAATGTCACCTAGATACTCCAATGTCACCACAAGTATCCGTGAGTTGATTATTCGATATGCATCAAACAACTTCAGATTCATAATATTCAATCCACACAAAGAACTTCAAAGAGTACCCCAAAGTTTCTATCGGAGAAAAGAAGATGAAAACGTGCAATCAACCCCTATGCCTAGATTACCCCAAGGTCACGGGAATCCGCGAGTTGATCACCAAAACATACATCAAGTGACTCAATAGAATACCCCATTGTCACCACGGGTATCCACACGCAAGACATACATCAAGTGTTCTCAAATCTGAAGTATCCAATCTGACAATAACGAAACCTCCAAGGGAAAGACTCAATTCATCACAAGAAGATAGAGAGGGAAGAAACACCATATGATCCAACTATATTAACAAAGCTCGCGATACATCAAGATCGTGCCAAATCAAGAACACGAGAGAGAGAGAGAGAGAGAGAACACATAGCTACTAGTACATACCCTCAGCCCCGAGGGTGAACTACTCCCTCCTCGTCATGGAGACCGCCGGGATGATGAAGATGGCCTCCGGTGATGATTCCCCCTCCGGCAGGGTGCCGGAACAGGGCTCCAGATGGTATTTCTTCGGTACAGAGGCTTGCGGCAGCGGCGGCGAAATTCTAGGTTTATTTCTGGGGTTTTTTCTATTTATAGGATTTTTCAGCGTTGGAATCACGCGAAAAGGAGCTACGAGGGCCCCACAAGGCAACAGCACACGACCCCCCCAGGGCACGTCGTGTTGCCTTGTGAGCACCTCGTGAGGCTTTTGGCCCTTCCACGAAGCTTCGGGGGTCTCTTTTGTTCCAAAAAAACCGTCAAAAAGTTCCGTCCAATTCTGAGAACTTTTATTTCTGCACAAAAAACAACACCACGGTAGTTCTGCTGAAAACAACGTCAGTCCGGGTTAGTTCTAATCAAATCATACCAAAACCATATAAAATTGTTATAAACATGGCATGAATACTTCATAAATTATAGATACGTTGGAGACGTATCAGCATCCCCAAGCTTAATCCCTGCTCGTCCTCGAGTAGGTAAATGATAAAAGAAATAATTTATGAAGTGTGAATGCTAGCATAGTGCATAAGTTTGATCAATGATAATTCAATCACTTTTTCTAGCATCATTATATATCATAGACAATAGCTCATCTCATAAAACTTCTCATGATCAAGTAGCAAGCTATTCTCATAAAACTTAGGCTAACCGATAGGTGTTGATGAAGAAAGGTGGGATGCCTATCGGGGCATTGATACGTCTCCAACGTATCTATAATTTATGAAGTATTAATGCCATGTTTATAACAATTTTATATGGTTTTGGTATGATTTGATTAGAACTAACCCGGACTAACGCTGTTTTCAGCAGAACTGTCGTGGTGTTGTTTTTTGTGCAGAAATAAAAGTTCTCGGAATGGGCTGAAAATTTACGGTGATTTTTTATGAACCAAAAGAGACCCCTGAAGCTTCGTGGAAGGACCAGAAGAGCCACGAGGATGCGACAAGCCTGGGGGGCGCGCCCTCCCCCCAAGACACGCCAGGCAGGCTTGTCGCTCCCTCGTGGGCCCCCTTGACGTGAAACCAACGCCAAAAATTCCTATAAATACTAAAAACCCCAGAAAAAACCTAGAACTTTGGCGCCGCCGCCGCAAGCCTCTGTACCGAAGAAATACCATCTGGAGCCCTGTTCCGGCACTCTGCCGGAGGGGGGAATCATCACCGGAGGCCATCTTCATCATCCCAGCGGTCTCCATGACGAGGAGGGAGTAGTTCACCCTCGGGGCTGAGGGTATGGACCAGTAGCTATGTGTTTGATATCTCTCTCTCTTGTGTTCTTGATTTGGCACTGTCGGGCCCATGGAACCCGGGGTATCCAGGCCCGTCTGCCTTTGGCCCAGGGCGCAATGCCTGGCGTGGGCCCAGCAGGCCGTCACCACCGAGCATCTCACCAAGACCCCTCATGAGGCCCTGGCCTCCTGAGGTCTCCTCCTCAGGAAGTGACGAGCCAGGCTCAGCACCACCATCAACGGCCTCGCGGGGTCCTCTCGCGAGGCGGCTTCCCGCAGTGGCCTCGTGAGGCGGCTTTCCAAGGCGGCTTCCCGAAGTGGCCTCGAGAGGCGGCTTTCCGAGGTGGCCTCCCGAGGCCCCCCTCCCGCAGGCGCTCAAGACGAAGGCCGTTCAGCGTGCCGCGCGGTCTGGAGCCCATCACGTGGGTGACGCGCGCGGCGACGAGCTGCGACAGAGGCCGCGCCAGCAGGCGCGGATGAAGATGGTTTTCTCTTTTGTGTTAAGGGAGCAGGGTCAGCTATCTACTCTCCGAAGCAACCACAAAGGTTGCCCGATCGGCGAAGAAAGACCAAGACGACGGGTGCGCTGGGCGGAGGTCATCCCCGAGCCCACCGGCGCGTCATGGATCATGCTTTGGCAGGCGAAGGCCACCTTTAGTTAGGATAGCCTGAGCGCCTGTCCCCTTTCAAAATCGCCAAGTGTGGCAACCCTTCCCGCCTAAGTTTCAGGGGGAAGAGGACCAAGGCCGATATAAAGGGCAGTGCTGCCATTGTAGAGCAGGGTTTTTTTCCATCATCTCGCACCTTGTTCTCTCTCTCTCTCTCACGAGAGCAATACCAATCAAGCAGGAGTAGGGTCTTACACCGCAAGGTGACCCGAACCTGGGTAAACCGCTGTGTCCTCGCTCTGCCCCTCGCTAGCGCGCTCTGGCCGTAGCCTCGCCGTCGCTTAGCCGTGGTAGGAGGCGAAGTAGTAGAACAAGCTCACCCCAGTGTTCGAATCTTTGGGTCCCCGGAGCCCGACTTCCGACTTTTGGCGCGCCAGGTAGGGGGTGCGCTACTGTTCTTCTGCTCCGCCCTCATCTCCACCAACCCCATGGCCGACGCACGTCGCGAGCGCGCCGAGTGCAGGGCTGGCCGCGTGGCTCAGACGGAGCCGGTGGCCTGCGGCAATCGCCGTCGTCCCGAAGACGAAGCCGCCGCCACCGACCCCGCTGCCCGCGAGCAGCAGGACTCCTCCCTGCATCCCTCCGTGCGGGCGAACGGCCACACCGCCACGGCCTCCTCCCTCGCCCACCATGGGCCGCCGAACCCGCAGGCAGCGCTGCTCATGGCGCGTGAGCTGCTCCGCTACCGTCCGGCTAACGCCGCCTACGATGCCTGGCTCGGTCGCATCGCCGAGCTCGTCAACGTCGCCGGGGACGCTCCGGCACCTTCTCACTCGCTCCGCCCGCCGCCGTCTCGTGCTGGGGACCTGGCGCTTGGCGCCCCTCCGCCGCCTCCTCTGTGCGACGAGCGCGCCGGGCCCCAGCGCAGCGCGCGGGCTCGTGAGCCATTCCGTGGCGCATCCTCGCCAGACCGAGACGAGGCCAGCTGCCAGATCATCCGCCGCGCGCCCCCCGACGCGCGCGTGCTCCTCGAGCGGCAGCGCCAGCGCCAGGACCAGGTCGTTCAGGACGTTGCAGCGGCCGGGCGCCAAAACCGCGCCGCCCTCGCTGGCGGCGTCCCCTCGAGCGGCGTGGGCTGCCGTGCCTTCACCCACGAGCTGCGTCGCGTGGTCTGGCCCGCGAAGTTCAAGCCTGAGCTGCCTCCGCGCTACGACAGCACCCCCAACCCCACGGAGTTCCTCCAGCTCTATGCGCTGAGCGTCGAGGCGGCAAACGGCGACGACAAGGTCATGGCAAACTGGTTCCCCATGGCCCTCAAGGATGGCCCGCGCTCCTGGCTCATGAACCTCCCCGAGGCTTCCATCTCGTCGTGGGCCGAGCTCTGCAGCCAGTTCGTCGCCAACTTCAAGGGCACGCAGGACCGCTCCCTCACCATCAACGACCTGCGGCGTGTTCGGCAGCGTCCGGACGAGACCCTCCGCAAGTACATCCAGCGCTTCAGTCATGTGCGCAACAAGATCCCGCGCGCCTCCGACGCGGCCGTCATCTATGCGTTCTCCACCGGCGTCACGGACGTCAAGATGCGCGAGAAGCTCGCCATCAACGGTGAGCTCGACTCTGTGCTTGAGCTGCTCGACCTCGCCGACAAGTGCGCCAAGGCTGAAGAAGGCCGCCTCTTCGTCCACAACGACCCCGACGCGGCACTCGACGCCGCCAAGGCCAAGAGCAAGGACGTCAAGTGCAAGGGCCCTGCCGTGCTTGCGGCGTAGCCCGAGCAGAAGCGCGGCCGCGATCACGACGAGCCCAGGAAGGACAACCGGCCACTATGCGCTTTTCACAACGTCCGCTCCCACAGCACCGAAGACTGTCAGGAGCTCAAGCTGCTCCGCGACGAGCGCCAGAGCCGCCGGGACGACCGCAATGGCCGCGGCGCCGGCCGCGGAGGTGGTCGCAGCGGCAACCGCTGGGACAGCCGCAACAGTAATGGCAACTACCGCCAGGGCTGGCGCGACCAGCCTCGTGAGGCCGTCTGGTGCGACCAGCCTCGTGAGGCGAATCCTCAGGCCAATGCCACTCTTCCGCCGCTGCCGCCGCCACCCCGAAGGAACGACGTCAACCAGGCTAACGAGGGTGCTGGGGGCTACCAGGAGCCTCGCGTGGTCGCCTGCATCCTCGGCAGGTCCCAAGCCCCCGCGTCCATCCGCCACTTCAAGCAACTCTCTTGCGAGGTGTATGCCGCCCTCCCGAGGCCAGAGGCTTCGCGGCCCCTCAAGTGGTCGCAGTACGCCATCACCTTCGACTCCAAGGACCACCCCAAGTCCACGGCCTCCGCAGACGCGCTCCCCATGCTGTGCACTCCCACCATCAGCAACGTCGCGGTCACCAAGACCCTCATCGACGGGGGTGCCGGCCTCAACGTGCTCTCCATCGAGACCTTAGAGATGCTCCAGGTGCCCTACGACCAGCTGATGCCGACCAGGCCCTTCTCCGGAGTGACTGATGGCTCCACCATTCCTCTGGGGCAAGTGCGCCTCCCCGTCACCTTCGGCACCCGCAAGAACTACCACACCGAGCTCATCGACTTCGACGTGGCACACATCGGCCTGCCTTATAACGCCATCTTGGGCTACCCAGCTCTCACCAAGTTCATGGCGGCCACCCATCACGCCTACAACATCCTCAAGATGCCCGGCTGCAGCGGCATCATCACCGTCGCTTGCGACGAGAAGGACGCGGCCAGCACCCTCGAGCGTGCCTACAAGGCTGCCGCTGTCGCGCACCCAGCCGACGAGGACGCGACCGAGCCTTCCGAGGCCGCGCCCGCGAAGAAGAAGCAGCTGTTCTCTCAGGACCGCGCCGAGACAAAGAAGGTGTAGGTGGACGGCAGGGGCTCCGGCCCTGCCTTCACCATCGGCACAGGCCTCCCTCCTGCATAGGAAAGCGCGCTCGCCACCTTCCTTTGGGCAAACTCGGACGTTTTCGCCTGGAAAGCATCCGACTTGTGCGGTGTGCCGAGGGAGGTGATCGAGCACCACTTAGCGGTGTGCCCCAATGCACGCCCGGTCAAGCAGAAAGCACGGCGCCAGGCGCCAGAGAAGCAAGAGTTCATCGTCAAGGAAGTTCAGAAGCTTCAAGAAGCCGGAGTCGTTCGTGAGGTGCGCCATCCCGAATGGCTCGCCAACCCAGTCATTGTCCTCAAGAAAGGCGGCAAGGAGCGCATGTGCGTCGACTTCACCAGCCTCAACAAGTTCTGCCCTCAAGATCGATTCCCACTGCCCCGCATCGATCAGATCGTGGATTCCACCGCCGGGTGCGATTTGCTATGCTTCCTGGATGCCTTCTCAGGCTATCATCAGATCAAGATGGCGGCCGAAGACGTGGAGAGGACGGCCTTCATCACCCCCTGCGGCGTATATTGTTACGTCTGCATGCCCTTCGGTTTAAGGAGCGCTGGCGCCACCTTCCAGCGACTAATGCGCATCACTCTGGGGCCTCAGATGGGGAGGAACGCGGAGGCCTACGTCGACGACATCGTGGTCAAATCTCGCGAGGCTGGATCCCTCATCGCGGACCTCTAGGAAACGTTTGCCAACCTGCGCAAAGTCAACCTCAAGCTCAACCCAAAGAAGTGCGTCTTCGGATTCCCCTCCGGCAAGCTCCTCGGCTTCCTAGTCTCGCACCGTGGCATCGAGGCCAACCCAGAGAAGATCAAGGCCATCGAGAAAATGTGTCCTCCCCGGACCCTCAAGGAAATGCAGCGCTTGGCAGGGTGTATGGCCTCCCTAGGACGTTTCATCTCCAAGTTTGGCGAGCGAGCCCTGCCTTTCTTCAAGCTCCTGAAGAGGTCCGGCTCCTTCAAGTGGACTCCTGAGGCAGACGCCGCCTTTGAAGCCCTCAAGAGGTACCTCACGAGCCCGCCCATCATGGTCGCGTCGCGCTCTCGCGAGCCCTTGCTCCTGTACTTGGCGGCCACCCCCCAGACGGCCAGCGCGGCGTTGGTGGTGGTGCAGGAGGAGCGCGTCTGTGCCAAGGGGAAACCTTCGGCGCCCCTTCAGGCTCACGAGCCCGCTGAGCCTCCCGAGCCTTCCGAGCCTCGCGAGCCTCCTGAGCCTCATGAGGTTCCCGAGCCTTCCGAGCCTCGAAAGGTGTCTGAAGAGCAAGCTGTCGCAACAACTACGCGCCTCGTCGAGCACCCCGTGTACTTTGTCAGCACCGTGCTAAGGGACGCGCGCGAGCGCTACCCCATGCAGCAGAAGCTCCTCCTCGCGCTCCTCGTCGCCTCCAGGAAGCTACGCCACTACTTTCAGGGTCATCCCATCAAGGTCATTTCCTCCTACCCCTTGGAGCAAGTCCTGCGCAGCCCCAACGCCGCCGGCCGCATCGCCGAGTGGAACATCGAGCTGCAAGCCTTCTAGCTAGAGTTCTTCACCACCAGAGTCATCAAAGGCGCGGCTCTGGCCGACTTCGTGGCGGAATGGACGGACACGTACGAGGACGAGCCTCGCGAGGCCCAGTCCCTCCTGCCAGGGGATGAGGCGCCTGGCGGATGAACCATGCACTTCGACGGCGCCTTCTCCCGACAGGGCGCGGGGGCTGGGGTCATGCTCACCTTGCCAACAGGAGACAGGCTCTACTACGCTGTACAACTCTGCTTCAGGCACACCAACAAGGTCTCCAACAACATCGCAGAGTATGAGGGCCTCATCGCCGGCCTCAAGGCCGCGTTTGCCCTAGGCATCAAGCGTCTGACTATCAAGGGCGATTCGCAACTCATCGTCAACTTCTCCAACAAAAGCTACAAGCCCAAGGACGAGCACATGGCCGCCTACCTAGAAGAGGTACGTAAACTTGAGAAGCGCTTTCTTGGCCTGGAGCTGCAGCACGTCCCCCGCGGCGGCAACAAAGAAGCCGACGACATCGCCAAACAAGCATCGCGCCACGAGCCCCAGAGCCCCGGCGTCTTCGAGGAAAGGCTCCTCAAGCCATCTTCCGCACCCCCAGCCGCGAGCACGGCGCTCCTTCGCGAGGAACTCCCGTCCGCACCACCCACGGGCGCACCAGACTGTGGCCCGGCCTCAGGAGCTCGCCTGCTGCTGGCGCTCGAGCCTCAGGCGGATAGCTGGGCCGCGGAGTTCAAGGCTTATTTGCTTCGCGGCACCCTCCCGGAGAAGGACTGAGAAGCAGAGCGCGTGGCCCGGCAGTCCACCGCTTACTGCCTACAAGATGGCGAGCTGTACCGCAGGCGCCCCAATGGCGTCTCGCTGCGGTGCATCTCTGAAGAGCAAGGGCGCGAGCTGCTAGCTGATATACATGGAGGAGACTGCGGCCACCACTCCTCATCACGCACCCTTGTCGGTAAGGTTTTCCGCAGCGGCTTCTACTGGCCCACTGCTCTGCGTGATGCTACCGCACTGGTTCAAGCCAGCGAGGCCTGCCAATTCCACGCCAAGCAGATCCACCAGCCGGCGCAGGGCCTCCAGACAATCCCTCTCTCATGGCCCTTCGCGGTCTGGGGGCTGGATATCCTGGGGCCTTTCCCTCGCGCGGCTGGTGGTTACCGCTACCTCTACGTCGCCATCGACAAGTTCACCAAGTGGGCAGAGGTCGAGCCGGTGCGCACCATCCCGGTAGACTCCGCCGTCAAGTTCATCAAGGTCCTCGTCAGCCGCTTTGGAGTTCCCAATCGCATCATCACCGACAATGGCTCCCAGTTCACAAGCGGCCTCTTCAAATCTTACTGCGCCAGCCTCGGCACGCAGATCTGCTACGCCTCGGTGGCGCACCCGTGAAGCAATGGTCAGGCCGAACGCGCCAACGCCGAGGTCCTCAAGGGCCTCAAGACAAGGAGCTTCAAGAAGAAACTTGAGGCTTGCGGCAAGGACTGGCTTGACGAGCTGAAGTCCGTGCGGTGGTCCATCCGCACGACGGCAAGCAAGCCTACTGGCGAGACGCCCTTCTTCCTCGTCTATGACGCTGAAGCGGTCCTCCCATTGGAGCTTAAGCACGGCTCCCCGCGAGTCCTTGCCTTCAACGAGGCGCGTCAGGATGGCTCGCGAGAGACCGATCTACTGCTCCTCGAGGAGGGCCGCCGTCAGGCCGCCCTTCGTGCCGCGAGGTACCAGCAGGCCTTGCGTCGCTACCACAGCCGCAGCATCCGCCCTCGTACTCTCGAGGTCGGCGATCTCGTCCTGCGCAGGATCCTCTCCCGAGAGGGACTTCACAAACTCTCACCCATGTGGGAAGGCCCTTTCAGGGTCACTCATATCTCCAGGCCCGGCTCAGCCCGGCTGGAGACGGAGGACGGAGTTCCTGTGCCTAACGCCTGGAACATCCAACACCTCCGCAAGTTCTACCCGTGACCCTCACGCGTACGAACGAAACGGGGTTGTACACGCCCCGGAGCCTCTCATTGCATTCGCCTGATGGGCCTGCGAGAGCTCCCGCCCACGCCCAAGTGGAAGCCCCATGCTTCGCGCTGGCGGAACGATCGACCCGCGATCATACCCACACCCCTGTGGAAGCCCCATGCTCCGCGCTGGCGGAACAATCAACTGAGGACGCCCCACGGGCTGCACCAACCTCAAGCTGACCCGTGCCGGACACGGCAGCGCTCTCCTTCTCATTTTGGTGTGTAACTGAGGGCGCCCCACGGGTTGCACCAACCTCAAGCTGACCCGTGCCGGACACGGCAGCCGCATCTTTACTTGGTTATGTAATGGGTTACTATCTTGCTTTAGTAAAGCTTCCATTTTCTTATATGGCGTTTCGTTTTTCCCTTGCCTCACGAGCCTCGCGCGCTCACGACTTCCCTCATGAGCCTCACGCGAGCGGGGGCTGGACACGGTGCCTGCGCTCGGGTCAGTCCTAGCAGCACTGAAGAACCCAAGCAACCGGGCTCTGGCTCGCGGGCCTGCTCCCACGCACGCCACCCCACCAAGGTCCTTGGTGTCCTATCTCCTTGCGAAATACCCATGAGCGAATCGACGAGCGCGCGCTGTTGTTAAGTGCTTTGCGTGCAGTTATCTCAGGAGCAGGTCCCCTGGGAGATCTCGCGAGGTAGCTCCCTCAGGACCTCAGGAGGCCAGCAGGCCCCGCCTCGGGAGCTAACCCTCGGCGGCCGTCCCAGAAGGAGATCTCGCGAGCGGAACTCTCACAAGGCGCACCATACAAGGGATGGCCCACCATACTCCCCTGTACAGAGCTAAGTCTCCCGTCTCGCGAGCCACCCTCGCCGTCTCTCGAGCCTTCCCCTCCGACGGCCTCACGAGCGCCAGCGTTCCTCTTGGCGCAAGCCGCTTGTGCGTTAAAGGGGGGCTCCCTGAGCATCGCGCCTCAGAAACCCTTACTAGCTCCCGGTGCCCCTCGCCTCCTGGCCTTGTTCAGGCATCGCGACCTGACATACCAGTGACGGCTATGGCCGCTCGGGGGCTGGGTCCTGACAACGTAGAGCATCATGGCAAGCAAAAGGAGAAAAACAGGCCTTAAGAGAGAGCCTCGCGAGGGCTCGAGTGTTCGTTACGACAAATCTTAAAGTATTTAAACACCAAGGCATCGTCTTCACGCCCCCACGGGCCACATCGATCTAGCGCAGGGTGACGAAAGGAAAAGGACCCTAGGATCTCGCGCCGTCGTTGTCTTCGCCGGCGCCGTCGTCGCCGCTGGAGCCCTTGCCGCTGTCGCAGGAGTACTTCCCGAGTAACGCGCCCACATGGCCTTCCACCGCCCTTGTGAGCCCATCGCGAAGCTCCTCGGGGACTGGGGCTATCACCTTTTCAAAGTCGAAGTTGGGATCGGTGTGAAGGAGGTGGCTGAAGACGCGAGTCGCCGCTAGGGAGAAGAGGCTGCGGCACTCCTCCTCCAAGATACCGTCCACCTCCTTGGCTCCGTCCTCAAGCCGTTCCACGAGCTTGGTGGAGAAGCCGACGTAGTCGGCGTCACGAGACTCGCGGAGGGCCCCAAGCCTTCCCTGGCAGATGGAATTCAGGGCGTCATGGGCGCGAATCTCGAGGGAGTGAAGCGCCTTGACGCGTTCGCCCTGCTCCTGTTCCTGATCGGTGGCGCCAGAGCTGGGCTGCGGCGCGGCTCCCCGGCGGGTCTCCGCCTCGGCGAGTGCCGCCTTGAGATCAGCGACCTCCTGCCGGAGCCGCTCGCATTCTGACTCGAAGGCGTCCCTCTGCTGCGACAGCGCCTTACCGTGCTCCTTGGCAAGCGCCAGGCGCGCTTCCGCTACCTTCGCGTCGGCGTCCTCTTGGACCTTCCTCTCCTTGGCCTCCAGTTGGGCGTTGGCTTCAGCGACACGCTTCGTGTGAGCCTCCTGGGCATCGGCCAGCTGGCGCCCCAGCGTCTCCAGACGCTCCTTCTCCGTGGCCTGCTCGGTCGCCGCCTTCTGGAGGCCCTCCGTGCGAGTCTCGAGGTCCGCTTCGCGGGCTGTGGCCTCCCTCTCGCGGGTGGTGAGGGCGCCTTCCCGCACGAGGAGCGACCGCGCCTGCTCGGCGTGTTGGTCCTGGAACTCTTTCAGGAGGGCCTCCGCTTCTTCGCGGCGCGCGATGGCTACTTCGGCCTCCTGGAGGGCTCTCGCGCGAGCCCCCTCCTCTTCGGCGGTGTCCTTCTCGCACTGTGCGCGTGCACGTTCGTCGTGGCGCCGGGCCGTATCGATGGCGACGCTGAGCCGACGCCACCCATCGGCAAGCTTCAGGCGTTCCTCGGCGAGGCGCGTTTCCGCGTCCTGGAAGTCCGTGCCGAGCCGAGCAAGCGCGGCCTTGGCGTCGCGCAAGGCTTCAGGCCTGAGCAAAGTGCGGTCACTCAGAAGGATCAGGGGCCAGTCCGGGTCGGGCCCTCTGGCACTCTCCGTCGCAGCAACGAGGGAACACTTGGCGCCGCCCACCTGGGGCGGCGGGCTCGCCAGGCCACCCCCCTCATTCGGCCGCGGTGGTGCGCTACGGGGGCTCTTCGTGCCGGTCATGGCACACCCCACAACTCCTTTCCCCGCGCTCAAGGAGGCCCCGGCAGGGGGGTAGAAGCTTCGGCCTCCCCCGTCGCCGCTTCCTTGCTCGCGGTGGGGTCAGGGGGGAGGGCGTCCCTGCCTCCTGAGGCTCCTCCGCCTCGGCCTCACGGGATGCACCCACATGCGACCCCGGAGGAGCGACTGCCCCCTCCTCGATTTCCATACGCCCCGCTTCGGCGTCGGGACGGCGGGTAGCCTCTCCACGCCCCCCGGCCCCGGCGGCGGGCATCGACGCCCCCTGTGGGCTGGGGGTAACCCTCGCCTTCGTCGTCGCCTCTTCTTCTTCTTCTTGTGATCCGCGGCGGACCTCCTGCGCGGATGGAGGCTTAGCTCTGAGCCCGGATAGAGGAGCAAGATTTAAGAGCGCCGGGAAGAGGCAGAAGGCTTACTCGTCGCTGACGTGCCACTTCCTCTTCTTCTCCCCCGCGGACAGCAGGCCGACGCTGCCCCTGCCGAGCATCGCCTCGGCGCCATCGCTCGGGCCCCCGGGGCGTGCCGCGGTAGACCCGGACGCGTCGTCGCCTGCCTCCGGGCCTTGGGGGGCTTTATCCTCATGACGGGCCTCAGGTGCCGGGGGCACGCCCGCCCCCGGGCCGGGAGCCCCCTCTGCCGCGGGCGGGTCGCTCTCGGCGTCATCGTCCTCGAGCTTGCGGATGAGCTGACGGCGGGTGCGCAGTGGCGCCCGGCTGGCGTCCTCCTCCGTAGCCCCATCCGAATCTCCAATGCCGCTGCTGCCTCCCGAGTCCACCTGCACCACGAGAGGGTTGTCGCGGGGCCCGACGTGGCCCTCCGGCACGAGGCCCCACAGGTCGAAGAGGGGCATTTCCTTCACCAGTTCCGCCTTCTCCGGGTAGCGAAAAAGCGGGAGCGCCCCCTCCGGCGTTTCCACGGCAGGGGTGCTGAGCAGAATCGCCAGGGCCCCGTCCAGCACGTCTAGCCCCAGGCTGCCCGGCTTCAGCCTCATGGCGTCGCCCGCGCCGGTGTACTCCCACATGGGGCGCGAGTGCTGCTGAAGTGGCGCGATGCGCCGCCGCAGGTATTCCCTGACAACCGCCGTCCCTGACAGTTTCGCGGCCCGGTGCGCCACCATTCGCTCCAGGACGGGCTCCATCCTTGGGTCGGCGAGCTTCTCGTGCCCCCACACAGAGATCTTCTCGGCCGGGTCCGTCGGGATCATCAGGAGCCGGTTAGTCTGGCGAGCGTCCATATAGACCCAACGCTGTCGGTTGTCTTCCACCTTCTTCGCGACCCTCAAGTTAATAATGCCGTCCTCCATCCCCTTGACGGCAAGGAACGATGCGCATCCGGAGCGCTGGTCCGCCGCGGTTAGCCGCAGGCAGAAGAAGTGGCGGAAGAGCGCCATAGAGGGCATCACGCCCACGAAAGCCTCGCGGTAAAAGGCGAACGTGGCCAGGAGGAAAATGGAGTTGGGCTGAAGATGAAGAGCGTGAACCTGATAGTGGGTGAGCACGGCATAGAAGAAGTCCGAAAATGGCGGCACCAGCCCTGCATATACGCTGTGGAGGAAGAAGGGGTAGGTCGTCCCCCCCAGATCGCGCCGCGCGCATGACCCCGGCCAGATTTGGATCGCCTGGTTCTCGTTCTGGCCGCCGGCCACGAACGGAAGCACCCTGTCCAAGCCCTCTTCGTCGTCGATGGTGGAGCCCTGCAGCGCCGCCCCCAGGATGGGCGCGCTCGGGGACGGGGCCGCCTCTTTCCATCTCTTGCCGGCGGGCGCCATCTGCGCGGCGGGGGCACGGATCGGGAGCAAGAAGAGGCAAAGCTCGAAGGGGGGAGTCGCGAGGAACCGCACGCGAGAAGGGAGGGCGCTGAGAGATGGAACGGGCGGAGGAAGGCAATGATGGCCTCGCTCCGCCCGCGCCAGGATTTATGTCAGCGCGGCAGCTCCCGAGGCATCGTGGGGAAGTGGGGGCGTCCCCCGTCACATCGTGCGCCACGCGTCGCGCCTGGCCACAGGCGATTAGGGCCCGCGCCGCTTCGCCCCTCAGTAGGCGGGAATGCGCGCGCCGCGGGCCCGGGGGCTACTGTCGGGCCCATGGAACCCGGGGTATCCAGGCCCGTCTGCCTTTGGCCCAGGGCGCAACGCCATGTGTGGGCCCAGCGGGCCGTCAACACCTAGCATCTCACCAAGACCCCTCATGAGGCCCTGGCCTCCTGAGGTCTCCTCCTCAGGAAGTGACGAGCCAGGCTCAGCACCACCATCAACGGCCTCGCGGGGTCCTCTCGCGAGGCGGCTTCCCGAAGTGGCCTCGCGAGGCGGCTTTCCAAGGTGGCCTCCCGAGGCCCCCCTCCCGCAGGCGCTCAAGACGAAGGCCGTTCGGCGTGCCGCGCGGTCTGGAGCCCATCACGTGGGTGACGCGCGCGGCGATGAGCTGCGACAGAGGCCGCGCCAGCAGGCGCGGATGAAGATGTTTTCCTCTTTTGTGTTAAGGGAGTAGGGCCAGCTATCTACTCTCCAAAGCAACCCCAAAGGTTGCCCGATCGGCGAAGGAAGACCAAGACGACGGGCGCGCCGGGCGGAGGTCATCCCCGAGCCCACCGGCGCGTCATGGATCATGCTTTGGCAGGCGAAGACCACCTTTAGTCAGGATAGCCTGAGCGCCTGTCCCCTTTCAAAATCGCCAAGTGTGGCAACCCTTCCCGCCTAAGTTTCAGGGGGAAGAGGACCAAGGCCGATATAAAGGGCAGTGCTGCCATTGTAGTGTTGGGGAACGTTGCATGGGAAACAAAAAATTTCCTACGCACACACAAGATCTATCCATGGTGATGAGCATCTACGAGAGGGAGAGTGAATCTACATACCCTTGTAGATCGCTAAGCGGAAGCGTTAAGAAACGCGGTTGATGTAGTCGAACGTCTCCGCGATCCAAATCGCAAGTCGTCCCTCGATCCGATCACGAACTAGTGCCGAACGGACGGCACCTCCGCGTTCAACACACGTACGGCTTGATGACGCCTTCACCTCCTCGATCCAGCGAGCGATGATGAAGTAGTAGATGAGTTCCGGCAGCACGACGGCGTGGTGATGGTGGTGAGGAACAATCTCTGCAGGGCTTCGCCAAGCACTACGGAGATTATGACGGGAGAACTAGAGGGTTAGGGTTGCCGACACACGGCTTGGGAAATCTTGATGTATCCCGTGTGCTAGCCCTGCCCCTCTATTTATATGTTGAGCCTTGGGGTCTAAACTTGGAGTAAAAGCCTCCTCCAGGTCGGTTTTGCCCGCACAAGGTCGGTTTGGCCCGCAGGGAAAGAGTCCAACTCAGATCCCTGCAGTATCGCGTACAAGTGGTAGTACCGCTTACGATAAGCGGTAGTACCGCCCGTAGCGGTAGTACCGCTTACGATAAGCGGTAGTACCGCCCGTAGCGGTAGTACCGCTTACGATAAGCGGTAGTACCGCCCCAGACGCCAGCAAAACTTCCTTTCGCACCTTGCCTAAGCCTCGTGGGCTTTACCCCTTGGCCCAAATAAAGTGTTCTCGTATCCGAACATTTCGGGAAACATCCGGAACCTCTTCCGGTGAATTCCGGAACCCTTCCGGAAACCAAAACACTATTATCACATATATCAATCTTTACCTCCGGACTATTCTGGAGATCCTCGTCATATCCGGGATCTTATCCGGAACTCCGAACAACCTTCGGTCACCAACAAAATAACTCAACTATACTAATCGTCACCAAACGTTAAGTGTGTAGACCCTGCGGGTTCGAGAACTATGTAGACATGACCGAGACACCTCTACGATCAATAACCAATAGCGGGACCTGGACGCCCTTATTGGCTCCTACATATTCTACGAAGATCTTTATCGGTCGAACCTCTATGTCAAGGATTCAGTTAATCCCGTATACTGTTCCCTTTGTTCTTCGGTATGTTACTTGCCCGACATTCGATCGTCAGTATCTCTATACCTAGTTCAATCTCGTTACCGGCAAGTCTCTTTACTCGTTCCGTAATACAAGATCTCGTGGCTAACACTTTAGTCACATTGCTTGCAAGGCTCATTGTGATGTTGTATTACCGAGTGGGCCCTGAGATACCTCTCCGTCACACGGAGTAACAAATCCCAGTCTTGATCCATGCCAACCCAATAGACATCCTCGGAGATACCTGTAGAGCACCTTTATAGTCACCCAGTTATGTTGCGACATTTGATACACACAAGGTATTCCTCCGATGTCAGGGAGTTGCATGATCTCATGGTCAAAGGAAAAGATACTTGACATGCAGAAAACAATAGCAATAAACTGACACGATCATATGCTACGTTCGTAGTTTGGGTCTTGTCCATCACATCATTCTCCTAATGATGTGATCCCGTTATCAAATGACATCTCATGTCAATGGCTAGGAAACCTTAACCATCTTTGATCAACGAGCTAGTCAACTAGAGGCTTACTAGGGACACAGTGTTGTCTATGTACCCACACATGTATTTGAGTTTCCAATCAATACAATTATAGCATGGATAATAAACGATTATCATGAACAAGGAAATATAATAATAACCAATTTATTATTGCCTCTAGGGCATATTTCCAACAGTCTCCCACTTGCACTAGAGTCAATAATCTAGTTCACATCACTATGTGATTTACATTGTAATGAATCGAACACCCATGCAGTTCTGGTGTTGTTCATGTTTATCCCTTGGAAGAGGTTTAGTCATCGGATCTGCAACATTCAGATCCGTGTGTACTTTGCAAATATTTATGTCGTCCTCCTTGATGTAATCGCGGATGGAATTGAAGCGTCGCTTTATGTGTCTGGTCCTCTTGTGAAATCTTGGTTCCTTGGCTAGAGCAATGGCACCAGTATTATCACAAAACAGAGTCATTGGGTTAAGTGCACTAGGCACTACTCCAAGATCTGTCATGAACTCCTTCATCCAGACACCTTCCTTCGCCGCCTCCGAGGCAGCGATGTACTCCGCTTCGCATGTAGAATCAGCTACCACGCTCTGCTTGGAACTGCACCAGCTAACCGCACCCCCATTAAGAATAAATACGTATCCGGTTTGTGACTTAGAGTCATCCGGATCAGTGTCAAAGCTTGCATCGACGTAACCCTTTACGACGAGCTCTTGATCACCTCCATAAACGAGAAACATGTCCTTAGTCCTTTTCAGGTACTTCAGGATATTCTTGACCGCCGTCCAATGTTCCATTCCTGGATCACTTTGAAACCTTCCGACCATACTTATGGCAAGGCTGACATCGGATCTTGTGCACAGCATTGCATACATGATAGAGCCTATGGCTGAAGCATAGGGGATGAGACTCATCTTTTCTCTATCTCCTGCAGTCACTGGGCATTGAGTCTTACTCAACTTCATACCTTGCAAAACAGGCAAGAACCCCTTCTTGGACTGATCCATTTTGAACTTCTTCAAAACTTTGTCAAGGTATGTGCTTTGTGAAAGTCCTATTAAGCGTCTTGATCCATCTCTATAGATCTTGATGCCTAATATGAAAGCAGCTTCTCCTAGGTCCTTCATTGAAAAACTCTTGTTCAAATATTCCTTTATGCTTTCCAACATTTCTATATTGTTTCCAATTAGTAATATGTCATCCACATATAATATTAGAAATACTATAGAGCTCCCACTCACTTTCTTGTAAATACAAGCTTCTCCGTAAACTTGTATAAACTCGAACGCTTTGATCACCTCATCAAAGCGAAGATTCCAACTCCGAGATTCTTGCACCAGCCCATAAATGGATCGCTGGAGTTTGCAAACGTTGTCAGCATTCTCTGGATCGACAAAACCTTCTGGTTGCATCATATACAACTCTTCCTTAAGGAAACCGTTAAGGAACGCTGTTTTGACATCCATCTGCCAAATTTCATAATCGAAAAAGGCAGCTATTGCTAACATGATTCTGACGGACTTAAGCATCGCTACGGGTGAGAAGGTCTCATCGTAGTCAACTCCTTGAACTTGTGAAAAACCCTTTGCCACAAGTCGAGCTTTATAGACGGTGACATTACCGTCCGCGTCCGTCTTCCTCTTAAAGATCCATTTGTTCTGAATGGCCTTACGCCCTTCAGGTAATACTTCCAAAGTCCACACTTTGTTTTCATACATGGATCCCATCTCGGATTTCATGGCCTCTAACCACTTCTCGGAATCCGGGCCCATCATCGCTTCTCCATAGCTCGTAGGTTCATCGTTGTCCAACAACATGACTTCTAAGACAGGGTTGCCGTACCACTCAGGAGCAGTACGCGTCCTTGTCGACCTACGAGGTTCGATAGCAACTTGATCCAAAGCTTCATGATCATCATCATTAACTTCCTCTTCAGCTGATGTAGGCTCTACAGAAACATCTTTCTGCGCTGCGCTACTTTCAGGTTGAAGTAAAGGTTCAACAACCTCATCAAGTTCTATCTTCCTCCCACTCAATTCTTTCGAGAGAAATTCTTTCTCAAGAAACGTTCCGTTTTTAGCGACAAACACTTTGCCTTCGGATCTGAGGTAGAAGGTATACCCAACTGTCTCTTTTGGGTATCCTATGAAGACGCATTTCTCCGCTTTGGGTTCCAGCTTTTCAGGCTGAAGCTTTTGACATAAGCATCACATCCCCAAACTTTAAGAAACGACGGCTTTGGCTTCTTGCCAAACCAAAGTTCATATGGCGTCGTCTCAACGGATTTCGATGGTGCCCTATTTAAAGTGAATGCAGCTGTCTCTAATGCATAGCCCCAAAACGATAGTGGCAAATCGGCAAGAGACATCATAGATCGCACCATATCCAATAAGGTTCGATTACGACGTTCGGACACACCATTACGCTGTGGTGTTCCAAGCGGTGTCAATTGTGAAACAATTCCACACTGTCTTAAGCGACTGCCAAACTCATAACTCAGATATTCTCCTCCTCGATCAGATCGTAGGAATTTAATCTTCTTGTTACGATGATTCTCAACTTCACTCTGAAATTGTTTGAACTTTTCAAATGTTTCAGACTTGTGTTTCATTAAGTAAATATACCCATATCTACTTAAGTCATCAGTGAAGGTGAGAAAGTAACGATAACCACCGCGCGCCTCAATACTCATCGGACCGCACACATCAGTATGTATGATTTCC
This sequence comes from Elymus sibiricus, assembly GCA_039707655.1. NCBI lineage: Eukaryota > Viridiplantae > Streptophyta > Magnoliopsida > Poales > Poaceae > Elymus > Elymus sibiricus. Next base: position 352,634,921 of record CM077666.1, read on the forward strand.
AATAAGTCACTTGCCCGTTCCATTGTTCCAGAGAACGGCGTTTTAGTCATCTTGCCCATGAGGCATGGCTCACATGTGTCAAGTGATTCAAAATCAAGTGACTCTAAAAGTCTATCAGCATGGAGCTTCCTCATGCGTTTTACGCCAATATGACCTAAACGGCAGTGCCATTATCAATTCTACATCTTTTGGCATCAATGTTATGAACATGTGTATCATTACTATCGAGATTCAATAAGAATAAACCCCTCACATTGGGTGCATGACCATAAAAGATATTACTCATATAAATAGAACAACCATTATTCTCTGATTTAAATGAGTAACCGTCTCGCAATAAACAAGATCCAGATATAATGTTCATGCTTAACGCAGGCACTAAATAACAATTATTCAGGTTCATCACTAATCCCGATGGTAATCGAAGAGCGAGCGTGCCGACGGCGATCACATCAACCTTGGAACCATTTCCCACGCGCATCGTCACTTCGTCCTTTGCCAGCCTCTGTCTATTCCGTAGTTCCTGTTTTGAGTTGCAAATATGAGCAACCGCACCGGTATCAAATACCCAGGCACTACAACGAGAGTTGGTAAGGTACACATCAATAACATGTATATCATATATACCTTGTTTGTTGTTGGCCGCCTTCTTGTCAGCCAAATACTTGGGGCAGTTCCGCTTCCAGTGTCCAGTTCCCTTGCAATGAAAGCACACAGTTTCTGGTTTGGGTCCAGCCTTGGGTTTCTTCACGAGAGGAGCAACTGCTTTGCCACTCTTCTTGGAGTTACCCTTCTTACCCTTGCCATTTTTCTTGAAACTAGTGGTTTTATTGACCATCAACACTTGATGCTCCTTCTGAATTTCAGACTCAGCGGCTTTCAGCATCGCAAACAGCTCGGCGACTGACTTGTTCATCCCGTGCATGTTATAGTTCAACACAAAGCTCTTGTAGCTAGGTGGCAATGATTGAAGAACTCTGTCAGTGATAGCCTCTGGCGGAAGGGGCATCCCCAATTCAGCCAGACGGGTGGAGTACCCAGACATTCTGAGTACGTGATCACTGATAGACCCGTTCTCCTCCATCTTGCAAGCATAAAACTTATCGGAGATCTCATATCTCTCGATCCGGGCATTCTTCTGAAAGATAAACTTCAACTCCTGGAACATCTCATATGCTCCATGGAGGGCGGGGAGGGGGCGGCGGCGGCGGTGAGAGAGGGGGGGAGGGGGCGGCGGCGAGAGGGCGGGGAGGGGGCGGCGAGAGGGCGGGGAGGGGGCGGCGGCGGCGGCGGTGAGAGAGGGGAACGGGCGCGGGTGTGAGAGAGAGAGAGGTGAGAGAAAGAGAGAGAGGCGGGAGGCGCGGGGGGATGGCGAAAATTAAGCCCCCTCTTTGCCGTCTGCCAGCAGACGGCAAAGAGGGGCCCCCTCACCTTCTTTGCCGTCTGCCAGCAGACGGCAAAGAAGTGGCCCGTGTGACCTGGCAAGTGCAGTACCAAGTGGGGCCCACTTTGTTCTTTGCCGTCTGCTGGCAGACGGCAAAGAACTTTTTGCCGTCTGCCAGCAGACGGCAAAGAAGTGCAGATGGCAAAGAGCCTCTTTGCCATCAGCATGTTCTTTGCCGTCTGCTTTATAAAAGCAGACGGCAAATATCCTCTTTGCCATCTGCCAGCAGACGGCAAAGAGCTGGCAGATGGCAAAGTCCCTGATTCCAGTAGTGCCCCTAGGGTGGCAATTGCCGGACGTCTTCACCACGTCAGAACGTTCACCCTTCGCCATCCTCCTTTTCTTCACCTCTAATGATTCCATGGTAGACAGGAGTCACCAGTGCATTACCACGTTCTGTTTTGAACAACGCATTACCATGTTGCATTATTCCTTTTTTTATTGTGGCATTATTCCAACGCCTTGAGTGTAGTTTAAGTGCTTGTTCACACATGCATTTTTGCCTAAAACCTTCGTACCAGTATCACCATCAGACCATCGCCTACGGAGTATTGAAGAGTGCTTGGTTTGATGTCAAAATTTCGCATTGTCAGTATCTGCCATTCTATATATTGTTTGGTTAGCAGATGGTCTAGGCATCCTCACATAAAGTTGCCAATATTTGGCTAGTCTTGACTTCACCCATTTTTGGCTTACCAACACATTGACAAAGCTAATTTTTGATAGCAAACCAAGCATGTTAGAAGAGTGCCATCCAAATTTGAAATTTGTTTTGTTCTACTAATCTCATTTCATAGACATAAATCCAAATTCAATCTAGCGCCCTGTGGTATATACAACTATGGAACCTATAAAAATGCACTTGGTACAAGTGTAGGTGACCTGATGATTTTTTTGTACACTGTAAGCTTGTAAACTACTACCTCCAATCCATAACAAGCGTCGCAGTTTTGAACTAACCTCAGTTGAAAACCGCGACACTTATTTTGAATCGGAGGAAGTAGCTTATACTTTCGATGCAAAAAAAACCCTAGCTTATACTCCCTCCATTCCAATAAATGAGACGCACACGCTTTCCAAAATTCAACTTTGACCGTAAATTAAATCACTAGTATATATATTTGTGAATTAAAAATTATACCGTTGAAAACACTTTTCAATACGAAATCAACGATATAAATTTTATCACATATAATCCTCATTTGATTGGTCTAATTTATGGACAAAGTTGATTTTTAGGATGCGTGCACGCCTTATTCATTGGAATGGAAGGAGTACTTGAGTGATAATGAATACGCCATCAGGTACGACATGATTTTCAAAATAAGTGTTTGAGTCCCAGTCGACTTATAATTAACCAATTCTCTATCGATTATATAAATTGGTTAATATAAATCTATAAGAAATATCCACTGTTCTATAAAGCGGTGTTCAATCTAGCAATTTTGTGTCTGATGTTTGTCTTGAGAATTTATGGTTTGACCTTTGATCGGCGGCGCCGAGACGATGTCGTCATTGTCGACGTAGAATAAGGTCTCCTCACTTCGCCCTCGTTTCGGTGGTCCCTCTTTGTACTGCCACAAGGCATGCAGAGGATGGTGTTTTCCGATATGATTCTTCGGGAATGTTTTTTTAGGTTTGTCATGGTGGAGCTATGCCACGGAGCGGATACCGTGGTTGCGCGTCTTGTCCTTCGACTTCATTCCCGACCGGTGAAGTTTGGCCAGCCTCGGTGGGAGCGTGTGAAAGTTGTTTTCCCGGCTCCGTTTTGGCCGGACCTGGGGCGTTCCACATGCCCTATCTAACTTCTTATTTTCCAGGGCGCAACCATCCGCATCTTCTGATCTACATCAACGATTTTTTGCTTCTATGAGTTTCTGGGTTTCACCGTTTTCATCAAGTTTGTTCCAGTGAGACAAAAGTCCAAAGGCGACAACGAGCTTCGCTCCCGGGCCACTGCCGGTATATGCAGATGGAAGAGACTTCGCGCCCCTATGGATTTGAATGTATTTTTCAATTTCTATAGGCATGTTTTTTAAGGGTCTGTGCTATTTAATATTATATAATCATTCCAGAAAAAAAACATGTATCTCAACCTCAAGATCGACGGTTATCAGTTTCAACCAAGGTTTAACTTTTTAACTAACTCTGAATCGAGTACCTTTAGCTTCCCCCCCCCCTATCCTTTAGCGGCTAGGGCAAACTCTCCCCTCGAGGCTTCGCCGACGAGTCTGTGGATTCGCCTCCCCTCTATCTGCCACTCCGGCTAGTAGTTAGGTTAGGTTTTTTTAGTCCTCGCAGGTGCGACACTTGGGCGGATGGCGGCGCTTCATCATCGAGTTTGTCTTCTGGGCTCCGATCCTCCTTAAGTTTGTCCATCTGGACGTAGTCGACGGAGCTCCGCGGTAGATTCTCACCATCTCCTTAGGGCGGTGAGGTTAGGGTTTCTCATCGCGTGGCGAGATTTCGTGTCAGGTGCTTCAGATATATTCAAAGGTTCAACGGTAACGACTGCGGCTCCAGGGCGCTGGTCCTTGGGGCACGTGCACGAAGATTTCTTGACTGTCATCAACAAGGTCAAGCCGGCTCCGGTAGGGGAGCGACGATAACCGCGTCGAAGGCTCATTCTGGCGGCGGTAGTGGTCGTTCGGTGATCTCGGAATCTCGATGTAAGTTTTATCATGTTTGAGGTGTTGGGTACTTCAGGTGAATTTTGATACGTAATAGATTTGAATCATTTAAAAAAACTTTGAATCAAGTAATGGTGTATAGGTATTTTTATATAAAATTTATACACGGAAATCACGAGATTTCAGATTAAGCATCAGACACCTTTACGTTGTTTATTATTCCCAGCCGTATACAGACAGGAGAGAACAGAGGAAAGCCGAGTTTGATCCGACGGCCACGAGTGGGTCACGACGGCCTCCCGTCCCGTCAGAATCAAAAGCACAGCCAACCCCCAGCGCAGACCCACCCAACCCAACAACGCACCCAAACGAATCGCCCCCCTCTCCTCGATTGTTCGCTCCCGAGCACCGACCCAACCCTAGATCTCGCCAGCAGCAGCGCGAAGCAGACGCCATGGCCAAGCCCTGGGGCGGCGTCGGCGCCTGGGCGCTCGACGCTGAGCGCGAGGACGAGGAGCGCGAGCACGCCGCGGCTTTCCCCGCGCCCGAGCCGCCCGCCGCGGCGGGCGGCGCCGCCAGCTTCCCCAGCCTCAAGGAGGCCGTCGTGGCCGGCGGCGGCAAGCAGAAGAAGAAGAAGGGCACCACCCTCTCGCTGTCGGAGTTCACCACCTACGGCGCGGCCGGCGCGCCTCGCCGCGTCGCCCCCGCCGAGCCCAAGGGCCTCACCCCGCAGGAGATGATGATGCTCCCCACCGGCCCAAGGGAGCGCTCTGAGGACGAGCAGGACCGATCCCGCGGGTTCCGCTCCTATGGGGGCGACAGGGAGCGCGGTGGCGGATTCGACGACGAACGCCGGTCGAGCAGGGATTCGGATCTCGATATGCCCTCCCGTGCCGACGAGTCGGACAACTGGGGCAAGAATAAGAGTTTCTCGCCGGCTCCTACCGACTCTGGCCGGCGTGATAGGCTCAGTGGCCCGTCTCCGCTCGGCCGCTCAGATGACATAGACAACTGGTCTCGTGACAAGAAGCCACTCCCGTCGCGCTACCCTAGCCTTGGAACCGGTGGCGGTTTCCGTGAATCATCTGGCGGTGGTTTCCGTGAATCATCTGGTGGTGGTTTCCGCGAATCATCTGGTGGCGGTTTCCGTGAATCATCTGGTGGCGGTTTCCGTGACTCACCAGGGCCATCTGACTCTGATCGCTGGGTCCGTGGTGCCGTCTCTGCCCCTATGACCAACAATGGTGATAGGCCGCGCCTCAACCTCAATCCACCAAAACGTGATCCCTCAGCTACTGCTGTGCCAGCTGCCGAGGTCACACGTAGCCGACCAAGCCCCTTTGGGGCTGCAAAGCCCCGTGAGGAGGTGCTGGCTGAGAAGGGCCTTGATTGGAGGAAGATGGAGGGTGAGATTGAGAAGAAAACCAGCAGGCCTACTAGCTCACACTCCAGTAGGCCGAACAGCGCACATTCCTCCCGCCCTGGGAGCCCTGGATCACAGGTCTCCGCAGTTGGGAGTGAGGGAGCACCAAGAGCACGGCCAAAGGTAAATCCATTCGGTGATGCCAAGCCACGGGAAGTGGTGCTGCAGGAGAAAGGAAAAGACTGGAGGAAAATTGACCTTGAGCTGGAGCATCGGGCAGTTAATAGGTATGTTATATATTAGCCCGCCTCTTGACAACATAATGTACTGTTTCTTTTCATAATGTATAGCTGGAGTACTGACATAATAGGTTAAGAATGTTACAAACTTGTGCAAAAGTTTTCATTTTGCTAAGTAACCACTAGCTGGCCTTTGGCATATCTGAGTATGCTTGCTGTAAGTTTGGAACTGATCACTATGACACTATCTAGTCTATCCTAACCACAAGTTATATGCAATTTTTTCAGAAAATCAATGCTCAGTTGCTAATACATTTGTTTATAAATCCCACAATAATACTTCTGGTGATTTTAGGCTTCTTATTATCTGGAATCGTGAATATTATGAAGTTATCCGAAATGACTTAAGAGTATGTATGTTGAAATTTACAAGAATGCTATGGCTAAATGTAATCTCGATTGTCCTGAATGTAGTGGCAATATGGAAACCTGTTTGCGTAGATGCTTGCATTTAAGCTTTTCAGGCACTTTCCTGTGGATATGAAACTATGAAAGTATGTAAGCAACTGAGCGAGGGTTGTAGGGAATGCTGGTCATATTCTGCAAGTATAGCATGCCTTTTGGTAACAAATTTGTGTCATTGTTTTGTTAATTAAGGTCCTGAAATGTAAGTCTGATAGGTTACTGAGATTCTGGAGGCATGTCAAATATTTTGTTTTAGCCATGTTTTCTTTCTTTGCATACAAAATGCTGCATTATGGACATGTGAGAAAAAGGCATGCCGAAATATTCTTGTCGTGCTAATCTGCTAGCACCCTGTGACCCGAGCTATTTTATTTGTTTCTTTCATGTTGTGATATGTATAGCATTCTACTTTAGACATAAAATTTGATAACCACATCGAACAAGGTTGTGTGTAAATTTTATAGAGTTTTCTAGCTAATTAACTGTATTTTGAATAACAGAAAATGTGTTTTTTTGTTAATTTTTATCTGGGCCTTCTATTTCGGCCCAGTACTAGGTTTATGCACAATTTGGCAAAGTGTCAGCTAATTTTGTTCATGTGCTTCACTGGGGACAGCGTTGTCTTTGTAATTAGGGCATTTGTTTTTGTCTCCTTTAGCGCCTTTGTTAAATAATCTGAATTCAAATCATTTTTAGTCATTGTAAAGAGTTTAAACAATGTTTATTTCATCTTAGGACATGTGATTGTGTTAACATGTCTGTGAAGAAGCTTAACTAGAAATGAACAGTTAGATTTGTATTCTTAGCTTGATTTTGTACTATTTAGTTTCAACCTATGATGATACGCTATTGTCTTTCTTTGTGATAAGCTGATCTCTCGACATGATGGTTGAATCATTTTGACACATGTACTTTTCGTTAAATTATGGGCATGAATAAATGGACCCTGTCTGATTCCACCTTCCTCACATTTGTGGTTGACTCATCGTTTCTAGAATAAATGGGGAAACTACTCATACAGATATTTATGACAGCACTTTTTATATTTAACCTGACACTCTGATGAAGTAAATCAACTGCTTTGGTAGTGATACTTCATCCCATCAAATTGATATGTTTGTAGTTTGTTGTTCCTTTTCTTTGAGAGGCCTATTCTTCTAGCTTCTAGGTGCTGCTGTTTGCTTGAACCATACCTTTTCTTTGAGAAGTCTATTATTTTAGCTTCTAGGTGTTGTTTACTTGAATCCTATTTTTCAGGCCGGAGTCAGAAGAAATGAAGAATTTGAAAGAAGAAATCAACCTTCTCAAGGTGGACTTAAAGGAAATTGAGGCCATTGCAGGTGATGGTTCTGACCAAGCAAAAGAAGTGGCTGAGAAGATATCTCAGATGGAAAAGCAGCTTGATCTGCTTACAGTTGAGTTGGATGACAAAATTCGATTTGGGCAAAGACCTAGTTCTGGAGCGGGCAGGGCTGCAGCATTTCCACCCGCTAGTGAGGAACCACATGTTGCAGTGGCCCACATTGACAGACCGCGTTCCCGTGGTGGTGTGGAAACATATCCGAAACCAGTTGAAGAAAGGTGGGGATTTCACGGTAGCAGAGAAAGAGGCTCTTTTGGTGGAGGCGGAGGTTCAGACAGGTTTGTGCAGTTTCTTTGCTAAGTTTGATCATGCATGTTTTCCAGAGTTTTTCATACGAAATCTTGTACTATGCTTTGATGGATGTAGATGGTATGCTTCCACCATGTTTAGCTGAATACTGGATCATTTAGGTAGTGATTTCGCTAGGTATAAAAATAGCATATATATATCATGTTCCAAGGCAATAGAACTTTGATTCCAACTGCTTTTAGATTGTGTGCTAAGTATGCTGCTATATGTCATGTTCAAGACAAATAGAACTTTGATACCCGCTGCTTCTAGATCATGTGCTATGTGTGCTGCTTGTTTGTGAGTGATAACAAATATTACTCGATTCATCATGGTAATCAACTAGGCATGGCAGCTCTCATCGTACCATATTCTGCTGTATTTAAGTAGAAAGAATTATGCTTCTCTTTCAAGCATTACATTTGATGTCATCATTTAGGTAGTGCACTCAGCTTATTTTTACGTGGTCTTCCTTTTTCAGGTCATCAACAAGGCAGGGATGGTGAGGAGGAGTTTGAAGAATCAAGTGTCAAGGAAACTTCTGGTGCTGTCCTTTTTGGGGTTTTGAAAGTGGGAAAGAATAAGTCATTTAATTTTTGTCGTGCTTGACTCTCATTTTGTTGGAGGTAGAAGATTGGAGATAACCTTTTGTCAACAAAGGTTTACTCCGCGTGAAGCTATTGGTTACCACAACCTTTGCTGTAGGTTTCTTTTTTGCTTCTTTCTTTTGCCTTTTCGTGTCAAAACAAGACCTGTCAAAAAATTATGCTAACTGACTATTGCTCTCGAGTCCTGGATCCTTGTGTCCAGTTGTTCGTTTCCTGAAGCAGGATAATCTGATATTCTGTTGCATGTGTTGGTCGCCTGCAATATATGTAGGTTGAGAAGTGGTATTTCTGTGTTTGCATTACTCTGCCAGCATTTCCCTGGAGTATTATTATCAGATCATGGTCGTGTGGCTGTTTAGCAAGACAGTAGCGTAACTGGTATCTAAATCGTGGCCAAATTCCACCTCCCTTCCCAGAATTTAGGCGCAAACTCTCAACAAATTTTATTGTCAGTATTGACAACTCACAGCCAAGCAGACCCACGCTAACATTTTCGCTAACAAAATTTTGAAAGAGTTTGGGCAAACCAAATGAGCGTCGCGTATTTTTGGTAGCCGGTGACGGTGCTGTAAAATGTGCTCCTTGAAAAGGTCCACGACCGCCTTGCTTTAAAGGAAGGTAAACGTTCGGAAACGGCGCGCCGGCCGAGCGTTCGGCCGGTCGCCACGCTCGCATCGCTTGGCAGCCCCTGGCCCACCACCCACAAAGCTATGTCTATCCCCCACCGCTTTCATCTTATCCCCTCACATATTCTGGAGACCATAGGAGGCGTCTCGTCCTTCAATCCCCCATCCTCAATCTCTCTCCCCTCTCCTTCCTGTGCTCTCTCTTCAGAAATCCACGCCCAATCCTCGTGAAATCAAGCTCGTTTTTGTTGCCTTCTCTGTTCCCCGCGATATTTCCCACCATAGATCCATGAGAGGGGTTGAGCTCGTTCATGTTTTTTTGCTTTTCTCTCTCATGCCCTGCATAGTACGCCATGGATCCGACGAGGTTGAGCTCAGGCACATGCTGCACACACACACTCGGCTCCTTGGAGCTGCGAGCAAGGGGCCCGACGACCGGGCTGCAAGCTCGCGCACCCGCTACGTCACCATGGTGCGCGACGGCGGCGGCCGGTGCCTGCTCGGGGAGCGATGCTGGAACCGGCCGACTAGGGAGCTGCAACCGACACATGATGATGCTGGAACCAGTGTCCCCTGATGCTGGAACCGGACACGCCCTCGGCAAGCGACGCATTTTTTGCTGGAACCAGCCTTTATTTTTGCTGGAACCGTCTTTCTTTGTTGCTACAATGGGCAGCGGTCTTTTTTTTTGCAGTGAAGTTGTTTTGCTTGAACCAGCGTTATTTTTTGCTGGAACTGGCTAATTCATTTGCTACAATCGGCTTATTGATTTTTGCTGCTGAGATTTTTGCTGGAACCACCATTAAGTTTTTTTGGAACCGGCAAATCTATTTGCTTCCATCGAGTACCAGAGATTTTTGTTGCTTTCGATATTTGCTGGAAATAGCATCAAGTTTTGCTGGAACCAGCTAATCTTTTTGCTTCAACGGAGTATTGGAGGTTTTTGTTGCTTTTTTAGATTGTTTTTGCTGGACATGGCGGTGGCGCTGCAAGTGAATGACGGTGGCGAGCCGGAGACGGGGACGCCGGAGATGCTTCAACCATGGTGACCACATGCTGGAACCCGTCTGTGTTCGAGTTGCAACCATGGCGAGCGGAGGCAGCCGAGACGAGCGCAATGGCACGAGCGCCGGCGAACACGGGTGGGCGGGCGCGGTGGCACGGGTGACCGGCAAGCACGAGAAGCCGAGGACAAGTGCGGGCGGCCGGCGAGCGCGCGTGAACTAGGTCGCTACCTTTTTTCCTGTGTGGTTGACTTTTTGGAGACGAAGGAAAGGTTGTATCGTACGGTTGGAAAAGTTTGTATCGTACGCTCGGCAGCTGACCGGCCGAAATTTGGGCCGGCGCGCCGGCGCCTATCACTGCCCTTAAAGGAAACGATCCTCTTCTTCCAAACCCCAGGCACGTTTGGCCGTGCCTTCCTCCATGGCGACCACACCCTCACCCTGAAACCTAACCACCACACGTGAGGGAACATGTCCCAGACCGTGTGTCACCTGAGTTCTCCACCATCCGGTGGTGGCCAGAGGGAGGGGATCCGAACTTTTTTAGTCGTAGTTAGGTTTTTGGTTGTCCATGACTTCGGTTCAGGTGGCGACGACGACGAAGAATAATTTTCTTCTAGATTTCTTACCGAAGTAGTGGTTCTTTCAACTATCGACGTTGGATATGGGAGACGGGTGTCTAAGTTGTCTCGGGTCCTTTGCAATTGGGAGGGTGCTTTGTGTGTCTTCATGTTGGTGTTAAGGTGATGATCCTCTTCTTCATTCTCTTTTGCGGTGGTGGTGTTGCGGGTAGGCAACGGCTTTGACGGCGAAAGGTCGACCCTTGGGATTGGGTGATGTTCTCCCTGCCCTTTTGGGCTGTGACGAGGTTGTGGCACCCTTTCCCCTCCTCGAGCGTCTCCCTGATGTGACCTGATGGTTTTGTTCTCCCTCTTCGTTGCTATCTCTGTCGCGTTGCAAAGCTGGCAGAAATTTTGGTCAGGAGATGGTTTGGCTCAAAGTTTTTTATCTACACAAGGCTTCTATGATGGTGCCTTCTTCTCTAGGGCGTTGGGCTAGAACCTTAGCACAACGACTTCCCGAGCACAAAATACAATGTGAGGCCGGCTCCAACGCTGGATATTGAGTTTGTTTGGCTCATGTGAACCTGATTGTAATTTCCTTGTTTTTTTAGATGTCTTATATCATTGAAAGTTTTTAATATGAATCTGAGGCCTTATATTAAAAAAAAAGAGGGGTGGGGTAGCAAGGAGAGAGGTACATGATTCATAGGGGTTTCAGCCTTTCAGGTAGTTTATGGTTACACTCTTCACTGCAGTTTTTAATTGAGTGGATCTCTCGACAATTTGGAGGAAAATGGGCCTTGCTTTCTCGGTTGGGTCGGGCCTTTTGATTCACAATTATTTCTAAACTATAGGAACAGAGAAAATACATAATTAAAATGGTATGCACGCATGAATATCATATGAATGGTATAACCAGAATTAGCACTAAAGTGTTTTTGATACGTTGCGAGAAAAACATAGGAAATATACAAAGAGGTTCTAGGTCAAAATTTTCCTCCAAAATGAAGCGTATAGGATTCCTTAGAAAACGTTCCTTATAATTTGTTTCCTATGAAAGAAAGGAAATATGTAAAAAATCCTAAGAATTAGAATCCTTTAAAAATTCTATGTGAATCAAAGAAGCCCTACACAGCAAGCGACATGAGAAGACAAGCAGCAAGACCAAAAACACAAAGTCATCCTTTATTGTGCTAGGACATGCGGAGCCATTCCTAATAGTCGCATTTTTACATACGCCTAGTACTAGGGCTTCCTCGCCTCAAGGACAAAAATGTCTTTCACTTCGTTGTCTTTCGAACTATTTTTTTTCAAACTGAGCGTTGCTTAGATGGTTAGTTTCCTGAATTATTTTTAGACTATCTGGCAATGTTGCTTCAATAGGAGGCGATGTGTCTGTCGACTATGAGACGAATGTGGTCACTTCGTCAATTTCAAAGGAATGAGAAAACCCAACCCAACGGAGCTGACTAGAAGGTCCAAGCGAGCGAGCGAAAAAAAAAAAAACCCGAACAAGCTAGTAACGAACGAGCAAAATCAATTTTGGGCTGCAGCCCATGAGAGCACACGCGCAAGCGCTACTGTGCCAACCGACACTTGAAACAAGTTTAAAAGAATGTCGGGAGAGCAATCGCGCACCCTTGCACTCGCTTGGTCGTGTGGGACACCCATATTAACTCGCCGCACAGTACCGACAACCGTTAAGACGCGTTACGTAAGAAAAGAACCCGCTTGGACACCTGTTTTGATTTTTTTTTACTCAGATTTTTTTCATAAAACTGGCTACCACAGGAATTTTTTATAAATAAATAAATTTTATTTTTATATTTGAAAAGGTTTCGATATTAAAAATGTTCCAAAAATTTAAAAGTTTATTATAGATTTTATAAAGGCTCCAATTTTTGAAAATGTTCGCGAATTAAAAAAAAATGTACAAGTTGTCTCTTATCGGCCGAAAGCGTAACCGAACTAAGGATACGGACGCTGTACCATGACGGCCCAAAACTATTAAAACGAAGGCCCATATCACGAGACCCGATCACGAGCCCCACGCCACGCGGGCAGGCAGCCCCACGCGCACGCGCACCAACAAATCTCGCCAAGCACCGCAACGCCCCTCCTCGTCTCGGACAACACCACCGCACCGTCTCCTTCCTCGCCGCCCCCCCCCCCCCCCCCCCTCCCCCGAAAACGAGACCACGAGACCTTAGCTTAAAAATCCACCCCTTAATTCCAGATCCGACGGCCCAGATCTCTCCTGCCCGCATCGCCCCGTCCAACCCCCCCGCCCCTCCTCTTCCCGCCCTCTCCCCATGTCGCCGGCGGCGGCCGGCGCCGCCTCCTCCGGTGAAGCGCCGCCGTCGCGCCCGCCCCGCGAGCCCTACACCATCCCTGCCTCGTCCGGTAAGCGCTCCCTCCCCGACTCGCGCTTCTACTAGGGTTATGCCGGGGCCGCGTGGGCCGGAAAGCTTGGCCGCCTCACCAATTGCGCGCCCTCTGCCCCGCAGGTTGGTTCCGCTGGGACGACATCCACGAGACGGAACGCCAGGCGCTCCCGGACTTCTTCGGCGGCGCCGGCGGCACCGGCTTCGGGACGGCGTCACGGAACCCCCGGATCTACCGCGAGTACCGCGACTACATCATCAATAAGTACCGGGAGGACCCCGCCCGCCGCCTCACCTTCACCGAGGTCCGCAAGGCGCTCGTTGGCGACGCCACGCTCCTCCGGAAGCTCTTTGGTTTCCTAGACGCCTCCGGCCTCATCAACTTCTCCGCCACCTCCTCCCGCCCCGCGGCGCAGCAGCCTGGGCCGGGCGCCGTCATAGAGGCGCCCCTGGGGTTGCAGGTGACGCCACGCCCGCCGGCGTCCTACTTCGTGGAGGAGAGACTGGGAGGAGGGAGCGGGGACGGCGCGTTCCGCTTGCCTCAGCTGACCTCGTACACCGATGTGTTCGGGGAGTGGACGCCTGGGAAGGGGCCTATATGTGGCTTCTGCGGCGACGAGTGCAAGGACGGCAAGGTGGAAACCTTGAAGGTACTACCAATTTTTCATATTTTGTATCACTAGACTGTGTTCTGTACTCGAGCCATTCTTTGATGACGAAGTGATCTGCTGATCTATCTCCACATGCTTAATTCGGTCATGCCGAACTGGATTGTTCGCAACATTGATCAATGACATTGCTCGGCCATTTTGTTAGTGGCCTCAGCTCCCACAGAAGGACTCTCATCCAACATCTCAAACACACTGACATGGCTCTCTATACTCTGCTTCAACACTAGACTGGGACGCTGTCTATTGCTTCTTGCTCCTCCAAGGATACAAAGTTCTCTCCCACAAGGACATCATCAAGGCAATTAGCCCGATCAGCATCATAAATTACATCGGTGTACAGGCAATCATTTCTATTGGATCATGCCCTCCCCGTGACTTCGCGCCAAATATCTCAGTATTCGATGAGACGCTTCCAGATATCCAGTATCCGGATTATGCGTGGAAGGTCAATAAATTCTCCAAGGGCACCAATAACCTACCAAAGCCAGCCAATGATAGTATTTATATTCCACCCTCTCAAACTAGCCGTTGAAAGGCTGAATCGGTTTATATGCCGACTGACCGGTTCAACTGACTCTGAACCACTGGTACGGCCTGCTTCGAGCCCAACGCGCAGAAAACCAGCAGTCGAAGACCGAACCGGTGCAACCAACAATAGCACACCGGTTCAACCACTTTAGAGGGCATGTTAATCCCGCGAGCAGAGTGGTGCAACCGGATATCCTCAGTGGTGCAACTATAATGAGTTGAACCGACACTGAGCTACCGGTACAACCGGTAAATATGCTGACCTGGACAGATGAGGCGCAACGGTTCAGCTCCCCCCCCCCCCCCCCCCCCCCCCCCCCCCTCCCTCCCACCCACGATGAAGCCCTCTACTCCCTTCCTATTCAAGAGCAACAATGCCTTCCTCGATCAAATTAAGTTATTTCTGGCACTCTTTAAATCGATGTCATTTGGCATCAATCCTATCTTCGGAATTGGCTCAACGCGAGGAACAATTGCATTTCCTAAAGACAAATGCACACTGGTGCCTCCACACACACAGTTTGCGTTCCCTCCTAGCTGCATAACTATCCTTCTGCAGGAGCCCCTGTTCTCCTGATCGCACGCACACCACCGTTATCTGCCACCAAAGGCTTCTGATCCTCGAGCCTCCGCACATTCACCTCATGCTGCTGTCACTGACCAACAGCGAGACTCACCTTTAGCTCGCCATCTACTTCGTCAAGATCAACATCGCCACCGAGCTCAGGGCCACTGCTGGCGGCAACACCTAGGGTTTCAGGGACGATGGTAGATTTGATACCACGAAAATTGGAAGGTTGCGTGGGGGAATTTTCTGGCTGCTTCTTGTACATACACCAAGATACCTGGACCACTGGGCCGAATCACCCACACTCGCAAACACATTACAGCTAATCACTGCACCATTCAACACTTTGTCGAGCAGTGTCCCGCAAATAAAATCTGCTCACTTCAGCTCTTCCAGACACCAAACACAGCAAAGTAGTCTTTTTAATTGGATAACATGCTGTGAAATGTTATTTATGAAATTTATCCTAGTACTGTATTTATTTCTGTTTACAGAGGGTCGTGCTTAAACTGTCGGCTACAATTTGATTGAGCTGTGTACTTTATTATTGAGATGCTCAGGTGGCATCAAGGTATGACGAAAATGAAGGAAATTATGTGCTGTCTAATGTTTATGCATTTTCTTTTCAGGATGGTTTTAAAGTATGTTCAACGTGTTGCAAAACCAATAGTGCAAAGAAGGAGGAAGCAAATAAATGCTCTATTGTTAAAAAGGAGAGCTCTGACAACCATGCTTCCAGTGCATGGACACATGCAGAGACGCTACTCCTTTTAGAAGGTGTCCTAAAACATGGAGATGACTGGGATCTTATTACCCAGCATGTCCGCACAAAGAATAAAACAGAGTGCATTGCTAGGCTTATTCAGTTGCCTTTTGGTGAACATATGCTGGGCAACATAAATAATGGTAAATCTGATAGTAGGTTCCATACAAACCAAGCTACTGATGGCAAAACGAACCACTTTATTGTGAAGGAGGCATCAAGTCAGTCGGCCGATATGGTTGATGGCATGCAGATTGATGGGGAGGAAGATGGTGCTGATAAATTAGTTGAAGACCATCCTCCAAAGCGTCGGCGTTTGTGTTCTTCAATAGATGTCACCAGTTCATTGATGGAGCAGGTAATAAAGAAAACATAACATATGAAGAAAATAATTTGTTAAGGATGTACAAAGATTTTTAGCAGATCACTGATATTTGCTAATACTACCTCAGTTAGCACTGCTGACTACCGCGGTGAGCCCAGATGTTGTGGCTGCAGCTGCAGCTGCATCAATTAAAGCATTGGGTAATGAAAACCCCCAAGCAAAGAAGGCATTTCATCTCAGCGAGAAAGAATACCAAGTCAAATCATTCTCTTCTAACCATGTCCAAGAGAGGTAAACATGTGCTGCAACTTGTTATTCTTTTTAGTATTGCTTCAATCTGTTTATCTTAAGATGACATTTTTACAGTGATTCCAATGTTGGCAATAAGGAAGCAGAAATGCATGGACAGACTGTTCCTGGTAGGCCTAATTTTCTTCTCACATTTTGAGCTACTGTAAATATATTTGATTCCTCGATACTAATCATAGAGAGTTATTTCTTTATCTGTTGATAAACGTTGTTGTCATCAGAATTTTGTTCTGATGCGTCTTAGGATTAGATTTACCACTCCTAACAAGTTCAGTAGTATTATAATCAGCATGTATGTCCTGAATTTTATAAGCTTACTAGCATAATGCCCGTGCATTGGTATGGAACCACAAAAGTAATCGAAGTTGTATTATACGACAACCAATGCACTTGGAATACTGCGAAGAGGAACTCAAGCAAAGCAGGTTAGACTGCACTTGTGTAACGGCAGGGCCATGGGAGCACCGGTTAGCGGATCCATGGCAAGATTTGGCAACATGGAAGTTAGGACGACGGAGATTTAGAGAAGGGTGTGGGGGGGACCATCGGCTGGAGGATGCATATTGGGGAGCAGCCACATCAGGGAAAAATGATAATTGGTGCATTGACTGGTTTGGTTTGTGTTACGGCAAAAAAAATACATACCGACATGTACTTATAAAATAGTTTCCCATTCAAAACATGAGTGAGGTGGTCGCTTGCTGGTTTGGTCGAGCTGGGTGTCGATGCATGTGTGAGGTTTGAGGCTCCCCAACTGCATTATTTTTTTACTTTTTCTTTATTATTTATTTCCAAACCTGAGGGGTCTGGTGGGTTCTATATGGATGAGGGAGATTGGGGTGGAGTGGGGAGTGATTTCTTCCAAATCGGAGGGGTCTAGTGGATTCTAGATGGATGAGGGAGATTCTGATGGGGTGGGGAGTGAACTCTTCCAAACCAGAGGGGTTTGGTGGGTTCTAGATAGACGAGGGAGATTCAGATGGGTTGGGGAGTGAACTCTTCCAAACCAGAGGGGTTTGGTGGGTTCTAGATAGATGAGGGAGATTGGGGTGGAGTGGGAAATGAACTCACCACCACCACCAACTCCAATTTATGAGGTAGTAGAGATTAAATTTGGGTTATTGACAAAATCTAAGCACAAAATGTCAGAATGCACATGCGTTGATGGCTATCAGAGGGCTTGGTGCTTTCACAGTTCCACTTACTGGATGGTGCTTGTGTGACATGCCATCTGGGGTTATTTGATGTTTGATTGTTTTTCACGGAATGAAATTGGTGAGCCAGGGCTATGAATTTAGTCATGCCACCTGTCTCATTAGGCCTTTAATAGGGTCTCTTTTTTACATCACCTGGCATGCTCCCATACCACCTGTATTAACTGATGCAACCCCCAGTACCACACTGAATTAGAATGTTTATATGCTTGCCTGTCACAAGTAGTTTGCCAGATTGGTGAACTGCAGATTCTGGTTGGGATCTGCCAGCTGATATAATTCCATAAAATAAACGAATGGAGCTTCCAGCCTATTGGCCTCTACTTGTGTCATGACTGCTCTGCTCACCTCAAACTAATGCTTTGTCATTAATGCCAGATAAGAAAATGGAAAAAAACTTTATTTCTACCGCATATCAAGTGAGGGCAGCTGTTGGAACAGCTGTTGGTGTAGCTGCTGCCCGCGCGAAGATGCTCGTGGACCAGGAAGAGCGAGAGATGGAGCTTCTAATGGCGTCCATAATTGAAACTCAGGTGAATTGTCTTCCTCTTTCCCTGCTTAAATTTTCATAAGTGTAGTGTATTTTGGGTTTATAGGTTTAGCTGAAAGGTACTACCTCTGTAAACAAATGTAAGACATTTTAGATCACTATTTTAGTGACCTTAAGCGTATTATATTTTTTTACAGAGGGAGTACATCATAAATGCTGATCAAGTTGTTGTTTAATCACTGACGGCTGTTTTCTTATGTTTGGCAGCTAAGAAAGATCCAATACAAGATCAAACACTTTGAGGAGCTAGAGTTGATCATGGATCAGGAGTACGCCACTATACAACAAATAAAGGAATCCCTAATGAAGGAATGGCAAACGGTCCTGGAGCGAGCATTTCAGACTGGAGTACCGCTTCAGAGGGACGAAGTGCTCACAAGGCTGTTCCTGGACAGGTCTACTCCGTAGTGAAGCTGACTGGAGCCGATTATCCCTCCTCCTCTGATCCGCTGCGTCGCCCTCTGACTGTAGTCCCTGTAGGTAAAGCAGCATTGTGCGTGCGCGCAGGAGGGCGGGCGCATCTGTAAAGGTGCTAATTCATCTAGAAATGTTGTGCTTGGGGCCGCCACACAGCCCCCTGTACCATGGTGTGCAATTGCACACAGCAGCAGCTCTGTTGTACCAACATCCAGCTAGGGTTAGATAGCAAGGGTTGCTGATAGTCTCCTGTAACTTCATTTTTTCCGGATGCACAGATGTTTGGTCGGTTCGGGGTGTCCGTATTGTCGGCCCCGTTGTACTGTTTGGTTGAACAAATAGTCGCTGTATAACTTTCCAGTGTGAGCTTAGAGTACATACCGTGAGAATACCATGGATGTTGCTGGAAGAAATGGCCATGTGAACTTTTTCCTGGGAGATGTTTGATTGAAAGTTGGACGATCTCAGCCCCACGCCTGGGAGCGCTGCCTGGGTCAGACAGATTTTCTTGGAAGCCAAACCAAACAAGGTTGCTACCGAGACAAGGTAGCTCTTATCCCTAGCCTCACGCACGCTAAACTAGAGAAGACATTTTCTACGCCCTCTGGTCGGGTGTACAGGGTGTGTGTTCTCAATTTGACCAACGAAATATGTGTTATGTGCCATCAAAATTATAAGGTTTTAATGGTATAGTATAACATATGTTTCGTTTCTCAAATTAAAGACCTATAAAAACCTGCGTCGACCCTACAAACCTCACTAGAGGGAGTAGAACAGCCCGTCTGCTCGGAAATTCAAAACGGAGCTCGAACTCATATGCACCGTGCGAAAAGTAAAATTAAAATTCGAGAAAGAAATGTCAATCCATGCCCTTTAAACAGTCCAAAATTTCAAATATTGGGGTTGGCCGACATGGATAATGCCGTGCCAAAATGCAGCATTTTTTTTGGCAACAATTCCTGTTTGATCATAGCCAAGGGGAAAACTTCACCAAAGCCCCCAAAGCGGAGGCATTGTCATCAGGCAAAACCACGATTCAGGAAGATCTTGCCAAGATTCCCACTGAGCTAGAACCTCATTCAAGCTTGTGAGAGTCTGGGCGGCTAGATCTGTAGGAAGAACTCTCTGTGAAATCCCAATCAAATCCCAACAAATCCGAACACCAAAGGCCTTTCGCATTGCTAGGGTTCGCGATCGTAAAACACCTGTGAACCCTAGTTGGTGGACGGCGGTGGAGGCGCTAGAAGGCGTGGTTCCAGGCGGGGCGAAGAATCAAGAGTTCAGGTCTGAAGCGGCTGCAATGGGGGGAGAAAAGGCCCCGGCGCTGGAAGGAGTTGAAGGGAAGTTCAAAAATCTGCGGCTCTCGGAGGCAGAGAAGAAGGGGATCAGAATAGGGAAGAAGCAAGCTTACTCATTGAGGGAAAGTAAACTGCAGGCAGTGGGTAAGCTCTTCTCTGAAAGGCCAGCAAAAGCAGAGTATGTAGGAAGAACTCTGGGAAGTATTTGGAGCCCTTTTTCGGGGGTTGAATGCAAAGATCTAGGGAGAAACCGTTTTCTGTTTACCTTTCATGAGAAAGTAGCTAAGAAAAAGGCAATAGAGGATGGTCCATGGACTTTTAATAAGGATGTGATTGTCATGGAAGAGTTTGCACCAAACAAAACTATAGAGGAATATGAGTTCAGAACAATACCGATTTGGACAAGAGCTTATGGGATCCCCATGGGGGCAATGAGTAAAGAGACAGGGGATCTTATTGGAGACCAAATTGGGAAGACTCTGGATGTGGACCTGGATGATAATGGTGATGCAATGGGAGAATATATGCGAATCAAGGTTCGGATCGACATCACTGTCCCCATTACGAGGTTCATTGACTTAGTCATAGAAGATGATGATGAAGAGGATCAAGATATGCTATGTGAAAGGATGACAGTGACTGAAGATAAAGAAGTTAAGGAAAATCGAGAAGAAAGGGAGGTGAAGACCATTACTTTTAAATATGAGTACCTCCCAGATTTTTGCTACAATTGTGGGATCATTGGACATACAGAGAAGGCATGTCCAACACGAACTAGAAGAGAAGGATCTAGACAGTTTGGCCCATGGTTAAAAGCTATAATATACAAGGGAAGTTCCAGTGAGGAGAGGAGCAGAGGATCAAGTGACCGGGATGGCCTCTAGAAACATAATAGTAATGGGAGTAAATATGGCAGCGAAGGCCCATCATGGAGAAAGCCCCTACTGGACAGACTTGAAGGTAATATATCAGGGAAAGGTGAGGAAAAAGAAGTCTCAAGTCCCCTTAAAATTACCCAGGGTGATCAAGCAGATTCAGACGGAGGGAGAAAATTAGCTTCTGATGAGAGGCAACATATGTCGAACACTGAAAACAATGAGGGAGAAGCATATCGGGAAAACATTTCTATGGTTTTGAAGGGTGATTATGCAACCAAGGAAAAAAACGAGATGGACAAGCAAAAGACTCGAGTAGGGACTCAAAAGGATATTGAACCAAATAAAACAAAGCAGGAACAAGACGGCCATGACACTGAAGGAAAAGGTGATCTGAAAGCTACAAAGGATCCAAAACGACGAACTTTTAAGCGCCTTGAAAGGTCAAAAGTCAAACAACAACAACAACAAGAGCAACTAACCAAGGCAACAACAATGAAGAGGAATGTTGTTTTGATGGAGTTTGAAGTGGATGCCGTGGCGGCAAAGAAAGCCAGAATGGAAGTGGACGGTGAAGAAGAAAAAGACCAAACCGAAGTGGACGGTGAAGAAGGAAAAGACCAAACCACTGAATTTGAAACTGCAAGCGCTGGGCTGCAGGGACAGCCCGACGGACCAAAATGAATATTTCGAGCTGGAACTGCCAGGGCTTGGGGAATGGCCCGGCAGTTCGTGGGCTTCTGGATCTCCAGAAGCAGGTGGACCCTGATGTGTTGTTCTTATTAGAGACAAAGATGAATGAAAATAGAATGGCTTGGTTCAAGAGTGTGCTCGGTTTTTCCAACATGGTGGTGAGGAAATGTGAAGGAAAGAGCGGTGGCTTGGCTTTATTTTGGAAAAAGCACATTAAGGCAGAGTTGCATAGTTTCTCAAGATATCATATAGACATTGTAATCATTGAACAAGATGGTTTCAAATGGCGTTTCACTAGAATCTATGGTGAACCAGCTTCGGATAAGAGGGAGAAGACGTGGAAACTACTAAGAATTCTCAATGATCAATCGAAGCTCCCATGGTTATGCGCAGGTGACTTTAATGAGATCATGTATGGGCATGAGAAGAAAGGAGGTCCCCCACGCAATCTCAAGCACATGGAAAGTTTCAGAATGGCGCTAGCTGACTGTGGCTTGAGAGACTTGGGTTTCAAGGGGGACAAATTCACATGGCGGAATAACAGCCATGATGCAAAATATTATATAAAGGAGAGACTAGACCGAGCTGTGGCATACAGAGAATGGTGTAACCGCTTCCCTGCCTATACTGTGTTAAATGGAGATCCAAGACACTCAGACCATAGGCCAGTCACCATTCAAATTGAAGCAACAATGAAAATTCCTAGAGCAATGAGTGGAAGAAACTTCTTCAAATTTGAAGCTAGATGGCTTGATGAGGAAGAATGTGAAGTTATTGTGAATAATGCTTGGAACGATGCAAACCTGCAACATGGAGGTAACGTTGCAGAAGGGCTACAAAGGGTGGCTGCAGATCTGAAGAACTGGGATGAAAACGTGCTCGGAGATTTGCAGAAGAGGATCAAGCAACTAAAGCAACAGTTAGAGGAGACAAGAAGAGGCGATATAGATCAACAAAGGGTAGACAGAGAACATTTCCTAAAGTATAAATTGGACAGATTGGAACATCAAATAGATACAAAGTGGAAACAAAGAGCTCACGTAAGATGGTTGCTTTCCGGAGACAAAAATACGGCTTTTTTCCATGCTTTTGCTTCGGAAAGAAAGAAAAGGAACACTATTAGAAGACTGAAGAGCGATGATGGTTCATGGATAAATAATGCAGACCAACTGAAGCAACACGTTGCAAAATACTTTTTTAGTATCTTCTCTTCGACTGCTAGACAAAATTATGAGGAAATTCTTCATGTAGTTCAGCCCAGAGTTTCGGCACAAATGAATAACATCCTCTGTTCAGAGTACACAGAAGAAGAAGTTAAAAATGCTTTAGCAAGCATTGGGGATGAAAGCACCAGGACCTGATGGCATGCCGGCAGTGTTTTTTAAAAGATTTTGGAATACTGTTGGTAATCAGGTTACAAATGAAGTACTCAAAGTACTCAATGGAGGAGAAATGCCAGATGGCTGGAACAACACAATGATAGTACTCATCCCGAAAACTACAACACCGGAAGAGTTGAAGGATCTGCGACCAATAAGCCTATGCAATGTGGTTTACAAACTAATTTCCAAGGTAATTACAAATAGGCTCGAATTAATCCTTCCTGATATTATCTCGGCAAATCAAAGCACCTTCGTCCCAGGACGAATGATATCTGACAATATTCTTCTAGCAGAGGAAAAGAAGTGGAAGGAAAGGATATGCAGCAATTAAATTAGACATGAGTAAAGCATATGACCGGGTGGAGTGGAAATTCTTGCAAGAAATGATGCTGAGACTGGGTTTCAATAGAAGATGGACTGAGCTCGTGATGAAATGCGTCACTACTGTCAGATATCAAGTAAAGGTGAATGGGGATGTAACAGAGACCATCATTCCACAGCGCGGGCTTCGCCAAGGTGATCCCATGTCCCCGTACCTTTTCCTAATATGTGCAGAGGGTTTCTCGGCCATGTTACATGAAGCTGAACGAAATGGAAGATTAAAAGGAATAAAAATTTGTAATAATGCCCCAAGTGTAAGCCATTTATTATTTGCAGATGACTCACTCCTCCTCATCGAAGCAGATAGAAATAGTGTGCAGGAAGTGAACAGAATATTAAGCAATTATGAAGCATGCTCGGGTCAAGTCGTAAACAAAGAAAAATCAGCTATCCTGTTTAGCAAAAATACAAAAGTTGAAGATAAAGGTGATCTGATGGAGCAGCTGAACATTGCAAAGGAAGGCTTCTCAGGAAAATATTTGGGACTGCCGGTGTACATTGGTAAATCTAAAGCAAAGGCATTTCAATACCTAAAGGAGAAAGTGTGGAAGATACTGCAGGGATGGAAAGAGAAATTGCTCTCTAAAGCAGGAAAGGAGATCCTAATCAAGGTGGTTGCGCAGGCCATACCTGTTTATGCCATGGCATGTTTTGATCTTACTAAATCATTGTGTGATGAGATCAGCTCGATGATAGGAAAATACTGGTGGAGTAATATGGACAAAGAGAACAAGATACATTGGGTGAGTTGGGAAAAAATGACAAGGCCAAAGAAAGATGGCGGGCTGGGATTCAGAGATCTGCACTCTTTCAACCTCGCCATGCTAGCAAGGCAAGCCTGGAGAATTCTAAAGAATCCCACGTCCCTGTGCGCCGAAATTCTGTCAGCTAAATACTTCCCGGACCGAGATCTCTTAAATGCCGAAGCGAAGAGTGGAATCTCCTATTGCTGGAGAAGCATACTGAAAGGAGTTCAAGTGCTGAAAAATGGTATTATTTGGAGAGTAGGGGATGGGAAGAACATCAACATATGGACGGATCCTTGGCTCCCAAGAGATAGCTCAAGAAGGGTCAAGTCTATGAGACGAAATCATTTACTCACAAGAGTCGCCAAATTGATTGACCCAGTTTCTCACTCATGGGATGCACAACTTATCGAGCAGACCTTCAGTGAAGAAGATGCAAATACTATAATATCAATCCCAATACAGGAGGGAGCAGAAGATATAATAGCTTGGCATTTTGATAAAAAGGGGAATTTCTCTGTAAAATCAACATACCAAGTGGTTCTGGACAGTCAGGGAAGGGAAGCAGATGAGGCATCAACAACTACAACACACACTCCTGAAGGGAATATTAAGCTACCATGGAAGAAATTATGGGCTTTACCATTACCAGGTAAACTCAAACATTTCTTATGGCGTTTCGCAAATAATAACCTTCCGCTCAGAATGAAACTAAAGAGAAGGGGAATTGAGTTTGACACGAGGTGCCCAGTGTGTTACAGGCTAGATGAAGACGGCGGGCACTGTTTTTTGAAATGCAAATTGGTGAAGGCTCTTTGGTGGGCTGCGGGGTTGGAAGATACACGACTACTTTTGGTGAATTGCCCCAATGCTAAGTGGGTAATGATACAGATCCTCCAACTGAACGAAGAAACATGTACAAAGGTATGTGCGTTACTATGGACCTGGTGGCTAGAAAGAAATAAAGCCAACCAAGGACAGAAAATTAGGAGACTAAATGAAATTTTATTCTCTCATCAACTCTTTTTTACAGAGTACTGGGAGCACTTGAAAAGGAGAAAAGAGAAGAGGCAAAATAAGATACAGGTCTGGTCCCCTCCTCCCAAGGATTTCCTAAAAATAAACTCAGATGGGGCATTCAGAGAATCAACTCATTCCGGCGGATGGGGTTTTACCATCAAAAACGAATTAGGGGAAACTCTGGTGGCAGGAGCAGGAAATCTAACATTTGTTGCTGACCCCTTGCACGCAGAGGCAGCAACGATGTTTCATGCAATCCAGGAAGCAGCAAGAATGGGATGTCAAAAGATCATACTGGAGACTGACGCCACTGTTCTGAAGCAAGCAATGACCAGCGAGGCATATGACAACTCAGTACTAGGTGTCTTATTTAAGGACATGAAATCTGTTATTCAGTACTCGTTCCCGTGTTGTAAAGTAGAGCTTTGTCGAGTACATATCAGGTGCTCCTGGGCATGTGGTGCTACGGTGATACGGGTATTCAGCAACGCTCAGCTAATAAAATGATGTACCTATTCGCAAATCCCAGATTTCTAGAGGGTTTTTCTACAAATTTGGGAGAGCTCAGCCTGCAATCATTGGACATCTGATCCAACGGCCGCCGGAAGCTTGTATCACGGGAGCATGTAAGGCTCCGTATCACCTGAAATCTCCCCGAGGTTTGTCCAAGAGTCTGTAATATATCAGCGCACTGTCTTGCGGCGTTTGGCGTGGGTCCGGAAAGGGGAAACTATCAAGTATGGTTTGACCCGCTTCCATCCTATGTAAAAGACCTTGTTGCTGGCGTATGTCGAGTTCGTGTAAGTTAATGGAATGCATTTTGTGTTCTAAAAAAAAAAAAAAAAACCCTCGCTTCGCGGACCACCTCTCCTCTCCGGCCCCCTCTTCTCTACGGCCTCCTCCAAGGCTCGCGACTCGCGAACGACATAATGGCGAAAAAGGGCAAGGCCGCCGCCGCCGCCGCTTCAGCGTCCGACTCGGGGGCGTCGAGCCCCCAGGGCTCCGTCGAGGGCGGCGGGGAGAAGGAGGGCAGCTTCCTGCTGGGGCAGCCGACCTGGGAGGACGCCGGCGGCGGGCGGTGGCGGTGCGCGGAGACCGGGCACGAGCTGCCGGAGCGGGAGAAGGACGCCTACGCGCGGTCCCGCGCCTGCCGCCTCGCGCTCATCGACCACGGCGTCGCGCACAAGAAGCCGCCGCTCAACGCCTTCAAGCCCCACCCCGAGCACAAGTGCGTACTGCTCCTCGGCTCTGTATTTTGCTGCCTGATGCGTGCCCAATGTGGATTGTCCCCAATAGTTTGTCTAGGAGTGTAGATTGCTCATTCGGTTCCATTGCGGTTTGATCGGCTTCCGTTAAGTGCCCTTAAGGGATTCTAGGGTCCTAAATGCAACGTACATCGTGTGCCAAACAAATACTAACAAACATACGATTCATTTGCTTGTAATTCGGCTGTGCTTTAGTCTGTCGAATTGAGTTGGTAACTGTGTTGCAGGTCCAAGCTCATATGCAACATTACCGGGGACACCATAAACAAGTCGGAGGAGCACATCTGGAAGCATGTAAATGGGAAGAGGTTCCTGAATAAACTAGGTAAAGTGAGTTTTGCGCATCACTGTCCGTGGTGCCAAGTGTGGCAAATGGAACATCATATGCTGCTACTGCTAATAAAATGCACCATTCTGTTTTTCATGTATTTCTCTACTGGTTAAAGAACCATGATGAATTTCCCACTACCGTTCCCATATATCTGTCCGCTTCTCATGGTGCATTCTTGTACACCCATGTGATTTATCATTTTGGTTATCATCAAAAGTAATTGTTATGAAATGTTAGCTGGACCTTTTCTCTGAACAATTTTCTCTGGATTGATAACGGATGGTTATTTGGGTACAGTTATGTTATGCAACTTGCTTTGGAATCGCAGTAAGCGCTTTGTTTCATCTGTCTTCTCATTGGTCTGAAAATAGTTGGGAAGATATCTGGTTATGTAAAGTTCTTCAAATCATTTTTGTGGAACTCTCATCTCCCACACAAGTGTACAACTAACTACTTTTAAGCCATTGCACTGGCATGTTTGGTTGCTCCTACATCTGACACACCTATCTCTATTTTGGCAGAAAAGCTAGAGGAAAAGATGGCATCAGGTGAGACAGGCAAAGTAGAAGGTGAACAGTCAAATGAAGTCGCAAAGACCTCCAAGTCTAGCAAGAAGAAGGATAAGAAAAAGGAGAAGAAGAAGGAGAAGAAGAAAGCTGTTGTTGTCAGCCCTTCTTTGCCACGAGAACCTGAACCAGAAATCGATGATTCAGATGATTCGGAATTTTGGGTGCCTCCTGTTGGAAGTCGTTGGGACGATGATGACGGGAAAGACCGATGGGAGTCCTCTCCGGGGAAGGATGATATAGCAGATGATGAAGGTGCATCTGGTATGTGTCTTTTTTTTATCATGTGTAACTGCTTTATTAAGCAAAGCTCAAAGTTCATTTTTATAGAACATATTTGGTAGATGTTGTTTGCTATATCACATCATATAATATTCGGTTCAAACTGTTGCTCTTAGATCTTCTCTTTAGGTGATAAATCTCTAGTAACTTATTTTGCAGACAAAATTTGAGAAACATAATCTTGTCCATTTTGTGGCTCTGTAGCCAATTTGGACAGGATGATTGCAAGCATGTCCTCCGTTCCAAAATATTTGAAGTTCTAGGTTTGTCCTAAGTCAAACTTCCTCAAGTTTGACCACATTTATAAAAAACAAGTACTAATATCCATGACATTAAATATATGAAAATATACTTTATGATGAATCTAATGAAACCAATTTGGTGTTGTAGATGTTGATACATTTGTTTATAGACTTAGTCAAACCTAAAGAAGTTTGACTCAAGACAAACCTATAACTTCAAATATTTTGGAACGGAGGGGGTAGTCTTTAAGTGCAGGCAAGAGCCAGCCTATGTGTAGGGATGCAAGTTGGGTGGGATGTGAATTTCGATTCACCGCTAATACAAGGGCAACGTGCACATAGTGAATTACCTATTGAGTGGGATGTCATCAGTCGATTTGCATTACTATAAGTAGATAGTTATTTTTTTCAGTTATTTTGGTTGTTTAATAGAAACTTCTTGGCGGCAGCTTTTGCAAACTTGTGTTTTTGTTAAATATACATCTCCACAAGAAGCTAAAAATATCGCCATCAGATGTTGTATTCGCCAAAGTTTTACTTTTGACTGAATCTTTTTATCCCCTTCTTTTGGGATCTTGTTATCTGTTATGAACTTATCATCAGATGATTCTCTGGCAAGCTCCTTTGTTTAATTTACATTGTATAAACAAGCAATTTAAGTTATGTGTGTAAGATCTTGTAGTTTACACACTTACATTGTGATATGCTCAATACCATTTTGTGTCATTTCCTTGCTTCTGAATTTTGTGATCATTGAGCTTTTTTCTTCAGCCATGTTAATTTTTTTATTTTGTGATATACAGCAGAAGTGATTATCTTGCTGCTGCTGCGTAACCATTTTTTTATACTAAAAAACAGTAGGAGAATTTCGTACTGCACCTTTTTATTAATTAAATTTAAAGTTGCCGCATACAAAAAATTTCCATTATGGAATGTTCTTTGTCTGATTTGGAAAAATAACTGATAGATGACGAGGACGACGATGAAATGGCTGACAAGGATGATGAAGTGTCGGAGGAACTGGCTTCAAGGTATTCTAGAACAGTTCTTCTAATCGAATAATGCTTGATGTCACACACTTTAGGTATAATATTTCCTTTCCTCGTGTAGCAGGACAAAGCGATTGTCAGTGGAAGCTGTCGGACCAAGTAGTTTCGCTACAAGGAAGAAAAAGCCCCGAAAGGACGAGTAGACGGTTATTCTGATTTGTTCTGTTAGCTATGCATGAGCTTGTTTCACCTTGCTTCATTTGGAGGCGTGAATTCCACCACTTTCTTTGTTCTCCCTGTGGAGGCTTTGGGTTGGCTAATCAATGGCCGATTTTGTATTAGGTAACTTGTGTTTCGTTGGTTTTTCTCAGTGCTGTCGTACCGCTGCCCGTTGCAACATGATGTGTGCCAACTGAGCAGCCTTTCGTTAGTGGTAATGAACAGTGATAGTTATACTTCGTCGCCTACACTTTGTGACTATCCATGATCATATAAGTTTGACATAAGAGGGAACTGTATTTTTTATTTTTAGTTTTGATTTGAACTTGAGATATACTCCGGCACTATGTTGAATTAGATACACTGATCTGTTCACAAAAAAGTAAACCAACTGACCAGCCTTTCGTCAGTCGTAATGAACACTGATAGCCATGCTTAGAGCGATCCTAGACCCAATTGCGGCGGTCTTCTGCAATTTACTTAGGTAGTGTGAAAATTTTGAAAAACACACGTCTTGAGAAAAAACAATAAAAACATTTATATTAAGGATCATAATGTGAATCACTGTCTCAGGTTTCCGGCGCTACAGAACGCGATTGTCCTGGTTCGACCGGCCTTGCCCGTGCAGTCTAACTCTACCGGCGGTCCGGGGTCTGTTTCCAACGGCGAGCCAGGCAAGACATCTTTCGCGAGGAGAACTGAATAACCAATGGCGTCGTCGTCGTATTCCATGCCGGCGATATGAGGAAGACTCTCCTGATACAGCACGAGGCGCAGCCGGTCCACCATAAACTCCGGCACGTCGCAGCCGCTCTTCTCCTCATCTTCCATAGAGGCCACCATCTGGAGCGTCTTCGCCGTCGGATCGTACACGCGCGCCTCGTGCGCCGTCGTCGAGAGCAGGAGCTTCCTGGTCTCCATGGGGGAATCGCCGCCGCCGACGACGAGGTAAGAGAGCGGAGTGACAAGCCACGGCTTGATGAGCGGCACCGCCATGAGCCCACGTGCTAGCTCTATACGGTAGTCGAGAGACCATGAGCCGGATTCGTAGTCCTCGAGCTTCCATATCTCGAACAAGGCATCCCAGCCACGGCGGAGGCGCACGTCGCGCATCGTGCAGAGGCGCCCGTCGAGCTCCGCCAATGCCGTGCCGGCCGGCGAGTAAACCTCCTTGTTGCACTCCGTCGACCAGTCCGTCCGAATGTGATCGCTATACGGGTCGCTGCCGCCATATTCGACAAGGTCAGGCAGGGCGAAAGGTGGCGACGGAACCGTCGAGAAGGACTCGTCGCCCAGCGAGAAGGATAGGATCCCCTGGGCGCGAACCGGCTGGTACACGAACTTGGTCGAGAGCGTCCAGTGCAGGCGCCCGTCGGCGAAGACGGGGTCTGCGTCCTGGACGGAAGAGATCAAGTGTTGGGTGATCGGGCAGGGCTCGCCGGAGGGAGCCCGCCAGCCTGCGGGGTCGCCGACGGTGAGCACCCGGCATTCCACCCTCACATCCCGTGGAGAGTCCACCAGCACGATCTGCACCACCTTGTATTGTTTGGTGGGCGCGTGGAACCCGATCCCCGCGCTGCTCATGGACCACCGGCGTTGGTATGGCGGCAGATGCAGGATGCTGCCGGTCGAAGGGTTGCATATGGAGTAGGTTAGGGCGCAAGGGCGGCGGAAGAGGATGAGGCCGCGGCAGGGCCTCGCGCCGGTGATCGTCGGGCAATCACGGCACAGCGCCCCCAAAGAGTTGGCGTGCCGCTTCGCCAGAGGCGCGAGGACGAGCTTCGAGGGGGTCCTGGTCTTCTCGACCTGCAGTTGCAGGTGGCGCCCGCGGAAGGCGTCGGAGGAGATGAGTTCGTTCCAGGCCAGGCGGACGCAGCGGAACCTGGCGAGCGACCTGGACGGCAGCCGCAGGAGCACCTCATCGACGAGATCGTCCGGCACCGAGCGACGGGCCGTGGACGAGGTTGTTGCAGCAGCAGACGCAAATGCCCTGCTCTTCTTCTCGGGTTGGCTCGTGTTATCTTTGGTAGCCGGCACGTCGGGGCGTTTCGCCATGCACCTATGATGTAGCCACCGTGCGTACGTAGGATTAATCGACCGGAGGAGCGCTCACGCGGCGCCATACCTGCGTATATCGATAATTCTAAACGCACAGGGTTTTACTGGCTTTTCTTTCTAACTACTAGTAATTGTGCACGTGCAACGCACGTGTTGCACGTGTGACTTTAGTAAAAAAGGTTTGCATTAAGTTTATTCTGAACCCTGAACTTGTATGCATACTATTATACCAACTTAAACTTCTAATCCCTAAAATCAGAACCCTAAACCTTGTTCTCGAGCTGCCAACAACCTACGGTCGCAGGCTCATGTATTACTGAGCAAAGCCAAGAGGATCGCCCAAAAGGAAGAAACAAAGCAGATAGCCTCACATGGACCAGCAGAGAGAAGAAAAGTACTCTTTGTATCTGAATTTTGCCTTCCTTTTTGTGTGCGCAGGCTGCATATGTGTCATGTGGAGAATTAATCGAGATCTGCAATGAAAATGTTAACACTTTGCATGTGTTCTCGTGGGTTATGGTCCGAACTCCGAAGCCTATGGAATGAAATGCATTGTACTTGTAACATTGAAGTTGTCTATTGTATGCAAAGAAAACACCATTATTTTCTTGTTGAATCATCAACGTTGTCTTACTCTGTAATCTGCACTGAAAAAACCAGTGATTCTGCATTGCGTGAACTGTATTCTGCATATTCCTTGGAACCTGACACAAGGCAGTTTGCCCACTTTGGCATTTCACTCTCACATTAAGTAGTTTAACCAGCATGAGATTATCGCCCAAATAATAAGAGCACATGGTTCGTTACAGTTTTACACAAAAGAGAAAGCTTTACTGCAACACAGTACTAAATAAGAAAACAATCTTCGAAGACAAGCCACCTGTGGCATCAAGGATGTCATCTATACCAGAAACCAATGGCACCTACAGAGCTAAATTCTTCATAGCTCCAAAATACACAACAAAGTGTCAGGTGCTATTTAGGAAGAACCTAGTGCTTTACATTGGTTCACATTGCCCTCACATAGAGCTGGCTATACTACAGATCATATTGTACAGGAGTGACCGCTGCATCATTTAATTAACTGAATTGTATCCAGGATACATCATCAGATCACACCATTTACAATAATAAATATTACCAGCAAAGAAATAATACCAATTGAAAAAAATACCTTTGGTTATTGGACGCCATGAGACGGGGGAGCAGCGAGATGGGGGCGCCATGAGACGGACGGTGCCGCCAGATGTGGGTTCTTATCTAATCAAATTCCATCATACAAGCATAACAAAATTAAGAGGAACTTTTTTTAGATAGCCTCACATGGACCATCCAACACGTCCCAATTTTGCGAGAAACAAGCAGATCATCAACAAGCTCTTACAACATTGCTCATGAGGCTCTAAACTCTGAAATCGAGTGTGTCTTGTACTGTAATTGTTTAGCTCATAGAGATAGCCCTTGTGGGATCATAGATTCTATCGGCTGTAGGCAAATGTTGCAGGCTATGCAATTCACGCTATAATTGACTGAAAATTTGGCACGTCTCCCTGTTAATGAAAAGGTTGCAATGCAGAATAGTGGTATAAAAAATAGAAGATCAAAGGAACTACAAATTACCAAGAAGAAAAAAAAAACAAGTGTGAAGCATATCAGTGTTACCTTTGTGACGTACTCGCCTACACCCTTCCAAAAATAACAATCAAAGCAAGCGGCTGCAGATTCAAAAAGGAAGGACATGTGTACAGCTCGTGAGCTCTTGCAATTTTTGGTATGAAAGAATGCATTTTATTTCAGCGCAAAAAAGAAGAAAATGATGATAGGTTACAGAAAAACAAGTACATACACCAAATTAAAGGAACACATTTTTTATTTGCAAAAAAGAAACCAGGAAACTACGCAATTTAAAGGAACACATTTAGTTTTATTCTAAACTGGATCCAATAGGACATCAATGCATGAATCCAATGTTGTGACACTGTCACGGAGTACAGGCAACATTCCCAGCAACTTGACAGAAGATGTGTTGTCGAACACACCGTATCTTGACAGTCATGTACTTGAACCAGTTACAAATTCTTACTAAATGATTCGTCATTTTTTAATAAAAAAGACAGACAAATCACGATCTCTTAATATGCTCAATAGAAAAGCATTGCCAAACAAAACTCTACTTGTGCGTCTGACAGATTGTGAGACTGCAAGCGGCCAATAGCTTTCCATGTTCCATCCCCCAGAGTCAGATCCCAGCAAGTGGTGTTGATTTAGCCTACAGGAGAGTAAAATCTCATTATAACTCATTGGTAAAACATAGACATATTCTGCCTCAACTAATGCGAGTACTGTCATACAGAGACAAATAGTAAGTAATATATGAACTCTTGACAAATGAGGATGCGTAAACACAGCAGTATATTTCTCTTGCAATGCCAAAATTTTCAGTGGTTCCTAGAGTTTAGAAAGCTCAGAAATACTATGCATTCATCCATTCCCAGAGTTTCTATGAAAACAAAAAGAACAAGCATCTACTTGCAACCTCACCATTTGAGCACTTAGATTGAGCACACATGTTCTGAACAAGAAAAATCAAGTACAGTAACAGGTAAGGTCACCACGCACCTGGGAGCATGATCTCAGGGAGAAGGCATTTGACATCAGCCAGCAACCGGGTTCCCTTGTCCGACCGACCATACAACACCATCAGGTAGAGCGAGACGGCGAGAGCGTGCGGGCGGATTTCTTCCGCCTCCCCTTTCCTCTCGGCTTCTTTTTTCGCCGCCCTCCTGGAGAGTCCTCTAGCCACCACCTGGCCCTAGAGAGGAGGCCATGAAGCCGAGGGCGTCTTCCTCTCCGCCGGGGCAGGAAAGCAAGGAAAAGGAGAGGGGCGGCGTGAGGAGGAGGGGAATGGAGGAGCGGAACCCGTCGCCGCCGCCGCCAACGCAGGTTCAGGCGTTCAGCCCGCTATGTCCCGCGCCGCCGCCGCCGCCGCCGACGCTCGACGGAGGAGAGGGACACCGGCGCCGCCGATGCAAGTTGAGCCCGCTGCGTCCCGCGTTGCCGACGCTGCTCGAGGGATGAGAGCGACCCGGGGGCGTCCTGTAGCGGCAGCGAGGAGAGAGGAGGGAGGGGGAGGCAGGTGGAATCGATCCGGTGGGTGATCCGCGTGTTGCGGGAGGGGCCGCGGAGCGCTAATAGGATTGGCAGACCATGGCGTCTGCTTGGCAGAACATTTCATCTGAGTCGTTGATCTGGTTGGCAGACTATTAATGTGATGTAGACGGTGGGATGTGTTTAAGTTAATTTGATCGAAGGGTTCTGCTTATCTTGTGTACACTTTATGGTGTGGGTTTAGAAAAACTCAAGTTCGCTCTTTTAATAGTAGTATAGATAATCCCCCCCTCCCCCCCTCCCCCCCCTCCCCCCCCTCCGAGCATAGCCCGCGTGTGTAGCATTGCTCTGTATGTACTGGAATTTGTTAGAATTAGATCAGAAATCGGAATAATCTTGTTTCGGTTCGAATAACGTTTTTTTAACACAGTACAGACGCAAGCGCTCATATATACGCGCATACACTCACCCCTATGATTGCACACACGCGCACCCTAGCCCTATGAGCACCTCCGAGAGACCGAGCCGGCATATCATCTTGAAATTTTACGAAGTCACCGTAGGCGCCTCGTAGTCGACGGGAACGTCTCCTCCCACTGGACACGCATCGCCGGAAATCCTGAATAAATGCGAGCACCAGGATTTGAACCCTGGTGGGCTGGGGATACCACTGTCCACCTAACCATCCAACCATAGGTTAGTTCGGTTTGAATAACGTTTTCTCTGTTTTTTGAGGGACCAAACGCAACCCTGAATAAGGATTGGAATGTTGATACGAAGTTAGGGCATCTCCAAACCCGTCCCCCATAACGCCCACAAATGGAGCTTTGCTACACCTACTGGCGTTTTATGTGTTGAGGGGGTTACGAAGTCAGGCTGTAGGTGGAAGTGGGTCGTCCGCGGTGCCCACATCCTAGCCTACAAAAACTCCATTCGTGGACACCCGCGGTCAGGCGTCGAAGGGGGTTACGAGGTCAGGCTGCAGGTGGATGTGGGTCGTTCGTGGTGCCCACATCCTAGTCCACAAAAACACCATTTGTGGACACCCGCGGACAGGCATCGAACTTATGCGACACTTGTGGGCTTTCCCACGTAACCCACCTACCGCCCGTGAACGACGCAACCAAGGGTGAGGCGCCGCCGCCACCGCTACGCGAGCCAACCCTAGAAGAAGAGCAGGGGCATCAGGCTACTCATAGTGGTAAGTATCATAAACTAGTATCATGCATATGATACCAGTGTATGACACATAGTAGCATAACATTTATTATGATACGGTATCTAAATATGTTACTCTAATCCTCTCTCTCTTCTTTAATTATGTGCCATATCAGCGTGTTTGCTAGTCCCGAGTGCATGATACCGTTTAAGATACCATCATTATGGCCAGCCTTAGCGTCCGCTGCGCCTCGCTTGGTGCTAGAGTCCTTGTCGACGGTCCGGTCGTCGCCGTTCGCCCTGCTAAACATTGTCGAGTGTGGCCGGAAATACCCATACAAAGATCACATTCGCAGGTGTGGTCGACGGAGTATCGCAAGGACGGCCTTGGCGGAGCTAGACGGGCGCCTTTGCAAGATGCGCGACGTGTGCCTCCGCGGTGGCTGGGATGTCTTGCTCGAGATACGGAAGCTTGAGGATTAGGAATCTGGCTCACGGTCGCTCGACTACCTCTACCGTGCAGAACTAGCACGTGGGCAGGCTCATGCCGGCGCCGCTCATCAAGCCGTGGCTTGTCACTCTCTTACCTCGGCGGTGGTTCCTCCGTGGAGACCAGGAGCACGTGTACGATCCGTGGACGAAGACGCTGCAGACGGTGGACGTCCCTGTAGTACAAGTACTCGTTTCAACTTTCAAGTATGCAATGGGTTTATTTCCCCTCAAAAAGAAAAAAAAAGTAGTGGGTTTATAACAAGGAAATAATACATGCACAACACAAACTTGTATCCTCCCCAGGGAAACACTGTTAGCTACTCTATCCCATTTCCACCCCAAGACGGCAGATTTTGACTCCGACCATGCAGGATAAAGTGAGAAACGGTTCCGGTGCGACGCGTGTCCTTCGCGAGCTCTTGTCCCGCGCGCCGCCACGGATGGCCCCGCCCTGCCGTGGCAATCATCAACCCAGCGGATGCGGATCCCCGGGCATGGCGACGCGCGACCAAAAATGGCGAGCGCTTTGAGGGCGACGCAAGCAGTTGGCCACCACGTGCACGTTAATTATCACGGAACAAGTAACACCTGGGGTTACAGAAAGCAAATGCCCAGTTATTTTTGGACTTTTTTTTTTCAATTTTTGATTGACAATTTTTGGGATGTGTGTTTCCATCATTCCATGGGTGCGGCGGTTGAAACACACCAGAACTTTGCAGAGATTTTGAAGATAACCTACACTTACAAAAACAAAAATAGCTTACATGTACCGCATTGTTAATTTTAAATCCGAATTTGAACCATGGTCGGAGAAACCGAAAAGAGAGTCGTGTTAACAGGGTAAACTTGCAGCTCAACTGAACTTTTTTTTCCCGATAAAGTGTATGTAATATATGACTGTATTACCCAGACGATATCAATGTCACCCAGGCTGGGCTATGCAACAACACAATGCTAGGGGTTCTTTTCTCCACTGGCAACATTGATAACTAATATAAAATAAAATTCATGGAGTATTTGCTTTGTCTTCCGTCCATCCGCGAGGATCTATCTGGTCACGCAAGAGCTGCGAGGCAGGGCTTGTGTTTAATTGTGTCTGGACATTGGCACCGGGACCACGGGTGAAGTGATATGGCAGGATGCTGGTACGAGCCACCACCATGGTGGTCTCAGGTCTCGTCTCTCCCTTTGGCAAAAACGACAAAATTGACCTGAGGACGAAAAGAATTCACAAACTGAACTGTGTTTGAAATTTTTTCACCCAACTGACCCTTTTGTGCAGCGCCCGCCCGACAGTCAGGCGCTGCACTGCACTCCACTGTGCAGCGCCTGACTCTCAGGCGCTGCACGCCTGGCCAACGTGGTACAACTTGGCCCCGCACCGAGCAGTGCAGCGCCTTGGTGCTAGGCGCTGCACATTCTGTTAGGGTTAGGGCTATGGGAGAGGCTGGCCCCCCTCCCCCACCCCCCCCCACACATCCCAATCCCCAACCCCACACCCTCTCTCTCCCTCCTCCTTCCTTCTCAAAATCTTGCAAATCTGAAAATTTTCTTCGTGGATTTCAAAACCAATTCCTCCCTCAAGGTAATCTTCTCCGATCCCGTGGTTTTCATCCAAGAAATGCTCACATTTGCTCAATTTTTGCTAGGGTTAGGCAACTCCTAGTTCTTCATGGATTTTGCAATTTATATGGAGATATGAGATGATTGTTTGACATTTTGCTAGGGTTAGGCTTCTTAGTATGTTAGGGTTAGGGCTATGGTTCTTGTTATGTTGGGGTTGGGGTTATGGTTGTTGTTAAGTTGGGATTGGGGTTATTGTTCGATATCTATGTTAGGGCTATGGATTTTGAGTTAATATTGGCATGACTACTTATGAAATATATTTTTCATTGTGTTGTTTTAATTATTTTAGGGATGGGAAGAACATGTGTTTATGTTCATCATGTGGACAAAGACGCCTTTTTAAAAGGCAATATTGAACCGGATCCGGATGAGCTTGACATGGTATTTGAGAGTACTCCTAGCTATGCCAAGGTCTTGGAACAAGTTAGGAAAGATTTGAATTGGATGGACCCAAGTGATATCGTTGAGTTGGAGGGAAGGCATAATGTGGGTTTTGGAATGCACATCCGTTGGAAGACCATGCGTGTGAACTCCGAGCAACGTTGGGTTGCATACAAGGAGACGGTGGCCGAATCACTAGACAATGCTCTTGAGTTATTTGCTACGAAGAAGGTTGAGTCTAGTTTGCATTTGGACTTGAACCGGACCGCCTCCCCGTTGGTTGCTAGTAGTCCCCCACCCATGAACCAAGATGAAATGAGTGAACCTCCTTTGACTCAACAAGTGAGGCCAACATTGAGCCCGATTTCAAACATCAATGTGGGTGATGACAATGAAGTTTTGCAAGAGGAGAATGATGAGTATGAGGACGATGACAATGAAGTTGATCTCCATGACAACAATGTGGGTGATCTCGACAAATATCATGTGCAAGAGACAATGGACCATTCCATCCCTTATTCCCGTGGCTATGCATCGGAGTCGGATGACGAAGGTCCCGATGAAGATCTTGATGAGGAGGGGTTCACGGTGAAGGAGGCCGAAGCTTTCGAGAAGGTATTCGGGCGGGATCATCGGACACCATTGTTCAAGGATGTTAGTCTCGCGGATGAAGCCGTGGTGGACGGTGGCAAAGGTGTATGTCTTGGAGTTAGGCCATCTTCTCACCGGGATTTGGAAGACGGCAAGAACGGGATTTCTCCCGGGTCGAAATTCAAAACCTTGTTGGAATTGAAGATGTGGCTCGACAACTACTCGGTCACGCATTATCGTCCACACAAGGTGGTTCACTCGGACGTCAATGTGCGTTACACGGTTGCATGTGAGGCCGACCGATGTCCATGGATTGTGCGTGCAAGACCATGGAAAGGAGGGCCCACTTGGCACGTAGTTAGTTGTGTACCAAGTCACATGTGCCGAGGCAAGAAGGTGGATGGCAAGATTGTGTCCCAAGACCATAGACAACTCACGTCCGAGTTCATCGCTTACAGGCTTTCCAACACAATATCCACACTTCCAATCATGAGCATTCATAGCGTCATGGACCTTGTGAAAGCCATCTTTCATTACAAGGTGAAATACGGCAAGGCATGGAAGGCGAAGCAAGCCGCATTCAAGATGTTGTATGGTAATTGGGATGAAGCATATAACCGAATCCCTAGGTTGTTGTTAGCTATGGCCGACACTAACCTGGGCATGGTTCATGTGGTCGAGCCTCATGGGCAAAAAACAACGATTCACGACGGAAGGACCGTGCGAGTATTTGGCCGTGCATTTTGGGCGTTTGAGCAATGCATGAGGGCTTTCGAACACTGTCGGATGGTCATCGCCGTTGATGGCACGTTCTTGACCGGACAATACAAGGGCACCTTGTTGGTTGCAATATCAAGTGATGCCAATAACCGGGTGTTGCCTTTGGCTTTTGCTTTGGTTGAGGTGGAGAACAATGATAACTGGGAGTGGTTCTTGCGTCTTTTGAGAACCAAGGTATTATCGGCTCAAAGGAAAATTTGTGTCATATCGGATCGCCATCAAGGAATTCTTAACGCGGTGGACATTGACATTCCCGGGCATGCTCCGTTGCACCATCGATGGTGCATGAGGCACTTTTGTTCAAACTTCTATAGGGCATGTGGCCTTAAGGAGTTGGCCGATGATCTTCAAGATTGTTGTCTCGCTTTCTCCGACAAGAGGTTCGCCAACTTGTACAACAAAGTCACACACAAAAAACTTGATCCCGGGGGTCTTGACTTTCTTAATAGGAACATTCAAGAAAGGAATAGGTGGGCACGTGCTTTTGATGAAGATGGCCGGAGGTATGGTCAAATGACAAGTAACATGGCCGAATGCTTCAATAGGGTGCTCAAGGGTGTACGTGCATTACCCGTGACGACAATAGTTCAATACACATTCGACAAGATGAATGCGTACTTTCTAAAGCACTCAATGGAAACGGATAAGCAGATTGCGGGTGAGAACAAGAAGAAGTACAAGTACAAGTTCCCACCAAAGGTTGATGAATGGTTGGAATTTCAATCACGGAAGGAGGACTCCCAAGAAGCTATATTATATAACGACGACGATTGGTTGTTCGAAGTGAAAGAGCCAGGAGGAACCACAAACGATGGCCGCCAACACGGAGGACGGGCTTTCAAGGTCTCCCTAACACGGTGTGATTGCTCTTGCCAGAGGCCATTGTTGCTTCATCTCCCATGCTCGCACTTGTATACCGCAGCTCGCGTTAGGAGTGTGGACGTCAATCACCCGCTCACCGTGAGGGAGTCCGAGTTCTCAATCATGAAGGTTAAGAATACACGGGCTCCCCGATTTCACCCATACTTCGACCAATCACAATGGCCGGAGTACCATGGAGTTCAACTATGGTCTGATCCGGAATTGAAGGTCGTTAAACAGGGAAGACGTAAGACAAAGCGTTTTAGAGGTGACATGGACGGATGGGGCCATGGTGGTGGTCGAGAATCGGGCAACGGCCAATTCCAAGAGCCTCCTGAAAGATCCCGTTGTGATGACTGCAAAGGTGGGGGACACAACACAAGAACTTGTACCAAACCAAGAAAGATATCAAAGAAAAATGATGCAAGCACAAGCCAACAAGGAGATACACAAGTTCCTAGCCAACGAGGGCCAAGCCAAGCAAATAGTAGTGAACATGGTCATACGCAACAAGGGCCAAGCCAAGCAAGTGGTAGCCAACCAAGTGCTAGTCAACAAGTGCCAAACCAACCAAGTAGTAGCCAACAAGGGCCAAGCCAACGAGGAACTAGGCAACAAAGAGGAAGGCAACTAGGTCTTACAAGAGGCCGTGGTGGTGGTCTTGGACTTGGCGGTGGTAGAGGCCGTGGTGGTGGACTTGGCCTTGGTGGTGGTCTCGGCCAAGGTGGTGGTAGAGGAATGTTTGGATACCTAGATGGACCTTTTTCGTACGTGGCTTACTACCTATTTTGTTGCAGTATACATGTTTTTCATACTTTGTTCTTGTTATTACTAACTATTATTTTGCAATTTACATGTTTTTTAATATGTTCTTCTTGTCCTTACTAACTATTATGTTCTAATTTTTATAGGTATGGCGGCTTCTCAACCCAACAAACCAACAATGAAGGGGGTGGAGGAGAAGGATGGGGAAGGTGAGATGGCGGGGTGGTGGGAGAAGGCTGCGAGGAAGCTGAGAGAGGAGGATGCAGCCGCACTAGAGAAGAAGAACAAAGTGAACTATTTTATGGATACAAAGAAGGGGATCGGAGGAATTTACCTTGTACGAGGAATGAGGAACTAAATCCACGGCCCAAACCTTCAGATCGAAAGAATTTTGGAGAGGGGATAGAGAGGGGGAGAGCAGATGGCCGCCGCCGCGCTCCTCTGTTCGGTTACTGGAACGAACTAATGGGGGGGTTCGGATGGGGGTGGCGGGCTGTGGCGGTTTAAGTCATTGTGCAGCGCCTAAGAGCTAGGCGCTGCACACGGTAGTGTAGCGCCTAGCACCAAGGTGCTGCACTGCTCGGTGCGGGGCCCAGCTGTGCCACGCTGGCCAGGCGTGCAGCGCCTGAGAGTCAGGCGCTGCATAGTGGAGTGCAGCGCCTGACTGTCGGGCGCTGCACAAAAGGGTCAGCTAGGTGAAATTTTTTCAAACACAGTTCAGTTTGTGAATTTTTTTCGTCCTCAGGTCAATTTTGTCGTTTTTGCCCTCCCTTGTTTCCTTTTTTGGTTGGTTGGTAGTGCTCTGTAGTCTGTACCTGCCCGCAGTCTGCCTCTGCCCTGACATGCAACTTGTCAGGTGTTTCTTTTCTTTGGATTGGAGTAGGACGTTTTCTTTGGTCTCTTCTTTGTTAGCTTTTCGCTCTCTACGGGTCTGATCCTTTTTCTTGCTTGGACGATCCCTATTTCTTATCATTGTTAGCTTCGTGGTTAGGGCGCCCCTCCCCCTGAGCACAAGTTTAGCGGGCTCTAATCTCAGCAATCAGGGAGCAATTTGGGAAGCGTGCGTGCATCCCAGTCACACCCGATCATGCACCCGACTTGTCCTGGTTCCACGTAAATCGAGGAGGCTCCCCCACCCCACGTTGCATGTTGCGCCGAGTCTTTGCTTTGTGTGCGTATCCGTGAGGGTCTGGTCAACACAAGAGCTGAGAGTAGACCTGGGCATGGGCAGCCCGGCCCGGTCGGCCCGACTCGACCCGGCCCGAAAATCCTGGCCGGGCCGGGCCAAAGTGTGTCCTCGGGCCGGGCTCGGGCCTGTATTTGTGAGCCCGACAGTCGGGCCAGGCCGGGCTCGGGCCTACTAAATGCACGATTTAAGCTGTGGCCGGGCCGGGCTTTTCCTGCTTCGGGCCGGGCTCGGGCCTAAATCTACGGCCCGACAGTCGGGCCGGGCCGGGCTCGGGCCTGGGTATTTAGCGTCGGGCTTTTTCGGCCCGGCCCGAGAAATGCCCAGGTCTAGCTGAGAGGCAGGCAGGGCATGCTTTAATTTTGTCTGGACGTTCGCCTTGGGATCAGATAACATCGCTTTTCCCCTTCCCTTGCCTCTTTGGTGCAAAGTTCCTTTCCACGGGTGCCATGATCAATGCAAAGCAATTCTGTTGCTAGCTAGTACTACTTGCACTACGAGCCACCATGGCGGTCTCTCCCTTCTTCCGTTTCTTTGGCTGGTAGTGCTCTGCACGACTGCACCGGCAGTCCCTGACATGCAACCTGCCAGAGGGAGGGAGGAAGGCCCCGTTCTTTTTCTTGGGAGTAGGACCTTTCCTTTCTTTGGGCTTTTTTGCTATCTACGGTTGTGATCTTTTTTCTTGGACGATCTTCTTACTAGAGTATATCATTGCTAGCTTCGTGCGTTGTACTGTATTTCTTTTGGTTAGGGCAGCAACCAATGGTGCAGGGGCGGATCCAGGAATTGAACATTGGGTGTTTAAATTTTTTTTCACCCTAACTGTGAAGCCAATTGGTTCATGGCAATATAAAGTTTCCGAATCGATGGCGTTCCTCTTGTTTTTTGAGTGCTCTATTGCCAACAATTCAAAGATAGCGGCCTCATTCAGTTCGAAGGTCGACTAATGAAATCAATCAGATCAGGGCAATGACATGTAGAGATCTCTCTAAATCCAAACAGAAGTTACACATGTACAGGTCAAAGCTATATTTCTCTAAATCCAAACATAAGTTACACGCATGTACAGGTCAAAGCTATATATTTCTCTAAATCAAAACAGAAGTTTTTTTTTAGGCAAGACTGAGCTGAGTAGTCAGGCCCTTTGAGTGAGTAGTGTCTCGTATGTGGGGGACTGGGAAGAACGGGCTGGTTGCCGCTCCTGGACTGCTGCCTAGAGGGCTGCTGCTGATGGGCTATTGGCCTGTCGGCCACAAGAGTGCTGCTGCGTAGTCTCTGTACGCTACGATTTTTATCATATACCTACATACGATTTTCTGGCAGAAAATTTTGGGTGCAGATGTACACCCTTGGCCAATGCTGGATCCGCCCCTGCAATGGTGCACCTTAAATCGCCTGCAAACATATTAACTGCGGTGTTGGGATATCCTTTATCATCAAGACATCAAACACGATGCCGCATACGTCCGTGGATCAGACTGAGACTGAGAGGAGTTCCATACGCAGCTGGAGCTCATACTCGAGCGTTCGCACTATGGCCGTTGCCCGACGCCGCCGTCGCCGTTGCGTGAAGTAGGAGCCCCCCGATGCCGCATCAAGGAGGAGCCGCCCTACCCGTCGCGCAGCTAGGCCGAACGCCTTGTCCGGCCGGTGCTGGCGCGGCAAGGCGAGGGCGCCGCCATCACCACTCCGTTGCCGTGAAAAAGGACGAGGAGTCCTCCCCATTGCTTGTGAACGCGCGCGTGCGCCTCCTCTACTGCCTCGGCAGTGGCAATACCATAACGTCGGCGCGGCGAGAGCGGCGCAACATGCAATGTCGGGCCGCGTTCGCGACATTGGTCATTGCACCGGACTGGGTCCCGGCAGACCCCGACCTCGTGTTGGCCCGGGCCCAGGATCGCTCCAGGACCACCGTGAAGACAGTTGCAGCGCTGACGCCGCCTCGACGACTAGCTCCTGTCTCTGCGTGCTGCCACCCTCATCATTGGCAAGGGCAAGGCTAGGGGTGGGCGGACCGGGGCGGCGTCCGCGACCGACGCGACCCTTCGGCGACGGAGGAAGCCAATCTCAGCTGTGCCGCGAGCACCAAGCGGCGGATGTCAGGGCTGTCGGGACCCATACCCGCTGCTGGAAGGACCACCACGACTCCGACGTCACCATGGAGGTACCGCCGGCTAGGGAAGTCACCATCCGGTACCTCGCGGAATTTAGTTTAGTTTTTTTTTTAAATTTTAGTTAAACTTGTTAATAATTGTTCGGTTTGAATGTAACACTAACATATCGATTTTCTTCATCCGGATTGCGTGAATTTCGACCGTCTTTTGTATTGTCAGTTTAAACTTGCATGAACGGTTGGTGCGCGCAGTAGGATGGCCGGGCTTCCGTTTCGGCGAACGTTTGCAGTGTCGATTTGATGCAGATGCCATGGACAGTTTGGTTGTTGAAAATTCTTTGTCTACCTTGTCTGGGTTTTTTGCTGCTGGCAGGCAAAAATGTCAGGGTGGCAGCCTTGACGCCTGCCTGCTGCCTTAGGCGGCAAGAAATATCTGGGCTGTTGCCTGTTGGGACGGAACGTCCGTCTACCTGCTCGCTGTGGCGCCATGGTCGCGGGGTGTCGACTTCCCGTTGGGCGGAAGCGACCTCGTCAGGCCAAATAGAGGTAGCGCGCAACGGCGGGAGAATCGGCGCCCTCCACCAGTTCCCGAAACTGAACTGGGCCCAGCCGCGCGTCTGCGTCTTCTTCACGCGCTCCCTCTATTTATCCGGCGGACGCGGTCGTCGACGAGCTCAAGACGACCAAGGAGGCCGGCGTCGACAACCTCAAGGCGGTCAAGGACGCCGGCGTTGACGAGCTCAAGGCGACCAAGGAGGCCGGCGTCGACAACCTCAAGGCGGCCAAGGAGGCGGGCGTCGACGAGCTCAAGGCGGCAAGGAGGCCGGCGTCGACGAGCTCAAGACGGTCAAGGACGCCGGCGTCGACGAGCTCAAGACGGTCAAGGACGCCGGCGTCGACGAGCTCAAGACGGTCAAGGACGCCGGCGTCGACGAGCTCAAGGCCGCCAAGGAGGCCGGCGTCGACGAGCTACCTCAAGGCGGGCAAGGATGCCGGCGTCGACGACCTCAAGGCGGGCAAGGACGCCGGCGTCGACGACCTCAAGGCGAGCAAGGACGCCGGCGTCGACAACCTCAAGGCTACTAAGGAGGCCGGCGTCGACAACCTCAAGGCGGGC
Organism: Elymus sibiricus; assembly: GCA_039707655.1. Lineage (NCBI taxonomy): Eukaryota > Viridiplantae > Streptophyta > Magnoliopsida > Poales > Poaceae > Elymus > Elymus sibiricus. Next base: position 352,679,768 of record CM077666.1, read on the forward strand.
AAGGACGCCGGCGTCGACAACCTCAAGGCTACTAAGGAGGCCGGCGTCGACAACCTCAAGGCGGGCAAGTACGCCGGCGTCGACAACCTCAAGGCGGTGAAGGAGGAGGAGAGCGCGGCAGCGGCCAAGAAAGCGGCCACGGCGGCGGGGAAGAAGGCGGCGGAGAAGGAGGCCGGCGCGGCGTCGGTTGCGAAGAAGACGGCCTCTGCGGCTGCGGCAGCGTCGGCCAAGAAAGCTGCGAAGAAGACGGCGGGGAAGGAGGCGGGCGCGGCGCCGTCAGGGAAGAAGGGAGCGGTTGCAAAGGAGACAGCCTCGGCGTCGGCCAAGAGAGCTGCCACGGCGGCCGACAAGGAGACGGGGAAGAAGGCCAAGACAGTGCACGAGGAGGAGATGGAGACGAGGCAGAAGAAGCGGGATGCTGCTGCCCTGGACGCCTATCTGGAGGAGCTGGAGGAGGAGGCGCAGCAAGAAGAGGAGAGTGGCGAGAGCGCCAGCGACGAGGACGAGGACGGCGGGAGCGACGAAACCGAGGGAGGGGAGCCTGAGTGCAGCGAGTCTCTCGACATGGAGCGTGACTCGGACAGCGACGACGGCGGCGCCGGTGGAGGGTAATCCGGTGGAAGGTACTAATAGGGCATGACACTCCACTACATATCCCTCTCCAAAATCTGAATGTCTTGGTTGCTGTCATCCATGTCGATCTTGCCGAACTGGTTCTAAATCTGAGGACAAGTAGTACTAGTCCATTTGCATGTTAGGTTTTGTTTTGGTGATCTGATGTACTAATCAAGTCGATGATCTTGCAATGTTGGTAATCGAACGGATGGTTTGGTGATTTTTGACTGCGATGTCTTGCATAATTTGAAACCCTCCCTGCGCGTGCGCGTTCAACCTCGAGGTGACCGGCGTTCCAGCCTTCGCCTGGACCTTGGATACGGCGGCGTTGCTCCAGAGCCCAACCTCTGGGTCACTGGGTGGAGCGGCTGGCCACCTCCTCGGCCTCTTGCGTGGGCATGTGGAAGCTCTAGGTGCACGCCTGGACGGCGAGCCCCTCCGCCATCCCGGCCGGCCGCACTCTCCGCCTCACCGGGGCAGCCGTCGTTTCAGCCTCCTACGCCGTCGCTGGATTGCTCCGGCAGGAGGCGCCGCCCGCACTCGCTGTTTGCCTTGGAGCACACGTAGGTCAGAAAAGCAACGGAAGAGCCCTGCCTTGACGAACTTTTGGCAGTTCTCCCTGACAAAAAGTGATCGCCCATCGGGATCGGTTTTGGAGGCTTCTGGTTGGTGGTGGGCTCGCGCCTGTCCGTGGTGGTCTCTTTGGTTTCCACCGATCCGAGCTAAGCCATGCACTGGGAAAGTATCATGTACTCGCATCCTTCCCAAATGCTTAAAAACGTAACTTCAAAAAAAAAAAAAAGCTTAAAAACGTAGCTTTTGGTTGTCGCGAGCGCACGCGTCGGAGCCGTCCGATCACGACGGACCGTTCCGACACAGGCGGCGACAGAGAGGAGGCGGGGCGCACGGTGTAATGGTGGCCCCCGCATTAATTCCAGACAAAACCGCACGTCTTGTTCGAAACTGCACTTCTCCCTCCCTCATTTTCGAACCGCCCTCTTTCTCTTCGCCGCCCCTCTTTTCTCTCGCGACGACGGCCTGTGCGGGCCCTACGGACGCGGGTTCACCGGGGATTCGCCGGCGCGGGAGGCCGTCCGCGGGCGCGGCGTGTCGTCGGCTACAGGCGGAGGTAATCCCGGCATCTCCTCGCGCGGTTCTGCTTTTCGGATTTCGTTTGGCATGGCGAGGTTAGGGTTTAGGTGGTGTGGCGGGGCGAAAGGGGTGTCTCCGTGGCGCGCAAGGAGGGTGAGGGCAGCACTTGTCCATGGCGTCTGCGGGGCACGACATTGCCATGGCTGTGGTGTCGCGGGGGGTAGTTGTGGTTCGGGGTAGGGGGAGTTGCTCGAATTGAAGGGGTGGAGGGGGAGGGTAGGGGGGCGAGGTTGTGGTGATGCATCTGATGAATCCCCGGCGGTGTCCGGGTGTTTTGGGTTTTGTGGAGTTGCTTGGATCTCCGGGGACTGTTGTGTAGCAATATGACGGTGGTTGCTCATTTTTTTCATCTAGTTTTGCGCGATGGGAGGGGTAATGGGACTTCTTCTCAGCAGTTGCAACGAAATAGGACAGTAGTTGCTTTTTTTTTTCAACATCCAGAGCACTGTTTGGAAGACGATTTTGTGGCCGGTCGATTTTCGCCGGTGCCATCACATTGCTGTCCATGTGCAATACCTTTTTTTTGTTTATGATTTTCCGATGGCATGCTTTCTTAAGTTTGTGATGAAAGAGGAATTGTGGTTGGTCAATTTTTTTTGCGTTGGTGCCATCACAGTAGTGTCCATGCATGACTTTTTATTGTTTATGATTTTTGATGGCACGCTTTTTTTAAGTTGTGATGAAGAAGAATTCATTACGAGAGAGCCGTACTGCTATTTGGGTAATTAGTTTCCTACCATTTTTTCTGCTCATTGCCTAACTTTTGTTTAAACAATTGGCTACAATATTTTGTGAAGTTGTTTATCATTTGTTCTTCTAAGTTGCCTACAAACAATCTGAAGTTGCCTAGATTCACCACCCAAGTTGCCTACCATAACTAGCAATAGCAGACACAAGAACATCATAGGTAGACGAGTTCATAGTATTATAGGCAATTTAGAGAACAACGACATATCAACACGAATAATAGGCAACTTAGGAGTACTGGTGATGAAGTTAGGAGAACGTTAAATAGGACACAAATTTATAGTGAATTTTCCGATTCTTAACTAGAAGCAGAAGAGATCTATCCTTTTTTCGTATTAGGCATTGTGTTTTAGCACTTGTGTTTTTCTCCAACACGACATTTTTGTGTGTCAGTACTTTTTGTATGGTAATACTGTCTGTGCCATATTTCTTTTACAGAATGGCACGCAAAACTAAAAGGACCGCGGAAAGAATTGACGCAGAAGGTGGAAACGAGGGAGAAGAGGAGGTGGCTCCAACGACGAGCAATGTAGGACGCAAGCGTGGGCGCACGAATCAGGATCCTGTCCGGGGTGGACGGGCCTGGAAACGGTCCGCCGATCCCGCCCCTGATGACAAAGAAGGGAGGCATCTGAAACGTGCAAAGAAAGACGGACATGAGGTAATTCATAAAATGTTGAAATCGGTAGGGGGTGATAGGGGTGGTGGGGATGGTTTTTGTAGTTGATCTCAATATATGTGGTTTTGCTCAATCCAGGGACATTTATTTTTTTGTTTACCCATGTGAATATATATGCTCATTCCTCCTAGATTTGGGACATGTTGCTTTTATTTTGCTTATTTTTCTCCTTGAAAATTCTTTTCAACTCATGATCTTTATGTTATTTGGGACAAGGAGCAGAATAGCAGTATAGCAGTTGCCTAGTACAGTATAGCAGTTGCAATTTAACATAGTTGTAGTTGCTCATTTCTCAGGCAGCAGTTGCTCCAATGAACTTCTGCCTATATTATGTTGTCTTTTGTGTTAATTTTTCAGTTGGGGTGGTGTCTGGGTAGTAGTGAAAAAACTTCTGCCTACATTTTTGACAGTAGGTTGTCCTTATTTAATGTGAATTATTCTCTATTTTCGCAGGTTGGTAGTTGTGACGCCCCCGACTCAATCGTGCACTAATCATACACGCAAATGCACACGATCAAGATCAGAGACTCACGGGAAGATATCACAACACAACTCTAGACACAAATAAAAGTCATACAAGCTTTATATTACAAGCCAGGGGCCTTGAGGGTTCGACTACATAAGCTCGAGTCAAACAAGCATTAGCGGAAGCATTAGCATCTGAGTACAGACATAAGGGAAACAAGTTTGTCTTAAGAAGGCTGAGCAAAACAACGATAACTAGATCGAACGGCGCAGGCCTCCTGCCTGGGAGCCTCTGAATCTACTCCTGGTCGTCGGCCTCCACGTAGTAGTAGGCTCTGCCGGTGGGGTAATAGTAGTCATCGGCGGTAGCAGCTGACTCTTGGGCTCCGTCATCTGATCGCAGCAAATAGGTATGAGGGAAAAGGGAAGCAAAGCAACCGTGAGTACTCATCCAAAGTACTCGCAAGACTTACATCAGAACTATTCTATTTATGCATCAGTATCAACAAGGGGGGGGGGGCTGTATCTGTGGACTAGACTGCAGAAATGCCAGAATAGAGGGGAAGGGCCTAGCCTATCGAAGACTAGCATCTTCAGCGTCTTGCAGCATTAGAAGAGTGCTGATTAGTAACATAACATAGTAGTAGTGAGTAGTAACAACGCCCAGAGATCCTTTCTCGACTCCTTGCGAGAAAGTGATCCCAGAGCCAACATATTAGTAACACCACCAAGTATCCAGTTCTAGTAGTAGTAGATTGGGATACTTTCTGAGCATCCTGTTACCGTGGACACGGCTATTCGAATAGATATACTTCCCTTCAGGGGTGCACTAACTTACCCAACACGCTCGATTAACTCAGGCCGGACACACTTTTCCGGGTCATGCCCGACCTCGGTTGATCGATGCATGGTAGCCCTACCTAGGTTCAACAGAGAGACCAGCATGCCGTTCTAACTCCTAAGCGCTCAGGGGTCTTGAGCCCATCGCCCTTTGCACTCCTGCACGTTGCGTACGCGACCGGGAGCAGACCTAGCCCCCTTAATACAAGCGCAGGCATACACAGTCCAACCCGGCGCGCGCCGCTCCACTGCTGACGTCTGTGGTCCCGTCGCCCCGTCTCGTGGGCTTACGGCAAGGGCTAGGAATGCCCGGCCGTGCCATGTAATTATCTCGCGGGTACCCTCACAGTCAACCCGTCTCCACATACCTCGCGGGTACCCCTCCGGGCCGACCCGACTTCATCAAGGGACTGAATAATATAAAGCACTGGTCTCGGCCCCTCGATCACATTGATCGGGGCACTGGTAACAAAGCGGGGCAACAGGGACAAGGGTGAAGGGTCACTGATGGATCACTAACCGACCTATACTAAGCATATAGGATAACAGGTAAAGTAACAATAGCAGGTTACAAAAGCAGGCTATGCATCAGAATAGGAGCTATCTAATACAGTAGCAAAATCTAATGCAAGCATGAGAGAGGAAGAATGGGCGATATAGGGATGATCAAGGGAGGTTTTGCTTGCCTGGAAGCTCTGCTGAAAGGGACTGGTCCTCTGCGGTGTAGTCGTACTCGGGAGCAGCGTCAGTCTCGGGGTCTACCAGAGGAGAAGAGGGGGAAGAAACAATAAATACAAGCAAACAAGTGTAGCACGATGCATGGCATGGTAGTATGCTGTGCTAGGGGTGACCTAATGCAGCACTACACGTTGCAGGTGGAGCGGGAAAATCTCTGAGGATATTTTCCCGGCTTCGGGCATCTGTCAGACAGATGAACCGGAGGGGAAGGTTCCATGTTAGCATAGCTGTGGGCATGTGACAGATAAACGGAGGACATATTCGGATTCGTCTCATTTTTCTGATCAACTTTCATGTAGTAAACTTTTTCATCCGAGCTACGGTTTATTTTCTATGATTTTTCAAAGATTTAATCATTTTCTAAAATTGTTTTAATTAATAAATTCGACAGAAAAGGAAATATGACGTCAGCATTGCATCAGCGGTCAACTGACCAGCTGACCAGTCAAACTACCAGGTGGGGCCCATCTGTCTTACACAGAACCAATTAACAGGGGTTTAAATTTAACTGATTAACCTAATTAGCTAGTGGGACCCACTGTCAGTGACTGATTAATTAACAGAATAATTAGCAGTTTAATTATTTTATAAAAACATTTTAAATTAGCGGGGGCCACATGTCAGTGACACTGGGCTGCCCAGTCAGCAAAGTTGACTGGGTCAACCCAGTCAACATGGCCGTGGGGCCCAGTGGTCAGTGGCTCAGGGGAGGGCCACGTGGGCGCCACGTCGGCGCCACACCAGCAACCGGCGCCGGAACAGCTCTGGCGAGCTGATACACGGCGGCGCGCGTCGGGAGGTGGCCGGAAAACGCGTACGGTGATCCAAAACGCGCGCGGGTGGGTTCTTTGGAACGGGCACTTCGCCGCGCGTGGATTGGCGGCGGTTGCAGGGGCTGAGGTGGTCAGAATCGTCGACGGCGACCACCACGGGCGGGGCCGGAGTTTGGGTTCGAGCGGGCGCTCAGCTACGGCTTGCCTTCGAGCGTTCTAAGCGGCTAGGCGGGGTCTATGCGCGCGGGCGAGCTCGCTAAGGCGAACGGACGAAGCCGTAGGTGCTCGGGAGCGCGGCGCGTGCAGCAATAGCGGTGAGCACACGGGCATGGCGGCAGCGGCTAGAAGGGGCAAACGGCGACGAGCGAGGAGGGGAAGGATGCGGGGCTTACAGCGGCCCTGCAGATGTGCAAAGGTGGGCTCGGGGAGGCTTGACAGCGGCGAATTGGCGGCGGCAAGATCGGGTGCCCGAGGTTGAAGACGACGGCGTAGACGGCGCTGCGGTGGCTCCCGGCCCGGGTTCGATGCAGCAGCTGGAGTAGCGCACGGCGGCGGAGCCTTTGGACAGGCCGTGGCGACGAGAGGGCGACGGTTGGCGCGATCTTCACGGGGGTGCGGCCATGGCCGTGCTCGGGAGGGAGTGGAGAGTGAGGCAGAGAGAGGGGAAGGGGATTAGGGTTTGTCAGGGGGAGCGCATGGGGTTCCTTATCCCCTCCAATCGTCCTGTAGCGGCGTGTTGTCGATCAAGCGCGAGGGGGGGCCGACGCGGGGTGCGCGCGCGCGCTGACAGAGAGGAGAGAGAGCAGGAGGTTAGGGACGAGCGGGGGAGTTGGGCCGGGCCGGCGCTGTAGCCCAGAGGCTTGAGTGCACAGTAGCTTAGGCCTTTTTCCTTTTTCTTTTTCTGTTTTCTTTTCCAGTAGCTTTTGCATTTATTTTTAGCCAACATATGACTTTGCAAAAATATGCAACTGGTGGAAACAAATAGCAAGGAATATTGTGCACTGCCACAAAAATTTTGGGGGCAAAATAATTTCATTTGAATTTTGCATGCATTTAAAAGAGTCAAAATGGTGCTGATGGCTCTGTTTTCAAGATGTTAGAGACATCTAGGGAATTTTGGTGATGTTGTTTTCCTGAACATAAGTCACAATGGATTATTTCCAAAATTATGAACTTTTTAGTTCCTGGATTTGAACAACTTTTATTTTCACCTCATATTTGAATTTAAATTTGAAATGAGATATGATTCCAATGTGATCAAGCATGGTAAATCAAAATGATTAAGCATAATCTTGAGGATCGCTGTAGCTCATTAGATAGGGGTGTTACAATTCTCCTCCTCTAAAAGAAATTCTCGTCCCGAGAATTCATGAGGTAGAAGGGAAAAGATCGGGGTATTCTTCACGAAGACGATCCTCACGTTCCCAAGTGGCTTCATCTTCAATATGATTTGACCACTGCACTTTAAGGAACTTGGTTGTCTTCTGACGGGTCCGACGTTCAGCTTGGTCAAGAATGTGGATCAGATGCTCTTTATAAGATATGTCATCTTGTAATTCGAGCAATTCATGATCCACTGCTCGGTGTGGAGATTCCTTAAAGCAACGGCGAAGTTGCGACACATGGAAGACATCGTGGATGTGAGAGAAAAGTGGCGGCAACTCCAATTTATATGCCACTTGTCCATGTCTGGCGAGAATGCGGAAGGGGCCAATGTAGCGAGGAGCTAACTTGCCCTTGATTCCGAAGCGGTGAGTGCCCTTCATAGGAGAGACACGCAAATAAGCTTGCTCACCAGGTTGAAAGATCGATCCCCAGTGTTTACGATCATAATTGCTCTTCTGGCGAGACCGGGCCGCCTTGAGATTTTCCCGGACAATACGGACTTGCTCTTCAGCTTGTTGGATAATCTCCGGACCAATGAGCGGCCGTTCCCCAGTTTCTGACCAATTCAGAGGGGTTCGACACTTACGTCCATATAATATGTCGAAGGGGGCCATCTTCCAGCTAGCTTGATAGCTATTGTTGTAATAGAACTCAGCATACGGGGGAGATTCCTCCCACTTCTTGCCAAATGAGATGACACAAGCACGCAACATATCTTCAAGCACTTGATTCACTCGTTCAACTTGGCCTTGGGACTGGGGGTGATAAGCTGAGCTCCAGGTTATATGAGTTCCCATAGCTTGTTGGAAACTATCCCAGAACTTTGAGGTGAAGAGGCTGCCACGGTCTGAACTGATCTCCTTCGGAATACCATGAAGTGTCACAATTCTGGAGATATACAAGTCAGCTAACTGACTAGCAGTGATCGTCTCCTTGACTGGCAGAAAGTGTGCAACTTTAGAGAGTTGGTCGATGACGACAAGAATAGCATCATGGCCCTTCCGTGACTTGGGAAGGCCAGTGATAAGATCCATCTGAACCTTGTCCCACTTCCATTCAGGAATAGGGAGTGGTTGCAGAATTCCAGTAGGCTTCTGATGTTCTGCCTTGACACGATGGCAAACGTCACATTCAGCAACATATCGAGCAATGTCCTGCTTCATTTTGGACCACCAATACCTTTGACGGAGATCGCGATACATCTTGGTGCTACCTGGATGAATAGATAGTGGGGTATCATGTGCCTCCTTCATAACCTTGTCGGTCATAAGCTCGAACCGAGGTACTACAATGCGATCCCTGAAGTACAAGGTTCCATCTTCAGCAAGCGAGAAATCTCTAGACTTTTCAAGGTCAAGATCTCTTTTCATCAGATCAACTTCAGCATCTTTTGCTTGCGTAGACTTAACAGCTTTCTCAAGATCTGGCTGTAAGACAAGGGTATTAAGAGAACCCTGAGGAACAATATGAAGGTTCAACTTGCGAAGTTCTTCATGAAGAAGGGGTTGAGCTCGCTGAACTATGAGGTTGTTGCAATAGGACTTGCGACTCAAAGCATCTGCCATTACATTAGCCTTGCCAGGGGTATAAGAAATACCGCAGTCATATTCTGTAATTGTTTCCAACCATCGCTGTTGACGGAGATTCAGATCCGGCTGAGTAAACAGATACTTCAGACTTTGGTGGTCAGTGTAGATTTCGTAACGATTACCGAGAAGGTAATGTCGCCACAGCTTCAATGCATATATCACTGCAGCAAGTTCAAGATCATGCACTGGGTAGTTCTCTTCATGAGGACGCAACTGTCATGAGGCATAAGCAATCACTCTGCGCTCTTGCATCAGGACACAGCCCAATCCTTGATGAGAGGCGTCGCTATAAATCACGAAGTCCTTGCGAGAATCCGGAGGAGCAAGCACTGGTGCAGAGGTCAGCTTGTCCTTGAGGGTCTGAAAACTTTCCTGACATTTATCTGTCCACTCAAACTTAACGCCCTTGTGAAGCAGATTAGTCAGAGGCTTGGCAATCTTTCAGAAGTTCTCGACAAATCGACGACAATAGCTTGCGAGTCCGAGAAAACTTCTGACTTGCTTGACATTCTTCGGAGGTGTCCAGTCAAGAATAGCCTGAACTCGTTCTGGGTTGACAGAAATGCCATCCTTGGAAATCACATGACCAAGGTAGGTCACTTCGGATAACCAGAACTCACACTTGGAATACTTGGCATGTAGCTGATGCTCTCTAAGCTTTTCCAGAATAAGATGAAGGTGTTCAGCATGTTCTTCCTTATTTTTGGAAAATATCAAGATATCATCCAAATAAACCACGACGAACTTGTCGAGGTAATCCATAAAGATATAATTCATCAAGCGAGAGAACGTTGCTGGGGCATTAGTTAAGCCAAAGGACATGACGGTGTACTCGTATGAACCATAGCGAGCAACGAAAGCGGTCTTTGGAATATCCTCTTCACGGACTCGGATCTGATGATAACCCAACCTCAAGTCGAGTTTAGAGAAAACTGATGAACCAGCAAGTTGATCGTACAGATCATTGATCCGAGGAAGTGGATACTTGTTTTGAATGGTTGCCTGGTTAATGGGCCGGTAATCCTAGACTAACCGGTTTGTACCATCTTTCTTCTTAACAAAGAGAGAAGGTGCTCCCCAGGCAGAGGAACTTGGACGAATGAAGCCCTTGCGAAGTGATTTGTCGATTTCCTCCTTAAGCTCAAGGAGTTCATGCGGAGGCATCTTGTAGGGGCGCTTGGCAATAGGGGTGTGCCTGGTTTTAAGTCGATAACAAACTCGACAGCTCTAACAGGGGGTACTCCTGGAAGTTCTTTCGGAAAGACATCTTGGAAGTCGCGAATGACTAGAACGTTTTCAATTCCCTCAAGAGGAGAAGCGTTCAACGCATTCAGAGCATAAAGCTGGGCTTCGGCATTTCGAATGAAATGAGCGTGATAGTTTACTATCTGGTCCGAGGGGTGCAGGAGTTGGACGACTTTAGTGGCACAATGGATAGAAGCGGTATGAGCATTCAACCAATCCATTCCCAGAATGAGATCAATGTTGGAAGACTTCAAAATAATGAGAGAGGCATGGAACTCTAACCCTTCAATTTCAATGGTAACATTGGGGCTGAACATGGAGGTTTGACATTGGCCCGCTGGAGTGTTTACCACTAACAGATTGTGTAACTGCTCACATTTAGTGTCATGCATGTATGCAAAAGTTTCTGACATGAATGAATGCGATGCTCTTGAATCTAATAAAACAGAAGCTGGTACTGAATTAATGAGAAGAGTACCCATCACAGTAGCAGGCTGGTCTTGAGCTTCATTCAGATCAACATGGTAAGCTTGACCACGACCATAAGAAGGTCTGGCATTGTTGTTGCGGGGCTGGTTGTTACCACGGCCATTTCCACGGCCAGCTGACGGGAGCACAAGCTGATTCTGGTTCTGAGTGCAGTCTCTAGAATGGTGACCTGGACGGCCACACTTGAAGCAGAGTCCGTCTTCGGGATGGAGAGCAGGAGCTCGAAGCATTGGAGCTTGAGGTCTTGGCTGCCACTAAGGTGGAGGAGGCATACGAGGTGCAGCATACGACTGCCTTTGAGCAGGAACAGTTGGGCGGTACATGCTGTGCGGGATCCAGATACAGCGCTTCTGCGAAGACGAGCCCGAAGATGAGCCCGCTTCACGGGTGCGCTTAAGCGCGTCCTTATTATCCTTCAGACCAGTCTCAACCTGTATGGCCTTGTTCACCAAGGTGGCGAAGTCAGCAAAGTCGTGGACTAAGAGTGCCATCTTGATTTCAGGGTTGAGCCCTTCACGGAACTTCTCCTGTCTGCGGGCATCAGTAGCAATGTCTTCCTCAGCATAGCGATATAATTCAAGGAACTCCCGCTGGTAAGCTTCCACAGCCTTGCTGCCCTGGGCAAGGTTGCGGAACTCACGCTTTTTCCGGTCCATAACTCCTTGCGGAATGTAACGAGCACGGAAGGCAGCTTTGAACTCCACCCAGGTGATGATGGTTCCAGCAGCTAGGGTATGCCTATGACTGTCCCACCATTGTGCTGCGGGACCCTTCAGAAAGTATGATGCAAAAGTGACAAAGCTGGCAGGGGCCACATTTGCAGACTCCATCTCGAAGGTGATGTCGCGGAGCCAGTCATCAGCATCAAGCGGCTGAACTGAGTTGCGGAAGATGGTCGGATTTAGACGCACAAACTCCTGCAAGGTTATTGAGGCTGGCTGCTGGTTGGTGTTAGGACGAGGGAACTGATTCATGAGCCCTTGCATGAACTGACGGTTCAACTCAAACTGTTGCATCATTCAGCCATATAGTCGGGCGGTGGTGGATTGTTGGCACCACGGCCATGACCTGCGGGTCTAACCATCCTACTAAAATTAACAGGGGTAATTTAGCAATGAGCATTGCAGGTGTATGGAATCATTCATGAAGTAACACGCACAAAAGAAAGTGCAATAGATACACCATCATAGCCAAACATGACATACAGTTCCATATATAGATTCGGTTACACGCTAGCGTTACAACAACAGAAAGGGAAAGCTAGACAGCTAGGCGGCACGCAGGCACGCGGTGGAGGGATACAACAACGAGACATAGCGATATGCTACATCAACGTCGGAGAAAACCACTGAAGCCAGTCAACTGCAAGTGACGACGCCGGGCACCCTCGATGTAAGGATCCTGTGCTCCGTGGACACTCTGGTGCAGAACCTGGTCCTGAACTGGAAGAAGAGGACCACGTGGAGGAGTAAGACCTCCAACAGTAGGCCACTCAAGACCTGGTGGCATCTTTGTCCTGCGCGGGTAAAGAATGTACTCTGGGTGCATCCGTGCACTGACTGCTGGCAGCAACTGTGTCAGAGCGTCGTAAAGACGAGCACGTGTGGCGTGCAACTCGACAGCAAGAGCTCAGGCAGTGCGATCCAGAGCCTGAGTGTACTGAACCAAAACCTGTGGGTCATAACAACGCGACACGTAGGGAGTACAGACATCAGTGTAGTATCCAGTCTCGTCCCCAGCGGGGGCATACGGGATATACCTGAACCCTGTCTCCTCCAAGCGACTGTGCTCTCTACGGAGATGGGCAATAGCAGTAAAGGCAGCATCATGGACAGCCATGTTGACAGTCACTACAACACCGTGGAAGGTGTGCAACTCAGTGATGGAGATGTCCTGCCGATCAAAGATGCGAACCACATCGTGGTACTGCTCCTGGTTGAACTCGCGGTAATCCTCATAAACAGTGTACTCGGGGTACCAACAATATCCCAGCCTGGTCAAGAGATCGGCCAAGATAGCAGGGAACCCAGTCGCATCGACAGCCATAGTCTGGCGCACCAGCTGTCTTGCGGGACGCATCTGAAACAAGGGAGTGCAAAATGTCATGAGACAGTGTGAGAAGCATTTGATAGCATTGGAAGGAAATGTTTGCAGATAATCCAGCTCTCCGGTTGAATGTGAACACGAGAACCTAATGTCAGAGTTAGTAAAATCTTTAACCCGAAAAGAAGAGAGATCAGAGTCCCAGAGTAAGGAAGAGGAATAAAAGATCCTAATACCACCCATTGGCGACGTGGGCCCGTAAGCCACACAGCCATGTTAGTAAAACAGTTTTTCAAGGACTAGACTCAACTTCGGCCAAGGAGTTGGAAGGGGGGGGGGTCCTACAGGCAGTCGGCTCTGATACCAACTTGTGACGCCCCCGACTCAATTGTGCACTAATCATACACGCAAATGCACACGATCAAGATCAGAGACTCACGGGAAGATATCACAACACAACTCTAGACACAAATAAAAGTCATACAAGCTTTATATTACAAGCCAGGGGCCTCGAGGGCTCGAATACATAAGCTCGAGTCAAACAAGCATTAGCGGAAGCATTAGTATCTGAGTACAGACATAAGGGAAACAAATTTGCCTTAAGAAGGCTGAGTAAAACAACGATAACTAGATTGAACGGCGCAGGCCTCCTGCCTAGGAGCCTCCGAATCTACTCCTGGTCATCGACCACGACGTAGTAGTAGGCTCCGCCGGTGGGGTAGTAGTAGTCGTCGGCGGTAGCAGCTGACTCCTGGGCTCCGTCATCTGATCGCAGCAAACGGGTATGGGGGAAAAGGGAAGCAAAGCAACCGTGAGTACTCATCCAAAGTACTCACAAGACTTACATCCGAACTATTCTATTTATGCATCAGTATCAACGAGGGGGGCTGTATCTGTGGACTAGACTGCAGAAATGCCAGAATAGAGGGGAAGGACCTAGCCTATTGAAGACTAGCATCTTCAGCGTCTTGCAACATTAGAAGAGTGCAGATTAGTAACATAACATAGTAGTAGTGAGTAGTAACAACGCCCAGAGATCCTTTCTCGACTCCTTGCGAGAAAGCGATCCTGGAGCCAACATATTAGTAACATCACCAAGTATCCAGTTCTAGTAGTAGTAGATCAGGATACTTTCTGAGCGTCCTGTTACCGTGGACACGGCTTTTCGAATAGATATACTTCCCTGCAGGGGTGCACTAACTTACCCAACACACTCGATTAACTCAGGCCGGACACACTTTTCTGGGTCATTGTCAGGCCCATTTCTGGGATAAATCACAGAAGAGCCTCAAGTCATACTAGCCCCAAGAACAACTGGTAGACTTCCTTGATATAGATAACCAGTACAAATATAATATTACACAGGGTTGAGTCAGAGTGCTCAACAATTATTACAAGCTTGTCAATATACTACGGTGGTGGAATAATACAGTGGTGTGGTGGTAGACAACACTGAGACAATAAAATAAAGTCAAGCGTCAGTGTGAGGCTTGGCTATTTTATTGGTGTAGCGGAAACACAGCGGATGATACATGTGGCAGACTCCAAGATCACAGGTTGACTGACTGGGACTCCTCTAAGCCTCGGGCTCGCTAGCGCAATCTCCTTCCACAAGCTCGTCCTCCTCCAGGTCTGGCCAATGAAATAGCCAGGGACAAGCCAGTGAGTACGTTGGAATGTACTCGCAAACATTATGAACAAAAGATATACCGAATGCATATGCTCATGATGGGTTAAATGATATGCTCATGCTGACTGAAATTTTATCACATGGCATAATAAATATTAGCATGTGCAGAAAAATAAAATATTAGTGATAAACCAAGAAAGTTAAAAGAAATGCCAAACGGGTGTCTAAAAGAGTATCGGGCGAGACAGACCGCCCATGAACTCAAGCGACGCCACGAGAGGTCTTGAAAAGAAATGCCAAACGGGTATCCACAAGAGAGTCAGGCGAGACAGGACCGCCCGAGAACTCGAGGGACGCCACGAGAGGTCTTGAAAAGAAATGCCAAACGGGTATCCACAAGAGAGTCAAGCGAGACAGGACCGCCCGAGAACTCGAGGGACGCCACGAGAGGTCTTGAAAATAAAACTGGGTGTCCGGGGTAGTCTAGCCAGCCCCTGAGACACTCAGGAAAATAAAATAAGAGAAACGGGTTAGTCCATAATAATATGCATAGTAACAATAATATTCATAACCATAATCTTCATGATAACCAAAAATATCCATGACAGCGTTAGTGATGAAATAATAATATCCTGCAAAATATTTGATGCTCAAATTAATTATTCCCTCCAAAGACCGACACCGGACCGACACTTGACCCTTCCCAGCTAACGTCCTTGACCGCGGACACGGCTATTAGAATAGGTATAACTCTGCAGAGGGTGTACTCTTTACCCACGTGTATGAGATTTCTTTAGTCAACACCGTGGCACTGACTAATTCCCACTACGGCCTTTGGGTTGAAAACACACCTGACCAGCACACACCAGATTAACTTTTTGGATGCCAGGAATCACCCAAAGCACCGTTCAAGAAAAACTCTAAGTCGGGGAGACTACAATCTCGATTAGCATGGGATCACTATTCATACGCGCGGATTACAGGGGGTGCCCCCCTCTCGGCCCAGCCGGAAACACCCATGCCCCCTGACGTGATGACGGGATTTAGTCCATGGCCGTGGAAACCCTCATCATGGCCCTCTATGTGGTGTGTACACAGACAGGGGTTAGCAACTTACTAAACCATACTTCCCTCGCGGGAAGACCCGTGGCAGCACGGTGTTTAGCTAGGTATGACGGAACAAGACTCGATCTCGGTCGACTCAGGAGGTGATGTTTACTCTGACCGGTATATTTCACAAGCCACGGTGACACCGTCGTGTCACAACAGGACCGTGCTCACCAGCACGTCCAAGGCAGGAGCTGCACTCCTGGTGCACACAGCCTTATCCCATGTCAGATGCTTGAGTGAAGTGCAAGTCATGCACAAGAAATAATATGACCATGCATGCATGCACTTGCGATAAACTACTCATACGATGCAATTCCAACCGATGCAACCATGCAATGCAAATGCAATCACCATATCCCAATTTCAAAATGCTTGCCTTGTCCAAAGTAGTCGGAAGAAGAACACTCAAAATTCCCGGCAAAGTTTCCCTCTTCGTTTTCTGAAAAATTCAAATTCGAATTCCAATTAAAAATTTGGCAACAGTACCAAAACTTGTCTCAAAATATTTTTAAATAAATACAAAAAAAGACTAGAGAGAAAAATAAGAATTTCAGAAAAAGATTCAACTCAATCAGAGTTGTAGTTTAAAAGTTATTCAACTTTTAAACTCAGGGGTTTTTCTCCAAAAATCCAGTCCCTCTGCGCTTATAAAGAAAACGCTTCGGGATAGAATACGCTTCCCAGCGTGGAAGGCGTAAAACAGATAATACGCTTTCGGTTTAAACGCCGAAAAAAAGAAAACGCCGACGGGTGGGGTCCACCCGTCAGGTTTAAATTCGAACGCGCTTGCGCGCGAGACAGAGAGACGGCGGTGGTCACCGGCGACGATCGCCGGCGTACCAGAGGGCGGCGATGGTGCGGTCGTGCTCAGGGAGGACGACCGCGTCGGTGAGTGATGGTGGTGGTCGCCGGCGAGCAACGGAACGACGGCGAGGTCGACGACGGCGGACGTCAATTCGGGTGTGGATAGGATCTCGCCGGAGAGAGCTCGGGAAGCCAAATTGAAGCGCGGGATCAAAGTATAGGTGTGATTTGAGACTACTGGCAAGATTTGAGCGGTGGAGGTGGAGTATCGGCGTCGTGGTGATCGGGGAGGTTGGCGGCGGCTCGGTGATCGGAGTGGAGGGAGACGACCTCCTCGAGGTCGAATGAGTGCAGGGGAGGTCGATTCGGGGGTGGTGTCGGTGGTACGAGGAGAGAATGGAGCTCGGGGGGGGGGGGGGGGGTCCTATTTATAGGCATTCCGAGGAGGCCAGTGGCTTGCGGCTGACGCCGGAGTAAATTTCGGCCGCCGAGTTGGTTATGGACGGTGGCGAGATGCGGTGCATGATCGGGGAGGTCAAATGAGTTCTCCAGAAGCATTTTCATGGATGAATTTGGGCCTGTTGATCTTATCCGCGAGGCGACTCCCGTACGGGTGCGGCGGATGGCGAGCCGCTCTGGCGACTGACAGCGGGCCCCAGCGGCTTAGGCAGTGCGGCGATGACTCGGAGAAGGCACCGCGTGGAGGAGATTAGGTGAGGGGAGCCGCAGGGGGAGTGAAGATGGCGGGCGGGGTCGAGCCGATCCGCGCGGCCGCCGCGGGTGAGGTCGGAGGTAGCTGCACCGGCCAGCCACTGTTTCGTCGGTGGAGTTACTGACCAGGGGGAGTTACGGCGGCTCATTGATGAGGAGAGGGGGTGTGGATGAGAAGGAGGGCGATGGAGTGAGGCATACGGCACCGATCGCCTCTGCCACTGAACAAGTTCAGTTAATTGAACTTTTTTTCAGAGATGAACAGTACGCACATGAGGTGTATGACAGAATGCCAGGAGGTGCTAGGGATTTTAGGATTTTTAGGGAATTTTTGTGGTGAGGTGTTGATACAAATAAGAGGGCTTGGCAAAGTTTCAGAATTTTTGGAGCAATTAAAAATAGGTTTGTATCAGGAAGATTGTTTCTGGTCGAAATTTGAATTGAATGAAATTTGAAATTTTTGAATTGTGGAACCCAATGTTTTTGGTGAAATGGGTTTTGGGTACTGTCTAGTTGTTGGGGAAGTTTTGGTGGAGGCAGAAGAATTGTAGAAAATATAGTTCCTTTGTAAACCAAAGAAACCATGAATAAAATAAATTCCAGCTTTGGAATTTAATAAATTTTGTAGAAATATTTTTGTAAGGTGGAAAGGAGTTGGATAATGTCCTAGAATGTGAGGATGACTTGAGGGATAATTTAGGAGTGGCAGAAAAATTATAGGAAGAATTTAGAAGTGCTAGAAAGAAGTGAAAAGGCTATTTTCATGGAATAGTTTTAATATTCCAGAAACTTTTCTAAAGAGAAAAATATTTTTGTTCTTCCAAAAATAATTACCAATTAATAAACCATCCAAAACAGAAACATTTTTGAAAAATTTGGAACCCAATAAAAATAGAAAGGAATTCCAGAACAGAAGAAAGAGAAGAAAAAGAATTGGGTAAAAATAATTCAAAGTATTTTCTTTTAATAAAAAGATTTAAAAATTCAGAGAGAAAATTTTGGGGTGTTACAGTCATGCCCGACCTCGACTGATCGACACGTCGTAGCCCTACCTAGGCTCAACAGAGAGGCCAACACGCCGGTCTAACTCCTAAGCGCTCAGGGGTCTTGAGCCCATCGCCCTTTGCACTCCTGCACGTTGCGTACGCGGCCGGGAGCAGATCTAGCCCCCCTTAATACAAGTGCAGGCATACACAGTCCAACCCGGCGCGCACCGCTCCACTGCTGACGTCTGAAGAGCTTCGGCTGATGCACACGACGCCGAGTGCCCATACTTATTCCCGCGTGGTGGTTAGCGCGAAAAGGCCAGAGGCCTACTCAGATCACATATCCAAACCCATTGTTGCGTTGGAAGTGCGCGGTGACAATCAGCGATCCACGATCTGTGGTCCCGTCGCCCCGTCTCGTGGGCTTACGGCAAGGGTTAGGAATGCCCGGCCGTGCCACGTAATTATCTCGCGGGTACCCTCATGGTCAACCCGTCTCCACATACCTCGCGGGTACCCCTCGGGGCCGACCCGACTTCATCAAGGGACTGAATAATATAAAGCACTAGTCTCGGCCCCTCGATCACATTGATCGGGGCACTGGTAACAAAGCGGGGCAACATGGACAAGGGTGAGGGGTCACTGATGGATCACTAACCGACCTTACTAAGCATATAGGATAACAGGTAAAGTAACAACAGCAGGTTACAAAAGCAGGCTATGCATCAGAATAGGAGCTATCTAATACAGTAGCAAAATCTAATGCAAGCATGAGAGAGGAAGAATGGGCGATGTAGTGATGATCAAGGGAGGTTTTCCTTGCCTGGAAGCTCTGCTGAAAGGGACTGGTCCTCTGCGGTGTAGTCGTACTCGGGAGCAGCGTCAGTCTCGGGGTCTACCGGAGGAGAAGAGGGGGAAGAAACAATAAATACAAGCAAACAAGTGCTGCACGATGCATGTCATGGTAGTATGCTGTGCTAGGGGTGACCTAATGCAGCACTACACGTTGCAGGTGGAGCGGGAAAATATCTGAGGATATTTTCCCGGCTTCGGGCATCTGTCAGACAGATGAACCGGAGGGGTAGGTTCCATGTTTGCATAGCTGTGGGCATGTGACAGATAAACGAAGGGCATATTCAGATTCGTCTCGTTTTTCTGATCAACTTTCACGTAGATAACTTTTTCATCCGAGCTACGGTTTATTTTCTATGATTTTTCAAAGATTTAAACATTTTCTAAAATTGTTTTAATTAATAAAATCGACAGAAAAGGAAATATGACATCAGCATTGCATCAGCGGTCAACTGACCAGCTGACCAGTCAAACTGACAGGTAGGGCACATCTGTCATACACAGAACCAATTAACAGGGTTTTAAATTTAACTAATTAACCTAATTAGCTAGTGGGACCCACTGTTAGTGACTGATTAATTAACAGGTTTAATTAACAGATTAATTAGCATTTTAATTATTTTATAAAAACATTTTAAATTAGCGGGGGCCACATGTCAGTGACACTGGGCTGCCCAGTCAGCAGAGTTGACTGGGTCAACCCAGTCAACATGGCCGTGGGGCCCAACGGTCAGTGGCTCAGGGGAGGTCCACGTGGGCGCCACGTCGGTGCCACGCCAGAAACCGGCGCCGGAACAGCTCCGGCGAGCTGATACACGGCGGCGCGCGTCGGGAGGTGGCCGGAAAACTCGTACGGTGGTCCAAAACGCGCGCGGGTGGGTTCTTTGGAATGGGCACTTCGCCGCGCGTCGATTGGCGGCGGTTGCAGGGGCTGAGGTGGTCGGAATCGTCGACGGCGACCACCACGGGCGGCGCCGGAGTTCGGGTTCGAGCGGGCGCTCGGCTACGGCTCGCCTTCGAGCGTTCTAAGCGGCTAGGCGGGGTCTATGCGCGCGGGCGAGCTCGCTAAGGCGAACGGACGAAGCTGTAGGTGCTCGGGAGCGTGGCGCGTGCAGCAATGGCGGCGAGCAGAGCACGGGCATGGCGGCAGCAGCTAGAGGGGGCAAACAGCGACGAGTGAGGAGGGGAAGGATGCGGGGCTTACAGCGGCCATGGAGATGTGCAAAGGTGGGCTCGAGGAGGCTTGACGGCGGCGAATCGACGACGGCAAGCTCGGGTGCCCGAGGTTGAAGACGACGGCGTAGACGGCACTGCGGTGGCTCCCGGCCTGTGTTCGATGCAACAGCCGGAGTAGCGCATGGCGGCGGAGCCTTTGGACAGGCTGCGGCGACGAGAGGGCGACAGTGGGCGCGATCTTCATGGGGGTGCGGCCATGGTCGCGCTCGGGAGGGAGTGGAGAGCGAGGCAGAGAGAGGGGAAGGGGATTATGGTTTGTCAGGGGGAGCGCGCGGGGTTCCTTATCCCCTCCAATCGTCCTGTAGCGGCGCGTTGTCGATCAAGCGCGAGGTGGGGCCGACGCGGGGTGCGCGCGCGCGCTGAGAGAGAGGAGAGGGAGCGGGAGGTTAGGGACGAGTGGGGGAGTTGGGCCGGGCCGGCGCTGTAGCCCAGAGGCTTGAGTGCACAGTAGCTTAGGCCTTTTTCCTTTTTCTTTTTCTGTTTTCTTTTCCAGTAGCTTTTGCATTTATTTTTAGCCAACATATGACTTTGCAAAAATATGCAACTGGTGGAAACAAATAGCAAGGAATATTGTGCACTGCCACAAAAAGTTTGGGGGCAAAATAATTTCATTTGAATTTTGCATGCATTTAAAAGAGTCAAAATGGTGCTGATGGCTCTGTTTTCAAGATGTTAGAGACATCTAGGGAATTTTGGTGATGATGTTTTCCTGAACATAATTCACAATGGATTATTTCCAAAATTATGAACTTTTTAGTTCCTGGATTTGAACAACTTTTATTTTCACCTCATATTTGAATTTAAATTTGAATTGGAATTTGAAATGAGATATGATTCCAGTGTGATCAAGCATGGTAAATCAAAATGATTAAGCATAATCTTGAGGATCACTGTAGCTCATTACATAGGGGTGTTACAGTAGTAGTGTGCCGCCACCAAGGAACGGGGCGTCACCTTCAAGACTGTTCATTCTAAACGGTTCTCTTGAGACGCCACAAAAGGATGCCATCGATGAAATAAGTTTTGGCGGCGTGCTTGATATTGGCACAAGAACAATGAAAGAAGATCTTGTCAAGTTTGTCATGAAGTGTTATGACCTAGAGTTGCCGCAGCTTGTTATCCCTGAGAGGAGGAAGATCTCGGTCGACGCAGCCAATGTTCAAAGGATCTGGGGCTTGCCCGGGGGGGGGGGGGGGGTG
The DNA here is from genome assembly GCA_039707655.1 of Elymus sibiricus. Taxonomy (NCBI): domain Eukaryota; kingdom Viridiplantae; phylum Streptophyta; class Magnoliopsida; order Poales; family Poaceae; genus Elymus; species Elymus sibiricus. Next base: position 352,701,057 of record CM077666.1, read on the forward strand.
AAAGGTTGCGTACGAAATGGAGCCAGACATAGTTAGGTTTGTCAATGAGATGTACAACATCCCCTTAGGGCATGCGCCAACAGTGACCATGTGGTGCGAGATGATAAACAAGATGGGAGTTGCTGCTGATGAGAAGTTTTTAAGCGCCTGGCTTATCGTTGTTCTCAGCTGTTTCCTTGCGCCGACAACCAGCTTGAAGGTATCCCCGCGTGCCTACTCAGCTGCGTTGAACCCAGGAGACATTCTCAATTCAGATGTTTGCCAGTTCGTTGTCGACCAACTTAGGATTGCTTTCATGGGGTTGGGAGACAAGAAGAACACTATATGCTATTGCCTTTTCCACCTAGTGGTAAAATGATCTAGATCCCCCACTTTTCGGTTCATTCCTTTTCTTCCATCCTTTTATTTTATTTTTTATAGTTTGCAAACTGACATGTGCCCCCCTTTTTTGTTTTTTTGTATGTGAAACAACTGCTTTACCTCGATTTGCTAGATGTGGACTATAGGTCGATCTCCAAGGATTTTGTGGACGAGAGCACGTCGAATGTTCTTCCAAGGGTAAAAGCATGGAACGAGGGTCTCATCAAGGCAGTTATCAAGAAGGACATGATTAGGAAGGCGGTATATGGAAAACTGCGAGTAAGTTTTTCTTTTTTTTCCATGCATAGTTTTCATGGTTTTTCAGCATATAGAGTCCCATGTTTATCAAGTAGGCATGTAGTTTTGGTCAAAATTAGCTTGGTAATCATCCACAACCTTCAATTTTTTTTGAAGCATATAGTTGCCCATGACGATGACCTTGTATACAGCAACCCACCATCAGCAACTGAAGCTGGTGATGATGACTCACAACGCGTGGATGTCGATAACTCCACTGGCGCTGGTGGTGGTGAAGACGGGGAGGAAGAGGAGGAGGAGGAGGAAGAGGGGGAAGGGGAGGACAAAGAATAGGAGGAGGATGAGGAGGAGGAAGGGGAGGAAGAGAATGAAGACAAGGATAGAAATGAGGAACAAGACAAGGAAAAAGAGAATGAAGGGAAAAGGAAGAGGTGGAAGAAGAGGAGAAAGAGGAGGATGAAAAGAAGGAAGAGGAGAAGCAAGAGAAGGAGGAAGATAGAGAGGATGAAGGTGAAGATGGAGAGGAGGATGATGAGGAGGAAGAAGCTGGTGGGGCAGGGAAGAAGGGGAAATAGGACAAGGATGATGGTGGCACGAGAGGCAATGCTAGCACTGACAAAACCAACAGCAGCAGTGCCCATGATCAGGAAGGTGCAGAAATTCTAGGGTGGCGCACGAGCAGTGATGATGATGAGGTCACACTGAGTACTACTCCCTCCGTCCCAAAATAAGTGTCTTAAGCCTAGTACAACTTTGTACTAGAGCTAGTACAAAGTTGAGACAGTTATTTTGGGACGGAGGGAGTATCATGCAAAAACTTAAGCGTAGTGGCAAGTACCAACAACAATCAGAGCTAAGGATGTCCGCTGAGAGTACACAGGGAAGCATGCAGAGCGCCGGCAGTTTTTTCCACAATGATTTCGTTAAGATGGACATGCAGAAGGAACCGCTTGAGATAGACAGTGGTCCTGTTGTGACAGTTGCAGAGGTGGTCAGGATTGGAGACTCACAGTACAAAAAGAAAAAGTTCATCCCTGAGATGTGAGATATCCCTATATTGTCGGTGCCTGTGCTGCTACCCGAGGAGCCGTTTAACCCCATGGATTTGTTCTTCGAATTTGTAAGTGTGGAAGATGGGTTGAAATCATCGATCGGTGTCCCAAAAGACTTGGGCACACATTCTGCAAAAGCAGCTGAAGGGGGTGCGATGAAGAAGGTGAGGAAAACAACCCACAGGACGGTTAAGGCTAGCATTGCGTCCCCAGAAGCAAGCCAGGTTGCGGAGGGACAAAATTATGCAACTACCACAGCCAATCATCAAGCTCCCACACACGTTCAGAGATCGACAGGCGAATCAAAAAGTCAGACAGTTAGAGCAAGTCCAAAAACTAAGGTCTATCAGAAACAAGCAGCGAAGAAGCAAAAAAGAGCAAATGTTGACATTTTGCAAGAAACTAAGCCTAAATCTTAGGCAACTACAGTCAGTATGCAGGCAGCAGCCCCTCCCAAGCAACATACGGAGTCAGAGGCGAAGAGTGTAGTTGTAACTGGATAGGAGAAGCATGGAGGGAAAGGTTCAGAAGCAACACAGTCCAGCAAAATAGGAGCAGCACACACTTGTCAGCAGTTGAGACAGCCATGAGTCACCCACTAGTTGTGCAATGTCCAAGACAAGATTAAGGGGAAAGCAACTGTAGTGCTGAAGGAAGCAACTCCTGTACTGAACCAGGCAACTACAGAGGTAGATGCACCCCGATCAACACACAAGCCTCTGGTCGTTCCCACCAAGCAAGCGTGCACTATACAAAGGAAAGAAATATCATTTGATGATATTAGGGGCATCAACAAGTTGCTGGAAAAGTGTGTCAGACCAGGGTCAACGCCACCGCTCGTGAGAAGTAAATCTACTGGTACCATACCAGTAATATGGGCATCTCCTGATCTGAATCTAGCAGCAAGCAAAGAAACATTTGATTCAGGCAAAGCACCACCATCACTGCAAAGATCCAAGTCTGGAAGCGCTATTTGTGATGATTACTTCCCACCTTCACCTTTTGATCTCAGGATAGATGTAATGCTGGAAAACAAAGGGGAGGATGACAAGGGAATGACAAAGGACAAGGGGTTGGCAAATGCACCTGCCACTGCCGACATCTAGTGGGGAATTGACTGGGGCAACTTGGATTTTGATCAAGTCATTGAGGGGGCAGTGAAAAGTGCTGCAGTAGAGGGCACGGGGCACATGTCACCTTCCGGATTTAGCACGCCAACCGAAGATGCAAAAAAAAAAAAACTCAGGTGATGGGGAGTCGAGCAAAGATGGTGCCATCAGCCCTGGTGAGTCCGTTTGTTAGAAGCATGAGAGGAGAATGATACGTTTCCGTCATATCTATAATTTTTGATTGTTTCATGCCAATATTCTACAACTTTCACATACTTTTGGCAACAGTTTATATGATTTTCTTGGACTAACATATTGATACAGTGCCCAGTGCCAGTTCATGTTTGTTGCATGTTTTGTTTTCGCAGAAAATCCATATCAAACGAAGTTCAAACGTGATAAAAATTTACGGAGATTTAGTTTAGAATATATGTGATTTTTGGGAAAAAGAATCAACGCGAGACGATGCTTGAGGGGCCCACAAGCTCAGAGGGCGCGGCCACCTACCCTGGGCATGCCCAACAAGCTTGTGGCCACCTCGTAGGTTGGTTGGGGGTGTCCTTTTGCCGCAAGGAAGCTAATATCCGAATAAAAATCCCCTCAAAATTTCAGCCCAATCGGAGTTACGGATCTCCGGGAATATAAGAAACGGTCTTCAGCCAGAAAACAAGAACGCGAAACAGAAGAGAAACAGAGAGAGAGATCCAATCTCGGAGGGGCTCCTGCCCTCCGGGAGCCATGGCGGCCATGGACCAGAGGGGAAACTCTCCTCTCATCTAGGGGGGAGGCCAAGCAAGAAGAAGAAGGAGGGGGCTCTCTCCCCCTCTCTTCTAGTGGTGCCGGAGTGCCACCGGGGGAACCATCACTACAAAAAAAAGACACATCATTATGGCCCGAACGAAAACTTTTTCTGTCATGGTTATGACACTTCTATGACAATAATTGTGACAAAAACATGTATCATCATAGATGTGGTGGGCTCCTACTTCTATGACAAAAAATTATGACAGAAAATGGGCTTTTCGTCCTGGGCGGGCCGGAGACGCACCCGCATGACATTCTTTGGGCCATCCGTGACGTAAAAAATCATGGTAGAAGTGAGGGCGAGGAAATTTTCGGGGAGTTCCTGGTTACGGTGGGTAGTCGGGACCGAGTGATGCAGTGTGGTTTGCGCGTTTCTCTCGTACGCGCGCGTGTGTGCGAGGCGTTCGCTAACTGAACCCGAGCGAGGCGTTCGCTTACTGAACACGAGCGATCGCACTAGCTACGTTTTGAAGCCAATCGATCCATTCGCTGCTAACTGAACCCGAGCGATTCCTTCGCTGCTAACTGAACCCGAGCGATTCCTTCACTGCTAACTGAAGCCGGTCGAGCCCCCGTACGTGCGAGACGTAGCCGGTTGGGTTGCCTCTCGATGAACAGTGCCCATTGCTGCCGCGCGCGTGATACGTAGAACGAGTCGAGATGCATCGATCGAGCCCCTTGCGCGAGACGTGGTGAGTTGACCTAGCCGGTTGGTTGGCTGTGGATGAATAGTTCATGTTGCTGCTGCCCGCTCGTACGCCGCACCCCAGCCAGTGGGTTGGCTGTGGATGAACAGTACCCTGGCCGTGTGAAGGTGGTTGGCGCTGGATGAATAGGACCCCGAGGAGGCCAGCCAGTTGGGGGTGGATGAACAGGACCCCGTGGAGGCTGGATGAACAGTAGCCGGTGGAGGCTGGAGGAAGTCGACGGTGGATGAACAGTAGCTGGTGGAGGCTGGAATGGAGGTCGACCGTGGATGAACAGTAGCCCGCGGAGTCCCGTTTTGCGGTACACCACACCCCTCCCGATGAACAGGACCCCGTTTCGACCGTAGGCAGTTGGGGAGAAGTCCGTTTCCTCCGTTTTGCGGTACGCCAGAGCCCTCCCGATCGACAGGACCCCGTTTCGATCGTAGGCGCTCGAACAGAAGTCCGTTTCCTCCGTTTTGCGGTACACCAGACCCATAGCCAATGAACAGGACCCCGTTTCGACCGTAGGCGGTCGAACAGAAGGCCGTTTCCTCCGTTTTGCAGTACGCCAGACCCCGAGTCGATGAACAGCACCCCGTTTCGGCTGTTCCATCCAAGCCGATTGGCTCTCGATGAACATGACCCGTTCCGACCCAGTCGCTTGGCTCCCGATGAACACGACGCTGTTTCCTCCGTTCCGACCCAGCCGGTTGGCTGCCGATGAACAGGAGGCCGTTGCTGCGTACCCCCACCGTCGCCTCTCCATGTACATGAGCCCTGGCCGTACGTATGCGCGAGTACGCATTCGAGACCCCGCCCATATGTACGTAAGTGCCCGTATTTATTGCCGTGTGGCTGTACGTACGTGTACACGATTTAGATGGGGCTGCCTGAACTGCTACGTCTGGGGCTCTACTACGCACGTGTCGCTCCTTACAAGCCCACGGTTCATCGTTGCAGAGAGACCGATCGGCCAGTATGTACGTACACGTTCGCGACCAGACAGACAACGCTACGCACTCTTTGACCGGGTGGGTCCCAGCTGTCAGTGGATAAGGAGGCACTTCCTTGCGTGCGAAGATATAGCTGGTGGGTCTCAGCTGTAAGGGGGAGGAATCATTTTTTTTGTGCGTAATAAGGAGGCACTTCCTTGCGTGCGAAGATGTAGCTGGTGGGTCCAGCTGTCAGCCTCATCGCGCACAGTCCTCTTCGGATGGCTGTCGTTCATTGACCATGTTGACTACGCCGCGCCGAGAGCACCAAGGCGGTGGACGACGGCGAGGCCTCGGAAGGGAACGACGCGGAGCTGGGGAAGACGCGTCAGTGGATGCCCACGCGGATGGGAGTACGAGGGTTGACAGGTTCGGCTGCGGTGTGAGGCTGCCATCGCCGGAGAATAACAGGGGATGTGAGTGAGTAGAGGGAAGGCCTGGCCAGCGGTGGGAGTAGGGTGTGCTACTTGTAGTCTGTGTTGGTATTTCCCCAAAGAAGAGAGGATGATGCAGTAGAATAGAGATAAGTATTTCCCTCAGCTAAGAACCAAGGTTATCAATCCAGTAGGAGAACCAAGCAAAATTCCGTTAAGCGCACCTGCACACACAAGAGCAAACACTTGCACCCAACGCAAATAAGAGGGTTGTCAATCCTCTTAGCGGTTATTTGCAAGGAGTAAATCTTATCGAGGTAAATAGATAAACTAAAATACTAATTAAAATAAAAGTAAATAAATTGCAGCAAGGTATTTTTAGGTTTTTAATATGATAAAGATAGACCCGGGCGCCATAGTTTTCACTAGAGGCTTCTCTCTTGAGCACATAAACATACGGTGGGTAAACAAATTACGGTTGGGCAATTAATAGAAAAGCAAATAATTATGACGGATTCATGGCAATGATCATGTATATAGGCATCACGTCCGAGACATGTAGACCGACTGCTGCCTGCATCTACTACTGTTACTCCACAAAACGACCGCTATCCAGCATGCATCTAGAGTATTAAGTTAATAAAAACAGAGTAACGCCTTAAGCAAGATGACATGATGTAGAGAAGCAAATTCAAGCAATATGAATAAACCCCATCTTTTTATCCTTAATGGCAACAATACAAATACGTGTCATGTCCCCTTCTGTCACTAGGATTGAGCACCGCAAGATTGAACCCATCACAAAGCACCTCTCCCATTGCAAGATAAATCAATCTAGTAGGCCAAACCAAATCTATAGATCGGAGAGAAATACAAAGGTATAACAATCATGCATAAAAGAGTTCAGAGATGACTCAAATATTTCTCATGAATAATTTGATCATAAACTCACAATTCATCGGATCCCAACAAACACACCGCAAAAGAAGATTACATCGGATAGAACTCCAAGAACATCAAGGAGAACATTGTATTGAAGATCAAAGAGAGAGAAGAAGCCATCTAGCTACTAGCTATGGACCCGTAGGTCTGTGGTAAACTACTCACACATCATCAGAAGGGCGGCAAGGTTGATGTAGAAGCCCTCCGTGATCGATTCCCCCTCCGGCAGAGTACCGAAAAAGGCCTCCAGATGGGATCGCGGAAGAACAGAGGCTTGCGGCGGCGGAACGGTTTTTTCTTCTGGCTCTCTAGGGGTTTCCCAATATTTGTGAATTTATAGAAGTGGAATTAGGTCAAACGGAGTCACGTGAAGCCTCCGTGAGGCTTCTGGCCTCCTCCCGAAGCTTCCAAGGTTTCTTTTGTCCAGAAAAAAATCTCCAAAAATTTTCATGGCATTTGGACTTCATTTGGCACTGTTTCTCTGAAAAGCCAAAAACAAGCAGAAAACAACAACTGGCACTGGGCACTAGGTTAATAGGTTAGTCCCAAAAAATGATATATAATTGCATATAAAAACATCCAAGATTGATACTATAATAGCATGGAACAATAAAAAATTATAGATACGTTGGAGACGTATCAAGCATCCCCAAGCTTAATTCCTGCTCGTCCTCGAGTAGGTAAATGATAAAAACAGAATTATTGATGTGGAATGCTACCTATCATGTTTCATCATGTAATCTCTCTCTTACGGTATGAATAATAAGATCCAAATGATTCAAGGCAATAGTCTATAGTTTGATATAAAGACATCAATACTCAGGCATACTAGCAAACAATCATGTCTTTCAAAATAAAAATGCTAAAGAACATTATCCCTACAAAATCATATAATCCTGTCATGCTCCATCTTCTTCACACAAAATATTTATCATGCACTACCCCGATGACAGGCCGAGCAATTGGTTCATACTTTTTAACGCGCTTCAGCTTTTTCAACTCCCACTCAATACATGAGCGCAAGCCATGGATATAGCACTATGGGTGGAATAGAGTATGGTGGTAGAGATAAATAAGAGAAGTCAAAAATGGAGAAAGTCTCACATCAACGAGGCTAATCAATGGGCTATGGAGATGCCCATCAATTGATGTCAATGCGAGGATTAGGGATTGCCATGCAACGGATGCACTAAGAGCTATAAGTGTAAGAAAGCTCAACATGAAAACTAAGTGGGTGTGCATCCAACTTGCTTGCTCATGAAGACATAGGGCATTTGAGGAAGCCCGTCATCGGAATATACAAGCCAAGTTCTATAATGAAAAATTCCCACTAGTATATGAAAGTGACAAAATAGGAGACTCTCTATATGAAAAACATGGTGCTACTCTGAAGCACAAGTGTGGAAAAGGATTGTAACATTGCCCCTTCTCTCTTTTTCTCTCATTTTTTTCATGGCTCTTTTTTGCTTCCTTTTTTTAGAACGATCTCATGGACCTCATCCCCACTTTTTCAAGGACTCATCAGTCTCCATCATTCTTTCCTCACTGGGACAATGCTCTAATAATGATGATCATCACACCTCTATTTACTTACAACTCAACATTACAACTCGATACTAGAACAAAAATATGACTCTATATGAATGCCTCTGGCAGTGTACCAGGATGTGCAATGATGCTAGCGTAACATGTATAACAATGATGAATGGTGGCTGAGCCACAAATACTATGTCAGCTATATGATCATGCAAAGCAATATGACAATGATGATGTATGTCATAAAAATGGAACGGTGGAAGTTGCATGGCAATATATCTCGGAATGGCTATGGAAAAGCCATGATAGGTAGGTATGGTGGCTGTTTTGAGGAAGATATAAGGAGGCTTATGTGTGATGGAGCGTATCATATCATGGGGTTTGGATGCACTGGCAAAGTTTGCACCAACTCTCGATGTGAGAAAGGGCAATGCACGGTACCGAAGAGGCTAGCAAGTTGCGGAAGGGTGAGAGTGCGTATAATCCATGGACTCACATTAGTCATAAAGAACTCACATACTTATTGCGACAGTTTATTAGCCCTTGAAGCAAAGTACTACTACGCATGCCCCGAGAGGGATAGATTGGTAGGACAAGGTCCATCGCTTGTCCCCGACCACCACTCATAAGGTAGACAATCAATAATAAGTCATGCTCCAACTTCTTAGCATAACGACAGATCATACGTGCATGCTTCAGGAATCACAAACCTTAACACAATTATTCTTACTAAACCACAATTATCTACTAATACCTCCCCCATATTAACATCTTAATATCGCAAAACTATTGCAAGGAATCAAATTTATCATATTCAGTGATCTACATGAAAGTTTTTATTATATCCCTCTTGAATACCTATCATATCAGGACCAAATTCATAACCCGTGCCTATTACCATTGCTATCATAAGACTCTCAAAAAGATATAAGTGAAGCATGAGAGTGCAACTATTTCTTTAAAATATAACCACCACCGTGCTCTAACAGATATAAGTGAAGCACTAGAGCAACTGCCTAGCTCAAAAGATATAAGTGAAGCACATAGAGTATTCTAACAAATCACGAATAATGTGTGTCCCTCTCAAAAATGTGTGTTCAGAAATGATGATTGTGACAAACTAAAAAGCAAACAAACTATTTCACAAGACGCTCCAAGTAAAACACATATCATGTGATGAATAAAAATATAGCTCCAAGTGAGTTACCGATAGATTGTAGACGAAAGAGGGGATGCCTTCCGGGGCATCCCCAAGCTTAGACGCTTGAGTCTTACTTTAATATTACCTTGGGGTGCCTTGGGAATCCCCAAGCTTAGGCTCTTGCCGCTCCTTATTCCTTTATCCATCGTAGTCTCACCCAAAACTTGAAAACTTCAGCACACAAAACTCAACAGAAACCTCGTGAGATCCGTTAGTATAACAAATAAATCTTTAACTTTAGGTACTGTTGTAAATTGATTCATATTTAATATTGGAATAATACTACTGTACTCCAACTTCTCCATGACTTATACCCCCCGATACGATCCATAGATTCATCAAAATAAGCAAGCTATGCAACAAAAACAGAATCTATCTAAAACAGAATAGTCTGTAAAGATCTATTTAAAATCCATACTTATGTAACTCCAAAAATTCTGAAAAATTAGAAAAACGTAAAAAATTCATATGCTAATACTATGTAAAAAATTTAGATTTTTCTGACGCTCCAGTACAGAATTAAAATTCCAGCACTGGACGCAAAATTTTCTGTTTTCCAAACAGCATCAATTATACTATCATCAACATCATCCCAAAGGCATTACTTGGCACAAACACTAATTAAAACATAAAAACACAATCATAACAGAATCTATAATCATGCAAACACACAAAAACAGAAGGTAAAAGCAAAAAAATATTTTATTCATTGGGTTGCCTCCCAACAAGCTCTTTCTTTATTGCCATTAAGATATGCTTCGAGATTTTAAAACACAAAGAGAGCATCATAAAACATGTTACAAATACTTTTAAGTCTAACATATTTGATATGCATAGGCATTTTATAGGATTTTTTTTATCAAGACAAGCAATATCTAGCATATGCAAATAGGAAGAACGAAGCAAAAATTTCAACACAAAGAGAGGTAATTTAGTGACATGAATTTTTTTATAACCATATTTTCCTCTCTCATAATAATTACATGTAGTATTATAATCAAATTCAATAATATAACTATCATATAAAATATTCTCTTCATGATCCCTATGCATAAAAGATTTGTAATCATCCAAGATAGTGGGATTAACATCAACTAAAGTCATGACCTCTCCAAACCCACATTTATCAAAAATTTCATAAGATTGAACACTCTCCAAATATGTGGGATTCTTTTTACCTAAAGTTGACACTCTTCCAAACCCACTTTCAATATTATTGCAAACATTATTATCAATGACATATTCGTCATGAGCCTTAAATAAATTTTCAAGATCATAAGAAGCATTATCACCCCAATCATGATCATTGCAATAAGTAGTGGACATAACAAAATCATCCCCCAAGCTTGTAGTTTTGCATATTATTAACACAATTGACATTAATAGAATTTATAACATCATTGCAATCATGCTTTTCAATCAATGAGCTATCATGAATCACTTTATAAATTTCTTCTTCTAACACTTCATCACAATTTTCAGATTCATGATTTTCAAGCAAAACTTCATAGAGAAAATCAAGTGCACTCAACTCACTAGAAATTGGTTCATTATAATTGGATCCTTTGAAAAGATTAGCAAGTCGATGAGGATCCATATCAATAGATTTTTAGCAAGCGAAGATGCAAGCAAATAGAAGGCACATGGCAACACAAGCAAAGAAAGCACACAAAATATTTTTGGTGTTTTTGTAAAATTGTTTTGGAAGTGGGGGGGGGGGGGGGATGAAAACGAGAGGCAAATGCAAATAAAATAAATGCAAGTGATTGATAGTTTTTGCGAAGGTACTTGGTAATTTTGATGATGTCTCCCCGGCAACGGCGCCAGAAATTCTTCCTGCTACTTGTAGTTGGCGTTGGTATTTCCCCGAAGAGGAGAGGATGATGCAGTACAGTAGAGATAAGTATTTCCCTCAGCTAAGAACCAAGGTTGCCAATCCAGTAGGAGAACCAAGCAAAATTCTGTTAAGCGCACCTGCACACACAAGAGCAAACACTTGCACCCAACGCAAATAAGAGGGTTGTCAATCCTCTTAGTGGTTATTTGCAAGGATGAAATCTTATCGAGGTAAATAGATAAATTAAAATACTAACTAAAATAAAAGTAAATAAATTGCAGCAAGGTATTTTTAGGTTTTTTATATGATAAAGATAGACTCGGGGGCCATAGTTTTCACTAGAGGCTTCTCTCTTGAGCACATGAACATACAGTGGGTAAACAAATTACTGTTGGGCAGTTGATAGAAAAGCAAATAATTATGACAGATTCATGGCAATGATCATGTATATAGGCATCACGTCCGAGACAAGTAGACCGACTCCTGCCTACATCTACTACTATTACTCCACTCATCGACCGCTATCCAGTATGCATCTAGAGTATTAAGTTAATAAAAACAGAGTAACGCCTTAAGCAAGATGACATGATGTAGAGAAGCAAATTCAAGCAATATGAATAAACCCCATCTTTTTATCCTTAATGGCAACAATACAAATACGTGTCATGTCCCCTTCTATCACTGGGATTGAGCACCGCAAGATTGAACCCATCACAAAGCACCTCTCCCATTGCAAGATAAATCAATCTAGTAGGCCAAACCAAATCGATAGATCGGAGAGAAATACAAAGCTATAACAATCATGCATAAAAGAGTTCAGAGAAGACTCCAATATTTCTCATGAATAATCTGATCATAAACTCACAATTCATCGGATCCCAACAAACACACCACAAAAGAAGATTACATCGGATAGAACTCCAAGAACATCAAGGAGAACATTGTATTGAAGATCAAAGAGAGAGAAGAAGCCATCTAGCTAGTAGCTATGGACCCGTAGATCTGTGGTAAACTACTCACACATGATCAGAAGGGCAGCGAGGTTGATGTAGAAGCCCTCCGTGATCGATTCCCCCTCCGGCAGAGTACCGAAAAAGGCCTCCAGATGGGATCGCGGAAGAACAGAGGCTTGCGGCGGCGGAAAGGTTTTTTCTTCTGGCTCTCTGGGGGTTTCCCAATATTTGTGAATTTGGAATTAGGTCAAACGGAGTCACGTGGGCCCCACAAGGCAACACGGCGCCCCCCTGGGGCGCGCCCTGTTGCCTTCTGAAGCCTATGTGAGGCTTCTGGCCTCCTCCCGAAGCTTCCAAGGTTTCTTTTGTCCAAAAAAAATCTCCAAAAAGTTTCGCGGCATTTGGACTTCATTTGGTACTGTTTCTCTGAAAAGCCAAAAACAAGCAGAAAACATCAACTGGCACTGGGCACTAGGTTAATAGGTTAGTCCCAAAAAATGAAATATAATTGCATATAATTGCATACAAAACATCCAAGATTGATACTATAATAGCATGGAACAATCAAAAATTATAGATACGTTGGAGACATATCAGGGTGGGGCGTTGAGGCCTGTGCGGCAGCATAGCCGGCCACGGGAGGCAGGAGCAGGCGGTCCCGCCGGTGCTGGTTTGGGCGGCTGGAGCAAGAAGATCAGAAATTGAACCCCGCAAAAAAATATCAGAGATTGAAGAAGCAGCACGACCATTGGATTAGCATCCAACGGTCACCGCTTCAAGAATCGTTTGCTGACTATAAGTTGACAAAGCCCTGCGTACGCGTCAACTTAGTAGGCCCACAAGTCAGCATAACATCTATGGCGGATAGCATATAGCGCATTGCTATTTCCCTAAATTTACAGACCATTTGCTAATTATTACATAATTTATTGCAGCCCATATTATATTTTTAGAATACCTTACCATTTTCTCGCAAGGACAGGATTAAAAGTTCAGCGATATCTCATTGAAATTGCCGAACTATTTCTAATCCCAAAATTTCGAGCCCGATAAAAACTAAATTTAAAATATATTTAAATTATGTTAAAAAATGAAAATTTAAATATAAAAAATAAAAGAAAATCCGCAATTTGAAACTAATTGCCCATTTTCTTTTTTATACATATACAACCCATTTCATATTACTTATAAGATTTACAACCTTTTTGCTCTGGGCAGGCCGAATGTATCCCTCGTCGTCTTGAAAGATTTGCAGCCCAGCTGGACGAAGAAAAATAAATCGGCCTGTGTAGGCTATTCTACGAAAAAAAAGAGGTGGGCTAGCCATTTTCACCGAGAAAAAAATAGCTGGGCTCGTCATGTTGTAAACATAAAATAAAAGCCTGGGCTAGACGGGCCATAGACACCGCACAGCCCAGCTAATAACCTACTCCCTCTCAACAACAAAAAAACAACAACAACAAAACTGATCGAGCAACTGGGACCCACGTGCCAGCAGCATTTTTTTCATGTAATAAGGAGGAGCTTCCTTGCGTGCGAAGATGTAGCTGGTGGGTCCCATCTGTCTGGGAGTGGAATCATTTTTCTTCTGCGTAATAAGGAGGCCCTTCCTTGCATGCGACCATGGACCTCATGGGTCACAGCTGTCAGCCTGTCCACGAACAGTCCTCTTCCGTTGGCTGTCATTCGTTGACCACGATTACGACGCCGTGCCGAGAGCACCAAGGCGGTGGATGACGGCGAGGCCTAGGGAGGGAAATGACCCAGAGCCGGGGAAGACTCGGCAGTGGATACCCACGTGGAGGGGAATGCGAGGGTTTACTGGCTCGGCTGCGGTGTGAGGCTGCCGTCGCCGGAGAATAACAGGAGGTGTGGGTCAGTAGAGGGATGGCCTGGCTAGCGATGGGAGTAGGGTGGGGCGGTGAGGCCTGCGCGGCAACACAGCCGGCCACGGAAGGCGGGAGCAGGCGATCATGCCGTCGCTGGTTTGGGCGTCTGGAGCAGGAAGATCAGAGATTGAAGAAGCACGCCGGCCATTGGATTGACATCTAACGGTCTCACGCTGCTAGAGTCGATTTTGTTGACTAAGTTGACATAGCCCTGCGTACCCGTCAACTTAGTAGGCCCACAAGTCAGCCTCCAAATCAGGTGGGACCCAGCTAGTAGGGGGAGGAATTGTTTTTCTTGCGCCTAATAAAGAGGCACTTACTTGAAAAAGATGCATGTGGTAGGTTCCAGCAGTCAGAGGGACGAAACATTTTTTTCGCGTAATAAGGAGGCACTTCCTTGCGTGCGAAGAAGTCATTGGCGAGTCCAACCTGTCAGGGGGAGAATCATTTTTTTTCGCATAATAAGGAGGCACTTGCTTGCGTGCGGCCATGGACCATGTGGGGCCCTACTGTCAACCTTTCCACCTACATCCCTCTTCCGATGACTGTCATTTGTTCACCACATTGACCACGCCGCGCTGAGAGCACCAACGTGGTGGACGACGGTGAGGCCTTGGAAGGGAACGACCCGGAGCCGGCAAAGACACAACAGTGGATGCCCACGTGGAGGGGAGTACGAGGGTTGACTGGTTCGGCTGCGGGGTGAGGCTGCCGTCTCCGAAAAATAACAGGAGGTGCGGGTGGGTAGAGGGATGGCCTGGCCAGCGGTGGGAGTAGGGTGGGAGCAGGCAGTAAAGCCGACTCTGGTTTGGGCAGCTGGAGCATGACGGCTGCTAGAATCGTTTGTTAACTATAAGTTGACAAAGCCTTACGTAGGCGTCAACTTAATCGGCCAACAAGTCAGCCTGGAAATCTGTGGTGTGTACAACCCATTTGCTATTATTTTTACAATTTAAAACCCATTTGCTAACTCATATGGAATTTATTACAGCCCATTTGCCATTTTTAGAATTGCTGCCCTTTTCGGGTCAGGACCAGGGTTAAAAAATTGCTAAAAAATATGCGAAATTTTCAAAATTTCGCATATTTTTGCTGGGGTCCGAACTATTTTTAATCCCAAAATTAGGAGCGAGATTAAAACTAATTTTAAAAAATGTGAAAATCCAATGAAATATAAAATCTCAAAGAATCAAAAAACAAAATATGAAACTAATTGCCCATTTGCTGTGTTTTTTTTATATTTGCAACCCATTTCATATTACTTTTATGATTTACTGCCCATTTTCTGGCCAGGCCGAATGCATCCCTCCTCGTATTGAAAGATTTGCAGCCCAGCAAGTTGGATAGGCTTTTTCCTTGTGGAATTATAGCCCATTTGGTGTGCTAGCTCAAAATAAGTTTGTCGGTGCTGGCGGGCGCTGAGCACTTGGATTTTGTAATGCACAATCAGATCAAGTAGCCGGCGAGAGTGATGTTATTTCCCTTGGTTGGGAGTTTGTTACAATATTTATCTATTAATTAAAGAAATGGCAAGCCATTAGCCTTTTTTGAAAGAAAATATGACAGGCACAGTCGAGTTGAAATGGGCAACAACATCAAACTCCAGCTTACAAACAGTACAAAAGCACGAGTGTTAATTGTTCATCAGGTTTAGACTAAACCCAGATTGAAAAGGGCAACAACATCTAACTCCAGCACTGTTTTTGGTAGATGTCACAATCAAATGGATCAGTCAGATCGATAAAATGAACATCCCGGGTCGTAAAATTTAATGGAATATGACCACAAGATGATTTAAAAAGAAGCCTGGCTCGTTCAGAAGCCCATTTGTCCACCTGAAAGTCATTGTTTTGCTCTTCGACTATATATGGGCTTGCAATGTGCGTGAAATCATCTCCTTTATATACAACTTCTCCAGACATGGAAAGCATCGCAAGAAGCCAATAATCTTGCTCAAATCAAAAGTATTCATACTGATATATAAGATCTTGACAGAATCCAACACTACTGATAGGCTATCCATGGACAAACTCTTCATTGAGCATAGAACATAATATTAGTACAAAAAGTGTACTCCAAGATGATATAAAACTTATGTGCACAAATGAAAAATGCAGCTTATGATTACAAAAGTGTAGATGATAATATACAGTACCTGGATAACTGTGGAGCCAAACACCATCTTGAAATGACCACAGAGATCATGAATTACACCCAAGGTCTCCAGTTTAGGCGCAGAGAGAACAATTATTTGCGAAGGTGAATAACAAGAATCAAGGATCAACCTTTGAAGTGAAGGGGCATCTTCGATGATGAGCTCCCCTACGTCAAAAGAAATTCCAATTCTTACAAGGTTAGGCGACTTTATTCGGAAACAACCGATTTTAACTGTCAAAACAAGCACTAAGCACTCCAGGGCAGGGCAACTGGATTGGATGATGCTGTGTAGTGAGGCATTCGATATACGAACTAGCACAAGTGAAAGTTTTTTGAGAAGTGGGAGTCAAAGCTTTTGTACCAGATTGTCTTGTAGTTTGCACAAGGCAAAGGTGGCGGTGTGGAGAGAGGAGGAAAACCGCGAGATGGACATCAGTGGTGACGGGTCAAATATATGGCGTTCGGTTGGTGGTATGTCAGTTTCGTAGGAATAATAGAACTCAAGCATCTGGAGTTTGCGGAATTCAGGGGATGTCAGCCAGGCGTCCACCATGTGGGGTACGTGGAGGTAGCACGCCGGGATGCAGAGGCGGTGAACGGAGCCCCCGTGGGAGGAGATGATGGCTCCGGGGAGTTCAAAATCATCAACGAGAGATAGGCCATGACAGTCGAGATTAAGAGGCGCGACGCACCATAGAGGGCGCCACCGAGATGCGAGGACTTGGGTGCGGCAGCAATCCTTGGTGGGGAGAAGCGAGATGATCTCCCCAAGGATGGCGTTCGGGAGATCGCTGATGCGGTCCGCCCGAGATTCCTGGGGTTCCTCAGATCCAGGGGAGGGGGCCTCGCCGTTTCTCCCCGCGCTGCCGGGTGCGGGATCTACAACCGGCGTCGCCGCTGGCGGGAGCCTCATCTTCTTGGTGCTGGGGCCAGCCGACTCCATTTTCCTTGCAGGCGTCACGTCGAGCTCACGGATTTGAGCAGAGTAACGAATGACGAGGCTTGTTGTGGTGTGAGTGAAGAAGAAGGGGAGCTGGAGTTTTTTATAGCAGTGAGGAAGAAGGGGAGCTGGGGTTTTTTGTAGGAGTGAGGTGAGGAATTTGGGGGTACAACCGTAGGGGGAGAAGAATCGAGCGAGCGGACGTGAGGTGGGAGTGAGGAGGAAGAAGAGCAACCGGGTTTTTTTGGGGGGGGGGTGCAGTGGGGAGCGCCTCTTCTTAAGTAAACAAGGGCTTTCGAATTGATTTTATTAATTAGCGTGGATGGGCTACTAGTACTATAGTGGAGACACTCTGCCACTCCCCAGAAAAACAATTACTCAATCCTAAAAAAAACTACTCCTACTAGTAGTAGAGTGGAGACACTACCTCTTCTGGCTCCTCCTCGGTCGTCAAAATGGCTCCCGCTACTGAATGCCGTTTTACTTTGGTTCACTGACATGTGGGCCATGCAGCGCGCGGGCCCAAATGGCATCCACCAAATTAGAAGGCGGTAGCCGGTATGCAGGCGTAGAGTCACCCTGGTCGTAGCGCGGTAGTAATGAGCCGTCATATCACAAAACCCCACCTCCCCGCTGTAAGTTGGTCGGAAGAAGCAACCATCATTTCACTCTTCGCTGAATCCACCTCTCCCTCATCTTCTTCAAGAAAGCCACCACTCGCTTCTGCCATTGTTCTTCTCTCCCAACGAAGGGAAGGTGAGCGCATCCATGATGTTGGTATATTTTCTTTCCAAAATAAATCTTTTGCAAATCAGTAACTGATCCTCACTCCCTTTTTTGTTTCATTGTCATTGAGATTGTGTTTTCCTTTCGGTTGTCTTCTATTTCTTAGTTTCATTATGGATCATGGAGAACCGGGCAAAGATCTGCCGATGCTAAATCAGACGCGGCAGGCTGATCCCCACGAGACAGAGAGCTCCAAGAAGATGAATGCCACCACCGAGCCGACCCCAGATGCGCTCACGGCCACTACTGAGATGGTCAATGCCACGTTTGAGGTTACAGCCCCCGTGGCCGTGCAGGAGCAGTTTTCCACCACCAAGATGGACCCCTTCGAGGATGTGTCCCCCCCGCTGAGCTGCCCAAGGTGATTTTCTTCTTTGGCGATCTTGATTGTGGTTTTTGATCTAAGTATGAGGTGATAAATAATGCAAGATTTATGAGCTCCGATGCCATGCTACCTTCCCTATCATGCATACTTTTGACTCTACATGGTGGTTTAAATAACTTGTGTTTTTTATATTGGAAAGTAATTCAGAATTTGTTTCTGTTTCAATTAGAGCCTTGATGTACACAAGGATTGTGTGGTTGTACATGTCACTCGCTATGAGGTGGATGACCTGAATATACGCACTGGGAAAACAAAGTTCTTAGGCTGTTCGATCCTGGAAGCCATTTGCACTTATACAGATGACGAAATGTATTCCAGCCACACTGTTGCCAGGCGTGTTGTCCAGGGTGTACTAAAGCACAACAAGTTCACAGCTACTCCTTCGTTTGTGAGGCATTATGTTCTTGTCAAGCTTACCCATGAAGATGACGTGGCATGCCTCGACAAACAAGTTTATGAGTGGAAAGGCCACAAGGTTATCTTCAGGAAGGTTGACAGGATTGAGCTGCTACCGGACGTCCTCGAGGATGTTCATGGAAAGGTCCGTCTTGTGTCCATCCCCAATTAAATCGATGGCATGAAATAGTTGGCCCAGTTAGTGTTTCAAAGTAGCTTGGATTGTGTTTAATTACCCGAACCTCGCATATTATCGAGCCCTCTTGGGGTAGTACTCTGTTTGAATCCATCTATGGGAACTACTGCTACTTTTGTGTGCCCGTGAATCATGTGAGAACCCTCGTAAGTGTTGCCGAAATAGATGCATCCTCGCGAGTTCTTTCATGTAATATGGCATTGTAAGACATAAGTTGCCATTGTTTATCAAATGAGCAGTGTGTGTTTGATGAAATACTTGTTTGACAACTCTTGGTGCACCAACTTATACATTGTGTAGGTAATGCTGGTTAAGTACTTGTAAACACTGTTGGTGCTACCCCACTTGTAAGGACAGTTGGTGCAAACACGGCACATTGGCGCAAATTGCTTCAACACTAGAAAAGTCGGCTATCGACCAGCTCACACTCATACTCTACTGTCTGACATATAAGCAACTACGTATCTAGTTATAGCGGTTCATGCGGTTAATTGAGGCCACAATATAGATTCCAAATGTTCACACGCTAGTCCAGCATTCATGTTGAACATTCACAATAAACTCGGCTGCATAAAATACTTCAAAAGCATAAGTCCAGCATTTCTATACATCTCAATGATTCATAGAACATAACATCTCTTTTAGAAGTTGACAACAAAAGACAAAGTTGTGAGAAGGTTTACAAATCAGGCAAAATCAAGCCAGGCTTCTCTGAGCAAAGGGCTTCCCTAGGCAAGCTTTAATTTCCTGGGGTTCACTCTCGTTTTTCTTGTTGCCACCATCCAGGGTTAGGTTCTCTCGTTCCAGAATAACAAATTATAATTGTGTTATCAATTGGAATATTGAATTGAACCTTGAAGTGGATTGACCACCTGAACTTCTTCTGCAGTTCCACTAAATTTAAGCACCGCTATTTGCAGAAATAAGGAGACTGCAATGCCTCTTATCCGGGCACCTGACCCCAAAACCTCCATGCATCCATGCAAGCTCGTCCTCGGGCCATCCTTAAATTGGGAGAGAGTGTAGTTCACGGTGCAGATACACTGCTTGTTTTCTCCGCCACACATGACAGGCTCGTTCCTGCACTGCAATCAGGAAGTACGAATCAACTTATTTTTATTTTGCGTTGGTCATTCTAGCTAGGTATGAATGTAGGAATACCTGGGGAATGGTTTGGTAGAGGACAACAGTTAGGAACAGCCATCTGATTTTGTGCAGTTCTACTGAAATTGAGGTGTGTGCTTTTGATTGCACAAATAGAAACGATATGGAGATAGACATCCCTGTTTGCACAAATATGTAATAGGGTTATTTAAGCAGTGGCAGTTATTTACAGTGGCATATGATTAACAAAGCATCTCTTGTGTTATGAATGGCATTACATTGACAGTATGAAAAAGTGCCATTAAGTAAGAAGTAGCATCACATCACATCAACACTGGCACTAGATATTACTGTCATGAGTGTAGCACATGGTCAGCAGCTCCGTGCATGGTGCAATCAAATTTGTGTAGATCCACTGGGATGAAGCAATGTTAGCGGTGTGAGATTTAAGTGTAACTGGCACAACAGAATTCATGGGAAATAAAGCAAGACAGAAACACTTCATAAAATGGTGGTGTCATTGCTTCAATTTATCAATGGCACTAGACTGACAGCAGCATTACTTAGAAGTGACATTAGGCTAACAGTGGCATTGCTTCATTTTTCCTCTGATATTAGATTAACGGTAGCGATAAGGGCAAAGGGGTAGCAGGGGCATAAAGTGGTGAGGCAGATCTGGTTGCCGAGAGCGGCAAACATTCAGGCAGCATGTCTGCATTTGTCCAATTTTTTATCTCCTCGGCGACCTTTTCCTATGTGAGCACAGGAAATCTAGACCTGCTCATTCTCAGTTGCGTTGTCCCCCCAACACCCCCTCACTTTCTTTCCTTTTTCGACCAACAGACCGGTCTGGCCAGTATTCTTACTAGTACTTCTCCCCACCCTTCGCTATCCACCCCACTTTCTTCCCCTTTTCAACCAAGAGACCAGTTCGGTAGCTAGTCTCTACTACTTTCCCCTGTTTCTTTCCTCTTTGAACCAAGTCCTAGATTCATGCTACAGCTTTCCCCCGTTTCTTCCCTTTTGAACAAAGTCCTAGATTCGACTGCATGAAGCAGGTTTACCTCTAATAATAGTAAAAATTTAGGTGGCTTTGGAATAGCCAAAGGATGTAAAAAAGATCCACATGCAGCCATGTGGTGAGCTGGGGCAGTAGAGCAAGGCCGGTTTCGAAGGAAGTTATACCTAAGGCTCGTCCGTATGTGGCCAGGAGGGCGGCGGGAGGCCGGATCTGCCCACAATATGGCAGGGAGGAGGAAGGGGTCGGAGGCCCTCCCGAGCCGGCGCTGTGTCAGACAGAACGGCATGGGCCGTCGATTGGGATGCGCCGGCAGCTGTGGGTCTCCTTCCTCGCCGCCGACGACCGCGTGAATGCTGCACCTTCTCCCCTTCGCCGGCGGAGGGGATCCGGCCAGAACTGTGACCAGCGGTGAGCAGAGAGAGGGTGTGGCCGCCGCTGTCTTGTTTAGATCTAGAGAGGATGAGAGAGTGAATGATAGCAAACCTAGTAAAGCAAGCGCTGAGGCTCCTGCGTATATATAGTGGAGTGATTTTCTTGTATCAATCGTTTTTAAAATGAATACACATGAACCACTATTTTGATTTAACGTTCCATTAAAAAAACTCAATCAATAACGCGCCACCGCATCCAGGTCGCACTATGTACTGTGTCATTCACGTGTGGTCCCCGACCCTGCATGAAGTTGAAAACTGCACGAGTCAATTTGTCACTTGGGATGCCTCTTTGTAAACAAATGCGCTCGTACGTGTACTCGCTAGTGGGTGTGAGAGAACTGGTGCATGCGTGCGCCGCTTCTCTTCGTGTACTACGTACTCCACCTAGAGTAAGATGTATACGTGTGTGACGTCTGAGTTACAAAAAAAAGTGTGACGTCTTTTATTTTTTAGAAGTTCTGAGGGAAGGGTGTGAAGAGCACATATATGTGTGTGACGTCTACCTACAGTACAGAGTATAGATAGATGGTGTGTGTGAGAAGTCTCGGGAGAGTTGTGAGGTGCGTGTGTGCGTGAAAGGGAGGGTTAACGTGTCAATGCAATGTGTCAGCCCAGTGGGACCCAGGGTACCACGGCCCGTCTGCCTCTGGCCCAGGAGGCGGCGCTTGGGCCGGCCCAGGCGAGATAGCCCTGGCGTCGACGCCCGGGAGGGGTCGCCTCGCGAGGGGATAGCCTCGCAAGGCCCCTCATCGCCAGGCCAAGCCCTGGCGAGGCCGGCAAGCCCCGGATCGCCTCGTGAGGCAGTCCCTCGGGAGGCCGCTTTGCAGGGTGTGGCGCGCGGTGCCGGCCTCGGGGCGATCGGCCCGTCACGTGGGTGACACCCCGACGACAGGACGAGGACAACAGGGTATAGCTCAGAGACAACATGATGCAGCTCAGGTGGGCCTCCCTTCTGGTGATAGAGGAGCAGTGGCATCTGCCTTCCCCCCGAAGGAAGCCCCAAGATGTTTCCTCTTTGGTGCAGGAAGATTAGGATGGGTCAGCGTGCCAGGATGGAGGTCATCGCCGAGCCCACCGGCGCGTCACAAGGAGCTACTTTAGCAGGCGGAGACCGCCTTTAGTCAGGATAAGCCTGCGCTCTTGTCCCCCTTTTGAATTGTTGCCCTGTGGCAACCCTTTCCCACTCATATTTTCAGGGAAGAGGACCAAGGCACTACAAAAGGGGCAGGGCTGCTTCTGTGTAAGGGGATCGATTCATTCTCCCCCACACCTCGTGTACTTGGAGCCACAAGCTCTCCATCACAGAGCAATCCAACACAAGCAGGAGTAGGGTGTTACACCGCACGGTGGCCCAAACCTGGGTAGCTCGCGCGTCCCCTTCGTGTCCGGTGAGAGCCAGCGAGTCCGCCGCGTCCCCGCCGTAGTCCCGTCGTAGGCCGCCAAGCAAAGTCCCCCAGAGTTCGAATCCTAAGTTATTGGAGAAGTTTCTTGGACGCAGATCCTAGACTCCGACATTTGGCGCGCCAGGTAGGGGGACTTGCCATCTTCGTGCCTTCGACCTCGACATCGGCACCGACATGGACGCCGCCGCCGCGCGCCGCGAGCGCGCTGCGCATCGGGCCGCCGCCGCTGGGCCCGTTGGGGAGCGGGCGTCTTCCTCCATCCACCCGTCGGCGAGTGGGTGGGACCGCGTCCTCTCCTCCACCGCGTCTTCACCCACAGGGAGTGGCCCCCTTGCTCCGCGCGCCGCGCTGCTCATGGCTCGGGGGTTGTTGCGCTGTCCCCCCCTCCAAGGACGGCCGCGACGCCTAGCTCAAGCGCATCACCGAGCTCGTCTTCGCCGCCAGCGGAGGCCAGGCGCCCCCTCGCCCCGTGCCCGCTTCACCGTGGCGCGCTGAGCGGCCTAGGCGCACCGCTCCCCGTCTTCTTCCTCCTCCGCGCCGCGGCCCGTCCGTGCTGAGCGGCGCTGGCGGCCACCACCCAGCCATGGCTGTCGCCACCAGCGGGGATTCCCAGGGGCCCCGAGGGGTGGCCTGCATCCTGGGAGGATCCCAGGCCCCTCCATCCAGCCGCCACCTCAAGCGCTTCACGCGCGAGGTTAGCGTGGCCCTTCAGGCGTCCGAGCCCGCCGACCGCCTCAAGTGGTCCGAGTTCCCCTTCTCCTTCGACGTCGGCAACCATCCCGGGTCCGCCAGGGCTGCGGGGGCTGTCCCTTTGCTGTGCACTTCGACTATCGGCGGTGTGGCCGTCACCAAGACACTCATCGACGGCGGCGCTGGCCTCAACGTGGACTCTGTGGAGACTTTCGAGACACTCCGGGCGCCAGGTGTGCGCCTAGTGCCCACCAGACCCTTCTCGGGCGTCACCGGCGGCTCCTCTGCCCCCCTGGGGCAGGTGCGCCTTCCCGTCACCTTCGGCACCCACGAGAACTACTGCACGGAGCTCGTCATTTTCGATGTGGCTCGCATTGGCCTGCCCTACAATGCCATCTTGGGCTACCCGGCACTCTCCAAATTCATGGCCGCGACACACCATGCCTACGGCCTCGTCAAGATGCCCGACAGCAGCGGTACCCTCACAATCCGTTGCGACGTGAAGGATGTGGTGCGCGCCCTCGCGCACGCCCACAAGGCGGCTGCCGCCGCATCTCGGGCCAAGGAGGACGCCCCTGAGCCTGCCGAGCCGGCGCCCGCGAAGAAGAAGCTACTGTTCTCCCAGGAGCGGGCCGAGACCAAGAAAGTGTCGTTGGATGGGAGCGGCGTGGGCCCCTTCCTCACCATCGGCAGTGGCCTTTCCCCCGAGCAAGAAGGCGCCCTCGTCGACTTCCTTCAGGCGAATGCTGATATGTTCGCTTGGACAGCCTCGGACATGCCTGGCGTGCCGAGGGAGGTGATCGAGCACCACTTGGCGGTGTGCCCCAACGCACGCCCCTTCAAGCAGAAAGTATGGTGCCAGGCGCCCGAGAAGCAGGACTTCGTCATTGGGGAGGTTGAGAAACTCTAGGACACCGGAATCATCCGCGAGGTGCTCCACCCGGAGTGGATCACCAACCCCGTTGTCGTCGCCAAGCCGCACGGCGGCAAGCGCATGTGCGTCGACTTCACCAACCTCAACAAGGCCTGCCCCAAGGACCACTTCCCGCTGCCAAGGATTGACCAAATAGTAGACTCCACCGCCGGGTACGATCTGCTCTGCTTCCTGGACGCCTTCTCGGGCTATCATCAGATCAAGATGGCCAAGGAAGATGAGGAGAAAACTAGCTTCATCACCCCCTGCGGAGTGTTCTGCTATGTGTGCCTGCCCTTTGGCCTGAAGAGCACGGGGGCTACCTTCCAGAGGCTGATGCGCATCTGCCTGGGGTGCCAGATGGGGAGAAACGCGGAGGCATACGTCGACGACATCGTCATCAAAATGCGCAAGGCGCGCACCCTCATCGAGAACCTGATGGAAACCTTTGCCAACTTGCGCAAGGTCAACCTCAAGCTCAACCCCGCCAAGTGTGTCTTTGGTGTCCCATCCGGCAAGCTCCTGGGTTTCCTGGTCTCCCATCGTGGCATCGAGGCCAACCCTGAGAAGATTAAGGCCATCGAGGAGATGCGGCCGCCCCACAACCTCAAGGAAATGCAGCGCCTGGCGGGATGCATGGTCTCGCTCGGTCGCTTCATATCCATGTTCGGTGAATGGGCTCTGCCTTTCTTCAAGCTCATGAAGAGGTCTGGCCCCTTCAAGTGGACCCCTGAGGCCGACGCTGCCTTCGAGGACCTCAAGAGATACCTCACGAGCCCTCCCGTCATGGTCGCCCCGCGCCCACGCAAGCGCCTGCTGTTGTACTTGGCGGCCAATCCCCAGACGGCCAGTGCGGCCCTTGTGGCGGAGCGGGAGGAGTGAGTCTGCGTCAAGAAGAAGCCTGCCGAGCCTGTGCCTGCGGGCGCCATGAAGGCATCGCTAGAGCCCCTCAAGGCCCTACCGACACCTGCCGAGGGCCCCCCTCCGGAGGCCCCCGTGGCGCCACCTCTGGAGGCCCCCGCGATGTAGCAGTCTGAGCCCCTCAGCGAGCACGACTTGGATACCATGGTCACACGCCTCGTCGAGCACCCCGTCTACTTCGTTAGTACGGTGCTGCGAGACACGCATGAATGGTACCCCATGCAGCAGAAGCTCCTCCTGGCGCTCCTCATGGCCTCCAGGAAGCTACGCCACTACTTCTAGGGTCACCCAGTCAGAGCTATCTCCTCCTACCCGCTGGAGCAAGTCCTGCAGAGCACAAATGCGACCGGCCGAGTCGCCGAATGGAACATCGAGCTGCAGCCTTTCGAGCTGGAGTTCCTCACCACCAGGACTGTCAAGGGCGCGGCCTTGGCGGACTTGGCAGTGTAGTGGACGGACACGCATCAAGATGAGCCGCAGGAGGAGTCGTCCTTGCTCGAGGAGGCCACCTCCGGAGGCTGGAGCATGCACTTCGATGGGGCCTTCGCGCGCCAGGGTGCGGGGGATTGGGGTGGTTCTCACTACACCCACACGCGACAAGCTTTACTATGCAGTGCAGCTCTGCTTCGGGCGCACCGATAAGGTCTCCAACAACATCGCCGTGTATGAGGGTCTCATCGCCGGGCTCAAGGCCGCCATCGCGCTTGGAGTCAGGCGCATCATCATCAAGGGCGACTCGCAGCTCCTCGTCAACTTCTCCAACAAGAAGTACAAGCCGAAGGACGAGCACATGGCAGCCTACCCGGAGGAGGTGCGCAAGCTCGAGAAGCGCTTCATGGGCATGGAGCTGCAGCACGTTGAAAGCACATTTGCTCCCTTGGTGGTTTTGGTAATTCATAACAACATATATCTCATTGAACTAATGTCCATTCAAGATTAAGATTTCAGGATGTTCAATGATTGGCATGGCATGGACTAGAGATGTGGACCCCTCAAAATGCTAAGGATAAGGATTGGCAAAAGACCAAGACTCTACATTTTTGGTTCAGTGATCCAAGATCACCTTGAGTCCATAGGAAAGCCAATACTATTAAAAGGGGATGAGGTGTTGCTTAATGGTCTTTTTGCTCAAGTGCTTAGTGACAGTACTCCTAAACCCTCAACCACTCTCTCTACCCAAATATGTCCAGAACCTACATTCTAACTCGGCCCCACCGAAATTTCCTATCTGGCCCCACCGAGTTCATCCAAGACTTAGCCACTGCCAAAACCCTAACAAATCGGATCCACCGAAATGGATCTCGGTCTCACCGAGATGGCCTTGCCAACTCTCTGTAATCGTTTGCACTTACTTCGGTCTCACCGAGTTGTGCAAATCGGTCTCACCGAGATGGCTTGCCAACTCTCTGTTGCCTTATTGCTTCACTTCGGTCCTACCAAGTTGATGCAATCGGTGCCACCGAGATGAGGATTGCCCTAGCCATTGCACTTTGGTCCATCCGACTTGTTCGTATCGGTCCCACCGAGATTCCTAAAGTTCATATCTTTTACACAGTTCGGTGCTACCGAGATGATTGTTTCGGTGCCACCGAGTTGGGTCAAAAGTGTGTAACGGTTGGATTTGGTGTGGAGGCTATATATACCCCTCCACCACCTCCCTTCTCAGTAAGGAGAGCCATCAGAACGTGCCTACACTTCCACCATACATTTTCTGAGAAAGAACCACCTACTCATGTGTTGAGATCAAGCTATTCCATTCCTACCATTTGAAACTTGATTTCTAGCCTATCCCAAGTTGCTTTCCACTCAAATCCCTCTTCCACCATAGCCAAATCTGTGAGGAGTTGTTTGAGTGCTGGGAAGACTATCATTTGAAGCACAAGAGCAAGGAGTTCATCAACAACACACCGTCTATTACCTTTTGGAGAGTGGTGTCTCCTAGATTGGTTAGGTGTCACTTGGGAGCCTCCAACCTGATGTGGAGTTGAACCAAGCAGTTTGTAAGGGCAAGGAGATCGCCTACTTCGTGAACATCTACCCCGAGTGAGGCTAGTCCTTCGTGGACGTAAGCCATGGTAGAATAGACAAGGTTGCTTCTTCGTGGACCCTTCGTGGGTGGAGCCCTCCGTGGACTCGCGCAGCCGTTACCCTTCGTGGGTTGAAGTCTCCATCAACGTGGACGTACGATAGCACCACCTATCAGAACCACGCCAAAAACCACCGTGTCTTCATTGCGTTTGAAATCTCCGATCCCCTCCTTTACTTACATATGCAATTGCTTATTTTCCGCTGCTACACTCTTAGAATTGCATGTGTAGGGTGATGCTTGACATGTACTAATTCTAAAATCTGCCCACAACTAACATTGGGAAAAGGTTAGGTTTTATTTGGTCAAGTAGTCTAATCACCCCCCCTCTAGACATACTTTCGATCCTACAAGTGGTATCAGAGCTTTGGTCTCCGTAAGCCTTGATTTCCATTGTTTTGGTGATCATAGCCTTGGTTTCACAACCTAGGAGAGTATGTCGTCTAGTGAGGGTAACTATCACCGTAGACGTCCATCTTTTGATGGTACAAACTTTGCTAGTTGGAAACATAAGATGAAAATGCATATTCTTGGTCATAACCCTGCCGTTTGGGCTATTGTTCATGTTGGCTTATAAGGTGACTTCTTTGTGGATGGCAAGGAACCAGATCGTGAAGCAACCCCGGAAGAATTGAAGATGTTACAATACAATGCTCAAGCTTGTGACATTCTATTCAACGGTTTATGTCCGGAAGAATTCAACAAAATCAGCCGCCTCGAGAATGCAAAGGAAATTTGGGATACTTTTGTTGATATGCATGAGGGTACCAAGTCCGTCAAGGAATCTAAGTTGGATGTGCTTCAAAGTCAACTTGACAAGTTCAAGATGAAGGATGGTGAAGGAGTCGCTGAGATGTACTCTAGGCTTGCTCTCATCACAAATGAGATTGCCGGCTTAGGAAGTGAAGAGATGACCGACAAATTCATCATCAAGAAGATACTTAGAGCTTTGGATGGAAAATATGATACCGTCTGCACATTGATCCAAATGATGCCAAATTACAAAGATCTCAAGCCCACGAAAGTCATTGGAAGGATTGTTCTCATGAAATGTCACTCAAGGACAAAGAGGAGCTGCACAACAAATCAAGTGGTGCTTACAAGGCCTCAACCAATGCTCCAACAACTTCAAGTGACAAGCTAGTATCAAATGAAGAGATAAGCCTAATGGTGAAAAGGTTCAACAAGTTCTACAAGAACAAAGGGAAAGAAAGAAGCTCTAGCTCAAGACACTATGAGAGAAGATCATCAAGTCGTGACCGTAATTGCTACAATTGTGGAAAGCCCGGACACTACTCCAATGAGTGTACGGCTCCCTACAAGAAAAGAGACGAATCACCAAGAGGAAGACATAGAAGAGACGAATCACCTCATAAGGAGAGAAGGAGTAGAGATGATCGTTATGAACGAAGACATTCTCGAAGAAGCTAGGATTCAGAGAGGAAGGACAAGTCATCCAAGAGCTACACAAGAAGAAGACATCAAACTCATGTTGGTGAATGGGTTTCCGGCTCCGACTCCGACAACCACTCCGAGAGAAGTTATCACTCCAACTCTGACTATAGTCAAGATGAAGGTGTTGCCGGACTTGCACTTGTATCATCCAACTCCTATGATCTATTTGACTCACCAAATGAAGGAATTGGAAGATGCTTCATGGCAAAAGGCCCTAAGGTATCACACCCCGACTATCTTGATTTCAATAGTGATGAAGATGATTTGCTTGGTGATGATGATTTACTTGTTGACAAGGATAGTAATGTGAGCTATAAGGAAAATGCTAGTAATTATGATAGTCAAGAGGAAATGAGTGACAATGCTATGAAGGAGATTGAGCGTCTAACTAAAGAACTAAATGCTCTTAAGTTAGCTCATGAAACAACTCAAGAGGATCATAGAGAACTTCTAAGAACTCATGAGAAGCTACGCTTCGAGAAGCTAAATTTAGAGCAAGAGCATGAGTTTCTTAAAGCTATCAATGACGATCTTCGAAATAAGAGTTCTTCATATCTTGCCAAACGCTTACTCTTGTCTACCTTTATGCCACAAGTTAAATCTAAGCAAACTAGCAACAAGGGTAAAAATGGTTCTACCTCTAGTAGTAACAATAACAATGCTAAATCCAATGTTGTTACTTCTAGTAGTTCTATTGATTCCACTAATGATTCTCTTAGCCAAGTTACACTTGAGCAAGAAAATATGCTATTGAAAGGAATTATAGAAAAAGGTGTCTACAAGAGTCTTGCCGGGAGTAAGCAATTTGAGGAAATTGTACGCAAGCAAGGAAGGAACCGGAAGAACCAAGGTGTTGGTCTTGAACGAAAGTTCAATGCCAATGGAGTTGAGTGAGAAGAAGATCAATACCCCAAGACGAAGTTTGTTCCTCAACAAGAGAAGTATGATCCTACTTCCTTCAAGGGAACAAAAGCTCAAGAAGATCTTCCACCACAAGACCACAAGCTAAAAGGAAAGGACAAGCTTCAAGAAGAGATTGATTCATTTGAAGAAGCTCCTCAAGCCATGGTCAACTGGATTCCCAAGACTTCATCAAGTTCTACTTCATCAAGTACTACTACAACTCCAAGGATTCCCATCAAGTTGATGTGGGTCCAAAAGAAGAAGAACTAGAGAGTTCTTGAGGGTGACTCCGCCAACAAACTTCACTCATATTCTTTATGGCAAGGACTTGTGCAACCAACTTCCACATTTTGCACTAGTTCATGGAGTCACAAACCCTCTTGTTGGTAAGGCAAGGGATAAGGTATTCAATGCATTCATGGACATCATCATATGTGTATTTCACTCTATGTCTATGGATATCCTTGTATGTTCCTTGTGTGGGACTAACCCATGTAGGTATTGAAAGCACAAAACTCCAAAGGATTGCTCCCAACTCTTGATGGTCTACATCAACATTGAGCATCCACATCTTCAACATCTATATGAAGTCATCATCGACAAAACTCAAGGTTAGTTCATCCCTCTTAGGGGGGATATCACATCTAGGGGGAGCTTTGCTCTAAGCAATTGAGCTAAAGCAACTCTAATGGTGTGAACACATTAATGCTTTATGTAAAAGTGGTAACCCCACTTGTGCTTAAACGATGAGTATGACCTATGATCAAATGTTCTCATTTGGCTCCTAAGTCAATATACTCATATATAGATGACCTAGTCATCGCCATTGCTTGATAGATGCTAGAATTGGTTGTGCATGTTTGACACATATTTCATTTGCTATCTTATTGTGTAAGCATGTTGGTTTGCATGTTTTCATCATTCAAGGACATCCATTTGTTGTTTTGATTGTCTTGGTTTTTCTGACCAAGTGGATGTACAAGAATGCCTAAGTACCTTCTCTAGCTATCTATGCTTTCTTGTCTCAAATTCTATTCTTGCTGCATCACAAAAATTGAACAAGTCATTTTCGGACCCTCCGGGTGAGGAGCACTCGGAGTCACCGATCTGAAAGGGCTGAACCTCCAAAACCTTCTAAATGATTTCGGCAGAACCAATTCACTCCAACTCGGTCCAACCGAAATCACTTAGATTGATCTAGGTTTTCCATCTCGGTGCTACCGAATTGAACCACTTCGGCGCCACCAATGTGCTGTACTGCGTGCAGTTACACATAACGGTGCCACCGAGTTGTTCAACTCGGCGCCACCGACAGCGTACGGGTATATATGTCGCGCGGACCGAACGGTTGAAATTTCTCGACCCCACTCGTTCCCGCTCCCCGTTGTTGCCGTCGCCCTTCGTCTTCGGACTTCGCCGTCGTCTCCAGCGAGCTCTCGCCGCCGGATTCCGCCGCCGTCAACGGGAATCTCCTCCGCCGTTGCCGCTGTAGAGGATCTCCACCAAGTTAGGGTGAGATTTGATCCCTTTCGTGCTTCCCTTTTCCGATTCAATGCATGATTGGACTGCCTGAATTCATGCCACGGATTGAGAACTCCTGTTACACTACAAACTCCATAGATTAGATTCGAGCAAAAGTTTTAGGTTTAAGTTTCCGCAGAATGCATCTTGGACCGACCGATTCGAAGTTTTCGGTTCCACCGATTTGGCCTCTGGCCATAGCACTAGTACGTCTCGGTGCCACCGAGTTGTATGAATCGGTGAGACCGAAAGTAAATCTCAGTGAAACCCTAGCATCTCGGAGCCACCGAACCTCATATCGGTGTGACCGAAGTGGTGTGTAAGGTTTCTGTAGTGTGCTTCGGTATCACCGAGATGATCAACTCGGTCCATCCGATATGCATCCTGTGAAAACTTGAAACTAAGAGTTGAACTCAAATTTTATGAAAATTATCTGCTTTTTGTGATGACTCATCTACTCTGCCCATACCTATCTATCCACAGGGTCAGCTCAGCAAGATGTCAGATCCCAATAGTGACAGTCAGAACAGGTCAGAGCAGAATGCAGAAATGAGTGAAGGGTCAAGCCCAGCCGAAAGTTTCTATGAGGGAGAGAGGAGCTCTTCAGATCTTCCAAAAGCTGCAACCAGAACAAGGAAGAAGAAAACCTCAGACAGTGAGGATGAGGATTTTGTTGCAAGTGAAGCTGCATCCAAGAAAATGAGAGTTGTGCTTGCTAAGGAGTACAACACCAAACCTTCAACTGCCAAAGATAAAACAGCTGTGAGGAAAGTGCCTAAGCAGACTATGCAATTCACTCTTGAAGAGCCTAGTGACACAGAACCAGCTGCAGGTGGCAAGAAGAAGAGAGTAAGGAAAACTATTGCCCATGTGATTGCTAGACCCTCCATGATGATTGATGAGGAAGAAGAGGAGGAAGAGCCAGCAGCCACTGCACCCCCTGCAAAAGCTCAAAAGCTTATGTCACATGCAATTAAGACTACTGCCCCCAAGGCAAAGCCAAAGGTGTCAGCACCAAAGAGATCTACAAGGAATATTTTAGCCGCAGAGAAGAACAAGGCCCCAGTGCCTGAGTCAAATGTTGATGAAGAGCCTCTAGTGCTCAAAAAGTTGAAGCCAAAGATACCAGACCATGACAATGCACACCCAGTCACAGAGAACATGATGCTGAGGAAGGATAAAGGGTTGCGTCAGTGGAGATTGACAGATCCTTATGCTATAAGGAGAAGGACATCATGTGACTATTGCTTTCACACTCGTGAACAACAAGATTTTTATGAGACAGTATTGCTTGATAAGAAGCCCATAGTTAGTGACATGAAATGGGTGGATTGGGAATACATTGATGAGAATGAGGACTACTTCCCCCATGTCCATGAAAACTTCAGGATTGCAGGAGTTGATGACTTTGTCGGTAAGAAGTTGACCAAGTGGAATGATGAGATGGTCATGCATTTTTACTCTACTGCACACTTCTATCCAGATGGCCACACTATATGGATGACTGAGGGTATCAGATACCAGTCTACCATCTCTGAGTGGGCGAGTCTTATTGGTGCACCCAAGGAAGAGGATGATGACATTGATATCTATGCCAAGCTCAAGATGGATCACAACTCCATGGCTAACATGTACACTGCAATTCCTCAGAAAGACCTTGAGACTCACAAACTTGGATCAGTGAAGCATCTGCTCCCAGGATTAGCCACAACGAACACTATACTGCGGTACACTCTGCTACCCAAGTCAGGAGATGACAAGATGATTCGTGGCCACTCCATCAATTTGCTGCATTTGTTTGATACACCTTAGAAGTTCAAGGTGATGAACCTGATAGTAGAAACTATCAAGAGGACTGCAGCAGATCAGAAGAGATCGTGCGGATATGCCCCACATATTCAGATTTTGATCAATTCCAAGGTTGGAACTAGCACATACCTTCTTGATCGAGAGCACTTGCCACTCCGTCCAGAGTTTGAGGACAATGTGATAGTGATGGATTCTTTGCATCCCACTTCAGCACAAGCCCAAGAGAAGATCCGCATAGCAAAGGAAGCAAAAGCAGCTCAGGAGGCATCAACTCCAAATGCTCCTATTGCCAATCTCAAGACACCCAAGGATCAAATGACATATCTGCTTAAAGCCACTTTGAGGATTGAGCAAAGTTTGGCCAACCTCACCAATACCCAGGCTAGTTTTGAGCAGATTATTGAGACCAAATTTCATGATCTTGATGTAAAGGTGATAGAGATTCAGACTACCGTAGAGCAACTGCAGAATGACGTTGATGCTGTCAAGACAGCCCCATCAGATGACAGTGGAGATGACAGACCAACCACACAGCAATTTCAGACAGTGCCCAGAGCAGCCAGGTCTGCTGCGATACCCGTTGTGGATCCGAGGACCACAGTATCTGCACCAGCTGCTACTGCCACAGTGCCCCCACCGGTCTCCACTCCACCAGCCCAGCAAACGTCCGCAGAAGCCTTCGCGGATGCACTTCTTTCTACGCCGTCTACGCACACCGGAGCTGCTAGCAGGAGATCGCCTTCAGGAGCTTCGGAGGACCGTGCTTAGAGTGCCGACTAGTCCTATACAGTTCGATCTTTTTGGTACTTGTTGCCAAAGGGGGAGAATTTGTATATATCATAGGCTTCGAGAGAGAGTGTTTTGGTCGTTGGTTTTTCTCTCGAGAGTTCTTTTGCTACTTATTTGCTTGTTGGTACTTTGTTATATGTGTGCTTGCTACAGTTAATATGTTGCTTATACTTGTGAGCTACCTCATGTGATGATCATATTATGCTTATTGTGATGATCTATGTTTATCTTCTTCATTATCTTATATGATCACTCACTTATGTTGGTGATGCGTGCTTTCTATTCCAATCATATCATTTTGCGCGCTCCACCAAGATGTATGTGACATGGAAGAGTGACCCACAAGCCTAATCGATTGTGCATTTGCATTCAAACGCAAATTTTTAATAGTGCACAAATTTAGGGGGAGCTCTTGCTTATCACATACTTCTCAAAGCGACGATGTATTTCATTCTTTTAATCATTTGTCGAAGCTTTGATCTATATGTTGTCATCAATTACCAAAAATGGGGAGATTGAAAGCACATTTGCTCCCTTGGTGGTTTTGATAATTCATAACAACATATATCTCATTGAACTAATGTCCATTCAAGATTAAGATTTCAGGATGTTCAATGATTGGCATGGCATGGACTAGAGACGTGGACCCCTCAAAATGCTAAGGATAAGGATTGGCAAAAGACCAAGACTCTACATTTTTGGTTCAGTGATCCAAGATCACCTTGAGTCCATAGGAAAGCCAATACTATTAAAAGGGGATGAGGTATTGCTTAATGGTCTTTTTGCTCAAGTGCTTAGTGACAGTACTCCTAAACCCTCAACCACTCTCTCTACCCAAATATGTCCAGAACCTACATTCTAACTCGGCCCCACCGAAATTTCCTATTCGGCCCCACCGAGTTCATCCAACACTTAGCCACTGCCAAAACCCTAACAAATCGGATCCACCAAAATGGATCTCGGTCTCACCGAGATGGCCTTGCCAACTCTCTGTAATCGTTTGCACTTACTTCAGTCTCACCGAGTTGTGCAAATCGGTCTCACCGAGATGGCTTGCCAACTCTCTGTTGCCTTATTGCTTCACTTCGGTCCTACTGAGTTGATGCAATCGGTGCCACCGAGATGAGGATTGCCTGAGCCATTGCACTTCGGTCCATCCGAGTTGTTCGTATCGGTCCCACCGAGATTCCTAAAGTTCATATCTTTTACACAGTTCGGTGCTACCGAGTTGATTGTTTCCGTGCCACCGAGTTGGGTCAAAAGTGTGTAACGGTTGGATTTTGTGTGGAGGCTATATATACCCCTCCACCACCTCCCTTCTAAGTATGGAGAGCCATCAGAACGTGACTACACTTCCACCATACATTTTCTGAGAAAGAACCACCAACTCATGTGTTGAGATCAAGCTATTCCATTCCTACCATTTGAAACTTGATTTCTAGCCTATCCCAAGTTGCTTTCCACTCAAATCCCTCTTCCACCATAGCCAAATCCGTGAGGAGTTGTTTGAGTGCTGGGAAGACTATCATTTGAAGCACAAGAGCAAGGAGTTCATCAACAACACACCGTCTATTACCTTTTGGAGAGTGGTGTCTCCTAGATTGGTTAGGTGTCACTTGGGAGCCTCTAACCTGATGTGGAGTTGAACCAAGCAGTTTGTAAGGGCAAGGAGATCGCCTACTTCGTGAACATCTACCCCGAGTGAGGCTAGTCCTTCGTGGACATAAGCCATGGTGGAATAGACAAGGTTGCCTCTTCATGGACCCTTCATGGGTGGAGCCCTCCGCGGACTCGCGCAACCGTTACCCTTCGTGGGTTTAAGTCTCCATCAACGTGGACGTACGATAGCACCACCTATCGGAACCATGCCAAAAACCACCGTGTCTTCATTGCGTTTGAAATCTCCGATCCCCTCCTTTACTTACATATGCAATTGCCTATTTTCCGCTGCTATACTCTTAGAATTGCATGTGTAGGGTGATGCTTGACATGTACTATTGCTAAAATCTGCCCACAACTAAAATTGGGAAAAGGTTAGGTTTTATTTGGTCAAGTAGTCTAATCACCCCCCTCTAGACATACTTTCAATCCAACACACGTCCCTCGCAGCGACAACAGTGAAGCGGACGAAATTGCCCAGCGCGCTTCTCGGCGCAAGCCCCAGAGCCCCGGTGTCTTCGAGGAGAGGATCCTAAAGCATTCAGCGATGCCCTCGATCGCCAGCATCCCGGCGCCTCACGAAGAGCTCCGTCCCACACCACCCATGGGTGCACCAGACTGCGGACCAGCTTCAGGCACTCGCCTGCTGCTGGCGCTCGAGTCGCAGCCTGAGAGCTGGACCGCGGAGATCAAGGCCTATCTGGAGGGCAGCGCCCTCCCGAAGATCGACGCGGAGGCAGAGCGCGTGGTCTGCCAGGCCATGCTCTACCACTTGAGGGAGGGTGACCTGTACCGCCACCGCCCGAACGGAGTCGCGCTGTGGTGCATCTCCAAGGAGCAAGGCCGCGAGCTGCTCGCCGACATCCACGGAGGCGACTACGGCCATCACTCGTCCTCGTGCACTCTCGCAGGTAAGCCATTCCGCAGCTGTTTCTACTGGCCCACAGCGCTCGAGGATGCCACAGAGCTGGTCCAGGCATGCGAGGCCTGCCAGTTCCACGCCAAGCAGATCCACCAGCCGGCACAAGGGCTCCAGACCATCCCCCTCTTGTGGCCCTTCGTGGTATGGGGGCTGGGTATCCTCAGGCCTTTCCCTCGCGTGGCTGGCGGCTACCGCTACCTCTACGTCGTCATCGACAAGTTCACCAAGTGGGCGGAGGTGGAGCCTGTCCGGACCATCCCAACAGGATCAGCGGTCAAGTTCATCAAGGGCCTGGTGTGCCGCTTTGGCGTCCCCAACCGCATCATCACGGACAACGGCACGCAGTTCACCAGCGGCCAGTTCAAGACCTA
The DNA here is from genome assembly GCA_039707655.1 of Elymus sibiricus. Classification (NCBI taxonomy): domain Eukaryota; kingdom Viridiplantae; phylum Streptophyta; class Magnoliopsida; order Poales; family Poaceae; genus Elymus; species Elymus sibiricus. Next base: position 352,737,914 of record CM077666.1, read on the forward strand.
CTGTGCCAGCATCGGCACGCAGATCTGCTTCGCCTCCGTGGCACACCCTCGAAGCAACGGCCAGGCCGAGCGCGCCAATGCTGAGGTCCTCAAGGGCCTCAAGACTAGGAGCTTCAAGAAGTAGCTCGCGGCATGCGGCAAGGGCTGTCTGGAGGAGCTCCCTTCAGTGCTATGGTCCATCCGCACCACGGCGACCAAGCACACCGGCGAGACACCTTTCTTCCTCGTCTACGGGGCAGTAGCGGTTCTCCCTGCCGAGGTCAAGCACCGGTCCCCGCGGGTCTTGGCTTTCGACGAGTCTCGTCAAGACGGCCTGCGGGAGGATAACCTGCTTTTCCTCGAAGGGACGCACCGCCAGGCCGCCCTTCGCGCGGCAAGGTACCAGCAGGCATTGCGTCGCTATCACAGCCTCAACATACGCCCCCGCACCCTCGAGGCGGGCGACCTTGTCCTGTGCCGGATCCTCTCCAGAGAGGGACTCCACAAACTCTCACCCATGTGGGAGGGACCTTTCAGGGTCACGCACATCTCCCGGCCCGGCGCGGCACAGCTCGAAACGGAGGAGGGTGTTCCAGTACAAAACACATGGAACATCCAACATCTCCGCAAGTTCTATCCGTGACTTCACGGATACGAATGAAATGGAGCTGTACACGCTCCGGAGCTCCCTCTACCAGCGCTGCCGTCGGCACGCGGGAGCTCCCTCCCACTCTCGTGGAAGCCCCACGCTCCGCGCTGGCGGATACCCCATGCTCCGCGCTGGCGGACGCCCCATGCTCCGCGCTGGCGGCCTACTTACTTGAGGGGCCCACGGCCATCACATCCTCAAAAGCTGACCCGTGTCGAACACGGCAGTGCCTATCTTTTCTGTTGTACAATGAATCTATTTCATGCATCAGTAAAGCCTGCTCCCTAATAGCAACCGGTGTTCTTGCAGCTGAGTCTGCCTCGGGAGGCGTGCTCACGATCTCTCCCCGTGTGTCTCACGCGAGCGGGGGCTGGGCACGGTGCCTGTGCTCGGGTCAGTCCCAGCAGCACTGCAAAACCCAAGTGACTGAGCTCTGGCTCGCGGGATGGCTCCCGTGCACATCACCTCATGAGGTCCTTGGTGCTCTTGCCTCCTCGCGTAACACCCACAGGCGGCCTCGCGAGCGCGCCCCGCCACGTTACTTGCAAAGACTTGGTAATTTCCCTGGTGCAGGGCCTCAAGAACCTCAGGAGCCTCAGGAGCCCCACCCTCGGGAGGCCTTGCGGTCGGCGCCCCGCGGACGGAGGGCTTCGTGAGCAACCGCGCCTCGCGAAGGGCTCACCCCAAGCCAAGCGTCGACAAAGGAGCTAAGTTTAAGCGCCCCTCGGGTCCTTTCCTTCTCATTTCTCTCTCATGGCGTCCTGATTTCCTTGGCACAAGCCGCCTGCGCGTCAAGGGGGGACCCTGAGCATTGCGTCTCAGGGACTCCTACCAGCCCCAAGAGCCCTACACCCTCTGGCCTTGTCGAGCGCACGCTTTGGGCATACCAGCGACGGTGTAGCCCACCTCAGGGGCTGGGTCCCAGCGACGCAGGGCACAAGGGCAATGTAAAGGGGGATAAGGGCCTCGGGAGAAAAACAAAAACACATTAAGCATCAGGTACTTAGCAATAAAAGTGCTGCGCAAATGTCTCACACCCCCAGGGGGCTACATCGATCCAATACAGAAAAAAAGAAGAAAGAGGGCCGGCCACGGCGCCATCATCCCCAAGAATCCGCATCGAGCTCCGCTCGCGCCTAATCGGAGTCTTCGTCCTCTCTCCCGCTTCCATCGGGGGAGGCGGCAGCATCGTCGCTGCCATCCTCGCTGGAGGAGCCGCTGTAGCTGCCGTCCTCGCTCTCCACGCAGCACTCCAGGCGGCTGCTGGAAACCCCAAAGATCTTCACGAAGAGGGTGGCGGCTCCGTCATACTTGAAGTGGAGAAGGTGCCCCCACATCAGGCCCCGGGCGAGGGCAAAGGAGTTCCACCCCTGCTTCAAGAACATGAAGCCGGAGGGGGTGAACTCTGCCGCCACCCAGGAGGGGCCGTTGCAGCAGTCGTCTGCCTGCAGCCACAGGCCCAGGGGCGCGCGCTCCTCCATCTCCCTCGCGAAGGAGTCCAGGAGCCGAAGCCAGGTGCAGGGCGAGCGGTGCATGTCCACGATGAACTCGTGGGTTGCCTCCGCTGAGTGCCTCCCCGCCTGGGGAGGAAGAGCAGCGGAACCACCGCGACTGCCTCAGCCGCGGCCTCCGCGCCCGCGAGTAGTGCCTCTTCCACGACCACGAATCGTGCCCATTCCGTGGGTGCTGGGACCGGCCTCTGTGCCGGCGGCCGCGGAGCGTGCCCGACCCCGAGGAGGAACCCTCGTCGCTGTGTACGAACCACGGGCCCGACCTCTACCCCTCACCGCCGTCGGCTTCGGCGGCTCCACCTCCTCTTCCATCCTCTTCCTTTTCTCGGTCGCGAAGAGCTTCCTGGGGGAGCCATGGCCGTGGCGGTGACGGGCGGAGAAGTTGGAAGTTGGAGAGAAATGGGTAGCCGAGGAGATGGTCGCAAGGCAGGCTGGGGACGGAGTGAAGGGGCAATGGAATGCCCATGCCCCGCGCGGGCAGGTTTTATCGACGGGGCGGCGGTTATCGAGGTGTCACAGGGAGTGGAGGCGCCGCGCCCACAAAGGCTGCCACGCGTCGCCCCTGGGCCCGGCGTCTCGATGGGCCCCGTGGCGCTTCATTCCCAACGGGCGGGACACGCGCGCCACGGGCCTGGGGGCTACTGTCGGCCCAGTGGGACCCATGGTACCACGGCCTGTCGACCTCTGGCCCAGGAGGCGGCGCTTGGGCCGGCCCAAGCGAGATAGCCCTGGCGTCGACACCTGGGAGGGGTCGCCTCATGAAGGGATAGCCTCGCGAGGCCCCTCATCGCCAGGCCAAGCCCTGGCGAGGCCAGCAAGCCCCGGATCGCCTCATGAGGCAGTCCCTCGGGAGGCCGCTTTGCGAGGCGTGGCGCGCAGTGCCGGCCTCGGGGCGATCAGCCTGTCACGTGGGTGACGCCCCGACGACAGGACGAGGATAGCAGGGTACAGCTCAGAGACAGCAGGATGCAGCTTAGACGGGCCTCCCTTCTGGTGATAGAGGAGCAGTGGCATCTGCCTTCCCCCCGAAGGAAGCCCCAAGATGTTTCCTCTTTGGTGCAAGAAGATCAGAACGGGTCAGCGCGCCAGGATGGAGGTCATCGCCGAGCCCACCGACGCGTCACAAGGAGCTACTTTAGCAGGCGGAGACCGCCTTTAGTCAGGATAAGCCTGAGCTCTTGTCCCCCTTTTGAATTGCCGCCCTGTGGCAACCCTTTCCCGCTCATATTTTCGGGGAAGAGGACCAAGGCACTACAAAAGGGGTAGGGCTGCTTCTGTGTAAGGGGATCGATTCATTCTCCCCCACACCTCGTGTACTTGGAGCCACAAGCTCTCCATCACAGAGCAATCCAACACAAGCAGGAGTAGGGTGTTACACTGCATGGTGGCCCGAACCTGGGTAGCTCGCGCGTCCCCTTCGTGTCCGGTGAGAGCCAGCGAGTCCGCCGCGTCCCCGCCGTAGTCCCGTCGTAGGCCGCCAAGCAAAGTCCCCCAGAGTTCGAATCCTAAGTTCTTGGAGAAGTTTCTTGGACGCAGATCCTAGACTCCGACACAATGCGTGTGTCCGTAAATCATATCTGGTGAACGTGCACCACAAGCCATTTCTGGCGAACGCCCAAAGAACCGTCAGATCTGCATCGTACGGTGGCAGTTTTGCCATGGCATTTGACAGAACAGCCACTCCTCCGATACATAAAATTTTCACGTGAGCGTTCGCAACTGCCGTATGCTCCCTCCATTTGAAAATATAGTGCTTATAGCTTTACTGAAAATTCAAACCTCACAAACTTTTACCGAGTTTTCGTAGAACAACATGCACATATAGTATTCCCAACATATATCATTTCATTCATCATCGAGAGACATCTATAGGGATGGGGGAGGAATGTACTAGTGTGTTTTCGATAAAGAGGGGCCGTGTGTGTGAGAGAGAGCGAGAGACATCGTTGGATTGAGTCCTCTAACTAAGGAGAGAGAAAGAACGATCGGGATCAGTAGAGAGATGAAATATAGTGTGTATGATATAGTCAAATATTTGAAATAACTCACTATTTTTCATGAGAAAATGAATAAGAGATCATGGCATTTGTAATCCATGCAGATATAATGGAGATATGCATGGTGTATTTGTGGACATACTATACTATTACCATATATGCATTTAACAAGCTCAAGTTCATATTTGAATTTTAGAGTCACATGCCATCGTTTGACCATGTTGCGTCCATGGAGTTCGATTATTAATTTGAGATAATGTCTGGCTTCTGTGATTGACATCTAAATTGGGTTACATCATTACCGAGTCTGGTGAATATTTAAATAATGTTTGCCAAGTTTCGCCTTCCAGGGAATTCAACACAGCACACCGTCAGACAGAACGGGGCGTAACGTAGATGCCACGTGACACTATAGTTTGCTGAGTTCTACTTGGCTAAACTCGGCAATGCACAATGAATATACATAAGCCACGTGGCAGCACTTATTGCCCAATACAAAACTTCTACCGAGATCCTTCGGTAGAAGAACCGGGCAAATATTTTTCTTAGTTCTAAACTCGGCAATGTCCCATCGAGTAAGGACTCGACGCGTGGCACTGCTCTATTGCCGCGTGCCACACTTTGCCAAGTTTGTTAGCCGAGTCCCCATTAACCGACACTCGGCAAAGGAAGACTGCCGTATCACCTACAGCAATTTCAAGCCTCCTTTGGTGTGGAGGAATATCATAGGAATTCTATATGATACGATTTTTATAGGAATTTTTCCTTTAGAGCCATTTGGTTCATAGGAATGGATTCATATACTCCACATTTCAGAGGAAAATAAACATTAAGACTCAATGGAAAAATTCATATGATGTGAACCAAATGACATCTCTTTTCCTATCCCTACTCATAGGATTTGAGATACATGTCGGCCTCCTTTGGTTCATAGGATAGGAATATCATAGGAATAGAAAAAACATAGGAAGTGAGATGATATGCTTCTCAATTCCTCTAGAGAAAGAAATGTCATTTGATGCATAGGATAGGAATTTTTCCATTCAGTCTAGGGTAATGGTTTTTTCCTTTAAAATGTGAAGGACTGGTTCCTATCCTACATAGGATTAGGAATCCATTCGTACAAACCACAGAGCTCCATAGGATTTTTTTTCCTTTGAAAATCCTATCCTATGAAGTTCCTACAAACCAAAGGAGGCCGTACGTCATCTCTTTTCCTACAACTTTCATATTCCTATAATATTCCTGCCCTGTGAACAAAAGGAGGCCGCGGGTATATCAAAATCCGGGACCCACGCATCACTGCCTTTGGGTCTAATCTGCGTCCACAATTTTTTATACGTATATCTCCCCTGCTCCATCCAGCTTACTGCGGGCAAGGTGGGGCTTTGTGATTTGATGCCTCATTGCTCATTTACTAGTACTGTGGCGCTACGACCGGGTTGGCTCCCCTCGCTGCTCCGAACTTTGGTGCATGGCACGTGGACCAAGATGGTGCATGTCCCACATGTCGGCGAAACGCGTGCTGTTAGTGTGTCGCCATTTCGTGTGCGGATTGACCGGGCAGAGTTGCGACGCGAACACGACAGCCATGCTGGAAGTGCGCTGATGTTTCATTTTGAACTATAAAGCAAACCACTTGGTTTTGCTTCTTGGTGCGATATATACAAATCTCGATTATATTGATCTAAAAATAGATATCCAGATTAGTAAAAAGGAGGTGCTTTTGTCGAGCGGTGGGCGGGGAAGCTTGGCCTGTCGGTTTGCTAACATGCGGCCACACGTGTTAGTGGTGTACCAAGCCGATGCGCGTCCCTCCTGAAAAATCAGAACAATGGCAGAAGCAACACGTGGTTTTCTTGAAGAAGTTGATGGAGAAACGGATTCAGCGAAGAGTGAAATGATGGTTGGAAAGGTGCGGCTTTGTGATTTGATGCCTCATTGCTCATTACTACTGCAGTGCCACGACCGGGGTGCGTCCCCCCGAGAACATATCTGGTGATATGGGTACATGATACGATGTTCCAACGTGTTCTAGACCGTTAGATCATGTTCTGATGGACATGGTGAGTCCACACGTGATGGACAGCTCCTCCACCGTGAATTTACACACAGAACCATGACAATGAACTACTAGTCTACCAGCGTTAGTTTAAAACAAAAGGATTCAGTTTCTTTTCTTTTTGAGAACAAAAGGACTCAGTTTTGCCGTGTTCTCAACTTTGTTTATCCATACGTATTGAAGCACGCCTTGAATATCTCAAAGAAGAAATTATCTTAGAATGTTGCATATCACGTCAGTTCTCTGTGATATAATCTTATTTCTCCGAGGTAAATTTCTTGCACTTTGAGTATTGAACATGCAGGTCCATATTTTTATATGGAGATGGCACAACAGTACGCTTGAGAGGAACACATGTTTTTGAGGTGTGTTTGCATGATGAAACATAATCCTTTTGTCTAAAATTAAGGCTGGTAGACTAGTATGTACTAAGATGAAACGTACTAAGATGAAACATAGTAGTAGGAAAAGGGCTTGACGCATAATTAAGAACATAATCAAGGGTGTGTTTGATATTCACAGTGGAGGAGCTGCCCGTCATGTGTGCACTCATCATGTCCATCCGAACACGATCTAACGGTCTAGAACCTAGTGGAGCATCGTATCATATGACATCCCGTATCACCAGATATGTTCTCGCGTCGCCCCTGCTGTTCTACACTGTTATTTGGCGCATGGCACGTGGACCTGGATGCTAGATGTCCCACATGTTGGCGAACATTTATGAAAGCATGCGTCTCCACTCTTACGATGGAGGAGTACAAGACACGGGAGCCCAGTGTACTGTAGTACTACGTAGTAGGAGTTGTAGTCTTGTAACACTTGGTTTTGCTGCTTCGCGTGATCCATCGATACAAAATCCGATTAAATAAGCGAGGGTGGGTCTTTTCCCGCGCGGTAGGCAGGGGAGTTTGGCATAGTCGGCTTGACAGGGAGAGCGACAGAACGATGTGAAATGCTTGAATGTGTAGTGTCAATAATCCACTTCTGAGCCTAGGCTCATCTGCACCCGCGCTGAAGAAAAAAGTCAAAACGAAAACTAGAAAAATTCAAAGAATTCCAATTCTTTTTTGCATGGTAGTTAATTTGATGTGTGAGGTCCGCTTCAATTTTCAAATCATTTGGACATCTGAGCAGCTCTCGGCAAAAAAGACAAATTCGGGGTCTGTAAATAAGTTTACTGTTCATGCACTGTTCTGAGTTGTTGAGTACATTTCAATGCAAATTTAATGTACATGCGACATGAACATGAGTAACAATATGTTCCGGCCTGCCGCTCAACACCCATTGCCAAGACATATCAGTAACATGTGGGAGTGGGACTACATGTGAGCAAACCGACGATTGACCAAGCTGGCAAACTCCAACTCTTATCACGCGGGAAAAGCCCCGCCCTAGCGTTTTCAATCGTTATTTCTATCTATCATCACTCCAGGGAGCAGAACCAAATGTTACAACTTATGAGTTCAAAATGAAAAGCCTGCCGCATTCGCGTCGCACCTCCACACGGTCGGTCGGGCACGCCTCTCAAGCTAGGGAACGCTTGTTGTTTTGCATTTTCACTGACATATGGGACCGTTCCCCCGCAAAAAAAAGACATATGGGACCGTTGTTGAGCAAACCGACTATCGGCAAACCCTCACCCTGCCCGCCGTGCGTCGGCTGAGTTTAGAGGAACAAGGAGGGAGAAGTGCTAAGACTCCAAGAAAATTGGTGTCCGATGGGACTCGTACTGCTTTGTTACTAGTAGTAGTACTCTAGTACTACTGTACCACTGTACTACTCCTGCTCCTACTAGTACTCTACACTAGTAGTAGTACTACAAACTACTACTACTATATCAGGCCATTCAACCGTGTCCCGGCAAAAGACCCCGGACACCGATTATTCGTTCATATTCAAATTTGTTTTCACACAGCAAAATATCCCTGAAAACAACAACACACAGCAAAATTTCGCGGCAAATGAGGGATTTGAATGTGTTGGGGCAGGAAGTTGAGGCTCGGTTTTTATTTTTTGGCGAAATACAGAGGCTCGGGTTTTGGCGCCAAACCGGAAATTTTGCAAATATTTGTCATCTTTTATTCCCAAATGAAGCGCACCGGATGGCGGGCCAACCACACCAGCCTCGTGTGGTTGATACTACCCACTACAAGCAGCCTTTATATCACAGAGTAGTGTACTACTAGTAGTAGTACGTAACAATTCATGTCCTTAACAAAGGGTGCAATGATGACTGTAGCTTATCGGTTCTGGACAACCCGGCTATTTAGCCGGTTGACCAGCTCCTCCGTGGCGAGGTGGGATTAAACATCCAAAACCTGCCGGCCCAATACGGATGTGAAAATCGTAATTACAAATTGCACTCAGTTGACCGTTCAAAAAGTCTATGTGGCACTCTGTTGACTGGTCAAACTGGCCACGTGGCTTGCGGGTCCCACCTATCAGTTTGTAAACAAAAATTTACGCAGGCGCGGCAGGGGTCGAACCTGCGACCCTGCGGAACTGGCCCTTGCGCACGAACCACCCTGGCTATGTATATGTGTGTATGCACGTGTAGGTTGAGCACTTGAGCATGAGCGTGTTTGTTGCGTCTTGTGCTATGTGCATGCATGCGTGCGTGTGTTCGTGCGAGTGTTGCATGCGTGCATGTGTACGTGTGAGTGTTGCATGTATGCTTGCGTGCGTGTGTTCATGCGAGTGTTGCATGCGTGCATGTCTACGTGTGAGTAGAATGCATGCATGCGGGCGTTGCGTGCGTGTTTGTCCGCATGTGTGATGTGTGTGTATTCACCATAGTAACTCCTGTGTATTAAAAGGCCGGCTCAGCATATCATCACTAGGCGACCTTGTCCGCTGTGGTTATCGCGCGCGGGCTACCAACCTAAGGTCTCGACTTCGAATCCCCACCGAGCACTAATTTATTACCATTTGTTTCTTTTTTATCCCCGCTGATAGGTGGGCCCTACGTTAGGGAGATAATGTGCGCTTCTGATGCAACACTAGTTGCGCCACGTGGACTGTTTGACTGGTTAATTGATCGTGTCATCAACAAAATACGTAGCTGTACGGTGATCCAGTGATTGTATAATCACCACAAAATGTATATGCTGACTGTATCATGCTTTCGTTTCAATCAAATACAATGACCGTCAGTGTCACCACCAAAATACGGAGCTGTACGGTGAGCTAGTGACCGTATAATCACCAGAAAATGTATATGGTGACCGTAATGAGCGCATTCTAAAGTCCAGAGACCGTATTGCGCTTTCGCTTGAAATACAATGACCATCACGCGTGAATGTGTATGGGGGCGTACTTTTAGAGGGCCGGGAGATAGTTTGTGTGCATACGTGAATGGGGCGTAGAGGGAGGGGCGTGCGATGAAGAGAGAGATGCCCTTCGTTTCTCTTTATTGTGACTAATTTTATAGGATAAAAATGTAAACATTCACAATACGGAACAAATATCATTGGATGCACCATGCAATTAACTTTCATATATAACTTTGTAGTATTCTATATGTAGATTTTCTTAAATAATTTTTTTGTCACACTCTGTGTAATTTTTATTCAAAACGAATCTTGTATACAGAGTAAAAGTGAACGGATGCCTTTTTTGGATCATTGGGAGCACATGATAATGAGATGTAACATGCGTGAATGTGTGGTTGTCGTATTTTGGAGGGCCTGAAGAGGGTATGTGTACGTATTCGAGAGAGGCGTGGATAGGGGGGTGCGATGAGAGAAAGAGAAAGCATGATAGATGAGAGAGAGATACAGAGAGGGAGAGAGAGACGAATAGGATGTCTCAACGAGATATGGTGAGTTTGTGTATGCAGAGGATAAGGGGAGAGAGGCAGGAGCAGAAATAGTGTGTGTGTTGGTATGTGTGGGTGTGAGAATATAGTGAGACCTAGGGGGGGTAGAGAGTGTGCGAAGTGTTGTGGCACCCCGGCTCAGAGGACCGGTTTACCCAGTGTTTCCAACCCAGAGATCATGTCTTCTGGAAACACACAACAACTTGGAACATAACTGAACTTATCTTTATTGATATAACTCGAGTACAAGCTCATAATTTACATCGATAGTGGGGCCAAAAGCACTACATGTGCTATGACAATATCTACATTATTTATGGAACACAGCAGGGCCTCGATACTACTAGGTGACTACGGCGTAGCGGAACATAGCGCGGAAAACTCCATCCACAGGGACACTGCTGGGACACGGCCTAGTTAGCGTAGCACGAACCATCGGGACCTCCGTCCTCGGCTTCTCCTGCATCTGGCATGATACGCCAGGTGAGTACTTGGAATGTACTCGCAAGCTCATGGCAACCAAAACAATGCAGCAAACAATAGCATGGCAATGATTATATTAGGTGCTTAGGTGCTTACTGTTACCGAATACCAACTTACTCTCTTCGGGGTTATTCCACAACCCTCGAAATACTCATGAGCCATAGAGTACCTCTGAACATGAGACAAGTTCTTCCATTATTATTATTATTATTATGGTTGACCATTCAGTGGCCTAGTACGGACTGTCCAATACCATGGACTCGGCTATTCGAATAGATTCTTACACTCTGCAGAGGTTGCGCACTTTACCCACACTATGGAGCTCCTAGCCTCGTGCTCTCATTCGGGTGGACCGGTGCTGCTCCAACGAAACCTGCCTGACCCGTGACTCCTCTATCGTACCACCGACAATCATAACCTCCCAGGGTCATGTCCTGGGTGGCCCCTGTGTCACCCCGTGACACCTGCCACCGTCGTGGCTAACTAAACTGTGCCAAACGGGGACGCCGGCAAAATAACTCAACTGGGCTCATAGGATTATCGTCGTCTACCTGATCAGGGTAGCACGCACGCATAACCCTCCCTATTTTGGTGGTACCGATAAAAGAGCACAAAGCCAGACCAAGTCAAGGCTGTCCCATACCGGCAAATGTGGCTGCACGAATAAGTCCGGATAGGTGGCACTTGATCAACCAATTAAGTTTAGTGTTGTCAAGTAGTTATCAAGCATGGATTTTTATCATAAATAACTGAATATGACAGTAGCTATGCATTAAGGTAAATTACTATGAATTTCACATATTAAAATAATGCATATAATTCAATTAAATAACCAATGCTAATGAAATGCTTCATGAAATGGATGACATGGCTTGCCTTGCTCTGTTGGGTTGTCCACAAACTCCTGGGCTTCAAAGTCAAAAGGATTTCCCTCTGAAAATATTTTAAAAGTGCAAAGGAAAATGTCACATAACACTGTTCTGTTCACCAGAAATTCTGTGAGCATGGGAAAAATACCAGATTTTACCAGAAAATAGAGGAGCTCAAGACAAACCCAATGCAAAAAGAATCAATTGATTTGGACTTATGGATAAAAAGTTATGGATGGTCAAAGTTACTGGTCAAATCTGGAATTTAACAGAAATTCTAAATTCTCTGGACAGGCCACGTCGAAGGTGTACTTTCCGAATACGCCTTCGCTAGCGTACCGGTTTGGACGCGGCTGAGCCACTGACGAGCGGGCCCCTGCTATCATAATTAAAAAGAAAAGGGGAGAACAGTGCATGGGTGGCTCACCGACGGCGATAGCCGGAGTTAGCGACGGCGGCGAGCTCGGGCGACTGCGGGGATGGATCGGCCACTCAACAGCGGTCCTCCTTGTACCAGTGGCATCTCCGGAGACAGCCTGACGGCGTCGCTCTCTTCTTCTCCGGCGGCGGCTGGTTCGGGGGTCGTCGGCGACGGCGATTCCGGCAGCGATTTGGCTCGGAAAGAGGTCGGGCGTAGTCGTGGGAGTGCGGTGAGCTCGAATGTGGAGTCGGGCAGAGCTGGGGTGGAGCAAATCAGGCTATGGCGGAGTGGGGATCGGCGGCGGAATGCCGGCGAGCGGCGAGGCCAGAGGTCGTCTCGGCTGTGGCTCGGTGCTTAGGGGGTTTCTATGAGGTGGAGGCGGTGGGGTGAGGAGCGAAGAGAGGTCGGGGAGGCCTATATATAGGAAGAGAGGGAGCTTCTGGACTCGGATGCGCCGCGGCCACGTCACCGGCACAAGGACGCCGCGCTGGCTGGCTCGACGCGGGCGACGGGATGGGAGAGGGCAAAGGAGTTATGGCGTGCAGTGGCGGCTTGCGGAGGAAGACGACGGGCGGCAGAGCCACTGTGGCCGCACGGGTGCCACAGTGCCCGCGTGCGTGGTGGCCGTTGGGGACGATTCCGGCGAGGGGAGCCTTCCAGAATGGCCAGGTGGGGGAAGGGGAGGATGTCGGCGAGCTGGGACAAGGCGCGGTCACACGGGGCAGCCGGACATGTCACATCCGACGCGGGCGCGGTGCAGAGCGCGGGTTTTGGCATGCCACTGCCGTGCTCACCACGGTGGCTGGCATCCAGAGGCCACGCAAGTCTGGCGCATCTTGTCTAACATGTCGACCCTCCATCACTTAGTCCCCCTGTGCCTCTGGTTTGGCTAGGTGCACTCTGGTTCGAAGTGTAGCTTCAGCTACAGTTTCTGATAGAAACTTTGAGAGAGATCTGGAGGAGAGGTGAGCTGGGGGTGGAGCCTGTGGAGATGTCTGGGATGATCTACTTTGGAAGGACTATAAGCTGGCCAGGTTTGAGAAACTTTCAGCAAAGTTTGAATATAGTTCATGTTCAACTGCTGTTACTGGAACAGAAGCAGGATGAGCTTGTAGCACTCATCTGGTTGATCTGCTGGAGCTAGAATTTGGTGTGGGAGGGTTATTTGGTGGACATAAGATGTCATAAAAATTTCAGCTCAATTGGATACCTCTAGATGGTACTTCCTTCACAGAGGTTCAAAATGAGCAGAAACTTGGTAGAATATTGCTGCTGAAAATTTGTACTGGACAAGATGATATTTTTGGATATTGTGGCAAGATAGGTTCCCTAGTAGCTCAGGGAATTATCTGAGAATTTTTGAGTTGGGAAAATGTAGGTTGCTTCACAAATGGCCAGTACTGTCCAGAAGGTAAATGGAGTTTTCTGGACAAAATTTTATACTGGACCATGAAATGTTTTTGAAGATTGTGGGAGTAGATGATGGCAAGAAGGTGTGGTATTAATTTGGGATTTTTCTGATCACCAGAACTATAGGTTGCTTTGTAACCCATAGTGATGACAGATTTTCCCAACGGAAGAAAATGAATAATTGGGAAAGATGGAGAATTAGAATTTGATCCAGTAGGTGTGTGGCAAGATTTTGGCAAGATGCTGAGGGCTTTGGATCACTCAGAGAGATTCATAAGTACAAAGTCAACTGAAAAGATTTAAAAACCATCCAAATTGCAAATAAAGCCAGAGAGATTTTGAAAAGAAAAAGTTGCCAAAAACCAGGGTGTCACAGGTGTGGTGGTGGCACATCGTTTTTTGGTCTGGTGGGTCAAGGTGCGGACCCCTTGGTCGGTTTCGTCCTGCGCCACATAGGTCAGCTTGAGACGCGTTATATGAAGACTCATGGAGGACCTGACGTACAAGATGAAGATTCCAGAGCCGTGGAGGACTCTATCTCCACTGATGAAGCGGACTATGGTTTGTAACCCTAGGCCCCTGGTATGTTATATAGGCCGGGGGCCTAGTTCGTCGATAGTATATATACACACAATCCCTTGGTATTGACATGTACTTTGTACACACCCCAATCAAAGTATACATGACCAGGAGTAGGGTATTTCCTCGATCGCAAGGGCCCGGACTTGGGAAAATCTTTGCCTCTTATCACCATCCAGTTTAACCGTCAGGGATATCCCTCCGAATGATCTGATGGAATAATACATGTGAACTAGTAAGAGAGGGGGAGACAATGCGTTCGAGAGAAGACTAAAGAGAGTGTGCGTGTGGGTGACACGAGGCAGAGATATGTATAGAGGGGGGGGGGGGGGGGCGGCGGAGACCATGCGTGCGTATGCATCTGAGAGAAATAGTGTTTGTGACTGAGATTAGTGAAAAGAGTCATGGATAGTAGTAAAAGAGAGAGGGAGATATAGTGTGTGTGGGTGCGTGAGACACTTCGGGAGAGAGGGTGAGTATTTGTGAGAGAGAAAGGCCGATGGATATATAGTGTGTGCGCGTATGTGTGAGAGAGAAAGATAGTGCGTGTGTGAGGAGGGGCCGAGGGAGAGTCACGCATAAAGGACTGTTCTACCCATTAAATTAAAATATAAATTGTATTTAAAAAATTGGATGAGATCATGAAATTTGCAATTCGTGTATGAGCGAACATTGGTCTAGCAAAGATCCATACTCTATCGAATTCGAGCATGTGTATGGTATTATTTCACATTATTGATCCATAGTCAGTAGTTTGAAATCCAGACAATGCATGGCTCTTGCAATTCATATATAAACATGAGTACACTCTACGGTCAGTGTCAAGCACATTATACATAAGAAACATACATGGTATACATTCCAAATTGCTAGCTACGAACCATAATACATTTTGAATTCAACATAAAAGTGGTTTCAAATATTCGAATTCATAGGAAGTGCATTCAACTATTTGAATTCGAGATAATGACATTTGTAAATCACATCCAAAAGGGGCATCAATCTTTGTTGATAATATATAGTCGTGTACAAAATAGATTCAAGTTTACCTCCTCCATTCCAAAATAATTGTAGCTATAGGATTTTCAAGAGTCAAAAATTCCAACAAAATCGCATAATTCAATTAGGTTTTTAAACATACAAGGTCAAATATAATGAGGTCTAATTAGGAAAGTTCAACTGAAGAATACTGTAAACGTGAATTCTTCTGGTTCAAAATTTTGAACGAAGCGCCAAAAGAGCCTCTCCTCGCCCGAAACCGCGCGAGACCAATGTTTGGTAGAAGGAAATTACCGTCCTAACTCTGACGCGTGAAGCCTATCAGCCCGACGTCCAGAAGTCTAAACCGGGGTAGGTTTGTAACTTCACCGAGATGCCACACAACCGCCTCCGAAAAACATTCATATACTGCGGGTGCCTAAACGCCAATGCGCTCGGCCGAAATCACTCGCGCCCGCTATTTTGGACACGTGAGATTACCATCCTACCCCCGACTCGCAGCATGTCCGAAATTTTTGATGGGGGCAAAGTTTGTAACTTTCCCCAAATTTCAAACAAGCGCTTCCCGGAAACATGGTTCCCCCTTAGCTTCCCTCCCTCCCCCGTCTGGTTCCCCATTCATACTCCGTGGGCGCCAAAACTCCCTCTCCACCAGCCGCGAAACCCCAGCCTCCTTCGTCCGCCACCCCATCGCACCGATCCACCGCCGCCCTCCTCCATCACGCCGGAGCCAATACCCCGACGTCGTCGACCACCGCAACCTCAACCGCAGCGCCCTCCATAACTTAGCAGTTGAAACCGAGGCAGAGCTGCCTCCACGATGCAGACGTGCGCCGTACCCGAGCCACTTCAACCCCTCCGTCCTGTGCCTCATCGCTGCCGCTCCAATGTCGCAACCGTCCACCGCACCGGAGCTGTTCCTGCTATGCCGTCGTTCGCCGCCTCAGATCTACTTCCCCACCGCCGACAGAGGGCCACCGCACCACACTCAACTACTTGGCATGGGTTCATCCAAGGCTCCACCGTCCTCCACAACATCTTGTTTGCAGTGAACCACAAGAAGATCGTCGAAAAAACAGAAGGAGGACACAGCATCGCCAGCCGATATTGGTACTCCTCTTCCCTTATTCTTGCAAATCTCACGCACGGTATTCATCCCACGAAGGAAACTAGTTGACCGCTTCTTACTACACATTCTTCCTGATACTAGATGTTCCAAGTAACTCGCGAAGCACAAGGTTTCCCCCCATTTACTATTTCACTTTAGCTAGAGGTCCGTCGCCCGCCTGGATTTCAATTCAGTGTTAGTTGATTCCCAATTAAAGGAAGCACCACCTGCGGATGCGCACGGAGCACCTAGTCCGCCCGTTCGCCGGGGAAGCAGCGCCTCAGTGTCTATCTTAGAGGTGTGTGTGGCGCAGGAGCTGCTGGCGCCCGATCTGGAGGTCCGCCGGGCTTAAAGGGATGCCCGGGGGGCGCTGCCAAGCACGGCGGTGGGGTGAGGTCGAGGGGAGGGTGGGGCGGCGGAGGCAGGGGTCTGGGCCTGTGCTCGCTGGCGGTTCGAGGAAGATCATCAACAGTGACTGGCGGGAGGTAGATGAAGGCCATCTGGCCGTTCCTTGTAGATCGGCTGATGCAGAAAAAATTGACTGACCTATTTGTTTTTAGTCGATTGTTATTTTCATAGGACCACATGTGGTGGTTTGCTGGAGGATTACCTGCACTTCCTGTTTTTGGTACATACTACATCTATCTATTAACCATGTTCTTACATGAAACTACTGCTCTTGTGTATGCCGCATCAATCACTTATGATGAGACACCTTTATTCGTTGCATATTGCATATGATTTCTAGCATGTAGCTATGTATTGCTTCTAATTTTTTGAAATACCCTTATTAGCCCGCCCTTTTAATTTGGCAGAGTGATATTGGTTGCATCTTTCATATGGTGTCTAGCTTGCATTGCTTCTAATTAGTTGAAAAGCCTTCTGCTTAGTTCACACATCATAGGTGTGAATATGCAATGCTATCCTTTTTTTCATACATATTCCATCCTCCTATCATGCGGTTGCCTTACATCAATGTAGTGTTCATCAGTATCATGCATCAATGAGTTCTGAAAAGCAATTTTTATTCCTCTTTCTTGTGGGTTTGACTTTACAAGGCAAAATCAAAAAATAGGAAGGAAGGGGATGATGGCGGTCCTCTGCAGCAATGTAAACAGACCATCTCTACACATTCTCCTTGTACTTCTAGTGCATTACAAGTTCCAAGTCTCATCTCCCCTACTCCACCATCCCAGGTGCTTGCTCTAACTTGGCAGTGTGATATCTGGTTGCATGTTGCATATGGTGTCTAGCTTGTATTGCTTCTAATTAGGGTAAAATGCATCTGCTTAGCTTACACATTATACATGTGAATATGACACGCCTTCCTGTTTTTGGTACATACTATATCTGTCTATCACACCATGTTCTTACATCAAAGTACTGCTGTTGTGTATCCTGCATCAATCACTTATGATGAGACACCTTTAACTTGGCAGTGTGATATTGGTTGCATCTTGCATTGATTTCTAGCTTGTACCGCTTCTAATTTTTCAAAATTCCACTTATGACGAGACACTTTTAACTTGGCAGAGGGATATTGGTTGCATCTTTCATATGGTGTCTAGCTTGCATTGCTTCTAATTTCTTGAAAATCCTTCTGCTTAGTTGACACATCATAGGTGTGAATATGTCATGCGGTCCTGTTTTTCGTACATATTCCATCCTCGTATCATGTGTTTGCCTTACATCAAAGTATTGTTCGTCAGTCATTCATGCATGAATGAGTTCTAAAGAGCGAATTTTGTTCCTTTTTCTTGTCGGTTTGACTTCACAATGCAAAATAAATATAGCGGAAGGAAATTAGTAAGGCAGTGGATGATGGTGGTCCTTCCGAGCAACTGAAATAGATGGTCTCTATAGATTCTACTCAGCCATCCTCCCAACAAGATTCGCAAGACAACGCAGGGCTAGACAGTCAACATAGTTGTGTAGATGATGAACACATCTCCCCTACTCCACCATCACAGGTGCTTACTCTAACTTGGCACTGTTATATGTGGTTGCATGTTGCGTATGATGTCTAGTTTGTATTGCTTCTAATTTTGTTGATTTGCATCTGCTTAGTTTACACATTATACTTGTGAATATGACACGTTTTCCTGTTTCTAGAACATTCTAAATCTGTCTATCACACCATGTTCTTACATCAAAGTGCTTATGTGTCCCCTACAACAATCACTTACCATAAGACACATTTAACTTGGGAGTGTGATATACGTTGCATCTTGCATTGTCTTCTAGCTTGTACTTCTTCTAATTTCTTGAAATGGCACTTATGACGAGACACTTTTAAGAGTGATATTGGTTGCATGTTCATATGGTGCCTATCTTTCATTTCTTCTAATTTGTTGAAATGTCTTCTACTTAGTGTTTTTCATACATATTCCATCCTCCTATCATAGGTGTGTATATGCAATGCTGTTCTTTTTTTCGTACATACTCCATCCTCCAATCATGCGCTTGCCTTACATCAAAGTAGTCTTCGTCTGTATCATGCACCAATGAGTTATGCAGAGCCAATTTTATTCCTTTTCTCGTGGTTTTCACTTCAGAAGGCAATATCAAAAAAGAGGAAGGAAAAGAGTAAGTTAGGGGATGTTGGTGGTCCTCCGGACCAACGCAAACGGAGGCTCTCTAGATTTGCCACTACTACTGCTAGTGCAGTTGAAGTTCCAAGTCTATATGATGACTCCATCTCCCCTACTCCACCATCGCAGGTGCTTGCTCTAACTTGACAGTGTGATAATTGGTTGCATGTTGCATATGTGTATAGCTTGTATTTCTTTTCATTTGATTAAATTGCAGCTGGTGAGTTTATATGTTATACATGTGAATATGACATGCCTTTCTGTATCTAGAATACACTGGATCTATCTATCACACCATGTTCTCACATCAAAGTACTGCTGTTGTGTATCCTGCATCAATCACTTATGATGAGCCACCTTTAACTTGGCAGTGTGATATTGGTTGTGTCTTGCATTGATTTCTAGCTTGTACTGCTTCTAATTTTTTGAAATTCCACTTATGATGTGACACTTTTATCTTGGCAGAGTGATATTGGTTGCATCTTTCATATGGTGTCTAGCTTGCATTGCTTCTAATTTCTTGAAAATCCTTCTGCTTAGTTGACACATCATAGGTGTGAATATGTCATGCGGTCCTATTTTATTACATATTCCATCCTTGTATCATGTGTTTGCCTGACATCAAAGTATTGTTCATCAGTCATTCATGCGTGAATGAGTTCCGCAGAGCAAATTTTATTGCTTTTTCTTGTCGGTTTGACTTCACAATGCAAAATCAATACAGCGGAAGGAAATTAGCAAGGCAGTGGATGATGGTGGTCCTTCCGAGCAACTGAAACAGTGGGTCTCTATAGATTCTACTCAGCCATCCTCCCAACAAGATTCACATGACAACGCAGAGCTACACAGTCAACGTAGTTGTGTAGATGATGAACACATCTCCCCTACTCCACCATCACAGGTGCTTGCTCTAAGTTGGCACTATTATATGTGGTTGCATGTTGCGTATGATGTCTAGTTTGTATTGCTTCTAATTTTGTTGATTTGCATCTGCTTAGTTTACACATTATACTTGTGAATATGACACGTGTTCCTTTTTCTAGAACATACTAAATCTGTCTGTCACACCATGTTCTTACATCAAAGTACTAATGTGTATCCTGCAACAATCACTTACCATAAGACACATTTAACTTGGGAGTGTGATATACGTTGCATCTTGCATTGTCTTCTAGCTTGTACTGCTTCTAATTTGTTGAAATGGCACTTATGATGAGACACTTTTAAAAGTGATATTAGTTGCATGTTCATATGGTGCCTAGCTTTCATTTCTTCTAATTTGTTGAAATGTCTTCTGCTTAGTGTTTTTCATACGTATTCCATCCTCCTATCATAGGTGTGAATATGCAATGCTGTCCTTTTTTTCGTACATACTCTGTCCTCCTATCATGCGCCTGCCTTACATCAAAGTAGTCTTTGTCTGTATCATGCATCAATTAGTTATGCAGAGCCAATTTTATTCCTTTTCCTGTGGTTTTGACTTCAGAAGGCAATATCAAAAAAGAGGAAGGAAAGGAGTAAGTTAGTGGATGTTGGTGGTCCTCCGGAACAACGCAAACGAAGGCTCTCTAGATTTGCCACTGCTACTGCTACTGCAGTTGAAGTTCCATGTCTATATGATGACTCCATCTTCCCTACTCCACCATCGCAGGTGCTTGCTCTAACTTGACAGTGTGATAATTGGTTGCATGTTGCATATGGCGTATAGCTTGTATTTCTTTTAATTTGATTAAATTGCACCTGCTGAGTTTATACGTTATACATGTGAATAACATTCCTTTTTGTATCTAGAATACACTGCATCCATCTATCACACCATATTCTTACATCAAAGTACTGCTGTTGTGTCTACTGCATCAATCACTTATGATGAGACACTTTTAACTTGGCAGTGTGATATTGGTTGCATCTTGCATTGATTTCTAGCTTGTACTGCTTCTAAGTTTTCGAAATTCCACTTATGACGAGACACTTTTAACTTGGCAGAGTGATATTGGTTTCATCTGTCATATGGTGT